>OV884056.1:131330138-132586388 GCA_930367215.1 Pollenia angustigena | reverse complement strand
AATCCACGAAAAAAGTTTCTTATAAGCCTTTCTTTCTTATATACAATTATTTTATATAAGAAACTTATTTCTTATAAAGTAGCTATGGCAATAAGACTTTCATATTTTGGTTTTCTGTCTCTTTTTTTGTTAACATTTCTAACTTTTGAATAATTATTTTCTATGTCTTTTGAGTTTTTCACTATTTAGATAACGTTGAAAGCACAAAGCATACAGAGATGAAAAAAGTGACGTATGAAAAAGTGCCTAAATCATTTGCAAAGACAGCTTTCGGAAAAAGAGAATGAAAAGTTTTTTTTGGTAGTGAAGTGGCAATGTGTAAAAACAGTCCGGTACTATGAACACAAATTGTGTAATCAAAACAAATAATGCAAAGGGGCAGCTTTCCAAGAAAAAGACAGCAAAAAATACAATATTTTCTGTCTCGTGACGCCTTTGTGGTTGAAAGTCCAATATTATATATTTTTTTGCAATTTCGCTTCTTTTTATACCGTTTTGTATTTCTTTTAAAATTTTAACTTTTGTTTTTATTGAAAAAAAAGCACAAAGCTTCTCATGAGTACCAGCTCGCTCATCTAAAACTAAAAGTAAAAAAAAACTTTGTTCTAGTTGTAAAAATGTCAGAAAACAGCGTTGTCCATGCAAACTAAATACATAAATTCTGTGTTGCCGTTGGAAGTTTTTTATATAAATTTTTTTTTCTATACATTTTTTGGTTTTGGTGTTTAAGAAAAATGTTCTTTAATCAGTTTTTTTCTTATAAGCGTTTTTCTTATATGAAACCTTTTTTGTTAGAAAAATCACTAAAAAGACATGGTGTTTCTGAAAATGTTTCTTAAAGGCCTTTTGTTTTTATATGAGATGTTCTTATATCCGATAAATACTGTACAGGCATAAATACATAAAATATGCATCTGTATAACAAAAATGTAAAGCTTTTTTTGGGTTTAATGAAATAAATTTGAAGTTTAAAGTGCGAGTTGATTTACATAATGGAAAAATATCTTGTGCAACTTTAATAGCTCATTCCGCTGTTTCATATATCCGCCAAACAACTCATCTATCACAACATCTATCATTTGCCATTCAAATTTAGTTTATTAAAAAAACCGCGAAATGGAGTCGCGATTTTTTTGCGCCCTTCTTCCGTACAAATGGTAAGACCTTGTTATATTCATGAAATTATTGAAAATACTTAAATTTTGTTATTAAATGTTAATTTTTTATAGTAAGGAGAAAAATTAAAATTCAAAACTTTATCGCGTTTGGCGCGAAAACTTTTTTCACGATCGCGAAAAAGAAATACATCATTTCTTAATATTTCTTCATGGCTATACGATGAAGGATTTTATATTTTTTTACTTTTTTGTATCATACAAAATTCCCCCCCCCCCCCCCCTAATGATCAAGCTGGATTCGCGCCTGATATGCGGTAATTACAACTAGTAATGCCTGTGTTAAAACTATGAATTCGCCTTCGAATTAGAATGCAATACTAACTTCTAGACGCGTTATTAGGAGTTATAAGTTATATGAATGGGAATAGTAACTTTTGCACTTCTTTTGTACTTTCGTTGAATAAATGTAATACCCTCACAAAGTATTCCAAATAAGAAGACAAATAGCGAGTTTTGCCGGTGAAGCGTTTAGATATACTTATAATAAAAGTGCAACTATTGTATTTCTAATATTTGTTTAGTACTAACCGCAACAATTCTTTATTTGTTGCTTTAAGTACCTTCATCGTACATCGTACCTTTTTTGTGTTACCTAACTTGTTTTATTTCGCTCTATATAAAAATTAAACAAAATATATATTATGGCGACTTTTTTTTAAGTTTTGGAGTATTTTAGCGATACGGAACTAATTTATTTTTTAGGATTTACAAAAAATATTTTTAATAATGTGTTATATTAATATTATTCGGCTTGAGGTCTGTTTCATAAATTATAATAAAAATAAAAACTCTTGTTCTGTTTTAATTTTTAATTATTTATTTATTCCAATATTTCGACCAACTTTGTTGGTCATCCTCAGGGAAATAGTTATGATCTAAAAAATATAATTTTAAAACATGTTTCTTAATTTAAACAAACAATTAATTTACTTAATATTTAATGCAGTGTTGTCCGATGTTATCGTTTAAAGTTTTTCTCACTGACTGTCTAATAATTTTCTTTTGTTTATTAATCTTGTGTTTGTTTATTGTATGACGATATATGTGAGCGCAATTATCAGGATCAGTTTTGTAGTTAATTCTCTTTTCGTTTGGTGTATTTATAATATGTAGCATCTCCTGCATGTATCGTTTAGTGTAATTATTCTCTCCCACAAGTAAACATTTTGTATGGGAGCCCCCTTAAGGAATGGACAGTCACTTTTGTTCTCGCAATCTAAAAGCAGTCAGTAATTTGAAAGAGTTTTGCACTCGTGTTTTAAAAACAGGCAGTTATTGTACTCAAACAAAACAAGCAAGTGAAAAAGTGCTGTCATTATAAAGTACGGTTGGCAAGCCTAAATACAGAGCAGCTAGACAAAAAAAAATAATTTTTACATATACATATTTACAATACTAAAAACTTCAATATAATTTAAATTTAAAAAGCGAAAACTGGTAAATATTTTTTAAAATCGTTTTTTAACATAAAAATTAAAAAAAAAATTGTTTTTGAAAAATTAAGATTCAAACCAGCCGACTTTCCTCCTGAGTGAAGGGTATAAAAAGAGTAATTTTTGGGACTTCAGTATTTTGATTATAACTCAGTCATTTTTAAACCGATTTGACAGATTTATATACCGACGTGTTTTGGAAGAAAGTTAGTTGGGGTATAGATCTTGGACTCGGGAAGACCTATGATTCCCGAAAGTGGGTATTAAAAAAAAATTATTATTTTGGTCATAACTTTTTCGTATCTGCAACGATTTTTCCGAGTATTTCAGCAAATACTTTTTACTAAAGATTTCCGATCTTTTGATATACAAGGGATAACCATAGGTCATATAACAATCCAAAAAATTTTTGATACTTTTTGTACGGGAGGTACCACACCCACTTCTCCGATCCCGTCCAGATTTTGTGGGATGCTGTGTATTGATAACATAAATGTGTGTACCTAATTTGAAAACTTTGGCTCTTGACGTTCTCAAGAAATGCAGAAAAAAGTAATAAAAATACAACAACAGCAAGGGATTTTTGGAAAAAATTTGAGGTAGTCGTGGTATTTTGCTCATATCTCAACCATTTTTGGACCGATCTGGTTGAATTTCAATAGCAAGAAATGGTGGACTATATGTGACATAAATATAAAAGAACCTAGCCGCTATCATGTCTGGAGTTTTCGGAAAACACATATCAAATGTAAGACGGACATGGTTAAATCAAGTTCTGTCCTCATAAGGACCCAAAATATATATACTTTATAGGGTCTAAGATCAATATTGTAGAAATTATAAACAGGGTTGTCAGATATGGCGAGTTCTCGCCAAACGTGGCGATTTTCAAACATGTTTGGCGACCTAATTTTTGATTTGGCGACATAACGATTTTTCGGCGATTTATAAAATAGTTAAAATCGCCAACTGGCTTTTTTTTGATGACCTATAAATTTGTTTTGAAATTCGTTAAATTCAATAATATTATTTTTTATCTCGTATTTTTATGAATGATAGGTATTTGAAGGCATGTTCAATTGGCTGATGAAGTTAATTAAAATCTTCTAGAAAAGTGTTTTTTATATTTTAAATGGCTCTTAAAAAAATCAATAAATAGAACTCCTTAAGACATTAATATGTTTAAGTCTATAAACATTTTCACATTACGTATGGGCAATTTATTATCACAGATAAAATACGTTGTTGCTAGTAATATTTTAAAGATTTTTATGAATCCGATCATACCTTTGGACGTTTATGAAACACAATGAAAAAAATTAGCGTTGGTTAATTGGAAAGATTACTAAATAAGTTTAGGCCAACATTTTAAAGCTACAAGGATACGGCCGGTACGTACAATTTCAAGGACTTTACTTTGGCTGTCCTTTATATGCGGCAGCCGCGGATTCAGGTTGGGGGGACATAAGGAAATTCCCCCCCCCCCCCCCGTAAATTATAAAAATATGTTTTGTTAATTTCGATAAAACAAGAATTCCCGTTATTTATATTTTTTTTAATGTACAAAATTTTTGGAAACCTTGCTTGTTTTTATTTTTAGTCTCCTTCTATTCAATAAGTATTTTTTTATTTTTTTTTTCTTGAATCTCTAACGATTTTCAATAAGTATCCATATCTTAATCCTAATAGTTATTTATTAGATATTTCCAATGAAACAACTAGTTTGCCGTATTCAAATACTTATTATACTATATTCAATCCCAGCAGGTGCCATGTATATCCAAAGACTAAACGTTTGACTTGATAATAGGTGCGGTTGAATTATTAAAAAGCCTTAGTATTTGCAATATTTATGTATATATGTGTTATATGAATCAAAATTCTATTCGATAATTATTGACGAAAGCAGATTTCCTTATCTTTAAGATATTTCAACATAGAACAAAAAGTTTTTAGGGCAGAATTTATTGGATTTGTTGTAAACGCATTTGAAGAGGCTTCAAAAGATATTGATGACGTTGATGTGTCAATTGATGCGAAGGCACTTTCATCAATAATTCTTAAAGCTTTGACAAATTTTGGTCCTGACCTAAAAAAATGTGTAGGAGATGGATGGGTGTCCTCTAATGTCAGCAGAAAATGGAGCTGTTCAAAATTTCTGGAAAACCGACAAATGCGAATCAAGCGCCTTGCTATTCCCATAAATCAACAATGACAGAAGATATACTGTGCTGTCTAAATTAGCCTCACAAAGAAATCATAAATTGCTTATTTTAAAAGATTAATGTATATTGAACTGATCTTATACTTTATTTAACCTTTTTTTTGGAGTTTTTTTAATTAGGGTGATGACTTTTTTTGGACAAAATTTCTTCATCCCACCACGCGATGGGCAATTTAGTATTGACAATGAAAATAATTTTTTTAGGCCATTTTGGCCAAAAAAGTTTCTGCACCAAATGCAATTTCATATAAACATTTATTGTTTATATATGCTATATATTTTATCCCCCATATTCATAAATGATTATAAAATTTACCAAACCTTTATTTAGGAAAATTTTCATAGAAAATTTGGTTTTCAAGTCTTTATTAAATTTAAAATATGTTTATGAATACAGTATTTATCGGATATAAGAAACTTAAAAAATCCACGAAAAAAGTTTCTTATAAGCCTTTCTTTCTTATATACAATTATTTTATATAAGAAACTTATTTCTTATAAAGTAGCTATGGCAATAAGACTTTCACATTTTGGTTTTCTGTCTCTTTTTTTGTTAACATTTCTAACTTTTGAATAATTATTTTCTATGTCTTTTGAGTTTTTCACTATTTAGATAACGTTGAAAGCACAAAGCATACAGAGATGAAAAAAGTGACGTATGAAAAAGTGCCTAAATCATTTGCAAAGACAGCTTTCGGAAAAAGAGAATGAAAAGTTTTTTTTGGTAGTGAAGTGGCAATGTGTAAAAACAGTCCGGTACTATGAACACAAATTGTGTAATCAAAACAAATAATGCAAAGGGGCAGCTTTCCAAGAAAAAGACAGCAAAAAATACAATATTTTCTGTCTCGTGACGCCTTTGTGGTTGAAAGTCCAATATTATATATTTTTTTGCAATTTCGCTTCTTTTTATACCGTTTTGTATTTCTTTTAAAATTTTAACTTTTGTTTTTATTGAAAAAAAAGCACAAAGCTTCTCATGAGTACCAGCTCGCTCATCTAAAACTAAAAGTAAAAAAAAACTTTGTTCTAGTTGTAAAAATGTCAGAAAACAGCGTTGTCCATGCAAACTAAATACATAAATTCTGTGTTGCCGTTGGAAGTTTTTTATATAAATTTTTTTTTCTATACATTTTTTGGTTTTGGTGTTTAAGAAAAATGTTCTTTAATCAGTTTTTTTCTTATAAGCGTTTTTCTTATATGAAACCTTTTTTGTTAGAAAAATCACTAAAAAGACATGGTGTTTCTGAAAATGTTTCTTAAAGGCCTTTTGTTTTTATATGAGATGTTCTTATATCCGATATATACTGTACAGGCATAAATACATAAAATATGCATCTGTATAACAAAAATGTAAAGCTTTTTTTGGGTTTAATGAAATAAATTTGAAGTTTAAAGTGCGAGTTGATTTACATAATGGAAAAATATCTTGTGCAACTTTAATAGCTCATTCCGCTGTTTCATATATCCGCCAAACAACTCATCTATCACAACATCTATCATTTGCCATTCAAATTTAGTTTATTAAAAAAACCGCGAAATGGAGTCGCGATTTTTTTGCGCCCTTCTTCCGTACAAATGGTAAGACCTTGTTATATTCATGAAATTATTGAAAATACTTAAATTTTGTTATTAAATGTTAATTTTTTATAGTAAGGAGAAAAATTAAAATTCAAAACTTTATCGCGTTTGGCGCGAAAACTTTTTTCACGATCGCGAAAAAGAAATACATCATTTCTTAATATTTCTTCATGGCTATACGATGAAGGATTTTATATTTTTTTACTTTTTTGTATCATACAAAATTCCCCCCCCCCCCCCCCCCCTAATGATCAAGCTGGATTCGCGCCTGATATGCGGTAATTACAACTAGTAATGCCTGTGTTAAAACTATGAATTCGCCTTCGAATTAGAATGCAATACTAACTTCTAGACGCGTTATTAGGAGTTATAAGTTATATGAATGGGAATAGTAACTTTTGCACTTCTTTTGTACTTTCGTTGAATAAATGTAATACCCTCACAAAGTATTCCAAATAAGAAGACAAATAGCGAGTTTTGCCGGTGAAGCGTTTAGATATACTTATAATAAAAGTGCAACTATTGTATTTCTAATATTTGTTTAGTACTAACCGCAAAAATTCTTTATTTGTTGCTTTAAGTACCTTCATCGTACATCGTACCTTTTTTGTGTTACCTAACTTGTTTTATTTCGCTCTATATAAAAATTAAACAAAATATATATTATGGCGACTTTTTTTTAAGTTTTGGAGTATTTTAGCGATACGGAACTAATTTATTTTTTAGGATTTACAAAAAATATTTTTAATAATGTGTTATATTAATATTATTCGGCTTGAGGTCTGTTTCATAAATTATAATAAAAATAAAAACTCTTGTTCTGTTTTAATTTTTAATTATTTATTTATTCCAATATTTCGACCAACTTTGTTGGTCATCCTCAGGGAAATAGTTATGATCTAAAAAATATAATTTTAAAACATGTTTCTTAATTTAAACAAACAATTAATTTACTTAATATTTAATGCAGTGTTGTCCGATGTTATCGTTTAAAGTTTTTCTCACTGACTGTCTAATAATTTTCTTTTGTTTATTAATCTTGTGTTTGTTTATTGTATGACGATATATGTGAGCGCAATTATCAGGATCAGTTTTGTAGTTAATTCTCTTTTCGTTTGGTGTATTTATAATATGTAGCATCTCCTGCATGTATCGTTTAGTGTAATTATTCTCTCCCACAAGTAAACATTTTGTATGGGAGCCCCCTTAAGGAATGGACAGTCACTTTTGTTCTCGCAATCTAAAAGCAGTCAGTAATTTGAAAGAGTTTTGCACTCGTGTTTTAAAAACAGGCAGTTATTGTACTCAAACAAAACAAGCAAGTGAAAAAGTGCTGTCATTATAAAGTACGGTTGGCAAGCCTAAATACAGAGCAGCTAGACAAAAAAAAATAATTTTTACATATACATATTTACAATACTAAAAACTTCAATATAATTTAAATTTAAAAAGCGAAAACTGGTAAATATTTTTTAAAATCGTTTTTTAACATAAAAATTAAAAAAAAAATTGTTTTTGAAAAATTAAGATTCAAACCAGCCGACTTTCCTCCTGAGTGAAGGGTATAAAAAGAGTAATTTTTGGGACTTCAGTATTTTGATTATAACTCAGTCATTTTTAAACCGATTTGACAGATTTATATACCGACGTGTTTTGGAAGAAAGTTAGTTGGGGTATAGATCTTGGACTCGGGAAGACCTATGATTCCCGAAAGTGGGTATTAAAAAAAAATTATTATTTTGGTCATAACTTTTTCGTATCTGCAACGATTTTTCCGAGTATTTCAGCAAATACTTTTTACTAAAGATTTCCGATCTTTTGATATACAAGGGATAACCATAGGTCATATAACAATCCAAAAAATTTTTGATACTTTTTGTACGGGAGGTACCACACCCACTTCTTCGATCCCGTCCAGATTTTGTGGGATGCTGTGTATTGATAACATAAATGTGTGTACCTAATTTGAAAACTTTGGCTCTTGACGTTCTCAAGAAATGCAAAAAAAAGTAATAAAAATACAACAACAGCAAGGGATTTTTGGAAAAAATTTGAGGTAGTCGTGGTCTTTTGCTCCTATCTCAACCATTTTTGGACCGATCTGGTTGAATTTCAATAGCAAGAAATGGTGGACTATATGTGACATAAATATAAAAGAACCTAGCCGCTATCATGTCTGGAGTTTTTGGAAAACACATATCAAACGTAAGACGGACATGGTTAAATCAAGTTCTGTCCTCATAAGGACCCAGAATATATATACTTTATAGGGTCTAAGATCAATATTGTAGAAATTATAAACAGGGTTGTCAGATATGGCGAGTTCTCGCCAAACGTGGCGATTTTCAAACATGTTTGACGACCTAATTTTTGATTTGGCGACATAACGATTTTTCGGCGATTTATAAAATAGTTAAAATCGCCAACTGGCTTTTTTTTGATGACCTATAAATTTGTTTTGAAATTCGTTAAATTCAATAATATTATTTTTTATCTCGTATTTTTATGAATGATAGGTATTTGAAGGCATGTTCAATTGGCTGATGAAGTTAATTAAAATCTTCTAGAAAAGTGTTTTTTATATTTTAAATGGCTCTTAAAAAAATCAATAAATAGAACTCCTTAAGACATTAATATGTTTAAGTCTATAAAAATTTTGACATTACGTATGGGCAATTTATTATCACAGATAAAATACGTTGTTGTTAGTAATATTTTAAAGATTTTTATGAATCCGATCATACCTTTGGACGTTTATGAAACACAATGAAAAAAATTAGCGTTGGTTAATTGGAAAGATTACTAAATAAGTTTAGGCCAACATTTTAAAGCTACAAGGATACGGCCGGTACGTACAATTTCAAGGACTTTACTTTGGCTGTCCTTTATATACGGCAGGCGCGGATTCAGGTTGGGGGGACATAAGGAAATTCCCCCCCCCCCCCCCCGTAAATTATAAAAATATGTTTTGTTAATTTCGATAAAACAAGAATTCCCGTTATTTATATTTTTTTTAATGTACAAAATTTTTGGAAACCTTGCTTGTTTTTATTTTTAGTCTCCTTCTATTCAATAAGTATTTTTTTATTTTTTTTTCTTGAATCTCTAACGATTTTCAATAAGTATCCATATCTTAATCTTAATAGTTATTTATTAGATATTTCCAATGAAACATCTAGTTTGCCGTATTCAAATACTTATTATACTACATTCAATCCCAGCAGATGCCATCTATATCTAAAGACTAAACGTTTGACTTGATAATAGGTGCGGTTGAATTATTAAAAAGCCTTAGTATTTGCAATATTTATGTATATATGTGTTATATGAATCAAAATTCTATTCGATAATTATTGACGAAAGCAGATTTCCTTATCTTTAAGATATTTCAACATAGAACAAAAAGTTTTTAGGGCAGAATTTATTGGATTTGAAGAGGCTTCAAAAGATATTGATGACGTTGATGTGTCAATTGATGCGAAGGCACTTTCATCAATAATTCTTAAAGCTTTGACAAATTTTGGTCCTGACCTAAAAAAATGTGTAGGAGATGGATGGGTGTCCTCTGATGTCAGCAGAAAATGGAGCTGTTCAAAATTTCTGGAAAAGCGACAAATGCGAATCAAGCGCCTTGCTATTCCCATAAATCAACAATGACAGAAGATATACTGTGCTGTCTAAATTAGCCTCACAAAGAAATCATAAATTGCTTATTTTAAAAGATTAATGTATATTGAACTGATCTTATACTTTATTTAACCTTGTTTTTGGAGTTTTTTTAATTAGGGTGATGACTTTTTTTGGACAAAATTTCTTCATCCCACCACGCGATGGGCAATTTAGTATTGACAATGAAAATAATTTTTTTAGGCCATTTTGGCCAAAAAAGTTTCTGCACCAAATGCAATTTCATATAAACATTTATTGTTTATATATGCTATATATTTTATCCCCCATATTCATAAATGATTATAAAATTTACCAAACCTTTATTTAGGAAAATTTTCATAGAAAATTTGGTTTTCAAGTCTTTATTAAATTTAAAATATGTTTATGAATACAGTATTTATCGGATATAAGAAACTTAAAAAATCCACGAAAAAAGTTTCTTATAAGCCTTTCTTTCTTATATACAATTATTTTATATAAGAAACTTATTTCTTATAAAGTAGCTATGGCAATAAGACTTTCATATTTTGGTTTTCTGTCTCTTTTTTTGTTAACATTTCTAACTTTTGAATAATTATTTTCTATGTCTTTTGAGTTTTTCACTATTTAGATAACGTTGAAAGCACAAAGCATACAGAGATGAAAAAAGTGACGTATGAAAAAGTGCCTAAATCATTTGCAAAGACAGCTTTCGGAAAAAGAGAATGAAAAGTTTTTTTTGGTAGTGAAGTGGCAATGTGTAAAAACAGTCCGGTACTATGAACACAAATTGTGTAATCAAAACAAATAATGCAAAGGGGCAGCTTTCCAAGAAAAAGACAGCAAAAAATACAATATTTTCTGTCTCGTGACGCCTTTGTGGTTGAAAGTCCAATATTATATATTTTTTTGCAATTTCGCTTCTTTTTATACCGTTTTGTATTTCTTTTAAAATTTTAACTTTTGTTTTTATTGAAAAAAAAGCACAAAGCTTCTCATGAGTACCAGCTCGCTCATCTAAAACTAAAAGTAAAAAAAAACTTTGTTCTTGTTGTAAAAATGTCAGAAAACAGCGTTGTCCATGCAAACTAAATACATAAATTCTGTGTTGCCGTTGGAAGTTTTTTATATAAATTTTTTTTCTATACATTTTTTGGTTTTGGTGTTTAAGAAAAATGTTCTTCAATCAGTTTTTTTCTTATAAGCCTGGTACTCTGTTCAACATTTCACGTGAAATGCTGTCAAAATGCATATGAAAAAAACTTGTGCGGGATAGCTATGAAATAATGTTGATAGAGTTGTACTCTGTTTATTTTGTGAAAAAGTTCCGAAATGTTTCTAGCAACATTTTTTTTACAACTGCGAAATAATGTAAGCTGCCTTTATTTCACGTGGAATTTTAAGCAAAAGAAAAAAAGTATGAACTAAATATTTAAAAAAGAAATAAAAAATTAAAATAACACAACCGGTAACAGTTTTTTATACTAATTTATTTTTTTATTAAAAAAAATAATTTTAGTAAAATACATGTGGCGTTTGTTTACATACACTGCTACATTGTTTCAAGGAATAAAAACGTCAAATTGTACAAACTCGCAAGATTGGTAACATTGATAAATGCCAAAATTTTCGTGTGGAATAATCAATGTTGCTCAACATTTTTCACAAATTTGAACAGAGTACTAGGCTATAAGCGTTTTTCTTATATGAAACCTTTTTTGTTAGAAAAATCACTAAAAAGACATGGTGTTTCTGAAAATGTTTCTTAAAGGCCTTTTGTTCTTATATGAGATGTTCTTATATCCGATAAATACTGTACAGGCATAAATACATAAAATATGCATCTGTATAACAAAAATGTAAAGCTTTTTTTGGGTTTAATGAAATAAATTTGAAGTTTAAAGTGCGAGTTGATTTACATAATGGAAAAATATCTTGTGCAACTTTAATAGCTCATTCCGCTGTTTCATATATCCGCCAAACAACTCATCTATCACAACATCTATCATTTGCCATTCAAATTTAGTTTATTAAAAAAACCGCGAAATGGAGTCGCGATTTTTTTTGCGCCCTTCTTCCGTACAAATGGTAAGACCTTGTTATATTCATGAAATTATTGAAAATACTTAAATTTTGTTATTAAATGTTAATTTTTTATAGTAAGGAGAAAAATTAAAATTCAAAACTTTATCGCGTTTGGCGCGAAAACTTTTTTCACGATCGCGAAAAAGAAATACATCATTTCTTAATATTTCTTCATGGCTATACGATGAAGGATTTGATATTTTTTTACTTTTTTGTATCATACAAAATTCCCCCCCCCCCCCCCCCCCTAATGCTCAAGCTGGATTCGCGCCTGATATGCGGTAATTACAACTAGTAATGCCTGTGTTAAAACTATGAATTCGCCTTCGAATTAGAATGCAATACTAACTTCTAGACGCGTTATTAGGAGTTATAAGTTATATGAATGGGAATAGTAAATTTTGCACTTCTTTTGTACTTTCGTTGAATAAATGTAATACCCTCACAAAGTATTCCAAATAAGAAGACAAATAGCGAGTTTTGCCGGTGAAGCGTTTAGATATACTTATAATAAAAGTGCAACTATTGTATTTCTAATATTTGTTTAG
Organism: Pollenia angustigena; assembly: GCA_930367215.1. Lineage (NCBI taxonomy): Eukaryota > Metazoa > Arthropoda > Insecta > Diptera > Polleniidae > Pollenia > Pollenia angustigena. The sequence goes on along the minus strand of OV884056.1, from coordinate 132,573,691 downwards.
TACTAACCGCAAAAATTCTTTATTTGTTGCTTTAAGTACCTTCATCGTACATCGTACCTTTTTTGTGTTACCTAACTTGTTTTATTTCGCTCTATATAAAAATTAAACAAAATATATATTATGGCGACTTTTTTTTAAGTTTTGGAGTATTTTAGCGATACGGAACTAATTTATTTTTTAGGATTTACAAAAAATATTTTTAATAATGTGTTATATTAATATTATTCGGCTTGAGGTCTGTTTCATAAATTATAATAAAAATAAAAACTCTTGTTCTGTTTTAATTTTTAATTATTTATTTATTCCAATATTTCGACCAACTTTGTTGGTCATCCTCAGGGAAATAGTTATGATCTAAAAAATATAATTTTAAAACTAGTATCTAGTACCCTTGTTATAAAGTTTGTCGCTGTGTTTATTATTATCCTTCTAGGATGTTTGGAATAATAATTAATAACTCTACCAGATGCTTGGGGTTTTTGATACCAGTTTACTTTAATTATATTACTTTTTCTGATAATTAAAGAGTCTAGATATGGTAATTGATTGTCCTTTTCTTTCTCCAGTGTAAATTGTATTTGTTTGTTAAATGAGTTAAGAGTCTTTAATGTTTCCTCAACATGATTTATTTTTAAAATTCCAAACAGGACTTAAAATCAAATGACAAACCTTTAACACAAACATCACTAGCAGCCCACTGTGCAAAAGCGGGACATCAGCCAGACTTCGATAAGGTGAGAATACTTGTGGGAGAGAATAATTACACTAAACGATACATGCAGGAAATGCTACATATTATAAATACACCAAACGAAAAGAGAATTAACTACAAAACTGATACTGATAATTGCGCTCACATATATCGTCATACAATAAACAAACACAATATTAATAAACAAAAGAAAATTATTAGACAGTCAGTGAGAAAAACTTTAAACGATAACATCGGACAACACTGCATTAAATATTAAGTAAATTAATTGTTTGTTTAAATTAAGAAACATGTTTTAAAATTATATTTTTTAGATCATAACTATTTCCCTGAGGATGACCAACAAAGTTGGTCGAAATATTGGAATAAATAAATAATTAAAAATTAAAACAGAACAAGAGTTTTTATTTATATTATAATTTGTGAAACAGACCTCAAGCCGAATAATATTAATATAACACATTTAACAAGTGAAAAGGTCTACATACACACATAACAAAACAAATATTTTTAATAATTTAAAAAATATGTATTTTATTGTCAAAAACTTGTAAACAAAGGCTTTGGCGATTTTTGACATTGAATTTGGCGGAAAAGGTCAAAATCAATCTGACAACCCTGATTACAAACGGAATGACAAACTTATATACACCCTTTTCCACCTGAGGTGAAGGGTATAACAGCAGCAATAAACAGTGAGTTTATCTTTTCTTACAGTCCCGACTACGATAGGTTGATTTTTTGTCAACTCTAAATGTAGTTGTAAGTTTCAGCTTAAATGGGAATTTAGCATATTTAAACAAAACCTTGAAAATTATTTTTTTGAATCCCAAGAAAAAGTTTTACATTAGTTGTGTATATTACACATTTGGATGTAGTTTTCTGACGATTTGGCCTAAGCAACCAGTGAAATGTGGAGAGGAATAGCTTATCCCATCAACAATAAATTTCCAAAGATTTTAGAAAAACTAAAGATATTATACAAATAAGACTGCTAAGCGAATAAGAATTATAAGCCCCAGTTTCACCTGTAACAATAGCAAAGCTTAAACAAAAACAACAACAATAAACAGTGAGTTTATTTCTTACAGTCCCGACTACGATTGGTTGATTTTTTGTCAGCTCTAAATGTGGTTGTAAGTGGGTAAAGAAAAAACAAAAAAAAAAACAAATTACTTTATTTTACTTTGCCAGTTCAGTTTTATTATAACTGCCACATGCATATTGGTTATCAAATTTTTTTTTTTGGGATTCAAAAAATTCATTTACAAGGTTTCGTTTAAGTCCCCATTCATATGCCACATGCATATTGGTTATCAAATTTTTTTTTTTTTGGATTCAAAAAATTAATTTACAAGGTTTCGTTTAAATCCCCATTTCATACTATTAATAAACTGAAATTTTATTTATATAAGCTATTCCTATGCGCATTTCACTTAGGAACTAAAGGAACCAATATATATATATATATATATATATGCGCATTTCACTGGCTGTTTAGATCGTCAGGAAACTTCATCCAAAGATTTTAGAGAAACCAAAGATATTACATAAATAAGGCTGTTAAGCGAATAAGAATTATATATGAGCATTTCTCCAGAAATGTCAACCGCAGCCAAAAAATTCAAAGTCTATAAAAGTATGTTGTTTTAACATATTTTTATAGGTAATCTATCAACTTTCAATAATGTAAACAAATTTTAAATTTATTCATAACACACTTTGAAATATTCAAATGCAAAGTCGAACAAGTGCAGAAGTTCTGTTTTGAACCTTTCTATTGCAAGTTTTGTTTTACTAAATGATCTTAATGAGAAACATTATGCATTGAAAAATGTTTTTTTAAATCTCCGTTAATATTCAAAGAATATAAGAAAAATGTAAAAGGAACGATGCGATTGCCAATTACGGCAAATTTTTTCTTTGCTTTTCCGTATATTTTGATGTATCGTGCGACATTGAAAAATAACATTTGTTATCAGTGCGTCGAAGGTATTTGTACTATGCGAAGCAAATTTTTGTTACAAACAGAGATTTATATTGCGATTTAAATAAATAAAATTTTGTTGGAAAAAATCAACGCTTTGCTCTTGGTACTTATTTGAATTTTGTAGCGTGCGACATCGTAAGTGTAAAAGGCATAAATTCAAAATAATTTTTTTTCTAAAATATCTTTCTTTGATTATGTAAATACAAATAATAAAATGTTTGAATGTAGATGAGTAAAAACAGCGGCGAGAAAAATAAAGTCAACTGTAAGCGGTGGAGAGAAAGGTTAAATAATGATGAAACAAAATTACAAAACTATAAATTAAAAAACCGGGAAAGAATGCGCAATGCTAGACAGGCGTGGAGAGTACTGGCGGAAGGTAAAGAGAATATAATAGCTAAGCGCTTTATGTTAATGACGATGTCTGAGTCATTTGAGTTGTTTAAAAAAGATTTTCCAAGCGAAAAGGTAGGCAAATCAACTTTTTTTAAAATGCGACCTCGTCATGTCCAGTTAGTAAATAAAATGCCGCACAATATGTGTTTGCATGTATCATGCAAACTTCGGATTTCTTTTAGAAAGTTGCACAAAAAGTATTCCATCTTTTTCCAGAGATTTGGAAACATTTCTTTAAGCAGTTTGCTGCGATATTGAGAATGAATATTGTATGACAAGTAATTGTATGAAGTGCCTCACAGATTTAAAAGATCAATTTATTCCGCTTGCTTATTTGGCTAATATGGAGAATGAAGTAAACTGGCAGCAATGGCGTAAAATAGATAGCCACATAGCTCTTTCAAATACAATTTCAACTTTATCTGAGTTAGTCATTGAAATGGAAACTAAGTTACCATCATTTAAAACCCATTTTTTTTGTAAAAAGAGCTCAGCAGAAATATTTTCAGGAATCAAAAATTACCTTAAAGTCATTCGAGCTCGTTCTTCAAATTGATTTTGCCGAGAATTATAGGTTGACACACCAAAACGAAATACAAAGTGCTCATTTTAGCTACCGCCAGGTAACAATTTTTACCTGCGTAGCTTGGTTGGCTGGTGCTTCACAGTCGTTTGCGGTTATAAGCGATAAACTTACACATAATAAACACAACGTATTTGTTTTTGTTTTAACCCTTTTAATCGAAATAAAAAAAATTTATGGGCATTTTTCAAAGATTTTAATATTTTCTGATGGAAGCTGCGCTCAATTTAAAAATAAATATATTTTGACAAGCTTAAGCGATATTATTAAACAAATCGGATCCATTTATATGGAATGGAATTTTTTCGCCAGTTCTCACGGAAAGGAGTTGGAGCCGTCATTAAAAGAAAAGTGTGGCAAATAACAAAATCTAAAAACATTGTTTTACACAATGCACTATCGTTTTATCAATGTGCAAAAAACAACATTAATGAAATTCAAATTTGTCTCTTCATTTAAAGTTCGAAGAAAAATGAAGGATGTGAAAAGCATAACAGGTATATCCCAGTTACATTCGTTTTGTTGCGATGGCCAACAGGTAGAAGCAGCTACAACTGCATATTCCATTAAAAAAACGTTATTTTACATTAGTAATAATATTCCCAGTTAAGTTAGTTTCTTTTCTTTGTTTTTACAAATACTATACATTCATATAAGATGAATAAATAAAAATAACCACAATACTAATTATAACCACAATACTAATTATGAATAAATAAATATATTTTTTTTATGGTATTTTTTTAAGTTTTTAATTTTTGTTGTGAAAATAAATATATTGAATATATTAAAAAAAAATGTAGAATCATTTTACGCGTGTTTAATTACATGAAAAGTAAAAAAATAAACATTCGTAGACATATTTGTATGCCAAAGCTTATTTTTCTAGGTTTAAATTTTTTTAAATTCTAGCATTTAACCCACTACTTTGTAATCAGGCCTTTTCTTTCATGAACATATTTATATTACAAAGTATATGTAAATAGGTTTAAGCAAAATAGTTCCAAAATTTTTCATCTCATAGGTTGATATTAATACAGGACTTTGCACCTATAATTTTGTGCTTTTAAGTTCAATATAGAAAATTCAAAAAGTACGACTCGTAGAACACAAAAGCAAATGAAAGAAAGTTAATTTCCCGTATTATCCTTTTTGATATTTTTTTTCTCCCAATTTATGTATTAAATATTTTAATGTTGTAGTTGGAGCATAGAGTACGTTTTTGTCATAGGATGAAAAAAACTTTGGTGGGCGTGAGTGACTTTGCCCATTGAGCAAAAAAAATGTTTGGCTTAAATTGAACTGAAAAATTAGTTTTATTATCCCATATTGCCCATAAGATACAGTCCCTTGGGGCAATGATGTCCAGAAAAGTTTTGTCTCTAATGTTCATACAGTGGTGGCATGACAAAAAGGCTCCAAAATATGTACAGGTTGTTCACGTTTACTCCCCAAAAGGACCAAATTTCGAAAAAGTACCAGACACCTGCCCTCTTATTTTTTTAATGAACAACATTAAGTGTTACATTTTTTGTATCTCCTTTAGTTTTGGATTTTTGAGGTAAGCGGGATCGGGTTGGCGAGAGGACAGCCCCTGGTCCAGATGTCAACTGTAACTTTTAACAATAACAACAGTTGTTATAATTGTCAACCTGTTTTGTTGTTTGCACTAACGATTATGTGATTTTGTAAATTGTTGTTAACAACATAGATAAAAATTAACGTCAAGTGGCATCACTATCAAAAAAATGGCAAAATAACGAAAAACACAAAGAGAAATAAATAAAACAAATAAAATTATTAAAACTAAACAGAATTTTTTTTATTTTTTTGTTTTTTTTAAGAAGATACGCCAAACATTTCGTTTACTTAACACAAACAGCTGACTTAACGATAACAAGTGCTGTTTAAAATGTTACAGAATAGCAAAATCGTTAATTTGCTTGTTAATTTTTTTAACAATGACAACTATTGCTAAAATTAATTACAGAATCGCACTACTGGTCCAAATTTCAAGTTTTTAGCTTCAGGCGTTTAGGCTGTGCGATGATGAATCAGTGAGTCAGTCAGTAACGTTACAATTTTATATATATATACTTATGCACAGGGCATATTATGCGAACACAAAAAATCTTTACTTTTTTTGATGAAATATTATAAATTGCAATATTTTCGAAATACAAATTCAATATTTTTCTTCTAAAAGTCTTAAAAGTCTATTAAAAATCGTTTTTTGTGGGCAGAGCATATTTGACGAACAGGTGCATACGTTGCGTTTAATTGCCGAAACTGTCTGGAAAATATGCTCCTTGTATATGAAATTTTTTGTTGCCATGTTTCCACATTATTATTCCCAAATAATAATGTGGGAATATTAAATTTCCTATACAAGGGACATATTATCCAGACAGTTTCGGCAATTAAACGCAACGTATGCAGCTGTTCGTCAAATATGCGCTGTATTTGCCGACTTTGATGCTGCAGGTTGTTGTCTGTGCTTATTTTGCCGTTGTAGTCAAATTAAACAAATTTCTTTTTTTGTGCACTATAAAACAGAAAAAGTGTTGCTAATAAAAAAAATTTTTTAAAGAATGAGTGCTTAAAATTTTTTTTTTTTTTGTTTAACAGAAAAGAATATTAACTCGGCTCAGCACCAAATTGATATTTATATAATTTTTTAGTATTCTTGAAAGAAGTTTTATAGGAACATGTTGTTCGCGCCAACGCTCCTAGTTAAGGAGTTATAGGTCATAAAAATTGCAAAATACTTTATCCATATCTATTTAGGTAAAAATGAATTTATAAAATATGGGAATCATTGGAAAATGCTTCAAAATGTGTTTTACATGGAGTTTAAAGCATCCAGATTTACCAATTTTGAGGTAATATTATATATTCATACTCCGTGGCTGACATTTTTTTTAACAAAATAAGCTTTATCTTTTAATTATGTCGATATTTATTTATTTAACTCTAGATATTTGCTTAATAAACTTTCTTTATTGCGGGTTTTCGGCCTTACGTAACACTTAAGTAATTATGTACATATAACAATAATTAAATATGTAACAAGTACATAAATTATTACTAAATACATACATATTTTTACTCAAACTTATAAATAAATTGAGAAATTTTCCAAAATAAAATTTTTTTATCTTTATAAATATAAAATTCTATATGATGGAGTTACTAAAAATATGGTTTATAAAAGCTTGAAGTATTCTTCCCTATTCATAGTCTTTTGAGTTGTATTTTAGGAAAAATTTTTATGAAAATTTTGCATCAAAATACATTTCAAACTTATTTTATTTTTTATGAATACGGCAGATTATGTTTAATAAATATACTAACAAATTTTAACTTTCGTAGAAAAATCTTTCTAGAAATATGGTAAAATATTGACAGATTTTCACTTAATTTTATAATAATTCAAGTTATACAAAACGAATATGTGCAAAATCTTACACCAATAATTGCATTCCGCTACTAATTATGTTAGTTTATAACAAAACTATAAAATTTTAGGTTGGTTGTTAGACATTTTGATTCATAACTGTTATCCTGCTATACCGATCTTGTTGGATTTCGACCCCAAACTGCTTAAGAAAGCTAGAAACAATTTGACATCAATATTGTTATTTTCTTTTAGATTTTCTATAAAGAGTTTTTTACAGACGGACATGGATAAATCGACGAAGGTTAGTTCACATACATCAAATATTTCACTATACACGCAAAGAAAAAACATGGTTGTGGTAAACATATTCTAAGAGCAACATACTATGATAAAATGCATGATTGAAGTCACCATATTAAGATTATTATTGAATCATAGTATGACTAAATATACTCGTAATATTGTAATATTAATATTTTTCCCTTAATCATATTATTATTATTCTGTTATCATACTTAGTAAAGATGTAATCAAATTATTGTCATACTAATCATAATTAGTTAAGAAGTAATCATATTATTGCCATGTTAATCATAATAAATTTAGAAGCAATCATATTATCATAAAGCCCCTCTCATAGATGTCATAAAAATACAAAATAAATTAAAATTTTTTTGCAACGATTTTTTTATTTTGTGGCTTTTTTAAAATTTTTCTTAATGTAAATCAAATAGCGAAGTTCAAATAAGGCTTGCAAAAGAGCAAATGCAAAATCTTTGGTTTTCATGGGCAACCACGTATGTCCATTTTGCCCATTTTAAGATGTTGATGCCATATTGCCTATTTTAAAACGCTCTTTACATGTTTAAGAACATTTTTGGAAAAATATGAATCAATTCGATTTTTACTTAATGCCAAAGTATAAAAAGTGAAATACCTAGCGCATTGGATATCGAATGGTTTTTCGGCTTTCCTGAAACATTTGTTTTAAGACATACGCCGTTGCCCATGAAAACCACAAAAATATCGTAACACTTTTATCAAATATAACGAAATCTCTGTGTGTTTTGTTGTTTAATTTTACAAAAAAACTTCGATATTTTGCATTTGCCCTTTTAAATAAGTTTCTTAAATATAAAAATTTTTTGGTATTTTATGTTTCTCGGAAAAAAAGCTTTGAAGAATGAAATCGGAAAAAGGCAACAATTGCAAATTCTGAAATTGAAAACATTTATAATGGAATATAAAAATTTTTAAAATTTATGGGACATAAAACGTGTTTGGTAGAAAAGTTAAAAGTTTGATAAATTGACATTTTTTGTATGTGGTCTTTCAACGACAATCAACGAATTTCTTCAGCTCATTATTGGTTTAACCCGCCGACCATTTAAGAAAAATTAGTAAGGTATGGGTATATTTATTTTGATTACCCGCTTTCTGAATATTAAGCATTAATTTTGCTCCATACCAACTCTTTTGAAGTGTATTAAATATTTTTTGGCATAACGAGCCAGTGCTTGGCAAATGCTGTATAAGTTAAAGCAAAATAATTTGACAAGAAAATACATTTTAATCTTGCTTCGCTTCATTGCCGTAAAAAAGGAGTAGAAGTTAGATAAACTGTCAACATCACAATATACAGCATTAAATATATGTTTGCGGAACAAAAAGCTTATTTTTTGAAATAAATTTTGAAAAGTTGCGTGTGCGGCACAAAATAATAATTTTCACTCTCAATAAAATACCTTTTTTGCAATTATAAGTGGATTTAGCTATAAATCGCTAAAAACCACACTTTTTGAAATAAAATTAATGAATTATTATAAAACAAACACAATAAATTATAGCTAAATTTTTTTAATAATAAGTGCATTTAGCTATAAATCACTAAAAATAACTCCTTTTGAACTAAAATTATTAAATTATTATAAAACAAAGGCAATAAATAATAGCTACATTTTTAATTATGAGTGAATTTACCTATAAATCACTAAAAATCACCCTTTTTAAATAAAATTTAAAGTTAAAAAGTTTGTCGTATAAATTTTATTAAAAATCGCTGGATTTGATAAGAAAATAGCTAAATTGGCAGCAGTGTGGAAAGAAGCACACAGAGTTGCATATTACCAGCGTTACCATTTGTCATGTAATCTCTATTTTATAAGTATTTTTAGACGTAAAAATGTTTAAAATTTTTATAAAGATTTTCATAAATAATAATAAACTACAATTTGCAGTATATTAAATGAAAGGATGCAGTGAAGTTTTTATGAAACAAACCATCTTTGACTCTATGTGTGCTTTATTACTGTAACGTTGTATAATTCTGTTTACTCCTTTAATACTTCATACCTTAACGATCCCAAATATATTCTTTTAGGTGCTGAAGTATCTAAAGATGATGAAATCGACTGTTATAGTCCTAAACATAACTGAAATTAAGCTCATAGAATAAATTCGAAAAATAAAAAATGTTGAAAATATAAAATTTTTGTAAATATTTCACAATTTTTGGCCCACAGTCCAAAAATTGTATCTATATTATTTTTGTGGTTTCGCCAATGTATGCAATTAAAATGCATTTAATCCATATTTTCCCAACGTTTCGTGAATGTTATGTTCACTTTATCAAGGGATTCGTAAAAAGAGAAATTAATTTTTTATTACATTGAACAATAATTTGTTGTAGACAAACATAAAAACATTAAACATGAAAAATTAAATTAAACACAAAGTTAAAAATTATATCACAGGTTAGTTTTTGCACTATTTTTGGCTCGTAGCTGCCAAACGGTAATCTTCAGAAAAAATATTTCATTCATAATTCCTCATATGCACATAAGTATGTATATAATTACCGGAAAATGCATTTTCCACATTTTCCAGATGTATTTTTGAAAGAAAATTCGTGATATTTATGAAATGCATACAATGTTGCAAAAAGTAAAAAAAAGTTAATTATTCAATTGTTATTTTGACACATACATATATAAAATTTTTGATAATAACACAGCTGAAAAAGGTAAAATAAGAATTATGATGTTCTAAAGAATTTTGAATTATATTTAAGAATTAATTTTTTTCTGCATATTACCACAGAATACACAGAACTGTTAAAAGTGACGTGTGAAAAAGGCCCAAAACAGTTGCGAGGGCAGCTTTCGAAGAGACCGAAAGCGATTTTTGGTAGTGAAGTGGCAAGGTGTAAAAACAGACCGCAACAATCAACACAAATGGCGTTATCAAAATAACAAAACACAAACCACGTTAAACAAATGCATTAGTTTAACAAACGATGTTTTTTGTGCAAAAAAAAATGTATTTAGTAATATTGTTTTGTATTATAATGTTATTTACTTACTTAAATATTATTTACTTGTGTTGTGGTGAACTAAAAAGTTAATTTTTACAACAGTTTTGCAAATAAATCTTAACTAAATAAATTTGTGTTCATTGCGGCAAAGAATATGATGAACAGAGAAATGCAAAAGGGCAGCTTTCTTAGAAAGTGACAAAAAAAAAACGCAAAATCGTCCGTCTCGTGACAGTTCTCTTAGTATTCTGTGATATTATTGGTTTCCGAAAAAATTCATGTTTTTTCCAAAAAAAATCAAGTTTTAGACAAAATTTTCAATAGGCCCAAAAACTAGTTCGGCAGATAAACTAGGAAAACCCAAATAGGGGTTTGTAAGTTGCGAAAAGTACTTCAAGAAATTCCACACGAGAAGGAGCTTTTATTTTATCTGTTGCATAGTGTAATTATTCTTATAAAAGTAATATTAATAATATTTTCAGTTCCATGATGGCTTTTTACTAAAATAAAAAAATTATTTTACCCTTTTTAGCTTTTTTTCTCTTACACACAGAAAAAAAATCAAGTTAAAAACGTAAAAAACAAGGTTGATTTAAATTTTTTCGGTGGTGATTTTGCTTCATACGGGTTTCATGTTAATTCAACCTGATTTTACAATAACTGCGAACAACATTTTTTTCTTTTGATATAACTATAATTCATGTTAATTTAACATTGCAGTAAAGTTAGAGCAAAATGTAATTTATATTGAAATAACAATCGGAATCACGTTGAATGAAAGTTATTTCCAGTTGCAACAACGTGAATTTCATGTAGAATCAAATGGGTTTGAGTGTATTTTAACAGTGTGAAGACGCTTCAGACAACATTTGCATTTATGTAAGAATAATTCAAAACCCTGTAACACATGTTTCACTTATTTTGTATTCTCCTTTGTTAACAGAAGCATCAGCAGAATCGCCCGATATGGTCATCATTCTACTTTGAAAACTTGATGTACTATTTAAATAAACAATTTTAATTAAAAGAATACGGGAATTGTCTTCTTTTTATAACATATTTTAAAAGTGAAAATAAAAAATGTACATAATTAAGTAGGTATGCATGTTAATTTAACAAGATAAACTTTTGATTTTAATACAAAACAGGTTTTTATGGGTTCAATATTGAATCCAGATTTATTTATATTTTAATATTTTTTATTTTTTTTATTTTTTTAACTGTGAATAATACTAAATAAACGTAATTTAAGGTTATTTTGATATTTTTTATTAAAAATTAATATGAAATAATGATAAATTTAAGTAAAGGGCATAATTTTTCTGAAATTTAACATGATTCTCAATCAACATTTTTCCATGTTAATTTTACATGGGTATTTTTTTCTGTGTGTACGAACTCTTATATGAACTACATTAATTGTGTTTTGAACTTGAAACACTATTTTAAAGTTTATGTAAAATTGTTTTGAAAAACATTTTTACTTTAAGAAAAGTAACAAGCGTACAAAACTTTACACGTTTTGTCCGCCCCGGTCAAAATTTTTTAAAATTTTTACTTCTAACTTTTTTAATTCTAAATTGCTTACTGATTAGAAACATAGCGCTTTACAAAAAGTACGAACCCTGTTTTGCCACTTAAATTTAATTTGTTTGTTTGTAAGCTTTTTGATTTATTATCCTTGTTCTAAATACATACCACAAGTTGCAAGCTTGCACAAAATTATTATTAAAAAAATTTGTTCACAAAAAATACGAATTTTTTAAATTTTTCTCTTCAAATGTACTATATTTGTATGCTGTCTCTATGTTTAAGGCTAGTATACCCTATTATACTTTGTAATAATACTGTGAAAAACTCAAGTAATATGTAAAAGTCTGATTGTGTGAATGCATGCGTGATAAAAATGACAAGTATTATAAACAAAATTTTACATTTCTAAAGCTTCGTACAGACGATGGTCAGATCTTACAATATTGGTAAGCAGCGTTGCTTAAATTGCATTAAAATGTCTTACAACTGTGTGAACATTGTAAGCTCATTTGTATTTGCAGAAGTGCAAAATTTATGCATCTGACAATGGAACATTGTCAGAAAAATATTGCTGTTGGCAACGCCTGCTTACAATATTGTAAGATCTGACCATCGTCTGTACGAAGTATGAAATGTCATTAATATTTAGAGATGGTAAGAGATTTTTCCGCAAACGAAAACGTATTTTTAACCTTTAATAACAAAAGAAAAAATAAAAAAGAAAACAAAACACCGTATAAAATTATGAATATTCAATATAGCATTGGTTTAGAAAAACCAATTGGTGCGTGAAATTTTTTTAGAAAAATTACAAAAGATTATGATTTTCGTGGTTACTAGGACATGGTTGGCCTCATGGTAATACGCCAAAAAATTGGTTGTACCCCTAATGTACATGTTTAAATAATATGAGTAAAAATGTAATTTTTGCAGAACATGCTTCCCAGTAATTTGCAAGAGAATTCCCTTTTATTCACATTTTTATGATTGTTCAAAAGTATTTTAAGTTGATTAAAGACTTTTGTATATTTACTGTATAATTGATGTTGCTGGTTAATCGAATGACTGATAATCGAGGCCCTTTCTCAAATAAAAAAAGATGTTACTAAAAAGCGCGTCGTGTTACAGCAAATTCAGACGGGGATTTTTACGACGTCGCTTTTTTGACGTGTCTTTTGTTTTGGCTTTCAATGAAATATTTGGCGTTGCGTTGCGGTTTAGACAATAAAGTCCTAAGAAAAAAAGAAGCCGCAAAAGCGCTCGTATGAATTGTGTGTTAGATATAATTCTACTTCGTACACCGGATGCGCCCGCATTGCCATAGAAAAGAAAAATCTAAATTAAATTATTTTAATGTTTTCAAATTGAATATTTGAAAAAAAAAAAAAAAAAAACATAAACGAAGTAAAAAATAAACAACCATTTCAATAAATTTTTCCACCTGTTTTGTCGACTTTTCTCTTTTCCTAAACCTTTGCGTACCAATTATAAACAAACACGAAGAGGAAAGTATCCAATTTAGCCTTGGCGTTTTTAAGTTTTAAGCAGTTAAACAACCAAATAAAACATATAAGAAAATTAAATTAAAAAATATATTTTTCTTTAAAAAAGGAGGATACGATAAACTATTTATTAAAAAAAAAAAACATAAAATAAATCAGCAGATCTTCAAAATGACAATGTCGCTCTTGATCAACAATAGTGCACTAATCCAAAATTTCAGTTTAAATTAATATTTGGTATAGATTTGGTTACGACAAAATTATTTAACTTATTTTTTTTTAATTATGGAAAAACTTCAGAAAAACTTCATCGCAACATCTTTATTTTGCTCTGTCCATTAATCATGTGCCTAAAAATTTAAACGTTGTAGGTAAATCCACTCTAGAGAGAATTTTGAAATCAAATTCGGTTAAAGTTTAAAAAACTTGAAAGGCAAAACTTGATCGTGCAACCCTTAATTAAGGTATGTTGGACAGATAAAATAAGATCGGTCAGTAGCCAAAAATCATCATTAGATATTTTCATCATTATATCAGCCGTATTTAAAATATAAAATAAGCTTGAAATGTGTTTTAAGGCAAAATGTTCATGCACTGTAATTCTTTATGAATACGGCAGGATATTTTTAAAAACCTTCATTAACTTTAAAACATCGTAAATTAACCTGTAAAAAACAAGGGAAAATTGTTTACAATGGCAACGCTGAAAAATGTAACGGTTTGTCCTCGAAGTCACATGTATATATTTTTTCCCTTTGTGTCCTCGAAGTCACATGTTTATATATTTTCTCTGTGTCCTCGAAATAACTTGTATATATTTTTTACGGAGAAAAAAAATGGGAAAATATATGAGAGTACTTGGCAATACTACGCAACAAAATTTGTTAAAATTTGTTAAAAAAATACAAAATTAAGGCATTTAAACCGTATATATAGAAGTTTTAATAGTAATTGATTGATATATAACCACAGTGCAATCAAATAAAGTAAAAAAAAAGAATAAACCAAAAAAATTAAAATTTGTGGGGAAAAATTGACGTGTCCGGTAAATATGCTCTAGGCATGTAATCATATATATATATATATATATATGCACAGCGCTTATTTAGCGAACAGTTTTTGAAGCTAGCGCATAAACGGCGGACAGTTGCATGCTTAGCGAACAGTCCGCCAAATGATTACATGCCTAGAGCATATTTACCGGACACGTCAATTTTTCCCCACAAATTTTAATTTTTTTGGTTTATTCTTTTGTTTTTTACATTATTTGATTGCACTGTGGTTATATATCAATCAATTACTATTAAAACTTCTATATATACGGTTTAAATGCCTTAATTTTGTATTTTTCTAACAAATTTTGTTGCGTAGCATTGCCAAGTACTCTCATATATTTTCCCATTTTTTTTCTCCGTAAAAAATATATACAAGTGATTTCGAGGACACAGAGAAAAAATATAAACATGTGACTTCGAGGACACAAAGGGAAAAATATATACATGTGACTTCGAGGACAAACCGTTACATTTTTCAGCGTTGCCATTGTAAACAATTTTCCCTTGTTTTTTACAGGTTAATTTACGATGTTTTAAAGTTAATGAAGGTATTTTTAATTAGGCTTAAGTTCATTAAATTTAATTTTCATTAAATTATTTTTATGAAGAAAGGAATTTTACAACATGAAAATCAATTAAAATTTACTGATAATTTTTCATTCTTGACTCAATCTGGGCTCGAACCCAGGTGTTTACGGACAGGTTACCCTGACATGTTTCGATTGCAACCACTCAATCTCCTCAGAGGGCTTGCCGTTTAACACTCGCAGCCATCGACGACTGCTGACGTCATTAGTCAAACATCAATCCTTAAACCAAATTGTATTCAACCTTTGGTAGATCGAAATTTGCTTTGAATGATTATCTATTTTAATTTATTTTTAACATGTTATTCCTTTACTTCTGTTTTTTTTTTTTTTTTTTTTTTTTTTTTTAAGCCTAATTAAAAATATTAAAAATTTGGATTAAGAACCATAAATAGTTCAATAAAATAACCACAATACTAATAATTGTTAAAGCTAAGGCACGAGCTCTATGTTTGCAATTGTCCTTCAAGTTGTGCTGAAAAGGTCAACAAGAAAAAGAAAGACAAAAAAAAAATGAAAAAACAAAAAATATGTACTTTGAACTTCAAGAAGAATTCTTGACAAAAGTACGAAAAAACAGAAGTAAAGGAATAACATGTTAAAAATAAATTAAAATAGATAATCATTCAAAGCAAATTTCGATCTACCAAAGGTTGAATACAATTTGGTTTAAGGCAAGCCCTCTGAGGAGATTGAGTGGTTGCAATCGAAACATGTCAGGGTAACCTGTCCGTAAACACCTGGGTTCGAGCCCAGATTGAGTCAAGAATGAAAAATTATCAGTAAATTTTAATTGATTTTCATGTTGTAAAATTCCTTTCTTCATAAAAATAATTTAATGAAAATTAAATATAATGAACTTAAGCCTAATTAAAAATATTAAAAATTTGGATTAAAAACCATAAATAGTTCAATAAAATAACCACAATACTAATAATAGTTAATGAAGGTTTTTAAAAATATCCTGCCGTATTCATAAAGAATTACAGTGCATGAACATTTTGCCTTAAAACACGTTTCAAGCTTATTTTATATTTTAAATACGGCTGATATAATGATGAAAATATCTAATGATGATTTTTGGCTACTGACCGATCTTATTTTATCTGTCCAACATACCTTAATTAAGGGTTGCACGATCAAGTTTTGCCTTTCAAGTTTTTTAAACTTTAACCGAATTTGATTTCAAAATTCTCTCTAAAATGGATTTACCTACAACGTTTAAATTTTTAGGCACATGATTAATGGACAGAGCAAAATAAAGATGTTGCGATGAAGTTTTTCTGAAGTTTTTTTTCTGAAGTTTTTCCATAATTAAAAAAAAAATAAGTTAAACAATTTTGTCGTAACCAAATCTATACCAAATATTAATTTAAACTGAAATTTTGGATTAGTACACTATTGTTGATCAAGAGCGACATGTGTCATTTTAAAGATCTGCTGATTTATTTTATGTTTTTTTTTTAATAAATAGTTTATCGTATCCTCCTTTTTTAAAGAAAAATATATTTTTTTAATCCAAATTTTTAATATTTTTAATTAGGCTTAAGTTCATCAAATTTAATTTTCATTAAATTATTTTTATGAAGAAAGGAATTTTACAACATGAAAATTAATTAAAATTTACTGATAATTTTTCATTCTTGACTCAATCTGGGCTCGAACCCAGGCGTTTTTACGGACAGGTTACCCTGACATGTTTCGATTGCAACCACTCAATCTCCTCAGAGGGCTTGCCGTTTAACACTCGCAGCCATCGACGACTGCTGACGTCATTAGTCAAACATCAATCCTTAAACCAAATTGTATTTAACCTTTGGTAGATCGAAATTTGCTTTGAATGATTATCTATTTTAATTCATTTTACATGTTCTTCCTTTACTTCTGTTTTTTCGTACTTTTGTCAAGAAATCTTCTTGAAGTTCAAAGTACATATATTGTTTTTGTTTTTTCATTTTTTTTTGTCTTTCTTTTTCTTGCTGACCTTTTCAGCACAACTTGAAGGACAAATGCAAACATAGAGCTCGTGCCTTAGCTTTAACAATAATTAGTATTGTGGTTATTTTGTTGAACTATTTATGGTTTTTAATCCAAATTTTTAATATTTTTAATTAGGCTTAAGTTCATCAAATTTAATTTTCATTAAATTATTTTTATGAAGAAAGGAATTTTACAACATGAAAATTAATTAAAATTTACTGATAATTTTTCATTCTTGACTCAATCTGGGCTCGAACCCAGGCGTTTTTACGGACAGGTTACCCTGACATGTTTCGATTGCAACCACTCAATCTCCTCAGAGGGCTTGCCGTTTAACACTCGCAGCCATCGACGACTGCTGACGTCATTAGTCAAACATCAATCCTTAAACCAAATTGTATTTAACCTTTGGTAGATCGAAATTTGCTTTGAATGATTATCTATTTTAATTCATTTTACATGTTCTTCCTTTACTTCTGTTTTTTCGTACTTTTGTCAAGAAATCTTCTTGAAGTTCAAAGTACATATATTGTTTTTGTTTTTTCATTTTTTTTTTTGTCTTTCTTTTTCTTGCTGACCTTTTCAGCACAACTTGAAGGACAAATGCAAACATAGAGCTCGTGCCTTAGCTTTAACAATAATTAGTATTGTGGTTATTTTGTTGAACTATTTATGGTTTTTAATCCAAATTTTTAATATTTTTAATTAGGCTTAAGTTCATCAAATTTAATTTTCATTAAATTATTTTTATGAAGAAAGGAATTTTACAACATGAAAATTAATTAAAATTTACTGATAATTTTTCATTCTTGACTCAATCTGGGCTCGAACCCAGGCGTTTTTACGGACAGGTTACCCTGACATGTTTCGATTGCAACCACTCAATCTCCTCAGAGGGCTTGCCGTTTAACACTCGCAGCCATCGACGACTGCTGACGTCATTAGTCAAACATCAATCCTTAAACCAAATTGTATTTAACCTTTGGTAGATCGAAATTTGCTTTGAATGATTATCTATTTTAATTCATTTTACATGTTCTTCCTTTACTTCTGTTTTTTCGTACTTTTGTCAAGAAATCTTCTTGAAGTTCAAAGTACATATATTGTTTTTGTTTTTTCATTTTTTTTTTGTCTTTCTTTTTCTTGCTGACCTTTTCAGCACAACTTGAAGGACAAATGCAAACATAGAGCTCGTGCCTTAGCTTTAACAATAATTAGTATTGTGGTTATTTTGTTGAACTATTTATGGTTTTTAATCCAAATTTTTAATATTTTTAATTAGGCTTAAGTTCATCAAATTTAATTTTCATTAAATTATTTTTATGAAGAAAGGAATTTTACAACATGAAAATTAATTAAAATTTACTGATAATTTTTCATTCTTGACTCAATCTGGGCTCGAACCCAGGCGTTTTTACGGACAGGTTACCCTGACATGTTTCGATTGCAACCACTCAATCTCCTCAGAGGGCTTGCCGTTTAACACTCGCAGCCATCGACGACTGCTGACGTCATTAGTCAAACATCAATCCTTAAACCAAATTGTATTTAACCTTTGGTAGATCGAAATTTGCTTTGAATGATTATCTATTTTAATTCATTTTACATGTTCTTCCTTTACTTCTGTTTTTTCGTACTTTTGTCAAGAAATCTTCTTGAAGTTCAAAGTACATATATTGTTTTTGTTTTTTCATTTTTTTTTTTTGTCTTTCTTTTTCTTGCTGACCTTTTCAGCACAACTTGAAGGACAAATGCAAACATAGAGCTCGTGCCTTAGCTTTAACAATAATTAGTATTGTGGTTATTTTGTTGAACTATTTATGGTTTTTAATCCAAATTTTTAATATTTTTAATTAGGCTTAAGTTCATCAAATTTAATTTTCATTAAATTATTTTTATGAAGAAAGGAATTTTACAACATGAAAATTAATTAAAATTTACTGATAATTTTTCATTCTTGACTCAATCTGGGCTCGAACCCAGGCGTTTTTACGGACAGGGTAACCTGTCCGTAAAAACGCCTGGGTTCGAGCCCAGATTGAGTCAAGAATGAAAAATTATCAGTAAATTTTAATTAATTTTCATGTTGTAAAATTCCTTTCTTCATAAAAATAATTTAATGAAAATTAAATTTGATGAACTTAAGCCTAATTAAAAATATTAAAAATTTGGATTAAAAACCATAAATAGTTCAACAAAATAACCACAATACTAATTATTGTTAAAGCTAAGGCACGAGCTCTATGTTTGCATTTGTCCTTCAAGTTGTGCTGAAAAGGTCAGCAAGAAAAAGAAAGACAAAAAAAAATGAAAAAACAAAAACAATATATGTACTTTGAACTTCAAGAAGATTTCTTGACAAAAGTACGAAAAAACAGAAGTAAAGGAAGAACATGTAAAATGAATTAAAATAGATAATCATTCAAAGCAAATTTCGATCTACCAAAGGTTAAATACAATTTGGTTTAAGGATTGATGTTTGACTTATGACGTCAGCAGTCGGCGATGGCTGCGAGTGTTAAACGGCAAGCCCTCTGAGGAGATTGAGTGGTTGCAATCGAAACATGTCAGGGTAACCTGTCCGTAAAAACGCCTGGGTTCGAGCCCAGATTGAGTCAAGAATGAAAAATTATCAGTAAATTTTAATTAATTTTCATGTTGTAAAATTCCTTTCTTCATAAAAATAATTTAATGAAAATTAAATTTGATGAACTTAAGCCTAATTAAAAATATTAAAAATTTGGATTAAAAACCATAAATAGTTCAACAAAATAACCACAATACTAATTATTGTTAAAGCTAAGGCACGAGCTCTATGTTTGCATTTGTCCTTCAAGTTGTGCTGAAAAGGTCAGCAAGAAAAAGAAAGACAAAAAAAAAAAATGAAAAAACAAAAACAATATATGTACTTTGAACTTCAAGAAGATTTCTTGACAAAAGTACGAAAAAACAGAAGTAAAGGAAGAACATGTAAAATGAATTAAAATAGATAATCATTCAAAGCAAATTTCGATCTACCAAAGGTTAAATACAATTTGGTTTAAGGATTGATGTTTGACTAATGACGTCAGCAGTCGTCGATGGCTGCGAGTGTTAAACGGCAAGCCCTCTGAGGAGATTGAGTGGTTGCAATCGAAACATGTCAGGGTAACCTGTCCGTAAAAACGCCTGGGTTCGAGCCCAGATTGAGTCAAGAATGAAAAATTATCAGTAAATTTTAATTAATTTTCATGTTGTAAAATTCCTTTCTTCATAAAAATAATTTAATGAAAATTAAATTTGATGAACTTAAGCTTAATTAAAAATATTAAAAATTTGGATTAAAAACCATAAATAGTTCAACAAAATAACCACAATACTAATTATTGTTAAAGCTAAGGCACAAGCTCTATGTTTGCATTTGTCCTTCAAGTTGTGCTGAAAAGGTCAGCAAGAAAAAGAAAGACAAAAAAAGAAATGAAAAAACAAAAACAATATATGTACTTTGAACTTCAAGAAGATTTCTTGACAAAAGTACGAAAAAACAGAAGTAAAGGAAGAACATGTAAAATGAATTAAAATAGATAATCATTCAAAGCAAATTTCGATCTACCAAAGGTTAAATACAATTTGGTTTAAGGATTGATGTTTGACTAATGACGTCAGCAGTCGTCGATGGCTGCGAGTGTTAAACGGCAAGCCCTCTGAGGAGATTGAGTGGTTGCAATCGAAACATGTCAGGGTAACCTGTCCGTAAAAACGCCTGGGTTCGAGCCCAGATTGAGTCAAGAATGAAAAATTATCAGTAAATTTTAATTAATTTTCATGTTGTAAAATTCCTTTCTTCATAAAAATAATTTAATGAAAATTAAATTTGATGAACTTAAGCCTAATTAAAAATATTAAAAATTTGGATTAAAAACCATAAATAGTTCAACAAAATAACCACAATACTAATTATTGAAAAATATATTTTTTAATTTAATTTTCTTATATGTTTTATTTGGTTGTTCAACTGCTTAAAACTTAAAAACGCCAAGGCTAAATTGGATACTTTCCTCTTCTTGTTTGTTTATAATTGGTACGCAAAGGCTTAGGAAAAGAGAAAAGTCGACAAAACAGGTGGAAAAATTTATTGAAATGGTTGTTTATTTTTTACTTCGTTTATGTTTTTTTTTTCAAATATTCAATTTGAAAACATTAAAATAATTTAATTTAGATTTTTCTTTTCTATGGCAATGCGGGCGCATCCGGTGTGCGAAGTAGAATTATATCTAACACACAATTCATACGAGCGCTTTTGCGGCTTCTTTTTTTCTTAGGACTTAATTGTCTAAACCGCAACGCAACGCCAAATATTTCATTGAAAGCCAAAACAAAAGACACGTCAAAACAGCGACGTCGTAAAAATCCCAGTCTGAATTTGCTGTAACACGACGCGCTTTTTAGTAACATCTTTTTTTATTTGAGAAAGGGCCTCGATTATCAGTCATTCGATTAACCAGCAACATCAATTATAAAGTAAATATACAAAAGTCTTTAATCAACTTAAAATACTTTTGAACAATCATAAAAATGTGAATAAAAGGCGAATTCTCTTGCAAATTACTGGGAAGCATGTTCTGCAAAAATTACATTTTTACTCATATTATTTAAAAATGTACATTAGGGGTACAACCAATTTTTTGGCGTATTACCATGAGGCCAACCATGTCCTAGTAACCACGAAAATCATAATCTTTTGTAATTTTTCTCAAAAAATTTCACGCACCAATTGGTTTTTCTAAACCAATGCTATATTGAATATTCATAATTTTATACGGTGTTTTGTTTTATTTTTTATTTTTTCTTTTGTTATTAAAGGTTAAAAATACGTTTTCGTTTGCGGAAAAATCTCTTACCATCTCTAAATATTAATGACATTTCATACTTAAGCTATTTTTTGTTTTAAATAAACATATTATTAATTTTTCTTAGCAAAAAAGAAAATCAAAAATTTTCAAAACTTCATCGCGGTTGGTGTGTGAACTTTTTTGACCTTAGCGAAAAAATAAATATACGTTCTCTTATAGTTTTTTATTGTCTATCTATTAAAAAATTGTTAAAAAGTTATATCCCTAATGTACATACGTAAATCTGTATATAAAATCTCTTAATAATTTTAACTAGAAACACACAAAAAACTACTAAAAATTGTTGCTATTGATAACCGAGGTCTTACTGTATTTTCAAACTGATATTTCAAAGTTAGTCAAAGAATAAAACGTAACAAGAAGAAAATAAGTTGAAAGAGAAATATGAGAAAAAGACATAAAAAACACTTACCAAGTATTTTTGTTTACCCCTTTTTTCTTCTCTAAACCGTGGCCACCAAACCAAAAGAGACGTCGTAAAAGCCCACGCCTGAATTAACTGTAAGGCGACCTACGTCGTAGATACGCTTTTATATTTCCTCCAGCTATTGTGTGCCTTTGTATACAATATTGTACGTTTTAATTTGGCATCGTATCTACGTCGTACAGTACTACGTTTATATGGTACAATTGTGTTCCTTAAGGCTAGATTACAGGGGTTTCCTAGTTTATCTGCCGAACTAGTTTTTGGGCCTATTGAAAATTTTGTCTAAAACTTGATTTTTTTTTTGGAAAAAACATGAATTTTTTCGGAAACCAATAATATCACAGAATACTAAGAGAACTGTATGAGTTCCCCGGTAGGCTAGCTGGTAGTGAGCTAGTCTATTAGCGCCGGGGTTGCGGGTTCGATTCCCGCCAGAGACTCTGGTTCCTGCAGACAAGCGTAAAGCTTCGCGGGATTAGCTTAGGGAATTAAAAAAAAAAAAAAACGAGACGGACGATTTTGCGTTTTTTTTTTTGTCTCTTTCTAAGAAAGCTGCCCTTTTGCATTTCTCTGTTCATTATATTCTTTGCCGCAATGAACACAAATTTATTTAGTTAAGATTTATTTGCAAAACTGTTGTAAAAATTAACTTTTTAGTTCACCACAACACGAGTAAATAATATTTAAGTAAGTAAATAACATTACATTACAAAACAATATTACTAAATACATTTTTTTTGCACAAAAAACATCGTTTGTTAAACTAATGCATTTGTTTAACGTGGTTTGTGTTTTGTTATTTTGATAACGCCATTTGTGTTGATTGTTGCGGTCTGTTTTTACACCTTGCCACTTCACTACCAAAAATCGCTTTCGGTCTCTTCGAAAGCTGCCCTCGCAACTGTTTTGGGCCTTTTTCACACGTCACTTTTAACAGTTCTGTGTATTCTGTGGTAATATTCAGAAAAAAATTAATTCTTAAATATAATTCAAAATTCTTTAGAACATCATAATTCTTATTTTACCTTTTTCAGCTGTGTTATTATCAAAAATTTGAAATATGTATGTGTCAAAATTACAATTGAATAATTAACTTTTTGCAACATTGTATGCATTTCATAAATATCACGAATTTTGTTTCAAAAATACATCTGGAAAATGTGGAAAATGCATTTTCCGGTAATTATATAATTACTTATGTGCATATGAGGAATTATGAATTAGAGAAATGTTTTTTCTGAAGATTACCGTTTGGCAGCTACGAGCCAAAAATAGTGCAAAAACTAACCTGTGATATAATTTTTAAGTTTGTGTTTAATTTAATTTTTCATGTTTAATGTTTTTATGTTTGTCTATAACAAATTATTGTGCAATGTAATAAAAAATTAATTTCTCTTTTTACGAATTCCTTGATAAAGTGAACATAACATTCACGAAACGTTGGGAAAATATGGATTAAATGCATTTTAATTGCATATATTTTTATAAACAACTACATTGGCGAAACAACAAAAATAATATAGATACAATTTTTGGACTGTGGGCCAAAAATTGTGAAATATTTATAAAAATTTTATATTTTCAACATTTTTTATTTTTCGAATTTATTCTATGAGCTTAATTTCAGTTATGTTTAGGACTATAAATTTTAAACATTTTTACGTCTAAAAATACTTATAAAATAGAGATTACATGACAAATGGTAACGCTGGTAATATGCAACTCTGTGTGTTTCTTTCCACACTGCTGCCAATTTAGCTATTTTCTTATCAAATCCAGCGATTTTTAATAAAATTTATAGGACAAACTTTTTAACTTT
Source organism: Pollenia angustigena (assembly GCA_930367215.1). Classification (NCBI taxonomy): domain Eukaryota; kingdom Metazoa; phylum Arthropoda; class Insecta; order Diptera; family Polleniidae; genus Pollenia; species Pollenia angustigena. The sequence continues at coordinate 132,549,502 of OV884056.1, read as the reverse complement.
AAATTTTATTTAAAAAGGATGATTTTTAGCGATTTATAGGTAAATTCACTCATAATTAAAAATGTAGCTATAATTTATTGCGTTTGTTTTATAATAATTTAATAATTTTAGTTCAAAAGGAGTTATTTTTAGCGATTTATAGCTAAATGCACTTATTATTAAAAAAATTTAGCTATAATTTATTATGTTTGTTTTATAATAATTCATTAATTTTATTTCAAAAAGTGTGGTTTTTAGCGATTTATAGCTAAATCCACTTATAATTGCAAAAAATTTATTTTATTGAGAGTGAAAATTATTATTTTGTGCCGCACACGCCACTTTTCAAAATTTATTTCTACAAAATAAGCGTTTTGTTCCGCAAACATATATTTAATGCTGTATATTGTGATGTTGACAGTTTATCTAACTTCTACTCCTTTTTTACGGCAATGAAGCGAAGCAAGATTAAAATGTATTTTCTTGTCAAATTATCTTGCTTTAACTTCTACAGCATTTGCCAAGCACTGGCTCGTTATGCCAAACAATATTTAATACACTTCAAAAGAGTTGGTATGGAGCAAAATTAATGCTTAATATTCAGAAAGCGGGTAATCAAAATAAATATACCCATACCTTACTAATTTTTCTTAAATGGTCGGCGGGTTAAACCAATAATGAGCTGAAGGAATTTGTTGATTGTCGTTGAAAGACCACATACAAAAAATGTCAATTTATGAACTTTTTACTTTTCTACCAAACACGTTTTATGTCCCATAAATTTGAAAAATGTTTATATTCCATTATAAATGTTTTCAATTTCAGAATTTGCAATTATTGCCTTTTTCCGATTTCATTCTTCAAAGCTTTTTTTCCGAGAAACATAAAATACCAAAAAATTTTTATATTTAAGAAACTTATTTAAAAAAATACAAATACAAACTTGGTACTTTTTTGAAATTCTAACGATTATGGGTGAAGGTCGTGTACTTAATTACCGTTAATATTGGACCTAGAAACATTAAACTCAACATGCAATATCCAGAGTGATAAGACTCAATGCGGAACTTTTTGGTACGTCTTTAACTGTTACTTTTTTTGAATTTACGTTGGTATTGGACTTATAACTCAAAATTAAACATGCAAGATCCTGAGTAAATGTGAATCTTTAAAGGGATCTATTTGGTACGTTTTCGTTCTTTAACTGGTCCTTTTTTTAATTTTCATAAAATCAAATACGCAATGTCCTGGGTAGATTAGAATCTTTAAGAGGGGCATTTTGGTACTTTTTGGGTCTTTAACTGGTAGTTTTTGAATATTCGTTGGTATTGGACTTAAAACATAAAATTAAACATGCAAGGCCCTGAATGAATGAGAATCTTTTAAGGGATCTATTTGGTACTCTTTCGTACCTTAACTTGAACTTTTTTCAATTTTTATTATTATTGGACCTAAAAACATAAAATTAGATGCCATGAGTGAATGAGAACATGTAAAAGGGGCTTTTTGGAAATTTTTGGTCTTTAACTGGTTCTTTTCGAATTTGCGTTAGTATTTGGCCTAAAACATAAAATTAATGATTTTACACAACGTTTACTAGATCAAAAAGCATTTCAGACTTTATTAATAACAATTTAAGAAATATTGTTAAGTAAATCCATAAAAACTGTGGCAAAGTAAATAGTGGATGAAATTTGTGGGAAAGCTTTTTTCGGATTCTACACGCAGAGAAAAAATATTGTTGGGCATGGTTACAGCAACAATACTATGTTTATTGTAACAATATATTGTTGTCGTACACAAAAACATTTTATTTTTATTTAATATCAACAATATTATAGTTACTGTAAACATATTAATGTTTATCGCAATTATAAATTTGAGTATTGTTGACCGAAAAATAATTATTTTTCTAACAACTAAATTACGATAACTTTCAAAATATATTATATTACTCACAACCATATCATGATATTTAATAGCCATGACATGATAACTTTCTATACATTTATCATATTATGTTGAAGATGCAATTAAGCTATTTTTACTCTAATAATATTGAATCAGTTGTGTCGTTTATTTTATATGTGAGCGGTTAAACAATTTAAGGATAAATTCCCATAAAAAAAAAAGTTTAAAGAAATTAAAAAATTTAAAATTTTAGCGGTGTTCATTCAGTATTAGTGATGTAAAGCGGCCCATACACTTGCAATATTATTATGGCGAGTATCCATAATTTTTCCATTTTATCCTATATTATGCTATAAGTCGCACAAGGTTTTCATTCATTTAATAAAAAGGTGAACATAACCTATAGGAATAACATAAATAGCATTGTACAATGATGCAATCACACTTCTTTTTAATTTCGTTTTGCAATAAAAATCAAAAGTCTTTTGATTGTTGCCAATATATTGTTCCACCTTCGAATATCACATGCACATTGGCAATATAATTGTACTATACGTAAAATTGAACAATTTAATTACAAGTGTATGAGCCGCTTAATAGGGCAAATGCAAAATATCGAAGTTTTTTTTTAAAATTAAACAACAAAACACACAGAGATTTCGTTATATTTGATAAAAGTGTTACGATATTTTTGTGGTTTTCATGGGCAACGGCGTATGTCTTAAAACAAATGTTTCAGGAAAGCCGAAAAACCATTCGATATCCAATGCGCTAGGTATTTCACTTTTTATACTTTGGCATTAAGTAAAAAATCGGAATTGATTCATATTTTTCCAAAAATGTTCTGAAACATGTAAAGAGCTTTTTAAAATAGGCAATATGGCATCAACATCTTAAAATGGGCAAAATGGACATACGTGGTTGCCCATGAAAACCAAAGATTTTGCATTTGCTGTTTTGCAAGCCTTATTTGAACTCCGCTATTTGATTTACATTAAGAAAAATTAAAAAAAAGCCACAAAATAAAAAAATCGTTGCAAAAAAATTTTAATTTATTTTGTATTTTTATGACATCTATGAGAGGGTCTTTATGATAATATGATTGCTTCTAAATTTATTATGATTAACATGACAATAATATGATTACTTCTTAACTAATTATGATTAGCATGACAATAATTTGATTACATCTTTACTTAGTATGATAACAGAATAATAATATGATTAAGGGAAAAATATTATGTTGTAATATTACGAGTATATTTAGTCATACTATGATTCAATAATAATCTTAATATGGTGACTTCAATCATGCATTTTATCATAGTATGTTGCTCTTAGAATATGTTTACCACAACCATGTTTTTTCTTTGCGTGTATAGTGAAATATTTGATATATGTGAACTAACCTTCGTCGATTTATCCATGTCCGTCTGTAAAAAACTCTTTTTAGAAAATCTAAAAGAAAATAACAATATTGATGTGAAATTGTTTCTAGCTTTCTTAAGCAGTTTGGGGTCGAAATCCAACAAGATCGGTATAGCAGGATAATAGTTATGAATCAAAATGTCTAACAACCAACCTAAAAATTTATAGTTTTGTTATAAACTAACATAATTAGTAGCGGAATGCAATTATTGGTATAAGATTTTGCACATATTCGTTTTGTATAACTTGAATTATTATAAAATTAAGTGAAAATCTGTCAATAATTTACCATAGGCCCATATAAAGCCCACAGTCGGAAATACTATAGAAGCATTAAACCGTAACGACAAATCCTATTATTATGAACTTTTGGTGGTCAGTTTTATATGAATAGAAAATATTCTGTCAACTTTTTATAGATTGGTATATAATTTATAATAGGCCCCATACAAGCCTTGTTTTATACGATTTGTAATCACACTGTCAAATTTCGTGAAGATCAGTACATAATTTATGATAAGCCCCATTTAAACCTTAACATCTCTCTAATTTTCCGTCTCACGCGAAACCACTAGTTTTATTGAAACAAATTTTGCTTTTTCAAAGTTTTTCAGATTTTTTATAAATGGTTTATTTTCTTATACATATATTTCATGCATGTTGGTTTTATTATCGCACAGCAAATCCACAAGTTTCTCTCACTGATTGTGTAAGTTTGACATAAAGCAGTTGATAGCTGTCTTAGAACGCCAAATAAATACATTGAAACATGTATGAGCTTTGTGTAAATTTTGTTTGGGCACATCTTGGGTTAAGTTTATGGTAGCGTCGTGGCTCTGCAGCATCTATTGAACTCTATAAAGCACGGAAACCATGTTAAGAAACACGCAAAGAGCCCGTAACAAATTAAAAAAGTCTAAAAACCTCTACAAGAGAGAATCAAAAATTAACAAAATCATTAAAATTGGTTTGTATAATTAACAACAACAAAATATAGTAAAACCTACCTGCCAAAACAATATGCATACATACATAGCTTGAGGAGCCTCTGGTGTGCAATGTCCTAGTTCAGAATAACCTTTTGAAAATTAAATTAACTTAATTGTTTAATTTCTATTAAAAAACAAACAAAATTTACCATTTTGTAATGATAACAATTGTTGTTTAAACCCCGCATAAAAGTACAATTTAAATACAGTTATCATTTTCTCGTTTATTATCACGTACAACTATAGCACCAAAACTATTATATTTTACAATAAATTTTAAATAAACAAAAAATGTTCCTTTTTTATATTTTTAACAAATATTTTGACATTCACAAACACTTATTTAATAAAACAATTTTAGCGCATAAAAATTCATTTGTGTAAATCGGGGAAAATCGGCTTTGAAAAAAACGTTTTACTGTTTTGACAACACTAATTAAAATTAATGTATAATGCATTAAACACATTCACCACAGCAGGATACACGAACACAAGACTACAAATGCTGCTGGGTGCAATTATAGTCGTGTAGTCAGCTACTGAATTATGTTGAAGACGGCAGCTACAATTGAATAAATATAAATATCTGTTTTTTTTAATGACTGTTTATATTTCAGTGGTGCCACTATCACTTTTTTACTTTTATAAAATGAAAAACATGCATAATTGCAGACTTTTATACAAACTTAATTTAAAATTATAAATATATAAATACTTATTTATAATAAATTTTATAACGTAAAAACAATTGAATTTCTTATAAAATATAATAAATATTATAATTTTGTTGTTTTTGGAAGCAAAAAACAATATAATCTTAACGGCAGATTAAATAAATAAATACATATAAACAGCATACAAATTTCCGTCAACGAGCGTGGTATAGGTCTTAAAAGAGTCAGAACACTTTGGGTACGTACGTTAATGCATGAAAACTATTCATCAATGCTGCAGTGATGCAAAATGATATTGCTGATGCGTAATTACCAGTTGCAGTTGTGATGCTGATACTTTTTTATTGCACAACAGCTGTGCAAAGTTTGAATTGCAAAGTTTAACTAACAACATAAAATAATCAAAACGTTATCAACAATAACGATGTCAAAGTTTATTAAAAATATTGAGCCAACAACTGACCGTTTTCTTATAAATGACAAGAAAAAGCATCACAAAAAAAATAAAACGATTTCTTTTATGTCAAAAGCTATTGCTTCAGAAAATCAACGGAAACAATAATTTCGAAAATTTGCTGCATAATAAACATAATAAAAACTTTTGACACATAAAAGTCATGCCAAGTTTCTTAAAAGTGATGTTTTTCGAACATTAAACTTTACTTCTGCGCACGTGATACCCAACAACTGCATTTAAGGTAAAAACAGGATCAAAGAAGTACTGGTATTATTAGAAACTACTTCGAAATATCTTTTACATGATGTGTTAAAAATTCCGTTAAGAGCAAATTCCCAAATTAAATATTTCTAGAAAGATTTTTCTACGAAACTTAAAATTTTGTTAGTATATTTATTAAACATAATCTGCCGTATTCATAAAAAATAAAATAAGTTTGAAATGTGTTTTGATGCAAAATTTTCATAAAATTTTTTCCTAAAATACAACTCAAAAGACTATGAATAGGGAAGAATACTTCTGAGCTGTTGTTCAACCGTAAGCTTTTGTCAAAAGCTTTTGTTAATTTTGTTCGGCATAAGGTCATGAGTTAAAACAAATTTTTAAATAAAAAATATAAACAGATTTTGTTTTAAAAATTATATATTATTTTATTTTGTATCCCAATATTTTTGTCAAAAGCTTACGGTTGAACAACAGCTCGAGTGAATTTATTTATTGTTTACATTTTTTGTTTTCGTTTATTTATTTTTAAATAACCCCTGAAGATGGTCAACAAAGTTGACCGAAATATTGGGATACAAAATAAAATAAAATAGAATTTTTAAAACAAAATATGTTTATATTTTTTATTTAAAAGTTTGTTTTAACTCATGACCTTATGCCGAACAAAATTAACAAACAACTATATAATATTATCTCAAAATTGGTAAATCTGGATGCTTTAAACTCCATGTAAAACACATTTTGAAGCATTTTCCAATGATTCCCACATTTTATAAATTCATTTTTTACCTAAATAGATATGGATAAAGTATATATATATATATATATATATATATATATATATCCGCCGTTTATGCGCTAGCTTCAAAAACTGTTCGCTAAATAAACGCTGTGCATATATATATATATATATATATATAAATTATGTACATATATATATATACATATATAAGAAATTCTTTTCTGTAGCCCGTAGCGAGGCTCCCATACAAATATGGCGGTTTAATGAAATTCTTAAAGTTGGACCCTGCAGAGCGTAGGGTGCTCCTAGATGAGTCAAATTTATGACCAACCTCACTTATTTTTCATCTCCATCATTTATTTCTAACATACCTAACCGCTATCTCCATTCCTTAGCGGGGCTCCCATATAATATTTTCAATACAGTCTAGATATATATTGAAGAAAAAGACACATAACTGCCCATGAATCGCCCCTAGAGAGATAAAATGTATGACCAGCCTCTATTAGTTTTTTGGCCCCAACATTTTCTTTAAATATACTTGCACCTCATCTCCACCCCTTATGGAGGCTCCCATACAAATATGGCGGTTTAATGAAATTCTTAAAGTTGGCCCCTGCAGCGCGTAGGATGCTCCTAGACGGGTCAAATGTATGACCAACCCCACTTTATTTTATATCCCCACAATATGTTTCTAAGATATCTACCCGCTATCTCCATTCCTTAAGGGAGCTACCATACAAAATTTCCAAAGAGACTAGAAAAATGTTGCAGAAAAGTCCCATAGCTGCCCAGGACGCGCCCTTGGGTGATAAAATATATGGCAAACAACTGTTTGACAAACAAACAGATTAGTTATTAGTTGTTTTTGTTTGGCTGCAGGTCTAAGTAAACAAATAAAAATTAAAAACTTGTGATTTTTGTTTTTATGTTTTTATTTTTAATTCGCAATATTTTGGTTAGCGTCGCTAACCATCTTCAGGGGTATGTAAACAATTAAAAAATAATAACAAAACTTCACAAAAGCACCTGTTTATCTTGCTATAAGATTTTCTTAACTGAATGAAACAATCAAACAAACAAACAAACAAGCAAACAAACAAACAAACAAACAAACAAACAAGCATACGGACAGACATACAAATAAATAAACATTTCAATATCATTACAATCAACAAACATACGGACAGACAGACAGACATACATACATATAAAAAAAATAACATTCCAATATCTTTATATGTACACATGTATATCTAAAAAAAAACGATAATGATTTTCAGCGGTAGCACGTTTTGTTTATGCTTTTTGTAAGAAATGCACATGTGTACTTAAAAGGTGGTCTAAGTATTACAACCAATACAACAACAAGCATAGACAAATTGGATTAAAAAGTAATCAGCTGTTTCTTACTACCCAACTTGGATATAATGCTTCATCTTTAAAACAATGAAAAAACGCAAAAGCACAGAATTAATGGCGTCAAATATATAAATTGAAAATTGAAAATATGGCAGCACACGAATGGAAAATTTTTAATAATAATTAAAAATGTAGGCATTTATTTAGAGTCTATAACTTAATGTATACGTTATTTTTAAAAAGAATTAATAGTAAATTAACAATCAAAAAAAAATTTTTTTTTTTTAAAAAGTACTCAAAGTGTTATGTGCCCAAAATCTACTGGTGGTATACGATTTTTTTGGGCACCGTCCTCAAAGAATGCAAATGTTCCCAAAAAATACGGTAGCTCGAAAAAAGTGCTGAAAAAATACGCTGTGCATATATATATATATATACATATATATTTATATATACAAATATAAGTATTTCTTTTTTTTTTTTTTTTTTTTTTTGTAGTTGTTTCTTTGGCCAGAGTGATGAATTTATGAATATTATTTTTGTCAAGCTAATAGGGCCTAAATTTCTTCAATGTAAATTAAATTCAATTTTTAATTACAATATTTTGTTCCCTAAATATGTATATATTATAGACTGGTCGCAATTTTTTTTTTTTTAATTTAATTGTTTGCGCTGCTTAAAATATGAGGTTTGGTGTAAGAAATCATGATCTAATTTTTCAGGTCAATCCGACGGTGCCTAGCCGCGCCGGGTGGGGCCCAAAGTTCCCCATATTATAAAAAAAAACATCTTTTCTATCAGATCTTTATAGTTATACTAGTTGGCAAGCCGAAAATCAAAAATATGGCTACGTAACGATCTTCCGCAGAGAAAGTACTTCAAGTGTGCCGAATTTCCTATGTCATCAGATGGCTTCAGAAAGTTGCGGAAGGAAAAGGACATACATGCAAACATCCTGACATGCTAAGAATTTATATATTGTATAAATCAAAAGTTGTTTACAGATTTTAATCATTTATAGCTTGTTTTGTTTGCAATGTTTGCAAATTCCGAAATTTTAATAAAAAAATTATTTTTTTTCCAGAAAAAAAAAATTATGTTTCTAAAACGACTGCGCATATAAGAAAAATGTTCTACCTTTCTTAAAGTAAATTTTATTACGGAATTTCGTTTTTTTTTTAGTTTTTCACTAAGCTAAAGCGTTTTTAAGTTACGCGAACATATGTTGTGCAACCTCCTTAATTTTCGAAATAACGGTATATCTCGAAAACCAAAGCCAATATAAAGAAAAAAGTTTCAACTTTCTTAAAGTAAATTTTATTGTGGAATTTCGGTTTTATTTTGTTTTTCCATAAGCTATAGAGTTTTTGAGTTGCGCGAACATATGTTGTGCAACATCCTTAATTTTCGAAATAACGGTATATCTCGAAAACCAAAGCTAACCTGAAAAAACGGCTAGCACCACTGAATTCAGCGACCCCGAATTAGGTTAAAAATTATTCGTTCGTATCATACTAAAATATTAAACAGCAAATACTTTAATCTATCTATACAATATATAATTTCTTAGTATGTCCGGATGTTTGCATGTATGTCCTATTCTTTCCGCAACTTTCTGAAGCCATCTGATGACATAGGAAGCTGAAATTCGGCACACTTGAAGTACTTTCTCAACTAGTATAACTATAAAGATCTGATAGAAAAGATGATTTTTTTTTATAATATTTTTTTTCATATTTTAAGCAGCGCAAACAATTAAAATTAAAAAAAAAACCCATACAAGATGCGACCAGTCTAAAGCTGGGATCACACGATTGCCGCAAATGCACCAATATGGCACAATTTTGATTGTGCTTTATTGACGCACAATAATGAAATTGCACCAATCAAATTTTCTGAAATCACACGATTGCCCCGTTTTATACAAATTTAATTGCCGCTAGTTGGTACAAAGTGAAATGGTCACAATAATTGCCGCAGCACAGTCACACGATTGTTCTTACTTGACAACTGCGAAAACAGCTGTTGTGGTAGCTTTTTCATTTGTTTGGAAGTTCTAGTTAGTATGTTCATTAAAAACGAAAAATATTCGCACTTAACAGCTACATAGTATGCTTGTGAACATACATACATATGTATTTGTTATTAGCAAAAATTAAAATGCATAATAAATAAATACATACTTATCTTCATTACATGCTAAAGGAAACACAAAAACGTAAAGTTTATTAAAAAAAAGACAAATATTGGCGCGTATTGTGTTGTTTGATTGCCGCACGAGAAGACAATAAATATTGGTGCATTTTTGCTATTTTTATTGACGCGCGGTTGCGTAGCAAACGGTCACACGATTGCCGCACCAGGGTTGCATTTGATTGGTAAAAGTAAGCACAATATTGTCCTCGATTGGTACAAGAGCCAATTGGTTGTGCAGTCACACGATTGGGGTATTTAAAATTGTGAAAATTGGTGCATTGCGGCAATCGTGTGATCCCAGCTTAATATATGTATATATTAGGCTGTTGCAAAAGTACAAAAAACAAATACTTAAACACATTCCCTTTTTTTCGTGTATTTGTTTTATTGTACCTTCTCTTTAGAGAGACAATTGCTGTTCTCTTTTATAAGAAACAAACATTGTGTTTATTGTTTTTGAAAAAAATAAATAAAGCAAGTCTTAAGCATGGTAAGAAGTAAGCAAAATAAAAACAAGAACATGCACATTTTTGGACTTAAGACAAGAAGTTCTTAAACCATTTACTAAAATACTTGAGTATTTTTGTAAGTTTTATTTTGTTTGTATGAAATTTCGCTTTTGTTTAATTTGATGTTATGATCAAATTATCAACATAGCAATAGTTATATAGGTATACCTAGATACGTATGTACATACATATGTATATTCCATAAAATTAACTGCTAAATTAATGCTAAAAATAAAAACCAAGAGAATTTCCGTAAAAATATTTACCTACATATCGTCATTTAAATTTACAAAAGCCATAAGTTGCGTTGGAAAAATTTTACAGGAGAAGACAAAGACTTAAATCAAAACTAGAAAAATTTTTATTTTTATTTTTATTTTATACTAGTTAACGTAAACATTTATCAAAATTAAAGTAAACTCAATTAACATTATTCTTTAAAATAAAATTAGTTAACGTAAGCATTTATCAAAATTAAAGTAAAATCAGTTAACATTATTCTTTAAAATGAAATTAGTTAACGTAAACATTTATCAAAATTAAAGTAAACTCAATTAACATTATTCTTTGAAATAAAATTACAAAAAATACAAAGACGCCTACATTGGCATTTTGTTAAAAATCATTTTAAATTTCTTTAGAAATAAGTGCAACGACTTATTGAAAAAAATCATTTTAAATTTCTTAAGAAACAAATTATGCAGAATTGATAATCACGCCACCGGCGAAATTTGCTAGAATAAACAAAAATACAAAATATAAATATTGATTGTAAATTTTAGTTTTAAGTTTGATTTTTATTTTAATAAAGCGCGGTCACGCTGACCGAATAAAAAGAAAGTTTGTTTTTTTTTTAATTATTAATTAAGGACAAACTTAACTGGCGCCCGAGCGAATAAAATCGGGTATCCTTTAAAAAAAAAAAAAACAGAAATAAATGTTTTTATAAAAAGGATCAACGGAACTTACCGCAAAAAGTCCTCAAGTAGCACAGCGCGTAGTTACCGTAAAACCCACGAAGAAATAAAAAACCAAAAGCCCTCAAGAAGTGCGGTTAAAAAAAATTATAGTGCAAACCAAAAGCCCTCAAGAAGTGCGGTTAAAAAAATTATAGTGCAAACCAAAAGCCCTCAAGAAGTGCGGTTAAAAAAAATTATAGTGCAAACCAAAAGCCCTCAAGAAGTGCGGTTTCAAATTTTTTTTTAGTGTAAACCAAAAGCCCTCAAGAAGTGCGGTTACAAAAAATATAGTGCAAACCAAAAGCCCTCAAGAAGTGCGGTTCCAAAAGTTTCTATAGCATAAACAAAAAAAAAGGAAAAAAGACCCCAACAATTAAACTGATTGCCTGACAAAAAAACTAACTAAATAATAATTTAATAAGAATAAGAACCAGACTGTTAAAAGGTCTTAATAGAAAAAAAACTCATGTACTAGAAAATAAAAATAAAAATAGAGAAAAAAAGAGCCTGAGAAAGAAGGGAGAAAATAACATAAACTGTGCCAAATATTTTTTCCCCATATAACAAAATCATAAAAAAAAACTTTAAAAAGTGAAAAAGTGGGAAGCAGCCATCCATTAAAGGAGAAGCAAAGAAATCTGGAAAACTATCAAGAAAGAGTGAAGAAACCAAGGAAACTGCAAGATAAAGATCGTGATAGAAACGGCCCCTTAGTAGCAGCAGCAAAAAGGTAGCATAACGTGCTTGCCATCTATCCACACAAGGTATTTTTAGAAATAAGCTTAGACTCAATTACAAAAGGTTAAATTAAAAATTATATGTATATAAATTACAATTTAAAGTGGAAATAATTTTTTAAAACATTTTTATAATATTACAAAAAATTAGAAGAAAAAAAGGGGTTTTTTTTTTTTGAATAATTAAAAGAATAATAATGTCTAACCCTGAAAATTTAATACGACCTTCTGTCCTCCCTCAAGGTAGCAATCGGTTGCCTAACTCGCAAATAAGTTTAGATGAACTAAGCACATTAATTTCTAATATTGCAACAGAAGTATTTGCTAGACAAGGACCACAATTAATTCAAGAGACACTTAATCCTAACGCAGGACTAAATATAGTTAGGGACCAAGAAATAGAAGAACGATTTAGAAACAACTTAGGAGATCTTGATAAGATTCCCGATATTGTTAAGAGTCTCCGGGAATTTTCTGGGAATCAGGGCGAATTTAACTCTTGGAAGAAGAGTGTAGAGCGTGTTCTACAAATTTATGAAAGCACGAAGGGCACACCAAGATACTACGGCATACTAAACACTATTAGAAATAAAATTGTTGGAGAGGCCGACATAGCTCTCGAATCATATAACACCCCTTTAGATTGGACAGCTATTTCAAGATGTCTGTCCCTGCATTATGCAGATAAAAGAGATCTGGCGACTCTCGAGTACCAGATGACCTCACTTATTCAAGGCAGATCCTCTGTGCAGGATTTCTACCAAAGAGTATATAAACATTTATCTTTGATATTGAACAAACTAGGAACTTTGAATGCGTCAAATGAATCTGTTTGCTTGCTAACGCAAACTTACAGAGATAAAGCCCTCGACACATTTGTGCGGGGACTAAACGGGGACCTCCCGAAACTTTTGGGAATGAGAGAGCCAGTAGACCTCCCTCAGGCACTCCACTTATGTTTGAAGCTTGAAAATCAAACATATCGAGCAAATTATGCGCATGGTAATAACTTTAACAGAAGTGGATATAATTTACAAAACCAATCAACGCGTAACTATAATCCAAATCAGTTTAATCGCAATCCACAACTTCCTCCTCGCTCACGTCCTATGACATTCTACCCTCAGCTTGCTCATAACCCACAAGCGATTCGCGAAAATTTCCATTTTAATAATCCTCAGCAGAGATTGGCATCGGACAGACGCTTTGATTTTCAATCACAACCACCCCCTAGACCACAAAATCCCAAACCACAACCTGCCCCAGAGCCAATGGAGGTAGATGAAAGTTTACGCACTAGGAGAATCGATTATATGAACAGACCACGTCCTAATTATACTAGAGACAGACCACCGCCATCAGTCAACCAACCTCAAAGGAAAATCGCTCGTAATTTCCACCTTGATGCCGGATATCAGCAGTATGAGGCTCAGCTTCAGAAATCGGATGAGGAAGAAGAACAAACCTTAGACGATTATCTAGACTCCACCCAAGATCCCCAGGTTGTGGGCGATCAATATATAGACTTTAATGATATCCATTTTTTAGAAAATTAAGCTCCTCGTTGCCCTACATAGAATTTACAACGAGGAGCAACGAAAAGCTCAAAATCTTGATCGATACCGGGTCAACTAAAAATTATATTCAACCACGGTATGTCAAACACCCCCTAGCAAATAAGAACGTTTTTTATGCAAAATCGGTAGCAGGTGATGTTGAAATTAAAGAACATACCTTCGCTAACTTGTTCAATATTAAGGAAAAAATAAAATTTTACCTAATGCCAACTTTAAAATCATTCAATGGTATATTGGGAAATGAAACGCTTAGACAACTCGATGCAGTTATTCACGTAAGTAAAAATTTTCTGCAAATAAAAAATGGTACAAAAATACAATTGAAGCAACTTGAATCCCACGCTCCTTTGAACTCAGTCGAAATACAAGATAATCACCTGACTGTAACACAAAAAGAAAAATTAGGTATGATTGTGGCTTAACACGCGAAACTATTTTCAGAGCCCGATGAAAGACTGACTTACACAACTAAAGTAATAGGAGAGATTCGTACGAAATCCGACTCACCTATTTATACTAGATTCTACCCATACCCTGTTGCGTTAAAATCCGAAATTGAAAAACAAATTGATAAGCTTCTGGAAGACGGAATTATTAAACCATCGCGTTCCCCATATAACTCTCCAGTATGGATTGTTAGCAAAAAACCTGATTCAGCAGGAAACAAACAATATAGAATGGTTATCGACTACCGAAAACTAAATTCGGTGACGATTTCTGACCGTTATCCGATACCGGAAATTAATGTCGTCACTTCGCAACTACGCGAAAATAATTTCTTCACTGTAATTGATCTTAAGAGCGGGTTCCACCAAATTCCTCTGAAACCAGCAGATTACGAAAAAACCGCTTTTTCCGTGTGTAATGGTAAATATGAATTTACCAGATTGCCCTTTGGTCTGAAGAACGCCCCGTCGATCTTCCAGCGAGCGCTTGACGACATTCTTCGTGATCATATTGGGAAAAGATGTTACGTATATATCGATGACATCATTATATTTAGCAAAACAGAAGACCAGCACTTGGAAAATATTAGTAAAATTTTTAAAACTCTAGAAGACGCAAACCTTAAAGTGCAATTAGATAAATGCAAATTCCTGCATAAAGAAGTCGAATTCTTAGGGTACATTATATCCGCAGAAGGGATAAGAACAAATCCAACCAAAGTAGAAGCAATAGCTAAATTCCCAGAACCCAAAACACTTAAGGCACTCAGGTCATTCCTAGGCTTATCCGGATACTACCGAAGATTCGTGAAGGACTACGCAAAATTAGCCAAGCCCCTAACATCGCTCCTAAGAGGGGAGGAAGGTAGAATTTCAAAGAAAAAATCTTCCCTCATCCCAATAAATCTTGGTTCGGAAGCCAAAGAAGCATTCAACAAAATAAAAAACTCCTTGGTATCCGAAGACATACTACTAGCACACCCTGATTTCACCAAAGACATGGAACTAACAACTGATGCATCAAAGTATGCTTTAGGCGCAGTTCTTTCACAGAACAACAAACCGATATCCTTCATCTCCAGAACCCTTAACAAGGCAGAGGAACATTATGCCGCTAATGAAAAAGAATTCCTTGCCATAATATGGGCACTAAATTCATTCCGTAATTACTTATACGGACCAGCAAATGTTAAGATATACACGGATCACCAACCTCTCATCTATGCATTAAGCAACAAAAATAATAACAGCAAGATGAAAAGGTGGAAGGCCATCCTAGAGGAGTATAACTACGAGCTTCTATATAAACCAGGGAAAGCAAACCTCATTGCGGATGCCCTTTCAAGAATACCACGCGAAACTAATACCCATACACTATCTATAGCAACAAATAGCGCCGAGAGTTCGTCTCATAATTTAATATATCACGTCGATGCACCCATAAATGCATTTAAAAACCAGATCTTCCTCGAGAACGCTCAGACACCTAATTACAAATTCGAAATTGTGTTCCCTAGTTACCACAGACATACGATTTCTCAACCCTACTTTAACGCAGAAAATTTGGTACAAATTTTGAAAAAATTCCTTTATCCATCAATCATTAATTGCATAAAAGCATCTGAATCAACCATAGGAATAATACAAGAAATATTTTCAGACCATTTCCAGAATTACAAAATAAGATTTTCTAATAAACAAGTTAGGGATATTAAGAACGACCAAGAACAGGAAGAAATCATCCTAAAAATTCATAAACGTGCTCACAGGAATGCAAGGGAAAATAAATTGCAAATCCTAGAGGAATGTTATTTTCCCGCAATGTCAAGGAAAATTAAAAACGTCATTAAAAAGTGTGTCATATGTAAAGAGAACAAGTACGACCGTCATCCACCAAAACCCCAGATACAACCAACGCCCATTCCACAGTATCCAGGGCAAATAGTTCATATAGACATACTCATAGTTGGGAAGGAGTTAGTGCTAACGGCAATCGACAAATTTTCCAAGTACGCTACGGCGAAAACCATACAATCCAAAGCGACCGAAGATATAAGGCAACCCTTAAGGGATATTCTTTTTACATTCTTTCCAGAAAGCCTTGTGATGGACAACGAAAAGTCATTTAATTCGGAGTCTATAAATTTTATGATAGAAAATGAATTCGGTATAAAAATCTTTCGAACCGCCCCTTACACAAGTAGTTCTAACGGCCAAGTGGAGCGATTCCACTCGACGTTACAGGAAATAATGCGCTGCTTACAGACAGAAAAAATACACCGGTCATTCCAGGAATTACTTGAAAGATCCGTTAAAGAGTACAATCTATCAATACATACTGTTACAGGGAAAAAACCTTTAGAAGCATTTTTTGGGAGACGGGTCAGTACCGATCCCGAATTACTAGCGAAAGACAGGGAAGAAACCACCGTAAGACTTTTAGAGAAACAAAAAAACGACCTCGCCTATCATAATGCAAACAGGGTACCTCCGAAAAAATACTTAACGGGTGAAGAAATTTTTGTCAGGATTAATAAAAGATTAGGAAATAAGTTATCAGCTAAATATAAAAAAGAGACGGTTGCACAGAACTTTAATTCCACAGTCAAAACCAGCTCAGGAAAAATCGTGCATAAAAATAATATTAAGCAATCTTAAACCTTTTTGATACGAACTTCATAACAATACACTTACCTTTTTTTATAGAACAATATGAAACTCCTACTACCATTCCTTATATGGATACTAGCGACGAACGCACAACAACTAGATGTACAGGACTTAACCAATAATAATGGGTATATACCTATTAAGACAGGCGAGCAGAAGACGATTAGCTATTATAATAAAGTTCTACATTTCATAAACCTAACTGCATACGAGGAGACGATGCTTTTAATCTCCAAAAACATAGGAACTTTAAACGCTACCACTTTTGAAGACAAACAACTTATCAATACAATTAATAAAAATTATATATTGCTCAGTGCACGAATTGATAACCTTCACATAAACTCCAAATCCAGAAGGGGACTTTTTAATATCGTAGGTAAAGGCTTAAAAATAATTGCAGGATCCATGGACAGCGAAGACGAACAGGAACTACGCGAAACCATTTCAAAAATACATGACAACGAACGGGCTACTGACAGAACAATTAACAACTTAACTCTTGTAAGCAATCTAATGAGCGATCAGATTAATAACATCACAACGCATATAAATAAGCAACAAGCCCTCATTAGCAGTTACATTAATAAGTTTCAATATGAAACACAAAATAGAATCAAAACACTCGAGGATGAAGTCCAATTCATTCAGCACATATATAGGATTAACAATGACATACTACTTCTGAACAATCACGTCGAGGATGTTGGACAAATAATTTTTTCATGTAAGCTAGGCGTTATCCCCGCTGATATTCTGACACAAAAGGAACTAGATGTAATCGCAGACTTCGACAGTTATAGGAACATAAAAATTGTGGTACTTTTTCAAAATAACAATATCATTTTAACATTACTCATACCCCAATTTTCTTTTAATATTTTGTCAAAAATAAAATTCGAGCCACTTCCAAATATTCAAAATAAATCAATTGTATTAAATGAAACAGAAATATTAGCTGATAGCAATAACAACATTTATAATATAAACATTAAAGATAATTTGGAAAAAAATTTAATTGCATTAAATAATAAATGCCTATCAAATATTTTAGATTTTAAGGAAGCCCAATGTGAACTTGAAAATTCAGAAAAAACTGTAATTACAGAAATAACTCAAGGATTAATTATATTTAAGAATTTCGAAGGAATTATCACTCATGACTGCAGTAAATTAAAAATAAAGCAGAAAGGAACGTTTCTTATCAGATTCGAAAACTGTAAAATTAATGCACTTAATAAAACTTATGTTAATGTTAACTTCAGGATATATGATACATTTGTTTTACCTAACATGATTACAAAAATTACAGATAATAATAATAACACAAAACTTAATTTAAAACTTGAAAATCTATATATTAAACAGCTGCAGCATGAGGATAACATTAAAATATTAGCAAGCAAAAACAAAAATACACATGTAATTAGTTTAAGCACAGACGTGGCAATTATAATACTTTTTTTTATAACATTTGTAATAATTCACAAGATAAAGCAGAAATGGTACATATCGTCAAATCCGCAAATAGCCACGAGCTATATCCCAAATATAAAAGATGGACCATTTCTGCAAATCGCAACTCCCCAATTCAATAAATAATCGATCGAGGACAATCGACTTAAGAGGGGAGGAGTTAACGTAAACATTTATCAAAATTAAAGTAAACTCAATTAACATTATTCTTTAAAATAAAATTAGCTAACGTAAGCATTTATCAAAATTAAAGTAAAATCAGTTAACATTATTCTTTAAAATGAAATTAGTTAACGTAAACATTTATCAAAATTAAAGTAAACTCAATTAACATTATTCTTTGAAATAAAATTACAAAAAATACAAAGACGCCTACATTGGCATTTTGTTAAAAATCATTTTAAATTTCTTTAGAAATAAGTGCAACGACTTATTGAAAAAAATCATTTTAAATTTCTTAAGAAACAAATTATGCAGAATTGATAATCACGCCACCGGCGAAATTTGCTAGAATAAACAAAAATACAAAATATAAATATTGATTGTAAATTTTAGTTTTAAGTTTGATTTTTATTTTAATAAAGCGCGGTCACGCTGACCGAATAAAAAGAAAGTTTGTTTTTTTTTTAATTATTAATTAAGGACAAACTTAACTTACTGTATTAAAACTATAAAAATTACCAAAAGAGACAAAATATAAATAACGGTAACACAAAGTAATAGTTTTTATTTTAATAATTAGTAATAATCTGCAAATAAGACAAATTAAAAAGCAATAACCATTGCTTGCATTTAATGCTTAAAATACCCACATTGTAAAATAAGAATCTTGCAAAGTACTTACAGAACATTAGCAAAAAAAATGTTTACTGTAATTTATTTATAGTGAGTAAGAATGAGTAAATACAAGAACTCTGAGCGTATAAAGAGAATAATTTCTTTTATTTGTTTTTTTTTGTTTTGAATTTATTTGCTTTGATTCCCTTTTGTACTTAGCTTTACTCTGAGAATTTTTAAAAAAGCAAATGTTTTTGAATTTAAATGTACTTAGTGCAAAAGCCTAGTATATATATATATATTTTTTCTGTTCCCCAGAAAAAATAAAGTCAGAAAATAAAAGGCAAAATTAACAAATTAGGAGGGAAAAAACTATTTACGATATGCGTCTTTTCCAAAACTTCATGGTCGGAAATTTCGGAACCCCGAGCTAACATTGCCAAACCCTTTGGCAGAATTGCTGAACCAGTAGTTTAGCTTTATTTCGCGTTGCAAGTATTTAGGCTGGTTTTTTATGTTGCACAGTGAAATAAATACAGTGCTTCTAAAGCCTACTTTATTAATATTATATATTTTAATTTTTTCAAATTAAATCTGAGAATTATTCCTTTTAACAAGTTACTTTTTTGGTAATTCCAATTTATTAATTTTCGAATGCATTCTTAAGGAAAATTTAAATTTTTTTAAGCTTTAATGTAATAGTCCTATTCCGATTACATTTCAGATACTTTTTATTGCTTAAGAAAACCTCTAGTTAACATTGACGCTATAGATGTTCATATACTTAGGAATTATTTTTAAACAATTCCAGACTTTTTCCTGTTACATTTTTTACCGAACCTATTACACTATAGCACAAAACAATGAACCTTAGAAATAAGATATTTTCTAAGCTAAATTGGGGCTGCTGAACACGAATAAGTCATTTAGAGATATACGAAAAAATCGTCTTTTTCTGTAGTTGTTGTTGGTATTTCAAAAAATCTCGAGAACAGTTCAACTGAGTTGTACATACCGTGTCGGTCGGATAAAGATATTAGATTTATATTAGATTTTTTCTACGTGTTTTCAAAATAATTCACCATTTTAATCCGCTCCAGTAAGGCAATACAAAAATAATAAATAAATCAAAGTAATTTTTGGGAATACAAAATTTTAATTTAAAAGATTTTGTTATTCGTGCTGAATTCCCAATTTTTATTCTTGATAAAAATACTGAAATTTATTATTGATGGGATAAGCTTTTCATATGCGCATTTCACTTGTTGCTTGCGCCAGATCATCAGGAAACTTCATTCAAAAAGATTTTAGAAAAACTTAAGATATTAAACCAAATAAAAGTGTACAGCTTAAAAAAACTTAAACTGGCAACATGCTTTTGTAAGTTGTTTTTGTTTTCATTTTGTTTTTTCTTAACCTACTTACAACTACAATTAATGTTGGAAGAATTCCAACCAATTGTAGTGGGGAATGTAAGAAGAGATAAACTCACTGTTTATCGTTGATGTTTTTGTTTAAACTTTGATATTGTTACAAGTAGAACTGTTGCTTATAATTCTTATACGTTTGACAGTTTTATTTGGTTTAATATCTTTAGTTTTTCTAAAATCTTTTTGGGTGAAGTGTCCTGACGATCTGGCATAAGCAACCAGTGAAATGCGCATAGGAATAGCTTATCCCATCAACAATAAATTTCAGTGTTTTTATCAAGAATAAAAATTGGGAATCAAGCACGAATAACAAAATCTTTTAAATTAAAATTTTTTTTTAACGTGTATATTAAATAATATTTTGTTCCAAACGTAGAAAGCCTAAAATTGTTATCGTCGGACAAAAAATTAAGAAATAACGACATATTAAGTGAAAACATACGAATTTGAATTTTTGAAAAACAATTTTTTTATCAATGCTTATATTTTATAAGGAGACGCAGAACAGAACGTACTATTTCACACATTTAAAATTTTTAGGAAATTGAGATTTCTTTATTTCGACCCCTTAAAAAAATGCATGAACCTTGAAATGGAAACAAGTTTTTTGCTTACCAAAAGATGAATGAAACTGCCGTAAGTCAACACATTAAATGTAGAGCATGTTTAATATTAAACCAAAAAAATACGTTTTGTTTAAAAAAATAGAAAAAATAAGTTTTGGTGGTTTTTTTTTAGACGACAATATTTTGACTGAATGTTTTTAAACCTGAAACATTATAGTAAAAAAATAGGTAAAATTATATCTTCATAATTTTATTTTAAATTAAATAAATACAACTAAACACTTCTTTTTTATAATTTAACAGATTTTAAAGTTATGAAGTATAATACTATTAAAGTAGTTAAAGTGTTTTCCCAACGTCTTGTTCTAGGCAAGTACACTCAATATTTTCTTCTAATAAATCATCCATATTTTGATTTTGGTTATACAAAATATCTTCACCAAACTGTTATAAAAAAGATTTTCCACGAATTTTCTTTTATCGGCGTTAATCCAACGGCCTGTTTTTATTTCTTTCAGCCCAGAAATTAAAAAAATGTGTTTTCCCTCGTTTCACTAAATTTTAATTGGTGTTCCGTTCCTCTGCTGATTAAAATATAAAGAACTCGTTAGTTTTTATTAAACACTTAATTGACCCATTTTTTTAAAACATTTTTATTTAAAGTTATTCGTTTAAATGATTGAATATTTTCAATCTTTTTATAAATTGAGTTAATTTCTTTTATATTCAGTATACTCCAGTCTTTTCCCAACATTAAAACTTAAGCATGATTTGAATAAATCTGAGAATTCTCTTGTGCTGTCGTTATAATAGCATGTTTTTTAGATCTTTTTTTCAATACGACCAAATACCCTATCAGCTGGTAAAAGGCTATGCCCTCTTCAGACATTTTTTTTTTATTTTTTATTTTTTTTTAATTTCCTAAGCTAATGCCGCGAAGCTCTATGCTCGTCTGCAGGAAAGAAACCAGAGTCTCTGGCGGGAATCGAACCCGCCAGAAACTCTGGCGTGTTATATTATTGAAACCAATGCGAATTCACTAGAAGGTGGGGTCAAGTCAACCTATGGCTTTTTTATGTAAACAAACCTATTTTTTTGCTAGCAATATTTTTAACAGCCGGACCACAGAAGCATTGTTGTTGTAGAGTTGACCTCACCTTCTATTCAATTCGGCTTGATTGAAACAATTACACGAAGAAATGGCAAAAACAATGAAAACAGCACGTTTTGAAAAATAAAAATTAAAAAAGTACGTTTTGTTATGCACCAATTTTTTTAAATAATTTTCTTGGTAAAAAAAAATAAAATTATGCTAGCTAGATTTTTTCTTAAAGATTTCAACCTAATATTATAAAAATATCAAAAAACCAATTTGTCAAAAAATGGCGAAAAAGTACATTTTGCTTTGCGGCTCCATATATGTTGCCAATTTAGAGATTTTCCCGCTAAATCTAGCGTTTTTGAAATGTCAGTCGCGGGAAAAAATACGTTTTAGCGGTAAGCGGGAAATCTAGAGATTTTCAAACAACTTTTTGCGGCTAATTTTCGCTATAAAACCGTTTCTCAAATTTAAAATTAATAAATTTTTTACTTTTTCTTTTTGTTTTTCTGCATAAAAACTACTTGTTTATGTTCACGGTTTTAATTACTTTTATAGTTTTAGTGAACTGAAGATTGTATGACATTTGTTTTTCGATTTTCAGTTAATATTTTGTTAGGGCTGTATGTAACAATTAACAACTTTAAGCTTGCTGAAAATTTTGAAACAAAAGGTAAGGTATTGATCAAAATTGTCTCGATAAAACTTAAGCAATATACATTATTCACTTACTTTCATGTAACTAATTTTATCTTATTGCTTAAAACGGCAAATAATTACCAAAAATAGCGTAAATGTTATAAATTTTTTTAGCGTTTACGTTCTTACGTACTAAGTTTGTCATTCCGAGTGAAACTGTTTTAATATTCATCTAAGACCCCATAAAATACATTTATTCTGGGTCCTTGAGTAATTCTAAGTCGATTAAGCTATGTCCGTCTGTCTATCCGTCTGTTGTCACTTTCAAACGACTCAAAAGGGAGTATAAATATTGGCATCAAATTGTTTAGAATTCACCTAAGCAGTTTGGGAGTGAAGTCCATCACAATCGGTTCAGTAGGAAAAGAGTTATAAATTAAAATGTGGAACAACCACCCTAAAAAATGTATCATTTGGTACAAAAACTAGCATAACTAGTGGCCGAATGCGCATATTGATATAAGATTATGCACAGATTCGTTCTATATAACTAAAAATCATAACTGTTAAATCGGTCCATTATTAAGTAAGTCTAAAGTACGTCTAAAGCCCTAACAAATAATGCTATTTTTATAAATTTTGGTTTCTAGTCATACAAAACGACTAGAAATTACACTGTCAACTATCGAACAGATCAATCCATAACTTACCATAGCCCCATATAAAGCATACTCTCGGAAAAAGCTTTAGAACGCGTAGAACGGTAAAGTGATCAATCTGCACAGAAAAAATTATTGCCGAATTATTTTCAAACAAACGCTTGTTTGAAAATTTTTTTAATTTCTACAAATTTTTTTACTGATTCAATTAAAATTTTTGTTTGATTTTTATTTAACCAACAAAAATGTTGACAACCATTCAAAAATATAATACACGCGTTATTGGTTTCAAGTTTTCATAATTTTGTATGAAATATTTAACGCTTTTTAATGTTGTCGTCGTTTTGCATTTTTTTATTTGATCGTAAGCAACACTTCCTAATGTGAAATATAAGAACTACAACAAAAAACACATACAGTCAATTTTTGGACACTTTAAAAAAGTACAACAGTAAGAAAGATGAAGAGGTTTAAAGTAAAAAAAAAAAACAAAAAATAGCAGGTAAAAAAACGTTTCACTCTTTTTAAACACAAGAAACAACAACAACATTATAAGAAACAAAAGAAATTTTTGGTTGGTTTCAAAGTTGGTTAAAAAAAAACCAAAATCCCGTATTCAATTTGTTCAATTTGTTTGCTTAAATACATCAAATACAAAAAGATAATGATGACGAAAAACATATCGAGTCGGTCTGTCGCCGTTTTTGGGTTACATTTCTTCTTTATTACACAGCGTTTACATTTGCCAGTACTGGCAAGACAGTAAGCATATACATATTAGTTGGCAAAGCAATGCAAAAACAAAATAGCTGTAAAAGTGTTTATGTATTAGTGAAAAAGTTTGAATGAATTGCTACTGTCTTGCCAGTACTGGCAAATGTAAACGCTATGTTAGCAAAGGAAAGGATACAGCAACAGTGAGTGATGACGAAAAACATTGTGTGTATAAAAAAAGACTTCGTTCAAAAATTATTCCAACAAAAAAATGTGTCTCAAAGCCAGCCGGCCGCTCTGCTCTCCCTGCCATCATCATCTTCTAATACAGTGCCTGG
This sequence comes from Pollenia angustigena, assembly GCA_930367215.1. NCBI lineage: Eukaryota > Metazoa > Arthropoda > Insecta > Diptera > Polleniidae > Pollenia > Pollenia angustigena. The sequence continues at coordinate 132,524,943 of OV884056.1, read as the reverse complement.
TTGTGTGCGCATCATTGCCTGTGCAAAAAACCTTTTTTTTTGATTTTGAAATTTAGTATATGAATTTCAGTAAACTTTTTGTTTGATTCAGTTAAATTATTTGTTTGAAAAAATCAGTGTTTTTTTCAATAAACAAAATGCAAATAAATTGTTTGAATACGCGAATTTGTTTATAGGACCGATTTCAGACAAAAAATTATTTGATTCTACAAATTTTTTGTTTGAATTGGAAAAATAATTTTTTCTGTGTGTGTTCTATTATAAAAACATTTGGTCATTCAAAGTTTTATAAGACTATAAATTACTTATTAAAATTTTGTGGAAATCGGCCCATAATTTACCATATGACCCATATAAAAACCACTTCGGAAATATTCTAACTTTAGGTGAAGGGTATCAAAGATTCGCACAGATGAATAAAATAACTAGGCAGAAAAAGACAGTCACCAATAATATTTTTACAAATATAAACTCGCTAGACAAGCAAGCAAAAATTTGTATATTTTCGAACCTTAAATAGTTTTTGTGTTTTCATTTTAATACGACACTATTAAATTAATAAGACTAAATATTTGTATATACAGTGTTGTAGCGGTATAGACCAGAGAAAGACAACAAGTACCCATTAGAAAAATATACAGAGGTATTTACCTACGCTTTTCGTTATTGTGTATCAGAGAACTGCAAAATACACTATTTTTGTTGATATACTCATACGCTATAATTAACATTAACTTCATGCCTGCAAAACAAAGTTCAATGTTGGTAATTTTGACATCGGTTTGTACACATTTGATCTGTGCATGTGTGAGTCTTTTATTGAAAGTGCTTTGTTTGCATTTATTGTTGCGCACGCAATAACACAATTTCTTAAAGTCAAACGGCATTTTTTCTTTTGCTTTTGCATCTAATGCCCGTAATTTCAACAAAAAGATATCTGGTCGTGTTCGTATCTAACAGTTATCTTTACCTATGCGGTGAAACTAGTTTGGTAATTTCAACGTTAAATTTACCTACGTGTTTTTTACTTTAAATTTTCTTTAAAAATATGGCAACATTTGTGTTTTTATTAATTTTTTGAATTAACTGTCAAAAATGGATGGTGGAAAATACACTACTGTTTAATCAGTAGATAAGACATACTTACGTATTAAAATTATGAAAAATTCGTTACACCATAGATATCTATACACAGCTAGATATCTATTTGTAGTCATTGTCCACTCGATGACACAACGACGAATGTAAATTGGTATGAGTACGAGTCGCTTTGTTGGTATGATTATTGTAGGCATAAGTTCAAATAAGCTAGTTGTATTGTCCAATTTGTTTTTGTGTTTACCCTGCAAATAATATTGGACCACCTGAATTTGATCAAATGGACTACTCATTGGACTAATCCGATGTAATTCAAGCATGAACCATGTCATTGTTAAAAAGTGTTTGTAGTGAGACGACATGTCTTCGTTTTTTAGCGAAATGTGTTCGTTTTTAAACGACTTCAAAACTAATCCACTTGAGTATACCATGGAGTAGTTTTAATACTACTCCTATGTAATCCAAAGCTGGGTTATATGGTCCTGCCCTAGGACTTCGTAATGTTAAATAGACCATGTTTTTTCCATACGTTTCGGTTACTTTTGGACTAGTCCTAGTTTCTTGTGGGCTACATTTTACACGCGTTTTTGGACTAATAATTGAATTATCTTGCATTCCATGAAATTCTTTAGTAACCACTTTCATTATTCCCAACAGTATTTTTATTGTTGTCACCATACATAACATATTTATCACAGGACCAAGCTATTGAACTTGCAGAAGAATTCTCCTACACTAACTTTTTTTGTAATTGCCAGCAGTAAGATTTAAGCGACAGTTCTAACTTTGGCTTTGGTTTCTAGTGTACATCCCCATTCAGTGGAGTTGAAATTAAAACAACTGCTAGTGATAAGTTGTAAATTTTTGATGCTTTTGTAAATCGCACTAAAAAAAGAGTTGAAACTCATAATACAAAACTGCAACATTTCAACTGAACCAGAGTTGAGTTTTAAACCGTAATAGAAGTATAACCGCTGAATAATAACTTAAAAAATTCAAATCCAATATAAAAGGTCAAGAACAGTTAATAATAGTCACTTAAAAGAGTATTTTGACTACGGAGATACATTTTCTAAAAGATCTTTCAAATTAGATCTGCTTTACATGGCATTTGATTTATACACCTTCTGATATTGTAATTCAGAAAGCGTCAATTGTAATTCAGATTATTCAGTTGTATTTCAGAAAGCGTAAATTGTAATTCAGATTAGTTAATTGTAATTTAGAAAGAAATTTTATTAACTACTATTTATTTTTATTTTATTATAATAAAAAAAAGCCAAAAAGGTAGATATTCGCGAATAATTTTTTTTTATTTTTATTATATTCTGAATTACAATTGACGCTTTCTGAATTAAAATTGATAATTTCTGATTTACAATTGACGCTTTCTGAATTACAATTAACTAATCTAAATTACAATTTACGCTTTCTGTATTACAATTGACTCATTTGAATTACAATTGACGCTTTCTGAATTACAACTGGAAAAGGTGTATATAATTGTTTTTTATTTATTTTCTCTATTTTAAACCTACGTCTTTTAAGCTAAAAAATAGTATAATTAAACAAGTGTATGTTATGTTTTAAGGATTTTAAGGAATATCTAAGAAGGAAAATGTTTGCATTTGTAGCAGCTCTGGTAAAAAACACGATGAGTAAATTTAAAAACCCGAAAACTTCGTTTTCAGGCAAACCAGTGCCCACCGGACCGATATTTTTTAGTGTTACACACATCAGAACAAACACATTATGTCCTCTCCACTATTGTGGTGTAGGTATAAAAACAAATATTTTTTTTGTTTGACCACAGAAGCATTGTTGTTGTAGAGTTGACCTCACCTTCTATTCAATTCGGCTTGATTGAAACAATTACACGAAGAAATGGCAAAAACAATGAAAACAGCACGTTTTGAAAAATAAAAATTAAAAAAGTACGTTTTGTTATGCACCAATTTTTTTAAATAATTTTCTTGGTAAAAAAAAATAAAATTATGCTAGCTAGATTTTTTCTTAAAGATTTCAACCTAATATTATAAAAATATCAAAAAACCAATTTGTCAAAAAATGGCGAAAAAGTACATTTTGCTTTGCGGCTCCATATATGTTGCCAATTTAGAGATTTTCCCGCTAAATCTAGCGTTTTTGAAATGTCAGTCGCGGGAAAAAATACGTTTTAGCGGTAAGCGGGAAATCTAGAGATTTTCAAACAACTTTTTGCGGCTAATTTTCGCTATAAAACCGTTTCTCAAATTTAAAATTAATAAATTTTTTACTTTTTCTTTTTGTTTTTCTGCATAAAAACTACTTGTTTATGTTCACGGTTTTAATTACTTTTATAGTTTTAGTGAACTGAAGATTGTATGACATTTGTTTTTCGATTTTCAGTTAATATTTTGTTAGGGCTGTATGTAACAATTAACAACTTTAAGCTTGCTGAAAATTTTGAAACAAAAGGTAAGGTATTGATCAAAATTGTCTCGATAAAACTTAAGCAATATACATTATTCACTTACTTTCATGTAACTAATTTTATCTTATTGCTTAAAACGGCAAATAATTACCAAAAATAGCGTAAATGTTATAAATTTTTTTAGCGTTTACGTTCTTACGTACTAAGTTTGTCATTCCGGGTGAAACTGTTTTAATATTCATCTAAGACCCCATAAAATACATTTATTCTGGGTCCTTGAGTAATTCTAAGTCGATTAAGCTATGTCCGTCTGTCTATCCGTCTGTTGTCACTTTCAAACGACTCAAAAGGGAGTATAAATATTGGCATCAAATTGTTTAGAATTCACCTAAGCAGTTTGGGATTGAAGTCCATCACAATCGGTTCAGTAGGAAAAGAGTTATAAATTAAAATGTGGAACAACCACCCTAAAAAATGTATCATTTGGTACAAAAACTAGCATAACTAGTGGCCGAATGCGCATATTGATATAAGATTATGCACAGATTCGTTCTATATAACTAAAAATCATAACTGTTAAATCGGTCCATTATTAAGTAAGTCTAAAGTACGTCTAAAGCCCTAACAAATAATGCTATTTTTATAAATTTTGGTTTCTAGTCATACAAAACGACTAGAAATTACACTGTCAACTATCGAACAGATCAATCCATAACTTACCATAGCCCCATATAAAGCATACTCTCGGAAAAAGCTTTAGAACGCGTAGAACGGTAAAGTGATCAATCTGCACAGAAAAAATTATTGCCGAATTATTTTCAAACAAACGCTTGTTTGAAAATTTTTTTAATTTCTACAAATTTTTTTACTGATTCAATTAAAATTTTTGTTTGATTTTTATTTAACCAACAAAAATGTTGACAACCATTCAAAAATATAATACACGCGTTATTGGTTTCAAGTTTTCATAATTTTGTATGAAATATTTAACGCTTTTTAATGTTGTCGTCGTTTTGCATTTTTTTATTTGATCGTAAGCAACACTTCCTAATGTGAAATATAAGAACTACAACAAAAAACACATACAGTCAATTTTTGGACACTTTAAAAAAGTACAACAGTAAGAAAGATGAAGAGGTTTAAAGTAAAAAAAAAAAAACAAAAAATAGCAGGTAAAAAAACGTTTCACTCTTTTTAAACACAAGAAACAACAACAACATTATAAGAAACAAAAGAAATTTTTGGTTGGTTTCAAAGTTGGTTAAAAAAAAACCAAAATCCCGTATTCAATTTGTTCAATTTGTTTGCTTAAATACATCAAATACAAAAAGATAATGATGACGAAAAACATATCGAGTCGGTCTGTCGCCGTTTTTGGGTTACATTTCTTCTTCATTACACAGCGTTTACATTTGCCAGTACTGGCAAGACAGTAAGCATATACATATTAGTTGGCAAAGCAATGCAAAAACAAAATAGCTGTAAAAGTGTTTATGTATTAGTGAAAAAGTTTGAATGAATTGCTACTGTCTTGCCAGTACTGGCAAATGTAAACGCTATGTTAGCAAAGGAAAGGATACAGCAACAGTGAGTGATGACGAAAAACATTGTGTGTATAAAAAAAGACTTCGTTCAAAAATTATTCCAACAAAAAAATGTGTCTCAAAGCCAGCCGGCCGCTCTGCTCTCCCTGCCATCATCATCTTCTAATACAGTGCCTGGTTGTGTGCGCATCATTGCCTGTGCAAAAAACCTTTTTTTTTGATTTTGAAATTTAGTATATGAATTTCAGTAAACTTTTTGTTTGATTCAGTTAAATTATTTGTTTGAAAAAATCAGTGTTTTTTTCAATAAACAAAATGCAAATAAATTGTTTGAATACGCGAATTTGTTTATAGGACCGATTTCAGACAAAAAATTATTTGATTCTACAAATTTTTTGTTTGAATTGGAAAAATAATTTTTTCTGTGTGTGTTCTATTATAAAAACATTTGGTCATTCAAAGTTTTATAAGACTATAAATTACTTATTAAAATTTTGTGGAAATCGGCCCATAATTTACCATATGACCCATATAAAAACCACTTCGGAAATATTCTAACTTTAGGTGAAGGGTATCAAAGATTCGCACAGATGAATAAAATAACTAGGCAGAAAAAGACAGTCACCAATAATATTTTTACAAATATAAACTCGCTAGACAAGCAAGCAAAAATTTGTATATTTTCGAACCTTAAATAGTTTTTGTGTTTTCATTTTAATACGACACTATTAAATTAATAAGACTAAATATTTGTATATACAGTGTTGTAGCGGTATAGACCAGAGAAAGACAACAAGTACCCATTAGAAAAATATACAGAGGTATTTACCTACGCTTTTCGTTATTGTGTATCAGAGAACTGCAAAATACACTATTTTTGTTGATATACTCATACGCTATAATTAACATTAACTTCATGCCTGCAAAACAAAGTTCAATGTTGGTAATTTTGACATCGGTTTGTACACATTTGATCTGTGCATGTGTGAGTCTTTTATTGAAAGTGCTTTGTTTGCATTTATTGTTGCGCACGCAATAACACAATTTCTTAAAGTCAAACGGCATTTTTTCTTTTGCTTTTGCATCTAATGCCCGTAATTTCAACAAAAAGATATCTGGTCGTGTTCGTATCTAACAGTTATCTTTACCTATGCGGTGAAACTAGTTTGGTAATTTCAACGTTAAATTTACCTACGTGTTTTTTACTTTAAATTTTCTTTAAAAATATGGCAACATTTGTGTTTTTATTAATTTTTTGAATTAACTGTCAAAAATGGATGGTGGAAAATACACTACTGTTTAATCAGTAGATAAGACATACTTACGTATTAAAATTATGAAAAATTCGTTACACCATAGATATCTATACACAGCTAGATATCTATTTGTAGTCATTGTCCACTCGATGACACAACGACGAATGTAAATTGGTATGAGTACGAGTCGCTTTGTTGGTATGATTATTGTAGGCATAAGTTCAAATAAGCTAGTTGTATTGTCCAATTTGTTTTTGTGTTTACCCTGCAAATAATATTGGACCACCTGAATTTGATCAAATGGACTACTCATTGGACTAATCCGATGTAATTCAAGCATGAACCATGTCATTGTTAAAAAGTGTTTGTAGTGAGACGACATGTCTTCGTTTTTTAGCGAAATGTGTTCGTTTTTAAACGACTTCAAAACTAATCCACTTGAGTATACCATGGAGTAGTTTTAATACTACTCCTATGTAATCCAAAGCTGGGTTATATGGTCCTGCCCTAGGACTTCGTAATGTTAAATAGACCATGTTTTTTCCATACGTTTCGGTTACTTTTGGACTAGTCCTAGTTTCTTGTGGGCTACATTTTACACGCGTTTTTGGACTAATAATTGAATTATCTTGCATTCCATGAAATTCTTTAGTAACCACTTTCATTATTCCCAACAGTATTTTTATTGTTGTCACCATACATAACATATTTATCACAGGACCAAGCTATTGAACTTGCAGAAGAATTCTCCTACACTAACTTTTTTTGTAATTGCCAGCAGTAAGATTTAAGCGACAGTTCTAACTTTGGCTTTGGTTTCTAGTGTACATCCCCATTCAGTGGAGTTGAAATTAAAAGAACTGCTAGTGATAAGTTGTAAATTTTTGATGCTTTTGTAAATCGCACTAAAAAAAGAGTTGAAACTCATAATACAAAACTGCAACATTTCAACTGAACCAGAGTTGAGTTTTAAACCGTAATAGAAGTATAACCGCTGAATAATAACTTAAAAAATTCAAATCCAATATAAAAGGTCAAGAACAGTTAATAATAGTGACTTAAAAGAGTATTTTGACTACGGAGATACATTTTCTAAAAGATCTTTCAAATTAGATCTGCTTTACATGGCATTTGATTTATACACCTTCTGATATTGTAATTCAGAAAGCGTCAATTGTAATTCAGATTATTCAGTTGTATTTCAGAAAGCGTAAATTGTAATTCAGATTAGTTAATTGTAATTTAGAAAGAAATTTTATTAACTACTATTTATTTTTATTTTATTATAATAAAAAAAAGCCAAAAAGGTAGATATTCGCGAATAATTTTTTTTTATTTTTATTATATTCTGAATTACAATTGACGCTTTCTGAATTAAAATTGATAATTTCTGATTTACAATTGACGCTTTCTGAATTACAATTAACTAATCTAAATTACAATTTACGCTTTCTGTATTACAATTGACTCATTTGAATTACAATTGACGCTTTCTGAATTACAACTGGAAAAGGTGTATATAATTGTTTTTTATTTATTTTCTCTATTTTAAACCTACGTCTTTTAAGCTAAAAAATAGTATAATTAAACAAGTGTATGTTATGTTTTAAGGATTTTAAGGAATATCTAAGAAGGAAAATGTTTGCATTTGTAGCAGCTCTGGTAAAAAACACTATGAGTAAATTCGTTTTCAGGCAAACCAGTGCCCACCGGACCGATATTTTTTAGTGTTACACACATCAGAACAAACACATTATGTCCTCTCCACTATTGTGGTGTAGGTATAAAAACAAATATTTTTTTTGTTTTATTAAATAGATCTCTATTTAAATCTAACTTACATTTTATGTAGTAATATACCTAACATGCATTATACGTTTTAGTTCTGAAGTACATATGTACCTACAAATTGCTTGTTTTGTTTTAATTTTGATTAAATAAATAATTTAAAAAAAACCGAAACCCCGAGTATTCGAAACCGCGTTTTTGTTACAAAACCGAAAAACCGATTTTATCAGAAGTCGGTTTTTTGAAGTATTCGAAAACCGGTTTTTTGGAATATACGAATATTTGACAACTCTAGTTTTTTACCAAAGCAATAATTGGCGAACGAAGCTAAACATGGTATGAATGGCAAAGCCAATACGCTGTGCATGACTTGAATGAATTTTAAAACAACATTGATGTGTGTGGCTGAGAAAGTTTGATTGCATGAACACAAATTAGTGTATTTGATGTTGTTAATTTAATGCGAATTTTTTGCAATCGCACAAAGCCGTTCTCTGTTGTGTATACACATATTTATAACACAAATATGCGTTCCGCAAGTGCGGGAAGCAATTTTTGTGCGGAAGCCAAATTTGTAATTATTCATTCCGTGTGTGTGGTATCCTTCCGTTGTTGCGGTATCATATCTACCTTGACGGTATTGCCATATTATTGATTCCGCAATGTAAATATATTTCTTCCTTTTGCTTACGCTCAAATTTTATAACGAAAAGCTAACGGAAAGAACAAAAATATAAGGAATTGTAAAATTTGCAACAAAAATTGTTTTAATTTAAATATTTTGATTTGTTTATATTTTTCGAGGAGTAAAAAAGAAAAATACTCAAGTAAATTCCAAATAGAAGCAGTGGTTACGTTTTTCCTTTAATAAACGCGTTTGAGTTCTTTTAATTGCAAATCCAAATAAAAACACACACTTATTCAACTTTACAAACTTTATTGAAATTAATTATTTTGTTCACAATTGTTAGTTACGAAGAGAACCGTTTTTCAAAAAAGACTAAACTAATTTTACATGAGTCACCCCTTTTTATATTTCATAATTATTTCTAGATTTTTCCTGAACCTTCCCGTAAAAACTATTTATTATGTTCTATAACCATTTCTAGAAATGACTGGGAAATTTATATAGGAATTATTTTAAAATAACAGTTGTGTTGAAAATTATACATGACAATTTTAAGTAACATAAAACTATAACTAATAACTATAACTATAAATAATTCTTAGATAATTTAACTTTCGTAACACTGCCCTCCACTTAAGCCTGTTCGTCCCGAATAGGCTCATATTCTCCTTTTCCATAATGGGCTAGTCGTTCTAGATGTACCACTTTCATTTTTGATCTTGGGCTCTTATATTTCTGGATCCGATACACCACGTCATTCAATTGCTTTATTACTTTATATGGGCCATCCCAATGAGTCTGCAGCTTTGGAGATAGTCCTTTCTTCCGTTGCGGATTAAAAAGTAAAACCAACTGGCCTTCTTTGAAGCCTTCCGAATTTGCTGCTCGATCATATCTAGATTTAATCTTGTCATCTGATGAATTAACACGCCTTCGTCTTAACTTGTTTTTCTGCTCTTGGGTAGAGTCATTATTATTCGCTGGTACAGATAGTTCACCAAAGTTGTATTGCTGGACCGGATTTCTACTTTTTCCAATTAAGCCGCTGTCTTCAACGCACTGTGGGCATTTAGTTACGCAATCAATCACGGCTTGCTTGCAACCGACCCAATAGTAGCTTGCTTTTAACTTCTTTATGGTTTTCGTACCGCTAAGATGCCCACCACCAGTACCTTCGTGGACTTTCCTCACAACTTCACATATTTTAGAAGCCGGTACCACGATAAGGTTTTTAACCCTTTTGCCATCAGTACTTTCCCATGTACGGTATAAGCAACCATTTACCATCAGCAGACTACTCCACTTTCTTAGCCATCATAATTTGCGCTAATATGGGGTCACTTTTCTGCGCCTTTGGCCAGTCTTCGATGGGTTCCACATGTAATTAGCGAATCCCATTTATGCGTTTCTTGTTTTTGGACTCTGTATAGTGCCTGCTTTTATATTTGCTGGGCCGTCTTGAATATGTGCTCGCTTTCCCATGTTTTCCATCGTATCCTTGGGATGACATTTTCTTATGATCACTAGTGACTAGCTGTCTTACAAGAGCTTCACTTCCATTCCCAACGTTAAGGGGTATTTCTAGACCATACCAATTCATAATTTGTCTTCCCATATCTAGACTAATGCCTTGACGAATCATAAAATCTGCTCCAATTATGACCTCGTCCATAATTTCAGCCACAATAAACTCATCAAAAACGATCATATCGGCCATTCTTTTTTTCCACTCTTGCTTTGCCATAGACAATAACAGGCTCTCCCGTAGCTGTTCGGAAGTTAACACCACTTAGCGGCTCGACAGCTCCCTTTATCAAATCAGCTCTTATAATGGAGTGTCCTGCACCACTGTCGAAAGTCAAAACGCGGATTTCACCATTTATGTAGCCACAGGTCGTAATATTTCTGTTGCTCGTTTTCACTACTAAATTTATCGTGGGACCTTCAGTTTCCTCTGCACTGCTAGCTCTTCTCAACTTTAGCGGTGGCTCCAGCGATGATTGTTGACTCGCTCTTTGTTTGTCCGTTTGCGGCGAAGCAGATCTTGATCGTTGTTTGGGTGCTTTGCAGTTTCGCTGAATATGCCCAATCTTACCACAATTATAGCATTTTGCTTTGTTTTTACCTTGTTTCTCGCTTAATGCTTGCAAAACTGCCTCCTTAATGCTTCTCATTTCCTTTAAAATATCTCTTTCTTCTTCAGCAGCAAAATTAAGTTTTCGCACCATAAACGTTTGCGGCCTCGAAATTATCCTTGCGGTTTCTTGTGCTAGGGCAAATGATACCGTTTCTGCAAATGATGGCTTCTGTGATGCATATACCTCTAGTTTTACATCAGCATCCCGTATACCGTTTACAAATGCCTCGATCTTAAAATGATCTAGCAATGGATGACTTTCACCTGGATAAGTAAGCTGCACCAAGCGCTCAATCTCTAATGCGAAATCCTGTAGCGTCTCGTTTGCCTTCTGTACTCTTCCTCGTAATTCCATTCTGAATATTTCTTTTCTGTGTTCACCACCATACTTTCGTTGCAGTGCTACCATAATGTTATCATAATTGTTTCTGCAACTTACTGGTACACTTTCTAGAATTTCAGCTGCAGTTCCTTTTAAAGCCAGAATCAGCTCTATGGCTTTTTCTTCATTGTTCCATGCATTTTTGTTGGCAACTGTGTCAAACTGGAACTTAAACACATTCAATGATGAGCTGCCGTCAAAACTTGGAGCTCTTATTCTGTTCGAGACTTCTGGAAAAACTCGCAACACTCCCTCTTGGCACTGATGACTATTTACTCTTTCTTCCAGATGATGAAGTTTTCCATCAAAAACCGTGACTTGTGTTTTTACATCAGACAATTCCATTTCCATATCGTCTACTCTTTCGTTTATAACAGTAGAAATCTCCTGAAGCTTCTCAAGTTTGTCATTAGTAGCCTGAAGTTTCTCGTTTGTAACTTTAGAATTTTCTTGAATTTCGGCTAAGATGGTACTTGAATTTTCTTTTACCATTCTCTCCATATTTCTAGAATTTTCTTCCATTTTTCTAGAATTCTCTGCTGACATTTTTTCCATTTTCTCCATCATAGCAGCAAACATTGTACCAAGATCCATGTTGCTTGCTACTGCACGGGTAGCAACTTCTATTTCTTCTTTTTCTTCAAATTCATCAGTTGCGAGGTCAATATTGCGTCGCTTAAATTCATCGATTAATCTTTTCTGCAGCTCAGCTTTATTTCCTGCAGTAGACAGATCCAACTTGCACAACTCTCTCTTGAGCTGTTCAACTTTTAGCTCCTCGAATTTCATTGTTGTTTGTATATTTTTATTTTATCCTTTCTTTTTATTTGTTTATTTATTTTATTTTATTTTTTTATTGTAATTTCACTTCTGACACCAATTGTTACGTTTTTCCTTTAATAAACGCGTTTGAGTTCTTTTAATTGCAAATCCAAATAAAAACACACACTTATTCAACTTTACAAACTTTATTGAAATTAATTATTTTGTTCACAATTGTTAGTACGAAGAGAACCGTTTTTCAAAACAGACTAAACTAATTTTACATGAGTCACCCCTTTTTATTTTTCATAATTATTTCTAGATTTTTCCTGAACCTTCCCGTAAAAACTATTTATTATGTTCTATAACCATTTCTAGAAATGACTGGGTAATTTATATAGGAATTATTTTAAAATAACAGTTGTGTTGAAAATTATACATGACAATTTTAAGTAACATAAAACTATAACTTATAACTATAACTATAAATAATTCTTAGATAATTTAACTTTCGTAACAATATTAATAATAGATTTATCCTGAAATTTTTTTTATTTTTGAACTTACTCTCTATCCTTCATTTGTAACACGTCTTCAGATTTATAGTCCAAGTAATCATCGTCGAAAAAGGCAATTGTATCCATATTTTAATTTTATATTAACTGCCTTTTAAAATTTCACATATAATTTACTAAAAACACTTCTTATTTTACTTTTCAATTTCTAATATTGTCTTGAAATGTCTTTTTTTGCATCAGCAAACACAAAATCAACTCGTAATTAATTAAAGCAGGGATGTTAAATTTGCTCCGCAGAAAGTGTATACCGCAGGAATAAATAATTGCAATTTTCATATCGATCGATATTTTTTTCCGCAAAATGTTCCTTTCCGTGCGGAATCAATAATACCACGCAATAAGAACAGTGTTGTACCCTTTTACTCTGCACGCCAATAACAAACCCCTTAGTATGCATGTCGATAACAACTCTGTTGCTATTCATTGTTAGCTTGACGTTCATAGTTGCCATTAACATGTGCAAGTACTTATGTTTGTACCTTTCATTCCTTACTTGCAATTCGTACGTACAGCGCCTTTTTATATTCTTAAATTAGTTTTAAATAAATAATAATAAATGAATTTTAATAATAAATTGGCGACGAGAGGAAAAACTGAAGGAAAAAACTAAGGTAAAAAAAAAGAAAAACCTAAGGGAAAAACACATTTTGTTAACACATTATTAAATTGCACATAACAAAATGGACGCCAAGCAGTTCGAGAAAATTCTAGAAATGCAAATGAAGATGCTCGAACAAATGAGGATGGCGGCAAACAATACAACAACGCAAGTACAGAATCATAGATCAAATACAATGTTGGTACCAAATTTTGACCAGTTTGATCCAGCTAATGAGCCGTACAAAAATTATATTCAACGATTTCAAAACTACATAAAAATGAAAGGCATCAACTCTTATAAAGAGTATTGTGTAAAACTTCTCCTAAATTCAATAGAGATAAATACGTTCAACACAATTACCGCATTAGCTGCACCGAAAACTCCAGCTGATTAATGTGCTGAAGAGTAATTTTTCACCTACAAAATATATATTAGTGGCACAACACCGTTTTTTTTTTTATCAAAATACCAGAATGAGCAACAAACAATAGCTGAATATGTTGCAATGCTAGGTGCAGAAATAAACGAATGTAATTTTATGTATATCCCCTTGTTCCTGTAAAATTTCAATTGCTGACATTTTCCTTCGTGCACAATTTATACAAATTTCTGTGAGCAATTACTGCAGGCAAGCTCACTTAAGTTTGATGAAATAGTATCCAAAGCCTTAGCGCTTGAAGCCGCGAAAGTAGATGCCAGGGAACATGCAGATACAACAGGCCCTTCTTCGAGCGTCACTACCGATATAAATAAAATTTCTAAATCTAGGAAAATTAAACAAAAACGTTCTAGCCAACAGTCGAATCATAAAAAGGTAAGTTTTCAAGATTTAGGAATTGTGGGGCTATGTTTTCGCTGCGGGAGGAATAATCATCAGGCCAAAGAATGCCAAACAGACAAGAAAAAATTGAAATGCTCAAGCTGCAAAAGAAACGGACACCTGAGCAAAGTATTTACAACCTCGTTAAGAACAAACTACGGAAATCAACCGGTAAATAAAAAAAGCCAAATTCAAAACGTTGATAACGCAGACTATGTCGTATACAAAGTAGTTGATGTTTATCAAAATAGTGATCAAAATTCTAATACAGAGCGTTATTACGCATACATCCTTGTAGAGGGGAAGCCAGTAAAATTCGAGGTCGACTCCGGTTCCGGCTTTACATTTCTCCAAGGAAACAATTCAAAGAATTGAATCTGGGCAAGAAACTAGACCCCACAAGTTTGATTTTTCGGTCGTATACTCAGAACACATTTGTGCCAGATGGTAAAGTACATGTAAAAATATAATTTAATGGCGTGTCAACTTCAGACGAAGTATACATCGTTCCGGATACATGTGCAGCGTTAGTAAGTAGGTCTTGGATTCGAAGACTCAATATCAACTATATTTTATGCAATGATAACGTTGTCGAAAACATTATGGACGAATTTTCGGACGTTTTTAAAGAGAAAATTGGACGCATTCCAAATTATGAAATAGTTTTGAAATTAAGGGATAATTATAGACCCATTTATACGAAAGAGCGTCAGATTCCCTACTCTTTAACAGAGCGTGTGAATAGGGAACTGGACAGTTAAGAAAGCGCAGGCATAATTTCCAAAGTTTCAAGCAGTGATTGGGGTTCACCTCTGGTTGTGATTCCAAAGGCAGATGGAGGGGTTCGACTATGTGTAGACTATAAAGTCGGAGTTAATCAGCGGCTGGCAGACGCACATTACCCAGTTAGGAAAACGGAACATATTTTCAACAGTCTTCGTGACGCAAAATATTTTTGTCGATTAGACTTATACAAAGCCTACCACCACCTCGCCGTTGATGAACCATCAAGTATCGTTCAAACCATTTCTACACGTAAGGGAACGTACCGCATGAACCGGTTGTCCTTCGGTATTAAAACTGCACCTACAGAATTTAATCGCATAATAGACCAAATTCTGCGCCAGGTACCTAACACCGAATACTATTTTGATGACATAATAATACATGGTAAATCGTTAGAGGAATGCAAGTCAAATTTGATGTGCTGTTTACAACAACTTAAAAAGTATAATTTACATTTGAACCGTTCAAAATGCTAATTTTTTAAAACAAAAATAGTATTTTTAGGCCATACCATCGAGCACAATAAAATTATAAAATCCGCTTCAAAAATTAATGCCATTCTACAAATGCCAGAGCCTAAGATGGCTGACGACGTAAAACGGTTTTTAGGGATGGTCGCGTACCATTCGAGATTTATACTAAATGTGTCTACAATAACAACGCCCTTGCGAAAAATACTACACAAAGATTCAAAGTTCAAGTGGTCACCCGAATGTAAAAGAACATTTAATAAAATAAAACGAGAAATTGCGAGCAATCGGGTAGTAATGCCTTACAACCTGAGTTGCCACTTCAACTGGCGTGTGATGCAAGCCCAAGTGGAATAGCGGGGGTCTTGTCCCACTTAGAAGATGGGGAAGAGAGACATATTTCTTTTGCATCTCGATCACTTACAATGCGGAGCAAAATTATTCCCATGCAGATATAGAAGCTTTAGCTACTTTTTATTCTGTTCAGCATTTTCACGATGACATCATCTCGTTTGCAAAGGTATGCCGCATTCTTAAGTGGTTACAGCTACGAAATTGTTCACAAAAATCGTCATGAAAACGTCATTGCTGATTCGAATGAGGAATCTATAAATCCAATTGATTATGAAGTACATCAAATATGTAGTATTTCTCTTAACGAAATTTGTTCAGAAAAATTAAGTTTCAAAAGAATTCCAGAAGAAACACAAAAAGTGCATGAGATACGTCACAACGCAACAGCTGATTCTGAATTTACTATTAATGGAAACGTTTTATTTAAAGGGCAACGAATAATAATACCAACCTCTCTACAAGATGCTGTTTTACAGGATCTTCACTACACCCACATAGGAACTACAAAGATTAAACAATTAGCTAGGCGTTACGTGTATTGGAAAGCAATCGATAAAGATGTTGAGAAATTCTTACGCGCTGGTACAGAGTGCGCCTCTGCCAAGAACAGTCCTGCAAAAGCGCCACTTCATCCCTGGGAAGAGCCAGACTGCAACTGGGAGCGCATTCATATTGATTACGCTGGGCCGTATTAAGGTCATTATTTCTTAATTATTGTGGATACTAAGTCCAAATGGATAGAAGTGGGAATATGTACAGCAGCGTCCTCATCATTATCAACAATTGAAGTTCTGTCAAATACCTTTGCAAGGAACGGATATCCAGACGAAACGGTATCTGACAACGCAACAATTTTTAAAAGCGATAAATTTTCAGCGTTTTGCCAAGAGTGTGGTGTATTCCAAAAATTCATCGCTCCTGGACACCCAGCTACAAACGTTCTAGCTGAAAGAAGTATCCAAATACTCAAGAAGAAGCTGGCAGCCATGGCCAATGATTCATCATCCATAGAGAAGAAAATAAGAGATATCCTTTTTAAATACAGAACCACGCCATTGAAAAATGTTAAAACACCTTCAGAGTTGTTCTTAGGCCGACAAATTCGGTCTCGTTTAGATATTTTAAAATCTCCAAAGATATCAAGTAATGAACACGATCATATTCCGTCAATACAGTTAAGTGTGGGAGAAAGGGTTCAAGCCCGTTGCTACACTCCCAACAAATCGTTATGGAAACTGGGCACAACATGCAAATAAATTGGCAGTCTTCATTATATTGTACAATAAGATGATGGACACATTTTTAAGAGACATGTATACCAGTAAGTTAAATTTCAAACGTAAGTTGAGCCTGCAACCGATGTCCAACTAGGGCAAGAGCAAGTGATGCCACAGACGAAGGGTCCACCCAACCTCCACAAGAATCTGAAAGACCACCGTTAAATCAATCACCGACTGCAACCCGGTCATCAATCCGGCAACGTATGACTCCAAGGCATTTAGCAGAATATGTTTTAGACTAGACTCATCCGAGTCGTAAGGATACTTTCAAGTGTGGGAGAACTGTAATACCCTTTTACTATGCACGCCAATAACAACCCCTTTAGTATGCATGTTGATAACAACTCTGTTGCTATTCATTGTAAGCTTCACGGCTATAATAAACAGCTATGGTTGTGCGTTGCAAAAAGTATGGTTATTACTTATACTTATGCACGACAATATTTTCTCGCAACCACATTCAGTAAACAAAAATTCATAAATATTATGCAGATGTTATTCAATACCCATAAATGTGTTTTGGTTATCTGCCATACATATTAAATATCCATGTTTAAAAAAATACCTTCAGTATTTTTAGGACTTCTGTGTAAAAATGAAAAAAAAAAAATTTATGCAAAAATGTGCTTTATTATATTATTTATGATATATAAAATAAATTTGTGCGTAACATCAGCAGTACCTATGTAAAGCTACACATAATCCATATATTCCGTCTTTTGTCACTTATCTATGCTATGTGCGTAAGACAGCGACAAGTGGCTCTACGATATTTTTATTTTTGCATGTAAAAAACCTTTACGCATCCGCACAATTTTTTTGCACTTCTGCACTTGTCGCTGTCACACACACATAGCATAGGTAGACGACACGAGATGGAAGATATTGTTTTTTTATGTATGCATGTAAGTATTGATTTGTATGTTGTGCTAATAAGAAAGAGTGTAACCGCCACTTAATACATTTAGCGCTTGGTCAGACGCCTGTCTGTAACGATTTAAAATTCAAACATTTCTTTTTAATAAGTTGTAAAGGAGAGTTTTTCTTTAAAAATTTCATCCAGTGAATGTATGTAGCATATGAAAAATTATAAATTTAAAGTATGGAAATTTTGGAGAAAATAAATTATGGAGTGTACAAGCCATTGAAAAAAATCTGGAAGAAGTTCTATATGGTCTTGCTTGCACGAAATCCAAAAGGATGATGGAAGTTTTTTAGGGGGGATCGTATATTGTGGTACATGCACTAAACTTGCAAAAATGTCAAACTGGATAAAACATAAGTGTGTTCATTCGCAATTATCTTGATATTTTTCTGAATAACAAAACAAACAAAAATTTTGCCTAGTTCCAAAATTTTGAAATGGCATTTGCCATCTCTGCTCTTTATCTCACTCTGTATATTTACGTAATACTTTGTATTGCAGATAGCTCACAGAAATTTTATTTATATCTGCATGTACATTCAAAAAGAAGAATGAATATACAAATACACATTGGCAGCGTATACTTATACATATTTAACTTCAGCTTGTTATGGGTAATGGCATGTAGGTGTATGGTTTTGATCTTTACCCATTCACGTCCATGCACGTTTTCTCACTAATATTGAAGGAGTACTTAAAATTATACTTTTGTCATTCTCTGGTATAGACACGGTATTAGGAAATAAAGATTTAATTCTTGTATATACAGTGTTGTAGCGGCTTAGTTTTATGGTAAATACGACTTTAAAAAACTAAAGTCGTATATTTGTATTTAGGGTAGATAGGACTTTAAAAAACTCGTATATTTGTATTAGGGTGTTGTACCGGTGTTGAATCTTATTTACAAACGGTATAAAAAAACTAAGGTTGTAATTTTGTATCTACAGTGTTGTGATGGTACCATATTTTTGGTAGAGTCACAATTTTGCATTTATAGGGTTGTGGCGGTACATAATAATTAGAAGAGTCGTAATTTCTGCCTGGGTTATTGCGATTGCAAATCATCACTGAAAACGAATGAAAGCATCACAAATAAAAACAATGCACAAATTTTGCAACCGTTGTGCAGTGAAGACGGTTACCATTCAATAACGAACTCAAGGCATTGCTTTTAGAAAAGTTATCTATTAATTCTATTTGTTTCAGTGTTTTATTGCAAGGCCGAGGTCAGCTGCTGTCTCGCTTATGTTGTTTTCATAACATAACATTAACAAAAAAAAGTGTCCAAAGAAAGTTGACCAAAATGTTTTATAAATTTAATTTTCCAGGTTTGTTAATGGACTCGAAACGTATATTATTCTACGTGTTTTGTAAAATTAACTAAATTTGGTATGGGCATGGAGGAGTATTTGTCATTCGGTTAGCCAGTTGAAAAGGGGGATTCAATTGAGCATATCTGATTGCTATATCTGCATGACCAAAGTGCACAGCTGAAAAAATATCTATGTTATTTAGCCGGATAAAAAACAATTGATCTCAATTCTTAAAGCGAAAACTTCCAGCATTAAAAGTAACTTCAGATAATGAAGAAGAAGATTTAAATCTGAGTTTTCATTTTATAGCAGATTCGAATATTAAACTATGAGTCAAAGCGCACTTAATGATCTACATCGTGACTTAAAATTTTCAAAATAGAAGTAGAAATTACTCGCTTCATGTTTGAAAAAAGCGAATTTTCGGAGACAGGGATACGCATTTTTAACTATCGCAATCGCTTTAAGATATATGGAATTCTTTTCAGAAAGAAGTAAGTAGGTTTTCAACAGAAGCCATAACAATAGTCACCTTATTCCAAATATGAACCCTTTTATGCCATAGGTGCAAATAAAATAAATAAAAAAAGTATTATTTGAAGTCTAAATGGCGAGCAAGGTGAACATTTTACAGAGGGTTTGCAGTAATTGGAAAGCGTTGGCAGCGCAATTGGTATTAGATCATGATGGGTAAATCCTGCTGGATGCAAATTCGTGGAACGTTATCGCAACTGAAAAGGAAAGATCGAAGAGGAAAAATATATTATTTTTGACCAAAAATCGAATTATGTAACCAAATTAAGTTGTCTCTTAACACTTAATCCTTAAATTTGGATGTTTTTGCTAATTATATTGCAACTTTCTTATTTTTTGTCCGATGATGACCGTTATGTTACAAAAATGTCTGCTTGACAATAGTATATACAGGGCATCCTTTAAAACTGGCAGTGTGATTACCGCCACAGTTGCTAAAACTTTTTACGGTCGGATTTAGACTTATCGCAAAGAACTATACCATGTAATTCACCACATATTAAGCAAATAGGGGGTAAGAAGCAGTATGCCTTTTTATGGCCAAGCTCTTGGCAGTTAAGACATTGAACGGGACAATTTCTTTTGTGCGGCTCCTCTATAGTTATTCTTCTGTACAAAAAATATTTTCAAATATAAATAGAATGTGTTTAATTTTTTTAGCCTAACGTTGCCTGTTTCTAACTCCACTCGACGAAATCAAGCTTTTTATTAACTCATTTGAGTTTTGCCCTCTAAGATATATTGGGGGTGGCTTAGACGATTTTATGACGTTTGGTGCTTCAGAGGATTCATCCTCCGATTTTGTGCATTATTTTGATCAAAGATGGTACTTTTGAGGCCGAAGCGACAGCCGAGGAGGTAGGGAAGAACTGCTATATACCTGGCCATACCAACTTGTACTTGAGGCTTTTGACAACTTTTTACCAGAGAGTTTTCCATTGCGTCTGTGTTCATGGTATCATTTCTTACCAAAATTGTTTTTGCCGTCGCGGCAATACTTGCTGGTTGGGCAACTGTTGTTACCAGAGACAGTTTACTATTTTTAAATGTATCACAATCAACCGCTTCTGTAAACACCGAGGGTGAAAGGGAGCATGTGTTTTCATTAGTTTTATTTATTTCAGCATTGCATTCTTTAGCATTAACAGTTACGTATGCATTTCTTTCATTTAGTTTTATTGTTGTTTAATACTCTTACAAAAAGTGGCTTGTGTTTTTCACTGTTCTTATGTGTGCTTTTAATATTTTTATTATTTATTTTATTTACAATAACACCAAAAATAAGAATTTTAAACTTAAATGTTTTTGTTCAGTATATGTATTAGGGTGACCGTTAAAATCAAAAGTTGGACTTATTTAGGTCTCACTCGCCAATTTGGTGGGTATTGATAAAAAAAACAACTAAAATTTTTTAGGACGATCGGCGAAGGCTAAGCCGTCCCTCAAGCCCACCAAAGTTTGAGAAAAATTATAATTTTACATGAAATCTGACTTTTATGTTAAACAAGCTTAACCCGGTGCGCTTCGCTACACTTATTAAACCATTTTATCGGTTGAAAGATATTTAATATATGCATCCTATGGAAGGTATTCCCCCCTGCGGCTACCCGCTTTATTTTTAATTTCAAAAGTGAAGTATACCATGAGAGCGACTTCTACAAAGTTTGAACTTTCTCACTATAACAGTTTTAAAGATATCCGATATTAAACATTGGCGTCCTATGGGGGGTAACACTTCCCCCGCTGCTATTTTATTTAAGTTTTGGGGCTCAGAAGATCCTGCTACCAAAAGTTCAACAAAATGCGTGAAGCGGCTCTTAAGATATGGCTATTTCCAAAAAAAAGTCAACCACAAAAAATGGAAAAAAAAATTTTTTATTTTCAAGATTTATTTAGAGAATTGCTTATATTTTTTTAATATATGCGTATAAATTAATTGATTCGAAAAAAAAGATAAATGGTAAACGAAGTACTACAACTTTTAGCACATACTTGTGTATATTAGAAAATATGCATTTGGAACAACAATACTCTAATCTAAGGCATATTTATGATCTAAAAAACATTTTTTATTAAGTTTCTTATATAAAGGATTATAAATAGCAACATACAAAAATGTTAAATCATGGTGGAAAAATTGTCCCGTTTACAATGTCCCGTTTACAATTTCTTTAACAATTTATTTAAAAAATGTAATTCACATTTTATTTTGAAATCGAAACCATTTTTAGGGCACATTAGTACGCAACATTTTAAAATTAATCCCAATAAAATATTGTGTCAGGTTTCGCAGAAATCACTGTTTAAACGGTTACCCTTAAAACCCACTTCCTTTTTTTGTCCCGTTTACAATCACTGATTTTTTGCAATTATCTCGAAAACCACGACAGTAAGCGAAAAATTTCATTTGCGGAAATTAAAATGCTAATTGAGAGTTAAAAGAATCATTAATTTAAAAAATGAAAATCAGGTTGTTTTTTACAGTTTTGTCAATATAAACGTGTGCGAATGTCCCGTTTACAATCTTGGAAGTGCCCATATGCGATATTTAATATTGGCATCCAATGGGGGGTACCAATTCCCCTGCCCCTATCGAATAAATAAGTGGCCTATTTTATTTTTAGGGCTCACGTGATGCTACTGTAAAAACTTCAGGAAAATCGGTTCAGTAGTTTAGGAGTCTATAAGCCAACATACAAACAAACATACAAACATTTTTAATTTTTATATATGGGGGATTTCATGTCTAGTGACCCAATTTTTAAATCGATGTCTTCCGATTTGGGTGAAATTAGCACCAAGTTTAGTCTTATTAAATAGTAGTTTAGACACTAATTTTCAACAAGAGCGGTCAAAAAGTTTCTGAGTTAAAGGGGGCCAAAGTTTGGCATTTTGTCCATACAGGTGTTCTTTCTCATCCATGTAACTTATTACCTATTGGTGTTAGACAACTTTGTCCCAAGCAGCTTAGATAGCCATTTGATCAATCTTTTAAAAAAATATATTTTTTTTTTAATTTTTTAAAATTATTTTTTTTTTAATTTAAAACTTTTTTTTAATTTTTTTTTAGCGGGAATGTTTTTTTTTTTTTTTTTGCTCAAAAGAAAGCTTATGTCTTTTCCTTTAAGGTAGTTTTGGTCGCTTTTTGGGACGCGAGTGGCTTATGTATAAAAAAAAATAATTTAAAATTTTTAGCATATGCAGTGCTCTTTCTCAGCTATGTAACTTATTACCTATTGGAGTTAGCAAAATTTGTCCCAAGTAGCTTCGATAACTATTTGATCAATCTTTTTTAAAAAAATATTTTTGTTTTTTTTTTCAAAATTTTAAAATTTTTTATTTAAATTTAAAACTTTTTTTTATATTTTTTTTTTGTCGGTTTTTTTTTTTTTTTTTTTTTTTTGCTTACAAGAAAGCTTATCAGGCATGTTCTGAAATCACGGTGATTTCAAATCACGAACGATTTTGAAATCACCCGAGAAATATTTTGGTGTTCTGAAAATCACGAGATTTTTAATTTTTAGTCGTGATTTTCATTGTTCTAAACCACGAGAAAACAACTGTCCGCTTCTTTTTAAAATATTGCCATTCATTTAGTACGTTTGGTTGCCATTTTCATTTATTTTTTACCGTCATATATTAAAATTTAACCAATCAAACTTCATAATTATGGTTTACTTTTAGTTTTTTGTAACAAATAAACATAATTTTTATTTTTAATGTTTAATTTAATTGAAGAAAATAGTCATATGCTACACGACTTTAAGACTTTTTTGCTCTGGCAACCACAGACTACTAAAAAGTAAATCACGAAAAATGTAAACAAAACTGCAAAAAATACAGCGGCCTCCTAAATTTGTATATTTTAAGGTTCTCCCGTGCCAAATAATTTATTTTAATGCAAAAACAAATAAAGAACAAATCATTTAAAGTGTTTGTGATAATTTTATTACAGATCTAAAAACAAAATGCTTAAAAAAAACTTCAAGTGATTTGAAATCATCATGCTGTAATCTAACCGGTTTTAAATCACGAGATTTAAAAAATTTTTGTGGGCAGAACACCTTTTTAGTGATTTCAAATCACTTTACGAAAAAGTGATTTTCAGAACATGCCTGTATGTCTTTTCCTTTAAGGTAGTTCTGGTCTTTCTCGTCTTGAGTTAGAAATTATTTTTTCTATACATAAGCCACTCGTATCCCAAAAAGCGACCAAAACTACCTTAAAGGAAAAGACATAAGCTTTCTTTTGAGCAAAAAAAAAAAAAAAAACATTCCCGCTAAAAAAAAATAAAAAAAAATAAAAAAAAAGTTTTAAATTAAAAAAAAAAATAATTTAAAAAAAAAATATTTTAATTAATTTTCATGTTGTAAAATTCCTTTCTTCATAAAAATAATTTAATAAAAATTAAATTTCATGAACTTAAGCCTAATTAAAAATATTAAAAATTTGGATTAAAACCCATAAATAGTTCAACAAAATAACCACAATACTAATTATTGTTAAAAGCTAAGGCACGAGCTCTATGTGTACATTTGTCCTTCAAGTTGTGCTGAAAAAGGTCAACAGAAAAGAGAAAGACAAAGTGAAAAAACAAAAATGTACTTGGACTTCAAGAAAAATTCTTGACGAAAGTACGAAAAAACAGAAGTAAAGGAAAAAACATGTAAAATCAATTAAAATGGATAATCATTCAGGAAAGCAAATTTCGATCTACCAAATGTTAAAATACAATTTGGTTTAAGGATTGATGTTTGACTAGTGACGTCAGCAGCCATCGATGGCTGCGAGTGTAAGACGGCAAATCCATCTGAGGAGATCGAGTGGTTGCGATCGAAACATGTCATGGTAACCTGCCGGCCAGGGTTCGAGCCCGAGCCACGTCAAGAATGAAAGATTATCAAAAAACAATTTTAATTAATTTTCATGTTGTAAAATTCCTTTCTTCATAAAAATAATTTAAAAAAAATTAAATTTCATGAACTTAAGCCTAATTAAAAATATTAAAAATTTGGATTAAAACCCATAAATAGTTCAACAAAATAACCACAATACTAATTATTGTTAAAAGCTAAGGCACGAGCTCTATGTGTACATTTGTCCTTCAAGTTGTGCTGAAAAAGGTCAACAGAAAAGAGAAAGACAAAGTGAAAAAACAAAAATGTACTTGGACTTCAAGAAAAATTCTTGACGAAAGTACGAAAAAACAGAAGTAAAGGAAAAAACATGTAAAATCAATTAAAATGGATAATCATTCAGGAAAGCAAATTTCGATCTACCAAATGTTAAAATACAATTTGGTTTAAGGATTGATGTTTGACTAGTGACGTCAGCAGTCATCGATGGCTGCGAGTGTAAGACGGCAAATCCATCTGAGGAGATCGAGTGGTTGCGATCGAAACATGTCATGGTAACCTGCCGGCCAGGGTTCGAGCCCGAGCCACGTCAAGAATGAAAGATTATCAAAAAACAATTTTAATTAATTTTCATGTTGTAAAATTCCTTTCTTCATAAAAATAATTTAATAAAAATTAAATTTCATGAACTTAAGCCTAATTAAAAATATTAAAAATTTGGATTAAAACCCATAAATAGTTCAACAAAATAACCACAATACTAATTATAAAAAGATTGATCAAATAGCTATCTAAGCTACTTGGGACAAATTTGTCTTACACCAATAGGTAATAAGTTGCATAGCTGAGAAAGAGCTATGTATTGAAATCACTAAAAACTCAATTTCGAAAAAAATCGAGTTAGGGCCTTTCTACATGAGACCGACGAAATGCAAAATATCACAGCTGTTTTGTTAAATCCAACAACAAAATACACAGAGTTTCCTCAAGATTTCATAAAAATGCTACGAAATTTTGCATTTGCACTTTGGCAAAACCATTTGCACCAAACACTGAAATCCTTTTATATTCTTTGGACAGTAAATACGAGTTTCCATTTTATATCAAATAACAATAGGTTTGAAAAATTTGGAAATAGTACCAAATGAGTTATGGGGGTACCACCGCACTTTTTGGCTTTGAATTGTATCAAAAAAGTACAAATGGACCAACTTTATCAACCGTGGTACGTTAGAAACAAATGATATGCGTTTGACTATTTTTTTTTTAAGCAAACGCACAGAAATATTAAAGCTGAATTGACGTGTGTAAGAAAAAGCAGTTCTAAAGAAAAAACTAGCATCAATGCTGCTGTTTACTTTTTATTTTAATTAGGTTTTGTTCAATATGAGTTTTAGAGAAAACTTGTTAAGGTAAAAGTTGTTGGAAACTTTACTAACAACAACTTCTTAGAAAACGATTTTTATGTAAAATTTATATTTTCCTAAATATAAGTCATACAAGTCGGACTTTACGATTTTTCTCAAACTTTAGAGAGCGTGAGGGACGGCATAGCCGTCGCACAGTGGCGCCATTTGAGTTTTTTCGTTGCAAAAATCATATCTTTTGAACCGAATAAGGTAATTGAACAGTTTAAACAGCATATGATAGATAACTGTTCAGCCTATGAAATGTGCATTTGAAAAGGGTGCTACGCTGTGTAGGGGCCTACTTATGGGTTATCAAAGTTAAAATTAGTAGAAAAATCAATTTTATGGTACCTAAAAAAAAATTATTTTTACATTTTTAGATTGTTTTTATTTTTTTTTTCTTTAGGGTTCTAAATTATTACCCAACAAATTAAAAAAAAAAATTTTTTTTTTTTAAATTTATTTTTTCAATTTTCTGTATTTTCGGTATATGGGTAATTCCATGTCAAAACGACCAAGAGTGGGACACGACCCCTTCCGATTTTAATGAAATTTGGTGAGAATGTTCCTTTTATCTTATAAGGAACATATATGAACGAAAAAAAATTTTAAAATTTTTTTTTCAAAAGTTATGTCATACTCAAAATGTCATAATTTCGCCGAATTAGCCGAATGTGTTGAGCTTATTTCTTCAATAACTCGAAAACTACTTGACATACGAAGATGATTTTAATGTCATTTTAAAGAGAATACTTGGGGCTACAAACCATATATTGAAAAAATAAATTTTTTTTTGAAAAATGTAATATCTGCAAAATGTTAAATTTTAAAAACGGACTAAGTCAAAAACCTATTTTTTTATTTGGCTGATTTTTTTTTGTATAATACCTCAAACTGTTCTTTAAAAATTCTGAAACTTTGAAGGAGGTGTTTTTTTTTTTTTTAAGATATGATTTTTTTCCTTTCGCAACCTTTAAAAAAATAATATTAAAATAGAATTTTAATATTGTAATTTTGAGCAATAAGTACACTGTGCAAGTTGCAAAAAACAGACCAGCCGCGCACCTGGCATTTCACCCTAATTGGGGACGCTGAATTCAGTGGTGCTAACCGTTTTTTTAAATTAGCTCTTGTTTTCAAGATATACCGTTATTTCGAAAATGTAAGGCGCTGCACAGCATATATTCGCGTAACTCAAAAATGGTTTAGTTTATTGAAATAACTAAAAAAACCGAAATTCGGCAATAAATAATAAAGTGGGGTTGGTCATACATTTGACCCATCTAGGAGCATCCTACGCGCTGTAGGGGCCAAATTAAAGAATTTTATTAAACCGCAATATTAGTATGGCAACCATGTCTTTTTAACCTTTTTTACCTCTAGAAGCCAAACGGGCACGTACGGGCAGATAAAATTTTTGAATTATGTAAAGAAATAATCAAAGAACAGATTTTGCAAATATGGCAAATATAGAAAAATATAGATTTTTGTTATTTTCCGTCAAAGTTGAAAAATAGTGAAAAAACGGATAGTTTTTAAATAGTGATTTACCAGGAGAAACACAAAGCAAACAGTTCATTTTTTTTTTATCATTACACATTTAATAAATGCATCAATCAATACAAACAAAAAATAAGGCGATTCGTTACCTATTTTTCGTGATATTACACCTGAAATCGCAACAAATTTACTAAAAATTGTGTGTTTTTTTGAAAACCGAAAGTCGGTCAACTTTGAACGGCTATATCTTCTAAACTAAAAATGTGATATTATTAAGAGTGGCAGATTTGAAATCGTTGAAAAGTTTCCTATAACATGAGTTTATTCAAAACTTCGTCGGTGCTCATGAAAATTTTGATTTTTGCAACCTCGTTTGCTCTACGGGCGCTACTGTGCGTCGCCGATTGTCCTAAAAAATATTTCCGCGTCGTTTTGTATCAATACCCACCGAATTGGGGGGTTAGAGCATGGAAAAATAGAAACAAATTTGATCCATACAGCTAACGACCACCCTAATACATACATATGTGTGTACATTAATACATATACTTATATTTTTATACCCTTCACCTCAGGTGGAAAGAGTATATATAAGTTTGTCATTCCGTTTGTAATTTCTACAATATTGATCTAAGACCCTATCAAGTATATATATTCTGGGTCCTTATGAGGAGAGAAGTTGATTTAACGATATCCGTCCGTCCGTCTGTCCGTCTTACGTTTGATATGTGTTTTCCGGAGACTCCAGACAGGATAGCGGCTACGTTGTTTTACATTTATGTCACATATAGTCCACCATTTCTTGCTATTGAAATTCAGCAAAATCGGTCCAACAATGGCTGAGATATGACCAACAAACCATGACTGCCTCTAATTTTTCCAAAAAATCCCTTGTGGTTGTTGTATTTTTATTACTTTTTTCTGTATGTCTGGAGAACGGCAATAACCAAAGTTTAAAATTAGGTACAAACATTAAGGTTATAAATATACACCATCCTACAAAATGTGGGCGGGATTGGAGAAGTAGGCGTGGTACCTCTCATACAAAAAGTATTAAAAATTGTATAAAAACCTGAATTTTTTGACTGTAATATGACCTATGGTTACGCCTTATATATCAGAAGATCGGAAATTTTTAATAGAAAATATTTTCTGAAAAACTCCGGAAAATCGGTTCAGATACGAAAAAGTTATGACCAAAATATTATTTTTTTTTTTGAAAAATACCCATTTTCAGGAACCATAGATCTTCCCGAGTCCAAGTTTCACCAAAATAACTGGCAAATTTCTTCTTTAACACGTCGGTATATAAATCTGTCCAATCGGTTAAGAAATAGCAGAGTTATGACCAAAATACTGAAATCCCAAAAATTACTCTTTTTATACCCTTCACCTCAGGTGGAAAAGGGTATATATAAGTTTGTCATTCCGTTTGTAATTTCTACAATATTGATATAAGACCCTATAAAGTATATATATTCTGGGTCTTCATGAGGAGAGTAGTTGATTTAACGATATCCGTCCATCCGTCCGTCTGTCCGTCTTACGTTTGATATGTGTTTTCCGGAGACTCCAGACATGATAGCGGCTACGTTGTTTTACATTTATGTCACATATAGTCCACCATTTCTTGCTATTGAAATTCAGCGAGATCGGTCCAACAATGGCTGAGATATGACCAAAAAACCATGACTGCCTCTAATTTTTCCAAAAAATCCCTTGTGGTAGTTGTATTTTTATTACTTTTTTCTGTATGTCTGGAGAACGGCAAGAGCCAAAGCTTTAAAATTAGGTACAAACATTAAGGTTATAAATATACACCATCCTACAAAATGTGGGCGGGATTGGAGAAGTAGGCGTGGTACCTCTCATACAAAAAGTATTAAAAATTGTATAAAAACCTGAATTTATTGACTGTAATATGACCTATGGTTACGCCTTATATATCAGAAGATCGGAAATTTTTAATAGAAAATATTTTCTGAAAAACTCGGGGAAATCGGTTCAGATACGAAAAAGTTATGACCAAAATATTAATTTTTTTTTAAAAATACCCATTTTCAGGAACCATAGATCTTCCCGAGTCCAAGTTTTATAGCCAAAATAACTGGCAAATTTCTTCTTTAACACGTCGGTATATAAATCTGTCAAATCGGTTAAGAAATAGCAGAGTTATGACTAAAATACTGAAATCCCAAAAATTACTCTTTTTTATGATTAAGTTTGTTTTTTATACCCTTCACCGAAGCACATAGGGGTTTTTTGCCAATCTAGCCGGACATTAAGCAAAAAATTTTTTTTAAGAAATGGAAAAATTTAAGTACGCAGCTCGACAGACAACAAAGTTCTGCATCGTATAGTGAATTTTCAAGTCTTTTGCTTGAGATTTGTGGTTTTGGGACACTGTTAAAACCAGGAAAGTTGATTAAATTGCATGCGTGTTCATTGACTTTTTACGGTTTTGGGAGGTTTACAATATATTTTTTTGTAGATAAACGAATAAAGATTTTACATTGAATTTTTTTTTCTGTGAAAGACTATATAAACAGCTAATTATGAAAATTTTTAGAAAAATTTTATTTGAATTTTTTATGATAAAAAAATTAGTACGAAATTAAAAAAAACGATTTTTTTGTTCACTTTTTTGTAAAAAAAAAAAATTTAAAAGGTTTTTGAAGGTGAGTTCCGCTGAGTTCTTAAAAATTTTATACATCACGATAAAATTTGAAATCTCTACTTTTAAATTCAAAAAAAAAACGTTGCGCGTTGTTGCGCCATTTTTTTTTATGATTTTTTGAAAATTTCACCTTTTTTCTGTTTTTGCTCATCTTGCATAGGTACATATGTCATAAAATGTTTTGGTTGTACGTAGATGGTTTTTATTTAAATTATTACATATAAGCCTAATATTACCTGTGTAAAAAAAGGGATGTGCGAAACAGTAAGTAACGGGTTTTAACCACCTGTGCGGCCGCTAAAGGACGTTATTTAATAGAGCAAAATAAATGTACCTGTTTTGCATAACTTTTAAAATCATTAACAACAAAAATAATATATAATAAAAAATCAAATCTGGGCTCTAGGTACTTAGTTTTTTTAAATATATATTGTGGTTTTTGCATAAAATTGTTATCAGAACCATTTTGAAGCTTCGAGAGTAAAATGGAAAAAGTGTATACGAATTTAGAGTTATTCCAAATTATACAAGAATGTAGTTCTAAACTCGTTGAAGAGAAATTACAATTTTTAGTTAGAAAATTGTGCGAAATTTCAAAATGTCAGGGAGATAGTGACATATCAGTAGTAAATCAATGCTTAAAGAAATTCAAATATTTTTTTAAAATATTTTGGCATTCAGCACAAAGAAAAAAGGATCGATTTGTAAGCATGCATGCCAAATGGCTGGAAGGAACAGTGACAATACCTTTTTTTGGGAGTTCGTCTTCAAAACGACTACAAAAGCCGTTTGTTGAATTGACCGAAAGAAGTAAGAGAAGAAAAACTGAAATCTTGCGAACTCAAACCGATGCTGATTTATTGATGCACGCTACCCAAACACAACTACAAACGTCTGGAAAAAAAGATGCCTCAGGTCTGCTTAAAGAAATTGTGTCTTCTCCGGCAAGAGCTACAAAAATAAAAAAAGCATACAAAGCTGCACAAGAGGATAAAGTAAAACAGCTAACCCCTCTAAAGGCTCTTTCTATATTTGTAGAAGCTGATCTTTCTCGAAAACAATATGAAATAATCCGAAGTGCCGCTAAGAAGGTTTATCCTAGCTACAAAATTCTGCAGAGAGAGAAAAGTGAATGCTATCCTCCAAAAGAATCATTTGAAGTAACGGAAACATGTGCTCAAATAAATCTTCAGGATTTGCTTAATCATACTGCAAGTAGATTACTTACATATTTAAAAGATGTTTTATGTGATTCACAAATAGAAGAATGCAACTCCCTCGAACTAATAAGCAAATGGGGCTGCGATGGATCACACCAGGCACAATTTAAGCAAAAGATGAAAAATGATGCTTCTGATTCTCATATTTTTCAGAGTAGTTTCGTACCGCTTCGACTAATATATGGTGCAAAAAAGGAGAAAATATTATGGCAAAATCCAACTCCTTCATCACCGCGATATTGTAGACCTATTCGCATCAGATTTGTTAAAGAAACTGTAGATGTAATCCAAGAAGAAATTAATTATGTACAAGATGCCATTACTACATTACAAAACACTAATTTTTTAATGGAAGGAAAGTTATATTCCATAAAACATACAATGGTATTTACAATGATAGATGCAAAAGTATGTAATGCCGCAACACAAACTACGTCCACAATGAAGTGCTATATTTGTGGGGCTACTTCAAAAGAATTTAACAATTTGAAAATCAAAAGGGATATAGACGTAGATGCACTTTCTTTCGGATTATCTACTTTGCACGCCAGAATTCGTCTATTTGAGAGCATATTACACCTATCGTATAAACTCACAGTAAAAAAGTGGCAATTAAGATCGGATGAGGACAAAACTATTGTTAATGAGAGGAAAAAAACTATCCAAGAAAAATTTAGAAGTGAATTAGGGCTAATAGTGGATGTACCGAAGACTGGATTTGAATTAGCTGCAGAAATAACTGGAATTGCATTGGATTTCATCTACCGGATCAAAGTTATTATTGAAGTAATTACAAGTGGTCACAAAATCCATTTGCACGAGTTTGCCAATTATTGCTTAGACACTGCAAAACTTTACGTTACTCTATATCCCTGGCATCCTATGACACCTACAATGCACAAGATTTTAGTACATGGCGCAACTGTAATGAGTGAGGCATTGTTGCCTATCGGGCTATTATCAGAAGAAGCGTCTGAGGCACGAAATAAACATTTTCGGCTTTACAGGCAGAATTTTGCTAGAAAGTTTTCGAGGGTTCAGTGTAACAAAGATGTTATAAATAGACTTTTGCTCAGTTCTGACCCACTGATTACTAGTATAAGACCAACTCCAAAAAAAAAGTCACTACCCTTTACGAAAGAAGCAATTTCTTTTATGCTTCCACCTGTACTTGGCTCTGAAGAGAATTCAGATTCAGAAGAGGATTTTGAAGAAGCAGACGAAGAAGAACCATGGCACTCATCATCATCTTAGTGCAAAAGAGAAGTTATTTTAAATAAATTAGTTGTTATTATTTTAAATAAAATTTGCTGTTACTATTATAAATAAGTTATTATTACGAATATATTAATTATTTTCAGATAAATTAAATACTATAAAATATATAAAAGTCACATAAAATCTTAAAAATTAATATGTTTTGGAAATTAGCAAAAAAAAAAAAAATTTTACAGGGTCGTTCCGGGGGGGGGGGGGTGTTTGGAGGGATATCTCCCCCTACCCATTAAAGTTCAAAAATTTAATTTTTATAGTATTAAGGCGTTAGTAATCTATTTCTTTTTATATTTACATTTTTTTTAAATATTATTTTATGTAACCGCCCTCAAAAGGGGGCGGGGGGCGAAAAGTGTAATTTTACGATCTCATGGGTCTTATTTTAGGTTTTTTAACTTTCGCCGACGTTAAAAGTTGCATTTGCCAAACAAAAGTATGGGAAAAGTTTAAAAAAAATTGCATTTTTCAGAGGTTGGATTAGTTCTTCTAGGGGGAACATTTTCCTCCTTGGTCCGATTTTATTTATTTTTTAGGTTTACCTGCCTATGACAATATCACATATTTCTGCCAAGTTTCATCGATCTAGGGGCACTCAATAACTTTTAAGAAGCAATATAAGCTAAAACAAAAAGTAATGTCCGGCTAGATTGGCAAAAAACCCCTATGTGCGAAGGTCCTACACCCTATAAAGTATATATATTCTGGGTCCTTATGCAAAGCGAAGTTCAAATCCGGTTGTCGTCTCTTCTTCCAATCCCGTCACCCCCCCCCCCCCCCCTCCCCCTTCGTATTTGTTTACATATACTAGCATAATGCCCAATATGATTTTCGTTATCACCCTTCTTTATTATTTAACGAAATAATATATAACGAAATAATTTTAACAAATAGAAACTAAAAACGATTTTAAAAAAATATTTACCATTTTTCGCTTTTTAAATTTCATTTATAATGAAGTTGTAAGTATTGTTAATATGTATGTATATGTATATGTAAAAATTATTTAGTTGCTCTCTATTCTACTCGCACAATGGTGAAGGGTATATAAGATTCGGCACAGCGGAATATAGCACTCTTACTTGTTTTATTTATCTTTATATAATTTTTCGTTTTTGATAATTGTTCACTTTTATGTTAAATAATTTATTTAAAAATCATTGATTTTGCGTCCATTCGTTAAATGTTTATATATAAAAAAAAATCAGATGTAATTGATTTATAATTCAAATTTATGCGTTGTTAAGAATACACGTCTGTATCACAACGACATGTATGCATCTTGGCAGTGGGAAATTTTACAAGTACACTGCTAAATACATATCTTGTAAAAGTGCTTTTAATAAAGAATTAATTTTTTTTTTAATTATCGTTTTAACATTTTGGTATACTAATTTAAGCATTAAAATTTCACAATTTTAATTGAAAATTGCCGTCAATTAGTTACTTTTAATTTGGGGTTTTTATTTTATAAACAAATAATATTTAATACTTATTTTTTATTTCCAGCTATTTATTTTCCATTTAGGACCCCATTTTAACGCTCCAGAGGGGTATAACGGGCGATTATCCAAAAATTTAAAGAAAAAGCTGATTTATTTACAAATAAATTTTGATTTAGCCACAAATTTCTGACTTTGATCATTGTAGAATAACTACAAGGTATGATCATGAGGAAGAGTTGTCATTATTTACCCATGTAATGTAAAATTTTTATATATTAACTTTTTTCCTTATTTTCTTTTGTTTGACGTTATATGGGTTTTAAAATTGAGAACAAAATTTCTTGTACTCATTCTACCATGATTTTGACTACGCATTGTTCAAAAATTAAAATACAAGTTAACGTAACAAATGTTTAAAATATATGAATGTAGATTTCCCATTAAAAAGCCAAGTAAGCAAATTGCTAGCCCTGCAAATTTTATCATGGGTTTATTGCATTCGAGAAAGAACTTAACGTTTACACTTTTTGCTTGCACTACTAAACTGCAACTTTGCAGTCTTCACTTTTTATTAAGAAATACTATCTGAAAACTTTGCAGTTTACATTTTCTTATTGAAAAATAATATTTACAAATTGTGCAGTTTGAAGGTTTCCTATTGAGCAATAATATTTATACTTTATTGGGAATTGGAAATCACGCCACTTTTAGAATTAAGAAAATTGAAATATAATTAAGTACAAAAAAGATTAAGAAAAATAAATAATTTAATTAAAATTCATATTCAATAAAGTGCGGTCACGCTGGCAGGAAAAAGAACGTTTTGTTTTTTTTTTTTACTTCCACGTAAAGAAGAACTTGAACTTACATATCGCTCCTTTAGTGCAACATAGTCATATCTCCAAAAATCAAAAATTGAAGGTTACTTAAGCAATAGTGTTCCTTCATAGCTTCTTTATATGTAAAGTAAATCTTGAATTATCAGGGGTGTCATAGAAACCAATCTTATCGGTATTGGATTTGAAACCGACACAAAAAATACGTTGGTGTCATGAAATCCAATGTTGTCGGTTTTTTGATCGAACTAAAATAAGCTGCGTTCGAGAACACAAAAGTATTTACTATTTTATACTGAACTTTACTGCATTTTACGAAATTGCGTTCGAGTACACAAAATACAGTAAAAGAGACCACGAAGAGCGTAAAGTAACAGTTCTTGTCTGAGTATTTACAAATTTTTACTGCAGAAGTTCAAAGGTAAACAAACAAAAGTAACAAATAAAAAGCATACAAATTGTGAAAAAATTGTTACATAAAAGAAAAATTAAGCCAAAACAAAAAGTGAATAACAACAAGTTAGAGTGCTATATTCGGCTGTGCCGAATCTTTGATACCCTCCACCGACACTTCGAATGTTTTAGGACTAATATCTGTATGATGTCTATTTATTATTATAATCTTTGTAAAAACAGACATCTGCATTAAAATTTGTTGCGGCTTAGACCTATATAAAATTATTGATCGACAATCAGAATCAATTTTAAAAAGTTTGAGTAGAATATCAGTTTAAGATGAACTTAAATGATTTTCAAGAGAACAAATTATATAAAAGCCATGGTAAGCTATGAACCAATCATCCCAAATTCTGCAGAACGTTTTCTGGTATTAAAAAACATAAATTTCAATACAGCGGTGCAATTAGTTTAAGCGTTTGCAGTAAATTTCAAAAGGCTGCTAAAATGGAATATAAGGAAAATTATGGACCGTATATCACAAAATTGCATAACATTTTTTCTGGCCATATGAAGCTAAACTGGAAGAAAGTTTACCGCGTATTTAATTATTTTACCAGTGGGCTTTATATGAGGCCTATGGTAAGCTATGCACCGATCTTCACCAAATTTCACAGTGTCATTTCTAGTTCTATAAAACTGTGATGTATCAAATTTTGTTATGATAGCGTTATTTTTTACGTTTTAAAATGATTAAATAATAATAGTTTAGAAAAGGTTTTAAGTTTGGACGGTGCAACTAGTGCACTCGTCAGCTTTATTCTTATTATTCATTTTATTTACAATTTATTCTAACTTATATACTAACTATGAGAATAATTCTTAGCCTATTCTTACGTGTAAAAATAACTTAAACTAAAGCATGGGAAAATTAGTGTAATATGATTAATAATTTTAAGTTTATAAATATTTCCCATGCGTCTGGGTGTAGTACCTTTTAAGCGCCTATTTAGGGTTTAATATTTTGGTGTAATAAGATACCCGTTTACTGTCTGCTCTTTAAAGGTATGAATTCATGCAAGTAAATAATATTTAAAGGAATGCATTCATACGATCAAATAATACTACACCTCCTTTCTTAATAAGAATGTTCATATAACTTTAATGTTTTATGGACATTCTTTTACAAATGTTATTTAGTATTACTTGACCTTTTTATTATAATTATTTAAAATTGATTAAGCTTGAGGTCTTTTTATAAAAAATTATATTATAATATTTTTAATTAGGCTTAAGTTCATGAAATTTAATTTTTCATTAAATTATTTTTATGAAGAAAGGAATTTTACAACATGAAAATTAATTAAAATCGTTATTGATAATCTTTCATTCTTGACGTGGCTGGGGCTCGGACCCCGGCCGGCAGGTTACCATGACATGTTTCGATCGCAACCACTCGATCTCCTCAGATGGATTTGCCGTCTCACACTCGCAGCCATCGACGACTGCTGACGTCAATAGTCAAACATCAAATAACTAAATTCCTATAATTATTCGCTATATGTTCTGTGTCTGCTTTAAATTTATTCTCTGTGCAATTGGTGTATTAATTATGTGTAACATTTCTAATATATATCTGCGTTTGTAGTTAGTTTCAGTGTTTAAAACCGACGCTTCTTCAAAATTTGGATAGTGATTAGATAGATGACAATGATGACTTAACGCTGTCTTTTTAGAATTAATGTCCCTATATTTTTGATCGGATTTATGTCCCGCAATTCTTGTCCTCAATTTGACTACAAACGCAGATATATATTAGAAATGTTACACATAATTAATACACCAATTGCACAGAGAATAAATTTTAAAGCAGACACAGAACATATAGCGAATAATTATAGGAATTTAGTTATTAAGGGATAGAAGATTATATATAATAATATAAATATAGGTACCTATCGCAGCCTTGGAACAAGAGGGTTCAATTTGTTACATGAAAACTAGGACCTTCTTGTCCTTAGGTCACGATATACATATTAGTTTGTAATAATGAAAATAAGGTTAATTATGTATGTAAGATAAGATAAAAATAAGTTTAGTTTTTTTTTTTTTTTTTAAATCTTTATTTTATAGGAATTTTCATTAGCCAAAATATTTTTTTATTATTGTAAATTTGGTTTTCGAATTAGGTTTATAGATAGGAAATTTTTTCAGTTTATATGAATTGTTATACTTTAGTTAAATTTTATTTTTTGTTATAATGGTTTTTGAAAAATTTTTTATGACAAATAGGTTTTTGAATTTAATTTTTTGACAAATTATTTTCATTATTTTGTTATCGTTTTTTGTTTTTATTAAACTTTGTTAATTTCCTGAAGATGCTAACCAAAGGTTAGCGAAATATTGAGAAACAATTAAATATAATATAATTTTTTATAAAAAGACCTCAAGCTTAATCAATTTTAAATAATGACATTCTTTTACTATTATATGTATACTTTTGTATTAATTAAAATTCTTAGGTAATAGTTGTATTATTAAAAATACAAAATTCTTAAAAACAAAATTACTGGTAATAATTAAAAGTTTATAAAATTCTAGGGAAATAATTAAAATTAAATTCCTGGGTAATAATTGAAAGAGTTTACAAATTATAGTTTTATACAATATAATATCTTTTAAGTCTATTCTTATGTACGACTTGTGTTTTATTTGTTAGCTTATCAAGTATTGTAACATTATTTCTTAAATCTATGTTTATTATTTCATATGGCCCTCTATAATTTGGATCCAGTTTATGGCCTGTTTCATTTTTAAGTAATACTAAATCTTTAGTTTTAAAATTATATTCTAATGTTTTCTTATCATAGTTAAGTTTTTGCTTATGTTTATAATTTTCTAGAAGTATTTGAGCTCTCTTATATGCTACTTCTAGCCTAAATTTTGCCTCTTTTGCATAGTCATCTTTGTTGTATAGAGGTGAAATTCTATCAATGTTGATTTCCTGTTCAAACTTATTTGGATGTTTTGAAAAAATTAGCTCATAGGGGCAGTAATTATGAACCGTAGAGGGTGTAGTGTTAAAACAGTATGTGAAATACTTTAACCAATCATCCCAGTCTGTTTTGTCTACAGAAATGTAAGATCGTACGTATTCGTTAAATGTTCTGTGACTTCTTTCTATTGTCCCTAATGTTTGATGGTGGTGCGCCGTTGAAGTTATTTTTTCAATATTTAGTAGTTTACACAGTTCTGTCATAATAGAATTTTTATATTTCGTGCCCATATCTGATACGAAAGTTCTCATTGGACCATAGATGAGTACGAAATTTTCAAATATCGCCTTAGCGATTGTCTTGGCATGTTTGTCTTGTATTGGTATTGTTACTAAGTATTTGGTTAAATCACATATTATTGTTATTGCATATTCATTTCCTTGTAGCGATCTTGGAAATGGTCCTATTGCATCTACATAAACTATGTCAAAGGGTTTCCTAGGTGTCTCTGTCATAGTCATAGGACATTTTATATTCTTAATAATTTTTGCTTTTTGGCATTTGTGACAGGATTTTATATATTTAGATATGTCCTTGGACATATTTTTCCAGTAGTAAAACCTTTTTATTTTCTCTGTTGTCCTATAGATTCCACAATGTCCTCCTTCTACCGGATCATCGTGATACTTCAACAAAATATCAAGAATGCCAAGGCTTTCTATTATCAATTTGGGTCACCCCATTTAATAGCGCTATTTTAATTTTATTTAATATCTTATTGCCCATTATTTTAAAATCATTAATGGAGATAAATTCGAAAATTTTCTCAGTAGGTGCCACTTGTAAATTATGAATATTGTGTTTACCGGCCACATTTTCGAGCCTAGGGTAAAATTGTCCGTAGTCAAGATTCCCATTAGTAAACAAATCATTAATATGTATATATGTTACTATAGATTTTCCCTTTTTGATGTAACATCTTCTGGGGGAAATCTTTAGTTTATAGTATTTTCTGACGCCAGTGTTATTTAGTGGTACATATATACTGGGCTCTTTAGTTTTGTTTATACTTTGTTGAATATTGCTTTTTACTGGATTTTTCTGATTTTCCGTCCTTTCTTTATTTTTCATTGATCTTGTTGTAGCTCTCAATACGGAACAAATCTTGTCATTCATATCTTTCAAGTCATTAATGGTGATGCGTGATAGTGCATCTGCGATATAATTATCTTTTCCCCTAAGATATTCTATGGTGAAGTCATATTCTTCTAAGTCTAACCTCATTCTTGTTAATTTGGAGCTTGGATTTTTAATGGAAAATAGGTATGTCAACGGTCTGTGGTCAGAGCGGACGAGAAAGTGTTTTCCATATATATAAGGCCTGAAGTAATTTATAGCCCAATGAATAGCTGTTAGTTCTTGTTCGATAGTGGATTTATTACTTTCACCTTTAGTAAAAGTTTTCGAAGCATATGCAATTGGAAGTTGTTTACCTTCATATTCCTGTGTAAGTACAGCACCACAAGCTTGTTTGCTTGCGTCTGTTGTTATACAAAATTCTTTTGTGAAGTCAGGATATTGAAGTAACGTCGGGCTCATTAAAGCCTTTTTTAAATATTCAAAAGCCTGATTGCATTCTTTTGTCCATTCAAATTTTGCGCCCTTTTTCGATAGTTTTGTCAAATGTCTCGAATATTCTGAAAAATTTTTAATAAATCTACGATAGTAATTGCAAAAAGCTACGTATCTTTTCGCACTATCTGCGTCCGTTGGTGTTGGATAATTTCTAATAACAGAATATTTAGTATCATCTGGCAGAATACCTTTGTCAGTGCATTTGTGACCAATGTATGTAACTTCCTTCATAAAGAATGAACATTTTTCCGGGTGCAACTTTAGATTACTTTTTCTGCATAATTGAAATACTTCCCTTAAGTTTGCTAGCATATGTTTGTCCGAACATCCTAATACAACCAAGTCGTCCATATACAGGAATGCTTGATTTTGTTTAAGGCCGCTAAAGGCTAGTGTCATCATTCTTTGAAATGAGTTAGGAGCTACCTTGAGACCATAGGGTAATCTTGTAAATCTATATGAACCTTTATTGGTTGAAAATGATGTTAAGTCTCTAGATTGGTCGTCTAATTCGATTTGATGAAATCCGGACATCAGATCTAAACAAGAAAAATATTTTGCTCTACCAAGTTGGTCTAGTATATCATCGATTCTTGGTAAAGGAAATTTATCAGCTATTAGTTTTTTATTTATTTGTCAGTAATCGACCACAAGTCTCCATCTTTTCTGTTCAGAGTTCGGCAAAGATTTCTTTGGAACTAAAAGAATTGGGCTGTTATACTCAGAATATGATTGTTCTACTATTTCATCATTTATCAACTGATTTACTTGCTTGTCTATTTCTTCTTTGTGGGTATAAGGTATTCTATAGTTCTTTATGTACACCGGTGTTGAATCATTTGTTCTTAACTTTTGCTTTTAAAAATTGTTAGTGCTAATTGGTTCTGTCTCAACTCCAAATATGTCATGAAATTCAGAGAATAGTTCGGTTAATATTTTTTCGAATGGTTTGGGAAAATTCTTCTTTAATTTTTCTAATATTTCAGATTTTCTGTCATTATTGGTACTATTTCTTTTTGTTATACAATTGTAGTTATGGATGTTTTCTGTTACTATATTATTTGTTTGTACTGTGGTTGCAGTATCATTAGTATTTAATAGACGTATGTAGGCGTTATTAGTTTTCACGAGTGTGTTTGCAATAAATACACCTGGAGCTATTTCCTGATTGGGTACCAATATGTCTTCTTCAGCCATTCCAAATTTCACTTTACGTATGACCTCTGATCTGTCTGGTAGCACAATATTTTCGCTATTGTTTGTTAGTGGTATTTTTATATCATGTGTAATGTTGACAGGTCTAAGAATTAGGTAGTCGTAGTCATTGTTAAAATCTAATACACAATTGTATTTCTTTATAAAATCCATAGGAAAATTATCATTTACAACATGAAAAATATGGGGTATAAAAAAATTTTGATTCCTTAATTCAAATAATATAGTACCCAATGATTTAATTTCACCTTTTCCTATTCCACTTATTGATGTAGTCTTATTTGTATGTATTTTGGTACGTTCAAAATATTTTGATTTAACTAAAGAAATGTCCGCTCCTGTGTCTACTAATAATGTTAGTTTGGTATTAGTGTTACCTATGTAAATGTTAATGAAGAAACAAAAGTTAAGATTAAGGTTGTATAATTTTCTTCTTATTGATTCTATCCTAGGGGATGATTCGAGTTTTCCGAATCTCTATCATTACTTTCTGTTGCGTGGACATGGTTTCTACGATTGTTGTGTCTTTGTTGATTTTAATTAAGGTTAGTGTTTCTACTATTACTGTTATAGTTGTTGTTACTAGTATTAAAATTGTTGTAATTACTATTTTGGGGATTATTATTTCTCTGATAATTACCTCGTAGGAGAAATTTGTTGTTACCTCTACGATAATTATTTGTATTTTGTTGTCCCGTAGCTTCAGTGCAGCTATTTATGAATTTACTAATAGCATCATTAAAAGAGTTAAACTGTCCTGCTTCCATGATAAGCTTTACCTTATCTATGGTGCAGTTCTTAGTTAAGGCTTTTACAGCCACATTAGTAGCATATTTCGTGGCCAATTCACTGGATAGTCCGTCTGTAATGTAAGCATTTTCTAATGATTTTGTTAGCGTTTCTATTTCATTGCAATAAGTATTAGCTGTTTTATATTCATTATTTTGGCAGTTATAACTTCTACTGATTCGCCTTTAACTGTTTTTTGTAGCTTAGTTACAATTTCTGTTATTGTGTTTTCGTTATTTATTAAGTTTCTCGCGTTTCCTTTTAGTTTGGTCTTAATTAATGAAATTGCTACGGCTTCATGAGAACCTTTTATCAGATCTACTAATTTTAATGAATCCACGAATGAACCGAGATTTTCAGCTTTATCGTCAAATTCAGTTATTAGTTTGGAAGCGGTATTAAGAAATTCTACAACAGTTTGCGCCATTTTCGTGTCTTTTTCTTGTAATGAGGGGAATTGTTCAAAATTTATTGTTTCATGAAGTGTAGTTGGTATTTTTAAGTCAAATCCTTTCTTAATTGCTATATTAACTAATCTGCATCTTATGTCATTGAAGAAAGCTTCAGCTGCTATTTTGTGATTTGTCGTGAGTCTGCTGTAATTCACATTTAATAGTATTCTAATTTCTTCTAAATGGTTTAATAATATTCCTAAGTGTTTATGAAGTGTTTCTTCTTTTATTGGTCTGTCTACATTAATACATTTATATGATTGATTCAATTTTTCCTTGATGTTTCTACTAAAGAGATGCACAAGCACAAGAAATATTGCTTACAAGCAATTTCATTGAATTTAGATAGTGTGTGTTTATTACTCTCTCATTACAAAACACATACTTCCAAAAACAATTGTTTTGTTTTACGATCAAAATA
Organism: Pollenia angustigena; assembly: GCA_930367215.1. Classification (NCBI taxonomy): domain Eukaryota; kingdom Metazoa; phylum Arthropoda; class Insecta; order Diptera; family Polleniidae; genus Pollenia; species Pollenia angustigena. The sequence goes on along the minus strand of OV884056.1, from coordinate 132,482,155 downwards.
TAGAAGAATAGAACAAAACTGCACCAGAACAATGCTGAACTAAAATAAAGCTGAATTAGAACAAAGATGAAGTAGAACATTAAAACAGAAATAGAACATTCCAAGCATGTTTGAATGTTTTGATTGTAAACATATACCAAAGAGAATTGCAAAGTGAGAAACATTTTCGTTTTGTATTGAATATGAAAAAGCTTAAAAAAGTTTATATGTAATATTAATTTTTATTTGCAAAAATTTATTGTTTATTATTTACATACATATAAAGGTTCTTAGGTCTAATATTTTTTAAATAAAATTAAGAAGAATTCATTATTTTCATAGATATAAAAAATAAAATCTAATGGTGTGTTTCACAATTTTTTGGGAAAATTGATAGCAACAAAATATTAATAATTATTTAACTAGAATTAGAAATATTGGTTAAATAAACGTTTAAAGTTTTATATAAAAATAAAACAAGACCTCAAGCTTGATAATTTAGTTATACATAATATAATAATAAAGGTCGACTAAAATAAAATATATGTAAGTACATTTAGGAAATAATTCAAAAATATCAATTTTTTTATTTTTTTTAATGTTCTAGTGCACTCGATGCTTTTACTATAATTTACCGTTTCTTTATTTCATTGTCTGTTTTTGTGTTGATATTCTGTTTGTTTTGATAATACAAGCACTAACAAAGCAGAAGAGAAAAACTTTTCAAGTTATGCTTGTTCTGTTTTGATGGAAGTAATGTGTTGTTATGTTTGTTTTGCTATGTATGTTTACAGTGAAATAATATAATTGATAGTTGTGTGAAGTAGAACATAGAACATTAAGAATATTTTGCGCAGCCCTTTAGTTTCTACACCTTTCTAAAATATTTTTCCAATCCATACAGAAAACTCAAACTTTGTCCAAATCATTAGCCTTACTAAGGTATCTCTTTCTAAGTGACCTTTTATGCAAAATATAGACTTTAAGTAGCAAATTAGTTATTGATTAGTTATTTAATTCTTCAGTGTGATCGACAATTTCTACATTATTTACAACATTTGCGTTTGTATCCTTTAATTTTGAATTTGGATTTCCCATGTTTAATTGTCTTTTAAGTTTGACATTTTTAAAAAAAATTATTTTGTAAATTTTTTTATTTTTTTTTTTTTTTTAATATTATTATTAAAAGATTTTTTTTTTTTTTTCAAGTTTTGCCTCGAGCGATAAGTCGCTTATAGGCCCTGCGTGTGCGGATTGGACGCACTTCGTTTAAATGGAAAAAGATTTTGTATACTTATTTACTTCTCCTGTTTAATTCTTGTTGTAAAAGGAAGTTGATTTCGTCAATATTAATCCACATTTGAGACGATACTTTCCATGATGGTGGTGGGTTGGAGTTTATTATTCGTAGTAATATTGATCTTTCCCTCTTTGGTTTTTGCAGAACGCCACCTCTTCGTTTTTTCTTCAGGACTGTTGGTAGAGGTGGTTCCTTTTCAGCGGGTAGAGGAGCCTTTTTCTGTCGTTGCCTATATTCCTCTATTGTGAGAGGTTTGGGTCCCTCCTTCATGCCTCTTGGCCAGGCGGAAAAATTATTAAGGGGGCTTTTTTTTTTCTTTTTAAGGGTGCTTTAAAAATGTAAGCACTCCTTAGCTTTTCCTTTTAAGGGTGCTTTAAAAATGTAAGCACTCCTTAGCTTTTCCTTTTAAGGGTGCTTTAAAAATGTAAGCACTCCTTAATCTGGCAGGATCGCCATGTAAAATGATTAAATAATAGTTTAGAAAATGTTTTAAGTTTGGACGGTGCAACTAGTGCACTCGTCAGCTTTATTCTTATTATTCATTTTATTTACAATTTATTCTAACTTATATACTAACTATGAGAACAATTCTTAGCCCATTCTTACGTGTAAAAATAACATAAACTAAAGCATGGGAAAATTAGTGTAATATGATTAATAATTTTAAGTTTATAAATATTTCCCATGCGTCTGGGTGTAGTACCTTTTAAGCGGCTATTTAGGGTTTAATATTTTGGTGTAATAAGATACCCGTTTAATGTCTGCTCTTTAAAGGTATGAATTCATGCAAGTAAATAATATTTAAAGGAATGCATTCATACGATCAAATAATACTACAGGCGTACTCAGCTGTTTTCCGGGAGTAAGGTTTATATGGGGCCTATGGTAAATTATGGACCGTTTTTAACAAAATTTTAAAGTCTTATTTCTCGTTCAATAAAACTGTGATGTACCAAATTTTGTTATGATAGCATTCTTTTTTACGTTTTTAGGCGTACTAAGCTGTTTTCCGGGAGTAAGGTTTATATGTGGCCTATGGTAAATTATGAACCGATCTTCACGAAATTTCACAGTCTTATTTTTAGTTCCAAAAAATTTTGATGTACCAAATTTTGTTATAATAGCATTATTTTTTACGGATTTAGGCGTACTAAACTGTTTTCTGGAAGTAGGTTTTATATGGGGCCTATGGTAAATTATGGACCGATCTTCACGAAACTTAACAGTTTCATTTCTAGTCCTATTTAACTGTGACGTGCCAAAATTTGTTATGATAGCATTGTTAGTTAGGGTTTTAGGCTTACTATACTGTTTTCCGGGAGTAGGGCTTATATGGGGCCTAGGGTAAATCATGGACGGATCTTCAAGATATTTTACAGCGTGATTTCCAGTTAAATAAAACGAACTGTTGCGAAATCTTATATCATTTTGTGCATTTTTCCACCATTTATGTTAGTTTTTGTAACAAAATTATCAATTTTTTTAGGTGGTGGTTCCACATTTTGATTCATAGCTCAGATCCTATTGAACCGATTTTGCTGGATTTCAATCCCAAACTGCTTAGGATAACTACAAGCAATTTGACACCAAGTTTGTTTATTTCTTTTGAGTTTTTCGAAAGTGAGTGTGTTTTCAACAGACGGACAGACAGACTGACATGGCTAAATCGACTTAAAATTACTCAAGGACCCAGAATATATATACTTTATAGGGTCTGAGATGAATAATAAAAAAGTTTCACACGGAATGACAAACTTAATATACCCTCTTCACAACTAATTGTGGTGGAGGGTATAATAACAGTAGTTCCCGCTTAAATGCACCTCGCTTAAATGATTACCCCTCTTAAATGTGCAAAATGTGCTGGCAAGCAACATTTTCACATAATTACATGAACGAAATCCCGCTTAAATGACCTCGCTTAAATGCGTTCCCCGTTTTAATGATTCATTATTTTTGTCCGATATTACCTAAATTTTAACAAAATAAATCACTTAAATGCGTAACCAAAAAAACTTGAAATTTTTTTAAATATCCATCAAGGCATTTATAAAGTTAGTAAAAGTGTTTTTGTACTTAACAAAAAATTAAAAGGGCAGTTGAAGTGAAAAAGTTAATTTCTCTTGAATTTCAAAAATTATAGAGAATAATTTTAAAGAATTATCGGAATCTTCCGATGATGAAGAAGAGGAAAGAGTGAATAAGTTGGAGCCTAAATATGGGTTCGAATAAACATTTACGCCTGTATTTATAAAAAAATTTTAAATTTAATAAAGGTCTACAAAACAAATTTTGTATGAAAATTCTCCTAAATAAACGTTTGTTAAATTTAATAATCGTTTATAAATATGGGGGTAAGTTTTGAAAAAAGACCTAAAGACCTATTAATACTTGAAAATAATAAAGGTCGAATAAAATACATATTATAAACAAAACATATTTATATTTTTAATAAAAATGTATGTCCATAAGTATTTATGTAAGAATGTTTATTGAATTAGTTTTAATATTATATGTATTTAATTTCGTATGAAAACTATGTACCTATAATAATTTTTTTTTTCCCTTATATGTAACTAAAGAAGTACTTTTAAATGATTATTAAGTTTTTTAAGCGAGGTTTTTATAAATGCGTTGATTGCGCATTTATCCGGGTTATCGATTAAATGATTCCCCGTTTAAATGCGTAGAAAACTGAACATTTTTCGATGCGCACTTAAGCGGGAACTACTGTACTTAATTAAACTTGTTTGTGAAGCATTTATTTGGCTAAAAACAAACTTTTGAAACTTTTTTTGTTATGTTAATTTTTATAGAGTTGTAAAAGTGTGAAGTACTTGGGTACTTAAGTAATCAATAGCAAAAAAATTATTCATGTTCTTTTAAATAATTTTACCCGCTACAAACTTGTAAAATCAAATAAAATAAAAAACAAACTAATATGAAAGATTACACAAAATAGTTTGTTTGTATTTTCCAAAAATGTTCGTGTTTTAAAAAGTATTTAATCGAGTACCGATAAGAAACCGAGTTAAGTAGTCAAAAGTGTAAACATTTTTCAACACTTCAATTATTTGCCATCAGCTGTTGCCTTTATTTTACGAATTTTTACAAATTTTCCATTCGCGTACTTTTTTGGACAACAGCTTTTTGTGAGAGCAAATTTTTCAGTTTACTCATTTACTGCATTTTACTGTAAAAGTACTCAAACGCACCTATTATTGTCAGGTTTAAGTGTAACAGAATCCAATGATATCGGGTTTTATTGAAAATAAATTCTCAAATTTCACAAACAAAATTTTGTTTACATTTCCTAAAAACAGGCAGGTAATCTCGGTAAGAATTGTATGTATTTACTGCCATATTCATAAAAAATTATGTAAGTTTGAAATGTGTCTTAAGGCAGAATTTTCATAAAAATTTTTCTTAAAATACATTTCCAATCCATTTAAATTTTTTATGAATACGGCAGTTAATTTATTACAATAGTTTTAAGCTTACAGGAAAAATATTATTTATTGATTATTTTTCCAATAACAGCACGAACATTAAACTTGATTTAAATTTCTAGGTCAATTAATATAACAATTGGATCGTATGGTGCTTTATCCGAAATTTTTGATTCTGGATTCTCATACAAAGTACTAGGACTAGTAGTACTAACAATTTATTGCGCTTCATTGCTTTTTATTGTATGTAATTGTGGTCACAACGCTACTACAGTTTTAGCGGAATGTGTGCAAGATACATTGCTTTCCGCTAAACTTCTTCAGATGGACTCCCAAGCCCAAAAGGAAATTGATATTTTTATATCTGCAATTGAACTAAATCCACCTGTTGTAAGCATGCAAGGCTTTGGACTTATAAACCGTAAGCTGTTAACTTCGGTAAATAATTTTTTAAAATTTACTTCCTTATATAACCAATAATTTTTCACATTTATACAATTTCAGACAATTTCCACCATCACAATTTATCTGATCGTTTTACTTCAGTTCAAACTGAGTATCATTACTGAAAAAACAATAAAAGCTAATTTTGCAACAAATATAAAATAAACAAGTAAATTAATCAAATATAAAATAAACAACTAATAGTGATATATATTTGACTCTGCCGATTCTTATATACTCTTCACCCTATTACGGTTCACACTAATTTCTAACAATTCAAATGAGTTGAGTTGTAACACAACTGAGCTGAGTTGTTAACCGTAATAGGGGCCTATGTGTGATAAGTTTTTAACAATTCTGTGGTTTTCAAAAATTAATATATTTCAAAAATTTTACCCAAACTCCTTGTTGTTTTTATTTAATTATTATATATATCTGGAGAACGGCAAGAGCCAAAGGTTCCAAATTAGTAACAAGCTTCTTGGTTATCAAAATACAAGATCCGATAAAATGTGGGCGGGAATGAGTTATACTAGTTGAAAAGCCGAAAATCAAAAATATGGCTTCGTTACGATCTTCCGCCGAGAAAGTACTTCCTATATCATCAGATGGCTTCAGAAAGTTGCGGAAAGAATAGGACATACATGCAAACATCCTGACATACTAAGAAATTATATCGACCCCTTTGCGCGAAATTATCGTATGTTGCAGAAACCAAATTTTACAGGAGAGCCATTTTTCTACTTTTCTCTGCTGAAAATAAACATTTAATTTTTGGAGTAACGAAGTAGAATTCGCCTACAATATTTTGTCAGGCGACGTATCTTTGAATGTAGAACATGATCGCATCAAAAACTCAATTTCAAAAAAATTGGCATATACGATAATTTCGCGCAAATGGGTCGATATATTGTATAGATAGATTAAAGTATTTGCTGTTTAAAACCATATTCAGGGTCGCTGAATACAGTGGTGCTAGCCGTTTTTTTAGGTTAGCTTTGGTTTTCGAGATACACCGTAATTTCGAAAATTAAGCATGTTGCACAACATATGTTCGCGTAACTCAAAAACGCTTTAGCTTATTGAAAAACCAAAAAAACCGAAATTCCGCAATAAAATTTACTTTTTGAAATTCTTTGATTAGACTTGAGTTCATAAAATTTAATTTTCATTAAATTATCTTCACTGAGGGAAGGAATTTTACAACTTGGAATTTTTTTTTTTTTTATTAAAATTTATTGATAATTTTTCTTGGCTGAGCTGGGATTTGAACCCGGGTTGATCTTTACATGTTTCAAGAATCACCACATTCTATCGTCGGAAGATCATTGCGTTCTACCCACTGCACCACTGCGGTGCCTGTAAGCCAACAGTCAAATATCAATCTTTAACCAGTAGTACTGGTGGTTCGAAATTTGCTGTTATTATCACTTAAATTTCAAATCACATGTTGCCTCCTTTCCTCTGTTTTTTCGTATTCTTTCTGTCAAGACTTTGTCTTGAAAACCTGAATATATTTGTTTATTATGTTTTCAATCTTAGTAAGAAAAAATGATACCATGAACTCAAATACAGACGCAATGGAGAACCCTTTAGTAAAAAGTTGTCAAAAGCCTCAAGTACAAGTTGGTATGGACAGGTATATAACAGTGCTTAAACGGGGTCGCAGCCCTCAAAAGTACCATCTTTTGATAGAATAAATTCACAAAATCATTTTGCAATTCTTGAGGACGAATCCTCAGAAGCGCCAAACGTCATAAAATCTTCTAAGCCACCCCCAATATATATTAGGGAGCAAAACTCAACTGAGTTAATAAAAAGCGTGATATCGGTAATAGGTGAAAATTCGTTTTACGTAGCGGCAATAAAGCGTGGTAATATAAACGAGACAAAAATACAGGTTAATCATGAGAATGATTTTCGTAAACTAAAAAACAAATTCGAAGCCCTTAAAAACAGCTTTTATACGTATCAGCTGAAGAGCAGCAAAGGTCTTCAGGTAGTGATCAAGGGCATATACTCGTGCGTGGACCCTGAAAAAATTAAAACCTTTTTGGAAGAGAAAGGCTTTAAAATAAAAAACGTTACAAATATTAAAAATACGGAAAAAATCCCCAACCACTATTTTGAGTGGAGTTAGAACATGGCGACGTTAACCTTAAAAAAAATGAAACGCATCCTATTTAGAATTTAAAATATATTCTCTACAGAAGAATAACTATAGAGGAGCCGCCCAAAAGAAATGGTCCCGTTCAATGTCTCAACTGCCAAGAATTTGGCCATACTAAGGCCTACTGCTATTTACCCCCTGTTTGCGTAGTATGTGGTGAATTACAGGGTACAGTCCAGTGCGATAAGTCTAAAAATGACCCCAATGTAAAAAAAATGTAGCAACTGTGGCGACAATCACATTGCCAATTATAGAGGATGCCCTGTATATACTATCGTCAAGCAGTCGGCTGGACCGAAAACTAATCCCCCTCAAACGCAGGTACCAAATCAAGTTAACACTAATGACATTCAGGCTCCGCAGCCTAGTAATAACAGAACCTCATATGCTAACGTCCTAAAATCAAACCATGTGTCAATGCAAGGTGCTTCTTCAAGTAATGATGAAACTCCAGTTTCTAATTTAAGTCGTCTAGAAAAAACCATGGAAACATTAGTGCAAACAGTTAATAATTTTACAAGCACAATGGGTAATATGATGCAGGAGATCCTTAGAATGCAATCGATGTTATTGCAAGCTGTACGTAACAAACCATGAACTGTTTAAAAATTTGTTTTTGGAACGCAAACGGCATCCGCCAACATAAAAATGAATTCGAATACTTTCTTAAAAATAAACAAATTGATTTCATGATGGTTTCTGAAACTTATTTGACCTCAAGAAATACGTTTAAAATCAATGGTTATACACTATATGATACCAAGGACCCTCGAGATAGAGCTTGTGGAGGTTCTGCCATTTTGATAAAAACCCGAATCAAACACTACCTAATGTGTGATCATCGTGAAGATTATCTCCAAGCAACGAACATTTGTGTTGAAGAGCTGAATCGAAACATAGTAATCTCATCCTTATACTCACCACCTAGATTTGCAATATTAGGGCCCTGTTTCCTGGCTGCGATTATAACGCTAAACATACCTTCTTGGGGTCACGACTAATAACAGCAAAGGGTCGTGTTTTGTATAATACAATCTATAAAATGAATTTAAATGTTGTCGCGAGCGGACAACCAACATATTGGCCTGCTGATCCGCAAAAAATTCCAGATGTCATCGATTTCGGCGTGGTTAAAAACATCCCCACAGAAACGATTCACGTTGAAGCTTCGTTAGAATTATCCTCTGATCACACACCTACAATAGTTACTATAACAAACACCAATAGAATTGTATCTCCCTCTGGTTACATAGCGACGCACAGTGGCTGAAAATTTTATTTAATTGGCCAAAATTCCAATTTTTGTTTGTCACCGATTTCAAAAATTTTAATTTTATTTAATAGTAAACATATTAAAACTAAAGTAGCAAAAAAATTAGGTCAAAATATTGGTAATTGTAGCTGTGCCATGTTGTTAAACACAACTTTTTTTTTAAATTCAAAAAAAATTGTTTTTTTTTAATATTTAATCCGAAAGAAATTATTATTGCACAAAAACTATCAGCGATAATGACCTGCTTGCTTTTTTGCTAGGTTGGTAGTCTTGTTATCTTTAAAAGGGTAATATTTGCGACTGTTGTGTTATTTATATTTGTGATGTTAAGACATATTTTCTAAACTACTATATTTTTGTCAAATTTCAACATTAGTAGAATATAACTTTTGCGGATCAAAAGGGATTAAGAAGGTAAAACCACTAATAGAAAGGTGAAAGGGTTTTCTTTACCCCTGTATATACTCCTGTTCCCGTTTGGACCCGTCTGTTTAACACTTTTAATTTTAATAAAATTACTCAAAAAAAATTTCTAAACTATGTACTATATTTTTGTCAAAATTCAACTTTAGTAGAATAGAACTTTTGCGGCTCAAAAGAGATCAAGAAGGTAAAACCACTGATAGAAGGGTGAAAGTGTTTTCTTTACCCCTGTATATACTCTTGTACCCGTTTGGACCCGTCTGTTTAACACTTTTTTAATTTTAATGAAATTACTCGAAAAAAATTTCAAAACTACTATATTTTTGTCAAATTTCAACTTTAGTAGAATAGAACTTTTGCGGATCAAAAGAGATTAAGAAGGTAAAACCACTGATAGAAAGGTGAAAGTGTTTTCTTTACCCCTGTATATACTCCAGTTCCCGTTTGGACCCGTCTGTTTAACACTTTTAATTTTAATAAAATTACTCAAAAAAATTTTCTAAACTATGTACTATATTTTTGTCTAAATTCAATTTTAGTAGAATAGAACTTTTGCGGCTCAAAAGAGATTAAGAAGGAAAAACCACTGATAGAAATGTGAAAGTGTTTTCTTTACCACTGTATATACTCTTGTACCCGTTTCGACCCGTCTGTTTAACACTTTTTTAATTCTAATGAAATTACTCAAAAAAAATTTCTAAGCTACTATATTTTTGTCAAATTTCAACTTTAGTAGAATAGAACTTTTGCGGATCAAAAGGGATTAAGAAGGTAAAACCACTGATAGAAGTTGGTGTTTTGTTTAAGCTTTGATATTGTTACAAGTAAGACTTTGAGTGTTTAAAATTCTTATTCGCTTTAGGGTTTTATTTGTATAATATTTTTAGCTTTTCTAAAATCTTTGGAAAAGGGTTCCTGATGATCTAGCCTAAGCAACCAGTGAAATGCGTATAGAGGCTAGCTTTCCCTCTACAATAAATTTCAGTGTATTATTCAAATATGAAAAATTGGGATTTTAGCTCGTCATACAAAAATCTTAATAGTAAATTTTGTATTCCCGTAAATAACTTTGATAATATACTTACATGTGCCCGCGCAGAAAACTGAATTGTCAAATTGGTTTTTTTGTTGTTTTCTTGCGAAGACAATAGAATGAAACAATTTGTTTTTTAATTTTGTTTTTTTCTTTTTACCCACTTACAACTACAATTCGAGTCGGAAAGAACCCAACCAACTGTAGGGGGATGTAAGAAAAGATAAATTCACTGTTTATTGTTGTGTTTTGTTTAAGCTTTGATATTGTTACAAGTAAGACTCAGAGTGTTTAAAATTCTTATTCGCTTTAGGGTTTTATTTGTATTATATTTTTAGCTTTTCTAAAATCTTTGGAAAAGGTTTCCTGATGATCTGGCCTAAGCAACCAGTGAAATGCGCATAGAGGCTAGCTTTCCCTCAACAATAAATTTCAGTGTATTTATCAAATATGAAAAATTGGGAATTTAGCACGTCATCCAAAAATCTTAATAGTAAATTTTGTATCCCCGTAAATAACTTTGATAATATACTTGCATGTGCCCGTCCAGAAAACTGAATTGTCAAATTGTTTTTTTTTGTTGTTTTCTTGCGAAGACAATAGAATGAAACAATTTGTTTTTTAATTTTGTTTTTTCTTTTTACCCACTTACAACTACAATTCAATCGGAAAGAACCCAACCAATTGTAGGGGGATGTAAGAAAAGATAAATTCACTGTTTATTGTTGGTGTTTTGTTTAAGCTTTGATATTGTTACAAGTAAGACTTTGAGTGTTTAAAATTCTTATTCGCTTTAGGGTTTTATTTGTATAATATTTTTAGCTTTTCTAAAATCTTTGGAAAAGGTTTCCTGATGATCTGGCCTAAGCAACTAGTGAAATGCGCATAGAGGCTAGCTTTCCCTCAACAATAAATTTTGTATTCCCGTAAATAACTTTGATGGTGAAAGTGTTTTCTTTAACCCCGGAATATACTCCTGTACCCGTTTCGGCCCGTCTGTTAAACACGTTTTTAATTCTAATGAAATTACTCAAAACAAAATTTCTAAACTACTATATATTTTTGTCAAATTTCAACTTTAGTAGAATAGAATTTTTGCGGATCACAAGGGATTAAGAAGGTAAAACCACTGATAGAACGGTGAAAGTGTTTTCTTTATCCCTGTATATACTCTTGTACCCGTTTTGACCCGTCTGTTTAACATTTTTTTAATTCTAATAAAATTACTCAAAAAAAATTTCTAAACTACTATATTTTTGTCAAATTTCAACTTTAGTAGAATATAACTTTTGCGGATCAAAAGGGATTAAGATGGTAAAACCACTGATAGAAAGGTGAAAGTGTTTTCTTTACCCCTGTATATGCTCCTGTACCCGTTTGGACCCGTCTGTTAAACACTTTTTTAATTTTAATAAAATTACTCAAAAAAACTTTCTAAGCTATGTACTATATTTTTGTCAAAATTCAACTTTAGTAGAATAGAACTTTTGCGGCTCAAAAGAGATTAAGAAGGTAAAACCACTGATAGAAAGGTGAAAGTGTTTTCTTTACCCCTGTATATACTCCTGTACCCGTTTGGACCCGTCTGTTTAACACTTTTTTAATTTTAATAAAATTACTCAAAAAAACTTTCTAAACTATGTACTATATTTTTGTCAAAATTCAACTTTAGTAGAATAGAACTTTTGCGGCTCAAAAGAGATTAAGAAGGTAAAACCACTGATAGAAAGGTGAAAGTGTTTTCTTTACCCCTGTATATACTCCTGTACTCGTTTGGACCCGTCTGTTTAACACTTTTTTAATTTTAATAAAATTACTCAAAAAAAGTTTCTAAACTATGAACTATATTTTTGTAAAATTCAAGTTTAGTAGAATAGAACTTTTGCGGCTCAAAAGAGATTAAGAAGGTAAAACCACTGATAGAAAGTTGAAAGTGTTTTCTTTACCCCTGTATATACTCTTGTACTCGTTTCGACCCCTCTGTTTAACACTTTTTTAATTTTAATAAAATTACTCAAAAAAACTTTCTAAACTATGTACTATATTTTTGTCAAAATTCAACTTTAGTAGAATAGAACTTTTGCGGCTCAAAAGAGATTAAGAAGGTAAAACCACTGATAGAAAGGTGAAAGTGTTTTCTTTACCCCTGTATATACTCCTGTACCAGTTTGGACCCGTCTGTTTAACACTTTTTTAATTTTAATAAAATTACTCAAAAAAACTTTCTAAACTATGTACTATATTTTTGTCAAAATTCAAGTTAAGTAGAATAGAACTTTTGCGGCTCAAAAGAGATTAAGAAGGTAAAACCACTGATAGAAAGGTGAAAGTGTTTTCTTTACCCCTGTATATACTCCTGTACCCGTTTGGACCCGTCTGTTTAACACTTTTTTAATTTTAATAAAATTACTCAAAAAAACTTTCTAAACTATGTACTATATTTTTGTCAAAATTCAAGTTTAGTAGAATAGAACTTTTGCGGCTTAAAAGAGATTAAGAAGGTAAAACCACTGATAGAAAGGTGAAAGTGTTTTCTTTACCCCTGTATATACTCCTGTACCAGTTTGGACCCGTCTGTTTAACACTTTTTTGATTTTAATAAAATTACTCAAAAAAACTTTCTAAACTATGTACTATATTTTTATCAAAATTCAACTTTAGTAGAATAGAACTTTTGCGGCTCAAAAGACATTAAGAAGGTAAAACCACTGATAGAAAGGTGAAAGTGTTTTCTTTACCCCTGTATATACTCCTGTACTCGTTTGGACCCGTCTGTTTAACACTTTTTTAATTTTAATAAAATTACTCAAAAAAAGTTTCTAAACTATGAACTATATTTTTGTAAAATTCAAGTTTAGTAGAATAGAACTTTTGCGGCTCAAAAAGATTAAGAAGGTAAAACCACTGATAGAAAGTTGAAAGTGTTTTCTTTACCCCTGTATATACTCTTGTACTCGTTTCGACCCCTCTGTTTAACACTTTTTTAATTTAAATAAAATTACTCAAAAAAACTTTCTAAACTATTTTTGTCAAAATTCAACTTTAGTAGAATAGAACTTTTGCGGCTCAAAAGAGATTAAGAAGGTAAAACCACTGATAGAAAGGTGAAAGTGTTTTCTTTACCCCTGTATATACTCCTGTACCCGTTTCGACCCCTCTGTTTAACACTTTTTTAATTTTAATAAAATTACTCAAAAAAACTTTCTAAACTATGTACTATATTTTTGTCAAAATTCAACTTTAGTAGAATAGAACTTTTGCGGCTCAGAAGAGATTAAGAAAGTAAAACCACTGATAGAAAGGTAAAAGTGTTTTCTTTACCCCTGTATATACTCCTGTACCCGTTTGGACCCGTCTGTTTAACACTTTTTTAATTTTAATAAAATTACTCAAAAACAGTTTCTTAACTATGTACTATATTTTTGTCAAAATTCAAGTTTAGTAGAATAGAACTTTTGCGGCTCAAAAGAGATTAAGAAGGTAAAACCACTGATAGAAAGGTGAAAGTGTTTTCTTTACCCCTGTATATACTCTTGTACCCGTTTCGACCCGTCTGTTTAACATTTTTTTAATTCTAATAAAATTACTCAAAAAAAATTTCTAAACTACTATATTTTTGTCAAATTTCAACTTTAGTAGAATATAACTTTTGCGGATCAAAAGGGATTAAGATGGTAAAACCACTGATAGAAAGGTGAAAGTGTTTTCTTTACCCCTGTATATGCTCCTGTTCCCGTTTGGACCCGTCTGTTAAACACTTTTTTAATTTTAATAAAATTACTCAAAAAAACTTTCTAAACTATGTACTATATTTTTGTCTAAATTCAACTTTAGTAGAATATAACTTTTGCGGCTCAAAAAAGATTAAGAAGGTAAAACCACTGATAGAAAGGTGAAAGTGTTTTCTTTACCCCTGTATATACTACTGTACCCGTTTGGATCCGTCTGTTTAACACTTTTTTAATTTTAATAAAATTACTCAAAAAAACTTTCTAAGCTATGTACTATATTTTTGTCAAAATTTTTTTTTTTTTTTTTTTTTATTTCATCTTTATTTATATTTTCTTGATATACATTAAGGATCTTATATCTAATCCCACGAAGCCAGTTGGCTTATCTGCAGGATATCAAAATAAAATTATAATTTTAACTTCAGTTTGTATTATTAATTATGGTATTAAATGATATTAAAATATTTATTATTATACATTATATTTCATTGCGAATTAATGAAATGTTTTTTTAAATATGATTTTCTTCGATACGGGCTCGAAATCTGTAGTATATATAGAGGTAGTTTATTGAAGATATTTGGAAGTGCTGTATTCAATGAGTTTTTTCCGTAGTTGTTCTTATGCTGTTTGACTTTGTATCTTCCTTCTGTTCGAAGCCTTGTATTGTATGTATGATCTATCGGTTTTAAAAACCTAGGATCTTTAAAAAATTCATTTATTAGAGAATTGTGGTAGAGACTTTTTACGTTAAATACTTCCAGATTTCTGGCAATGTTGTTGGAGTTTTGTGTGTTTGTTGAGATATTGGCGTTTATGTTGACGTCATTGGTATTGATGTTGTTGTTTGTTGTTTGCATGCTGTTTGTAGTGTAGTTATTTGTGTTGTTTATATTGATGATGGTGTTATTGGTGATTGTTATGTTGTTAATGACATTGTATGTGTTGCTGGTGTTATTACTTCTATTATTTGTTTCAATGATACGCGAGTTGTTGTTATCTGTACTAACTTCGGTTGTGCTGACTGTGCTGGTAAATACATTAGGTGTGTTATTGATGTTTGTGTTGTTAGAATTGTTGGTATTTGATAAGTTGTTATATATGTTGTTTATAGTATCATATACCTGTGCTGTTTGAAGTTGTTGGTGATGTTGCTTATTTTTTAACAATATTTTTAAGATTTGGTTTTGGATTTGCTGTATAGATCTGCAATATGTTGCACTCCCCCATGCTGTGATCCCATGTCTAATATACGACTCACATAACGCAAAATATGCCTGCTTGAGTACATCATAAGTTGAGCAATTGCCTAGATGGTAGAGACTATATGCGGCTTTACGAAGTTTTTTGGAAAGTTGCTGAATGTGGGTTAACCATTTAAAATTTTCGTCCACGTATACACCCAGATATTTGTACGTTTTGACGAACTCTATTGTGCTATTACAGGTATCCTTATAACCGGTGTTGTTCATATTGTGTAGACATTTAAAACCATGGAATATTATATTCCTTTCCGTTTTGGCGAGATGAGGTGGCCTAATATGCATAATTTTTGTTTTGGAAGCGTTAATCACTAAGCCATTGTCATGACACCATCTTGAAACATCATTTAATCGTTTTTGCATAATGTCACATGCTATGTTAATGTTTTTGTGTGAAACTACAATAGCGGTATCATCAGCATAAGCGAATGTTGAACAGTCTTGTAGATTGTATAACATTTCGTTTGCATATATTAGATATAATATCGGACCCAGTTTTGAGCCTTGTGGAACACCATTTGTTGTATAAGTTTTGTCGCTTAATGTTTCACATATTTTTACTTGGTAGGTTCTAAGATTCAAGTAATTTTGAAACCATTCTAAGCATTTTCCTCTAATGCCGTTTCTTTCCAATATACTTAATAAGTTGCTGTGAGATATTGTGTCAAAAGCTTTACTGAAGTCGATAAAGACCACGAGACAGTGTAATTGTTCACCTAAACATGTATTTATATGGTTTGAGTAGTTTCCTAATAACTTATTTATGTTTTTTCCTTTCTGAAATCCATATTGATTGGGATTTATTATTTTGAATTTATTAAGGAATTCGTTGAGCCTTCGTACTAATATTTCTTCTAGGACTTTCTCAATCACCGGTAGTATGGCAATGGGCCTATAATTATTAATATCGGTTTTAGAACCACTTTTATAAATTGGTCGTATTAACGAAGTTTTTAACATGTTAGGTATAGTAGCATCGTTTATACTTGAATTAATGAATGTGGTAATTACTGGTGTCAGTTGTATAGAATTTATTTTTAAATCCTTTGGCCTTATTCCATCACATCCTGCGCCTTTATTTATTTTTAAATTTTTTAACACACCATATACCTCTTCTTCGCTTGTGGGATATAGAAACATGGAGTGTTGGATTCTTGGTGGATGGTTTAATAAAGTTTTGATGTTACATGAGTGTAGGATTTTTTTGACATTATCATTAAAGTTAATAGCAAATTTATTTGCAATATTTTCAATACTGTTATTTTTAAAAGTGTTTAATAATAAGTTATCGATATTTGTTATTTTTTTGCCAATAATTTCGTTAATTAGTTGCCAGGTACCTCTTATATTGTTTTTATTTTCTATGAATTTAATTTTATAATAATAGTTCTTAGCATAATTTAATTTTTTATTCAAACAATTTCTAAATTTTTTATAATCATATTCATAATTTTTATTATTTTTACTATTCAACCATTTAGTATAAAGTTTATCCCGAGCTTCACAATGTCTTAATAATTCTTCACTCATCCATGGATTTATTTTTCTTTGTTTTTTATTTGGTTTGTTTAATATTTTAAATGAATCATAAATGTTTTTGAACGTTACATATATTTTATCAAATATTTCGTTTGTATTCATATTTTGATTTATTAATCCGTTCCATTCTATTGTTTTAATATATTTGTTTACTTTAAAAGTGTTTAATTTTACACCCTGTCGTATATTTTCCGCACCCTGGTTTAAATTATCTTTTTCAGTTTGTTCTTTTGCACAACAAAAAAGTGCATAGTGGTCAGAGATATTCGATTTCACTATCGTTGCATAGGTTTGTGTGTTTGTCTCATTGTTTCTGATAAGAATGTGATCTATGCAAGAGCCTGTTCTCTTTGTAACGTTTTCTCTTGTAATCTCATTTACAATACATCTTAGGCCATTTGATGAGATCATGCTAGTGTATTTTGTTATTGTGATGTTTTGTTTAAGAATATTAATATTTATATCGCCGATAACTATTATGTCTTGTTTTTTATTTATCATGTTTATTGTTTTGTCGAGTTCAATTATAAACTCATTTACATTATGTTTTGGCGGTCGATAAATTGTAAACAGGGAGAGTGTTTTTTGTTTGGTTGTAATATTTATTTGTATCGCTTCAAAAGAGATTGTGTTTAGACTTATACGTGTGTGTATTAAATTTTCTCGAATGAAGACAGCTACACCTCCTCCTCTGCTATCTCTATTGCAGAAGTATGAACTAAAACCTTTAATGTTGTATGTATGTTGTTCTTCGTTAGTAATATTAGTTTCTACCAGGAGTATAAGATTAATGTTATTTATAATTTTATCCAGACTTGCTAGAAGTGGTGTGAAATTTAAACGTAACGAGCGAATATTTAAATAAATCATTGTTGTGGGATAACTTAAAAAGTTTGTATTAATTTGATTGAAACTATCTACTATTGAGTTTGTCATTTTTTGCATTAAAAAAAAAGAGAAAAAAAATTTTGAAAAAGCGATTTTTATTTTTGTATATACGTTTGTAGGGAATGTGTTTAGATTGTTGATGTTATAAACTCGATGTCTTCAGCATTTGTTATTAAAATGGGATTAGAAATTTCATTCTTTTTTGCGTAAATTCTCCCATTACGTACCCATACAAATCTCCAATTTGATTCCTTTGCCTTTGTCTTAGCCAACCAGAGCAAACGCCGATTATGTGGGGTTAGGTGTTCGTTGATGTATATGAACTTGTTGTTATTAGTGTCGTCATTTATTACACTTGCATCTATTCTGTGCCGGTTAAGTTTAGTCAAAAGTTCTCTTTTTTTGTTATGAGAAGTAAATTCTACGACAACTTTTTGTGATTTTTTTATGTTGTACGAGGCGCTAATATCGTTATCGTTAATTTCAACATTTAACGAATTAGCAATCATTTTAATAACATCATTGGGTTGTATGTTGTTGTTTGTAATATTTTTTATTTCAATGTTTTTATTTAATAATTGTTGTTCTAAATTGTTTATTCTCGTGCTCATCTCATTTATTTGTTTCTCCTTTTCCTTGTTGCTTTCGCAAAGTTCACTTACTTGAGTAGTTAGTGTAGTGAGAGATGTTGTTATAGTTGAGAGTGCTGTTTGGAGATTTGCATTTATTTGATTATTGCATTGGTTTATGGTTTTAGCGAGTTCATGCATAGTAGTTTTAATGTCTCCTATGTCATTTTTCATGGATGAGACATCTATTTTCAATTCTTTTACATCAGTTTTTACCATATGTAAGCTGCTATTAGCATCATTAGGCGACAAAGAGTCTTTGAAACGTTTTACGTTGTCGTTCTCTTCAGATTCATCCTCTCTTTGTTGTTTTTGGTTGCCTGGCTCTGAATTATTATCGATAATAATATGGTAGGAGTTGTTGCTGCTGGAAGATCCCTTGCGTGGCTTACACTTATGGCATCTCCAATCAGCTCTCCGTTCGGTATTCATCGTCGCATATGTTTTTTCAGAAAGAGGACAGCAAGTTGAGAAATGATATTGCGAGTTACATAAAAAGCACTTAACACATTTGGCAGGTAAATTGTTGTTACACTGTCCACACAAACTCATTTTTGTTTTTTGTTTTTATGTTTCTTTTCTTTAATTTGTTCTGTTTTTAAGTTTATTTTTTTTTTTTTTTTTTTATTTTAAGTTTTGTTTATTTTAATAATTAGTTTATTTATGCGGGGTTTTTAACGATTCTATCACCAAATTAAAGTATATTTTTTTGTAAATTAAAATGATAATGTTCTTATATATTTTTGACCACTTAAACACCACAAATATGACAATATCTCTAGAGCACACTGTAATGTCGACCGTTCGCAATGAAACTCAGCAATTGGTTTTGAAATTCAACTTTAGTAGAATAGAACTTTTGCGGCTCAAAAGAGATTAAGAAGGTAAAACCACTGATAGAAAGGTGAAAGTGTTTTCTTTACCCCTGTATATACTCCTGTACCCGTTTGGACCCGTCTGTTTAACACTTTTTTAATTTTAATAAAATTACTCAAAAAAACTTTCTAAACTATGTACTATATTTTTGTCTAAATTCAACTTTAGTAGAATATAACTTTTGCGGCTCAAAAAAGATTAAGAAGGTAAAACCACTGATAGAAAGGTGAAAGTGTTTTCTTTACCCCTGTATATACTACTGTACCCGTTTGGATCCGTCTGTTTAACACTTTTTTAATTTTAATAAAATTACTCAAAAAAACTTTCTAAGCTATGTACTATATTTTTGTCAAAATTCAACTTTAGTAGAATAGAACTTTTGCGGCTCAAAAGAGATTAAGAAGGTAAAACCACTGATAGAAAGGTGAAAGTGTTTTCTTTACCCCTGTATATACTCCTGTACCCGTTTGGACCCGTCTGTTTAACACTTTTTTAATTTTAATAAAATTACTCAAAAACAGTTTCTAAACTATGTACTATATTTTTGTCAAAATTCAAGTTAAGTAGAATAGAACTTTTGCGGCTCAAAAGAGATTAAGAAGGTAAAACCACTGATAGAAAGGTGAAAGTGTTTCCTTTACCCCTGTATATACTCCTGTACCCGTTTGGACCCGTCTGTTTAACACTTTTTTAATTTTAATAAAATTACTCAAAAAAACTTTCTAAACTATGTACTATATTTTTGTCAAAATTCAACTTTAGTAGAATAGAACTTTTGCGGCTCAAAAGAGATTAAGAAGGTAAAACCACTGATAGAAAGGTAAAAGTGTTTTCTTTACCCCTGTATATACTCCTGTACTCGTTTGGACCCGTCTGTTTAACACTTTTTTAATATTAATAAAATTACTCATACTCAAAAAAAGTTTCTAAACTATGAACTATATTTTTGTAAAATTCAAGTTAAGTAGAATAGAACTTTTGCGGCTCAAAAGAGATTAAGAAGGTAAAACCACTGATAGAAAGGTAAAAGTGTTTTCTTTACCCCTGTATATGCTCCTGTACTCGTTTGGACCCGTCTGTTTAACACTTTTTTAATTTTAATAAAATTACTCATACTCAAAAAAAGTTTCTAAACTATGTACTATATTTTTGTCAAAATTCAAGTTTAGTAGAATAGAACTTTTGCGGCTCAAAAGAGATTAAGAAGGTAAAACCACTGATAGAAAGGTGAAAGTGTTTTCTTTACCCCTGTATATACTCCTGTACCCGTTTGGACCCGTCTGTTTAACACTTTTTTAATTTTAATAAAATTACTCAAAAAAACTTTCTAAACTATGTACTATATTTTTGTCAAAATTCAACTTTAGTAGAATAGAACTTTTGCGGCTCAAAAGAGATTAAGAAGGTAAAACCACTGATAGAAAGGTGAAAGTGTTTTCTTTACCCCTGTATATACTCCTGTACTCGTTTGGACCCGTCTGTTTAACACTTTTTTAATTTTAATAAAATTACTCAAAAAAAGTTTCTAAACTATGAACTATATTTTTGTAAAATTCAAGTTTAGTAGAATAGAACTTTTGCGGCTCAAAAGAGATTAAGAAGGTAAAACCACTGATAGAAAGTTGAAAGTGTTTTCTTTACCCCTGTATATACTCTTGTACTCGTTTCGACCCCTCTGTTTAACACTTTTTTAATTTTAATAAAATTACTCAAAAAAACTTTCTAAACTATGTACTATATTTTTGTCAAAATTAAACTTTAGTAGAATAGAACTTTTGCGGCTCAAAAGAGATTAAGAAGGTAAAACCACTGATAGAAAGGTGAAAGTGTTTTCTTTACCCCTGTATAATCTCCTGTACCCGTTTGGACCCGTCTGTTTAACACTTTTTTAATTTTAATAAAATTACTCAAAAACAGTTTCTAAACTATGTACTATATTTTTGTCAAAATTCAAGTTTAGTAGAATAGAACTTTTGCGGCTCAAAAGAGATTAAAAAGGTAAAACCACTGATAGAAAGGTGAAAGTGTTTTCTTTACCCCTGTATATACTCTTGTACTCGTTTCGACCCCTCTGTTTAACACCTTTTTAATTTTAATAAAATTACTCAAAAAAACTTTCTAAACTATGTACTATATTTTTGTCAAAATTCAACTTTAGTAGAATAGAACTTTTGCGGCTCAAAAGAGATTAAGAAGGTAAAACCACTGATAGAAAGTTGAAAGTGTTTTCTTTACCCCTGTATATACTCTTGTACTCGTTTCGACCCCTCTGTTTAACACTTTTTTAATTTTAATAAAATTACTCAAAAAAACTTTCTAAACTATGTACTATATTTTTGTCAAAATTCAACTTTAGTAGAATAGAACTTTTGCGGCTCAAAAGAGATTAAGAAGGTAAAACCACTGATAGAAAGGTGAAAGTGTTTTCTTTACCCTTGTATATACTCCTGTACCCGTTTCGACCCCTCTGTTTAACACTTTTTTAATTTTAATAAAATTACTCAAAAAAACTTTCTAAACTATGTACTATATTTTTGTCAAAATTCAACTTTAGTAGAATAGAACTTTTGCGGCTCAAAAGAGATTAAGAAGGTAAAACCACTGATAGAAAGGTGAAAGTGTTTTCTTTACCCCTATACAATCTCCTGTACCCGTTTGGACCCGTCTGTTTAACACTTTTTTAATTTTAATAAAATTACTCAAAAACAGTTTCTAAACTATGTACTATATTTTTGTCAAAATTCAAGTTTAGTAGAATAGAACTTTTGCGGCTCAAAAGAGATTAAGAAGGTAAAACCACTGATAGAAAGGTGAAAGTGTTTTCTTTACCCCTGTATATACTCCTGTACCCGTTTGGACCCGTCTGTTTAACACTTTTTTAATTTTAATAAAATTACTCAAAAAAACTTTCTAAACTATGTACTATATTTTTGTCAAAATTCAACTTTAGTAGAATAGAACTTTTGCGGCTCAAAAGAGATTAAGAAGGTAAAACCACTGATAGAAAGGTGAAAGTGTTTTCTTTACCCCTGTTTATACTCCTGTACTCGTTTGGACCCGTCTGTTTAACACTTTTTTAATTTTAATAAAATTACTCAAAAAAAGTTTCTAAACTATGAACTATATTTTTGTAAAATTCAAGTTAAGTAGAATAGAACTTTTGCGGCTCAAAAGAGATTAAGAAGGTAAAACCACTGACAGAAAGTTGAAAGTGTTTTCTTTACCCCTGTATATACTCTTGTACTCGTTTCGACCCCTCTGTTTAACACTTTTTTAATTTTAATAAAATTACTCAAAAAAACTTTCTAAACTATGTACTATATTTTTGTCAAAATTCAACTTTAGTAGAATAGAACTTTTGCGGCTCAAAAGAGATTAAGAAGGTAAAACCACTGATAGAAAGGTGAAAGTGTTTTCTTTACCCCTGTATAATCTCCTGTACCCGTTTGGACCCGTCTGTTTAACACTTTTTTATTTTTAATAAAATTACTCAAAAACAGTTTCTAAACTATGTACTATATTTTTGTCAAAATTCAAGTTTAGTAGAATAGAACTTTTGCGGCTCAAAAGAGATTAAGAAGGTAAAACCACTGATAGAAAGGTGAAAGTGTTTTCTTTACCCCTGTATATACTCCTGTACCCGTTTGGACCAGTCTGTTTAACACTTTTTTAATTTTAATAAAATTACTCAAAAAAACTTTCTAAACTATGTACTATATTTTTGTCAAAATTCAACTTTAGTAGAATAGAACTTTTGCGGCTCAAAAGAGATTAAGAAGGTAAAACCACTGATAGAAAGGTGAAAGTGTTTTCTTTACCCCTGTATATACTCCTGTACTCGTTTGGACCCGTCTGTTTAACACTTTTTTAATTTTAATAAAATTACTCAAAAAAAGTTTCTAAACTATGAACTATATTTTTGTAAAATTCAAGTTAAGTAGAATAGAACTTTTGCGGCTCAAAAGAGATTAAGAAGGTAAAACCACTGATAGAAAGGTGAAAGTGTTTTCTTTACCCCTGTATATACTCCTGTACCCGTTTGGACCCGTCTGCTTAACACTTTTTTAATTTTAATAAAATTACTCAAAAAAACTTTCTAAACTATGTACTATATTTTTGTCAAAATTCAAGTTTAGTAGAATAGAACTTTTGCGGCTCAAAAGAGATTAAGAAGGTAAAACCACTGATAGAAAGGTGAAAGTGTTTTCTTTACCCCTGTATATACTCCTGTACCCGTTTGGACCCGTCTGTTTAACACTTTTTTAATTTTAATAAAATTACTCTAAAAAAGTTTCTAAACTATGTATGTACCATATTTTTGTCAAAATTCAACTTTAGTAGAATAGAACTTTTGCGGCTCAAAAGAGATTAAGAAGGTCAAACCACTGATAGAAAGGTGAAAGTGTTTTCTTTACCCCTGTATATACTCTTATACCCGTTTGGAGCCGCCTGTTTTAGACTTTTTTAATTTTAATGAAATTACTCAAAAAAAAAAAATGTCTAAACTATGTACTATATTTTTGTCTAAATTCAACTTTAGTAGAATAGATTTTTTGCGGCTCAAAAGAGATTAAGAAGGTAAAACCACTGATAGAAAGGTGAAAGTGTTTTCTTTACCCCTGTATATACTCTTATACCCGTTTGTAGCCGCCTGTTTTAGACTTTTTTAATTTTAATGAAATTACTCAAAAAAAAATGTCTAAACTATGTACTATATTTTTGTCTAAATTCAACTTTAGTAGAATATAACTTTTGCGGCTCAAAAAAGATTAAGAAGGAAAAACCACTGATAGAAAGTGTTTTCTTTACCCCTGTATATACTCTTGTACCCGTTTCGACCCGTCTGTTTAACACTTTTTTAATTCTAATGAAATTACTCAAAAACAAATTTCTAAACTACTATATTTTTGTCAAATTTCAACTTTAGTAGAATAGAACCTTTGCGGCTCAAAAGAGATTAAGAAGGTAAAACCACTGATAGAAGTTGGTGTTTTGTTTAAGCTTTGATATTGATACAAGTAAGACTTTGAGTGTTTGAAATTCTTATTCGCTTTAGGGTTTTATTTGTATAATATTTTTAGCTTTTCTAAAATCTTTCCTGATGATCTGGCCTAAGCAACTAGTGAAATGCGCATAGAGGCTAGCTTTCCCTCAACAATAAATTTCAGTGTATTTATCAAATATGAAAAATTGGGAATTTAGCACGTCATACAATAATCTTAATAGTAAATTTTGTATTCCCGTAAATAACTTTGATAATATACTTGCATGTGCCCGTGCAGAAAACTGAATTGTCAAATTGGTTTTTTTTTTGTTGTTTTCTTGCGAAGACAATAGAATGAAACAATTTGTTTTTTAATTTTGTTTTTTCTTTTTACCCACTTACAACTACAATTCGAGTCGGAAAGAACCCAACCAATTGTAGGGGGATGTAAGAAAAGATAAATTCACTGTTTATTGTTGGTGTTTTGTTTAAGCTTTGATATTGTTTCAAGTAAGACTTTGAGTGTTTAAAATTCTTATTCGCTTTAGGGTTTTATTTGTATAATATTTTTAGCTTTTCTAAAATCTTTGGAAAAGGTTTCCTGATGATCTGGCCTAAGCAACCAGTGAAATGCGCATAGAGGCTAGCTTTCCCTCAACAATAAATTTCAGTGTATTTATCAAATATGAAAAATTGGGAATTTAGCACGTCATACAATAATCTTAATAGTAAATTTTGTATTCCCGTAAATAACTTTGATAATATACTTGCATGTGCCCGTCCAGAAAACTGAATTGTCAAATTGGTTTTTTTTTTTGTTGTTTTCTTGCGAAGACAATAGAATGAAACAATTTGTTTTTTAATTTAGTTTTTTCTTTTTACCCACTTACAACTACAATTCGAGTCGGAAAGAACCCAACCAATTGTAGGGGGATGTAAGAAAAGATAAATTCACTGTTTATTGTTGGTGTTTTGTTTAAGCTTTGATATTGTTACAAGTAAGACTTTGAGTGTTTAAAATTCTTCTTCGCTTTAGGGTTTTATTTGTATAATATTTTTAGCTTTTCTTAAATTCTTGTGAAAAGGTTTCCTGATGATCTGGCCGTAGCAACCCGTGAAATGCGCATAGAGGCTAGCTTTCCCTCAACAATAAATTTCAGTGTATTTATCAAATATGAAAAATTGGGAATTTAGCACGTCATACAAAAATCTTAATAGTAAATTTTGTATTCCCGTAAATAACTTTGATGGTGAAAGTGTTTTCTTTAACCCCGGAATATACTCATGTACCCGTTTGGACCCGTCTGTTTAACACTTTTTTAATTTTAATAAAATTACTCAAAAAAAATTTCTAAGCTACTATATTTTTGTCTAATTTCAACTTTAGTAAAATAGAATTTTTGCGGATCAAAAGGGATTAAGAAGGTAAAACCACTGATAGAAAGGTGAAAGTGTTTTCTTTACCCCTGTATGTATTCCTGTACCCGTTTCGACATGCTGTTTAACACTTTTTTAATTCTAATGAAATTACTCAAAAATTTTTCTAAACTACTATATTTTTGTCAAAATTCAACTTCAGTAGAATAGAACTTTTGCGGATCAAAAGGGATTAAGAAGGTAAAACCACTGATAGAAAGGTGAAAGTGCTTCCTTTATCCCTGTATGTACTCTTGTACCCGTTTCGACCCGTCTGTTTAACACTATTTTAATTTTAATGAAATTACTCCAAACAAATTTTTTTTTTTTGTTTGAAATTTTTTTTCTACTTTTTTTTTTTTCGCAAAAATGTTTGCAGAAGTAACAGAAATCATGTGCTATTGCCTTAAAAAAAAATTTTTATAAATAAAGCATATAAATAAAATGATTTTAAGTTTTTTAATCCTTTTATTCTACCTGTATTTGGTATGGTTTAAAAGCAAGTGACATTCGGATGCAAACTCAGTGGATATAATATATCTGGGCAATGACAACGTTTTTCATAAAAACATGGAGAGCTTTTTATTTTATTTATTTATTTTGTCTATGGATGATAATCCTTACAGACATTTAAAATTTAACAATCTTAATTAAGTATACATAAACATAAAATACAATACAATTTATAAACTATTTACTTAAAAAATTATGAATTTAAAAAAATAATTATTTTGTTCTTAATAACATTAGGACTTGAAGAAAAATCAATACAATTATAGAATTTGTTAAATTCATTACACATTCTAATAAGAGGCTCCGCATTAGCATAATTAGCTCTTAAGCATCGAACTGATAATGGAATAAAATGACGTGATGGGCGTTGAGGAACATTAAACAAAATTAAACAGTAATGATGTTGAAAATAAACGATATGTTGTTGCGATCTACCCGTCTCATTCAGCCTTATTGCGAGTCGGTAGTTTAATATCTCGACAAGGTAGGGCACGCGGAAAGCTTGACGTAGTGGTTAGGAGGAAGGAAAAACACCCACGCTCGTAATAAGCCCGGTTCCCTTAGGATACGCTACAATAGTACGGCCCGAAAAAAATTTTTCGTGGAGGGGCCTTAGGAATACCACTTTCGGGAGGAGGCCAACATGCAACTAAGACCTCCAATCCCTCATATTTACAAAATTTCAAATGGGGAGGGCCCTATTGGTATGGAGCCACCACTCCTGCCCTGGTCCCAGTGGATTTTGTAGAGAGGGGCTTGCGGCCAGCGGAGACACCACCTCCTGCCCGAGTCTCGGTGTAAAAATATCTGTTGTTAGTAGTCATTTGTTAGTTGTTTTAGTATTTTCTTTTTTTTTTTATTGTTTTGTTAGTTAATTAGATGTTAGTTTTGTTTTTGTTTGAGTTTTATATTTTTTTTTGGTTGAATTAGCATGTTGAGAGTTTTTTTTTGTTTGGGTGCAGGCTGAAAAAGAAGAAAGAATTAAAAATTAGTTTGTGTGGACAGATGTGAATAAGGGAACGATACCTTTCCATACTTACGAGCCTCTTCCTATCTAGCATCCTTAAAAATTGTCATAAAGTGCCTGGAACCTGAAAAAATAGAGTAAATAGAAAATTAATAATGAAATTATACTTACATGTGTTCAAGACCAAAATTGCAATAAGCCTGTGTATGTGTTTTTAAAGGTAGTGTAGAATCGCTTTTTACGTAAGACACACATTGAGTGGGTAACGCAGGTAACTAGAGTAAAATTGCAGAGCTGTATTTCCCATTCATAATGAAAATTAATTTTCAAAATATATTTTGTATTGAAATTTATGAATGAATGGAAAACACTTGCAAGTTTTTATGAACTCCTGATAAGTGCATAGGTATGGGCTATGGGATTTTTCGCCGAGTAGTGGAAATAAGTAAAGTAGTCTTTGTAGTGTATATATATAATGAGCCGCGAAATTTAAATAAAGATTTGAAAAAAATGAAATTAATTATCTTTATGAATTTATAAATAAATGATGAAAGCGCGCAAATTTATAGCGATTTTTTTTTTGTATATATGTATGTAGTTTTTTTGTGTGAATTTGAAAGGCGCCATGAAAAAGATTGAAAATATATTTATTGTACATAGGTACAGAAACAAATCTTAAAGTAGATAGTTTTTTTTTGTTTGTTGTGATATGAGAGGCGCCAAGAGAAATATTTGGTTTGTACATATTTTTTTCAAAAGGATTGGTTAGAGAGATTGGAATCGAAACAAAGATCTTGAGAAAATGCCGCCATAAGGGTAAATAGGAGCAAGGTGTTTAAACAGGCAAAATAAGTGAAATTATTTTATTAGTGAAGCAAATTTTAAAGTGAGATAGTCAAGTAATATTGTGTGTAAAGTGGAGTTTGCATTATTAAGTACTTCTGTTTGGGGCAAGATACCTGACGGATCTAGTGGGCGTAGAAAAGCCAAATAATTGAAATATTCAAAAATTAATAACATTAAATTAAAGAAATAAAAACGTAAGTTGGTACCAAATGAATAGTGTAGTTAAAACAAACAAGTTTTAAGTTTTGTGAAGTTGTGTGTATTTATTGCTATAGAGGTAATATTCAAATATTATTTGTGATTTATTAAAAGTTAAAAAAATAAATGTTAATACAAATGTGCAAAATGAAATTGTAAAATCTGAAAAACCACTATAGCAATAAAAATAAATAACTGCAATAAATAAAAAGTTGTTGAATAGTGTGTCGATGGTTTAAGGTAATAATAAAATGTTATTACATTATTTTTTACCTAGCTGGCTAGTTCCTCGGGAATCTATTTACTGGATCTAGTTGATGTACTTTTCCCGAACAATAACAGGATATATAGCCAGGTAACATTTTTTTGTTTTAATACGTACCAATAAACCATAGTGTGTGGGTCATAGGAAGAAGGTAAGCGGATGCTTCTATGACATGGTTGGGAGGGCCAAATGAGACAAACAGCTGTCTCCCAAATTCTTCATGTGGTAGAGTTGTGTTTAGTGATAGTTTTGATTTGTTTTTTTTTATGTTTCATTGTTTTTAATGTTGGAATACGAGGCTGGTGAGGAGGGCTGGAACCCCCCGAGAATAAAATGTTCAAGAGCTAGTAGGAAACCTCGCCAGACCAAACGGTTCGTAACAGATGGCGCCCAATCTAAATACAATAACTTTAGATACCTTTTTAAAAAGAATATATATAAAAAGATATCCTAAGCTATGTGGTAAAATACATGTAGCGTCAACAACACATGTAATAATAGCCCAATAAAGTTTTTTTTTAATAGCCCAAAGAAATCCGTGAAACATCTATGGAATGATTTATATAGCCACTCTGGGAATGATAAGAAGAGATGTTGTATGTATATAAAGTATTCTATTATGTGTTAATCGGAATTTTCTAATAAATACTTACGGTGACGAATTATAATATCTTAGGACCGCGTATAAAGTCTCTAATTGTATTGAATCCGTTACTGATTGTTAAATTAAATTTCAAAAATTCCAATCGCGGATAAAATAAAGTGTTGTCTGTGTTAGTAGATGATAGCCTCTCGTAATAAGCATTTGCGGGGTAAGTTGTACCATATACTGCCAGTAATTACTCATAACCTTGCTGATAGTTAATGTCAGCTTGAAGTATGGGTGGTCACACTTAAAAGTTATCCTGAAGACTTCGTTTTAAATTTGTTTTCATGCCACATTAAACAACTTAAAAAAAAAAAAAAACCGTTCAGACCTTTAATCCGTCCATTATTTCCGAAACCTGTGATAAAAATACAAATTTGAAATAAAAGAAAAAAAAAAAAAAAAATTAAAAATTATTTTTTTGTTTCTCGATTAACTTAAATTCCTTCTTTTATTTTTTTTTATTATTTATTTGCCCTATTTAGTCATTAAGTATTTATTATTATCAAGATTTATATTTAATGTTTTTTTTAGTTAAATAGGTTTTTAAGTTAACTACATTAGGTCTTTGGAATATTTATTTTAATACTTACATATTTATCTGAATACTTATTTATTTTTATACTTATTTATATAGGGTATTATATTTTTTTTTTTTATTTTTTTATTCTTACTTCCTTAATTTTAGGTATTTTATATTTTATTGTCTTCAAAGTCCTTAAAACCTTTTGTCCTTTAATTCACCAAAATTTCATAATCCTTCGAGAATTCATATAAAAAAATCCATAAGTATTTTCATATTGCAATTCTTATTATAGTATGAGCCAAACCCCTCCTAGGATTAGATCACGAAAAAGACATAGGCAAGTTCGATTTGATTTAAACCATTCCACACCTCACGTTTTGTACAAAGTACATAAACCGAATACACCTAAGCTTAAGTCAAAACAGAAAGTGAATTTAGAAATGGCAGAGGGAAATTCTGATCACGTCAGGGATTTATCTAAGACCATTATTACTTCTTTTGTGTCACAAAATTTACCTGCGGGACCAACTAATGTGCAGGAGCAAAACACAAGTAGGCAGGCGGTTAGGTCAACTAATATTGAAAATTTTGAAAATATAAAAAAATTAGTAGATCAGGGAATTAGTGCACAGATGACCGACATGAAGAAGACCATAGCCGAATTAACAGCTAACGTGAGTAGACTTAGCATAATCGTTCAACAAACTCAGCAGGAAAATAAAAGGCTAATGGAGGTTAACTTACCAAACATGTCTAAAACATCGTCAGCAGAAGGTCAACAGCCGATGGAAATGTCGGGTGTCCAATCTCATTCTTCTAGATCTTCATCGGTGAATGGTGATGAGCATCCCAGAGTCTACAACAGACCACGAATCGACAAATGGGGCCTAGTGTTTGATGGAGACTCTAATAAATTAGCTGTAGAAGATTTTGTTTTCCGGCTCGAGCGTCTACAACATCAATACGGAATGTCATGGAAGGAAGTATTAGATAACTTTCATCTGTTGGTAAAAGGGGCAGCTGAGAAGTGGTACTGGTTGTTCATACAAACGAATTACGTATCTGAGTGGTCTACTTTGAAATTGGCTCTACTAAAGCAATACCAATCAACTCGCTCTAGTTTTGAGCTTATGAGAGATATGGTTGAGAGGAAGCAACAGCCTGGAGAGTCAATCGATGCCTTTTTCTTCACAATGACTCAGCTTCGTTCACGGTTAAGCATATCCATGCCGGAATCTGAAATGATTAAAATGATTAAAAAGAATTTAAGAGAAAGTATTGGGAGGATTGTTTACCCGATGAATGTAAATTCAGTAGAGGAGTTAAGAATAAGCTGCATTGATGCTGAAAAAACTTTCCTCCGAAAGGGATTTGGGTCGTGGATCGAAAGATGAAGTGGATACTTCTACGACTAGGTTGGGAGGGCAGAATGGAGACTAACATCTGTCTCTAGAAATTGGTTAATGTGGTAGTGTTTGTGGTTTTTTTTTATATCCGGTGTTTATTTTTTTTTTGTTGTTTCCTGTAATTACTTTCTTGTTCGGTTACGCTGTTAGCGGGAAGTGTTGGAACCACCTGAGAACCACACATGAGCTAGTTGGAATCCTCGCTGACAAGCCGTTCCGTAACAGAAATGGCGCCCAACGCCCATAAAATCGACATATAATTTTTGAAACGGCCTTTCCGTTACTACTTATGTCCTTAAAAGACCTCACTGGAAGATTAGCACGGTGGTCACTTCAACTTCAAGCCTTTGATTTTGAAATAATGCACCGGAAAGGATCTGATAATATTGTAGCGGATATGTTATCAAGATTGCCCGATGAGAGTGTAAGCGAAATCTGTATGGAGGATATTTTTGACTTCGAGACGACTGAGTTTGAAAGCGAAGAATATCTAGAATTAATAAATCAAATTAGAAATTACAGTGAGCGACTTCCCGATTTAAAAATTGATGATGGAATGGTTTTTAAGAAAATGTCTTTTGAAGAAGAAGAAGACGAGTGTAAATGGAAACTTTGGATTCCAACAAACATTACCCAAACATTGATAGAAAAAGCTCATGCATCACTCACTACATCTCATGGAGGGATAGCTAAAACTTTAGAGAGATTAAAAAGATTCTTTTATTGGCCAAAAATGTCATTCCAGGTAAAAATGTTTATACAAAATTGCCAAGTTTGTAAAGAAAGTAAACCAACAAACCAAAATCTTAGACCGGAAATCGGTAAACAAGTAGTAACGGAAAGGCCGTTTCAAAAATTATATGTCGATTTTATGGGAAAATATCCGAGATCAAAAAATGGAAATTGCTACATATTTATAGTAGTTGATCATTTTTACCAAGTTTACGTTTTTAAAGGCAATGAAGGAAGCATCTACAAGCAATGTCATTGAATTTCTTGTACATGAAATCTTTCATAAGTTTGGGGTCCCTGAAGTCATACACAGTGACAATGGTTCGCAGTTCATAGCAAAAAGTTTTGAAAATTTGATGAAGACATACAAAATTCAACATATAAAAACTGCTGTTTACTCCCCAAAAAGCAAGGAAGACCACAGAGATTGGGATTTATACCTGTCTGAAATTGAATGTTCCATTAGAACATCTGTTCATTCAGCAACAGGTTACACTCCTTTTTTCGCGCTTTTTGGCTACCACATGTATTCTAGTGGCGCTGAATATAAATTGGGAAGGAAATTGCAATCGCTCACAGATCATCAAATCTTGGAGCTCAAACGAGGTGATAAGTTAGAAGTTATCAGAGAGCAAATTAAACAAAATATGAAGAAAGCCTACGAAAAAAGTGCAGAAAGGTATAACAATAGAGCAAGAAATGTTACTTTTATTCCCGGACAAGAAGTATACCGAAGAAACATGGTTTTAAGCGACTTTTCTAAAAACCGAAACTCAAAGTTTTGCCGAAAATTTCTAAAATGTAGAGTGGTCCGTCCTGTTGGTAATAATATGTACGAATTAGAAACCCTGCAGGGGAAAACATTAGGCATATATCACGTTAAAGATATTAAGGTTTAAACTAACAGCTAACTTGACCAGGGAAACTAGCGAGGTTAAAAATGTGCAATAAGTGCAGGAAAATTACTGAATAACACCAAGGGTCATTAAACAAATTTTTGATAACAGCCTGTGATAACCTTGACTCTAATAATATACTACCTGACTGATATGAGTTTTGAATTATACACTAGATTTTTTTTTACATACCCAAGGGCCGGTGCAATAAGAATAGGTATTTCGCAATATTTTTTTTAGGTAACTTAACCATGATCTGTGATATTCCTGTTTTGTGATGTCTCTTCATATTTTTTTTTTCTTAAGTGCAATATAGGTTAAGCTTCTGTATTGTGCTGTCGTTAAAAATTACTTTTCTTTATGAATACAAAACCTGAAAAGATATGAAGAGAAATCACAAAGTACCGATTCTTATATAGAAATTCCAATAAAATATACTTCCCGTAAGATGGAATTAGCTATATATATCATCCATCTCTGAATCATTTAAATTAAAATGATTTCTAGAGATTCACGGCGGCTGTATGATCTTGCGTGTCCAAATAGAGGCGTAACCCGACTCATGTAATTGACGCCGTAGTTATAAATACTAAGTTGTTTTTTTTGTTTTTGTTTTGCCTCAAATTTTGAAAATTGTGGGCGTTAGTTTTGTTTTATAGGCACAACTTGTGCCCTACTGGAACATCCAGTAAAAAGAAAAAAATTTTGTTTAAAATGGGTTGCCTCTACGAGTTTTTTTTTTTCCCGGAATAAAAACTTCGGGAGAGTGCGTAGTATTGCCGACAGCTAAGTGAAGTATATGATGAAAAAATCTTATGGCGAAGGGGTAGAATTTAATGCGTAAGGAATCGCAGATTATGGCGAGGTTTCCTGGGAAGGTAGAAAATGGAAATTATAATTCGAAAACCGAGGGAAATAATTTTGAATTTACCTCTTAAATGGCCCGGCTAATATGATGGTAAAGCATGAGACTTTTATCTCAGGGAGTGGGAGTTCCCCACGTTGGGTTTTAATTGGGTCTTAGACCGCACACCGTTCCCACATCCTGGCGTTTGCGACACCGGAGTTTTGTTGCGATCTACCCGTCTCATTCAGCCTTATTGCGAGTCGGTAGTTTAATATCTCGACAAGGTAGGGCACGCGGAAAGCTTGACGTAGTGGTTAGGAGGAAGGAAAAACACCCACGCTCGTAATAAGTCCGGTTCCCTTAGGATACGCTACAATAGTACGGCCCGAAAAAAATTTTTCGTGGAGGGGCCTTAGGAATACCACTTTCGGGAGGAGGCCAACATGCAACTAAGACCTCCAATCCCTCATATTTACAAAATTTCATATGGGGAGGGCCCTATTGGTATGGAGCCACCACTCCTGCCCTGGTCCCAGTGGATTTTGTAGAGAGGGGCTTGCGGCCAGCGGAGACACCACCTCCTGCCCGAGTCTCGGTGTAAAAATATCTGTTGTTAGTAGTCATTTGTTAGTTGTTTTAGTAT
Source organism: Pollenia angustigena (assembly GCA_930367215.1). Lineage (NCBI taxonomy): Eukaryota > Metazoa > Arthropoda > Insecta > Diptera > Polleniidae > Pollenia > Pollenia angustigena. Next base: position 132,448,274 of record OV884056.1, on the reverse strand, counting down.
TTTTTTTTTTATTTTTTTGTTAGTTAATTAGATGTTAGTTTTGTTTTTGTTTGAGTTTTATATTTTTTTTTGGTTGAATTAGCATGTTGAGAGTTTTTTTTTGTTTGGGTGCAGGCTGAAAAAGAAGAAAGAATTAAAAATGAGTTTGTGTGGACAGATGTGAATAAGGGAACGATACCTTTCCATACTTACGAGCCTCTTCCTATCTAGCATCCTTAAAAATGGTCATAAAGTCCCTGGAACCTGAAAAAATAGAGAAAATAGAAAATTAATAATGAAATTATACTTACATGTGTTCAAGACCAGAATTGCAATAAGCCTGTGTATGTGTTTTTAAAGGTAGTGTAGAATCGCTTTTTACGTAAGACACACATTGAGTGGGTAACGCAGGTAACTAGAGTAAAATTGCAGAGCTGTATTTCCCATTCATAATGAAAATTAATTTTCAAAATATATTTTGTATTGAAATTTATGAATGAATGGAAAACACTTGCAAGTTTTTATGAACTCCTGATAAGTGAATAGGTATGGGCTATGGGATTTTTCGCCGAGTAGTGGAAATAAGTAAAGTAGTCTTTGTAGTGTATATATATAATGAGCCGCGAAATTTAAATAAAGATTTGAAAAAATGAAATTAATTATCTAATATTTTTAATTAGGCTTAAGTTCATGAAATTTAATTTTCATTAAATTATTTTTGTGAAGAAAGGAATTTTACAACATGAAAATTAATTAAAATTGTTATTGATTATCTTTATGAATTTATAAATAAATGATGAAAGCGCGCAAATTTATAGCGATTTTTTTTTTGTATATATGTATGTAGTTTTTTTGTGTGAATTTGAAAGGCGCCATGAAAAAGATTGAAAATATATTTATTGTACATAGGTACAGAAACAAATCTTAAAGTAGATAGTTTTTTTTTTTGTTTGTTGTGATATGAGAGGCGCCAAGAGAAATATTTGGTTTGTACATATTTTTTTCAAAAGGATTGGTTAGAGAGATTGGAATCGCAACAAAGATCTTGAGAAAATGCCGCCATAAGGGTAAATAGGAGCAAGGTGTTTAAACAGGCAAAATAAGAGAAATTATTTTATTAGTGAAGCAAATTTTAAAGTGAGACAGTCAAGTAATATTGTGTGTAAAGTGGAGTTTGCATTATTAAGTACTTCTGTTTGGGGCAAGATACCTGACGGATCTAGTGGGCGTAGAAAAGCCAAATAATTGAAATATTCAAAAATAAATAACATTAAATTAAAGAAATAAAAACGTTAGTTGGTACCAAATGAATAGTGTAGTTAAAACAAACAAGTTTTAAGTTTTGTGAAGTTGTGTGTATTTATTGCTATAGAGGTAATATTCAAATATTATTTGTGATTTATTAAAAGTTAAAAAAATAAATGTTAATACAAATGTGCAAAATGAAATTGTAAAAATCTGAAAAACCACTATAGCAATAAAAATAAATAACTGCAATAAATAAAAAGTTGTTGAATAGTGTGTCGATGGTTTAAGGTAATAATAAAATGTTATTACATTATTTTTTACCTAGCTGGCTAGTTCCTCGGGAATCTATTTACTGGATCTAGTTGATGTACTTTTCCCGAACAATAACAGGATATATAGCCAGGTAACATTTTTTTGTTTTAATACGTACCTATAAACCATAGTGTGTGGGTCATAGGAAGAAGGTAAGCGGATGCTTCTATGACATGGTTGGGAGGGCCAAATGAGACAAACAGCTGTCTCCCCAATTCTTCATGTGGTAGAGTTGTGTTTAGTGATAGTTTTGATTTGTTTTTTTTATGTTTCATTGTTTTTAATGTTGGAATACGAGGCTGGTGAGGAGGGTTGGAACCCCCCGAGAATAAAATGTTCAAGAGCTAGTGGGAAACCTCGCCAGACCAAACGGTTCGTAACAATGTTTAACATAGTCCTACGACTTTTCAGGGTGGGCAGCTTTATAAGAGCAAGTCTAGCAGAATGCGAAGGCAAGTTTACTGGATTAAAGTTGAGTCCACGAAGACAAAAGAGCAGGAACTGCTTTTGGACGGATTCGATAGCATCGGAATGTTTTTTATAGATAGGGTCCCATATTATAGATCCATACTCTAGAATAGGTCTTACAAGCGTAGTAAACAAAGTTTTTGTAACATAAGGATCATTAAACTCTTTAGCCCAGCGTTTGATGAAACCAAGTACACCCCTAGCTTTATTTACTATCATAGTGATATGCGAAATAAAATTAAGTTTCGGATCAAGTAGAATTCCAAGGTCTAGGAAATTGACGGTCAATTCCAGCTGACTATCACCAAGATGATATTGTGCAGGTATTGGATTCTTTCTGACAAATCGCATATATTTACATTTATTAAGATTTCACTCCATAAGATTTGTTTGGCACCATGAATAAAACGAGTTTAAGTCATTTTGGAGACGTTGTTGGTTAGATACTTGACAATAACTTAGAAAAACTTTGACATCATCAGCAAACATTAAAATATTAGAAGATTGATGAAGTTGATGAAAAGTGAAAAAAGAAGCGGACCAAGGTGGCTTCCCTGTGGTACTCCAGAGAGAACATCAATTCGTCTTGAACAGGTATTTTTAAAAAGAACGGTTTGTTTTCTATTGGTTAAATATGAATAAATCCATTTAATACTGAGGTCTGTGAACCCCAAAAAATATAATTTCTTTTTAATTAGTAAATTGTTAACTTTATCGAAAGCTTTACTGAAGTCAGTGTATATAACATCAGTTTGTTCTCGCTTCAGAAATCCACGATTTATTACGGTTGTGAGTTGAAGAAGGTTTGTCGTAGTAGAGCACCTGATAAGGGGATATTAAATTGGACACTTGATAGGAAAAATATTCAGTGATAATTTTTTCAAATAATTTAGGTATAATACTGAGTTTGGCTATTCCACGGTAGTTTTCCCCTTCAGACTTTTTTCCTGATTTATACAAAGGCACTATGAAAGAATCTTTCCACACGTCAGGAAAATAACCATATTTTATTGATGCATTGAATATAATTTCTAAAGGGATGGCAAAAGCGTCGGCACATTTTATTAAAATATTGCTCGGAACTTTATCCGGTCCATAGTTGTACGAAAATTTTAGATTTCTTAGTTCCACAGTTATTGTAGAAATATCTAGAAACGGTATATTTATTGTTTGCTTTGCAGTTATTTCGAATGGGTAATTACCAGAATCATCATAAGTATATACATAAATTCAAAAAATAATAATAATAATAATAAACTACTTTGCACATTTTATTTACGTCAGCATAGCACGATAATAAAGCGTACCAATTCGTGTCCGTGAAAAGTTTATTTAACGTGTTGTAGTCAGTTCGTTCAAAAGAAAAAACTTTCTCATTATTAATCGGCAATTTACATGAAGTTTTAGACGGAATAGAAGAAACTAATTCAATTGTAGGATGATAGCAGTCTTCAGGCAATGTAATCGGAGATGAGCGCTTAATAAAACAATCGGCTACATCATTTACAAATATTAAGTCTAATATTTTACTATACTTGTTAAGAACGCCATTAATTTGAAAGAGACATGTGTCATATAAAATATTAAAGAATTCGTCGTAACTGGAACACTGCTTGGTTTGAATAAAATATTTATCTTCTGATAAATATTTCGAGGATATTGACGGTAAATTAAAATCGCCAAAAACAAAAACTGAATCGCCACTACATGCAGAACGAGCAACTGATGCGATAGCTTTGGCATGTTCCGAGTATATATTTTGCGGAGAAGATGGTGGAATGTACGAACATGTGACAAATATGCTTTTACCATTAAGTTTTATTAATACAGCTATAAATTCAATATCAGATGAGGAATCAATTTCCATAAGTTCAGATGCAAAATTACAAGAAACCGAAATAAGGGCCACCACCAGTAGTCCTATTACCCCGATCTCGGCGATAAATATTAAACTTGCCGCATAGAATTTCAGTACTTAAAAAATTATTATTTAACCATGTTTCAGTAAAAACAAGGACATGATGATCAATGTTGAAGCTTTCTATATATAAAGTTGCTAATTTAGTTCTTAAGCCACGAACATTTTGGTAAATTATTGAAATGTTATCATCAGTAAATTTTAGTTTTTTGAGGCAGAAAATTCAGGTTGTGGAAGAATACCAATATTCTGTGATCTTGCTCTGTATATATATTCTCGAACCAGAGTATTCTTTGGCCAGAAGTTTGGATCAAGAAGTGTTGCGAAGATATCATCAGAAACCGAAATTTTAAAAGAAGATATAGATCTAGGTTGAGAAAAATTTAACTTTTGAATTGAAATATCAGCATTTTTACCAATTTTATTCTTAATAAAGTAGAAACGAATATAGTTTTTTTTGGAGGTACAGCCTGTAGCGGATTATGTAGTATGTCATCAGTATCGGAATGTGACGGATTATTATTCATTGGAAGAATTTCATTAAACTGTGAATTTGTACTGTTCGTTTCAAACTCCATTTCATTTGAAGATTCAATATTTTAAATATCGGATGCACAGTTAGGAGCTGGGTTATGTGTGGTTACAGAAGTAGTAGGGCAATTATTACGTTTTTCTTTATTATTTCTTGCTGACTTACGACGTTTTGGGGAAGGCACGGGTGGAGATTTCAAATTATCTAAAGATTTGTTATCATCAAATAATTTTCCGTAAGAAGAAATACGTTCATTTAATTTGGCTGCTTCATCTTGTAACTCAAGAAATTTTTTTTTAGTATCTTGAAAAAAACGATAGTAACTTACGCCAAACTTTCTACAATTTTCACAACACCAATGAAGACCTTTGTTTTTAGGTATAGCTTCAGCAACTAGCCCTGAAAGTCCACTACATTTGAAGTGGCAGCATTCATGACACAGCCAGCAGACGATCATCCTTTCATCATCGCCTTTAATCGAACAACTTTTCACTAAGCAATCCATTTAAATCAGTTTCAGATACGTAAATGATTTGTAAAGTTTTGTTTACCAAAATGTTCGCTGGGTATATATACAATATACACCAATGACTTCAAAACTGTATTACAACTAGGCAGCACTTTTCAATAAGCGGGCAGAGTGAAACAGCAGGTGTTATTTATTATTGTTTGCAATTGTAAACCAAAATATAATTATAATTGTTGTTATAAAAAAAATTAGTTGTCTCTTTTGTTTGTATGTTATTTATTATGGAGTGTTTTAAGCTTTCTTTGTTTTTGTTATTGTTGCTTAAAAAGTTTTTATTAAAAATTGCAAAAGTTTAAATATATTTTGCGAGAAATCACCAGTCTGGAAAACGAAAACTCCAATCGCCCGGGATAAAACTTAAATAAAAACAGCACCACAACACAATTTTTGACGAAAAATAACAATAATTAAAGAATTATTTTTAAAAATTCGAGAGCCGGCAAGAAACACAACTTGTTCGGTTTACAGTGTTGCTTCAGCTATAAAAAATTGGCCGGAGAGTATTTTAGAAACAAAAACGAGGAAGATGTTAAAAGTTACATTCGAAAAAAAGGAAATTTAAATTACTATAGCACTGAAATACAATTGGACTTGGAAAATAAATTATCAGGAAATAAGGATTACAGATTTTATAGAGAGCACAATACTAGAAAAATTTCACGAAATTACACTAATGAAGATCTATTTAATATATTATTGGCAACGTCAAATCCGTTCATCTCCAGTATTCGAAATCAATGGAAAGTGGAACATAAGGATTTAGATGAAGAAGTCAAAAAAACTACTAAAGAACAGAAATAACACAGCACAGAATATGGAATATTTGCAATCAATCTTTCAATGAAATGAATAATAACTTTTATTCATTAGATATAATACAGAGTCTGTATTACAGACATTGTATTAGTAAAAATAAAAATGAACAGAAACTCACATTGTAACAAAAGCTATCTATATATATAAAAATGAAAAATGTTTGTATGTTTGTGTGTTTGTTTGTTTGTTTGTTTGTTTGTTGGCTTATAGACTCCGAAACTACTGAACCGATTTTCTTGAAATTTTTACAGTAACATCACGTGAGCCCTAAAAATAAAATAGGCTACTTATTTTTTCGATAGGGGCAGGGGAATTGGTACCCCCCATAGGATGCCAATATTTATTATCGCATATCTTAAGAGCCGCTGGACGCATTTTGCTGAACTTTTTGTAGTAGGATCTTCTGAGCCCCGAAATTTTAATAAAATAGCAGCGGGGGTATTTGAATCCCCCATAGGACGCCAATGTTTAACATCGCATATCTTAAGAACTGTTATAGTGAGAATGTTCAAACTTTCTAGAAGTCACTCTTATGGTATACTACACTTTTGAAAATAAAAATAAAGCGGGTAGGCGCAGGGGGGGAAATACCTCCCATAGGATGCATATATTAAATATCGCTCAACTGAAGAACTATTTAAGGGAGAGTCTTCAAACGTGGGTTAAGCTACTATTATAGTAAACTATAAATTTTCAATATAAAAATGGGCGGGAGAGACAGGGGAGGAGCAGTACCCCTCATAGATAGAAATATTAATAAGAGCCACTGCACGCATTTTGTTGAAATTTTGGTAGTAGGATCTTCTGAGTCCCAAAATTGAAATAAAGTAGCAGCGGGGGAAGTGGTTTTCCCCATAGGACGCCAATGTTTAATATCGCATATCTTAAGAACTGTTATAGTGAGAATGTTCAAACTTTGTAGAAGTCACTCATATGGTATACTACACTATTGAAAATAAAAATAAAGCGGATAGGCGCAGGGGGGGAAATACCTCCCATAGGATCCATACATTAAATATCGCTCAACTGAAGAACTATTAAAGGGAGGGTCTTCAAACGTAGTTAAAACTACTATTATGGCAAACTTTAAATTTCAATATAGTAATGGGCGGGGTAGACAGAGGAGGAGCAGTTCCCCTCATAGATAGAAATGTAATGAAGAGCCGCTGCAAGCAATTTGTTGAACTTTTGGTAGTAGGATCTTCTGAGCCCCAAAATTGAAGCAAAATAGCAGCGGGGGAAGTGTTACCCCCCCATAGGATACCAATGTTTAATATCGGATATCTTAAAAACTGTTATAGTAAGAATGTTCAAACTTTGTAGAAGTCACAGTTATGGTATACTACACTTTTGAAAACAGAAATAAAGCGGGTATGCGCAGGGGGAAATATCTTCCATAGGATGCATATATTCAATATCGCTCAACTTAAGAACTATTGAAGGCAGAGTCTTCAAACGTGGTTAAAGCTTCTATTATGGTAAACTATAAATGTCAATATAGAAATGGGCGGGGTAGCCAGAGGAGGAGCAGTACCACTCATAGATAGCATTATTAATAAGAGCCGCTGCAAGCAATTTGTTGAACTTTTGGTAGTAGGATCATCTGAGCCCCAAAATCGAAACGCCCATAGGACGCCAATGTTAAATATCGCATATCTTAAGAACTGTTAAAGTAAAGCTAAGATCCCACTATCGGCGCAATGTTCCAATTTTTGGCGTATTTCATGTGCCGATAGTGTGAACGGTCAAAATGTTTTAATATGCGACAATCTGTGCCGAAATTGTGCTGACTGTGAACAATCAAAATTAACCTAGATGCGCCGATAATGTGAACACTATTTTGCACGATGTGGAGCAATCAAATTGTTTAATATGTACCGATTTTTATCGACCACTTGTGTGCCGATCACAGTCGCCAATCAGCGCCGATACAAGGGATGGCAAAACGAAATTTTTAAATTGCACCAACTGGCTACTAAAATTTTACTTTTTTGAGCTTAATTGTACCAAAATTACATTTGTTTTATCTATTATTTATGTATTGAAACGTTAAATAGTACATTTGTACTACTAAATGAAAGAAAACAATTCGCTCTAACCAAAACATTGCAGTTGTATCGATGTTGCCATCCCTGGTTTGTAAACATCTGTTTACAAAACAACAATTACAAAAAAAAAAGAACAAGTGCAGTAAGTTTGAATGAAATTGAATATATTTTTTATTATACATGTATTAATATATTATTTAAAATTGTTAGGAAACATAATTTAATATTCGGACGGAGAATTTTGCGAATTTCTTAAGTAAAATTATGTCTGCCAACAAGTAAATAAACAAAAACATTTGATTTAATTTGCCCACACAGAAAAAATTATTTTTCCAATTCAAACAAAAAATTTGTAGAATCAAACAATTTTTTGTCTGAAATCGGTCCTATAAACAAATTTGCATATTCAAACAAATTATTTGCATTTTGTTTATTGAAAAAAAACACTGATTTTTTCAAACAAATAATTTAACTGAATCAACCAAAAAGTTTACTGAAATATGCTAAATTTCAAAATCAAAAAAAAAAAAAAAGTTTTTGCACAAGCAATGACGCGCACACAAGTAAGCACTGTATGAGAAGATGACGGCAGAGCAGAGCCGCCGGCTGGCTGGCTTTGAGACACATTTTTTTTGTTGAAATAATTTTTGAACGAAGTCTTATTTATACACACAAAACAATGTTTTTCTTTATCACTCTCTCTGTTGCTGTATCCTTTCCTTTGCTAAAGAAGAAATGTAACCAAAAACGGCAGCAGACCGACTCGATATGTTTTCCGTCATCATTCCATTTTTGTATTTGATGTATTTAACCAAACAGTTTTAAAAAATTGAATACGGGACTTTGTTTCTTGTAATGTTGTTTCTGCTATTGTTTTTCTTATAGTTGCACTTTTTTAAAGCGTCCAAAAATAGACTGTGTGTGTTTTTTGTTGTTGTACTTATATTTCACATAAGGAAGTGTTGCTTACGATCAAATAAAAAAATGCAAAAAGACGACAACATTAAAGAGCGTTAAATATTTCATACAAAATTATGAAAATTTGACACCAATAACGCGTTTATTATATTTTTGAAGAGTTGTCCACATTTTTGTTGGTTAAATAAAAAATCAAACAAAAATATTGTTTGAATCAGTAAAAAAATTTATAGAAATTAAAAAAATTTTCAAACAAGCGTTTGTTTGAAAAAAATTCGGCAATAATTTTTTCTGTGCAAATAGCACGATAGTGTGACCGCATTGTACCGATTATTGTCGCAATTGAGTTTTGGCCGATATGAACCGAAAAAAATTGGCACAATGTGCGACGATAATGGGACCACCCAAGAATAAATTGTGCAATGTTTTTAAATGTGCGCCGATATAGCACGATAAAAATCGTCACAGATTGTGCTACTTGAGCCGATAGTGGGACCTTAGCTTTAGAATGTTCAAACTTAGTAGAAGTCACTCCTATGGTATACTACACTTTTGAAAATAAAAATAAAGCGGGAATGCGCAGGGGAAAAAACATTCCATAGGACGCATATATTAAATATCTCTCAACTGAAGAAGTGGTTAAAGCAGTGTAGCGAAGCGCACCGGGTTAAGCTAGTTAAAATATATTGCTGCTTTTATTTTAAAAGGCTGTTTTTATTTACATATGTATGAAATGTTTAAGTAAATAAGAAATTATTTAATTATTTAAAATTGATTAAGCTTGAGGTCTTTTTATAAAAAATTATATTATATTTAATTGTTTCTCAATATTTCGCTAACCTTTGGTTAGCATCTTCAGGAAAATAACAAAGTTTAATAAAAACAAAAAACGATAACAAAATAATGAAAAAAAATTGTCAAAAAATTAAATTCAAAAACCTATTTGTCATAAAAAATTTTTCAAAAACCATTATTACAAAAAATAAATTTAACTAAAGTATAACAATTCATATAAACTGAAAAAATTTTTTCCTATCTATAAACCTAATTCGAAAACCAAATTTACAATAATAAAAAAATATTTTGGCTAATGAAAATTCCTAAAAAATAAAGATTTTTTAAAAACTAAACTTATTTTTATCTTATCTTACATACATAATTAAACTTATTTTCATTATTACAAACTACATACATACATAATTAAACTTATTTTCATTATTACAAACTAATATGTATATCGTGACCTAAGGACAAGAAGGTCCTAGTTTTCATGTAACAAATTGAACCCTCTTGTTCCAAGGCTGCGATAGGTACCTATATTTATATTATTATATCTAATCTTCTATCCCTAAATAACTAAATTCCTATAATTATTCGCTATATGTTCTGTGTCTGCTTTAAAATTTATTCTCTGTGCAATTGGTGTATTAATTATGTGTAACATTTCTAATATATATCTGCGTTTGTAGTTAGTTTCAGTGTTTAAAACCGACGCTTCTTCAAAATTTGGATAGTGATTAGATAGATGACAATGATGACTTAACGCTGTCTTTTTAGAATTAATGTCCCTATATTTTTGATCGGATTTATGTCCCGCAATTCTTGTCCTCAATTTGTTCTTCGTTGTACCTATGTAAACCTGGTTGCATCTTTCATTATCATTTCCTTTACAAGGAATTTTGAAGACAATGTTAGACATATCCCATTTACTAGTTCTATCCTTTGTCTTGCTAAATAAACCATTCAATGCATTATAAGCTTTGTATGCTATCTTATATTTATTAGTGTCAAAGATTTTTGATTCTTTTATCCTTTCCGAAACATTTGATATGTATGATAATGATTTGTATATCATTGGTTCTGTTGTAATCATATGTCTAGCATTCCCATTACACCTATCTCTATATTGATTAATTAATCCATAACTCAAACTATTTGGAAAATGGTTATCCCTTAATATATTTCTAATTCTAATAATGTTTTTTCTGTGATAAACCTTGTCACTAATTGTTAGTATCCTATTAATTAAATTTCTAGCAGTATTTATAATAATCCGTCTACTGTGTCCAGAATAATAATTCAAAATTCTGCCTGATGCTGTTGGTTTTTGATACCAATCTATTAATAAATTATTTCCCTTTCTTAAAGTATCTAAGAAAGGTAATTTTGAGTTACTTTCCATTTCTAAAGTGAATTTAATATTACTATTAAACTCATTAAATGTGTCCAACAAGTTATTTACCCCACATTCATTAATAATGCAGAAAATGTCGTCAACATATTTTATCATTATTTTAGGTTTAATATTCAGTTTTCCAATTGACGTGTCAAGTAACGTTTCCATTACAATATCCGCTACAATTGGAGAAGCAGGAGATCCCATTGGAAGTCCTTTCAGTTGTGTATATACTTTCCCTTTACAACTAAAATATCTGTTGTCCTCTATACAAAATTTTAAAATTCTTAAAAACAGTCCCTTGTCAATTTTCGTATATTCCTCTACTATGCTCCATTTTTCCTCTATTATTTCAAGTGCCAAATCGACTGGTACACTAGGAAATAGCGATACCACATCTAATGAAATTAATTTTTCATTGTTTTGTATACTATAATTACTTAACTTATCTTTGAATTGCACTGAATCCTTAACATTATATACAGAATGTTCAGTTATTCTTTTTAAAATATTCGTCAAATATCTACACAATTCATAAGAGGGTGAGTTTATAAAAGAACATATTGGTCTCAAAGGAAAATCGACCTTGTAAATTTTTGGTAAACCATAAAGTTTAGGAGAAGTAGCAATATTTGTTTTAAGTTTATGTCTTTCGGATATGGATATAATTTTCTGCCTAAAAAGTTCTTCTACAATTTCATTATTAGTTTTTTCCAATCTACCCGTAGGATCCCTGTTGATCACCTTATATTTTGTATCATCTTCTATGATATTATTAATTCTTATGTCATAATCTCCCTTATACATAGCCACGGTTGTGTTGCCCTTATCTGCCTTTAATACTAATATATCCCTATTTCTTCCTAAAAAACTTTTCGTCTTATTAAATTTATCTAATATAAACTTATCCCTGTTATCTAATCCCTTTTTGTTTAAATGATTGTCCAAAATAGTTGACAATTTATTTCTAGCTATTTCCTGATCTTCCTTCCCCTCTATTGTTTGAACTAAGTCCTCTGCTTCTGTTATAATTTTTAGTTTAGGGAAGTTTGCCCTCCTAACCGGTAAAACATATTTTGGTCCTAAGGATAACATCCACTTAACATCCCTTGGAATATCCTCCCGAGTTTTATTTACAAAAAATTTATTATTAACTCTAATTCCTAATTCTTCATTCTTTAATTCCCTCAGTTTTTCATATTTTTTTCTATGAATACTTCTTACCTTTTCATTTAAAGAAGCCTCAACTCTTTCTTCAAATTTTAGAAATTGTCTCATTTCCTCTTCCGTTAAACATCTTTTTAAATTTCTAATCACTATCTCCAAATCTCTTTGAAAAAGCTTCATTAGTTTGTGTTTTTGTTTAAGTGTTAATCTTAAAATCTTATTTTGTAATTCTTGTACATACTTATAACTAGTTTTCTGAATCCCTGGACGTCTCCTCTCCATCTCATATAAATTTGTAATGTTCTTTGTCGAATTGCATATAAATTTTGGCATAATCCCTGTATTTCTGCATCTAATTAAGAAAACTATTGATGACTTTGTTTTTATTATTCGGTCCCTTATAGCTTTGTATTTATTAATTAAACATCTTGTATGTTGATTCTTCTTAAATTTATTATACGTCATCATGAATTCCGAATCTCTTCGTGCTCTTGATTTTCAAATGTTATTTAGTATTACTTGACCTTTTTATTATAATTATTTAAAATTGATTAAGCTTGAGGTCTTTTTATAAAAAATTATATTATATTTAATTGTTTCTCAATAATGTAAATAAGAAATATTAAAAAAATAAATAGTATTTTATTTAATTGTTTTTCAATACAACAAGATTTATAATCTTATAATTAAAGTAAAGGATTTTTATATATTTTAATAAGTTTACTAGAACATAATAAAAAAAAGAAAAAAATTATGAAAATTTTAAAATTAATAAAAATAACAAAAACATGAAGAATCAAAGTAGAAAATTGTTATTATGCGTAATACTTGAAGAGTTCTTTTTTAAAGTGCAGAGCGTTGCTTATTAGTTGAATGGGCGACGGTAGCGTGTTCCAAAGACGGACAGAATGCACATAAAATTGCCACTAAGATATTTAATTTTGATGTCTGATGTGTATAATGTGATTTAATCTTCTAGAACGTGTAAATTGAATTTTCTCAAAAAGGTACGGTGGTTTACGGGTATATACAATTTTGTGTAATATGATCAAGGTTCTTATTTTTAACAAATTATTTATTGTGACTCCATAGAGCTTTTTCGCATACTGAGAGATATGGTCATATTTTCTCAAATTAAAAACATATCTCAGTATAGAGTTATACGTTGAAGTAAGTTTTTTTAGACTTCGTAAGTCACAGCTGGCATATATTTCGCTTCCATATAATAATGTAGGTATTAAATAAGATTTCGCAAGTAGAATTCGAATATTAAGTGAAGTAATAGACTGTGTGTTCCAAAAAATTCGTAGCTTTGCAAAAGTTTTTCCAGCAGCAGCATTTATGTGGTCAGACCAAGTGAGTGTGCAATTAAAAGTGATACCAAGATTTTTAGCTGTACATACAGTTTAAATTTTTTGGTTATCAAGCATTATTAATGGCTCAACGGGTTACTTAAAATTTTTCTTAGTAATCACCAAACATTTGGACTTCTTGGGATTTATACATAATCCATTTGTATTTGCCCATTCATTAATGTGTTTAAGATCCGCATTCAGTTTTTCCACATAGTTATTTATCTCCATTAAGCCACTACTTATATTAAGTTGAACGTCGTCAGCGTACATGTGTACATTACAGTATTGCAGTGTTTTTTCCAAATCATTTATATAAAGTGTAAAGTGTAAAAAGTAAGGCAAAACAGGTTACGAGCGAGATGTTTTATTATTTTTGAAAACAGATAGAATGAAATATTGCCATCATCAAGTTTACTACGTTTTTCTTCAGATTGTTGTGGTTGGGTTTTTATTCCTACTTGTTTAGGTTAAACTTGTTAAATTTTAAAATCAAATATTCTTTTGAAATTGTATTTAAAAATATTTTTTTTATTGAGTTGGCTTAGGTTTTTTTTGTTGAAAATTTGTAATTAAAATTGGTTTTGGTATAGAGCAATTCCATATGAAAACGATCAAAATTGGCAAATTTTTGGACGACCCCTCTCCGATTTTAAAATAAAAAGTCTCAATCGATTGCCCAGCAAAAAATAATGTACCTACATATTTTTTTTTTTTTATAGTGACTGGTTTAGTGGTGGTGTACACCACTGTCATGTGACAAAATTGAAGAATTCTTCATAAGGGACCTCATTGAAAGTTGTTAAAAAAAAAAAAACTACTAAAGCGATCGCAACGAGTGATAGCTCGTTGGAAAGGTATTGAATCAGGCTTTAATTGAAAAATAAATTTTTTAATAATTTTTCTTAGAAATTTGCCTTTAAATTTTCCCATGAAAATTAAATTTTCCGATTTTCCACAGAAGCTCCTAAATTTTCCGGCTAATTTTTTTTTTTTTGATTCCTCATAATTTTTGCTTTAAGAATCAGCAATAAAAAAGTGGGCCCCGACTCCTTGTTTGGACAGGAGAAGAGCATTTAAGAGACCACCTTGTTAAAAATACATTTTAAAAATTATTTTACAGTTAAAAATACATTTATGAAGAAAACATCTTTCTTATTTTGCTGCTTATACTTAATTACAATATTTATTAAAAATTTCAATTGTCTTGGCATCATTATAAAATTAAAGTAACTTTAAATTTAGCACGTCGGCAGACGAAGAGTACCGCTTTACATTAATTGACATATCAGAAATATTTGGTATGAAGCAATGAAACTTTTGCGTTCCAGTTATAGTTTTGACATTATTATATCTGTTTTGAATTCGTCGCTCCATGGCATCGTGTTCTTTTTGAGTGCATAAAACTGTGTTAATGGCAATTTCCTTGCTTTGAATCCACGAAAACAAATGTTGTACATTTAAGATCTGGTCAGTATATGGCCTTTGCAAACTTGCCTTAGTCGCCATGCGTTTTAGGGTTCCCAATAACGCATCGCATGGGCCCTTACCGTGGGACGTCGCGAAAAAGTGCCACTCGACCTTGCAGTTTTGTTCTTCTTCAATTATGCAATGATTGTAAAAATTTTTTTTATTCTTGTACTGAGAAGCCGCGCCGTCTGAGAAAAATGTTACTTTGTCGATTGCATCGAATTTTGATCTTAAGAATTCAAACAGTTTCATTTGAAATAAATAAACGGACACATAATTATGAGCTAAACTCTCCGCGACAACAACAAGGCTTACGGTCTGTAGTTATGCAAAAAGGATGCACCGTGCACTGGTCGTTTGCCCAGTGATAAGCCTGAATTTCATCCTGAACGAGAAAAGTGTAATTCTCGGCAAAGTCGCTTATCACAATGAATTCATTTTGGGCTAATTTCTCCTTACTTTCCTTTAGAAATTTCGATTGCATCTCGGATATGAAATGGTGCGCCTTCAGTTCATTCAACTTGAATCCGAATTCCTCGATGAATTCCGGAATCTGCTTTACCACGGTCGCAAGGGAACATCTGCCGCTGCTAATTATCCACTGTTTGAAATGCACCTCCTGAATTAACAGCTGTTCAAACTTTTCCGCCAAATATTGCTCTAGCTCGTCAATCTTCAGACAATTGTCGCATTTGGACAGATGACAATTTTCCGTGGGGTATGCGCACAACGATTTCGACAGGAGGTCCCTATATGTTTCAATTTCACCGTGAAATACTTTCAATTTCTTGCATGGAAAGAAAATTAATTTGATGTTTTGATGAAACATGCAAACGCAGACAGAATGCGTTCCGTGCCTGTCTTATGCCAGCACGCATTCTTTTGGTCGTAGGATGGCAAACTTAGAAAATCCCACTTTTTCTGCTGGGTATTTCTCATTGAACTGATGGTATGCTTCGGATAGATTACAAATAATAATCTGCGCTGTTTGTGTACTTTTTCTCCATCTTCACGTGTGATAACATAGTCACGTGTACCTGGGCAGGCGCGGCTGTTGTCATCATTGCAGTAAAAATTTTGAATCAATTTCACCGTTGCTTCGCTGAGGGTCCTTGAGCCAAATTTCTTGGTGGGAGTCGCCAATATGCCCTTCTGTCGAACTAATTCTTTGCTTCTTCTCGCGATGTAAAAAGATGTTTGAAACTGTTCAGAAATCTTGCGTATAGACCATGATTGAGGCAGCACAGATAAAATGAGATATTTCTCCGGAAAAGTGGTCGCTAAATTGAATTTTCTTTTCAACTGCTCATTCATTTGTTTGCCGTCATCAACGTCATCTGCTTGACTGCATTCGTTATCAGAGCCTTCATCAAATATTGTCGCGATTGCACTCATAACCTTGCCTTTTTTCTCTTTCCTATATGTTTCACTTCGCAACTTTCTTTTTCTAATAGGCGTTTCGCCTAAAGTGGTAATAGCCTCATTCAAAGGACTCAAAGACATATTGACCATCGGAATGTCTGCCTCACTATCAGATGAAACATTTTGTTCACTTGTCATTTCACTCTCGGATTGTGGCTGCATTTGTTTCAATGCATTTGCTTGTTGAGACAACTCGATTTTACACTTGGGGCAAATGAATTCTGCTTCTGCACCGTATTGTATATTTAATTCATTCATGTATCGCTTCGAAACACCAGTTAATTTTAATACTTTTATCTTTTTCGAACGATGTCCACTCTTGTTAAACGGATTGCAGCAAAATTTATTCATTTTACTTTAAATTGTCTTTACAGCTTCACTCTTTACTTTACAAAAAAAAACAATTTAACACTTTCACGTTTAGTATTCAACTGAAATTTGACTCAGAGTGTGTGAAGTATTTATATTTACTAGGATCGCCCGGTGGCCGAAATTCGACCACTTCACATTTACTTTTGAGAGAACCTGTGCGTTGTACAATGAAATCGTACACATTTTAAGAGAACGGCTAAATTCACTATTCACCTATCTTTGTACGTGTGTCTATAGGATAAATTAAAATGCTTTTTAAACACTTTTATTCCAAAAATTTAGAAAAAAAAATATATTGTGCATATCCCCGTCGTCATGTGTGTTTGCCAGTATAATGCAAGAAAAAAACACATTTTGGGAGAATAAAAAAACACACAACTTCTTTTTATACATGTATGTGCGTGTGTTTGCAAACAAATTTAAAACGCTTTTAAAACCATTTAATCCTCAAAATTGATATTTATATTGTGCATTTCTACACAAAAATACCTTTAAAACGATATATGTTTCATTAAAATCGGTGGACGTTAAGATACTTAAAAATCAACGATAAAAAAATTGCTTCCGTATTTATATATAAGATTTTTTGGTAAAAAATAAGCGATATTTGCTTTTCTTTAATAGGAAAATTTGCGTGAACTACTAGTCATAAAATGTTTTTTAAAGAGGGACTTAATTGGTTACTGCCAATAAGCCGACCACAGGTCATAAAATGTTTTGCAAATTTTTTAAATTAACAGGTAATAAATATTTCGCCATATTTATGGAAAATCCGTGTTTTATGACTTGTTTCTGCACGTGTCATTTTAGGCGAAATATTTATTACCTGGTAATTTAAAAAATTTACAAAACATTTTATGACCTGTAACCTCAGTCGGGTTTGGTGTGCCATTACATGCCACTGCTGCTATTATCCATGGATTTATGGCCGATCTTGTGAAGGCAGACCATATTCACTACACACTCAACTTGGGGCTCTTAAAAAAAAATTGATTTTTTCTTCATAAATGTATTTTTAACTGTAAAATGATTTTTAAAATGTATTTTTAACAAGGTGGTCTCTTAAATGCTCTTCTCCTGTCCAAACAAGGAGTCGGGCCCATTTTTTTATTGCTGATTCTTAAAGCAAAAATTATGAGGAATCCAAAAAAAAAAAAAATTAGCCGGAAAATTTAGGAGCTTCTGTGGAAAATCGGAAAATTTAATTTTCTTGGGAAAATTTAAAGGTAAATTTCTAAGAAAAATTAGGAAAATTTTATTTTTCAATTAAAGGCTGATTCAATACCTTTCCAACGAGCTATCACTCGTTGCGATCGCTTTAGTAGTTTCAATGAGGTCCCTTATGAAGAATTCTTCAATTTTGTCACATGACAGTGGTGTACACCACCACTAAACCAGTCACTATAAAAAAAAAAAAAAAATATGTAGGTACATTATTTTTTGCTGGGCAATCGATTGAGACTATTTATTTTAAAATCGGAGAGGGGTCGTCCAAAAGGTGATCGCTTTCATATGGAATTGCTCTATATTGTCTGAAAATTTAGAAATTTTAAATTAAACATATTGAATATGTTAATACATGCTCGGTTTTGATCAAGTAGCCTTTTGAAGAATTATTAGATTTTGTTTTGCGAAGGTAATTTGTTTGAAAATTTGAATATTTATTGGAAGTCGTAGCTTTACCTGTTTATGAAAACTTTTGGTAATGAGAGAGGCATTTGTTTTTGCAAGTTCTATATTTTGGGGTATTGATTAATTTTGGAAAAAGGAGGAGTTGAAAAAGATTGACGGAGAAGTAATTAAAAACGTCTGAATAATTTGAGTGAAAAAAAAGGAAAATATTCGAAAAAGAATACATATATAAAAAGAAGAAAGGATATAAGGAAAAGGAAGAAAAATTGTTATATAAAAAACGCATATTCAAATAAAAACGAAGTTATTGCATTAACAATAGAAATCTAAAAGGAAAGAAAATAAAAATAAGAAAACAGAAATAAATAAGTACCCTAAAAAAATTTAATGTTGGTAATAAATCTGCTATAAAGAAAGTTTTAAATGTTTGAAAATTATCAGGAAAATATTGAAATCAAAAATAAAAGCAGTGATAAATGGGAAATATATTCGAGAGCACCAATTGTGTCGGTGTTCGAGATAAAAATTTAATAAGAAAAAATTATTGACTTCTTTTTATATTAATTTGACAACAAAAACTGTGATAAATTAATTTAAATTTTTAAAAGTAGAACTGGTGAATCATAATTTAAATCAACTATAAATGTCCTAGCAAAAATAAAATAAATAAATGAAATAAATGAAAATTTAACCGCAATTTCAACATTGCATCCAAGACAAAAGCATTTCAAATAACTGTAAAAAAACCAAGAATTGCTTATTAGATATCCTGTTGCAAAAAAATATGCAAGTCGTGTGTTTATAAATAAATATAATTAAAAATAGTTTGATTTAATTTCGTAAATATTAATTCGATTGATTTTTTTTACTTTTGTGAAATTTGTATTTTAAAACAATTGATTTCTAGAAGCTGAAATGTACATTTCAACAGTCAATTGGAAATAAGTAAGTTGTTATTGAATCGTTATTTAGAAACTTAAATTTGATTTTGTTTATTTTTTTTCCTTTTAATATGTGATATGAAATGTTCCATTGTTGTTTTAATTTTAAAAGAATTGAAATACCATTGTACACAATACTGTTTTTTTAATATTGCTTAATTTTAGTTTTGGTTTAATAAAAATGGTAATCTTGGTTTAATTGAATGAAGAATATGTGTTGCAAATTTTTTTTTGATGTGTTGAGTTGTGGAAATATAGAAGGATAGATGGAATAAAATCACAATAAAATATTTTCTTTATGGAATTGAGATTAATTATAACATTGACTAATTAATCAAGGTAGTATTTTGATACCAAAGGGGTGGGCTATGGTCAAGGAACATTAACAACTGTTTCCTGACAAATATTCAAATTCGTTCAAAAACTTATAACCTCACTAATCGAACCCAAAGTGTTTAATATAATTAGTGACGTTACAAAATGGCGCCCATAGGGAACAGGATATTTTTATTTAATGTAACTTAATTGTCAGATTTGTTTGATTTATAATTGTGCATTTAACTTAAATGTTCTGTAAGATTAATTGGCTACAGCCAGTGGTATTATTTTACGTGTCAGTGTTGTTGTGTAATTAATTGATCTTTGTTCGAGTTGCTGATATCATCAACCTATTTTTAATTTGATATTAGTTGTGATGAATTTGATGTTCTATTGTGTGAATTTGAATATTTCTTTTTTTTTTATTTTTGAATTTTATTGTGATTCCATTTGGAATTCGAGTTTCCACAACTCAACATTTTTATGAATTAATTGAATTTTTGTTGGTTTGCTTTAAAAATAACAAATAAAATTTTTTTTATATATAGTTTGTTTAATGTTTGTTTTTGTTTAAATTTGACTTTTTATCACAGTTCATTATTCATTATTCAATATTTTTCTTTTTTCTCTTCTTTCATTTTAAATTTGGATTTTTGTTGTTAATGCATATTAAATATTATTATTTTTTTTTAGTATTTTCTAAATATTGAATATGGCTTCGAATAGACCTATTACTCGCGGTTATGCTGCTAAATCGTTAGAAGATATGAATGGAAAAATTAGCGTAGATCAAAAATTATCAGTTAGCGAATCTGATTTGAATGTAACAGTTAGGCATATAGATGAAGGTTTATTGAACGAGGACGATGTTAATGTGTAGATAGTCGACAAGTTTTCATTGGATACTATTAAGGAAGTAGTGTATGATGTAGTTAAAAATAATGTAGCGGATTTAATATCGAATGTAGAGCAAAGTTTGGGTTTGAGAATGAACGATGCTATTTCACAGTTGGCTTTACAGGGTAATTTATATTTTGAAAATAATAACCAATCAGGGTGTAAGGAAAATGATTTTAAAGTAATTGATAAAAGAGGTTTAAGTGGTGCTAATAAGCCTTTGGAAATGCATAGATGGAACATTTATTTTTCGGGTGATGATAAGGAACTTCGTGTTGTTGATTTTATAAGAAGGGTGGAACATATTTCCGCTTCTCAGGGGATTTCGCTTCAGGAAGTTGCCAATAATTTGTACATTTTGTTAAAAGGTAATGCTGCAAACTGGTATTTTCAGTGGGTGCAGAGAAATAGAAACATTACCTGGAATTCCCTACAGTCAGCTTTGCAAGTTCAGTTCAGATCTTGTGAGAGTGACTATGAATTGGAACATCGAATGATGAACAGATTGCAGAAATACAATGAATCATTTGATCAATTTTATAACGAGATACTTGATTTAAATTCGAGAATGAGTTGCCCAAGGTCGGATAGGGATTTGATAGAAATAATGAAAAGAAATATTGCTAGTAAAATGTTAATCTTTGTGCATAATTCGAGTTGTCAAAGTCTACCGGAATTTTTGTTGGAATGTAGACGAGCTGAACGTAATGTTTTAAAACTTGATTCAAGTGTTAGTAAAACTTTATTCAAACCGAAAATAAATGAAGTAGAACTTGTTGATGAGGTTTCTGCGGATGTTGATGGTAATGTAAAATATATTGAGGCTTTTATTGGAAAATCTTCTAAGAATGTCTCGGACATAACTTGTTTCGATTGTAAGGAAAAGGGTAATTTCGCATTCAATTGTACAAAAAAATCTGGTAGAGTTATCTGTTATAGGTGTGGTAGAGATAATTATGTTATTTCTAATTGTCCTTTCTG
Source organism: Pollenia angustigena (assembly GCA_930367215.1). NCBI lineage: Eukaryota > Metazoa > Arthropoda > Insecta > Diptera > Polleniidae > Pollenia > Pollenia angustigena. Next base: position 132,426,778 of record OV884056.1, on the reverse strand, counting down.
CGCAGAGGGAAACTTTCAGAAGAACAGGAGAACCGGGGTCCTGTTCGAAACTAGATGAATCCCGGATCCCGGAATTGACGAAATTTACACAGGATGTACAAGACAATTTTCATAACAGATGGGCGAAATATTTTGAGGTTCGGACGAACATTTTTGGTGAGCTTAATGGGGGGACGAGGCCAATATCAGACAAGATTTTAAAAACTCGAAAAAGACATAAAGAGCTCAAGAAAGAGCACAGGATTGTTGAAGGTGCGATACTTAGTGGTGATGGTGGCGACATACGGCCTTTTGCGGAAATTGAAATTTTTGGGGAAAAAATAAAAGGGTTGTTGGACAGTGGTGCCACAATTTCTGTTCTAGGATTAAATTCAATTATAGGTAAAATTATTGCTGATATAACTTTTAATGACCGAACTTTATTTAGGCTTTAATTTTTGGAAAATATTTGGACTAGATTCGACACTAAATTTAGAGGTTAGCGAGATTAGTAGTTAAATTAACGACAACAGGCACGAATTGACAGATTTGCAGGAAAATGAGTTTAAGATGGTGATCGGACATTGATGTGATAGTTTCTATATTTTATGAAAAAATGTACGCCTTTTTTGATATTTGCATACCTAAACAATTTTTTTATACTCCAGTTGGACCGCCATGGAACTCTAAACAGCTTACTAGGCTTAAAAATCTAAAGAATAAAAATTATAAAAAATTCAAAAAGTCTGGATCATTTATTGATTACGGAAAATACTCTGTCAGTCGTTCAGAATATAATCTGCTGAATCATGCTTTATATAATCAATATATAAATAAGGTGAAAAACAATTTCGTTCGAAACCCAAAATCGTTCTTTGCATTCGTCAACTCTAAAAGAAAATCTAATGGATATCCATCCGTTATGAAATTTCGTTGCCAAGAATCTGGAGATTCTCAGGTCATATGTGATATGTTTGCCGATTTTTTTGCCACGACTTATTCTGATGCTGTATACGATGATAGTAATGGTTATCCCTATATGCTCTCATCAAACCATGCAATCTCTTTCCCTACTTTTAATAGTAATGATATTTTGGTTAACTTAAAAAGGCTAAAGATGTCTTTTAGTCATGGTCCTGATCTTGTTCCAACGTGTATTTTAAATCAATGTGCTGAATCATTAGTTACGCCATTAACTTTTATGTTTAATGCGTCGATTATATGTGGTTATTTTCCCGTATTATGGAAAGATTCGTATATAAAACCTTTATTTAAATCTGGCAATAATTCGGATATAACAAACTATAGAGGAATTGCCAAATTGAGTGAGATTCCAAAACTTTTTGAAAAACTAGTTACTGATTTCCTCAGTCATCACACCTCGTCCTTACTGGCAGCTTGCCAGCATGGTTTTAGAAAAGGCTGTTCAACTACAACGAATGTACTTCATTTAACAACTTTAATTAATTGTGCATTTACACAAAAGAAACAAACTGATGCTGTTTATACTGACTTCAGTAAAGCGTTTGATAAAGTTAACCATCACCTTCTTCTTACTAAATTGGATTTATTAGGTTTATCCCGTAGAAGTTTATGCTGGTTAAGTTCTTATTTAATTGGAAGAAAGCAAAAAGTACAATTCAATAATTGTATATCCAAGTACATTTATGTTTCGTCCGGTGTTCCCCAAGGCAGTCATCTTGGCCCACTTTTATTTTCGCTGTTTATTAATGATCTGCCCAACGTTATCAAGTTCGCCAATATATTGATGTATGCTGACGATGTAAAAATTTTCCATTCTTTTAATTGCTTCGCTGATCATTTTTATCTTCAATCGGATCTTAATAACTTCTTTTTATGGTGTAATCATAATATGATGGAGCTGAATCTTGTGAAATGCAAATGTATGCGTTTTTATAGAAATAACTGTATTGCCGTTAATTATGCTTTGGGTGGCCATCAACTGGAGTTGGTTGATTCGTTTCTTGATCTTGGAGTCTTACTGGATCCTAAATTAAACTTTGTTTCTCATATAAAATTAACTGTGAATAAAGCTCGAGGTGTTCTTGGCTTTATTAAGCGCTGGGCTAAAGAATTCACCGATCCATACATAACGAAGCAACTTTACGTATCACTCGTTAGACTAATCTTAGAATATGCGTCAATCATTTGGGACCCATTTTACAACATTCACAATTCTCGTATTGAATCGGTCCAAAAACAATTTTTATTATTCTGTTTACGTGGTCTACATTGGAGTTACTCGACAAACTTTCCTTCATATGCTAGTAGACTGGCATTAATAAAATTACCATCGCTCAAAAGTCGTCGTACAATGTTAAATGTTTCTTTTATGGTTAATCTTATTAATGGTAATGTTTGTTGTGATTTTTTGTTAGAGTCTGTTAAATTTAAAATACCTAGTCGCAATACGCGTCATTACAATCTGCTCTTTGTTAAATTTTATAGAGAAAATTATGCTTTTGCTGATCCTTTTTCAAGGTTATGTAGACAATTTAATTCTCTGTCACAATTTGTTGATTTTTCTTTATGTTTAAATTCCATAAAGCATAAAATTATGGTTTTTCTTAATTCGTAAATTTGTATGTACATATATTCTGTAAAGTGTAGTATATTTTAAAATGCTTATTGTTATTCATTAATTTTAAGTCAATATTGTAATTAGTCAGTAAGGATAATATCCATTGATTAAATAAATAAATAAATAAATAAATAAATATGTTTTCTTCGTCCGAGGTTTTAGGCTTAGGAAAAACATCGATTCTCGAACATGTTATTGATACTGGCAATGCGAAACCAGTTAAACGTAGACACTATCTCACCAGCCAAACAGAAATTGATTTATGAGGAACTTGATCGCATGACTAAGTTGGGAGTGATTGAGGAGAGCAATAGTCCTTGGTCTTCACCAGTAACCGCTGTAATTAAGCCGAATAAGACGCGAATTTGCTTAGATAGTAGGGAACTCAATAAAATTACAATTAGGGATGCATATCCTATACCGTATATTGAGGGGTTATTGATGAGACTTGAGGACACATTTTATATAAGTGCAATAGACCTTAAAGACGCCTTCTGGCAAATTCCGTTGGAAAAAAGGAGCCAGGAAAAGACAGCCTTTACAGTGCCTGGTAGACCGCTATACCATTTCAGGGTAATGCCATTCGGCCTTTGCAACGCCCCACAGACTATGATGCAACTTATGGATAGAGTAATTCCTTCTGAGCTAAGGGAAAGGGTTTTTGTTTACTTGGACGATCTGCTTATATTTTGTAAGAATTTTGAGGATCATATAGTGTTATTGAGAAAAGTTGCTGAATGCTTGGTCAAGAGTGGTTTTAATATAAATGTTGCAAATTCAAAATTTTGCATGAGGGAGGTCAATTACTTAGGATTTATAGTAGGTTGTGGTAGCATTAGAACTTTAGATGAAAAAGTTGAAGCTATTCGTAATTTTAAAATTCCTTGAACTGTTCGAGAGGTACGGCAATTTCTTGGCGTTGCTAATTATAATAGGAAGTTGGTTCATAATTTCTCTTCGTTACCTTCTCCTATATCTGACCTAATTAAAAAGGGTAAAAAGTTTGAAATGACTGAGGAGGCTTTAGAGGGCATATATATATTTAAAACGTTCATTGACTTCTGCTCCTGTGCTCGTGTACCCAGACTACTCTAGGCCATTCATAGTTCAATGTGACGCATCCAATTCGGGCATTGGTGCTGTGTTACGTCAACTTGACTCAGAGGGGTTTGAAAGGCCAATTTATTTCTATTCCAAGAAGTTAAACAAATCTCAGAAAAACTATTCAGTTACAGAACTTGAGTGTCTGGCAGTTGTCTCCGCTATAAAGAAATTCCGTCCGTATTTAGAAATGCAACCGTGAAAACGAAATTTCTGAGCTTTTTGAGTGTATTTTAGATGTGGATTTAAAAAGTAAGGAGTTTGATTGTGAAGATTATAAATCATTGAGGCAAAATTGTCAGGAGAATTCTCAATATTTACCGGACATGAAGGTATCTGGAAAGTTTGTTTACCAAAGATTAGGATTTTCTGAGGGAAATTCAATTTCTGATGCTTTGATATGGAAGTTATGGGTTCCAAATTCACTTACAGAGGATTTGATAAAATCAGCTCATAATCCTCCTCAAGCATCCCACGGTGGAATTTCTGAGACACTTTTTAGGCTTCGTGAAAAATATTATTGGCCCAATATGGCCATTCAGGTCAGAAATTATATTGGTAATTGTGAGACATGAAGTCTACAAAGGTTTCTAATTATATAGCGAGACCACCGATGGGAAAGCAGACAATAACGGAAATACCATTTCAAAAAATTTTTATCGATCTTCTTGGTCCATATCCACGTTCAAAAGCTGGAAATACTTATATGCTAGTGGTGTTAGATCACTTTAGCAAATTTTGTTTATCCATCCTTTACGAAAGGCTGATTCTAATAGCATAATAACATATTTGCAGAATCATGTTTTTAGTGTGTTTGGTGTTCCGGAAACTGTTCACAGTGATAACGGGAGTCAGTTTATTTCTAGGGATTTTGCTGAAATGTGTGGAAATTATGGAATTCGTCAGATATTCAGTGGATCTTATGCACCCCAGAGTAATGCGTCCGAGCGAGTCAATAGATCAATTTTGGCTGCGATACGATCGTATGTAGGTGACAATCAGACGAGATGGGATGATAATGTTTGCCATATTTACCAAGCTCTTCGTAGCTCCGTTCACTCTTCTATAGACATTTCTCCATATTATGCATTATTTGGAAGAAATATGATTACACATGGTTCAGCTTATAATATACTCAGGAATTTGAAAAATTTAAACGATGATGAAATAGAAATTGTTAGTTCACCAGATCATGTAAAACTCATTAATGATTCTGTATTAAAAACTTTGGAAAGATCTTATAAGAAAAGTGAACGTACATATAATTTGCGAGGATGTAGGAATATTAGATATGAACCTGGTCAGCAAGTTTATAGAAAAAATGTTCAACAGAGTGATTTTTCAAAGCAATTTAACGCAAAATTAGCTCCCAAATATGTAAGGGCTAGAATTGAATCAAATGTTGGAAATTGCTTATATAGATTAACAGATCTCAATGGAAAATTTATAGGAGTATTTCACGGAAAGGACATCAAACAATAAAAACGCCCGGCTAATACCGTGGGTCGTGCAACACGTGGGAACATGTCTTTAATTATTTCAAAATACACAGAGTCCCAAAACATTTCCTTCCTATTTTATATTTGTAAACGTTTTGGTTTGTTGTGGTTGGGTTTTTATTTCTACTTGTTTAGGTGAAACTTGTTAAATTTTAAAATCAAATATTCTTTTAAAGTTGTATTTAAAAATATTTTTTTTTTGAGTTGGCTTAGGTTTTTTTGTTGAAAATTTGTAATTTAAATTAGTTTTGGTATATTGTCTGAAAATTTAGAAATTTTAAATTAAACATATTGAATATGTAAATACATGCTCGGTTTTGATCAAGTAGCCTTTTGAAGAATTATTAGATTTTGTTTTGCGAAGGTAATTTGTTTGAAAATTTGAATATTTATTGGAAGTCGTAGCTTTACCTGTTTATGAAAACTTTTGGTAATGAGAGAGGCATTTGTTTTTGCAAGTTCTATATTATCCGCAAATTATAAAAATATGTTTTGTTTATTTCGATAATACAAGAATTCCCAATAATATTATTATACCCTTCACCGAAGGTAAAAGGGTATATATAACTTTGTCATTCCGTTTGTAATTTCTACAATATTGATCCTACACCCTATAAAGTAGATATATTCTGGGTCCTTATGAAAAGCGAAGTTCAAATCCGGTTGTCCGTCTGTCCGTCTGTCCGTCTGTCTGTTGAAATGGGTTTTCCGAAGCCCCCAGATATGATGGGAGCTTCGTTGGGGTATCTTTCTGTCAGGTATTCTTATTATAATTTTGCTATTGAAATTCAGCCAGATCGGTCCACAAATGGCTGAGATATGAGCAAAAAACCACGACTACCTCTAATTTTTCCCAAAAATCCCTTGTGGTTGTTGTATTTTTATTACTTTTTGCTGTATATCTGGTGAACGGAAAAAGCCAAATCTTCCAAACTAGGTACACAAAATTAGGTTGCCAATACACACCATCCTACAAAATGTGGGCGGGATTGGAGAAGTGGGCGTGGTACCTCCCGTACAAAAAAAATTAAAAATTTTATAAAAACCTAAATTTTAAGGCTGCCATATGTCCTATGGATATGATTTATATACCAAAATATCGGAAGTTTTTAGTAGAACATATTTTATAAAAAACTCGGGAAAATCGGTTCAGATACAAAAAATTTATGACCAAAATTTAATTTTTTTTTTTTAAATACCCATTTTCGGTAACCATGGATCTTCCCGAGTCCAAGTTTTATAACACAAACAAATGGTAAATTTCTTGCTTAACACGTCGGTATATAAATCTGTCAAATCGGTTAAAAAATGGCTGAGTTATCAGCGAAATCCACGACTACCTCTAATTTTTTAAAAAAATCCCTTGTTGTTGTTGTATTTTTATTACCTTTTGCTGTATATCTGGTGAACGGAAAAAGCCAAATCTTCCAAACTAGGTACACAAAATTAGGTTGCCAATACACACCATCCTACAAAATGTGGGCGGGATTGGAGAAGTGGACGTGGTACCTCCCGTACAAAAAAAATTAAAAATTGTATAAAAACCTAAAAAAGTAATGGCCAAAATAAAATGTTTTTTATTAAAATATCAATTTTTGGGAATCATAGATCTTCCCGAGTCCAAACTTTTTAAGTCAAGTAAATGGTAAATTTCTTCCTAAGCACGTCGGTATTTAAATCTTTCAAATCGGTTTAAAAATGGCTAAGTTATGATCAAAATACTGCAATCCCAAAAATTATTTTTTTTATACCCTTCACCGAAGGTAAAAGGGTATATATAACTTTGTCATTCCGTTTGTAATTTCTACAATATTGATCCTACACCCTATAAAGTAGATATATTCTGGGTCCTTATGAAAAGCGAAGTTCAAATCCGGTTGTCCCTCTACCCCCCCCCCCCCCCCCCCCCCTTTCAATTGTTTACATATACTAGCATAACGCTCAATATGATTTTCGTTATCATCCTTCTATATTATTTCATCTATTTAACCAAATTATTTTAACAAATCGAAACTAGGAATTTTTGTGTGTTTTTTTGCTACTTAAAAACTCCCCAAAATGATAAAAGAAAACAAACACGCATACTTACATGCCACAAACTATTTTGGTGAATATGTTTCCATATTTCAGTTCTCAACTCAAATAAGTTTTATGGTTTACAACTTTGCTATTGTGGTGAACAAAAGTAATTACAACCCTACACAGTGAAAATAAAACGGGCCATATTTCATTTTAATGATATTCAAACAACGTTCCTTCATAGTTTAGTTGTCTAGGGGGTTAAGTTAGAAACTGTGAGTTCTCTCGTTCGAATCTGGTTTTTTTAAAAGAAATTTTTTTTTTAATTTTTATTTTTTATGTTCTAAAAACGATTTAAAAAAAATATTTACCAGTTTTCGCTTTTTAAATTTAATTTATAATGGAGTTTAAAGTATTATAATTATGTATGTATACATATGTAAAAATTATTTAGTTTTTGTCTAGTTGCTCTGTATTCTGCTCCCACAATGGTGAAGGGTATATTAGATTCGGCACAGCCGAATATAGCTCTCTTACTTGTTTTTTTTTAATGTACAAAATTTTTTGAAATACCAGCAAGGTTTTTTTTATTGAATCTCTAACCAAATTTTCAATAAGTATCGAAATCTTAATCCTAATAGTTATTTATTAGATAAACATTTTTTTTCATTTTTCGAATTTATTCTATGAGTTAAATTTCAGTTATGTATTTTGTAAAGCTTTTTTGTAATAGTTCTATTCCTTTAATTTTTCAGAAATGACTTTATACACTACCAGACTATTATATTGTATTTTCTTTTTACATTTTACCTTAGCCTTCCTTTGGAAAGCAATGAGGTATATTGAATGTTCAGAAAAATTTACAATTATTAGACACCAGCAGAATGTAATGCATTTTCTGGCCCGCTACGGCCTTCGTCAGCATTCTTTGTGTCTCACTGGATAGTGTTACTTTATAAATTGAATGTATTTAACTCAACTATTTTAACAATTAGAAATTGGGAATTATTTCCTTGTGAAGGTTACTTTATATTATTATAAACATTTTTTTTAATTTTTCGAATTTATTCATTGCTTTCCAAAGGAAGGCTAAGGTAAAATGTAAAAAGAAAATACAATATAATAGTCTGGTAGTGTATAAAGTCATTTCTGAAAAATTAAAGGAATAGAACTATTACAAAAAAGCTTTACAAAATACATAACTGAAATTTAACTCATAGAATAAATTCGAAAAATGAAAACAAATGTTTATAATAATATAAAGTAACCTTCACAAGGAAATAATTCCCAATTTCTATTTATTAGATATTTTCAATGAAACATCTAGTTTACTGTATTCAAATACTTATTATTCTACATTCAATCCCAGCAGATGGCATCTATGTATAACCAAAGGTTGAATTATTAAAAAGCCTTAGTATTTGCAATATTTATGTTTATATGAATCAAAATTCTATTCGATAATTTTTGACGAAAGCACGGATTTGTCGGGGAAAAGCCAGATTTCCTTATCTTTAAAATATTTCAACATACAACAAAAATTTGAAGAGGCTTCAAAGGATATGGATGACGTTGATGTGCCAAGTGATGCGAAGGCACTATCATCAATAGTTCTTAAAGCTTTGACAAATTTTGGTCTTAACCTAAAAAATTGTGTAGGAGTTGGAACAAATGGGTGTCCAATGCTGTCAGCAATGAAGTTATTAAAAAAGTCTAATTCCTAAAAGAAAGATGAATATAAGTGAACTCTAAAATCACTTATTCGCAGCTTAAAAATTTTGTAATTTTTTGATAAAAGTCGTGAACCCTTTGTGACGCACACCTTACAACGCATGCTACAGTTTTTCAGTACTATATAATAAACCCAATTTTATTTATTTTTACAAAACAAATTACATATGAGGGGCTTAAAGCACAAGGGGTTCTAGTGACTTATTTTAAATAATGAGATTGAAGCGGTTGTTTCGCTTGTGCTCCAAAGGAAGCAGGTATTTAAATGTCAAGTGCTTGAATTTATCACTATATCTAGCGTCCGGATGAGAATCCTACATTTACCTCTTGTGCTCTGAACAACTTCTCCGAAATATACCTATAATTTAATATGTAAACTGAATTTTAGAAAAAGGCACTTAAACCCCTTGTGCTCTAAGCCCCTCATATATAAACTAATTTTGTGATCATTAATGAATGTACGAATGATTATCAATCTTTTTTTTGAACGAAATTTATATTGTGATGAGTCTGCTGTAAGTGCTATTTTAATCTCAAAAAGCACCTAAAATAATAATTAATTCGTGTATAACATTAAGAGATCAGGGGTGGGGTGGTATTTGGTAAAAGTTATTGTATTAATGATCGTCGAAATACATATGAGTGAATGCATGTCAAACCGTTAAGTCGTTCGGCATCATCACCTCCGATTTGAATGAAATTCAACACAAATGTTGAATGTTATTGGACTTTAACAAAACATAAATTTTCAGACCCCAGATTCTTTCGGCTTCCGAAATATGACGTCATAAAAGATGAGAAAAATGTGAAAAAAACTCAAAAGTCTCCTTACAAAAGGGGATAGAACTCTTGAACTACGCAAGATAATTTAGTTTTAATGGTATCGTTTTAAAGGTGAAAGTGCACCCTTTAAAATGATATGCATATTGTGTTTTTCTAAGAAAAGGTCAAAGCTCAATTATTGGGGTCTTGAGTTCAAAGCTCCATATCTAGAAAAGTATATTTTTTAAAATTCTTAAAAAAATATATGTTAAGTATTATACCCTCTTCAACATTTGCAGAAAATTTAAAGGTGGAGACTCGATTGGTGTCAGAGTTATATACCAGAACGGTATTCTAAGTATGTTTTGTGTTCAAAAACCCCTTGTTGTTGTTGTATTTTAATTATTTTTTTCAGTATATCTGGAGATCGGCAAGAGCCAAAGTTTCCAAATTTAGTACACAAATTTAAGGTATCAATACACACCATCCCACAAAATGTGGTCGGGATTGGAGAAGTGGGCGTGGTACCGCCCGTACAAGAAATATCAAAAATTGTATAAAAACCTGAATCTTTGGACTGTCATATGATCTATGGTTACGCCGTATATATCAAAAGATCGGAAATCTTTAGTAGGAAATATTCTCTAAAAAACTCGGAAAAATCGGTTCAGATACAAAAATTTTTTGATATTTTTTGTACGGGAGGTACCACGCCCACTTCTCCAGTCCCACCCACATTTTGTGGGATGGTGTGTATTGATAACTAAAATTTGTGTACTAAATTTGGAAACTTTGGCTCTTGCCGTTCTCCAGATATACTGAAAAAAATAATTAAAATACAACAACAACAAGGGCTTTTTGAACACAAAACATACTTAGAATCACGTTCTGGTATATAACTCTGACACCAATCGAGTCTCCACCTTTAAATTTTCTGCAAATGTTGAAGAGGGTATAATACTTAACATATATTTTTTTAAGAATTTTAAAGAATATACTTTTCTAGATATGGACCTTTGAACTCAAGACCCCAAAAATTTACCTTTGACCTTTTCTTAGAAAAACACAATATGCATATCATTTTAAAGGGTGCACTTTCACCTTTAAAACGATACCAAAAAAACTAAATTAGCTTGCGTAGTTCAAGAGTTCTATCCCCTTTTGTAAGGAGACTTTTGTGTTTTTTTAAACATTTTTCACATCTTTTATGACGTCATATTTCGGATGCCGAAAGAATGTGGGGTCTGAAATTTATGTTTTGTTAAAGTCAAATTACAAATAACATTTGTGTTAAATTTCATTCAAATCGGAGGTGCTGATGCCGAAAATGCCATATTTTCGTGATGGTTTGACGTGTTTTAACTCATATTTTTTAATATAAAAATTAAATTATACATCTAGTCTTATATTCCATTAAAAAAAATTAATTTGGAAAATTTTTGGTTTGTGGACTGGTTTTGAGATTAGCCCATATACCATTTATTTTAAAACCACAACTAACTGAGGAGCTGATTATGTTTGATAAACGAGATTAACACATTTTAACTTGAGCCTGAACTGTTGCATTGGCAACAAACATGGAAAATATCTGAAAATCCATCAGATAACGTTGTAGTTGCTTTAATTAACTGTGATGAAGATATCTACCCAAATCTAAGAAAAATATTTCAACTTTTCGTGTCAATGCTCGTCAGTAATGCTACGAGCGAGAGGTCATTTCCTACCCTTCGTCGAATAAAAACATGGCTCAGATTAACAATGACAGATGATAGATTGTACTATCTCAATTTGCCTCACAAGGAAATCACAATTTACTTATTTAAAAAGAATTATTTATTTTAATTTATATTGAACGGATCTTATATTTTATTTACCCCTATTGTTTTGTTTTTATTATATACAGTCATGTCACAGAGTACAATTCCGTTCGGAAACGGAATTCATTCCGTATTTTGGTGCTTCAGAAAATGACGAAAAAATGTTTCGGAATGAAACCATTTTTGTTTTCATAACCGGTATAGGAGTTGCTGTATCTGAAAGGCCATAAAACTATCAAAATACACTTTCCATCAACAAACAAATATGTTTTCTCCAATTCCGAAAGGAATCATTCCGAACGGAATTGTACTCTGTGACATGGCCCGTAATATACACATATTGTTTTTAATAAACTTTTAAAAGCAAATTTTTTACTTTTTTGTATTATACAAAATTTCCCCCCCCCCCCCCCCCCCGTAAAGCTCGAGCTGGATCCGCGCCTGTGGGGTATTGATTAATTTTGGAAAAAGGAGGAGTTGAAAAAGATTGATGGAGAAGTAATTAAAAACGTCTGAATAATTTGAGTGAAAAAAAGGAAAATATTCGAAAAAGAATACATATATAAAAAGAAGAAAGGATATAAGGAAAAGGAAGAAAAATTGTTATATAAAAAACGCATATTCAAATAAAAACGAAGTTATTGCATTAACAATAGAAATCTAAAAGGAAAGAAAATAAAAATAAGAAAACAGAAATAAATAAGTACCCTAAAAAAATTTAATGTTGGTAATAAATCTGCTATAAAGAAAGTTTTAAATGTTTGAAAATTATCAGGAAAATATTGAAATCAAAAATAAAAACAGTGATAAATGGGAAATATATTCGAGAGCACCAATTGTGTCGGTGTTCGAGATAAAAATTTAATAAGAAAAAATTATTGACTTCTTTTTATATTAATTTGACAACAAAAACTGTGATAAATTAATTTAAATTTTTAAAAGTAGAACTAGTGAATCATAATTTGAATCAACTATAAATGTCCTAGCAAAAATAAAATAAATAAATGAACCAACTAACATGTGGATACGGAAACAAATAAATTAAATTTAACCGGAATTTCAACATTGCATCCAAGACAAAAGCATTTCAAATAACTGTAAAAAAACCAAGAATTGCTTATTAGATATCATGTTGCAAAAAAATATGCAAGTCGTGTGTTTATAAATAAATATAATTAAAAATAGTTTGATTTAATTTCGTAAATATTAATTCGATTGATTTTCTTTACTTTTGTGAAATTTGTATTTTAAAATAATTGATTTCTAGAAGCTGAAATGTACATTTCAACAGTCAATTGGAAATAAGTAAGTTGTTATTGAATCGTTATTTAGAAACTTAAATTTGATTTTGTTTATTTTTTTTCCTTTTAATATGCGATATGAAATGTTCCATTGTTGTTTTAATTTTAAAAGAATTGAAATACCATTGTACACAATACTGTTTTTTTAATATTGCTTAATTTTAGTTTTGGTTTAATAAAAATGATAATCTTGGTTTAATTGAATGAAGAATATGTGTTGCTTATTTTTTTTGATGTGTTGAGTTGTGAAAATATAGAAGGATAGATGGAATAAAATCACAATAAAATATTTTCTTTATGGAATTGGGATTAATTATAACATTGACTAATTAATCAAGGTAGTATTTTGATACCAAAGGAACATTAACAACTGTTTCCTAACAAAGATTCAAATTCGTTCAAAAACTTATAACCTCACTAATCGAACCCAAAGTGTTTAATTTAATTAGTGACTTTACAAGATACATTTATTAGTGCGGTAATACAGCTGTGACTGCGTCGGAATCCTGATTGTCTTTTTGTAAATAACCCGTTATTATTAACATATTTAATAATTTGCTGATGTAGTGATCGTTCAAACACTTTTGATAAGAATGGCAAAATAGCAATTGGGCGATATTCTTTGTTTGATTTTAAGATGTGTAAAATTTTAGCATATTTCCAGTTTTTGGGATAAACACTCTTCGTGATGATATTATTGAAAATATATGTAATATAAGGTACAATTAGCGAAATTATAATTCGCAAAAATTTCGGATGGATGTTGTCAAACCCAACAGCATTTGACTTAATAGCAAGACAACTCGACATAACATCTGACTCAATTACGCAATTAAAACTAAAACTATTACCACGAATAGCAGACCATTGTTCATAATAACTTATATTTGATGGAACATTAGGTAAAATTGTAAACGACTCATTGATTTCATCTATGTCTATTGCAGTAGCATCAACAGATGTTGGTTTACCAATACCGATTTCACGTATAGTTTGCCAAGTTTTTTTTGATCCAATTGCTGATGAAAAACGACTAGAATAATACTCAGATTTTGCACTTTTTATCATCCTACTTACTTCTTTTCTAGCATTACAAAAGTCAATATGGAAACATTTTCCAACATTTATAACACAAATCTCTACGAGCAATTGCTGATTTGATTTCTGCATTGAACCATGGTTTTTTCCTAGCGTTTGTCTTAACTGTTTTGACTGGAACACATGTATTAAAAACGTTTGACAAATTATATTCTAAGAAATTCAATTGATCTTCAACCAAAGACATATAATAGATATAGTTCCAATCAATATTGGATAGCTCAATTATTCATATTCTTAAAATCATAGAAAGTAGTTTTATCATATACATACTTGAACTGGAAATTAAAAGTTAGGAATATCAAATCATGTTTGGAGAAACAAGGTACTGATAGTTGGTCATATAAAAAAACTTTTTTCATATCGCTGACAAAAAATAAATCCAATAATGTGCTAGATGTAGAAGTGAAATGTGTTGGCACTGTACAATTTGTTGGAACCAAACTAAACGATTTCATATCATTGATAAGATGACTCTCAACGATTTAATTGGAGTTAAAATCTCCACATATAATAACATCATCATATTCTAAGGTTAGCGCTTCAATCTTTTCCAGAAAAAATTCTGTGCTGTCTCAAGTATTTGGTCTGTATACAGATCCAACAAGTAATTTCTGACCGCCAGCAAATATCTCAATGAATATATATTCAATTTTATTACTCGAATTATAAGCAGAAGCTCCAACAGGTTTGGAACTACAGCATAGTTTACAATTTATTGTTTTCCTGACATATATAGCCACACCACCACAAGGAGTTTCTCTATCACAACGAAAAGTTTTGTAATCTTTTAAAGTAATAATATTATCCGTAACAGAGTCATTGAACCACGTCTCAGTCACACATACAAGATCTACGCCAGGGGTCTAATCACCGCATTCGATACTATCGTATCGAATAAACTATCGAATGTTTTTGCATACAATAGACACTGACGTATCGAATGAAAACTGGATAAATGTAAAGTTGAGTTACTCGATAACGAATGCTATTATTTCAAATTCAATACATTTCATTCGATATCGAGTTTTATAATACCAAACTAAGTAATTTCGATCAATTTTGCTCGATATCGTATGCGGTGATTAGACCCCAGAGCTTTCAGAAATGTTACGAAACTCATCGATCTTTAACTTCAGACTCTGAGCATTAATATGACACAACTTAATACCTGATTTCTGTTTACACAGAATTCGTATCACATCAGAAGTAATATCTTTGGAACCGAGAACTACACTATCCATATGAGATGACATGATTAAGAAAATAGTTAATATAAGCAACGCTAGCAAAGCAAAGTTTATCATATTCAAACTTAAGTAAAGAAATTACAAATAAAATAAAAATATATAAAGATGTGTGTTCAAAAAATGAATAATATTTGGGTAAAGTAATAAAAACATATTTGAAAACGTAGCTTATACATGACTGATGCAAATTTACTGTTGTCATGATTAAAAAGCTTTTTGTAATTGTTAGGAGATTGGTTCGCATCCGGTTGGTGCGCATCAGGAAAAAAATTGAGCAGGTCTTCCAAGCTATCAATATGTACAGGATCTTCATCACTATTAAATTTAATATAAATAGCGGTGTTTTGTTTCGTTTTCGAAAATTAGCAATTGATTTAAGAATAAAATTTTTGTCATACGGAGAAAATAATTTGACCATTATGACAGCATTCGGAGAATTATCTTTATGCTTGTTATTAAAATTTTGAAGACTGTAAATTGACTTAACGGCTGGTGTATTAACATTTAAAGTGTTACATATAGTTGTGAACACTCCATACAAATCTTCCTCTCTTCGGTAAGGTATCCCATTAATTCGAAGATCAGATGCAATCAAAGAATTTTCTTGTCTCTGTAATTGCGTTTTCAATTTAGATACTTCATCTTTTAAACTAACAATATCATCCGCAACCGTTTCTAGCTTAGTTACGCGTTGAGTTATATTGTCAATTTTTAATAAATCGAATCGTTTATCAAGTTTTTTTATCATGCGAGCTTACCTTTATTTTCGTATCAAAATTTTAAAAATAATCAGAATTCAGCGGATTTATTTTGCTAATATGTATTATCAAATTTTCTGCAAAAAATAATAGATTCTTCTGTAGTAATAGCAAAACTTTAGATAATAATTCTTAAGTTTTTTAAGTGTAAACAAATTTGAAAGCAAAAAATTGTTAATTTTTCAGTAATAGCAAAATTTTCAGTTGATTTTACTATTTTTTTTTTAATGTTAAAATTTTTTTAAAGTGTAATCGTTTCATTTTTTGAGTGTCCCATTATTACAAAAAATGTTAATGATTATTATTTAAATCCAAAAATTATAATGTTAAATAATTAAAAAAAAATAAAAAAAACCATATTTCACGCTAAAGCTCCACTTTGCCCTTAAATTCCCCAATAACTACCCAACCGATTTTAAAAATTAAAGTGGAGAAACGTTTAAGATTCTATCTGTCGATTAAAAAAAAATTCACTTAAATATCTCCTTTGGTTCAAAAGTTACAGTTTTTTGGCCAATGAAAAACGATTTTCAGCCGCTGTGCGACGTCAGCTACACAAATAAATTGGTTAAAATATAAAAAAATATCTCAGTACCCATTGCACAGAAAATATACCGCTTAGCACACCGGATTATGTAGATCGCTCTATTGACAATTTTGACAGTTTTCTGAAACTAGCTGTTCAACATTCCAATATTGCCCCCAAAAAAACAAAAACTATTAAAATATATTCCACAGATGTCGAGCATCTTTTGTCTGCAAAAAGGAGGGCTCGAAGATAGTGGCAATTGCACAGATCCCCTCAACTTAAGAACTTACTTAAAGAGTGTACAAAAAGACTAAGAAAGTTACTGCAGACTAAGAAAACGGCTTCTCTGGAAAAATATCTTGAGGAGCTTGATGCAACCCCACAATCAAACTACTCATTATGGCGTGCAGCTAGAAATCTCAAAAGGCCAGTTGTCTCTAAACCACCATTAAGAAACTTGAATGGAAGTTGGGCAAGAAATGATGTTGAAAAAGGAAATCTGTTTGTCAATCATTTAAAAAACGTATTTACCCCAAATATATCTCACGATATTCGGTCGAGTTACCACCTGTTGCTGCTAGAGCAGCTGTTCCGCTAAGATTTGAGATAAGAGAAATCGAAAAGGCTATTTCTGATTTAAACCCCAAGAAGGCTCCTGGTTTTGATAAGATCAGAAACAAAATGCTTTTGGAACTACCCAGCATAGCAAAGAAAATTATTCTTTTAATTTTTAATGCTATTTTACGCCTTGAATACTATCCTCAAAAGTGGAAGGTCTCCTTAGTCACCATGATACCTAAACCTGGAAAGGATCACACAAAAGTTGAGTCATATATGCCTATAAGCTTACTTTCTAATATATCAAAGCTGTTTGAGAAGCTGTTAGCGTCAAAATTAACCCCAATTTTAAATGAAAATAGATGTATTCCTAACCACCAATTCGGCTTTAGAAGAGAACATAGCACAATTGAGCAAACTCATCGTATAGTAAACGCAATAAGAAAAGCCTTTGAAGAAAAAAAAATATTGTTCCGCTCTCTTCATCGATGTTTCTCAAGCTTTTGATAAAGTCTGGCATGAAGGCTTATTACATAAATTGAAGCTCAACTTACCAGTAAACACACACAAGCTGTTAGAAAGCTACTTAGTCGGTCGAAAATTTATTATTAAAGAAGGTGATTATTTAAGCTCTCCTCAGCAAATTGACGCTGGAGTCCCTCAGGGAAGCATCCTGGGCCCACTTTTATACTTAATATATACCTCGGATATGCCAACAAACAACTACACACAAACTTCAACATTTGCTGATGATACAGCTTTTTTGAGCGTGCACGAAAACCGTCAAGAAGCATCTCGATACCTACAGGATCATATATTTCAACTCGAACTTTGGTTAAAGCAATGGAGGATAGAGGTCAATGAGCAAAAATGCGTACATATAACATTCACCTTGCGTCGGGAATCATGCCCCCCTATTAAAATCAATAATCAAATAATACCTCAAAATTCGCATGTAAAATACCTCGGTATTCATCTAGATCGCCGTTTAACGTGGAAAAGCCATATAGAGGCAAAATTAACTCAAATGAAACTAAAAGCCATCCAAATTCATTGGCTTATTGGAAGAAACTCTGTCCTTAGTCTCGACTGCAAATTTCTTCTTTACAACTCCATCTTAAAGCCAATCTGGTGTTATGGTATTCAGTTATGGGACACTGCATCGGCCTCTAATATCGAAAAAATTCAAAGGCGCCAAAATGTTAAAAACCCAAATATTCACAAGGATCTTAATGTTCCATTAGTTAAAACTATGATTACGAAATATGTCGTAAAATACTTAAAAAGGCTCGAATTGCACCCGAACCCACTAGCACGAAATATTTTAAATGATAGCGGCCACACTCGCTAAAAAAAAAAGAGACACTGCAGCACTTATCCAATTAGATGAGCGATAAACACCTATAAAAGTGAACAGAACCCGCGATGACGAAAATTGTTGTCTGGCACTGGCAGGACAAAAAATAACGTATTAGGTTAAGATTTGATTAATTATTGTAAGTTCATATTTAATATATGAAGATTCAATAAATAAATAATAAAAAAAAAAACAATGGGATGTTAAAAGCCTTATCTCGCGGATATGCTGATGTATCGAAATGGGTGCTAATATCATTTCGAATATCATAATACATTTTTTTTATTTTTTTTTTTTTTTAATTTATTTTTTATTATTGAATCTTTCTTATCGAAATTTACAATATGTATTCAAATCTTAATTCTACTTGTTGTTTATTAGTTGTTACCAGTGTAACCACTAACTGCTGTATTCAAATTTTAAGACTGTCTTCTAGTTAGGCTCAAAGTATCGGTTCTTTTTAGCCTCTGGTGACCTTCGAACTGAAGCAAACCCCGAGCGAGGTATTTGGGGTGGACCATTAGTTTATCGATGTAGCTTATTGAATATTTTTTAATTTCCTCCTGGATAGTGGGGACGTTGAGAACTCTGTGGATAATATCATTACGTATATACCATGGGGCGCAGACAATTTGTCGTAATATTCTAGACCGTCTTCTATGAAGCTTTTGGATGTTAGATGCGCATGCAGTACCCATAATTGGATGCCATATGTCCATATTGGTTTTATGATGGACTTGTATAGACGAATTTTGTTGTCTAAAGACAAGTTTGAGTTTCCACCGAGAAGCCAATGTAGTTGAGCTGCTTTAAGTTTCATAGCCGTTATTTTCGCTTCGATATGACGAGACCAGGTCAAGCGTCTATCTATATGAATTCCCAAGTACTTTACATGGTTTTCTACCGGAACAGTGATGTTATTTATTTTTACTGCTGGGCACGTTTGTCTTCTGAGCGTGAAAGTTAAGTGAGCACATTTAGCCGGGTTAACCTTTATTCTCCATTTTTCTAGCCATGCCTCTAGTTCATTGATGTGGGACTGCAGATTTTGCGATGCGACTTTTGGGCCATGGTTAACGCTAATAAATGCTGTGTCGTCTGCAAATGAAGAGGTATGCGTGCTCAGGTTTGTTGGCATATCCGCTGTGTATATTATATATAGAAGCGGTCCTAATATGCTGCCTTGGGGAACACCAGCATGTTGCGACCTTACTATGAATGTTCTGCCTGTTTGATAGCTCTCCAGAAGCTTGTGAGTGTTTTGAGGAAGCATTCGTGTTATTTTGATGAGTAGCCCATCATGCCAAACTTTGTCAAATGCTTGGGAAATGTCTATAAACAGGGCTGAGCAGTATTGCTTTTTCTCAAACGCCGATCTAATAAGGGTGACAATTCTATGCACTTGTTCTATTGTACCATGTTTCGCTCTGAATCCGAACTGGTGATCCGGGATAATGTCGTGTTCATTTAGATGAGGAGTTATACTTAAAATGAATATTTTTTCGAAAAGCTTCGATAGGATTGATAATAAGCTTATCGGTCTGTACGACGCAACCTGGCTAGCATATTTTCCTGGCTTGGGAATCATAACAATTATAGACCTCTTCCATGAGGATGGGAAGTATCCGACTCTTAATATAGCGTTAAAAAGTAGCAAGATTCTGGAAGCAGACGATGGTAAGTTTCTTATCATTGACCCTGTGATACGGTCAAGTTCGGGAGATTTTCTAATATTAAATTTTTCTATTGCAGATTTTACTTGAGTAATATTTAATTTTAATGGATGGTTTACCTTATCAGGAATGATTGGACGACAGGAACAAGTATGTGTATCATGTGGCGTGAAAACTTTCTCAAGGTGGCCCGCGAAAGCGTTTAATTTTTCATCTGTGTTTTTGGCCCAAGTGCGGTTTTCCAGTCTTAATGGAGATTCTTGGGTTATAGGGCATATCATATGCCGTAGAGCCTTCCATAAGCTATAATTGGAGTTTTTTGTGGCATCTAGGCTGTTTAGATAGCCTTCTATTGCAGACTCGTGGTTCTGTCTCAATTTGTTGCGAAGAGTTGTCAGGCATAATTGTAGTTGGGCCTTAGTGGTTGGGGAACGACTGTTTTGCCATTGTCTTCTTAACTTCCTTTTTTCTCTGATAAGGGTCTCTATATCCGTCGATGTATTGCAAGGAGCACGTTTAATTGTCCGCTTGATTGGGGTTGCATTTCTTGCTGCAGCATCCAAGACTTCTGTTAATCGGTCGACAGATGAATTTTTTAGGGAAATGTACTGTGATAGATGAGAGCTCACATACACTTTATACTTTAACCAATTTGTGTTTCTGTTTGGATAGGAAATACAGTTTGCAGCTGCGGCGTCAGAGTTACCTTTTAAAATGAGGATTGAAGGTGAATGATCAGACGAAAGATCATAGGAGGAACTAACTAGTACCTGATCGCGCTGGATGTTTTTGATTACAGCAAAGTCAATAAGGTCTGGTAGCTTGTTGAAGTCGGTTGGCCAATAAGTAGGCTCACCACTCGATACCACATCAAAGTTATTTGCAGTTACGGTATTATAAAGCTGATTACCTCTAGGACTAATAAGTCTGGAGCCCCAATATGTATGTTTAGCGTTGTAGTCGCTAGCAGCAATGAATTTCTGGCCCAATGTGGAGAAGAAGTTGAGAAATTTAGCGTGTAGAATTTTGTGCCTCGGGGGACAATTAACGGACGTTAACGTTAGTTTGAAATCAGTAAGATTTATGGATGTGGCCTGGATACAATCTTCTTCGAACTCTGGCAATGGTGTCTGATGTGTTTGTGCAAAATTATGGCTGTGCCACCACAAGCTCGTCCGCTGGGATGTTTTGTGTCATACGTAAGGTAACCATTTACCCTAAAGCAGTTTTTATGAGTAAAGTGTGTTTCACAGACAAGAAGTACGTCGATTTCATGCCTATGAAGAAAGTTTGCAACTTCGTGTTTATGTTGGGATAACCCGTTTTCATTCCAGAAACATATTTTTAACTGGTTAATTTTTTGTTGAGCCATTTCTTATCAGATAGAAATTTGTAGCATATCGATGGAAAAGGCATTCGATTAACTTTCCAACGATATTTATTTCGATCGGACTTTTTGTTTGGGCTCCACAAGGGTTTGAGTGGGACCATACACCGAAAAACACAAAAGTACCGTTATCTAAAAAACGGTACTTAGGGAAAACAATTACAGCGATTTTCGTGTTCAGGAGGTCCCAATTAACTTATCTAGGCATGTGGTGTTCTTGGTATTTTTCCAAATTAAAAATTCGTAAAGCAGTGTTATGAGCAGGACCTCTATAATCGCCAGTTAGATGACAATGGTCAGCTACTCTATCTTCAACAGATAAAAATTCGTTACAAATATAACAATTTATATCTTCATTTTGTCTTATCTGTTAAAGTATTGTCAAGGAATTCATTGTCGTGACTATACTTAAATAATTATTGTAAATGTCTATGCTATCCTTAACTAAACTAGTGAAAAAATGACTTGGTGAATTATCACCACTGTTAAGAGAACGATCTCTTAAATGGATACAAGATCTGAAAATTTCCTTTCAAGTACTTCAACCTGAAAGAGTTTGTTCTGTTTTGTCCTATTGTTCCTTTCAAGCACATAAACCTGAAGGAATTTTATTTTTATTGTTTATGTTCCTGACAAGCACTTTAACCTGCAGGACAGTGTACCAAATAAAACGCAAAAATGAGTTTCTTAACGTACACTGATTTCATAAAGTTTATTTACGCTAATTTATATTAAAATTATGCTTACATATAAGAAATGAATAATTACATTTATTTAATAGTGGCTTAATGCTAAAAAGTGCAACGACACAAAATAATAAACAGAAATAAACAGAAATCAATATAGCACAAAACTTGACCTACTTAATAAATAAAGTTTTGCCTAGTGGTTATTGACTTATGAATTGTGTATGATGATGCATAAGCAAAATGAACTTGATTGTGAAATGCTATTATTACAAAATTAAAATAAACAAACGATAAAATTAATTTGGGTTAATGTTCAATGAACCTTATTGTGAAATAAAAAATAATAAATGAAAACTAAATGTATTAACATTGCTCCCCCCGTTGAGTGTAGCTCAAAAAAAAAAAAAATTAAATAAGTAAACAAATGGAAAAATTACTACTAAACTTTGAAGATTATGTGTCCGCATTGTGCTGAGCTGGTATTCCTTCTCGTCTTATTGAAGCTGTGTAGATCTTTTGCTTTTTGTTAGTTAGTTGTTGATGTTTGTTAAATGTGGACGGTGAATTCTGACGAGGCTTGCTGTTGACGGGGTGTGGGAACTGGAGTAGCAGCCTTTTTAGAATTTTGTCTTCTTGTGAGGTAAACTAAGATGCCAAGCGTGATTATTAGAGACGAGTAGCCGATGGTGATGTGATGGTTGTTGTTGGTGTCAATTTTGTTCGGAAGCTGAAGAATTTTTTGTGTGTTCAAAGAGGTTTGTAGTTTTGTTAGATTTTTAACTTGTGATATATATTCGTTCGTATGGATTTTATTTAGCAATGGGTTTATACGTTCTTCATGGCTTTGTTTGGTGGTTTCCCAAAGATTAGTGTATGATGTTTTACTGGAGCTGGATATTACTTGCTGCCCTTTTAGTGTCATGAATTTATGTTTCAGGGTGCATATTGGTTCCAGTTCAAGCAAACCTGATCCTTCGAGGGTTAATTGGGTGATCTGTTGGTTGCATACCACTGTTGCTTGGGATTGAGATGGAAGGGAATATATCCATTTATTTGGGTGTCGTAGCGGTACCCATGATGCGGGTTTTTTGACATGCTGCACTGGGCGGTCTAGCTGAGTTCTGTTGTGAAACAAATTTATTTCACAACTACATGCTGATGAACCATGGTCATACTTTAGTTGAATCTTCGAACAGAGATATCGCTCTTTTGTGAGAAGTAAACATGAGTTGAATTCGAGATTACTGAGAGCGTAATACTGGTTGCGATCAGTGTTGATGACCAGAAACGTAGAGCATGGCTGAATTGAGATTAACGTGTTATTAACCCAATTTGGTATTGGGACTATGTTGAAGACATCAAAACTATCACGTTCAATTAATGGTAATGTAATGCTAAACATTACTGTGTTTTCGGTGAGGCCTCCCTTAACCTTCATTAGCTTGTACAACTGAAGTGTGTCTTCTTGGTTAACAGGTAGGTCTAGTGCTTCAGGGAGATGGAATCTTATTTTTTCCACTTCTTTTTGCAATTGGCGTGGAGTCAGGAGTAATGGACTGATGATGCCATGGTGAGTATTGGTGAGCACATCAAGAATTGATAATTGAGTGCGTTGTAGATTAGCTGCTGTTATTGTTAATTGAATGCACAGTGATGAAAACAATCGGTAGAGCCTGTCCTGATGGTGTTCGTCTTTGCCATTGAGTATCATGTTATGTATTTCGGCGATTTGGAAGTCAATTTGATCAAATTTTTTCTTTACAGCTCCTTGGTCTGCCTTCATGATGTTTATGGTTGAGTCAATAATTGAAGTCTGATTCTTTAGGAGATTAAGTAGATGTGCTTCGTTTTCCTTAACCTTTGAAATTGTTTGTGCCATGTTCGTCGCATATTCGGAATCCAGTACACCAAATAGAGAATGGGCGATGTTCCCAACTAAATCTATTGCTGCTCTTTTTTTCCTTTTCCCGGAAAGTAACATACTGTCCATGGTGAGTTCATCTTCAGTATGTTCAAAATATTTTACCAGGTTAGTACATGTTGTCTTTTCTTGTATTTCCTTACATACATGGTTAAGTGTTTTTGTCCCTTCCGAGAAAATGGTTAACTCAGACCAAAATTCCTTTAAGTCATAGTATATCAAGAGTTGCCATTCTGTCGGTGATATTACGGCTGATCCGATTCCTTCGAAATGTATGCCTAATTTTCTTCCGAATTTTTTATTGTGTACTTGTGCACCTACTATCAATGGAAGTAGCATAATTGCTATCATCACGGTGACTATAGTGTGATTAAGAGAGGCACGTCTTCTCTTTTTAGGAATTTCATTGTCATTGGTTTGTGACGTGGTTGGTTCTTCTGAATCATCTTGGTTGTTGGTTCCACCCGAGTCTGTAGTGTTAATTGTTGTGGTGCTAGTCGAGCAATTGGCCTTCTGGAAATGCCCTTTGCTGTTTTGACGTCCGCTACCCGTGTAAAGCCATCATCTCCATAGTGTACCTTTACAATCCTTCCTAAAGGCCATTGCAAAGGTGTTGTGTTATCTTCTTTTATGATGACCATATCACCAGGTCTTATGTTATTTTTTTGTGTTTGCCACTTATGGCGATACTGCAGTTCACAAAGATACTCGCGTGACCATCTTCTCCAGAATTCCTCTTTGACATGAGTGACCAACTTCCATCTAGTCAACAGGTTGGTGTTTGGCTGTGTGTCTCCAATGTTGGCTTGTGCATTTATAGGTTCCCCGATGAGAAAATGACCCGGAGTGAGTGCCGCCAAATCATTTGGATTGTCTGACATGGGACTTATTGGGCGAGAGTTGAGAATACCTTATATCTCTATTACCACAGTATCAAGTTCTTCGTACGTCAATGTTGCTGTTGATACACTCCTTACTAGCAGATGTTTTGCGGACTTAACCGCCGCTTCCCATAAGCCTCCAAAGTGGGGCGCCCTTGGTGGTATGAAGTGAAATGCAATCCCTCTGGACGTACATTCGTTATGGAATTTTGCACAAGCGGAACTTTCATACAGTGAGTGTGACAGCTCCTCAAGTTTATTTTTTGTACCAACGAAATTTGTTGCGTTGTCACAATATAGGTTTTTGCAGTGTCCTCTGCGGCTTGTAAATCGCTTTAATGCGCCTATGAAGGCTTCAGTGGTTAACTCACTTACTAATTCTAAGTGTACAGCTTTAGTAGAGAAACAGCAAAATACAGCGATGTAGGCCTTGTGAGGCCTTTTTCCTCTTACTTTATAGTGAATCCAAAATGGTCCACAAAAGTCAACGAGTTGATAAATGGTCGTGCTGGTGTTATTCGTGCTGGTGGCAAGTTTCCCACAATTTGGTTAAGCAATTTTGGCTTTGCTCTAGTGCATTTTATGCAGTGTTGAACAGTTGATCTTACTGCCGACTTTCCTTTGACTGGCCAATACCTTTGCCGTAGGTGAGCTAAAAGTGCTTGTGGTCCACAGTGTCGATTTTGTACATGCACCATCTGCATTAGTAGTTTTGATATTGGATCATTATATGGGATTATCATTGGGTGCCTTGCGTCGTAAGGTAACGTTGATGATTCTAAGCGTCCTCCCACTCTGATAAGGCCATTAGAGTCTAAAAATGGTGTAAGATTGTTGTATGGGCTGCCTTTGGTCACTTCCTTATGTTTCAGCAAATGTTTTAACTCGTCACTAAAGTCTGCCTGCTGCATTGCCCTAACGGTAACTATGAGAGCTTGCTCCAACTCGTGGGTTGATAACTCTAGTTCGCGCTGCTGCTTCCATGGGTCCGTAGAACCATAAGGGGTGTTCGGATAATTTTCTTGGCGAAAGACCACGTGACAGAACATCTGCGGGATTATCCTTTGATCTTACATGTCGCCATTGTTCGACAATAGATATTTCTTGTATTGCAGCTATTCGGTTAGCCACGAAAGTTTGGTATGATGACGATGGCGAATGGATCCAGGCCAACACGATTTCAGAATCTGTCCATAGATAAGTAGGACTACTTTCAAGTTTTAAGTCCCGTTTAACCCTTGATGTTAACTGAGCTGCTAGCAGTGCTGCGCAGAGTTCGAGGCGGGGAAGAGTTTGGTTCTTCAAAGGTGCTACCCGAGATTTTGCACATAGTAGTCGTACTATCACTTGATTGTTCGTGATGACTGATCTTGTATAGATTGCTGCACCATACGCCTTTTCTGATGCGTCGGCAAAGGCATGAAGTTGTATATTCGATGATATTTGTCCTGCAAACATATGTCGAGATATCTTTAGATTGTTGATATGTTTTAAATCATCGCGGAAGGTCATCCATTTTGAGCAAAGGTTTTCTGGTAGCTCATCGTCCCATCCTAGTTTTAGTTGCCACAACTGTTGAATAAAGATTTTTGCCGTGACTACAATTGGTGATAATAGCCCCAAGGGATCAAATAGTCTAGCTAGATCTGAGCAGACTGTTTGTTTAGTAATCTGATGGATTTCCCTTAAGCATACTTTAACACAGAACTGGTAAGAGGTTGGCATCCATGTTAATCCTAGGGTTTTGACCGTTTGGTTATTATCATTAGTAAAGTCGAAATTTACTTCTTTTTGTTCTTCTGTTGTGTTTTGTAGCAACTCCTGGTGATTGGCGGTCCATTTTTGTAATTTCAGACCATGTTTGCTTAGGATGTGTTTTAATTCTGTCTGAATCATTAAAGCTGTATGCAAGCTATCATCTCCCACGATTCCATCATCCACGTAAAAGTTGTCTAGCAGGAATTGGGCTCCATGCGGATACTTTGTTTTATTTGATTCTCCAATTTTTTGTAGACATTTTGTTGCTAAGTATGGTGCGGATCGGGTTCCGTAGGTGATTGTGTTCAGCTGGTAGTACTTTATTGGCATCGTCGGTTCTTCCCTCCAGATAATTGTTTGAAATTTTCTGTCTTCTGGCTGCATGAGGAATTGCCGATACATCTTTTCGATGTCAGTTGTGAATACGAAACGTGGTAAGCGGAAGCGAAGAAGAATTGAGAATAGATCGCTTTGCACCGTGGGTCCTGTGTGCATTATATCATTCAATGATACACCGTCTGAAGTCTTAGTAGAGGCATCAAAGACTACTCGTAGTTTAGTTGTGCTGCTTTCAGGGCGAAGTATGCAGTGATGAGGAATGATATACAGTGGTCTTGGCGTGGAATTTAGGTCAATTTGTGACATGTGGCCTAATGCTTCGTACTCTTTCATGAACTTGACATATTGTGCCTTTATTTCGGGGGACTTCGCTAACCTTCTTTCTAGTGACATAAATCGGTTGAATGCTGTATTATGTGATTCTCCCAATGTATCAGGGTTATTGCAGAATGGAATTTTTACTGTAAATCTTCCATTCCTATCGATTGTGTGAGTTTGTGCAAAATGATCTTCACACTGTTTGTCTGAAGTTGATAGTCTTGTGTCGACTTGATTTAGCGTTTCGAGCTCCCAAAGTTGAGCAATGGCATTTTCTAAATTTGTATCGTCTTCAGTGCACATTCCACATACTGCAGCTCTTGCTTCGTGTCCTCCTATCTTACCAGCAACGACCCAACCCAATAACGTATTTTGTAAAATCGGCAAATCGTTACCAAGTTTAACCTGTCCTATTGTCATTAGTTGATGGTAAAATTCTGCCCCTAGTAAAACGTCTATTCTATCAGGGCGGTTGAAATTTGGATCGGCTAGCACTAGGTCTTTAGGAATTTGCCAGTGGTCAATTGTGATCGTTTGCGATGGTTGAGGCGGAATTATTTGTGGAAGAACTGCAGCCTCAAGTCTTGTATTAAAGTTGTTTATGCGTGAGTGTAAGGCTATATTTACGCGATGCTGCACTCTAGTGTTGCGTGAGCCTATACCGCTGATGCATATTGAGGCTGGTTTTAGTGAGATTCCAAGGCGTTTAACTAACCTTTCGCTGACAAGGTTTAGCTGTGACCCGGAATCAAGGATTGCCCTACATTGTATCTCCTTGTTGTTTGATTGAACCTTGATCATTGCTGTGCCCAGAAGGACGTAGTTAATTGCTTGAGCGTGGTTTGAAGCAGCGAGTGAAGTTGCGTTTTGCTGAATTTGCGGTGTTCTGGCAGTTTTTAGCGTTATGACCAGGTTTTAAGCAGTTCACACAGCGATTTTGCTTTTGAACAAATTGAAGCCTTGATACCGGTGACTGCTGAAGAAAAGTGTTGCATGCAAATAATGGGTGATTTCCATTTTTGCACAGAATGCAGCATGGGTTGCCTTGGCACTCGGATGTAATCCAGGTACACACTCGCGATTTGGAGTGTGGCGATTTTCCTTTTTCGGCAATGGATTCCATAGATTGGAAGTGTTTTTCTAGAAATTTTAGAAATTCTTGTACGGTTGGTACTTCTCTTGGTTGAAGAAGGGATTGCTCGTACTGTAATCGTGTGGTCTGATCCAATCTTTTCAGTAGCAAATGAAGCAACAGCGGATCCCATGATGAGGTGTCAATGTCGAGATTTCTAAGTGACAAAAGACACTCTTGGGTTTTATCATGCAGCGACTTGTAATTGTCGCTTGATGTTTTGGTTGGAGCATCGACAAGCTCCTCGATGAGTTTGCTCACCAGTAATCTTTTGTTGTTGTATCGCTCCACTACAACCGACCAAGCAGCTTCAAAGTTTTCTCCTGTGGTGGTGAAATGCTTGACTAGGTTTGCTGCTTCCCCTACTAAATGTGTCTTTAAGTACCACATTTTCTGGACTGTTGGAATTGGCTGCTGAACAATTAGGGAAGAGAATATGTCGTGAAATTCCTTCCACTGCATGTAGTCGCCTTCGAATTTAGGTATTACTATTTTGGGAATAGGCACTGTGGACACTTCTGAATGACCATTGTTACCCTGAGTTGATGAGTTATTTCTGAAGGTTCTGGAGGCTGCGCGGACCTGCTTTTCGAGCTGAATAAATCTTGACATGTCGTACCCGTATTGAGTGGCTTCACCGCATAGTTCTGCTATTTGGTAATGTAGTCTCTCGATATCTTGCCATCGCTTTGTTGCAGCTACGGAGTCTTCAATTGTGTAGTTGGGTTCTAATAATCTGTCTACGGCTGACATCATGGCTGCTTGCCTTCGCATGAGTCTCACTAGCTCACCAGTTGCCGCCGTGGATTCCTCAGCAGTAGTTGCCTGACATTTGTCGTCTGGGCTGTTGTTCATGAGCCGCTTCGTAGCTTCAGGAGGACCGACCTTAAGCATTGAAGATTCGAATTCTTCCTTATATTGCTGCACGATGCCCATGATTGAGCTGTAGTAATCCTTTATAAAGTAATCATGATTCAACGGGATCTTTTCCAGTAACCGAATCTGATTATCGGTACCTTCAAAACTTGCCCACTCCTCGTCAAGCCGTCTCAGTCGTTCCTGGAAGTAGCTAATTGATGTTTTCCTTGAAGCTGGGTCCTTTTTGTAATTTCGGATGATGGCTTCAATCCGCTGTCCAGTCTGTTGCTGGCTGATGACAAGCTCTTCGAACGAGGTCATGGTGTATCCTTTCTCCTTGCTTGTTCAAATTAAATGAAAATCCTGTGCCTGATACAGGATCACGTCGGGGTCACCAAAAATGTTAAGAGAACGATCTCTTAAATGGATACAAGATCTGAAAATTTCCGTTCAAGTACTTCAACCTGAAAGAGTTTGTTCTGTTTTGTCCTATTGTTCCTTTCAAGCACATAAACCTGAAGGAATTTTATTTTTTTTGTTTATGTTCCTGACAAGCACCTTAACCTGCAGGACAGTGTACCAAATAAAACGCAAAAATGAGTTTCTTAACGCACACTGATTTCATAAAGTTTATTTACGCTAATTTATATTAACATTATGCTTACATATAAGAAATGAATAATTGCATTTATTTAATAGTGTTTTAATGCTAAAAAGTGCAACGACACAAAATAATAAACAGAAATCTATATAGCACAAAACTTGACCTACTTAATAAATAAAGTTTTGCCTAGTGGTTATTGACTTATGAATTGTGTATGATGATGCATAAGCAAAATGAACTTGATTGTGAAATGCTATTATTACAAAATTAAAATAAACAAACGATAAAATTAATTTGGGTTAATGTTCAATGAACCTTATTGTGAAATAAAAAATAATAAATGAAAACTAAATGTATTAACAACCACTATAAATTCTAAATATATCTAAACTTGAGTCAAATGAACATTTAATGTAATAACTATAAGCAAATGGAATATGTTTTTGTGTTTTACGTTCGTAGAATTTTGAATGTTTACTGTTTCCAGAATGCATTTAAAATCAGCGTATACAACAAAAGGCACATCCATTTGCTTTTTAAATTTTGTATAGCTTACAATACTTTTATCTAGAGAAGGCATCCTTGTCACCATTTTATTGCATTCGTCTTGATGCTGTTTTAATGATGACTCAGCTTGAAAATGGATTAAACACGTATTGCATATGTATGTTTGACCATGATGTTTTGAAAGTTGACTTCTTAGCAATCTATAATAAAATATATAAAAAAGCAGAAATGTTTTGGATTAATATAATTTATGTATATTTTTTTTTTCTTCATTATTTATTTATTGAATCTTCATATATTAAATATGAACTAACAATAATTAATCAAATCTTAACCTAATACGTTATTTTTTGTCCTGCCAGTGCCAGACAACAATTTTCGTCATCGCGGGTTGTGTTCACTTTTATAGGTGTTTATCGCTCATCTAATTGGATAAGTGCTGCAGTGTCTCTTCTTCTTAAGCGAGTGTGGCCGCTATCATTTAAAATATTTCGTGCTAGTGGGTTCGGGTGCAATTCGAGCCTTTTTAAGTATTTTACGACATATTTCGTAATCATAGTTTTAACTTATGGAACATTAAGATCCTTGTGAATATTTGGGTTTTTAACATACCAAGGGGCAGCTGTTCGAAGTAGTTTATTTTGGCGCCTTTGAATTTTTTCGATATTAGAGGCCGAGGCAGTGCCCCATAACTGAATACCTTAACACCAGATTGGCTTTAAGATGGAGTTGTAAAGAAGAAATTTGCAGTCGAGACTAAGGACAGAGTTTCTTCCAATAAGCCAATGAATTTGGATGGCTTTTAGTTTCATTTGAGTTAATTTTGCCTCTATATGGCTTTTTCACGTTAAACGGCGATCTAGATGAATACCGAGGTATTTTACATGCGAATTTTGAGGTATTATTTGATTATTGATTTTAATAGGGGGGCATGATTCCCGACGCAAGGTGAATGTTATATGTACGCATTTTTGCTCATTGACCTCTATCCTCCATTGCTTTAACCAAAGTTCGAGTTGAAATATATGATCCTGTAGGTATCGAGATGCTTCTTGACGGTTTTCGTGCACGCTCAAAAAAGCTGTATCATCAGCAAATGTTGAAGTTTGTGTGTAGTTGTTTGTTGGCATATCCGAGGTATATATTAAGTATAAAAGTGGGCCCAGGATGCTTCCCTGAGGGACTCCAGCGTCAATTTGCTGAGGAGAGCTTAAATAATCACCTTCTTTAATAATAAATTTTCGACCGACTAAGTAGCTTTCTAACAGCTTGTGTGTGTTTACTGGTAAGTTGAGCTTCAATTTATGTAATAAGCCTTCATGCCAGACTTTATCAAAAGCTTGAGAAACATCGATGAAGACAGCGGAACAATATTTTTTTTCTTCAAAGGCTTTTCTTATTGCGTTTACTATACGATGAGTTTGCTCAATTGTGCTATGTTCTCTTCTAAAGCCGAATTGGTTGTTAGGAATACATCTATTTTCATTTAAAATTGGGGTTAATTTTGACGCTAACAGCTTCTCAAACAGCTTTGATATATTAGAAAGTAAGCTTATAGGCCTATATGGCTCAACTTTTGTGTGATCCTTTCCAGGTTTAGGTATCATGGTGACTAAGGAGACCTTCCACTTTTGAGGATAGTATTCAAGGCGTAAAATAGCATTAAAAATTAAAAGAATAATTTTCTTTGCTATGCTGGGTAGTTCCAAAAGAATTTTGTTTCTGATCTTATCAAAACCAGGAGCCTTCTTGGGGTTTAAATCACAAATAGCCTTTTCGATTTCTCTTATCTCAAATCTTAACGGAACAGCTGCTCTAGCAGCAACAGGTGGTAACTCGACCGAATATCGTGAGATATATTTGGGGTAAATACGTTTTTTAAATGATTGACAAACAGATTTCCTTTTTCAACATCATTTCTTGCCCAACTTCCATTCAAGTTTCTTAATGGTGGTTTAGAGACAACTGGCCTTTTGAGATTTCTAGCTGCACGCCATAACGAGTAGTTTGATTGTGGGGTTGCATCAAGCTCCTCAAGATATTTTTCCAGAGAAGCCGTTTTCTTAGTCTGCAGTAACTTTCTTAGTCTTTTTGTACACTCTTTAAGTAAGTTCTTAAGTTGAGGGGATCTGTGCAATTGCCACTATCTTCGAGCCCTCCTTTCTGCAGACAAAAGATGCTCGACATCTGTGGAATATATTTTAATAGTTTTTGTTTTTTTGGGGGCAATATTGGAATGTTGAACAGCTAGTTTCAGAAAACTGTCAAAATTGTCAATAGAGCGATCTACATAATCCGGTGTACTGAGCGCAATATTTTCTGTGCAATGGGTACTGAGATATTTTTTATATTTTAACCAATTAATCTTTTCTATTGGGGTTCATTATAGTAACAATTGTAGGTGTGTGGTCGGAAGATAAATCTAGGGAGGCTTCAACACGAATCGTTTCTATGGGAATGTTTTTAACAACGCCGAAATCGATGACATCTGGAATTTTTTGATGATAAGTGGGCCAATATGTTGCTTTTCCGCTCGCTACAACATTTAAATCCATTTTAGAAATTGTGTTAAATAAAACACGACCCTTTGGTGTTATAAGTCGCGACCCCCAGAAGGTATGTTTAGCGTTATAATCGCCAGCGGCTAGGAAACACGGTCCTAATTATTTAAAATATTTATAATATTGGTCCTCCGATAATGAAAATCTAGGCGGGGAGTATAACGATGAAATTACTAGGTTTCTATTTAATTCCTAAACGCAAATGTTCGTTGCTGGGAGATAATCTTCACGATGATCACACATTAGGTAGTGTTTGCCTCGGGTTTTTATTAAAATGGCAGAACCTCCACAAGCTCTTTGTCGAGGGTCCTTGGTATCATATAATATATAACCATTTATATTAAACGTATTTCTTGAGGTCAAATGAGTTTCAGAAATCATCATGACGTCAATTTGTTTATTTTTAAGAAAGTATTCTAATTCATTTTTATGTTGGCGGATGCCGTTTGCGTTCCAAAAACAAATTTTTAAACAGTTCATGGTTTGTTAAGTACAGCTTGCAATAACATCGATTGCATTCTAAGCATTTCCTGCATCATATTACCCATTGTGTTCGTAAAATTATTTACTGTTTGCACTAATTTTTCCATGGTTTTTTCTAAACCACTTAAATTAGAAACCGGAGTTTCATCATTACTTGGCGAGGCACCTTGCATAGGCTGATGGTTTGATTTTAGGACGTTAGCGTAAGAGGTTCTGTTATTACTAGGCTGGGGGGCTTGAATTGCATTTGTGTTTACTTGATTTGCAACCTGTATTTGAGGGGTAATTGTTTTCGGTCCAATCGTCTGCTTGACGATATTATATACAGGGCATCCTCTATAATTGTCAGTGTGATTACCGCCACAGTTGCTACATTTTTTTACGTTGGGGTCGGTTTTAGTCTTATCGCAAGAAACTGTACCGTGTAGTTCACCACATACTACGCAGACAGGGGGTAAGTAGCAATATGCCTTGGTATGGCCAAATTCTTGGCAGTTTAAGCACTGAACAGGTCCATTTTTTTTGTGCGGCTCTTCAATTGTGATTTTTCTGTATAGAATATATTTCACACTATAAATGGGATGCGTTTCGTTTTTTTTTAACTTAATGTCGCCGGGCTCTAATTCCTCTCGAAAAAGTGGTTGTGGATTTGTGTCCCTATTTCTAATATTTACCACATGTTTTATCTTGAAGCCTTTTTCTTCCAAGAAAGTTTTAATTTCCTCTGGGTCTACGCATGAATCAATTCCCTTAATCACCACCTGGAGACCTTTACTGCTCTTGAGTTGGTATGTGTAAAAACTTTTTTTAAGTGACTCAAATTTGCTTATTATTTTGCGAAAGTCATTTTCATGATTAACTTGAATTTTAGTTTCATTTATACTACCTCGCTTTATTGCAGCAACATTAAAAGAATTTTCACCAATCAACGAAATTAAACTCTTTATTAGATCATTTGAGTTATGCTCTCTAAGATATATCGGGGGCGGCTTGGGCGATTTTATGACGTTTGGTGCTTCAGAGGATTCATCCTCCAGGATTGCAAAGCGATTTTGGGAATTTATTTTATCAAAGGATAGCACTTTTGAGGCCGAAGCAACTGCTGCAGAGGTAGGGCTGCGTCCCCGTTTAAGCACTGTTATGTACCTGTCTATACCAACTTGTACTGTAGGCTTTTGACAGCTTTTTGCAGGGGGTTTTCCATTGCATTTGTGTTTAAGTTCATGGTATCATTTCCCACTAAATTTGTTTTTGACGTCACGGCAATACTTGCTGGCCTGGCAACACTTGTCACCAAATCCAGTTGTAGTTTTTTTAATGAGTCACTATCCACTGTTTTTGT
Source organism: Pollenia angustigena (assembly GCA_930367215.1). Taxonomy (NCBI): domain Eukaryota; kingdom Metazoa; phylum Arthropoda; class Insecta; order Diptera; family Polleniidae; genus Pollenia; species Pollenia angustigena. The sequence continues at coordinate 132,391,964 of OV884056.1, read as the reverse complement.
AAACACCGAGGGTGATAGGGAACGTGTTCGAGTAATTGGCTTAGCCGTTAAATAGTTTATATTATTTTGTTTAGTTTTATTTATTTCTGCATTATTTTCGTTTGCTTGAACTAAAACGTAAACGTTTCTTTAATTTTGTCTTAGTGTTGTTTCACTGTTCGTACTCATGCAAAGAGTTGTTTTTGTTTTTCACCGTTTTGCTTTGCTTTAATATTTTTATTATTTATTGTATTTTACAACAACAAAAAAAAACAAGAAATTTAAATGTTTTTGTTCAGAATATGTATACACATGTATGAACATTCATACATACGTATATATTTCTACTGTTTTATTTTATTTAATTTTATCGTTTTAAATTGTTCACTGCCGTACAGCCTTCCATAAGCTATAATTGGTGTTTTTTGTGGCGTCTAGGCTGTTTAGATAGCCTTCTATTGCGGACTCGTGGTTCTGTCTCAATTTGTTGCGAAGTGTGGTCAGGCATAATTGTAGTTGGGCTTTAGTGGTTGGGGAACGACTGTTTTGCCATTGTCTTCTTAACTTCCTTTTTTCTATGATAAGGGCCTCTATATCCGTCGATGTATTGTAAGGAGCACGTTTAATTGTCCGCTTGATTGGGGTTGCATTTCTTGCTGCAGTATCCAAGGCTTCTGTAAATCGGTCGACAGCTATTTGGATGTCAGATGAATTTTTTAGGGGAATGCACTGTGATAGGTGAGAGCTCACATACATTTTATACTTTAACCAATTTGTGTTTCTGTTTGGATAGGAAATAAAGTTTGCAGCTGCAGCGTCAGAGTTACCTTTTAAAATGAGGATTGAAGGTGAATGATCAGACGAAAGATCATAGGAGGAACTAACTAGTACCTGATCGCGCTTGATGTTTTTAATTACAGCAAAGTCAATAAGGTCTGGTAGCTTATTGAAGTCGGTTGGCCAATAGGTAGGCTTACCACTCGATACCACATCAAAATTATTTGCAGTTACGGTATTGTTTAGCTGATTACCTCTAGGACTAATAAGTCTGGAGCCCCAATATGTATGTTTAGCGTTGTAGTCGCCAGCAGCAATGAATTTCTGGCCCAATGTGGAGAAGAAGTTGAGAAATTTATCGTTTACAATTTTGTGCCTCGGGCAGGGTTGTTAGATGTGACGATTTTTCGTCATTTTGACGATTTTTTTGTGAAAATACAGTAAAATGACGATTGACGATTTTTAAACTAAAAGTAATAGTGTTATGGCGATTTTCTGGCTTCAATAAAACACTTACAAGAAATATTAACAATTATATTGGGAACAGTTCAAAACGTAAAAATTATTTTTCGAAATAAAAAAATGATTAGAAATTAAACAAAAAAAGTTCTTTCCCAAACCAGGTGGTTTTCATTAGAAGCACTAGTAATTCAAATTCTACAATTAAATGAATGCCGTCAATAAGGCAAAAATATACACTAGAGCCCCGATTTGCTTCGGTCCTATTAGGTCTGCTTTTTCAAAATTGGTTAAATACGCTTTGCGTTTTAATGATTTCGATTTCATTTTTTCGCTAAAGTCATAATCATATGTGAAGAATTTTTCTATTTGCGCGTAAAAAGCCGAATTCCTATTTAATTCTGTTAGGTAAGTTATTCTAAATATAGTTGAGTGTTAGGAAGTAAGAAGTTAGTTCTTAATCAAAAGTTGTGTAGAAATATGAGCGCAAAGTGAAGAAAATGCTCTGTTTTGGAACTAAAATTGGACGTAATAAAACGTTTCAAGTCGGGTAAAAAGACTGTTGATATAGACAGAACCCTTGGTTTATCACTTTCAACAGTAAAAACAATTTGCATTAGTGATATCGCTAAAAATTAATCATTTAAAGATATGTAGCTCGAGTTAATAGTAAATGAGATTTTATTTTTTAATTAAGTTTTTTGCGAATATGGATAAATGAAACAAATAATTGTTATAGCCACACCACAATAGTGGAGCAGGCTGGCTGGCAGGCTGGCTGGCTGTCCATGTAACCTTGTGCGCAAAGTACAGGTCGCAATTTTGGAGATAATTTGATAAATTTGGGACATAGGTTCCTATTAGCACAAGGACCAAGCCTATCGTAGGACCAATGGGCCAAATCGTAGGACCACGAGGGAAGATAGGGGGAAATTTCTTCCTCTCAGAAACTATCAAACCGATTTTATTGAAATTTAAAACATACATAGAACCATATCTTTATGGACACAAAAGGAATGCAGTTTTTAAAAAATAGGACCACGAGGGGAAATAGGGCCAATTTCTGCCTCTCAAACCGATTTTAATGAAATTTAAGCCATAGATAGATCCGCATCTATATGGATATATAAGCTATACAGTTTTTCAAAAATAGGACCACAAGGGGAGGTAGGGGGCAATTTCTGCCTCTCACAAACTTTTGAGCCGATTTTAATGAATTTTATAAACATAGATAAATCCATATTTATATGGACATATAAGCATGATGTGTTTTTTAATACTGTGGTGTAGGGTATCATATGGTCGGGCTTGACCGACTATACTTTCTTACTTGTTTGTTATGTTTTTATGAAAATATATTTTTTCTTATGTATTTGTTTTCAAATGATAAATATAATTCGGCCCACTTGCTGAAATAAATATAATACAACTTAACCATATCACTTTCTTTATCATAAATAGAATATCTTGCTAAAAATTTATATTTTTGAACCACTCAATGCAATAAATTGTCTCCAATTTGTAAAATTTAAATATTTGACGATTTGTTGACGATTTTATTAACTGTTCATGACGATTTTGACGAATTTTGTTAAAACTTTTGACGATTTTTGAAGAAAAAAGCCTAACAACCCTGGCCTCGGGGGACAATAAACGGATGTTAACGTTAGATTGAAATCAGTAAGATTTATAGATGTGGCCTGGATACAATCTTCTTCGTACTTTGGCAATGGCAAGTGTCTGATGTGTTTGTGCACAATTATGGCTGTGCCACCACAGGCTCGTCCGCTGGGATGTTTTGTGTCATACGCAAGGTATCCATTTACCCTAAAGCAGTTTTTATGAGTAAAGTGTGTTTCAGAGACAAGAAGTACGTCGATTTCTTGCCTATGAAGAAAGTTTGCAACTTCGTGTTTATGTTGGGATAACCCGTTTGCATTCCAGAAACATATTTTTGACTGGTTCATTTTTTGTTGAGTAGAACTTGCAGGAGCATGTTCTGGTTTCGCATCATTTCCTGAAACATGTTCTGCATAGTGACCATGAAGTTATTCATAGTTTGAATTAAATTTTCAATTGAGGTAGGCATATTTCCAGAAGGCATTTGTAGACCTTCCCTAGGCACATTAGCGTTTGGAGGTTGCTTTGCGTTAGAAGTACTCGGGGGATTTTTCGTATTAGGGTTTCCTTTTAAGACTTGGGCATATGATTGGTTTTGATTGTTTGTTTGTGAAGTACTAGCAATAGAGCCAGCGGCTTGGCTGAGCGCATGTGACGGACCATATTGGGAGTGAGTATATTTTTGAACTAAAGCAGGTTTTTTTAAATGCAAGAACAACCCCTATAGTTTGCCGTGTGATTTTCGCCACAGTTGCTGCATTTCTTAATATCGGGTCAGCTTTAGAACGATTACATTCGGCGGTTTTATGAGCGTCGCCACAAACCACACATACGTGAGGCAATTTACAATATGATTTTGTATGCCCATATTCCTGACAGTTTGTGCATTGGGAGGGACCCTTTCGTTTTAATGGCTCCTCAACAGTTATTCTTCTGTTGAGTAGGTAGCGCAAGTTGTATATGGGATGAACTGAATTTTTGGTTTTGAGAACCGATGAATCAAACGATATTTCAACGCGGTGCATTGGTTGAGGAACTTTATTCCTGTTCAAAATGTTATGAACAGATTTTACCTCATACCCCTCTAGCTCTATGGCAGATTTTATTTCCTCTGTAGGAACAGAACTATCTATGCCTTTTATGACAATAATCAATCCCTTAGCACTTTTTAATTGATATGTATAGTAACTTTTATTTTCTGCGTCCAGGTGTCTTGATATAATACGAAAGTTCGTTTTTGTACTGGCCTGAATTTTGGTTTCTTGAATTTGCCCGCGTCGTATAGAAACGACGTAGAAATTATTCTTACCTACCAGTTGAATCAACATGTTGACTATGCTATTTGATGTTTGCTCCCGCAGATAGATAGGGGGGGTTTAACTTCTTTAGTGGCTGTTCCATGTGCTGATTCTGCTTCTTCATCGTCAGGTATGGATAGTACAGAGAATCTGTTACCATTTGTTGGCAAAGAGACTACGTTAGAGCCTTTGTATTGTTTGGCCATGCGTTCCTGTTGGGTGGACCTAGGGCTAGCCTTTCTCTTAGTTATTGTAATATATCTGTCCATGCCAGTTTGCACTTTAGTACTTTTTGGCACAGCTCCTGTATTTATTAATGCTAATCGTGATGTTCCAGGTTTTTCGTTATTATTCCTCTGGTCAGACGACTTCACACTTTGAACCACATTTACGGTCGGATCAACACAGTTGCTCAGGTTGGGCACACTTGCACTTAAATTGCTGTATGGAAAACCAGTTGCGCTGGCAATTTTTGCACTTAAATAATTTTAAATAATTATCGAATGTTTTCATTGCTCACGCTCGGGGAGCTTACCACAATATACGCATTTCTGCTATTTGTGCTGGGCCTACTCTCCTTATTGGGAGTATTTGTGAGGCTCATTCACAAATCTCTTCGGGCACCTTAGTTACTGTTCTTTTTTTTTAGCTATTACAAATATTTTTTTTTTCACCTATTACAAATATTTTTTTCACTTCGAATTTTTTTATTTTTTTTTTATAAATCTTACTCACTGATACACGTCCGTACTCGTCAAGAGCTGGCTCGAAACTTTGTAAAGGGTGTAAAAATGTATATATAATATATATTTATATAATATATATATATACAAAATATTATCTCTCCAATGCTGCGAACCTTACGAATATCTTATTAAGTAAACCAACCGACTGTAGGGTGAAAATAAACTCACAAACTGTGAACACCTCTTATGACATGTATCCAACTATAAACTGTGAACACCCTAATGGCATGTATCCAACTATAAACTGTGAACATCCCTAATGGCTTCCACCCAACTTTGTATGAAAAAAGTGCTGTAGAATGCCCTAATCCCTACTACTTACCTTCAACTCCCAGAGTTGTAGCATGAATAATTTTGCCTGTACAGTAACTGGTTCAAACAGTCCAAGTGAATCAAAAATGCGTGCTAAGTCTAATGAAACAGTGCGTTTTGTGATTTTAAAGTGCGTCGGAATATGTGCTCGCCCACACAATTCATCTGATTTGGGTAGCCAGAATAAGCCTAAGGTTTTTATGATTTGTTTTGATGATTGATTTAGATCTTAGTTTATTTCTTGATCTTCCAAGGGTATCTCCGTTAGTAAATGTTTGCAGATAGTACTCCATTTTCGCAATTTGAATCCAAGAGCGCTGCAGTCTGCTTTTGCATGTGTTGAGCAAAGGTGATGTCATTTGCACCGCTTAAACAATCAGAACATAGAAGTCATCATGTACGACGGCAGCTCCAAGGGGGTATTTAACTTTATTTCTTGTGCTCAAATATTGGTGACTTTTTGCCACCAATAGTTATTTTTATTTTATTTGTCTATGGAAGATTATCCTTACCGACATTTTAAATTTAATATTCTTAATTTAGTGTACATTAAACATAAAATACAATACAAAATATATAAAATGATTATTTAAAACAATAAAAAATAAAAACTATGAATTTAATGAAATAATATTTTTATTCTTAATGACATTTGAACTTGAAGAAAAATCAATAAAACTATAGAATTTGTTAAATTCATTGCACATTCTAATAAGAGGATCAGCATTAGCATAATTAGCTCTAAAACATCGAACTGATAATGGGATAAAATGACGTGATGGGCGTTGAGGAACATTAAACGAAATATTGTGTATTAGAAATCCAGAGCATACTTCACCAGTAATTATGTTGAAAATAAACGATATGTTTAACATTGTCCTACGACTTTTCAGGGTGGGCAGCTTTATAAGAGAGAGTCTAGAAGTATACGAAGGCAAGTTAACTGGATTAAAGTTTAGTCCACGAAGACAAAAGAGCAAGAATTGCTTTTGGACGGATTCAATAGCATCGGAATGTGTGTTATATATAGGGTCCCATATTATAGATCCATACTCTAGAATAGGTCTTACAAGTGCAGTATACAAAGTTTTTGTGACATATGGATCATTAAACTCTTTAGCCCAGCGCTTGACGAAACCAAGTACACCCCTAGCTTTATTTACTATCATAGTGATATGCGAAATAAAATTAAGTTTCGGATCAAACAGAATTCCAAGGTCTAAGAAATTGACGGCCAATTCCAGCTGACTACCACCAAGATGATATTGTGCAGGCATCGGATTCTTTCTGACAAATCGCATATATTTACATTTATTAAGATTTAACTCCTTTGGAGTTACGCATTCGGTGTAGTTGTCTATTTCTTTGAGTTTCCAGAACTTTTCCAATAGATTGGAAACCTTTTCTTCCTCAGCACCATACATAGCACATATTACTGCTTTTTCACTTTGTATTTCTGTCTTCCCAATTGCAATCCATCCTAATGCGGTATTTTTTTTTATTTGTACAAATGTAAACATTAGAGCTTGTGCCATAGCTATTTTAAGAACAACTTTGATTTTAGTTGAACTGTTAATTTTTGATATTCTTTAATTAGGCTTAGCCAACAGTCAAATATCAATCTTTAACCAGTAGTACTGGTGGTTCGAAATTTGCTGTTATTATCACTTTAATTTCAAATTACATGTTGCCTCCTTTCCTCTGTTTTTTTCGTATTCTTTCTGTCAAGACTTTGTCTTGAAAACCTGAATACATTTGTTTATTATGTTTTCTTGTCCACTTTCGTCGACATTTTTTTTTTTTTATGTGTACAAATTAAAGTACAAATGTAAACATTAGAGCTTGTGCCATAGCTATTTTAAGAACAAATTTGATTTTAGTTGAACTGTTAATTTTTAATTTTTTGATATTCTTTAATAAGGCTTGAGTTCATCAAATTTAATTTTCATTAAATTATTTTCACTGAAGGAAGGAATTTTACAACTTGGATTTTTTTTTTATTAACATTTATTGATAATAGAAACTGGGAATTATTTCCTTCCGAAGGTAACTTTATATTATATTCAACATTTTTCATTTTTCGAATTTATTCTATGAGTTAAATTTCAGTTATGTATTTTATAAAGCTTTTTTTTTTTTGTAATAGTTCTATTCCTTCAATTTTTCAGAAATGACTTTATACACTACCAGACTATTATATTGTATTTTCTTTTTACATTTTACCTTAGCCTTCCGTTGGAAAGCAATGAGGTATATTAAATGTACAGAAAAATTTACAATTATTAGACACCAGCAGAATGTAATTTTTTTAATTTATTCTATGAGTTAAAATACATAACTGAAATTTAACTCATAGAATAAATTCGAAAAATGAAAAATGTTGAATATAATATAAAGTTACCTTCCGAAGGAAATAATTCCCAGTTTCTATTTGTTAAAATAGTTGAGTTAAATACATTCAATTTATAAAGTAACACTATCCAGTGAGACACACAGAATGCTGACGACGGCCGTAGCGGGCCAGAAAATGCATTACATTCTGCTGATGTCTAATAATTGTAAATTTTTCTGTACATTCAATATACCTCATTGCTTTCCAACGGAAGGCTAAGGTAAAATGTAAAAAGAAAATACAATATAATAGTTTGGTAGTGTATAAAGTCATTTCTGAAAAATTGAGGGAATGGAACTATTACAAAAAAAGCTTTATAAAATACATAACTCAAATTTAACACATAGAATAAATTCGAAAAATGAAAAATGTTGAATTTATTGATAATTTTTCTTGACTGACTGGCGGTTTAATAAGATTCTCAAATTAATTAAAATTTTTCGTCTTTTGTGAATACTTAAAATCAAAAGTTGTTAACAGATTTTAATCATTTATAGCTTGTTTTGTTTGCAATGTTGTGTTTTATATGACTGCATAAAATTAGAAGCAATTTTTTATGAATTTTTAAAAACAAAAATTCCGAAATATTAATAAAAAAATTATTTTTTTTCCAGAAAGAAAAATTATGTTTCTAAAACGACTGCGCATATAAGAAAAACGTTTTTCTTTCTTAAATTAAATTTTATTACGGAATTTCGGTTTTTTTTAGTTTTTCAATAAGCTAACGCGTTTTTGAGTTACGCGAACATATGTTGTGCATCCTCCTTAATTTTCGAAATAACGGTATATCTCGAAAACCAAAGTCAACATAAAGAAAAAAGTTTTAACTTTCTTAAAGTAAATTTTATTGCGGAATTTCGGTTCTTTTAGTTTTTCAATGAGCTAAAGCGTTTTTGAGTTACGCGAACAAATGTTGTGCAACATCTAACCTAAAAAAAAGGCTAGCACCACTGGGTTCAGCGACTCCGAATTAGGTTAAAAATCTTTCGTTCGTATCAAGCTAAAATATTTAACAGCAAATACTTTAATCTATCTATACAATATATAATTTCTTAGTATGTCAGGATGTTTGCATGTATGTCCTATTCTTTCCGCAACTTTCTGAATCCATCTGATGACATAGGAAGCTGAAATTTGGTACACTTGAACTACTTTCTCTGCGGAAGATCGTAACGAAGCCATATTTTTGATTTTCGACTTTTCAACTAGTATAACTATAAAGATCTAATAGAAAATATGTTTTTTTTTTATAATATGGGGAACTTTGGGCCCCACTCGGTGCGGCTAGGCACCGTCGGATTGACCTGAAAAATTAGATCATGATTTCTTACACCAAACCTCATATTTTAAGCAGCGCAAACAATTCAATTTAAAAAAAAAATCCCATACAAGGTGCGACCAGTCTAATGTATATACGCACCAGAGATCAGCAATGAGTAGTGAAACAGTGAGTAGAGCTAAATCATGACTCATAAATTCTTGTACTTATACGCACTCATACTTTTTCCAATGTTATTCAAACTCATATTCACTCAAAAGTTTCATTTTATTCTTCGAACTCATACTTAAGGCCGATACACACTATCCCACAAAGTCTTTCGTATTTTTTGAAAATGCTTCCCTGATCTAATTATTGCTTAAAAATTTTCAAAATACAATAACAACTCATCATGACAGTGTTGCATTTTCATAAAATACTTAAGACTTTGTGGGATAGTGTGTAACGGCCTTTAGCAACATTTGTAGTGTTTGATTTAGAATCTACTCAACTCAATGTGAATAGGCGAAGCAAAATGCGAGGCTGCCAGATTTGTCCCCGAAATAGCAAAGTGACGATTTGGCAATTACAGTTTACTAAAGTTACATGTATGAAGGAGACGATTTTTCGGCAAATTTATCTGGCAGCGCTGATTATTAAGTTGTGTGTTTTCTGTGTTGTGTTAACCCGGCAATTCCCAGTGTCACCTATAGGTGACAAAGATTAACGATAGCGATAATGGAATTAACGATAGCGATAATGGAAATCTAGAGTCTGGAGATGACCCTGGTTGTACCCTCTTGTGGATGGGAAGGTAACCGATGGAGAGGTTGAGACAAAAATAAAGCTAACTGCGATCACTTTCTTAGCCGAATGTTAAAAATGTGTAGTAAATTATGCCCAGTGTCACCTGTAGGTGACACCACTTTAATATCGGAATTACCAATATTTTCTTTTTTTTTAATTTGATTTTGTACTGATATGTATTATTTGAAAGTTTTGTTTTCATTATTGAAGGTATGGGAATTGCTGGGTTAAAACGGTAAATGGATGAGCTAAATGATTTGAATCATTGTGAGTATTGTAAGTATTTTCTTGAAATTATAAATCAAGCTGAGGTCATTTTGAGTATGCGTATAATGTCGACGACGCACTCATAAATATTTCTCTTGTGAGTATGAGTGAATCAGAGTAGTTCAGTTGAAATGATTTCTACGCACTTATACCCAGCGGGAAGGCCTCTGTACCCGTTCTTTTGGATAAACAAGGCTTTCTCGCTCCATTCCATACTCATATCTTTTTTACACGCGTTGTCATTGCGGAGAAGGCCTTCCGCTTTCCTTTCTTCCCCAGAGCTTCTTAAAGGCCTTCAAATAAATGGCTCTTAGAAGGCTTTCCAGAGAATGACTGTCAAAAATCCTTAGCAAAAAGGTTATCTTGAAGGGGTTTTAAGAAAGGTATGTTAAAAGGCCTTTCAATTAATGGCTCTTAAAAGGCCTTTCAGACCATCCTTCTACAAATGCATTAAGGAATATTTTCTTACAAATGAAATTAGAGGACTGAATAGGTTTCATGTTCATATCAGATCTCCAATATAGAGAATGAACACTTAACTTTTTAAATGGAGGGTTCAAAGCTGAACCGAACCAAGTCATAAAATAAAATGCATATATGTATTTCAAAACTGGTGTGAAATTCTTCGCAAATTTTAACTCTATCGATTTCTGGAACGGACTAAATCAAAAAGTTTTTTCTTCCAAAGGTAACGGTAATAAACCCATGTCAATGGTTCCAGAAATTGATGGAAATTCATTTACTCAAACTCAAGATATTATCGAATTTTAATTTTTGACTTGGTTCGCTTCAGCTCTAAGCCCTCCATATATGTATACCTACTTTACAAACGTATGTTTATATATTTTATTAAATTTATTGTAGTTTAATAACACATGTGATACCTATTTTTTTTATTGAAATAATCAAATTTGCTAAATATTGTAAATAAAAGTATGTATATAATAAAAAAAAGCTTTTAAGCACAAGTAGCTATCTGCCTTAATGAACAAAACTCAACTAAAATGATTTACATTATTGTTTTTATTTGTATTTTAATATGTATCTCCTTTGTTACTTTGTTTTTATAACGGGATCTGAATTGTTTCGCTTTGGCGGAAAAAAGAAAACCAAAAATTTTACTCTTTCTCTTTTCAACTTCAACCAACAACATATGTATGTTACTTTGTTTATGTAAAGGGATCTGAATTCTTTTGCTTGTGCAAAAAAACAAAATATGTTACTCCTTCTTTTCTCGCTTCTCATAGAAGCGAGTGTGGAAGGTGTGTCGAGCCGATTTTAAATAAAACGATGTTGTCTTGTTGAGTGTTATGTATCGACTGTCAGCTTATTGCTGTGTCCTCTTTATTTACACATATGTTAAACTTAGCTTAACTTAACCTAACGAAACAATGTATGTACTTCAGTTTGTACGGATGGCACAATACCTCCCTTTTATTAAATACAATAAAGTATTGAACATTAAAAGGGGTTTTTTTTATACATATATTATCATTCCTTCCCTTTTTAAATAGAAAAATTATGAAATTCCTTCCCTTTTTAAATAGAAAAATTATGAAATGAAAAGTTGATCAGGCTTGGTTATTTCATGTTTTTACTTTTTCATTTTCCAAATATTTATATACATATGTAAATTTAATTTTATTTCTTCAGGTGCATTAATTATTATTAAAATTTACTTCCTACTAGTATTACATATTTCATTTAAAAATATTCAGTTTTGTGGGTTTTGTTTAATTTCCTTCCTATATTGGGTCTAGATTATTATTTGTATCATTCAACATTGTTACACGTTTACCAAAAATTAATTCAAAGGGTGTGAATTTCTTATCAAAAACTGAATTCGCTGACGTGTTATGATAAAAGGTGAAGTATTTTAAGTAAGTGTCCCAATCAGATAAGGTTTCTTTCAAATATGCTCGAATGTATTCGTTAAAAACTCTATGGTTGCGTTCCACTGTTCCCAATGTTTCATGGTGATAGTTGAAAATTTGATGTCAATTTCGAATAATTTGCATAGTTCAGACATGATTTCATTTTTAAATTCCGCCCCGAGATCAGATTTGATAATACTCATTTTCCCATAGATTAGGATACAATTTTCAAATATCGCACGAGCTACCGTCCGTGCCGACTTGTCCGGGATTGATACGGTCACAAGATATTTAGAAAGGTCACACATTAGTGTCAAAGCATACTTGTTTCCGTAATTAGACGTCGGTAATGGACCTATAGTATCCAATACAACGATATCAAAAGGTCTGGCAGGAGTTGGTGTCATGACAAGTTCCTCAGTGTTTCTGTTTCCGACTTTTTTAAGAATACACTCCGAACAACTTCTAACAAATTTCGAGATGTTCCGGGTCATGCCCTTCCAATAATATTTCGTCCTAATTTTCGCGTAAAGTTTTTTCTGTCCGCAGTGTCCTCCAATAATAGGGTCATTATGATAAATCGTCATTAATTTCTGTCTCTCCGACACTTCCGTTACCGTCTCAATGGGTTCCGTAAGGATAATTTCAAGAGTTCTCAATATTCTGTTAAAGTGGTCCTTTAGATCCTGTATACTACAAATTGTAAAAAATAAATCATTCTTAGGACATTCTGCCCTGTGAGTCATTAAACTGTTGGCTTCAGTTTGCAGCCTCGAAAGCAAATAGTCTAGACTAAATGTTTCGTTAACTAGTTCAAATCCTACAGATGCCAGTTTCCTAAATTTCCTATACATATCAATACGTCTTGTCATCATAATCAATTATCCGTGCTCTTAACTTCGCAATATCCTTACTAAATTCATGGGAAAATCTATCATATATTTTCAGCTCAATACCATCATCATCGCGAGATTGGTTTATGTAGGTTCCATTGTAATTTCGTTCCCTTGCCATCGCACGCGTCATGACCAATACCTGTGTGCCTTTCTCCTTTAACTCACTTATCGAGACCCTGGATAATGCATCGGCCCCTACATTTAGCTTTCCCTTAATGTATTCGACTGTGAAGTCATACTCCGAAAGCTCGAGTCTAATTCTCGTCAATTTGGAAGATGGGTCCCAAGAAGTTCGAGTTCGATGATTGGTTTTTTCTGTTCAGACTGTGTAAATGATTTCGAAGCATAGTATACTGGTAAATCGTTACCATCAAAGTTCTGACTCAATAGTGCCCCGCATCCCAATTTAGATGCGTCCACAGTAATCAAAAATTCCTTCGAAAAATCCGGGTATTGTAAAATCCTAGGTGATAACAAAGCAGATCTCAATTTGTCAAAAGATTCCTGACATTACCCATTCCAACTAAAACAAACGTTCTTTTTCGTCATGTAATTCAAGGGTGCCGCCAAAGTAGCAAAATTTGGGACGAAGCGTCTGTAGTAATTTGCAAATGCCACAAAACGTCTAACGGAATCTTTGTCAAAAGGTGTTGTATAATTTTTTATCGCGTTTATCTTCGAATCATCGGGTAAGATACCATTGGCAGTGCATTTATGTCCGAGAAAGGTAACTTCCGGGCGAAAAAATTTACATTTGTACGGATTTATTTTCAAATTATGCTCCCTCAGGACATCAAATACGTTTTTTAAATTATTTAAATGGTGTTTTTTACTACAACCAATGATAATAATGTCATCGACATATAGAAATGCTTTGTTTGGCATAAGACCAGAGAATGCAATTGACATCATTCTTGAGAACGAATTGGGTGCCACATTTAAACCAAAAGGTAAAACCGTGAATCTGGGTGTAATGGGATTTGGTGAAATCCCGAAAATAAATCTATAATTGAAAAGTGTTTCGCACGACCTAAGTTGTCCAAAATATCGTCGATACGTGGTAATGGAAATTTGTCTGCAATGAGCTTCCTATTCACAGCGCGATAGTCAACACACATTCTGTAGGCTTTCCGGTCATCCTTGCTTTTTTTCGGTACAAGAATCAATGGGCTATTGAAGTTCGAGCTACTCGGTTCGCTCAAATCGTTGTCCAATAAGTTCTGAACTTGTCTATTAATTTCCTCCTTTTGAGCATGAGCGAGTCTATAATTCTTAACGTAAACTGGTGATGAATCAACCATTCTAAATTTTTGCTCAAAAAAGTTATTTATCGTCATCTTATCGTCATCGAGTGCAAAAATGTCCGAATAGGACTCACATAACGGGATTAAATCAGCCCGGATGTCCTCCGGCATTTGGTCCCTTAGTACTTTATTCAGACTGTCGGTACGTAGTCTATTCGTCAATGAACATGGATTAATAGAGTATATGTGAAAATTCCGCAATTTTCTATTATGACTTTGTCGTTCCTGATACCCTGGAATTCCCCAGTCGTATTTACTACCCTCAGAATTGGTTCTTCCGAATCGATAATCCCCTTTGCTAGAAAAACTCCCTCGGTAATTTCCTGCGATTCCACGAACATAGGTTATCTGACACCCCGTAAACTGAAAGCCCTGAATACCTCGCACCTCGGCAGTAAAAAAACGCAAGTAAAATTCCGTGTTCCGCTAAGTATCGGTATTTGTACTCGTGCAGTTCGTATTGAAATTGTCAAAGTCATATTCTCATAATCTATAATGCACCTATTGTTTTTCAGGAAATCCTTACCCAGGATGCCATTAGCCGGTATATTGAAATCGTCATTAACAACGTGAAAAATCTGCCGAAGCAATTTATCCGATACGATCAAATTTGTGCAAACAGTACCCTGCGTGGTTACCGCATTGGACGTAATGCCGGTTATATCTATTATTTCATTCTGATTCAGAATAATGTTGGGGTCTAGGCTTGAAATCTTCAAAAGTGAAATGTCTGCTTGGCTATCAACGAGAAAAGTGCATGATCGTTTTGCATCGCTACAATCTAGAGTTATAAAGTCAGCATAGTTTAAATTCAGACTATAAACTGATCTGGTTATTTGTTTATTTAAGTTTGGTTGAAAATTAATTTTACTATGGGTTAATTCCCCAGTGCTTGTTCCTCCCTTAACATTGGTTGTTGAGGGGCCTCTGCGTTTAAAGCCCTAACAGAAGCCCTCGAGTTATCGTTACTGCGAGAAGAATAATTGGTGGTGTTCCCACGATAATTATTCCGAAAATGGTCGTTGAAGCCCGAATTACTATTCGAAGCAGGAAAATTATCAACATGGGAGTCTCCCCGATTATTTCCGCGGTATGAGTCAGTGCGATTTTGCCTAAAATTGTTGCCCCTAGGTGAGCCGTTACGTAATCGAATATAATTATCATCCCCATGCGAGCCGTCACCAAATTGACCAAAATCATTATTTCTATATGATCTGTCACGAAATTGACCAAAATCATTATTTCTATACGATCTATCGCGAAATTGTCCAAAATCATTATTTCTATATGATCTATCACGAAATTGACCAAAATTATTACCTCTATTTCTACCATTATTCCTAATTGCTAAAACCTGTTGTTCCCTTATCTCCGTTGTCTCTCCGACCACTAACTTGGCAACAACCTCTTTGGGGCCCCTAAAAACAGAAGATGCCAATATCGACTTAACTAAAGTCGACTTTGCATTCAAGCGGCAAACACTAACCGTCTGTTCTATCGCCATTTCATGCGCCTTGCCCTTCGCGATACCCTCTACGACCAAAGCTCGTTTTACGGAATCCGCGAGTTCCTCCACCTGCTTGCCAAACTCAGAAAAATTACCGTTCCTCACGTTAAGCGCCGCAATCTTGCCAGTAACAACCTTAGAACTTTCTGGTCTGATTCCGTTTCTCAACGCTGTCCTAATATCTTCCACTGTAGCAACGTTGTCCGGCAACGTTTCACGAGCTTTAGAATCAAGTTTTGATTTAATAAAATTTAAAAAAGTGGTGTGTAAAACGGGATCTGTAAGGTCATCGATCAGGTCAATTTTATCCAGAAATGATTGTAATGTAAGCGGGTTGCCATCATAGTTCTCCCGAATTATGGAAGCACACATAGTGATAAATGATTTTTTCTGTTCAACCGTAGCCATTCTGACCTCTGTTTTTAAATAACGACCCGGATTAATTCTTTGTTTACCTCCTGAATTGGAATTTCCACTATCTGTTACCACACCTTTTATCACGACGTTTCTATCTACACGTGTCAACAAATTCACTTCCTCTGGGATTTTTATGTTACTATCAAGTTTATCAAAGCATTCTATCAATATTTCCCTACAATGGCTAATTTTAGAAAATATATTAAGTATTTCCTCTTTTGACAAGATATTCAATTTAGATTCAGTATATTCTAGGATTGAATTATAATGTTCGATTAAAAGCGTGACATATTTCGACAACGGCCTGTTTTGTATGACCCTTTTCTTGTTGTAAAATTTGTGTAACAATTCGTTAAAAATTACCTTATTAAAACTTGGCATTTGATACACCCATATTTATTAAAATTGAATGTTAGTGATTTAATTGAAAATAATTTTAAAAGTATGTATATTTCAAAATTATATGAAACCAGTTAGTTATGTCACAGAAAAATTCTTGTAAACCGAATTATAATTGTTTTTCCATGAATTAACCCTCTAACTGGCAAAACAGAATTTTATTTATCGGGAATTTTACTAAGGGTAAACAATGGTCAAAAATTACGATTTTCAAAGTTTCAAGTTAAACGAATCAGCCGTTTAGCCGCCAGATAGATGTTTATTTTGCGCTCCTATAGGGTCGCTACCAGTTTGAGCGTAAAAAATATAGATAGGTAAGAACTATGTATCTATATATTCAAGAGAGGGTTTTATTAGAAAATAAGAAGAAAAAAGTTGAAAATAAACAATAACAAGGCTTAATAAGTAATGAAAAGATTAAACACGACGGTGAAAGGCGCCGAAACAATTTTTTGCAGTAGTTATGCAGAGATGCAAGTGACACTTTTCACAAAAAATTGTGTTTTGGACGTTTTGCATTACTTACAAAATCTGTTTTCCCTGTTTCTTAACATTGTTTGGTTATGGTTGAATCCGTCATAACGAATATCATCAATGGGCTCTTTGGTTTTCTGACCAATCCTCAAATTACATGGTGGTGTTGATGCTGGTGGTGTTGTGGGACTAGGTGGTTGCGATGTTGGTCGGCCAACAAATCGTTTATCTACAAAATTGACAAGACCACTGGCAATTTTTTTCGCAAAATTTAGGTAACTGCAGCAATTTTTCATTCTAAACTGAATCAGTCGAATCATTTCTCTTTTCAGCGTGAATTCGTCGATATAAAATATATGAATTTGTTGCGACCCTGTCAACGAAATGGTAGAAAAGTCGCACCATCATATTTCTTGTTTTCGCGCTTATATGGTAGCGGCCTATAAGTCCGTCCATTTAATCAACACCACCCATGTGGCTGTTGTATTCACGTATTATTTGTGGACATTCCACTTCGATGAAACGCTTTTGCTTACGATCAAACCGTGATGCCTTCGCTGCCTGATGCTCCCGACTTAAGCGCAAGAACGGCAGGACTCCAACATATGTTGAGGCTAACCGGACAGGTTTATTATCTTTTCACAATGCTGTAGAAATATCTACACCATATGCAGTACCAACAAATTCAGTCGCGTAGCCTCTCTCTTCTCGTTTTATGACAGCATCACTTGGGAGTTTACATTTTGGAATCCTGTTTACACGAATGGTTCCTAAACTGTAAATTCCTCTGGCACGTAAAAATACCAATAAAGGTAATGAGGTGTAAAAGTTGTCGAAATATAATATATGATGTTTGAAGTTTGGGATCGTTTGAAATAATCGAACTACAACATTTGAAGTGTTTAAAAGATCCGGTTGACCGTGTAGCATCACATTATCCCCAGCTCCGTTATAAATTTCGAAACGATATGCGAAACCGGTCCAATCGCAAAGCACAAAGAGTTTTACACCCCACTTATGCGGCTTGTTCCGCATTTTCGTAGAGCACATTTGCTCGTCTACACAGAGCCGTGCCGTTTTTGCTACACTGTCAAACCGCTCGTTTAGTGCAGAGGCTAGCTTGCGGATTCGAAATAGTGGATCATAGCCACGCTCACCCTTCCTTTTTCGATTGGTCTCATCTTCAAATGACAAGTGCTTTTTTTATGGTCATGAAACGCTTAACCGGCATTGTATTTGCAATGGGGGCGAAAGCATTTTCAGACCAATAACTTTCTAGATTTGGATAACGATAGAGTGACATATATAGCATAATGCCTTTATATTTATACACCACTGAGGCTCTGTTTCCACATTTTCTTCATTCGAAATAGGAATGGGGTGAAGAGTTGACAAAGCCGATTGCACATCATCTATGCTCACATCGATTGAAAAATTTATAGCATCCACAAATAAGTCCGTATTATCGCAAACCTTTCCAAAATACCAAAAAAATTAATAACAATTCATTAAAAAAATATTAAACTATGTAAATTTTGATAAAGTACATTTGCAAGGTGTTCATCGATTGCTCTTTAATTTTCTGGACTTATTTGATGGATTTGTGGATCGAAATCAGGGTCTTTTATGCTGTCGTCGCTGTCATAATCATCTTCATCTGCCTCCTCATCCGTTTCAACAGAATCCATAACTTCAGCGATTTTTTCCTCAGACAATAAATTTAATTTGTATAATTTTGTACGCTCTATTGCCAGGGTTGTGAACTATTTCTAATTAAAAAGCGCCGTGGCCCCAATCAAAAAGCGCTAAATAAAATTTAAATAAAAAATTAATGAAATGTTTAAGAAATAAGTTTAATTAATTACACTGGCCATCAAAAAAAGTCGTTTGAAATAAAAATATATAAAATACAAAGATATAACAATCCGTTTTCAGTTTTTTCTATCATGTCGAGTTTTTTATGGGCTAGACTAATATTTCGACCGAAATAAGGCATTTATGCTTCATACATTTTATCAAAGCTTGAGAACGATTTGTGCGATTTTGATCTTTTACAAATGATTATTTTCGACCATATGGCGACCATTTTTTCATGCAAATAAGTATGTACACTTTTTTTTATCAATTATCAGAAATCCAGGTATATTATGAATAAAATAAGACGAGAAATCAAGAAGATCAGTAAACAAAATGTTAACTAGACGTGATTGAATGACTACTTGGACTCAGCACGCAAGTCAATTAAAATCTCATAATCAAGTTCTTTACCCCGACTTTTTGTTTGTTTTTTTGCAGTGCAATGTTAATAAACCGTTAACATTTTTAAAAAGCCTTTTCTGGTATTTCAGGAAGAGTAAAGTTATATAATTTCAAATATACCCGGAAGGAATTATTAGCTAAATCACCAGAAAATATGTCTTGAACCAAGAAAATTTTGCACCATTCTCGTCAAGCCAAAAATTTCTTATTGTTAGCCTGAAATTTTTTCATAAAAACGTGTAGTTTAAGAAAACTTAATAAAAAAATAAGAAACTTGTTAGTGATAGGTTAACATGTCGATCTAAATAAAAATTATTTGTATCAAACCAAGTTTTCTTGAGCACTTTCTGAAAAGTTTAAAGAAATCGGTGGCATTTGTTTCTTGATGCAAGAAATTCGATTCTATTAAAATATCAATAAAATCAGACTAATTTAATAAATGCTGAATGAAATTTTTGATTATATACCAAAAACGAGAAATTTTGATCATAAAAAAATGTTTCTTTATTTAAGAAAGTTTTACTTAATACGAACAAAAAAAGTTAATGGATTACTTTAGAAAATAAACTTCTTTCCTTGACTAGTATGCGTTTCAGAGTAAAGTATGTATTTAAAAAACGGAAACAAATTTTGGTTTAATGTGTCTTGATTTAAATGTTTGCAAATAAAAGTACAAAAATTTTGGGGATCAATAAAAGCGCTAATTTAGCGCTCTTTTTTAAAAAAGCGCTAAGGAAAAAATATGCGCCTTTTCGACAGTTGAAAAGCGCTAAATCTAGCGCCAAAGGCGCTAAATTGGCAACTCTGTCTATTGCTATAAAAAAGGGAAACAATAGAAAAATAATATGAAAGGAAAAAAGTACACGTAAACTGGTAAGCGCTCCTATAGGGATTCATTACATTTACTTACCTGTACGTTGTAAATATACATAAAATCACAGAACTATGATTTATATGAACTCAAAATGATTCCAACACTATGAAAAAAAATTCACAATCACTTCGGTATATTAGAAATATAAATTATATCGGATCAAAAACTCGGTTCACAAAAAAATAATTTCACGTACTGTCAAATTGAAATTCTACATAAAAATGCTTATAAATACCAAACCAAAGGTCAGATCGGCTTGGTTGTTGAACTAAAAGCTTCGGTATAGTATTGCCATCATCTTTTTGTTTGGGTGAACTTTCATTGATTGGCACCTGTCGTATTAATGTGAATTTTGTGATGCTTTCCCTACAGGGATGCTTACCAGTTAGAGGGTTAATTATGTTTAAAAGAAGTTAAGTTGATCAGATATTGAAAAACACCACGATTCCATAAAATTTAGAAAAAAAAATTTAATAGTTAGTATTGTGGTTATTTTGTTGAACTATTTATGGTTTTCAATCCAAATTTTTAATATTTTTAATTACGCTTAAGTTCATGAAATTTAATTTGTATTAAATTATTTTTATGAAGAAAGAAATTTTACAACATGAAAATCAATTAAAATTGTTATTGATAATCTTTCATTCTTGACGTGGCTCGGGCTCGAACCCTGGCCGGCAGGTTACCATGACATGTTTCGATCGCAACCACTCGATCTCCTCAGATGGATTTGCCGTCTTACACTCGCAGCCATCGATGACTGCTGACGTCACTAGTCAAACATCAATCCTTAAACCAAATTGTATTTTAACATTTGGTAGATCGAAATTTGCTTTCCTGAATGATTATCCATTTTAATTGATTTTACATGTTTTTTCCTTTACTTCTGTTTTTTCGTACTTTCGTCAAGAATTTTTCTTGAAGTCCAAGTACATTTTTTTGTTTTTTCACTTTGTCTTTCTCTTTTCTGTTGACCTTTTTCAGCACAACTTGAAGGACAAATGTACACATAGAGCTCGTGCCTTAGCTTTAACAATAATTAGTATTGTGGTTATTTTGTTGAACTATTTATGGTTTTCAATCCAAATTTTTAATATTTTTAATTAGGCTAAGTTCATGAAATTTAATTTTTATTAAATTATTTTTATGAAGAAAGAAATTTTACAACATGAAACGCAAGTAAAATTCCGTGTTCCGCTAAGTATCGGTATTTGTACTCGTGCAGTTCGTATTGAAATTGTCAAAGTCATATTCTCATAATCTATAATGCACCTATTGTTTTTCAGGAAATCCTTACCCAGGATGCCATTAGCCGGTATATTGAAATCGTCATTAACAACGTGAAAAATCTGCCGAAGCAATTTATCCGATACGATCAAATTTGTGCAAACAGTACCCTGCGTGGTTACCGCATTGGACGTGATGCCGGTTATATCTATTATTTCATTCTGATTCAGAATAATGTTGGGGTCTAGGCTTGAAATCTTCAAAAGTGAAATGTCTGCTTGGCTATCAACGAGAAAAGTGCATGATCGTTTTGCATCGCTACAATCTAGAGTTATAAAGTCAGCATAGTTTAAATTCAGACTATAAACTGATCTGGTTATTTGTTTATTTAAGTTTGGTTGAAAAATAATTTTACTATGGGTTAATTCCCCAGTGCTTGTTCCTCCCTTAACAATGGTTGTTGAGGGGCCTCTGCGTTTAAAGCCCTAACAGAAGCCCTCGAGTTATCGTTACTGCGAGAAGAATAATTGGTGGTGTTCCCACGATAATTATTCCGAAAATGGTCGTTGAAGCCCGAATTACAATTCGAAGCAGGAAAATTATCAACGTGGGAGTCTCCCCGATTATTTCCGCGGTATGAGTCAGTGCGATTTTGCCTAAAATTGTTGCCCCTAGGTGAGCCGTTACGTAATCGAATATAATTATCATCCCCATGCGAGCCGTTACCAAATTGACCAAAATCATTATTTCTATATGATCTGTCACGAAATTGACCAAAATCATTATTTCTATACGATCTATCGCGAAATTGTCCAAAATCATTATTTCTATATGATCTATCACGAAATTGACCAAAATTATTACCTCTATTTCTACCATTATTCCTAATTGCTAAAACCTGTTGTTCCCTTATCTCCGTTGTCTCTCCGACCACTAACTTGGCAACAAGAGAGAGGGTTTTATTAGAAAATAAGAAGAAAAAAGTTGAAAATAAACAATAACAAGGCTTAATAAGTAATGAAAAGATTAAACACGACGGTGATAGGCGCCGAAACAATTTTTTGCAGTAGTTATGCAGAGATGCAAGTGACACTTTTCACAAAAAATTGTGTTTTGGACGTTTTGCATTACTTACAAAATCTTTTTTCCCTGTTTCTCAACATTGTTTGGTTATGGTTGAATCCGTCATAACGAATATCATCAATGGGCTCTTTGGCTTTCTGACCAATCCTCAAATTACATGGTGGTGTTGATGCTGGTGGTGTTGTGGGACTAGGTGGTTGCGATGTTGGTCGGCCAACAAATCGTTTATCTACAAAATTGACAAGACCACTGGCAATTATTTTTCGCAAAATTTAGGTAACTGCAGCAATTTTTCATTCTGAACTGAATCAGTCGAATCATTTCTCTTTTCAGCGTGAATTCGTCGATATAAAATAAATGAATTTGTTGCGACCCTGTCAACGAAATGGTAGAAAAGTCGCACCATCATATTTCTTGTTTTCGCCCTTATATGGTAGCGGCCTATAAGTCCGTCCATTTAATCAACACCACCCATGTGGCTGTTGTATTCACGTATTATTTGTGGACATTCCACTTCGATGAAACGCTTTTGCTTACGATCAAACCGTGATGCCTTCGCTGCCTGATGCTCCCGACTTAAGCGCAAGAACGGCAGGACTCCAACATATGTTGAGGCTAACCGGACAGGTTTATTATCTTTTCACAATGCTGTAGAAATATCTACACCATATGCAGTACCAACAAATTCAGTCGCGTAGCCTCTCTCTTCTCGTTTTATGACAGCATCACTTGGGAGTTTACATTTTGGAATCCTGTTTACACGAATGGTTCCTAAACTGTAAATTCCTCTGGCACGTAAAAATACCAATAAAGGTAATGAGGTGTAAAAGTTGTCGAAATATAATATATGATGTTTGAAGTTTGGGATCGTTTGAAATAATCGAACTACAACATTTGAAGTGTTTAAAAGATCCGGTTGACCGTGTAGCATCACATTATCCCCAGCTCCGTTATAAATTTCGAAACGATATGCGAAACCGGTCCAATCGCAAAGCACAAAGAGTTTTACACCCCACTTATGCGGCTTGTTCCGCATTTTCGTAGAGCACATTTGCTCGTCTACACAGAGCCGTGCCGTTTTTGCTACACTGTCAAACCGCTCGTTTAGTGCAGAGGCTAGCTTGCGGATTCGAAATAGTGGATCATAGCCACGCTTACCCTTCCTTTTTCGATTGGTCTCATCTTCAAATGACAAGTGCTTTTTTTATGGTCATGAAACGCTTAACCGGCATTGTATTTGCAATGGGGGCGAAAGCATTTTCAGACCAATAACTTTCTAGATTTGGATAACGATAGAGTGACATATATAGCATAATGCCTTTATATTTATACACCACTACGTTATCAATTTGGAAGGTAGCATTTATATTTCCTCTCAATGCATGTCGGTTGCTGCTTGCGGCTGCACATCGGTGGAAGTCGATGGCTGAGGCTCTGTTTCCACATTTTCATCATTCGAAATAGGAATGGGGTGAAGAGTTGACAAAGCCGATTGCACATCATCTATGCTCACATCGATTGAAAAATTTATAGCATCCACAAATAAGTCCGTATTATCGCAAACATTTCCAAAATACCAAAAAAATTAATAACAATTCATCAAAAAAATATTAAACTATGTAAATTTTGATAAAGTACATTTGCAAGGTGTTCATCGATTGCTCTTTAATTTTCTGGACTTATTTGATGGATTTGTGGATCGAAATCAGGGTCTTTTATGCTGTCATAATCATCTTCATCTGCCTCATCCGTTTCAACAGAATCCATAACTTCAGCGATTTCTTCCTCAGACAATAAATTTAATTTGTATAATTTTGTACGCTCTATTGCTATAAAAAAGGGAAACAATAGAAAAATAATATGAAAGGAAAAAAGTACACGTAAACTGGTAAGCGCTCCTATAGGGATCCATTACTATTACTTACCTGTACGTTGTAAATATAAAGAAAATAACAGAACTATGATTTATATGAACTCAAAATTATTCCAACACTATAAAAAAAATTCACAATCACTTCGGTATATTAGAAATATAAATTATATCGGATCAAAAACTCGGTTCACAAAAAAATAATTTCACGTACTGTCAAATTGAAATTCTACATAAAAATGCTTATAAATACCAAACCAAAGGTCAGATCGGCTTGGTTGTTGAACTAAAAGCTTCGGTATAGTATTGCCATCATCTTTTTGTTTGGGTGAACTTTCATTGATTGCCACCTGTCGTATTAATGTGAATTTTGTGATGCTTCCCTACAGGGATGCTGACCAGTTAGAGGGTTAATTATGTTTAAAAGAAGTTAAGTTGATCAGATTTTGAAAAACACCACGATTCCATAAAATTTAGAAAAAAAAATTTTATAATTAGTATTGTGATTATTTTGTTGAACTATTTATGGTTTTCAATCCAAATATTTAATATTTTTAATTAGGCTTAAGTTCATGAAATTTAATTTTTATTAAATTATTTTTATGAAGAAAGAAATTTTACAACATGAAAATCAATTAAAATTGTTATTGATAATCTTTCATTCTTGACGTGGCTCGGGCTCGAACCCTGGCCGGCAGGTTACCATGACATGTTTCGATCGCAACCACTCGATCTCCTCAGATGGATTTGCCGTCTTACACTCGCAGCCATCGACGACTGCTGACGTCACTAGTCAAACATCAATCCTTAAACCAAATTGTATTTTAACATTTGGTAGATCGAAATTTGCTTTCCTGAATGATTATCCATTTTAATTGATTTTACATGTTTTTTCCTTTACTTCTGTTTTTTCGTACTTTCGTCAAGAATTTTTCTTGAAGTCCAAGTACATTTTTTTGTTTTTTCACTTTGTCTTTCTCTTTTCTGTTGACCTTTTTCAGCACAACTTGAAGGACAAATGTACACATAGAGCTCGTGCCTTAGCTTTAACAATAATTAGTATTGTGGTTATTTTGTTGAACTATTTATGGTTTTCAATCCAAATTTTTAATATTTTTAATTAGGCTAAGTTCATGAAATTTAATTTTTATTAAATTATTTTTATGAAGAAAGAAATTTTACAACATGAAACGCAAGTAAAATTCCGTGTTCCGCTAAGTATCGGTATTTGTACTCGTGCAGTTCGTATTGAAATTGTCAAAGTCATATTCTCATAATCTATAATGCACCTATTGTTTTTCAGGAAATCCTTACCCAGGATGCCATTAGCCGGTATATTGAAATCGTCATTAACAACGTGAAAAATCTGCCGAAGCAATTTATCCGATACGATCAAATTTGTGCAAACAGTACCCTGCGTGGTTACCGCATTGGACGTGATGCCGGTTATATCTATTATTTCATTCTGATTCAGAATAATGTTGGGGTCTAGGCTTGAAATCTTCAAAAGTGAAATGTCTGCTTGGCTATCAACGAGAAAAGTGCATGATCGTTTTGCATCGCTACAATCTAGAGTTATAAAGTCAGCATAGTTTAAATTCAGACTATAAACTGATCTGGTTATTTGTTTATTTAAGTTTGGTTGAAAAATAATTTTACTATGGGTTAATTCCCCAGTGCTTGTTCCTCCCTTAACATTGGTTGTTGAGGGGCCTCTGCGTTTAAAGCCCTAACAGAAGCCCTCGAGTTATCGTTACTGCGAGAAGAATCATTGGTGGTGTTCCCACGATAATTATTCCGAAAATGGTCGTTGAAGCCCGAATTACTATTCGAAGCAGGAAAATTATCAACATGGGAGTTGTCGTGTGTACCCTTTAGAGGGTTAATGGAAGTTAAGGTTGGCAACGCCGAAAATAGATAGAAAGAGACCAAGGTAGGGTAGGGAAAAGAGACCAAGTAAAAAGTGTAGCAAGAAGAGGAAAAATAAACAAAGAAATACACAAGCAAACAAACAAAATAAAAATCAAATTGCTGAAAGTTTTTTTTTGAAAAATGGTATTGGACGACATTTTGCTCGACCGAGGCTTCTTGGCCGCCAAAGAGCAAAATGTCGGCCCTTTTTGTTATTTTTGAGCCTGAAGATAAGATGTGGTAAGTGGTGGCAGTGATGGTTGAAGTTTTGCAATTTTATTAAAGTGAAATAAAGCAAAGTTTAAGAAAAGTTTGGCAATTGAAAATAATAATAGAACTGAAGAATCTATATTGAAATGAAATCTGAAAACTTTAAACAAGGAAGTAGAAAAGTAAAACAAATATTTACATAATTGAATCAGAATTTATTTGAAACTGAAATTGAAAAAAAAGACAATAAAAACAGCTAAGAAAAAGTAAAGCTAAAAGTTAATAAAATAAAAAAAAAAAAAACAATTTAAAAGGACTAAAGTAAAAGTTAAAGTCTAATAACAGCTCATAAAAAAAAATACTTAAAGCGAAAAATTTGAAATTTGTAATTAATTAAAGTATATATAAACCGCACAAAATATAAACAACAGCCACCACATCATCGCCGCCGCATCCATCGTGGGAACAGGAATCGATCAGCCCAACATCACAGTTCCAGGGGTCAGGTATTCTGCCATTTGTGTTGACTCGGACTTATACGACGGACAAATAAACGGACGAAATATAAAATACATATGTAAAATTAGTTTTTGTAATAGGGGAAACATATTCTAGTTTTACCTTCCGATACAGTCCCTGGTGGCGTATTTGCCCAGGTGCGCGTAAAAGTAAGGGGTTGAGCTCAGGCCTGTTAGTCATCTTAGGGTAGTTGCCCAGGAGGTAATAGCTGTTTTCCTTATCCTAGGAGAAATAAGATTATATATGTATTGATTTTTTATTTTATTGGAATAGGACTTTACTTACTCCGTACAGCAACTTTTAGTTAGGACACTTTACGGACCGACGGCAGTTCCTGTCATCCAGTTTCTTCTGAAAAATAAAGAAAGAGAGAACAAAATAGTAATTAGTTTTATCTGCAAATTAATTTTTGGTGAAAATTTTAAAGTTTTTATTTTTGCAATTTTTCATTGGTTTCCCAAGTAAAACAGCTTTTGATAGCCTTTTATAGTTTATTTTTTTTGTTTATTCTTTTTTTTTTTATATAAATCATTTTATTTTCCACTTTTAATATACATATGATACAGAATGTCTTTAAGCATTAAAATTTTTCAATAAAACGTTTACAATGTTTATAATGAATTTGAAAATAAAATTTTTAAATGCGTTTTGATTTTAAAAATAATGAGTAGCTAAACTCATTAGGGTGAAGCAAATAGGAGGGTGATGGTAAGGTAAATGGTAGATTTTGGGACGACCCAACCATTATTTTTTTTCAGGTCGTCATGGCGAAGTCCAACAGGATTTCAGGTGGGAGGGATAGAATTGGCAAAACACCAGCCAACTCAACTCCTAGGTGAAAGGTGCAACAGGTGAGTACACGGTGCAAAATATATTTATAATGGCAATAGATTCGTTTTTTTTATTAATTGCGTTCACTTTCGGGCTCCTTTTTTATTTAATCTTTGTTTTTATGTCCCAAATTGGCTGGCATGATTCTTTTTGTAGTAGCCAAGTGCTTGATTGGTTGGCAAGAACCAACCCAATACGGCGAGCCCTAGCCGGACTTACGCCAGCATGCCAGCGCCGCCAACAATCTGGCCACATTTGATCTTATGGTTTTCTTTGTGTTTTTTTTTTATAAAACACCAGCTGCTACTGCTACAAAAATGGCGCCCAACGTGGGGCCCGAAAGTGAACCAATCTGTTAGTTTTCGTCTAGGCAGATCCTTTGCCTGCGACTGATGTAGGTCCCGGTTGAGTCATTAAAGAGTCCTCAACGCGTTGTGACATTGGTTTATGGGCGATGTTACCTGTTTAGAATAGGGAGATTATAGGTTAGAGTTCATAGCAATAGTTTTTATATAGAAGTAGCTTACCTTTGACTGTATGTCCCGAAAAATAGGGCTTTTTGGTTTTTTTTGCGTTGCGACGGCAAAAGTCGTTGTTTTTATATAAAAGTTTAAATCCTCGGTTTCTGTTTTAGTGTAGGCTGATTTGTTAGTGGCTAGATAGGCTTTCAAATTTCATTGCTACGTTTAAAGCATAAATCAGGGTTTCCATCCAAGTTTTTTTTCTTTAAATAGCCAAAATTTAGTTTCGGTTTTTTTAAAATACAGTAAATAAATAATGGAATTCGTTTCCATTCGACCGTTTCGAGCGGGATTGTAGTGATTAGTCCTAGGTAGTGATTGTCTTTAGGGCAGGGGCCTAGTTGCTCACGACAAATTTCGTTTGTGGTCCGCATGAAACTAAACAGTTTTTCTTTTATTGTTTTTGCACCAGTGTAAAAAAAAAAAAAAAAAAAAAAAAATGTTTATATATAAATATATTTATTCACCTGAAAATGGAAAAAAAAATTACAATTTGATTTTTGCACCAAATGTTGTAATCACAGGTAAAACTCACCTTGAGAGTCTGCAGTTAACTTGGTTTATCCTTACCATCACCTGAAAAACCTATTGTAACCCGATACGTTTTGTTTTTTTTTATCAATAATTATTTATTTTTATTTCATGGCGTAAATTTATTTTACAGCAACTATATAATTTGTTTTTTTTACACCTTACGGGTGAAATCATTTTTTTTTTTTATTTTTTTGTTTTTATATTTTTATTTTTTGATTTTGAACCAAAACTGAAATAAAAAGGTTCAACTTTTAGAAGGTGTTTTTTTTTAAGGTTTTGGAAGCTTGTGTTTTTTTTTTAAATTTCTAAATCTATCTAGAAATAGATATGGTTTTAACACGTTCTGTCAGAGGTCGATTAGAATCTGAGAATATAATCACCGAATCTGGTTTTAATATGGATGGCATACCTCGTTCTACAGTGGAGACAATTGTGTCTACAGCTGCACCAGTTTTTTCTGCACCAGCTGCAGTAACCATTAGCACGACCATGGCAACAATTACGCCGGCTGTACAGCAGTTTATGTCATTGGCGCATGATCGTACTGGTTTTTCCCATGAGTCGCATATATCGAACACGACCATAACATCCCCTGAGTATAGCAGTGTTACCGCCAGGAACGTAAGGCAGGAGTTTAGGCAGGGAGCAACTGCTGCTCCAGCTCCCCAATCAGCCAGTAATGTAGGCTCAGCTGAGGAGGTAGTACGCTCAATACAGGGTGAGTTTACAAGAAAGATGCAGGAATTGCAGCAACAGATGCAACAACAAATTTCTCGCGCACTTGAGCGTGTATGTGCAAGTCAGGTAAATCCCACAGGGGTTACCCAGCCTTTGCCAATACAGCACATGGGAGTTATAAATTCTCCACCGCAGTTTTCACGTGCTCCGCAACCACCTAGGAGGCAAGAGAATGGATTAGTAAATAATGTTTCACAGCAGCAACCACAAAACTACTTACCTCAACAAAATTTTCAGTCACCATATAATTTTCAGGCATCACCAGTGAATGCAGCTTGTGCCCAGCAACAGCACCCAGTGGGTCCGCCAGCAGCACCTGTATTTGCAACTCATTCGCACGCACCTGTTTTTGGCGTTCATTCGTCACCATTGCCAAGTATGCCGCCAGAGTTGGGTTTTGCGCCTCGTAAAATCGACTTGTCGAAGTGGGGTATAAAATTTGATGGTACCACTAAGTCGATGAGTGCGGAAGATTTTATCTTCAGAGTTGATGTCCTTAGGCAAGACTATAGCTGCTCGTTCAACGATATACGACGCAGTTTTCATTTGTTGTTGGAAGGTCAAGCCCTAGATTGGTACTGGAACGTGCGCAAACTAACACCAATTCAGTCCTGGGAGGACTTAGAAAGAGCGTTTTTGACCCAGTACAGGCGGTATGAAAATGAATTTCAGCTGCAGAAGAAAATTATGGATCGTCGTCAACTGCCGCAGGAGTCATTTGAAGACTTTTATAATGCAGTGATGAGACTTAGAAACCAGCAGAGGTCGCCATATACAGAGACTGATCTCGTTGAAATTATGAAGGCAAATTTAAAGCCATCGCTTTCGCACCTGTTGTTTGCCGTGAAGATTAATAACTTGAACGATTTTTGTCAACAGGCAAAAAGGGCGGAAAATTTAGTTTCCAGCCAAAGGCAGCCGTTCCAATCCCGGCCATTCACGACTCAGCGCGTTCACGAGCTTGATTATGAGAAAGAGGAGCTACCTGTAGCAAACGTAGAGGTCGATGCCATAACCCCAAATAGCCGTTACACTTGCTGGAACTGCAAGCAAGTTTTAGATGTGGCCGTGACAATGTAGTAACACCTAAATGCCCTAAATGCCAGGGAAACCTGCAGCTGAACAAGCCTCACACTGGGGAGACTCGTTCAACGCAAACCTAAGCCCAGCCATCAAGTTAAGTAGTAGCGTCGAATGTGGGAGCCCTGTAAAAATTTTAGTCAACACCACATGGGAAAAAGTCGCTGATAAGGAGCCCACTGTTCGACCTTTAAAACCTTTTCATCAACGAGTTAGGGAGTATAATGAGGCAAAAGTCAGGATTTTTGGGCAGGTATCGAATAGGATTAAAAAGGCTAGGGAAAGATATAAGATAAGAAGAAGAATTAGAAAAGAAATTATGGCCGCGATACTGTACGAGGGCGATGATTTCAGGTTTTATGCAACGGTTGAGATAGGTGATAGTAAAATAACAGGTTTACTTGATAGCGGAGCCACGGTAACGTGCCTAGGGAAAGGGTGTGTTGAATTTGTCCAGGGGACGGGATTACCAGTTTTCAATTTCAATTCTTGTATAAAAACTGCTGATGGCAGTCCCCATAAAATAGTAGGTCGTATTAGGACAAGGGTAAATTTTACTAAGTTAAGTGAGGATGTTGTCTTCTATTTAGTCCCAACATTAAATAGACCATTGTTTCTAGGGGTGGATTTTATGAAAAAATTTAATTTATTTGCTAATGTCAGTAGCCTAACTACAAATGGCGTCAATTTGTGCGCAGAATCTGAAGTTGCAGAGGACAGGGTAAAAACTCATATTTTAACACCGGAACAGCGTGAGTCTTTAGAAAAAGTAGTAGCAAATTTTCCTTGCTATACTAAGCGCGGTCTTGGGCGGACTCCACTAGAAGTCCATATAATAGATACCCGCGACGCAACTCCGGTGAAGGATAGACACTACCCGATCTCGCCAGCTGTGCAAAAGTTAATGTACGCAGAGCTTGATAGGATGCTTGACCTTGGAGTCATTGAGCAAAGCGAGAGTCCTTGGAGCCATCCGGTTACTCTCGTCCGTAAGGGCGAGAAGAATCGGCTGTGTCTGGACGCTCGTAAGCTTAATGCCCTCACGGTCAAGGAC
Source organism: Pollenia angustigena (assembly GCA_930367215.1). Taxonomy (NCBI): domain Eukaryota; kingdom Metazoa; phylum Arthropoda; class Insecta; order Diptera; family Polleniidae; genus Pollenia; species Pollenia angustigena. The sequence continues at coordinate 132,360,467 of OV884056.1, read as the reverse complement.
GCCTATCCTCTGCCGCACATTGAAGGTTTGCTCAGCCGGTTAGGAGACACGTATTTTATATCAAGCGTGGATTTAAAGGACGCATTCTGGCAGATACCATTAGAAGTCGCCACTTTACCATTTTACGGTAATGCCTTTTGGGTTGTGTAATGCAGCCCAAAGACTTTGCCGTTTGATGGATAAGGTGATCCCTGGTGCACTTCGCGATAGAGTTTTTGTCTATCTGGATGACCTTCTGATAGTATCGCCAGATTTTCAAACTCACCTGGGGTTGCTTAGACGGGTATCTGATTGTTTGGAATCAGCGGGGTTGACCATTAACGTCGCGAAGTCAAAGTTCTGCTTCAGGGAGTTAAGGTACCTAGGGTATATAGTAGGAGGGGGAAAATTAAAGCCTGACCCAGAAAAAGTAGAGACAATTTTAAAATATACATACCCGAAAACAGCTAGGCAGGTTCGTAGTTTTATGGGAGCCACCGGCTGGTACCGGCGCTTCATCCCCGATTATGCTACCATATCTACGCCAATATTTAACACCCTTAAAAAAGGAAAATCGTTTGACTTCCCCGATGACGCAAAAGAGGCCTTTGATAAGCTTAAAGTTGCCCTTACTACCAGTCTAGTGCTAGTACATCCTGATTTTCAAAAGCACTTTTATGTACAATGTGATGCCTCGGATATAGGCATTGGAGCCGTTTTATTTCAGAAGGATGAGTCCGATGGTGAACATCCTATAGCGTTTTTCTCTCACAAATTGACACCAGCACAGAAAAATTATTCTGTGACAGAGAGAGAGTGTTTGGCAGTGGTTTTGGCTGTGAAGAAATTCAGGCCTTACATAGAGCTTATGCCTTTTACAGTCATAACTGATCACAGCAGCCTAAAATGGCTGATGGCACACAAAGACCTTAGCGGTCGGCTTGCTCGATGGAGCCTTCACCTACAAGCATTTTCTTTTGGTATAGAACACAGGCCTGGTTCTAAAAACATAGTTCCAGATACTCTATCTAGGTATAACATGGAGGAATTATCTGCAAATATTAACAATTTTGTTGATATGGACTCTGAACATTTTAAAGGACAAGATTACCTAGATTTAGTTGCTCATGTCAACAGAAATGCCGATCAGCTGCCCGACATTAAAGTTGTGGACAATCTCGTATATAAGCGTACTGTACCTTATGATGGTAATCCCCTTAATGAGGATTTTTCGTGGAAACTGTGGATTCCTGCAAACCTAACGACAAAAATAATAGAAAGTTGTCACAATCCGCCGCATTCGTCACACGGAGGACTAGGTAAGACGCTAAGTAGAGTTAAAGAATATTTTTATTGCCCAAATCAAAATTCACAAATTCGTTCGTTTATAGCCAACTGTCAAGTGTGCAAAGAAACAAAACCAGCAAATCAGACGCTAAGGCCACCGATGGGCGCAGAGTCGCAAACTGAACGCCCATTTCAACGAATATTTGTGGACTTTTTGGGGCCATACCCGCGTTCAAAAAATGGAAATAGTTTTATTTTTATTGTGCTAGATCACCTTACTAAATTTGTACTTCTTAAGGCCATGGCAAAAGCAAATTCTAAAAACGTTATAAAATTTTTAATTTCTGAAGTTTTTCACAAGTTTGGCACGCCCGAGACTATTGTATCGGATAACGGCAAGCAATTTATTTGTAAAGAATTCCAAGATATGGTGAAAAACTTTGGCATCGGTCACATGAAAACTGCCGTATATTCACCGCAAGCCAACGCTTCAGAGCGTGTAAACCAAACTATTTTGGCCGCTATCAGATCATATCTACAAAATGACCATACCGAATGGGACAAATACTTGTCTGAAATTGAATTTTCAATACGTTCGTCTGTCCAAACATCAATTGGTGTAACACCATATTTTGCCCTATTCGGTATGAATATGATTTCACATGGCAGTGTGTATAAATTAGCCAGGAAATTACAAAGCCTAAGCGATCCTGAAATGAACGTTGTACCTAAGCAAATTAAACTTGACTTAATTCGAAAACAAATAAGGGAAAATCTACACAAGGCTTATATACGAAACGAGAAAAGCTACAATATGCGCTGTCGTCAAGTAAAATTTATACCGGGGCAAGAGGTTTATCGACGCAATTTTCAGCAAAGCGATTTCAAAAACAATTTTAACGCGAAACTGGCTAGCAAATTTGTAAAATGCAGAATTGTACGTCCTATAGGCAATAGCCTCTATGAGGTAGAAGACCTCAAGGGGAAATTGTTGGGGGTATTTCACGCCAAGGATTTAAAGCAATAGCTTTAAATTCCTTGGTGGTCTTAGTCCTAACAATTTCTACCAAAACCTAACTTCCAAAAAGTTTAAATGAAAAGACATTTTTCAAATTTTTTTTACGATAATATTAGTTTTATTTAAATAACTTTAGGTAAATATCTCTAATATTAGTAACTAAAAGCTAAACTAGTTTCTAAAGTGACTAAGTTGTCTTATAGAAATTTGAGTTCCTTTTATAATAATTTTTTTTATATCATTTTGTTATAATAATTTAAAATTTTTTTTTAATTTTTTTTTTTTTTTTGATTTTCATAGGGAAATTCTATGACCATAGATAAACTTTTCTTTATGGTGATAAAACACTTAAACCATTTTATCTTAATTGCCTTTGTTTGACTAGTTTATTCAGTTTTTTTATTTTTTTCATTTTTTTTGCTCAACCATAGCGCTAACGTTTATAAGCTGGTTACATTTGTAACCGATACCAGACTTATGGTGCCTTTCCTTTAAACACTCTGGGGAACTTTGCCATTAAGAGCTAGGAATGGTTAGCCACCAAGACTGTTAACATTTTTCTGATTCCGATCTTACAGCAAGTTGTAGCAAAATAAAATGAATATCATTGAACAGCTTTCGCTCAGAAAGGCTGCTCTTTTCATTTACTTGTTAAGGGCAATTAAAATGCAATTTTTAGTGTTTTGGCAAAATAAAGAATAGTCACCAATGGAAAATTCGAAACCCGTGAAAAGGAATTGAAAAGTTTTTTTTGCAATACGCAGATATTCACTCGTTTTTTTATTAAGGATAATTAATTTTTTCACTTGAATTAAATTTTGAATTAATAACTTACGTTATAATAGTTAGACTAATGTAATAATAATTATTAGTATAATATTAAATATAGATTGAGCTGGACTCACCAAAACCGATCTCAAATTGAGCTGGATACCGCTGCTTTCTTTTCGACCCATAGTCCTGAACTTCATAGATCTGTGGGGAAAATAAAAGTTATTAGTGTCATAGATACTTTATTTCGAAGTGAAATGTCCTAAAAGGTTATTATGAAATATAGGCGTGTTATTGCCAAAACCTTTTAGAAAATTTTAACTTCTGCTGTTATTTCATGTTTTTAAAATAATGTTTTTATAGGAATACAAGGGGTACTACCCGCCAAAGGCTAAAGCTCTGGTGGTTTTAGTCCTTGTATTCCCACTGAATTCCCGAATAGCTAAAATATTTTAAATTTTTTTTTTATATTTAGTAGTTATATTCAACTACGTTTTTATCATATTCCCCTATACTTTTGAATTTTTCTAAGGGAATAAATTTTTTTTTTGTTTTTCATTTTGTTAACTTTTTTTTTGCACTTACCTGTCAAATGCTGGCAATGGCTAGTCATCTTTTCTTCAGGTTGCCTTGAAGCTCGTATCTAAACCTGTAAAAAGAAAGAAATAACTGAATTAGTAATTTAATTTAAGAAAGCATAATTAAATTGAAAATTTTTTCTAGAAATGTATTTTAGAAAAAATCTAATTATAATTGAATTTAAGATTTTTTTTTTTATGTAATTCGTATTTTCTTTGGATGAGAAAAACCCTGTCTACTATTTTCTTTTATTTTAAAGAAACCAAGGGGTATTTCCCGCCAAGGGGTAGCATCCTTGGTGGACTTAGTCCTTGTGTTTCTTCCTAAAATCACTCGAGATCGATCGAAACAATTGTGCTCAACTTTTTTTTCACGCCGCGGTTGATACTTTATCTTTATGGTAATTTAATTTTTCCAGTTAATTTTTTTATTTTTAGCCTTCGTCTAAAATTATTTTTTTTACACACGGTAAATTCCACTTCTGGTTTTCTCAACACTTATTTTTTTTGTTTTTTTAATTTTTTTTTGCGCTAACTATTGTACACATGTTGCTAGTGTTCTTTTATTACCCTAACGTTACGTTACGATGGAGTAATCACACGTTTCTGCTACCGATTTTTCATAGCGTGGCATGCCCGATGTAAATTTGTATCTTAATATACGCTAAATTCCATTTTCACTTACCTTATTTATCCTGGTTTCTGAAAAACTGCTGGACCTGGTTCCCTGTGTCGTCATCAATAAGATTGCTGAAAGAAAATAACATAAAAATGTAGTACACCATTTTTTTTTATACATATAGATTTATACATAATTTCTAATACTTACATATTTTCCATACATAATTGGCAAAATTTCAGCCGCGATGTCGCTGTCGCTCGCGTTGTAACCTGTAACAAAATAATTTTTGGTTAGAATGTATATAAATATTTTTTTTATTGCGGTTGCTTACCTGTTCTTTTGGCAACATCTGTCACTTTTTCCGGCGTCAATTATAGTTTTCTGGAAAGAAACATACAAATTTTATGTTAAGGAAACATTTAAAGTATAATTAAAAGTTTTTTTTTAAATAACTCACCTTTAACAATCGCGGTGTCGCCGTCGCCGGTATTGTGACCTAAAGCAAAAGGCATTTTCATTACGATTGGTTTTAATGATTTTTATGCCCTCTTACCTGGTTTTGACCACCTCTTCCATGTCTCCTACACCAGGTTGAGTTTCCTGCAAAGAAATAGAAAATTTTTTGTTTAGAAAACTTTTTAATTATTATATTAGGAATTTTCATTAAGAACTTACCTTATTCATTGCAGCGGCCATTGAGGAAAAACATTTTACAACCACGAGTACGATTATTCATATTTTCTTTTTCATCGTATTCGTTCAGGTTACAGCTGTTAGTAAGTGTTGCCATAGTGGCCAAATAATTACATTCCACACAGGGTGATGTTTACTTGAGGGTTACACGATCAAGTTTTGGCTATCAAATTTTAATACACTCACACTTTTTTACCAATACACTCATACTTTTAAAAATTGATACGAACTTGCCTCTAAAATTCTCTTGCCAGTGAGTGTATCAATTTTCGTTCAAGAAAACAGCTTATTACAAATCTTTTGAAGTTGTTTTTGTTTTTTTTTCACAAATATTTTGCCGGCAAAAGCTGAAGTTCTTTTTTTTACAAATTGTTGCGGGAATTTTAAAATTTTAACTAAAAACCTAAAAAAATAGTGATATATGTTTATTAATAAAATTAATAAGCAAAATGATAAAGTCCCTTCGAACAGCCTACAGTGCAGAAAAATCAAAAGTGGAAAATAGCAAAACATTTTGAGTTGTTTTCTCGGCGACGACATCTTGAAAAAGTAAATTGCTTTCAACTTGCGTGCAGCCTACGTCACAGCTGTCAACTTTTGCATATTTTGACAATCAGTATATGTAAAAGACTATCAAGAAAATCTTGATCGTGTGGCTGCACTGTTATAAATAAATATGAATAAAAGTTGCCAGATCGTAATTTTTTTTTTGAGAATGAGTAAAAATCCCCAAAATTCCAGAAATATAACAAAATCGTTAGGAAGTTTGAAAATTTGAGAAAAAGTTTCCCTCCCATTCTGCAGCCACTGATGGACTGTAGAATGGTTGGGTTTGTCGTGTGTACCCTTTAGAGGGTTAATGGAAGTTAAGGTTGGCAACGCCGAAAATAGATAGAAAGAGACCAAGGTAGGGTAGGGAAAAGAGACCAAGTAAAAAGTGTAGCAAGAAGAGGAAAAATAAACAAAGAAATACACAAGCAAACAAACAAAATAAAAATCAAATTGCTGAAAGTTTTTTTTTGAAAAATGGTATTGGACGACATTTTGCTCGACCGAGGCTTCTTGGCCGCCAAAGAGCAAAATGTCGGCCCTTTTTGTTATTTTTGAGCCTGAAGATAAGATGTGGTAAGTGGTGGCAGTGATGGTTGAAGTTTTGCAATTTTATTAAAGTGAAATAAAGCAAAGTTTAAGAAAAGTTTGGCAATTGAAAATAATAATAGAACTGAAGAATCTATATTGAAATGAAATCTGAAAACTTTAAACAAGGAAGTAGAAAAGTAAAACAAATATTTACATAATTGAATCAGAATTTATTTGAAACTGAAATTGAAAAAAAAGACAATAAAAACAGCTAAGAAAAAGTAAAGCTAAAAGTTAATAAAATAAAAAAAAAAAAAAAAACAATTTAAAAGGACTAAAGTAAAAGTTAAAGTCTAATAACAGCTCATAAAAAAAAATACTTAAAGCGAAAAATTTTAAATTTGTAATTAATTAAAGTATATATAAACCGCACAAAATATAAACAACAGCCACCACATCATCGCCGCCGCATCCATCGTGGGAACAGGAATCGATCAGCCCAACATCACAGTTCCAGGGGTCAGGTATTCTGCCATTTGTGTTGACTCGGACTTATACGACGGACAACTAAACGGACGAAATATAAAATACATATGTAAAATTAGTTTTTGTAATAGGGGAAACATATTCTAGTTTTACCTTCCGATACAGTCCCTGGTGGCGTATTTGCCCAGGTGCGCGTAAAAGTAAGGGGTTGAGCTCAGGCCTGTTAGTCATCTTAGGGTAGTTGCCCAGGAGGTAATAGCTGTTTTCCTTATCCTAGGAGAAATAAGATTATATATGTATTGATTTTTTATTTTATTGGAATAGGACTTTACTTACTCCGTACAGCAACTTTTAGTTAGGACACTTTACGGACCGACGGCAGTTTCTGTCATCCAGTTTCTTCTGCAAAATAAAGAAAGAGAGAACAAAATATTAATTAGTTTTATCTGCAAATTAATTTTTGGTGAAAATTTTAAAGTTTTTATTTTTGCAATTTTTCATTGGTTTCCCAAGTAAAACAGCTTTTGATAGCCTTTTATAGTTTATTTTTTTTGTTTATTCTTTTTTTTTTTATATAAATCATTTTATTTTCCACTTTTAATATACATATGATACAGAATGTCTTTAAGCATTAAAATTTTTCAATAAAACGTTTACAATGTTTATAATGAATTTGAAAATAAAATTTTTAAATGCGTTTTGATTTTAAAAATAATGAGTAGCTAAACTCATTAGGGTGAAGCAAATAGGAGGGTGATGGTAAGGTAAATGGTAGATTTTGGGACGACCCAACCATTATTTTTTTTCAGGTCGTCATGGCGAAGTCCAACAGGATTTCAGGTGGGAGGGATAGAATTGGCAAAACACCAGCCAACTCAACTCCTAGGTGAAAGGTGCAACAGGTGAGTACACGGTGCAAAATATATTTATAATGGCAATAGATTCGTTTTTTTTTATTAATTGCGTTCACTTTCGGGCTCCTTTTTTATTTAATCTTTGTTTTTATGTCCCAAATTGGCTGGCATGATTCTTTTTGTAGTAGCCAAGTGCTTGATTGGTTGGCAAGAACCACCCCAATACGGCGAGCCCTAGCCGGACTTACGCCAGCATGCCAGCGCCGCCAACAATCTGGCCACATTTGATCTTATGGTTTTCTTTGTGTTTTTTTTTATAAAACACCAGCTGCTACTGCTACAGAGTCTCCCCGATTATTTCCGCGGTATGAGTCAGTGCGATTTTGCCTAAAATTGTTGCCCCTAGGTGAGCCGTTACGTAATCGAATATAATTATCATCCCCATGCGAGCCGTCACCAAATTGACCAAAATCATTATTTCTATATGATCTGTCACGAAATTGACCAAAATCATTATTTCTATACGATCTATCGCGAAATTGTCCAAAATCATTATTTCTATATGATCTATCACGAAATTGACCAAAATTATTACCTCTATTTCTACTATTATTCCTAATTGCTAAAACCTGTTGTTCCCTTATCTCCGTTGTCTCTCCGACCACTAACTTGGCAACAACCTCTTTGGGGCCCCTAAAAACAGAAGATGCCAATATCGACTTAACTAAAGTCGACTTTGCATTCAAGCGGCAAACACTAACCGTCTGTTCTATCGCCATTTCATGCGCCTTGCCCTTCGCGATACCCTCTACGACCAAAGCTCGTTTTACGGAATCCGCGAGTTCCTCCACCTGCTTGCCAAACTCAGAAAAATTACCGTTCCTCACGTTAAGCGCCGCAATCTTGCCAGTAACAACCTTAGAACTTTCTGGTCTGATTCCGTTTCTCAACGCTGTCCTAATATCTTCCACTGTAGCAACGTTGTCCGGCAACGTTTCACGAGCTTTAGAATCAAGTTTTGATTTAATAAAATTTAAAAAAGTGGTGTGTAAAACGGGATCTGTAAGGTCATCGATCAGGTCAATTTTATCCAGAAATGATTGTAATGTAAGCGGGTTGCCATCATAGTTCTCCCGAATTATGGAAGCACACATAGTGATAATTGATTTTTTCTGTTCAACCGTAGCCATTCTGACCTCTGTTTTTAAATTACGACCCGGATTAATTCTTTGTTTACCTCCTGAATTGGAATTTCCACTATCTGTTACCACACCTTCTATCACGACGTTTCTATCTACACGTGTCAACAAATTCACTTCCTCTGGGATTTTTATGTTACTATCAAGTTTATCAAAGCATTCTATCAATATTTCCCTACAATGGCTAATTTTAGAAAATATATTAAGTATTTCCTCTTTTGACAAGATATTCAATTTAGATTCAGTATATTCTAGGATTGAATTATAATGTTCGATTAAAAGCGTGACATTTTTCGACAACGGCCTGTTTTGTATGACCCTTTTCTTCACGTTGTAAAATTTGTGTAACAATTCTTTAAAAATTACCTTATTAAAATTTGGCATTTGATACACCCATATTTATTAAAATTGAATGTTAGTGATTTAATTTAAAATAATTTTAAAAGTATGTATATTTCAAAATTATATGAAACCAGTTAGTTATGTCACAGAAAAATTCTTGTAAACCGAATTATAATTGTTTTTCCATGAATTAACCCTCTAACTGGCAAAACAGAATTTTATTTATCGGGAATTTTACTAAGGGTAAACAATGGTCAAAAATTACGATTTTCAAAGTTTCAAGTTAAACGAATCAGCCGTTTAGCCGCCAGGTAGATTTTTATTTTGCGCTCCTATAGGGTCGCTACCAGTTTGAGCGTAAAAAATATAGATAGGTAAGAACTATGTATCTATATATTCAACAGAGGGTTTTATTAGAAAATAAGAAGAAAAAAGTGGAAAATAAACAATAACAAGGCTTAATAAGTAATGAAAAGATTAAACACGACGGTGATAGGCGCCGAAACAATTTTTTGCAGTAGTTATGCAGAGATGCAAGTGACACTTTTCACAAAAAATTGTGTTTTGGACGTTTTGCATTACTTACAAAATCTTTTTTCCCTGTTTCTCAACATTGTTTGGTAATGGTTGAATCCGTCATAACGAATATCATCAATGGGCTCTTTGGCTTTCTGACCAATCCTCAAATTACATGGTGGTGTTGATGCTGGTGGTGTTGTGGGACTAGGTGGTTGCGATGTTGGTCGGCCAACAAATCGTTTATCTACAAAATTGACAAGACCACTGGCAATTTTTTTCGCAAAATTTAGGTAACTGCAGCAATTTTTCATTCTGAACTGAATCAGTCGAATCATTTCTCTTTTCAGCGTGAATTCGTCGATATAAAATATATGAATTTGTTGCGACCCTGTCAACGAAATGGTAGAAAAGTCGCACCATCATATTTCTTGTTTTCGCCCTTATATGGTAGCGGCCTATAAGTCCGTCCATTTAATCAACACCACCCATGTGGCTGTTGTATTCACGTATTATTTGTGGACATTCCACTTCGATGAAACGCTTTTGCTTACGATCAAACCGTGATGCCTTCGCTGCCTGATGCTCCCGACTTAAGCGCAAGAACGGCAGGACTCCAACATATGTTGAGGCTAACCGGACAGGTTTATTATCTTTTCACAATACTGTAGAAATATCCACACCATATGCAGTACCAACAAATTCAGTCGCGTAGCCTCTCTCTTCTCGTTTTATGACAGCATCACTTGGGAGTTTACATTTTGGAATCCTGTTTACACGAATGGTTCCTAAACTGTAAATTCCTCTGGCACGAAAAAATACCAATAAAGGTAATGAGGTGTAAAAGTTGTCGAAATATAATATATGATGTTTGAAGTTTGGGATCGTTTGAAATAATCGAACTACAACATTTGAAGTGTTTAAAAGATCCGGTTGACCGTGAAGCATCACATTATCCCCAGCTCCGTTATAAATTTCGAAACGATATGCGAAACCGGTCCAATCGCAAAGCACAAAGAGTTTTACACCCCACTTATGCGGCTTGTTCCGCATTTTCGTAGAGCACATTTGCTCGTCTACACAGAGCCGTGCCGTTTTTGCTACACTGTCAAACCGCTCGTTTAGTGCAGAGGCTAGCTTGCGGATTCGAAATAGTGGATCATAGCCACGCTCACCCTTCCTTTTTCGATTGGTCTCATCTTCAAATGACAAGTACTTTTTTATGGTCATGAAACGCTTAACCGGCATTGTATTTGCAATGGGGGCGAAAGCATTTTCAGACCAATAACTTTCTAGATTTGGATAACGATAGAGTGACATATATAGCATAATGCCTTTATATTTATACACCACTACGTTATCAATTTGGAAGGTAGCATTTATATTTCCTCTCAATGCATGTCGGTTGCTGCTTGCGGCTGCACATCGGTGGAAGTGGATGGCTGAGGCTCTGTTTCCACATTTTCTTCATTCGAAATAGGAATGGGGTGAAGAGTTGACAAAGCCGATTGCACATCATCTATGCTCACATCGATTGAAAAATTTATAGCATCCACAAATAAGTCCGTATTATCGCAAACCTTTCCAAAATACCAAAAAAATTAATAACAATTCATTAAAAAAATATTAAACTATGTAAATTTTGATAATGTACATTTGCAAGGTGTTCATCGATTGCTCTTTAATTTTCTGGACTTATTTGATGGATTTGTGGATCGAAATCAGGGTCTTTTATGCTGTCATAATCATCTTCATCTGCCTCATCCGTTTCAACAGAATCCATAACTTCAGCGATTTCTTCCTCAGACAATAAATTTAATTTGTATAATTTTGTACGCTCTATTGCTATAAAAAAGGGAAACAATAGAAAAATAATATGAAAGGAAAAAAGTACACGTAAACTGGTAAGCGCTCCTATAGGGATCCATTACTTTTACTTACCTGTACGTTGTAAATATAAAGAAAATCACAGAACTATGATTTATATGAACTCAAAATGATTCCAACACTATGAAAAAAAATTCACAATCACTTCGGTATATTAGAAATATAAATTATATCGGATCAAAAACTTGGTTCACAAAAAAATAATTTCACGTACTGTCAAATTGAAATTCTACATAAAAATGCTTATAAATACCAAACCAAAGGTCAGATCGGCTTGGTTGTTGAACTAAAAGCTTCGGTATAGTATTGCCATCATCCATTTGTTTGGGTGAACTTTCATTGATTGGCACCTGTCGTATTAATGTGAATTTTGTGATGCTTCCCTACAGGGATGCTTACCAGTTAGAGGGTTAATTATGTTTAAAAGAAGTTAAGTTGATCAGATTTTGAAAAACACCACGATTCCATAAAATTTAGAAAAAAAAATTTTATAATTAGTATTGTGGTTATTTTGTTGAACTATTTATGGTTTTCAATCCAAATTTTTTATATTTTTAATTAGGCTTAAGCTCATGAAATTTGATTTTTATTAAATTATTTTTATGAAGAAAGAAATTTTACAACATGAAAATCAATTAAAATTGTTATTGATAATCTTTCATTCTTGACGTGGCTCGGGCTCGAACCCTGGCCGGCAGATTACCATGACATGTTTCGATCGCAACCACTCGATCTCCTCAGATGGATTTGCCGTCTTACACTCGCAGCCATCGATGACTGCTGACGTCACTAGTCAAACATCAATCCTTAAACCAAATTGTATTTTAACATTTGGTAGATCGAAATTTGCTTTCCTGAATGATTATCCATTTTAATTGATTTTACATGTTTTTTCCTTTACTTCTGTTTTTTCGTACTTTCGTCAAGAATTTTTCTTGAAGTCCAAGTACATTTTTTTGTTTTTTCACTTTGTCTTTCTTTTTTCTGTTGACCTTTTTCAGCACAACTTGAAGGACAAATGTACACATAGAGCTCGTTCCTTAGCTTTAACAATAATTAGTATTGTGGTTATTTTGTTGAACTATTTATGGTTTTCAATCCAAATTTTTAATATTTTTAATTAGGTTTAAGTTCATGAAATTTAATTTTTATTAAATTATTTTTATGAAGAAAGAAATTTTACAACATGAAAATCAATTAAGATTTTTATTGATAATCTTTCATTCTTGACGTGGCTCGGGCTTGAACCCTGGCCGGCAGGTTACCATGACATGTTTCGATCGCAACCACTCGATCTCCTCAGATGGATTTGCCGTCTTACCCTCGCAGCCATCGACGACTGCTGACGTCACTAGTCAAACATCAATCCTTAAACCACATTGTATTTTAACATTTGGTAGATCGAAATTTGCTTTCCTGAATGATTATCCATTTTAATTGATTTTACATGTTTTTTCCATTACTTCTGTTTTTCGTACTTTCGTCAAGAATTTTTCTTGAAGTTCAAGTACATTTTTTTGTTTTTTCACTTTGTCTTTCTCTTTTCTGTTGACCTTTTTCAGCACAACTTGAAGGACAAATGTACACATAGAGCTCGTGCCTTAGCTTTAACAATAATTAGTATTGTGGTTATTTTGTTGAACTATTTATGGTTTTCAATCCAAATTTTTAATATTTTTAATTAGGCTTAAGTTCATGAAATTTAATTTTTATTAAATTATTTTTATGAAGAAAGAAATTTTACAACATGAAAATCAATTAAAATTGTTATTGATAATCTTTCATTCTTGACGTGGCTCGGGCTCGAACCCTGGCCGGCAGGTTACCATGACATGTTTCGATCGCAACCACTCGATCTCCTCAGATTGATTTGCCATCTTACACTCGCAGCCATCGACGACTGCTGACGTCACTAGTCAAACATCAATCCTTAAACCAAATTGTATTTTAAGATTTGGTTGATCGAAATTTGCTTTCCTGTTTTTTCCTTTACTTCTGTTTTTTCGTACTTTCGTCAAGAATTTTTCTTGAAGTCCAAGTACATTTTTTTGTTTTTTCACTTTGTCTTTCTCTTTTCTGTTGACCTTTTTCAGCACAACTTGAAGGACAAATGTACACATAGAGCTCGTGCCTTAGCTTTAACAATAATTAGTATTGTGGTTATTTTGTTGAACTATTTATGGTTTTCAATCCAAATTTTTAATATTTTTAATTAGGCTTAAGTTCATGAAATTTAATTTTTATTAAATTATTTTTATGAAGAAAGAAATTTTACAACATGAAAATCAATTAAAATTGTTATTGATAATCTTTCATTCTTGACGTGGCTCGGGCTCGAACCCTGGCCGGCAGGTTACCATGACATGTTTCGATCGCAACCACTCGATCTCCTCAGATGGATTTGCCGTCTTACACTCGCAGCCATCGACGACTGCTGACGTCACTAGTCAAACATCAATCCTTAAACCAAATTGTATTTTAACATTTGGTAGATCGAAATTTGCTTTCCTGAATGATTATCCATTTTAATTGATTTTACATGTTTTTTCCTTTACTTCTGTTTTTTCGTACTTTCGTTTTAATTGATTTTCACATTGAATTACATGTCTTTAAGAAAAAAAAAATCACTGTCACGGTCGCCATGTCGAGCCGATTTTAAATAAAACGATGTTGTCTTGTTGAGTGTTATGTATCGACTGTCAGCTTATTGCTCTGTCCTCTTTATTTACACATATGTTAAACTTAACTTAGCTTAACTTAACCTAACGAAACAATGTATGTATTTCAGTTTGCAGGGATGGCACTATAGGTGTATCTTATCTTTTATACCAAAGAGCCGAGGCCATCTATGAGGCATTCTTTAGCAGTTACGTAAGAATAGTAAGTAAATGAAAAAAAATTTTAAGCAGGCCTTTAAAAAGGCCTGAAGTAAGAAGGTCTTCTGAATTTTCCCGCTGGGTACTTACAATTGCATGAGTCAGTATAAGTAGCGAAAAAACGATTCATTGCTGATCTCTGATACGCACGTTATTTTAGATGACAATTTTTTAAAAATTGATAGTATCTTTCTGAAGGAACCGAAGTAGCAGGAACTATAAAATATTCTATTGCAACTTTAAATACTTTTCTAAATTGGTTTTGATTCTCAACCCAAAAAAGTAATCAATCTAGCGGACTTATCCTCTAATGATCGTTCATTGTTTTGTTATGCTCGCAATTTATTTATTTTATTTATGAATTTCTTGCTTACCCTACACAACAAGATATAAATCTTATAGTTAAAGTGCAGAAGTTATATTAGTTTAAAACATAAATGGGTTATCACAATTCAACGCTAAAGTTTGAAAAAGAAAGTTTGACACAAAAAAGAGTAAATTATAACGAAATGGAAAGGAATTAAATATTTAAATTAAAGAAAGATCAAATTTTAAATTGACTGAGTGTAACGTATAAATTATAAATTAAAAATAAACTAAACTAAATAAAACGCTGTGATGCAAAAACTAATTGGATTAGTTTTATGGGGCTTAGCTTATGAATAATTGACTATTAATTTCTAAAATTGTTCTCATTGTTGTTTATTTGGACATGATTGGGCAGTAGTTTCCAAAGACGGACAGAATCAATAAAAAATTGATATTCAGATATCAGGCTGCGGTGTAAAGGGAATTATCTTATTTCCCCTGTTTGACCTTGCAAAGGTTAATCTGTTGTACATATATAGAGGATTTTTCGAATATATTATTTTATGTAGCATGTGCAATACCCTCATATCTACAAGGTTTTTAAGTTCTATCAGTTCAACAAATCTTTGTGAATCGCAACACACTGAACTGATAGAACGGCACTTGTAACCGACTATCACAATTTCTTGAAGGATCAACAAAACAGCACATAAACTGATTGTTCACAAGCAGACATTAAATTATAATACGCCAATTGTTGATTATCCAAAGACTAATAATCATTTATAAAAAATAAATCACTTGTATACAAAATATTAAAAACTATAATTTAATTACTAAGCAAAAATAACAAAATTAAAAATAAAGTAAAATTAAATAATGAAAAGATGTATAGCTTGCATTTTATTCATTTGCCGGTTTAATGATCATTAATTGATCATTTATGCTAGATCAAGTAAACAAATAGAATTAAACAAGATTCAGCGTTTTTGTTAAATAAGTTCAATGCTTTTCTTTAAATATTATGAAAAAATTAAAATCAAGAAATATGAAACTAAACATTCTGCCGGCCTTGAATTTGTTAAATTCAAAAGAGAGTTGAGCAAGTTATGTAAACAAAATTAAAACATGAATTCATAAAATAAATGTGTAATATAAATATAATTAAGTTATAAGGGAAATTATAAAATAAATGAGTTTATAAAATACATTTGTAATAAAATTTTGTTAAAATTGTACTTCAGGGTTTATGGATAGTCTTGCTGTTGGGGTAGGCTTTGTGGCATCTTCAAGTGTGTTGCTCTGCCTTGTTGACTTCATTTTCCATAATAGCCATATAATCGTCATAACGATTAACAATAGTGCTGCATAACTTGTTATGTGGTGATGAATATTGTGTTCCTGAACTAGTTGCGGCAATTTGACCAATTTGTCTTCGTTAATGGCCTTTTGTAGTTGCTTCAGCTGTATCAATTCGTTGTTGAAGTCTAGCGGTGTTCCGTTGAACATGGGTTGCATTATTGGCTTATTTATTGTGTGTAGATCTCCAATTATATAATATAATTGATGCGCTTGAATCGTGGCAGCGTTGTGTTTGAGGGTGCAATCATTCTGTAAAGTGAGAATACTTGAGCCTTGTAATTCAAGAAGTTGGGTTGTCCCATTGCACAAAGCACAGATTTTAGTTGCATGCTTTGTTCCGAAAATTCACTGATTTGTATGTTGTAAAGGACTCCATATTGAATTAGATTTAGTTTCCTTCAACATAGCATTTTGTATTGGTTAAGTTTTTAAGCAAGCTTATTGCACATAAATATTCATGAGCACCTTGGTGATAATTAATTTGTTTATTTGTACACAGCAGTTGGTTTGCAGTTTCGTTTATAGCTTTGCACTCCTTCAAATCTTCCTATGATAGCGCGAAATATTGATCATGATGTGGTGTCACCGCAAGAAGATTTGTTTCAGGCTGAATGATAAGCATAGTGTTGTTGATTACGGCTGGAATCGGTATGATGTTGAATAGATTACATGCTTCGTTGTTAGTTAACGGAATGCGTATGATTAACATAATATGCTCTGGTGAGATTCCAGTTTGTAAGTTCATAAACTTATACGTATGAATGACGTCATTTTGGTTAAATGGCAAGCGGAGTGGTGTAAGGTAAATGTTCTTTAATTTTTGTTATTTCTTGCTGCAATTGTAGTGGGGAAATCAGTTAAGGGCTGATTTGGCCATGCCTTGCACCAGTTAATGTATCAAATATGTCAGCTTCTAACCTTTCTAAGTCTGATGATAGCAAGGCTAGCTAGGTTGATAGCGATGTGTAGGTTTCTAGTACATTGATTTGTTTTTCCACATTCGTAATTTCCTTTGATATCATATAAGCTTCGGCTTGAAGCTCGTTGAATTTTATTACTATTTTTTGTGTTTCTTTCTTGAGAATGTTGATAGTAGTATCAATGATTGACGTTTGATTTTGAATCATTTCTGACAAAGCAATGTCGTTGTTGTTGAGTTGCTTAATTACCTTTGAGACGTCGTTAGCGTAATCACTATCTAGAACACCGAATAATTTATTTGAAACATTTTCAATTACATCAATTGCTACTCTAGTTCTTCGTATTTTTATTAACTTTGTCTGTTGTAGTTCAAAGTTAATATTTGTAAAATGCTTGACCATATTTGATTGTTGAAGAAGTGGGCAGAGTTTTTCGAGAAGTGTTGTTCCATTTTTAAAGATTTGTAATTCGGTTTGAATTGGTGATAAGTTGAATAACGTAATGATTTTCCATTCTCTTACCACACGATTCACCGTACCAATGCCTTCGAAATAAATTCCTGGTTTATTTGGAAACTGTTAAACGGTTATTGGTGTTGCCAAGAATATAGGAAATAAAACCAGTAATATTGTTGCTATTGATAGTAGTGATGATGCTGATGTCATTTTCTTACGTTTGTTTGGCATTATAACTTCTTTGTATGGTTCTGAGTCTGTAACGTTTGTTCCTGCTGTTGTGTCCTGTGTTCAATACAGTTTATTGATCCTACTGTTGGCAATGGAGCTAGTGAATGCACGGGGCACTTACAAATTCCCTAGATTTTTTTACGTCTGCAACTCGAATCCGTCCATCATTACCTCTGTAAACCTTGTGAACTCTTCCAATCGGCTAATTCATAGTGGGTAGGTTATCGCATTAACAATGACCATATCGTGTTCCTTAAGATTTTCAGATTCTGTTTTCCATTAATGTCCATATTGAAGCTCATTAAGGTATTCATTCGACCATCTTGTCCAAAAGTCATATTTTATTTTTGATACTAATTCCCAACGTTGTACTATATTTTTTGTGTCATTACGAAGATGTGGGTCTGGAATAGCAGTGAGTTGTTCTCCAATGAGAAAATGCCCTGGAGTAATGGCTGTTAAATCATTGGGGTCTGTTGACATAGACGTCAGTGGTCGAGAGTTTAATATTGCCTCTATTTCCACGATGACAGTTTCTAGCTCCTCATAAGTAAATGATACTGTAGACATGCTTCTCACTAGCAAATATTTACCCGGTTTTACCGCTGCCTCCCACAACCCGCCAAAATGTGGTGCTCTAGGAGGGATGAATTGGATATGAATTCCTTTATTGCTGCTATTTCGCAAGATTTTTTCTTGTGCGTCTTTTGAAAATATGCTGTTATTAAGTTCTTCTAACTGATTTTTAGCGCCCACAAAATTTTTTGCGTTGTCACAATAAATTGTCTGGCAACGACCTCATCTGCAAGTAAATTCAAGATAAACTGCCTTTGTTGAGAAACAGCAAAAAAACTGCCACGTAGGCTTTTGTTGGTTTCTTCCACGAATTTTGTAATGAACCCAAATTGGGCCGCAATAATCAACTCCAGCATTCAAGAATTGCCTTGTCATCGTTACATCGAGCTAATCGGAGATTTACCATGACTTGACCCATTAATTTAGGTTTGGCTTTTGAACATTGGATATAGCTATGGACTGTGTTACGTGCCATAATTTTACCTTTGATATGCCAAAAACGTTGTCTTATTGCTGATAATAGTGATTGCGTTCCACAATGTTTATTTTCTTCATGCTTTTGTCTAAATAGCAACTTAACAATGGGATCAATATACCTTAATACCATAGGATGTTTTGAGTCATATGTAAATGTTGAATGTTCCAAACGGCCTCCGACTCTGATAATGCCATAAGTATCGATGAACGGGGCCAATGTGCTTAATTTACTTGAATGTGCTGCAGCTCTGTGGTTTCCTATGTCATTTATTTCTTGCTTGAATTCGGATACTTGAATTGTATGAACAATCAACAGTAACGAATATTGAATTTCCAAGGGTGACAATGCCAGATGTTGTGGTTTTGGGCGGATGAAAGGACGTCGTAGATACGCTACAGAATTTAGCGAATTTATGAATTTTTGATTAATGCTATAAATGATTGTCTCTAAATCCTCAGGCTGATGACTTATTGCCACGATTTTCCTTGTTTTCCTTTCAATGTTGTTAGATATTTCAGCAATTTTAGTTATTGGTTGAACCCAAAAGTCTTGTCTTTCATTAGGAATATGGCACCGTAAAACCAAGCGGAATTAGATCTGAGCTTTTTAGGACTGATTCCTCATCAGGACATCGGCGGGATTGTTTTTGGACGACACATGATGCCATTGTTCTGCGTTCGTCAATTGTTGAATTGTGCTGATTCTATTTGATACAAAGGAATGTAGAGTTGATGTTGGTGACTGGATCCATGACAGTACTATTGTGGAGTCTGACCATAGAAACTTTTATATGTTTGCGAGTTTCATGTCCGTTTGGACTCGATTTGTGAGTTCCGTCCCCAAAAGTGCTGTACATAGTTCCAGTCGAGAAATCGTAAGTTTTTTCATAAGAGCAACTCTGGACTTGGCACAACAAAGCTAGACCGATATAGTAGAAAGTAGCTAACGCAAGCCAACCTTCATACGCTAATGTTCTTAAGGAATCTCCACAAATACCTTAGGCAGACATATCGGGCTCAATTGAAAATCTAGTTCAAATTATGAATAACTTCATGGTCACAATGCAGAACATGTTTCAAGAAATGATGCGAAACCAAAACATGCTCCTGCAAGTTCTACTAAATAAAAAATGAACCAGTTAAAAATATGTTTCTGGAACGCAAACGGGCTCTCCCAACATAAACACGAAGTAGCACGTTTTCTTCAAATGCACGAAATCGACGTGCTTCTCGTCTCTGAAACCCACTTTACTCTAAAAAACTGCTTAAGGGTAAATGGGTACCTCACTTACGACGCAAAACATCCGAGCGGACGGGCTTGTGGTGGCACAGCCATAATTGTGCACAAACAAGTCAGACACTTTCCAATGCCAGAGTACAAGGAATATTGTATCCAGGCTACCTCTATAAATCTTACAGATTTTAAAATCACGTTATCATCCGTGTATTGTCCCCCTAGACATTAAATTGCACAGGATAAATTAATAAACTTCTTCTCCACATTGGGACAAAAATTGATTGCAGCAGGCGACTACAACTCTAAGCATACGTGTTGGGGCTCCAGACTAAAAAGTCCTAGAGATAACCAGCTATATAACACCGTCACTGCAAAAATTTTTGATGTCGTATCGAGTGGAGAACCTACCTATTGGCCCACTGACTTCAACAAGCTACCAGACCTTATCGACTTTTCCGTTATTAAAAATATCAAGCGCGATCAGTTACTAAGTTCCTCACACGATTTATCGTCTGATCATTCACCATCAATCCTTATTCTAAAAGGGAACTTTGATAACGCAGCTGAAAACTTTATTTCCTATCCAAACAAAAACACAAATTGGTTGAAGTATGAAATGTATGTGAGCTCTCATCTATCTCATAGCATTTCCCTAATAAATTCATCTGACATCCAAACAGCTGTCGACCGACTTACGGATGTCTTGGATTCTGCTGCAAGAAATGCAACCCCAATCAAGCGTGGTCCGCAATTCACATCTGTGGATATAGAGACCCTTGTCAGGTACAAAAGGAAGTTGAGAAGACAATGGCAAAATAATCGTTCCCTAATCATCAATGCCCAACTGCGGTTATGCCATGGTACTCTACGCAACAAACTGAAACAGAAACACGACTCTGAAGTAGAAGGCTGTCTAAATAGCCTAGACGCCACAAAAACTCCAATTACAGCTTATGGAAGGCTGTAAGACATATGTAATGCCCTATAACCCACGAATCTCCACTAAGACTGGAAAACCGTACCTGGGCCAAAAAAACAAATGAAAAAATTAATGCCTTTGCAAGCCACTTGGAGAAAGTTTTCACGCCCCATGATGCTGTTACTTGTTCCTGTCGTCCAATTATACCTGATACAGTAACCGATCCAATAAAATTTAAATTAACCCAAGTAAAATCAGCGATAGAAAATGTCAACATTAAAAAATCTCCCGGTCCTGACCGCATCACAGGCTCAATGATAAGAAACTTTCCTACGTCTGCTTCAAGAATCTTGCTGCTCATCTTTAATGCGAAATTACGAGTTGGCTACAACTCATTCGCTTGGAAGACCTCTGCAATTGTTATGATTCCTAAGCCAGGAAAATACGCTAGTCAAATTACGTCGTACAGACCAATCAGCCTACTATCAATATTATCAAAGCTATTCGAAAAAATATTCCTTTTAAGTATAACTCCCTATCTTACTGAACACGCAATCATTCTGGATGATCAGTTCGGACTCCGAGCAAGGCATGGTACAATCGAACAAGTGCAAAGAATTGTTACCCAAATTAGATCAGCGTTTGAGAGAAAGGAATATTGCTCAGCACTGTTTATAGACATTTCCCAAGCATTCGACAAAATTTGGCATGACGGGCTGATCATTAAAATAACAAGAATGCTTCCACAAAACACTCACAATCTCCTTGAGAGCTATTTTACTGGCAGAACATGCATGGTTAGATCAAAAAACCAATTCTCCCCAACGGGCTGATCATTAAAATAACACGAATGCTTCCACAAAACACTCACAAACTCCTTGAGAGCTATTTAACTGGCAGAACATTCATGGTTATATCAAAAAACTAAAACTCCCCCACCAATCCTTGAGAGATATTTAACTGGCAGAACATTCATGGTTAGATCAAAAAACCAATACTCCCCCACCCAGAAAATATCTGCTGATGTCCCTCAAGGCAGCATATTAGGGCCGTTACTGTATATAATATATACAGCTGATATGCCAACAAGCCCGAGCACACATACTTCTACGTTTGCAGACTTTTTTTTTTTTTTTTGTCATTATTTTTTATTGAATCTTCATATATTAAATATGAACTAACAATAATTATTCAAATCTTAACCTAATACGTTATTTTATCTCCTGCCAGTGCCAGACAAAATTTTCTTCATCACGGGTTATGTTCACTTTTATAGGTGTTTATCGCTCATCTTATTGGGTAAGTGCTGCAGTGTCTCTTCTTCTTAAGCGAGTGTGGCCGCCATGATTTAAAATATTTCGAGCTAGTGGATTTGGGTGTTGTTCAAGCCTTTTTAAATATTTTATTGCATATTTTGTAATCATAGATTTCACTAATGGCACATTGAGATCCTTATGAATGTTTGAGTTTTTAACATACCAGGGAGCGGCTGTGATTATTCGAAGAAGTTTATTTTGGCGCCTTTGAATTTTGTCGATATTAGAGGCCGAGGCAGTGCCCCATAGTTGAATACCGTAGCACCAGATAGGCTTTAAGATAGAGTTGTAAAGTAGAAGCTTGCAATCGAGACTAAGGACAGAATTTCTTCCAATAAGCCAATGAATTTGAATGGCTTTTAGTTTCATTTGAGTTAATTTTGCCTCTATATGGCATTTCCACGTTAATCGCCGATCCAGATGTATACCGAGATATTTAACATGCGAATGTTGAGGAATTATTTGATTATTGATTGTAATAGGGGGGCAAGATTCCCGGCGCAAAGTGAATGTTATATGTACGCATTTTTGCTCATTGACCATTATCCTCCATTGTCTTAACCATATTTCTAGTTGAAATATATGATGCTGTAAGTAACGCGATGCTTCATAACGATTTTCGTGGACGCTTAGAAAAGCTGTATCGTCTGCAAATGTTGAAGTTTGTGTGTAGTTGCTTGTTGGCATGTCCGAAGTATAAATTAAGTATAATAGGGGGCCCAGGATGCTGCCTTGTGGGACTCCAGCGGCAATGGGCTGAGGTGAACTTAAGAAATTTCCTTCTTTAATAATAAATTGACGACCGACTAAGTAGCTTTCTAGCAGCTTGTGTGTGTTTGCTGGTAAATTTTGCTTCAATTTGTGTAATAAGCCTTCATGCCAGACTATGTCAAAAGCTTGCGAAACATCGATGAAGAGTGCTGAGCAATATTTCTTTTCTTCAAATGCTTTTCTTATGACATTTACTATTCGATGAGTCTGCTCGATTGTGCTGTGTTTTCTTCTAAATGTTTCACTTAAATTTTCACTTAAAATTGGTGTTAATTTTGAAACTAATAATTTCTCAAACAGCTTTGACATATTTGATAATAAGCTAATAGGTCTATAAGACTCAACTTTTGTATGATCTTTACCTGGCTTTGGTATCATGGTAACTAAGGAAACCTTCAGGATAGTATTCAAGGCGTAAAATAGCATTAAAAATAAAAAGAATAATTTTCTTTGCTATGCGAGGTAGCTCCAAAAGCATTTTATGACTGATTTTATCAATACCAGGTGCCTTCTTAGTGTTTAAGTCACAAATAGCCTTTTCGATTTCTCTTATCTCAAATCTGTGGGGAATAGCTGCTCTAGCATCAACAGGTGGTAACTCGACCGCAATATTGTGAGATATATTTGGTGTAAATACGTTTTTCAAATGACTAACAAAAAGATTTCCTTTTTCAATACCGTTTCTTGCCCAACTACAATTCAAGTTTCTAAATGGTGGCTTAGATATAACTGTCCTTTTTAGATTTCAAGCTGCACGCCATAATGAGTAGTCAGATTGTGGAGTTGCATCAATTTCCTTAAGATATTTTTCTAGAGAAGCCGTTTTCTGATTCTGTAGTAACTTTCTTAGCCTTTTTGTGCATTCTTTTAATAAAATCTTAAGTTGCGGGGATCTGTAAAGTTGCCACTCTCTTCGAACTCTCCTTTTTTCAGTCAGGAGCCGCTCGACATCTGAAGAACATATTTTATTATTTTTAATTTTTTTGGGGGTAACGCTGGAGTGTTGAACAGCTTGTTTAAGATAACTGTCAAAGTTAACAAGAGAGAGATCCACATTCTCCGGTGTACTAAGCGGAATATTTTCTGTGCAATGGGCACTGAGAAATTTTTTTATATTTTAACCAATTTATTTGTGTGGCTGGCGTCTCTAAGTAACCTGACGGAAATACAATTCTATTTGGGTTCGATATAGTAACAATTGTAGGTGTGCAGACGTTTGCAGACGAGACAGCATTTATTAGTGTTAATCAGGACCCAAAAGTTGCATCGCAGCACTTACAGTCCCACATCAATGAACTAGAAGCCTGGCTAGAAAAATGGAAAATAAAGGTTAAACCGGCTAAATATGCTCACTTAACTTTCACGCTCAGAAGACGAACGTGCCCTCCTGTTAAAATAAATAACATCACTGTTCCGGTAGGAAGCCATGTTAAATACTTGGGAATTCATATAGATAGACGCCTGACCTGTACCTCGTTTCTGTAATTCTCGCATCGTAAAATTTCTTACATGAAGTGTGAAACAAAAAATTCCATCGTTTCTCGATTTATGAGATAAAAGTGTTTCTGTATTTGAATGCGAAAACAGACACAACAAATTCTGTTTACACTGGAATATTTCCAGTAATTAAGTGTCAAATAAAAGCGGAACGTCAACAAAAGAAATAAATATAATAAAAACGGGGCTGCCAGATTTGACGAGTTATTGTCATTTTGACAACTTTTTGTTCCGAAATTAGCAAAGTGACGATTTAATATTTTTTTTTAAAAAAGTGACGAAAGCCAAAACAAAATCAAAAACATTTTATAATTTTGTTGTTACTTTCTATAGAAATTCATATTGAATTTTTAAATTTCAAACACTTCATATTTTGTGGCGTTGAAAATTGAAAAAACAAAATGAATTTCTGTAGAAAGTAACAACAAATTTATAAAATACTTTTGATTTTTTTTTTTTTTGCTTTCAATGGAATTGTTGGCGTTGCCCCTTAGTCTTCGAAATAAGATAGTTTTAAATATTTTAATATGTTTGTTTATTAGTAAAAAAAATATCTTTAAAAACAAGACAGCTTAAATTTTTTTATTTATCCCTTTTGCGAAAATTCTCCTCGAAGTTGTTTGCCTCTTCCCTGAAAAATGTATCGGCAAAAGCAAAATTTCGAGGGAAAGAAATGGACCGATTTGGCTTATTTTGAACATTTAATACTTCTTATATACATTAACAAAATATGATTGATATTTGGGTGTATCCAAAGTAACGGCCGTTACTTCATAAATGTGCTGTTTTTAAATATCTGAAACAAACATCATGTTTTGCAAAAATTTTGCACAGGATATGTCAAGTTAAATATCTGATTAAATTCTTTGAAATGTTTTGTTTAAATAATACATTATAAAAATTACAAGTTTTTTGCGTGTGAATTCATTTATTATCGGTGACAAAAAAAAATATATTTTTGTTAGTATAAATAAAATTAAAGTTAATCTTTAGGAATATGACACGATACATTTATTTTGTATAATAGCGGAAAAATTAATTCAAAATAAAAATTTAATTTTTGAGCTATAAGGGGTCAATTTCTGTGGAAACACCCTTTTGATATTCTTATCTTATATGGACATTTTTGGGCCAAAACCATTATTTCTTCAAGAAAAAAAGTTGTTTGTCTGTAACCCGTTCATTTATGAACCGATTTTTTTAACTAAAACTACCAGCTGTTCTACTAAGTCTATTTCAGGTAAAAAAAAGAAGAAAAGTTTATAGGAATAGGTAAATTACAGATTTATATCTCAGCCATTTGTAAACCGATATAGTTAAATTTCAATAATATCTATTTCGGACTACATACGATATAAATATAAAACAACGTTGTCACTATGAATTCTAGGTTTTTCACAAAGCTGATTTAATTTAAAAATTTTACATTTTGATCTCAGTATTTGTAAATATATATCTATTTTAAATAAGGATGTATGTTTATTTTATTAAGCTTGGCTTCTTTTTGCTTTTGTAAAAATATTGGCCCATAATCATAGTCAAACGCTAAAGTCGGTTCTATTTAAAAACAACTTTAAAATAAAAACATTCTTTTAAATATTTTGCTACTATAGTCGAAACTAAAGTATGTTTTAAATTGAACCGACTTTAACTGGGTGCCACCTCAAATGTAGCAAATTTTTCATACAACATACAACAAAATTTAAGCAAGTGGCAACTTTAAGCAGCCGACATTGAAAATTAAAATATAAATAAAACACTGCATATCTTGTACGGTTGAAACACGCAATATGATTTTATGTAGAAAGCAACAACAAAATTACACAATTAGGGCCTATACATATGTATTTTGTGTTTCTTTCCATAAAAGCTTTCCTGCAAATCATTAATAATTGCAAAATATCAGCCAACATCTTGTAACATAAACATTTTTCCGTTTTTGCAAGTACTTTTTTATTTGGCGAAAAACAGCTGATGCTGTTGTTAAATGAGTTAAACACAACTTCAGCTGGTTTTAAAATTAACATCGGGTTTAACGTGTAAAGTATGCTTTTGCTTGTCTATAGTAGATCAAAAGCATATTTTTAATAAAAGTTTACTTTAGAACTCTTAAAGTATGCTTTGTTTATGCCTATAGTTATGGGCCATTTATTTTATTTTTTGTTTAATATGATATTTTCTCATGCCTTTGTGTGACTTCTTCAGGGAAAAACAATTTTTAATTGTTATCGGATTAAAGAAAATAAATAGTTTTATAAAAAATTATCCTTCAGCTTAACAAAAGAAATATAAATTTAAAGAAATTATTTAATACCCATGAACTTTAACTTTGTTTTTGTTTGATTATGTTTTAATAAAAGTCGAAACAAATTTGTTTAAAATTTATTTTAAATTACACGATTTTTAAAACAAAAATGGAGGATATTTTATATTTTTTTCTCAGAAAATTGACGATTTTGACACAAATTTATCTGGCAGCGCTGATTAAAACCAAAACAAGAAAAGGCTAAAAAAAATTTAAAATAACAAAATATAACAATGGTTTTTTGTTTATTTTCATCAAATAAATTATGCATTCATCATTTATATTCCTTATATTTTTTTATTTATTTAAAATAAATAGTATATAAACATATTTTAAATTCAAAATATCTGCATTTTGTTTTTCTCGCCACCAATTTCAAATGCGACTTATTTTGACAGTTCTTGAAAGAAACTTTTCGCAAAACATTGTTATAGAAACACTTTTTCTCGCATCCTTCCAATAATTGCTGGAAAATTATCTGGAAAATGACAGATAATTCTCGCCAAGAAAAGATACAGAAACACTTACGTGAGAAAAACCATTTTTTGCTTCATTTCACACTATTTTTGTTGCAATTCACACGTTTCATGCGGAAAATTTTACGAAGCGAGAAATACAGAAACGAGGTACTGGTCTCGTCATATTGAAGCGGAAATAACGGCTATGAAACTTAAAGCATCTCAACTACATTGGCTAATCGGTCGAATCTCAAACTTATCCTTAGACAACAAAGTTCTGTTATAAATGTCTATCATAAAATCAATATGGACATATGGCATCCAATTATGGAGTACTACATGCGCATAAAACATCCAGAAGCTACAAAGTAGACAGTCTAGGATATTACGGCAAATTGTCTGCGCCCCAAGGTATATACGAAATGACATTATCCACAGAGATCTTAACATCGCTACCATCCAGGAAGAAATTAAAAAGTATTCAGTCAAATACATAGATCCATCCCAATTACCTCGCTCGGGATCTAATAAAGTTCGAAGGTCACCGGGGGCTGAAAAGTTCCGACACTTTGAGCCTAGCAGGCTTTTTTGACACTTGAATGCAATTAATTAGCGGTTACATTGGTAACGGTTAACAAATACAAATAAGAATTATGATTAAGCCTTGAATACAAATTGTAATTTTCGACAAGATAGATTCAATAAAAAAAATTAAAAAAATCGTTTTATCCCCATTGATTGATCTGATATATACTGCTGCACGGAAGGCTTTCTCTGAAGCATCCAAAAAGGCGTGTTACTGTACTTGATTAGATACTTGACCACGGAATAAATGCCTGCCTGTTTTTAAATTTTTAAGTTCCTGCAAATCGTTGCGAAATCGTATCGAGTGGAGAACCTACCTATTGGCCCACTGACTTCAACAAGCTACCAGACCTTATCGACTTTTCCGTTATTAAAAATATCAAGCGCGATCAGTTACTAATTAGTTCCTCACACGATTTATCGTCTGATCATTCACCTTCAATCGTTATTCTAAACGGCAACTTTGATAACGCAGCTAAAAACTTTATTTCCTATCCAAACAAAAACACAAATTGGTTGAAGTATAAAATGTATGTGAGCTCTCATCTATCTCATAGCATTTCCCTAAAAAATTCATCTGACATCCAAACAGCTGTCGACCGACTTACGGATGTCTTGGATTCTGCTGCAAGAAATGCAACCCCAATCAAGCGTACAATAAAGCGTGGTCCGCAATTCACATCTGTGGATATAGAGACCCTTGTCAGGTAAAAAAGGAAGTTGAGAAGACAATGGCAAAATAATCGTTCCCCAACCATCAAGGCCCAACTGCGGTTATGCCATGGTACTCTACGCAACAAACTGAGACAGAAACACGACTCTGAAGTAGAAGGCTGTCTAAACAGCCTAGATGCCACAAAAAATGCCAATTACAGCCTTTGGAAGGCTGTAAGACATATGTAATGCCCTATAACCCACGAATCTCCACTAAGATTGGAAAACCGTACCTGTGCCAAAACACAAATGAAAAAATTAATGCCTTTGCAAGCCACTTGGAGAAAGTTTTCACGCCCCATGATGCTGTTATTTGTTCCTGTCGTCCAATTATTCCTGATACAGTAACCGATCCAATAAAATTTAAATTAACCCAAGTAAAATCAGCGATAGAAAATGTCAACATTAAAAAATCTCCCGGTCCTGATCGCATCACAGGCTCAATGATAAGAAACTTACCTACGTCTGCTTCAAGAATCTTGCTGCTCATCTTTAATGCGATATTACGAATTGGCTACTACCCATCCGCTTGGAAGACCTCTACAATTGTTATGATTCCTAAGCCAGGAAAAGACGCTAGTCAAATTACGTCGTACAGACCAATCAGCCTACTATCAATATTATCAAAGCTATTCGAAAAAATATTCCTTTTATGCCATGTTTCCACGACGATTTGAAGCACCTGCTTCGCTCTCTGAATCATGTTAATGAATCATGGTGTTTACATGACGTATCTACTTGCTTCGATTTGACAGTTGTCTTTAATAAACAAATCAGTGTTGTTAACTTTGCATTGTCAAAACCCCACCAAAACGGAGAAAAAACGCAGCAAGTTTAGAATTTCTTTTTTATTTAGAATATTGAATTAATTTTGCATAACATTTTTATATTAAAAATACAGTAGCTTCGTAAATTGTAGTTTAAGAGGAGTTGTGCACTAAACCAGCCTGTGCAAATTAAATCTAAGATAATTTATTAAAAATAAGTAATTTAAATAAATTGAGTGTGTTATTTTCGAAAAATTTGCTTTATTGCATTTTTTACAATTAAATACCGCTTAGAATATTTAATATTTCGAAAAACTTAACAACCCTTGGAATATTTCGGTTTACTTTTTTGCGATTCTACTGTATAACAATAAAAAAGTCTTTACAGTTCAGAGTTTTTAGAAAAAAAAAAACTTATCAAACATAAAAAAACTACACAAATTTGTTTGCATCATTTATGGCAAATTCAACAAGTTAAACTCTTTTGAGCAACTGCTCGTCAGCTGTTAAGTCCAATTTGTCTTCTTTAATTTTTTTGTTTTAATTACATTTAATTGTCGAAGTTAAAATTTTTTTGGAAAAAACTAATTTTGTGTGAAACTTTTATTAAAATTGATTACAAAAGAAGTATGTATACTTTTGTTGTTTTTATTAGAGTTGTAATTGTTGTAGTGACGAGTTCACCTTGTTGAATTCGACTCGGTATTTAACACTAAATATCTAGTAAGGATTCAAAATAAGGAACAGTTCAGTATTTATCGTGTTATAAAAATATTTTTGAAAATATAAATATTTTTTAAGAAGTTTAATATTTTCATATAAAAAATATAACAATAAAACAGCCTTTTACATAGTTAATAAAGAAAAACCAAAAACTTTATAAAAAAATAAAACAAATTTCTACATAAATGCATACCTCCATATTAATAAAAAATAGTTTGGGTTTATGACAGGTTTATTAAACAAATTTTCATAAAAAATTCGTTTTTAATGAATATAAGGGATAGTATTTATGTTTGCATTCATTTGTACAAGATGATATATTTTCGTAAATTGATTTAATTAATTCTGTTTAAAACTTTTGAAAAGGTGATCAAAAATTTATTTTAATTATTCCAAATTAATAAAGTTAATATTTTCATTATTATTGTTGCAGCAGAACAAAATTTAAAAAGCACCAAAATGGTGAGAAACGCACCTAGTTGACAACTCTGAAACAATCGATTTTTACAGCTAGTTCAGATAACCTTGCGATAAAAATTAGAGAAGAGAGTAATTTTTCGTGCTTCGCAAGTAGATTCATATTGAATCTACTTGCTTCGCTCTCAAAATTTTGTATGGCGAAGCAGTTGCTTCGATCATTATTGGGATGTGAAGCATGAATAGAGAGCGAAGCACGTACCGTGTAAACATGGTATTAAGTATAACTACCTATCTTACTGAACACGCAATCATTCCGGATGATCAGTTCGGATTCCGAGCAAGGCATGGTATAATCGAACAAGTGCAAAGAATTGTTACCCAAATTAGATCAGCGTTTGAGAGAAAGGAATATTGCTCAGCACTGTTTATAGACATTTCCCAAGCATTCGACAAAATTTGGCATGACGGGCTGATCATTAAAATAACAAGAATGCTTCCACAAAACACTCACAATCTCCTTGAGAGCTATTTTACTGGCAGAACATACATGGTTAGATCAAAAAACCAATTCTCCCCAACGGGCTAATCATTAAAATAACACGAATGCTTCCACAAAACACTCACAAACTCCTTGAGAGCTATTTAACTGGTAGAACATTCATGGTTATATCAAAAAACTAAAACTCCCCCACCAATCCTTGAGAGATATTTAACTGGCAGAACATTCATGGTTAGATCAAAAAACCAATACTCCCCCACCAAGAAAATATCTGCTGATGTCCCTCAAGGCAGCATATTAGGGCGGTTACTGTATATAATATATACAGCTGATATGCCAACAAGCCCGAGCACACATACTTCTACGTTTGCAGACGACACAGCATTTATTAGTGTTAATTAGGACCCAAAAGTTGCATCGCAGCACTTACAGTCCCACATCAATGAACTAGAAGCCTGGCTAGAAAAATGGAAAATAAAGGTTATCCCGGCTAAATGTGCTCACTTAACTTTCCCGCTCAGAAGACGAACGTGCCCTCCTGTTAAAATAAATAACATCACTGTTCCGGTAGGAAGCCATGTTAAATACTTGGGAATTCATATAGATAGACGCCTGCCCTGGTCTCGTCATATTGAAGCGAAAATAACGGCTATGAAACTTAAAGCAGCTCAACTACATTGGCTAATCGGTCGAAACTCAAACTTATCCTTAGACAACAAAGTTCTCTTATTAATGTCTATCATAAAATCAATATGGACATATGGCATCCAATTATGGAGTACTGCATGCGCATCAAACATCCAGAAGCTACAAAGAAGACAGTCTAGGATATTACGGCAAATTGTCTGCGCCCCAAGGTATATACGAAATGACATTATCCACAGAGATCTTAACATCGCTACCATCCAGGAAGAAATTAAAAAGTATTCAGTCAAATACATAGAACCATCCCAATTACCTCGCTCGGGATCTAATAAAGTTCGAAGATCACCGGAGGCTGAAAAGATCCGACACTTTGAGCCTAGCAGGCTTTTTTGACACTTGAATGCAATTAATTAGCGGTTACATTGGTAACGGTTAACAAATACAAATAAGAATTATGATTAAGCTGTGAATACAAAATGTAATTTTCGACAAGAAAGATTCAACATAAAAAAAAAAATCGTTTTATCCTCATTGATTGATCTGATATATACTGCTGCACCGAAGGCTTTCTCTGAAGCATCCAAAAAGGCGTGTTACTGTACTTGATAAGATACTTGACCACGGAATAAATGCCTGCCTGTTTTTAAACTGTTGAGTTCCTGCAAATCTTTGCGAAATTGAGTCCATTTTTTTTTTATTGAATCTTTCTTGTCGAAAATTACAATATGTATTCAAAGCTTCGGATCTTTTCGGCCTCCGGTGACCTTGGAACTTTATTAGATCCCGAGCGAGGTAGTTGGAATGGACCATTAGTTTATCTATGAGTTCGACTGAATACTTTTTAATTTCTTCCTGAATAGTAGCGATATTAAGATCTCTGTGGATATTGTCATTACGTATATACCATGGGGCGCAGACAGTTTTCCGTAATATCTTAGACTGTCTTCTTTGTAGCTTCTGGATGTTTGATCCGCATGCAGTACCCCATAATTGAATGCCATATGTCCATATTGGCTTTATGATAGACTTGTATAAGAGAACTTTGTTGTCTAAGGATAAGTTTGAGTTTCGACCGATTAGCCAATGTAGTTGAGCTGCTTTAAGTTTCAAAGCCGTTATTTTCGTTTCAATATAACGAGACCAGGGCAGGCGTCTATCTTTATGAATTCCCAAGTATTTAACATGGCTTTCTACCGGAACAGTGATGTTATTTATTTTAACAGGAGGGCACGTTTGTCTTCTGAGCGTGAAAGTTAAGTGAGCACATTTAGCCGGGTTAACCTTTATTTTCCACTTTTCTAGCCAGGCTTCTAGTTCATTGATGTGGGACTGTAAATGCTGCGATGCAACTTTTGGGTCCTGATCAACACTAATAAATGCTGTGTCATCTGTAAACGTAGAGGGACACCAGCAGTCCATTGACGTCTTAAACTTGATGGAAGTTCTTCGTCCGAGTCTACGTTAGTAGTAGGGATTAGGGCATTCTGAGGCACATTTTCATACAAAGTTGGGTGGAAGCCATTAGGGGTGTTCACAGTTTATAGTTGGTTACATGCCATAAGGGGGTTCACAGTTTATAGTTGGATACATGTCATTAGAGGTGTTCACAGTTTGTAATTGTGTACATATCAATAGGGGTGTCCACAGTTGTGAGTGTATTTTCACCCTACAGTCGGTTGGTTTACTTAATAAGATATTCGTAAGGTTCGCAGCATTGGAGAGATAATATTTTGTATATATATATATTATATAAATATATATTATATATATATACATTTTTAAATCCTTTACAAAGTTTTGTTAACAAATGGTTAACATTATCAATTGATTTTCATAGTTAAATTACCATTCATATACATCCAACCTTAAGTGTTGAACCCTCACAATCGATATTTCAAATCTTTACATATTGCATACTGTTCCACAAGAATACCCGTTTTGATAGCTATAATATATAGATAATTAAATTTTTACGTTATAAATTAAAAAATTAACGTATAACATGAATTAAATTCGCTTATGCCAACTAAATAATTAATCTGATACATGTTCAACTTTTTTCTTTGATTTATTATACGTATGTGTTGACAAAAATTTCATTCTTAAAGACATTATATAATTTGTTTATATTAACGAACTCGTGCTCTTTGTTTAATATATCTTTAATTTGATACTCTACAATATCATCAGTTTAGTGAAAAAATTAAGTTCAATCTATGCTTAAGATACAGTTGATATAGTATAAATTTAAACCATTTACATGCTGATGCAATAAAATTTATATTTTAATAACCATAGTGTTTATTCAATGTTTTGATAACATTTAGTAAAAGTTTATATATATTATAAACTTGAAGTTGACTATACAAGTATAATTAAATAATATTAAAAAAAAATTAAATTATATAACAAAATCAATAAATTTGTTTTAAAAAAGAGGATAGCATAGGGTTTTTGAATACTTAATAAGGAAAAACCTAATATATGAGCTTATAATTTATCATTATAACCACCTTATATTTTTTTCTAGTTTAATAACCATACCATATAATTCAGTATAAACCCATTCCATAACAACCCATAGAATATTAAACAATAGCAACTATTTATATAATTAAAAACCACAAAAAAATATCACAAACTATACTTATTTATATAATTCACTTTTTATATTATATATTAAAAAATTAATGTAAACCATAAACTTAAAGTCGCTTATGCCAACTAAATAATTAATCTGATACATTTTCAACTTTTTTCTTTGATTTATGTATGTGTCTTGCTAAAAATTCCATTTGTTTATATTAATTAACTCGTAGTGGCTGTTTAATATAACGTATTGCATTTCTTCAAAAATTAAAATTATACAATCTGGATATTTATAATTATGTATAATCAATTAAGCCAACAATTGTTATATATATATATATATATATATATATATATATATATATATATATATATATATATATATGTATATATATATATATGTATGCCTTAAGTATACTTCGACTGCATTTTTTATATTTATTGAATAGTTTGACTGCAATTGCATACTTTGACTGCGGCAGTCGATCTTCTGCATGTTTTATGTATAGTTCAACTGCATGTAAAATCGTATGAAGTTTTTTGCAATTTTTGATTTTACGATTTGTTAGTTGCTAGACGTAACTTAATTAATTAAAAAGCATAATTTTTTAGAAGTATTGTCTCAAAACCTTGAAATTATTCAATTAAAAATCTAAATTTTTGTTACAGTGATGCCACCATCGCATAGAAATTTTTGCTTTCAATGCAAGGCGAATTGACTATTAGGTGGTGGCGAAGAAACAGCTGATTTTTTGTCAAAAGTTTTATGTGCTTTTTAATATTGTGTGTTTTAATCTAAATTTTTATTTGCATTTCATTATTAAAAAATAAGGATATAATTAATTAAACTATTAAGTATAGAGTTTAAAAGGGAGAAATCTTAACTATTTTTGTTACTTTTTTTTACAAAACATATTTTTCTATTCATTGATATATACTTATTAAAATATGGACTGCCAATACAATATTGACATTTTTGATACTTCAAAAGGAAGGAATTAAATTTTTTTTTTTCGCTTTTTGGTTCTACAACTGGTACTTTTTTTAGTTATTGTTAATATCGGACTTAGAAACATAAAATTGAACTTGCAATGTCCTGAGTGATAATACTGTTATGAGCGAACTTTTTGGTACTATTTTGTCCTGAACTTGTACTTTTTGAATTTCCGTTTGTATTGGACCTAGAAACATAAAATTAACATGCAAGGTCTTAAGTGAATGAGAATTGTAACGGGGGACTTTTTGGTACTTTTTCGTTCTACAACTTGTACTTTTTTAATTATAGTTAATATTGGACCCAGGAACATAAAATCAAACATTCAATGTCCTCAGTGGATAAGAATCTATAAGAGGGAGCTTTTTGGTTCTTTTTCGTTCTCTATCTTTCAAGAAACAGGTACTTTTTCTACATTTAATTTTCCATCGCTAATCCTAAACGCCAAATCGCAACTATTTTTGGTACTTTTTTACAAAACATTTTTCTTCATTCATTTACCTATAGGTATTAAATTATGGGATCAACGGGGAGAAAAAAGTACCAAAAAGAGTAAATACGGAAAATTATATTTCTTTATTCAATTTGTTGATTCTACAACTGGTACTTTTTGTAATTATCTTTAATATTGGACCCAGAAACATAAAAGTCAACATGCAATGTCCTGAGTGAAACATGCTATGAGGGAACTTTTAAGTACTTTTTTGTCCTTTAACTAGTACTTTTTGAATTTCCGTTAGTATTGGACCTAGAAGCATTAAATAAAACATGCAAGGTCCTGAATGAATGAGAATCTGTAAGGCGGATATTTTTAGTACTTTTTCGTTCTTTATCTGGTACTTTAATTAATTTTCTTTAGTATTGGAACTAAAAAAACATAAAATCAATCATGCAATGTCCTGAGCCGATGAGAATCTTTAAAAGGGTAGTTTTTTGTTACTTTTTGAACTGGTCCTAGAAATATAAATTTAGACATGCAAGGTCCTGAGTGAATGAGAATCCGTAAAAGCTATAGTTTGGTACTTTTTCGTTCTCTAACTGGTACTTTTGTAATTAAACTTGTTTCTTTTCTGCATTTATTTATTTTTCATTGCACAGCCTAAACGCTTGGTCTCTCGCCTAATCGCATTGGATAGAATTTTTGGAATTTCGAATGGTTAGGGGGAAATCCGGGTACATTCCCTGTATAGGGATAACAGCTTAAAATTATACATTGTCAAAACAAATCGAAGGATGGACTTATTTTAAAAATTCAAAAACAAAATTCTTAAATAAAAAAACTTTGAATAAATTTTTTCTGTAAAAATCCCAATTGAACCACTATTTATTCATGATAACATGTAATAATATAAAGCTTCCGTGGCCCATATAAAAATTTTACATACCATTAAAAAATATCTAAGATTTAAAACTACCTGAAAGAAACTAAAAATGGATTCATTTGAAGGAATAATTAAAAACGTCAAAATTTAACAGGAAATTACGTTAATAAAAAAATTTTATTTAACCAACCGATTTAATTTAACATTTCCGATCAGATATGTACATATATCTAAAGCGGTTTATATACTTGCAATATAATTGCTGAATTTTACGTATTGTACAATTATATCACAAATGTGTCACATAAATTAAGGTTTCAGATCGTAAAACCACAATTATAAAGTTACAAGAGAATCCCAA
Source organism: Pollenia angustigena (assembly GCA_930367215.1). Lineage (NCBI taxonomy): Eukaryota > Metazoa > Arthropoda > Insecta > Diptera > Polleniidae > Pollenia > Pollenia angustigena. The sequence continues at coordinate 132,323,826 of OV884056.1, read as the reverse complement.
TGAAATAAATGCATTAGAACAAGATATCAATTATCCTTACCTTGATGAGCACAAATATGCTTGACCTGTTTATTAAAGGAACAATATAAAATTTTTTTTTGTTAGTTATAACAGCTAAATAAATATATATTTTACGCCAAATTTTTAAATGCTTTTTATTATTCTTTATAAAAGTAAAATTATTATATTATCACATTTAAACGAAACCTTGTTAAAATTATAATGTTTTAATTAACTGCTTAAGGTCTGCGTCTGTCTAAGCAACGTGGATACAAACAAACCTCACGAATATGATAACGGTTAAGCAACCAACACATTAAATGTTCCAAGCCCTAACCATAACCGCCTTCAGTATAGCAATAGTAAGGCTTAGGGTCTATACTTTCCCGTTCATAACCCTTAAGTTGTTCCTCATTATTGTAGATCCTTATCGAACCTCCGACAATTTCACCTACGTTTGACAATAAAACATCAACACTCTCGGTAAGTTCACTGTTTTCTGAATATAAGGACATATAAAAGTTTAGTATGGTCACATACATAAATAAAGAAATTATTAATTTAACTTTATTGTTTTATATTTGTTTTATTAAAATAATTTTTTCAATATGTCGCAAAACATAAACAAAATTATAAATTATATATTGTGACGTTGGTTGTAGAGTTGCATTTACCCTTTTTAATTCGCCTTGGCGAATATCTTAATCAAGGCGAATTCATTAATCGCATTGTTCAGCGTTGCCATAACCATGATTTTATTATCTATTTGATAATTTTTTGACCAATATTTCTATTTATTATTAATTTATTTATCTTTATAAAAACAGACATTTATTTGCATTAAAATTGGTTGCGGTTTAGACCTATATTAAATTATTAACCGACAGTCAGAAAGTTTAATGCTTTTTTATAGCAATTTTAAATAGCTTGAGTAAAATATCATGATTCGCAACAGTTTACGCCGAACTTAAATTTTCAGGAGGGCAATTTAGTTTTAGCGTCTTGCAGTGAATTTTAGAGGGCTGCTAAAATAGGGTCTAAGGTTTATTATAAACTGTATATCACAAAATATCATCACATTTTTTCTGGCCATATGAAGCTAAGTTGGAAGAAAGTTTACCGCAAAATCTATATCTGCTACGCCTTTAGGCGTATTTAATTTTGTTACCAGAGTGGGCTTTATATGGGGCCTATAGTTAATTATGGACCGACCTACACGAAATTTTTTAGTGTGATTTCTAGTGATATAAAACTGTAAAATATTAAATTTTATTCTGATAGCATTATTTTTACGGTTTTAAGCGTAGTAAACTGTTTTCCGGGAATAGGGTATATATGAGAAGTAAATTATGTACCTATCTTCACGAAATTTCAGTGTTATTTCTAGTTCTATGAAACTGTGATGTACCAATTTTTGTTATGATAGCATTATTTATTGCGGTTTTAGGCGTACTAAACAGTTTTCCGGAAGTGGGGTTTATATGGGGTAGGGTGAATTATGGACCGATCTTTACGAAATTTCACATTGTCATTTTTATTCATTATCATTCCGCGCATTTTTCCACCATTTATGTTAGTTTTTGTAACAAAATTATTAATTTTTTTAGGTGGTGGTTCCACATTTTGATTAATAGCTTTGACCCTACTGAACCGATATTGCTGAATTTCAATACCAAACTGCTTAGGATAACTACAAGCAATTAGCTATTTTTTTTCTTTTGAGTTTTTCGAAAGTAAGCGTGTTTTCAACAGACGGACATGGGTAAATCAACGTAGAATTTAAAGACCTAATAACATATGGGCAAATCCCAGAAACAGTCCACCAACCAAAAATTTTTCAAATGAATTTTTTTTTTAACGGAATATAAGACTAGATGTTTAATTTCATTTTTATATTAAAAAATATGTATTTCAATGATCATCAATGCAATAATTTTTACCAAATCCTACCCCACTGCTGATTTTTTAATAAAATACGTGAATTTTTGTGCTTAAAATAGCACTTACAAAAAAGTACCATACACCTACCTGTACGCTTATTTTTCTAAAGGACAACGATAAGTATTACATTTTTTTGTATCTCTTTTAGTTTTGGAGATATAAAGTTACCGAATTTTCCCGTTTTTACCGCCTAAACATTCGAATTTTGAAAAATCCCGTCTTAGTGGATCGATTTGGGGGGTGACCAATCGCTAGTCCAAATTTCAAGTTTCTAGGGTCAGCGGTTTGGGCTGGGCGATGACGAATGAGTCAGTCACTCACGCAACTCTTTTATATATCGCACTTGTTCCTCAAAATCATAACAACTCAAAATTCATGAATTTTCAGTAGAGACAAAAAACTGTTTGCTTTTTATATGCAGCCCAATTATGAATAAAAATTCCCCGGGAGTTTTTCCCCTTTTCCCATTTTTACAATTGCAATAACATAGGAAAAATGGGAAAAGGGAGAAAACTCCCGTGGAATTTTTATTCATAATTGGGCTGATGTAGTCTTATACTACAAAGGGGGAAACAATTGTATTTTTTTTTTGGCAAAATACTAGAGAAATTGATCTAAAATGACCACTGTTCATCCATTTCTTGCAAAAAGTGAAAATTGAAAAATTTTGAGTTATGCTTTTGAGGAACAAGTGCGATATATACAGGCATGTTCTGTAAATCACAAGATTTCAAATCACTGTGATTAATGGGTGTTTTGAAAACCACAAAAGTTTTAACTTAGTTAAAAATAGTGGTAACAAATAAGCAAGTAATTTTAAATCGGCGGCCACTTAGCTGACTGGTTTAAAATCACAATAATAAAAAAAGCTTTTTGTCCAGAACACCTTTTTTGTGATTTCAAATCACTTTCACAAAAAGTGATTTTCAGAACATGCCTGATTGAAGATAGATAATTTGGATATTTTTATGTTAATAATTTTTGTTTTTAAATAAAAACTTTTAAGAAAACCAAAAAAAAAATTTTATTTTAATTCAAAGCTTTAAAACAAATGTTGATGATAAAATATTTAATTAAAAAAGGTATGTATAGAAAGGTAGACATGAATGTATGTATAAATGTGAATAATCAGGGGTGTCATGGAAATTGAAAACGTAAAACGAAAGAAATTTAAGAGTTGTTTTTCAATAAGATTTGTGTAATAAAAAATTATCAAAAAGTAATTTCAATTTTTGGGAATAAAAAATTTTAATTTCAAAAGATTTTGTTATTTGTGCTTAATTCCCAGTTTTTATTCTTGATAAAAACACTTGAAATTTATTGTTGAAGGGATAAGCTATTCCTATGCATTTCACTGGTTGCTTAGGCCAGATCATCAGGAAACTTCATCCATAAAGATTTTAGACAAACTAAAGATATTAAACCAAATAAAACTGTTAAACATATAAGACTTATAGCAACAGTTTTACTTGTAACAATATCAAAGCTTGAACAAAATACATCAACAATAAAAAAGTGGGTTTATCTCGTCTTACACTCCCCACTACAATTAGTTGAAATTCTCTCAACATTAATTGTAGTTGTAAGTAGGTTAAAACTGTTGCTATAAGTCTTATATGTTTAACAGTTTTATTTGGTTTAATATCTTTAGTTTGTCTAAAATCTTTATGGATGAAGTTTCCTGATGATCTGGCCTAAGCAACCAGTGAAATGCATAGGAATAGCTTATCCCTTCAACAATAAATTTCAAGTGTTTTTATCAAGAATAAAAACTGGGAATTAAGCACAAATAACAAAATCTTTTGAAAGTAATAAAAAATTTTTATGACAATTATTATAAAACAGAATTTTTAACAAAAATTGTAAAAATCAGATTAAAAGTTGAATAAAAAGAACTGCCAAATTCTTTCGTTTTACGTTTTCGACTTCCATGACACCCCTGTATATTCCGTCCCTTAATATTAAATGGATAGCATGATCCATGGGTATCAAGCGATCACCAGTGTTTTATATTTTATGGTCCTCGGGAAAAAGTTTAAAATCAAAAACTGAAAAATTTTCAATCCGAGTTTTATTAAAAGGTTAAGGAATGGGAACAGCTCTGTTTTCAATCTAGTATTAAGAAATAGTTCATATTAAAAAATCATTTTTCAAAATATCTATGGAGACAAAACTCACCAAATATCTTAATACAACTTGTGCGGTTGTCTTTTTACATTTACTGCCAATTGCTTTAACTTTTCTTAGCTGGTTCCGGTCTACCCAAAGGACAATAGGCGGTCACTACAATGCTGCTTTTTGCATAAGGCAATCAAGGGTTTTGATTCAAGCCTAGATTGCATTCAATTTGATTGTGTATGGGCTTAATCTTACAATTGGCCACTAAACGAGTTAATTTTTCGGAATTTAAATTAGAAATACCAATACTTTTAACCAAACCCTTCTCCACCAAAGCTTTCATGGCTTTCCAAGTGTCCAAATAATCAACATCACTTTCATAGAGTTGAAATAAACAAAGTTGAAATACCCTAATTCAACTTCTCCATTGGCATTGGTTGGAATCATCGCCTGTGGGCATACAAGTATTGCCAGTGCATTAAATAAAAGTCAACAAAATCGAGGCCAAAGTTGGCTAAACTTTTGTGACAGGCGTATTTAACACGTTCGGGTTCATGAAAGTGACACCACAACTAAAAAATTAATTATTTTATATTTTAACTTTTATAATTTTTATTCTGCAGCCAGCGTTACCGTTGGTGCCACTAAAGTGGCAATTTGCCACTTTTTCGACTGCTTGGATACTATTTGGCCACTTTTACAAAATGCACCCAAATGTGGTACTTTTTGTGATTCTTGCCACTTTTTTGATACTTTTTACGTTAGGAAAAGATACTTTTTTTCTTTCTGTTTTATTATAACTCAAAGCCTTAATATAAGTAAAACTGTTTTAATATATGTATAAAATATAATATATATAAAATATGTCATGCCTGGTTAGCTGAAAATCGGTTGAATAAACTTTCTATTAACCTGTTTTATTTATTATATATTGGTCGTGAAGCACAAACCGAACTGTTGTGTACCGAAAACTTTTCTAAAATTTGTGTAATTGACATTAAAAGTAAAATCTATGTTTTTACCAAAAATTGTGTAAAGAATTAATTACAAGAATTGATATAAAAAAAAACAAAAAGCTCAATATATTGAAGTATTTAGACCCATTATTTATAGTGTCTAATGAAGATATAAACTATTTCGAATTAGTTTCAGAGTTTAAAGATATAACTGACCCAGATGCATTTATACATGAATTAAAACTTCTAGTGAGTTAAGTAAGTGACACGAATTATGAACACATATTCAAAATTTCTAATGCTGTGAAGATTTTTGGCGTGAAATTGGAACATTGAAAAATAGATTTGATGAACATACCTGTATACATATATATTCAAACTTTTACAAATTGATCTCTCATATGTTTACATAGCCACACAGTAGCGCTTCTGAGCGTGTTTTTACTAAGTTAGCTTTAACCCGAATTCTCCCGGTTTATGAAATAATCATCCGATTATTATAATATTTCATTCACGTTATGTCTAGAATACCTTTAGTATGTATTTGAAAAGAAAAATGGAATATCGGGTCCAGTTTTCGAGAAAATGGGTGTCGTCATATGACGACGCTATTAAAATAAAGGTACAAAATTGTTCATATGGATTTTAGTTTTAGAACTTTTATTTGATCTTCAGTCTTTTATGTTTTTAAGGGCGATTATTATAACTGGGCGTTAGCTGTTATCCGTTAGTTAACAGACGCTTTTTGACAGATAACACATTATTATATGTCAATTTAATCTTAACTTTAGCTAACTTCAAGTTGTAATAATGGCCCTAATAGTAACAATGAAATATAAATTGAAATATTTTTATATTTGATGATATTGGGCGAAGCAATCAACACAGAAACCTTAATCACATTTTTGGCACTCTGTCCTTACAGTTGATTTACATTTATCACCAGCACATGCTCTCTGCTTATTATTTTTTGTTCTCTGCACATAGTGCATATGTCCATCATACCTAATAGCATCAGCCCCAGTCTGGGATTTCGACATTCTCCCCGGACCCTTCGGAAAATGAGTCTCTGACGAAAGATATGACATTTCTAAGTCTCTTCGGAAACGGTTTTGCTTGCGTTTAGGATCATGCTGTCTCGCTGAAAGCCAAGCATTTTGTACAGACACGTCCAACATCCAGGTAAATAGTGGCCGCCACCATTTTTTACTTCGAATAGATATGCGAACAGAATTTACATTTTGATCCATTCGATCTGTTCCGCCCAGATTTTTATTATAGTGTTGGATAGAATATGGAATATTTACTTCAACGTATTTTTGGTGTGCCTTACCCCACCTCTTTTCCTTTCCCACGGGATCTGCAGAAAAAACAGTTGAAGCTATGCGACTACCGCGTTGTCTTTCCACCTTGTTACAAAATAATCTTCTCTTTCTGCTTCTTCCTATTTCAGAAGGTGCCAGAAGTTGGTTACGAGACAAGGAATTAATATTTCCTTCAATGTCCTCATTTGAGTTTTCATCAGTCAAAACGTCAACATCTAGAGGTTCGATGTAAAACTCGTTTGTTCCATTTTCTTCCTCTAAAATATCCAAAATATCAGCGACGCTAAGGAATTTACTGATAAAAAAACGAAAACAAAAAAAAAATGTATATCCATAGTACTCGTTGTATCATAGTGTCGTCATTTGACGACAACCAAATATATTCCCAAAAAAATTATATTTCTTCCCCAACTCGAATAAAAATTTTTTGCAAGAATCGTGTAAACTAGTATTAATTTTCATTTTATGTTACTTTTACGGCACATTTATAAAATTAATTAAGTTTTTAACACTTACTTTCCAGCCGAACTCATAATTATGAATTTTTTCCAAAAACTCTCACAATAAAAACTTTACCAAACGCGAACTGTTTGAATCACAACGTTGAACTAAATTTTTTATGAAAAAGCAATGAACACACAAGACAATTGTCTTTGGTTTATTTTTTTCTATGCAATAATAACGCTTCACCAGCCAGTTGAAACTACCAATGTTTTTGTCGTCATATGACGACACTAGGAGAATTCGGGTTAATCAAAAATAAAGTAACAAATAGGTTAAAAGTAAGTACTTGCGAATCCATGCTTTCATCTTTAAATTTGTTAGATACTAGCCTTGAAGATTGGGTTCCAAGTGAATACATTTTACGAAAGTATAGTATATAGTCGTTTTAAGAACAATTAATTGTAAAAAAATTTGTATGAAACTGACCATTAATAAATAACACAGGACTACACTGAAAAAGTTTGTTTAACCAATCCAACTGATTCTTATATTGTTTGGAATGCTAAAGACGAATTTGAGCGCAGTTTTCTCCTATCACGTCACATTTATCAGGTACACCAATTATTGTTATTTCGGAAGATGTTTTGTACCACAATTTATAACAAAATCCAGTTTTATAGTTTTGGCTTATAAACCTGATTACACAAATTTTAAGCAATAATAGACGAAATTGGATATAAACTAAATATGCTTCAGTATAGAAATTAAAACACTAGCACTTAAATTCAGTAGCACGTATGCATTTATTTGTATTAAATTGCGGAACTAATTAAATATAAAGTATTTGAAAAAGTGATATTTTCGTTTTTTTGTTATAGGATTAGCTGCCAGGCCTACGGTGTCTACAAGAACATTTCTTTCGCTTATTTATAAAAAACTAAAATTAGTTTTTGTTTTCAATACAAATATACCAAAGAAATGTTCTTGTCGACATCGTGGGCCTTAGCCTACAACTTTTGTAATTAGGTTGACTAAAGAATAAAATTATAAAACTATGGATTTTGTTATTAATTGTGATACAAATCATCTTCCGAAATTACAGTTATTGGTGTATCTGATTAATTAGACGTGATGGGAGAATCTGGGGGAATGGGCAAATAAATTTCTAAAAAGTTTTTAAATATCTACCTGTGCAATACAATGACTTTAATAAATCAAAGAAAATGTATTCAGAAGGAAAAGTACAAGAAATATATTAATAAATGTATATATAAAACACATTACATAAATATCTTCTATTTGCTGCAACAATGTCATAATCCAAGAAACATGTTTGAATTACCAAAACATAAAAGTAAATATTTTATAAAAATTACTTCTCGAGAGAAATATTTCCAAAATGTAACGATTTAATTTCCAATTTACAAAGTTTATCAATTTATTAAATTTCGTGTTCTTATTTTGTTTAAAAAAAGTTCAATTATTAAATTCACACTGATAACAATCAACCTGCAAGACAAGAATGAATTTGTTATGCGCAATTCAAAGTCATTGCGGTCACCATCGCGACCAACAACAACCTTGATTACTTAGCTAATTGTATTCATACACATACAACGACAGCTATCGCCATCACGAAGTATGCGCAGTAAATACAATTAGCTTGTATAACTATTCAGACCAACCTGCAAGACAAGAATGAGCTGCCGTCGTCAAGTGTTCTGCTTTTATACTCTCTATTATGAGCTTTCAACTCAAACCAACAACTAAACACTTGTTAGTTTCAAATAAGCTTTTACCAAACGAAAGAGCTTTTTCTTATTGCAGTGTTGTTTCCAAAGTAAGTCACACTTGCTAGTGACGTACAAATTAAAGTTTTAGTAACCATTACATTCAAAAGATTATTAATATAAGAAATAAATAAAATAAATACTACAATACATTTGCAAATAAATACACGCCGCTACAAAAATATTTATTTTAGTTTTTACAACAAATGAGCCTATTTTCATACGATCAATTGTTTTTTAGTGTATATAATTACTATACAATGTTTTTTGTTATGTTCTTATACCATTTAATAATATAATAAATAGAAAAAAACGTAAAAAATGCATAATGTGGTGTACTTATTTTAATTTTAAAAGATGTACCCATTTTTTTAAAAAATCCCCTTTTTGGTGCCACTTTTTTTGTAGATATCCCCTTTTTTTGGTACTTTTTTAAAATATCCGACGGTAACACTGTCTGCAGCAGGGTTGATACATTTTTTTAATTCGCCTTGGTCTTGGCGAAGATCTTTATCAAGGCGAATTCATTAATCGCATTGTGTTCAGCGTTGCCAGAATCATGATTTTATTATCTGTTTGATATTTTGTTGAATTTTATTCTCAAATTATGATTTTTATTTCTATAAATTATATTTTTTCACTTTGAGTATGTTTGTACCAAAAACACAATTTTTATTAAACAGTAAATTTTTAAAATAATAGTTTTAAAATTTTTAAATAAATATATGCACTAACGTTGTAAACTTTTTATAACCGAAAAGTGCTACTGCCCTTATCAAACGCGCTTAAGGCCAGTTTACAATTTAATACAATGTATTACGACTTTGTAGAATCAAAATAATGTGAAATTCTCTTCGTGTTTAAAAGAAAAAAAGAAAGCTCTGTTGTATGTATTTTTCGTGTTTACACGGATAGTATAAGTAAAATAAAAAAAAAAATAATAAAAAAACAGATGGTTACAGTTTACAATTTTTACAAAAACAACATGAAAATTTTCTGGGTTGATTTTAGTTTTTTTTTGTAATTGTATAAAAATGCTACCACCTTCTGTTGAAATACACCTCTGGTGTGATGAGAATACATAAGTTTCTAAAATGGTTTAGAAAAAAACCATTTACCGACCGCTTGTCAGATTTTGTATTCGTATTCTCTCTTACTCAATACATTTTGTTTTACATGATATGATTTCTCTCACTTAACATCATGTCGTAATACAAAGTATTACCGTGTAAACTGGCCTTTAATAACATTGTTGAAAAATTATTATCAAATATTTATAACCAAAATTGCCGTTTCTAACGCGATACATATCTTAGAAAAGATACATTTCTTATCGAAACAAACAAAATAAGGTACAAAAGGTTGCTACTTACTACTATTTAAAAATTTAATTTAATTTAAAAATTTAAAATGTCATAAAAAAAACTGACACATACGAACGCCAAACCCTTTGAGGGTTTTACTATACTGACCTAGTACCATCACCCTGACTTGGAATTTCTCACCCCCCAGACAATAATCCCAAAAATGTTCCACAGTGTTATTAGTTAAAAACCCTATTCATATTGTAAAACATTAAAAAACAAGTAAATATAATCAGGTGTGTGCTGGAAATAAAAAACGTAATTCGTCGGAATTTGGAAGTTGTTTTTAATACACTTTTAATCTAATTTTTATAATTTTTGTCATAAAATTCTGTCTAATAGAAAAATATTTGTATAATATTACTCATAAAATTCTTTTGTTACAGAAATCTTATTAAAAAACGACTTTCAAAATTCGTACGTTTTCAATTTCCAGCACATCCGTGATTTTATTTACATGTGTGGCTTGTTAAATTGTTCTTTAAAAAGGTTTAAAAGTTAATTTTTTACACATAAGCAAAGTTCTAGTTTTTACGAATAGAAAAACTAAAATATTGTAAAATATTTACTGCATGAAAGTAAAATATATAAATTAAATTATTTATCTTTATAGTGATTCCCAAAAGATTAAAAGTTCTTTTCTTTATAGCTATAGTTATCGGCTTCTATTTATCATAACATCTTAAGTCAAATTTAAAAAGTTGATAAAAATATTAATCATACGAATATTCATTAAAAACACATTTTTGTATGCTTTTTTTCAAATTTTGTATTATAAACAAAATTTTCCCTTAATTTGGTTTATTTTGTTATTTGATAAATATTATTTTTTGTCTTGTTGTTTTTGATATCGAAATTCTAATTTTTATAAATAAAAAACCTATTTATATTGTAAAATATTTAGACATGTAAATATAACATGTGAAATTAATGAATTCTTTATCTTAAAATTGTTCTCAAAAAAATTATAACGATATTCATTTTATATATTAAAACAAATAAAAGCAAAATAAGCACTAGTTTTTACAAATAAAAAACTTATCTATTTATATTGTAAAATATTAAATACATACATGTAAATAATATATGTATGTATATGAAATAAATTACTTCTTACCGTCTTATGAGAAAAAGTTAAAGTTAATCTTTATAGTTAATAAATAAAAATATAAAATTTTTAAAATGAATTATTAAAAGTTACTTTTTTATATCCAATAAATAAAAGCAAATTTGTAATTGTACTTAAAATATTAAATACGTGTAAATAAAATAAAATATATGAAATAAATATCTGACGCATTTTGACAAAACATCTTAGTCGAGATAAGATAACAAAAAAAGTTCTTAAAAAAACACATTTTCGTCAAAAAATAAAATAAACCGAAATTAAAATTTCGTTTATAATACAAAATGTTAATATCATAAACAAAGATATTTTTTGAAGAAAAATTCAACAAATTGAACATGCTGTTATGTCAGCATACATTTACGGATCCAGCATATCGTCTAGAGTCTAATGTGCATAATACCTACAAATATACCGGTCGACTTAGAATCCCTTTCTGAGTCTTTGTCCGTCCGGCTGGCTGGTAATCTGTTCATGAAACTTGTGCGCAAAGTACAAGTCGCAACTTCAAAGATATTTTGCAGAAATTTGGTACGTACATTTCAATTATTACAAAGAGAAATGGTTAGAACTGGTCTTTGTGCCATTAAACTATGTTACTTTGTTGGTTTTAATATTAAAGTTGCTCTAAACCCATTTCATTGCAACATAAACCGTCATATCAAATTTTTTTAAATCGTTCCACATTTTACCAAAGCTCCAATATAAATACCACTCCCTTAAATTGCTTTAGGTGCCATAACTTCCTTATAAATGTTGGTATTGATATAAAATTTGGAAACGATAACGATAGCTACTATGTTATGAAAAAATTTGTACGGGTATGTCCAAAAGTGACCATATGAACCTCCTCTAAAATCGCATTAAGACAGAGAAATCTCATATAGGTTTTGATATTTTTTTTTAATTTTTTTAAGTTCCCAAAGCTAATTTAGATAATATCCGACCCAAAGAACCCTTATATGAGTTCTTACTACATAGCACAATTGTTTTGTCGGATCCATGATTAGAAAAAGGTTCCAAATAGGGTGCAAGTTCGAAAATTGTATTTATACACTGTGGTGTAGGGTATCAAATGGTCGGACATTTCTGACTATTCTTACTTGATTGTTACTAAAGCTACGGTCACACTTATTAAATATTTGACCAAATAAGCGTTACCACTACTATTGCTAGTAGTAAGTGTGATTTAACATGGTATTAATATCACAAAATAAAACAAATAATACTATTAGACATAACAAAAAATTTTTTATTGTAAGATGTGGTATTAAAATCAAAATAAGTATTGGAATTAAAGGAAATGATTATTTAGTTGGCTTGTTGGTCCCGTTTTTTTCGTCAAATATTTGACAAGTGTGACCGTAGCTTAACAGTTTGTAATAAAATTTATATTTGTAGTTAAGTTAAAAAAAATTAACGTTGTATTAAAATTGAAAACATTTTTATGATGAAAATTAACATAATTATTTAAGTATTATCGTTTAAAACTGAGATAAATTTGGTTCTGGTACTGGTTTTACTCAAACTTTGTTGTTTTACAATTGTGTCATAATTGGTCATAAATCACTTTGCACAGTGGGAAATAAGCGATTCAAATGTAAACAAAGTTCTGACTTATTGCCTTACTATAGTTCCACTTGTTAAACTTGTCATTTATTTTTGAAGAGCAGCCAATTTTTGGCTAGTAAGTTTGTTTATAAGATCCTCTTCAAACACAGAAAGATCCTGCAGAATCTTGGAGTAAAATAATAAACTAATTTCTTTTACTTGAATGCATTAGGATTTATTCAAAAGCAACATAAACAGAAGCCGGTTAAATCCGTAAATCGATTCATTCTAGATATAATGTTTTAGCGTTATAAAATACAATGTTTTTATTCTTAGCAGATTTTGGTTCGGAATAAAAAACGCATCTACATATTACAACAATCCAAATTTTTAATCGAAATGTTTAAAGCAAGTTATATAAGTAAAACCAACCCAACACACGCAAAATGTTAATTGCGCAAAAGTCATGCTAGATGCAAGATGAGAGCATTGAAGACGACAATTAATATTAGTAAAACGAGCAGTCGATGACAATCTGCCAAAAAAAAAATTTTTTAAACTTTTAAAATTTGGGTTTTTGTCAAAATGCCACAGATATGTATTAAAAATTTAATAAGATCTAAAAAGCAAAGAATACAATTAATTTATAATAAAAATTAAAATTTGTTTACAAATTTACAATATTAGAAACATTTTCACTTGGTGTTCATAATAGATCAACAATATTTTTCGCAACCACACACATTTTTCATTAAGAAACCGTATGCAAATTTTATCCACAACAATGTTACATATAAGTAGGTGAGATGCAAAACTCGTTCGTTACACCTTTTTCGAATTTTGGGAAAATGCAAAAAACATATAGCGCCAGATTAATTAGACCAAATTAGTTGAACTTTTTTGATTTTGAAGTGTTATGCCATTCTTGATTAATAACTCAACAGTTGAAAAATTTAAACCAAATGTAATATAGAAAAATAATATATTTAATTTTGTTACGAACGAGTTTTGCTACGAATTCTCGAAAGAAACTAGTTTTGCTACGATCCATATGTGATCGAACTAGTTTTGCAACGCACTTTAGCCCACCAGGAAAATTAATCATTAAACTTTAGTATATTTTGAAAGTTTAATACATTTTTTTCAAATAAGGCAATCAGTGCTAAAATAATGTAACAATAGTTCTGTTCGTGGGAGATAAACTACCTCAACTCACATTTCTTCAAAATTTGTTTTTTATACAGTTGGAATCGGAATTGTTCCTCTATCGATGTGTAAATTCCCATAAGTCCTATCTTATGTAGTTTTCGAAATAGAAAAATTAAAAACAACAACAAGTCTAACTTACTTAGACGTTAAGGGCATCAAGTGTACTTAGTTTTGATTACCACTGGATTTGTAGTAAATACGGAGAATGTGCTTAGAGGCAAATAAGAGTCTTTTTTGTAAATTGTAAAGTGAGGTCTTTTGTTTTTAAAATAGATAATTAAAACAGTGCTATTCTGGTTTTATTTTTTATTTAGTCAAATATTTCGACCAACTTTGTTAATCAAATCAAAAAATTATAAAATTTTTATTTAAACATGCGGATGCTTCTTTAGTTGTTACTTGTAAAATTTTGTATAACACATTTTGAAGAGAAAAGTTAGGTAAAAAATACCTTTTGTTGTTGGACTTGATGCTGTTGCGTCAAGGGATTAAACAGTATCAATACCAACATGGAAGGTAAAGAACACCAAGTCCAATTTAACAAGTAAACGTATGTTACCTTATATGACGTTATTTTTTAAGGATATTATCGACATAAATATAACATATTAGAGTCATAAAAAATATTCGGGAAAAGGCAAATTTTTAAATTTAAAATTGTTGCCGTCTTTTGTAATGTTTTCAAAATGGGGCTGTTTTAAACAGGGAACCAGCGAGATTTGTTACACAAAATGTAAAGAGATAGTTTTGAAAATGTCTGTTGAGTGGACGAACCAGTTTTGTTATCAACTGCAATTTTATGTCACAAAAAAACATAGAAAAGGACATGATTCGATATAATCTATATATGTATTCTTATAAAGTGCTAAAAGATGTGTATAAATCGATTGTTATCTCAATTTTTTTAATTTTTGAAACGAACGAGTTTTGCAACTCACCTACTCATATGCATTTATTATTATTTTGACAACATTTTGTTAAAATTTTCATTCAAAACTAAATAAAATTATTTTAAACGGGAGTCCTGAGTGAATGAGAATCTCTAAAGGAGCTTATTGGTTCTTTTTAGTACATACTTAAAATGGTACTTTTTGAATATCCGTTGTTAATGGACTTAGAAATATAAAATTAAACATGCAAAATCCTGAGTGAATAAGAATCTGTAAGAGGGCTTTTTGGTACTTTTTTTGTTCTTTAACTGGTACTTTTTGAATATCCGTTATTATTGGACTTAGAAACATAAAATTAAACATGCAAGATCCTGAGTGAATTAGAATCTGTAAGAGGGTTTTTTGGTACTTTTTTTGGTTCTTTAATTGGTACTTTTTGAATTTTAAACATTTGAACTGTCGGTGGAGGGTATCAAAGATTTGGCACAGCCGAATATAGCACTGTAACTTGTTTAAAAAATTTTCAATAGAAAGAAAGCTTTTTCAAAATCTTTCTTTAGAACGTTTTATAAAGTTTATGCTACGAATTCCCTGTAAAATGTACTTTTTAAAGAATAAAAGTGTTTACTTATTTAATGTACCTATGTATGCATAATTTTTGAAAAAACATTGTATATGGTGGCGCAAATTATATTTTGTAAGTTTCTCAAATTAAAAATGCACATGACTTTTGCTTATGTGCTTGCAAAATTTTGTTCGGAAAATATGAGCCGACGAGATGTGCTGTTTTCACAATACAAGTGACTGAACGTGTAGTAAAATTTATATGGAAAACATTAAAAAATCTAAGTGCTTTTCATATAAATTTTACTACAAGTTCAGTCAATTGTGTTGTGAAAACAGCAAAATAATTATAGAAATAAAAATCTAAATTTGAGAATAAAATTTTTGAAATCATATACATATTGGTCAAAAAATTATCAAATAGATAATAAAATTATGGTGCTGGCAACGCTGAACAATGCGATTAAAGAATTCGCCTTGATTAAGATCTTCGCCAAGGCGAATTAAAAAGGGTAAATACAACTCTACAACCAACGTCAAAATATAATTTTGTTTATGTTTTGCGACAAAATAACCAAAAATATTGTTTTTATAATAAAACAAATATAAAGCAGCGATTAAATAAAGTTAAATTAATAATTTCTTTATTTTAAAAATATACTAAGTTATACTTTGGTATAACTTATCTGCAAGTATATGTATGTATGTGAACATACTAAACTTTTATATGTCCTTATGTCCAGAAGACCGTGAACTTACCGAGAGTGTTGATGTTTTATTGCCAAACGTAGGTGAAATTGTCGGAGGTTCGATGAGGATCTACAATAATGAGGAACAACTTAAGGGTTATGAACGGGAAAGTATATACCCTAAGCTTTACTATTGGTATACCGATTAACGCATCTATTGTGCTCAACCTCACGGCGGTTATGGTTTGGGCTTGGAACGTTTGGTTTGGAACGCTTGGATGGTGTTGGTTGCTTAACCGTTATCATATTCGTGAGGTTTGTTTGTATCCACGTTTCTTGGACAGATGCACCCCTTAAGCAGTCAATTAAAACATAATTTTACTTTTATAAAGAATAAAAAAAATCATTTAGAAATTTGGTGTAAAATATATATTTATTTAGCTGTTATAACTAACAAAAAAAAAAAAAACTTTAATATTGTTCCTTTAATAAACAATTCAAGGTTATTTGTGCTCATCAAATGCATTTTTTTCATAGGGATTTTCTTGTAACTTTATAATTGTGGTTTTACGATCTGAAACCTTAATTTATTTGACAAATTGGCGATATAATTGTACAATACGTAAAATTCAGCAATTATATTGCAGGCATAATAAATTTAGATATACATATGTACATATCTGATCGGAAATCTTAAATTAAATCGGATGGTT
This sequence comes from Pollenia angustigena, assembly GCA_930367215.1. Lineage (NCBI taxonomy): Eukaryota > Metazoa > Arthropoda > Insecta > Diptera > Polleniidae > Pollenia > Pollenia angustigena. The sequence goes on along the minus strand of OV884056.1, from coordinate 132,307,146 downwards.
AAATAAAATTGTTTTATTAACGCAATTTCCTGGTAAATTTCATTTCAATCAAATGAGTCCTTTTTTAGTTTCTTTCATGTAGTTTTAAATCTTATTTTTTAATGGTATGTATTTTTAAATGGTATGTAAAATTTTTATATTGGCCACGAAAGCTTTATGTATATTATTACATGTTATCATGAATAAATAAATAGCGGTTCAAATTGGATTTTTACAGGAAAAAATATATTCAACGTTTTTTTGTTTAAGAATTTTGGATTTAAATTTTTAAATCCTGTTTTTGAAAATGAGTGTATCCTTTGATTTGTTTTGAAAATGTATAATTTTAAACTGCTATCCCCCTAACCATTCGAATTTCCAAAAAAGGAACAAGTTTAATTAAAAAAGTACCAGTTAGAGAACCAAAAAGTACCAAAATATCGCTCTTACAGATTCTCATTCAGTCAGGGACTAATTTTATATTTCAATGACCAGTTCAAAAAGTACCAGTTGAAAAACAAAAAACTACCAAAACTACCCCTTTAAAGATTCTCATCCGCTCAGGACATTGCATGTTGAATTTTATGTTTCTTGGTCAAATATTAAAGATAATTAAAAAAACGTACCAGTTGTAGAATCAAAAAATTGAATAAAGAAATCTTATTTTCCGTATTTACTCTTTTTGGTACTATTTTTCTCCCCGTTGATCCCATAATATAATACCTATATGTTAATGAATGAGGAAAAATGTTTTGTAAAAAAAGGACCAAAAATAGTTGCGATTTAGCGTTTAGGCTTAGCGATGAAAGATAAATAGATGTAGAAAAGTAACTATAATTAAAAAGTACAAGTTGTAGAACGAAAAAGTACCAAAATGCCACCCGTTACAATTCTCATTCACTTAGAACCTTGGATGTTAATTTTATGTTTCTAGGACCAATACAAACGGAAATTCAAAAAGTACTAGTTAAAGGACAAAAAAGTACTTAAAAGTTCCATCATAGAATCTTGTCACTCAGGACATTACATGTTGAATTTTATGTTTCTGGGTCCAATATTAAAGATAATTAAAAAAAGTACCAGTTGTAGAATCAAAAAATTTAATAAAGACATCTAATTTTCCGTATTTACTCTTTTTGGTACTTTTTTCTCCCCGATGAATGAAGAAAAATGTTTTGTAAAAAAAAGTACCAAAAATAGTTGCGATTTATCGTATAGGCTTAGCGATGAAAGATAAATAGATGTAGAAAAAGTACCTGTTTATTAAAAGATAGAGAACGAAAAAGTACCAAAAAGCTCCCTCTTATAGATTCTCATCCACTGATTACATTGAATGTTTGATTTTATGTTTCTAAGTCCAATATTAACTATAATTAAAAAAGTACAAGTTATAGAACGAAAAAGTACCAAAAAGCCCCCGTTACAATTTTTATTCACTTAGGACCTTGCATCTTAATTTTATGTTTCTAGGTCCAATACTAACGGAAATTCAAAAAGTACTAGTTAAAGGACAAAAATGTACCAAAGAGTTTCGCAATAGAATCTTATCCACTTAGGACATTGCATGCAGAATCTTATGTTTTAAGGTCCAATATTACCGATAATTACAAAAATACCAGTTGTAGAACCGAAAAGCTAAAGAAAAATAAAAAACTTCCCGTATTTCCATTTTTTGGTACAATTTTTCCCCCCATTTAGGTATCAAAAATTTCAGTATTCTAGTTGGAGTCCATATTTAAATAAGTATATATCAATTAATAGAGATATATGTTTTGTAAAAAAAGTAACAAAAATAGTTAAGATTTTCCCCCCTTAAACTCTATACTTAATAGTTTCATTAATTATGTCCTTATTTTTTAATAATGAAATGCAAATTAAAATTTTGATTAAAACACACAATATTAAAAAGCACATAAAACTTTTGACAAAAAATATCAGCTGTCTCTTCGCCACCACCTCAATTCAATTCGCCTTGCTTTCAAACTTCAAACAAAAATCAGTAAAAAAGGGAACATCTGGCAACAAAAATTTTAACATATTAATTGTATATTTCAAATGCGTGCATCCAATCAATTCGTATAATAAATGAATGCAGTCAAAATATACGTTACATACCAAAAGTTATATATTTTTGTTTTGAATTAAATTTAAGATAAAAGACCGCTACATCTATGATTAATATTGAAAAATGAACGGGAAAACATTAAAAAAAATTATGTTTTTTTTTGCAGTCAAAATATGCTTTAGGCATACATATATATATATATATATATATATATATATATATATAAACAATTGTTGGCTTAATTGATTATACATAATTATAAATATCCAGATTGTATAATTTTAATTTTTGAAGAAATGCAATACGTTATATTAAACAACCACTACGAGTTAATTAATATAAACAAATGGAATTTTTAGCAAGACACATACATAAATCAAAGAAAAAAGTTGAAAATGTATCAGATTAATTATTTAGTTGGCATAAGCGACTTTAAGTTTATGGTTTACATTAATTTTTTAATATATAATATAAAAAGTGAATTATATAAATAAGTATAGTTTGTGATATTTTTTTGTGGTTTTTAATTATATAAATAGTTGCTATTGTTTAATATTCTATGGGTTGTTATGGAATGGGTTTATACTGAATTATATGGTATGGTTATTAAACTAGAAAAAAATATAAGGTGGTTATAATGATAAATTATAAGCTCATACATTAGGTTTTTCCTTATTAAGTATTCAAAAACCCTATGCTATCCTCTTTTTTAAAACAAATTTATTGATTTTGTTATATAATTTTATTTATTTTTTAATATTATTTAATTATACTTGTATAGTCAACTTCAAGTTTTTAATATATATAAACTTTTACTAAATGTTATCAAAACATTGAATAAACCATGTACTATTGTTATTAAAATATAAATTTTATTGCATCAGCATGTATATGGTTTAAATTTATACTATATCAACTGTATCTTAAGCATAGATTGAACTTAATTTTTTCACTAAACTGATGATATTGTAGAGTATCAAATTAAAGATATATTAAACAAAGAGCACGAGTTCGTTAATATAAACAAATTATATAATGTCTTTAAGAATGAAATTTTTGTCAACACATACATATAATAAATCAAAGAAAAAAGTTGAACATGTATCAGATTAATTATTTAGTTGGCATAAGCGAATTTAATTCATGTTATACGTTAATTTTTTAATTTATAACGTAAAAATTTAATTATCTATATATTATAGCTATCAAAACGGGTATTCTTGTGGAACAGTATGCAATATGTAAAGATTTGAAATATCGATTGTGAGGGTCCAACACTTAAGGTTGGATGTATATGAATGGTAATTTAACTATGAAAATCAATTGATAATGTTAACCAATTGTTAACAAAACCTTGTAAAGGATTTAAAAATGTATATATATATATACAAAATATTATCTCTCCAATGCTGCGAACCTTACGAATATCTTATTAAGTAAACCAACCGACTGTAGGGTGAAAATACACTCACAAACTGTGGACACCCCTATTGATATGTACACAATTACAAACTGTGAACACCTCTAATGACATGTATCCAACTATAAACTGTGAACCCCCTAATGGCATGTAACCAACTATAAACTGTGAACACCCCTAATGGCTTGCACCCAACTTTGTATGAAAATGTGCCTCAGAATGCCCTAATCCCTACTACTAACGTAGACTCGGACGAAGAACTTCCATCAAGTTTAAGACGTCAATGGACTGCTGGTGTCCCTCTACGTTTGCAGATGACACAGCATTTATAAGTGTTGATCAGGACCCAAAAGTTGCATCGCAGCATTTACAGTCCCACATCAATGAACTAGAAGCCTGGCTTGAAAAGTGGAAAATAAAGGTTAACCCGGCTAAATGTGCTCACTTAACTTTCACGCTCAGAAGACAAACGTGCCCTCCTGTTAAAATAAATAACATCACTGTTCCGGTAGAAAGCCATGTTAAATACTTTGAAACTTAAAGCAGCTCAACTACATTGGCTAATCGGTCGAAACTCAAACTTATCCTTAGACAACAAAGTTCTCTTATACAAGTCTATCATAAAGCCAATATGGACATATGGCATCCAATTATGGGGTACTGCATGCGGATCAAACATCCAGAAGCTACAAGGAAGACAGTCTAAGATATTACGGAAAATTGTCTGCGCCCCATGGTATATACGTAATGACAATATCCACAGAGATCTTAATATCGCTACTATTCAGGAAGAAATTAAAAAGTATTCAGTCGAACTCATAGATAAACTAATGGTCCATTCCAACTACCTCGCTCGGGATCTAATAAAGTTCCAAGGTCACCGGAGGCTGAAAAGATCCGAAGCTTTGAATACATATTGTAATTTTCGACAAGAAAGATTCAATAAAAAAAAATGGACTCAATTTCGCAAAGAGTTGCAGGAACTCAACAGTTTAAAAACAGGCAGGCATTTATTCCGTGGTCACGCCTTTTTGGATGCTTCAGAGAAAGCCTTCGGTGCAGCAGTATATATCAGATCAATCAATGAGGATAAGACGATTTTTTTTTTTTATATTGAATCTTTCTTGTCGAAAATTACATTTTGTATTCACAGCTTAATCATAATTCTTATTTGTATTTGTTAACCGTTACCAATGTAACCGCTAAATAATTGCATTCAAGTGTCAAAAAAGCCTGCTAGGCTCAAAGTGTCGGATCTTTTCAGCCTCCGGTGACCTTCGAACTTTATTAGATCCCGAGCGAGGTAATTGGGATGGTTCTATGTATTTGACTGAATACTTTTTAATTTCTTCCTGGATGGTAGCGATGTTAAGATCTCTGTGGATAATGTCATTTCGTATATACCTTGGGGCGCAGACAATTTGCCGTAATATCCTAGACTGTCTTCTTTGTAGCTTCTGGATGTTTGATGCGCATGCAGTACTCCATAATTGGATGCCATATGTCCATATTGATTTTATGATAGACATTTATAAGAGAACTTTGTTGTCTAAGGATAAGTTTGAGTTTCGACCGATTAGCCAATGTAGTTGAGCTGCTTTAAGTCTCATAGCCGTTATTTTCGCTTCAATATGACGAGACCAGGGCAGGCGTCTATCTATATGAATTCCCAAGTATTTAACAACGCTCCCTACCGGAACAGTGATGTTATTTATTTTAACAGGAGGGCACGTTCGTCTTCTGAGCGGGAAAGTTAAGTGAGCACATTTAGCCGGGTTAACCTTTATTTTCAATTTTTCTAGCCAGGCTTCTAGTTCATTGATGTGGGACTGTAAGTGCTGCGATGCAACTTTTGGGTCCTGATTAACACTAATAAATGCTGTGTCGTCTGCAAACGTAGAAGTATGTGTGCTCGGGCTTGTTGGCATATCAGCTGTATATATTATATACAGTAACGGCCCTAATATGCTGCCTTGAGGGACATCAGCAGATATTTTCTGGGTGGGGGAGTATTGGTTTTTTGATCTAACCATGAATGTTCTGCCAGTTAAATATCTCTCAAGGATTGGTGGGGGAGTTTTAGTTTTTTGATATAACCATGAATGTTCTGCCAGTTAAATAGCTCTCAAGGAGTTTATGAGTGTTTTGTGGAAGCATTCGTGTTATTTAAATGATCAGCCCGTTGGGGAGAATTGGATTAAACCTCAAGGGCTATAAGTATGCCAAAGCAACAGGTAAAATTAGATCTTGTATTTTGGCTAAAAACACGCTGGATATCTTCATTCTTTCTGATTTCAGTGATGAAGACACAACTTCAGCGGCCCTAGAGATGGGCGACATGTCGATTTGGATCGTCTCGGGCTATATGGCGCATGACCAGGACAATGAGCCACCTAATAGGCTTGTTCGTGGCTTGGTAGCCAAAGCCGGCTCCATGGGTACCCCGGTGGTTATCTGTGCTGACGCTAACGCGCACCACATCACGTGGGGCAGCTCCAACACCAACACTAGAGGTGAGTCGCTATTTTCTTTTATCTGTAGCAGTAATTTGGAAATAGCAAACATAGGCGCGGAACCTACGTTCATTGTAGCTAATAGGCAGGAGGTTCTTGATGTGACATTGGTCAGCTCGGAACACTCGGACTTAATAAGTAACTGGGCGGTCTCAAATGACTGTTCTTTTTCGGACCACATGTATGTTGAGTTTCAATTAGGTCCACCCCCCTTGGGGGTGTGTACTTTTGTGAATAGGAGGAGAACGAGGTGGGACTATCAGGCTAGTCTACTCGCTGATTCTCTGGGCTCAGTCCCTGTCATTAGTGGCATTACGGAGACTGAAATGGCAGTGGAGTTCCTATCGGGGGCACTGCGTCAGGCAACGGCACTGGCCTGTAGGCCAGTGGTTAGGAAGAAGGGGGGCAAGCCACCATGGTGGAGCCCTGAGATTGTACAGTCTCGCAGAGACTGTCGTAGGTTATTCAATATGGCTAAACGACTGGGAAACTGGGCGGATTATAAGTCCGCATTGAATAGGTTAAAGAATTTGGTAAGATCGGCGAAACGGAATGCCTGGAGGAACTTCTGCAGCGGCGTGGAAGGCTCCTCTGAGACAAACCGGTTGCGCAAAATAATGGCTTCTTGCCCGGCTGTCCCTAGCTACATTCAGAAAGCTGATGGTAGCTGGACTACGAATAGTCAGGAGACGCTGGAGGTGTTAATTGACACGCACTTTCCTGGCAATTCCCTTCCAACACCACGGAAGATCAACTGCTTATCAGAGCCTGGACCCGTGTCCATTTCTCTGTGCTATGATAGGCTCAATTGGGCGATAAGGAGCTTCGACTCCTTTAAGGCTCCTGGTCCGGACGGTATTATTCCGGCCGACCTTCAAAAGAATGCGGGGCTTCTGATTCCTTGGCTGTCCGCTATTTATACGGAATGTATTAGATTCTCGTACGTTCCCACCCGATGGACTAGATGTAGGGTTGTTTTCATTCCAAAGGGAGGTAAAGCATCCCACACCAGACCTAAGGACTATAGGCCAATCAGCCTGTCATCTTTTCTTCTCAAGACCCTTGAAAGGGTCATTGATATTCATCTGAGGATGTCTATTCCTAGACATTTGCTCTCTTCATCGCAGCATGCCTACACCAAGGGCAAGTCTGTAGAGACGGCGCTCCACTCACTGGTCGGCTACATTGAGAAATCCCTTGAATTTCGGGAATACTCACTTGTGGCCTTTCTGGACATTGAGGGAGCTTTCAATAATGTCAAACCCAACTCCATCTTGGAGTCGATGAGGGAGGTTGGGGTTGACGATGTAATTTGTAGATTTATTGGTAATCTACTCGATAATAGGATCATTGAATCCACGATGGGTGCTACTAATGTTTGCAGATTTGTGCACAGGGGCACCCCGCAAGGTGGGGTTCTGTCCCCTCTACTGTGGAACCTGACGGTGAACACTTTGCTGGGCCGGTTCGACAGATTAGGGATAAGAACCGTCGCGTATGCGGATGACGTGGCGGTGGCGATCGCGGGTAAACACCTGGACACATTGTCCCATTGTATGGAATCTGCATTGCAGATTCTAAGCTCTTGGAGCATTTCCTGTGGACTTGGTGTCAATCCACAGAAAACTGAGTTGGTACTCTTTACCAGGAAGTACAAGGTTGGCAACTTTAGGCTTCCTAGGCTAAACGGCACGGAGCTGAGGCTCTCGAACAGTGCCAAATATTTGGGCGTAATTCTCGATAGCAAACTATCATGGGAACTCAACGTTCGGACGAGGGGGGATATTGTGGCCTTATACACCTGCAGGAGATCCTTGGGCAGGAGCTGGGGCCTGGGCCCCAGGGGTGTTGAATGGATCTTTGAAGCGGTGGTAAAACCGATTCTCTTCTATGGGGTCATAGTGTGGTGGACTGCCATGGAAAGGGGACGGTACTGCAGGATGCTTAAGAAAGTATATAGGTTGGCTGCGCTGATGATCACGGGATCACTCCGCTCGACACCGACGAAGGCACTGTTTACTATGCTAGACTGGTTGCCGATTGATATCATGGCCGAACAACAGGCCTTGACTTCCGCTATGAGACTGGGGGCGGTGGGCCTATGGTCTACGCGGAACTATGGTCATGCCAGAATCACGCTTCACGCATCATACGACCTGGCGGGGCTGGACGATTGCACTCCGGAACCCTTTTTCGGTGCTTTGTTCACGGTTCATCATGGTAACTATGATGAGCTGCTCGATAATACGCGATCTCTGGAGCCGACCCTGCGGGTCTACACCGATGGTTCCAGGATGGGCGACAGAGTAGGTGGAGGTTTCTTCATCGAGGAATTGGACATCAGGGTCTCTTTTAGGCTGCCAGATGGCAGTAGTGTGCTGCAGGCGGAAATCTCTGCCATAAAGCGGGCGGCAAACTGGCTGAAGTACTATCGTATATCGAGGGATATATGTATATTTACGGACAGCAAGGCTGCCATTGCAGCTCTGGCTAGTGTCTTTACGACATCTATGTTAACAGTGGAATGCCGGATGTCTCTAAATGAGATCGCGAAACATTCCAGTGTAACGCTGACATGGGTACCAGGACACAGTGGGCTCCTGGGCAACCATACTGCGGACAGTCTAGCCAAGCAAGGCTGTCTGTTGGACGACATGTTCGTCGACGGCCTGATTGGCACTTCAATGGCCCGCTGCAGGACTCTCATCAGACGGGAGTCGTACAGAAGGGCTCAGGGGAGATGGCAGGACGAGCATACCTGTTTGATGGCCAGGACTCTATGGCCTGGCTATGACGCGGCGAGAACGCGCGTACTACTCGGTCTCGGCAGGGACCGGATAAGGACAGTGATATCGGTTATCACGGGTCACTGGGTGATAGGGACTCATGCTAGGAGGATGGGTCTTGCGTATAATGACTACTGCAGGAGTTTTCATGATGAGGAGGAGGAGGAGACGGTGTTTCACTTCCTCTGCCAATGCCCCGGTCTGGCGGGCGTTAGGGTGAGGCATTTTGGGAGACCGGAATTGCCGTGTCTGGACGATTTGTCCAATGCGGGACTGAAATCGATCTCCCTGTTCTGCAGGGAATCGGGGTGGTTCGAGACTGCGGTGACCTCTGGGGAATAGTCTGGTGGATACTGGCTGACCCTTGTCACTGGCTAGGGATATCACAAAGGGACCGCTTTAAGGACCCAAGTGAGTCGTCTTCGTGACGGCTACCCATTTAACCTAACCTATGCATGTTCTGCCAGTAAAATAACTCTCAAGGAGATTGTGAGTGTTTTGTGGAAGCATTCTTGTTATTTTAATGATCAGCCCGTCATGCCAAATTTTGTCGAATGCTTGGGAAATGTCTATAAACAGTGCTGAGCAATATTCCTTTCTCTCAAACGCTGATCTAATTTGGGTAACAATTCTTTGCACTTGTTCGATTGTACCATGCCTTGCTCGGAATCCGAACTGATTATCCGGAATGATTGCGTGTTCAGTAAGATAGGGAGTTATACTTAAAAGGAATATTTTTTCGAATAGCTTTGATAATATTGATGGTAGGCTGATTGGTCTGTACGACGTAATTTGACTTGCGTCTTTTCCTGGCTTAGGAATCATAACAATTGTAGAGGTCTTCCAAGCGGATGGGTAGTAGCCAACTCGTAATATCGCATTAAAGATGAGCAGCAAGATTCTTGAAGCAGACGTAGGTAAGTTTCTTATCATTGAGCCTGTGATGCGGTCAGGACCGGGAGATTTTTTAATGTTGACATTTTCTATCCCTGATTTTACTTGGGTTAATTTAAATTTTATTGGATCGGTTACTGTATCAGGAATAATTGGACGACAGGAACAAGTAACAGCAAAGGCATTAATTTTTTCATTTGTGTTTTGGCCCAGGTACGGTTTTCCAGTCTTAGTGGTGATTCGTGGGTTATAGGGCATAACATATGTCTTACAGCCTTCCAAAGGCTGTAATTGGCATTTTTTGTGGCATCTAGGCTGTTTAGACAGCCTTCTACTTCAGAGTCGTGTTTCTGTCTCAGTTTGTTGCGTAGAGTACTATGGCATAACCGGAGTTGGGCCTTGATGGTTGGGGAACGATTATTTTGCCATTGTCTTCTCAACTTCCTTTTTTACCTGACAAGGGTCTCTATATCCACAGATGTGAATTGCGGACCACGCTTTATTGTACTCTTGATTGGGGTTGCATTTCTTGCAGCAGAATCCAAGACATCCGTAAGTCGGTCGACAGCTGTTTGGATGTCAGATGAATTTTTTAGGGAAATGCTATGAGATAGATGAGAGCTCACATACATTTTATACTTCAACCAATTTGTGTTTTTGTTTGGATAGGAAATAAAGTTTTCAGCTGCGTTATCAAAGTTGCCTTTTAGAATAACGATTGAAGGTGAATGATCAGACGATAAATCGTGTGAGGAACTAATTAGTAACTGATCGCGCTTGATATTTTTAATAACGGAAAAGTCGATAAGGTCTGGTAGCTTGTTGAAGTCAGTGGGCCAATAGGTAGGTTCTCCACTCGATACGATTTCGCAACGATTTGCAGGAACTCAAAAATTTAAAAACAGGCAGGCATTTATTCCGTGGTCAAGTATCTTATCAAGTACAGTAACACGCCTTTTTGGATGCTTCAGAGAAAGCCTTCGGTGCAGCAGTATATATCAGATCAATCAATGGGGATAAAACGATTTTTTTATTTTTTTTTATTGAATCTATCTTGTCGAAAATTACAATTTGTATTTAAGGCTTAATCATAATTCTTATTTGTATTTGTAAACCGTTACCAATGTAACCGCTAATTAATTGCATTCAAGTGTCAAAAAAGCCTGCTAGGCTCAAAGTGTCGGATCTTTTCAGCCTCCGGTGACCTTCGAACTTTATTAGATCCCGAGCGAGGTAATTGGGATGGATCTATGTATTTGACTGAATACTTTTTAATTTCTTCCTGGATGGTAGCGATGTTAAGATCTCTGTGGATAAGGTCATTTCGTATGTGGGCGCAGACAATTTGCCGTAATATCCTAGACTGTCTTCTTTGTAGCTTCTGGATGTTTGATGCGCATGCAGTACTCCATAATTGGATGCCATATGTCCATATTGATTTTATGATAGACATTTATAAGAGAACTTTGTTGTCTAAGGATTAGTTTGAGTTTCGACCGATTAGCCAATGTAGTTGAGCTGCTTTAAGTTTTATTTCCGTTATTTTCGCTTCAATATGACGAGACCAGGTCAGGCGTCTATCTATATGAATTCCCAAGTATTTAACATGGCTTCCTACCGGAACAGTGATGTTATTTATTTTAACAGGAGGGCACGTTCGTCTTCTGAGCGGGAAAGTTAAGTGAGCACATTTAGCCGGGTTAACCTTTATTTATATATACAGTAACGGCCCTAATATGCTGCCTTGAGGGACATCAGCAGATATTTTCTGGGTGGGGGAGTATTGGTTTTTTGATCTAACCATGAATGTTCTGCCAGTTAAATATCTCTCAAGGATTGGTGGGGGAGTTTAAGTTTTTTGATATAACCATGAATGTTCTGCCAGTTAAATAGCTCTCAAGGAGTTTGTGAGTGTTTTGTGGAAGCATTCGTGTTATTTTAATGATCAGCCCGTTGGGGAGTATTGGTTTTTGGATTTAACCATGCATGTTCTGCCAGTAAAATAGCTCTCGAGGAGATTATGAGTGTTTTGTGGAAGCATTCTTGTTATTTTAATGATCAGCCCGTCATGCCCAATTTTGTCGAATGCTTGGGAAATGTCTATAAACAGTGCTGAGCAATATTCCTTTCTCTCAAACGCTGATCTAATTTGGGTAACAAATCTTTGCACTTGTTCGATTGTACCATGCCTTGCTCGGAATCCGAACTGATCATCCGGAATGATTGCGTGTTCAGTAAGATAGGGAGTTATACTTAAAAGGAATATTTTTTCGAATAGCTTTGATAATATTGATAGTAGGCTGATTGGTCTGTACGACGTAATTTGACTAGCGTCTTTTCCTGGCTTAGGAATCACAACAATTGTAGAGGTCTTCCAAGCGGATGGGAAGTAGCCAACCCCTAATATCGCTTTAAAGATGAGCAGCAAGATTCTTGAAGCAGACGTAGGTAAGTTTCTTATCATTGAGCCTGTGATGCGGTCAGTACCAGGAGATTTTTCAATGTTGACATTTTCTATCGCTGATTTTACTTGGGTTAATTTAAATTTTATTGGATCGGTTACTGTATCAGGAATAATTGGACGACAGGAACAAGTAACAGCATCATGGGGCGTGAAAACTTTCTCTAAGTGGCTTGCAAAGGCATTAATTTTTTCATTTGTGTTTTGGCCCAGGTACGGTTTTCCAGTCTTAGTGGAGATTCGTGGGTTATAGGGCATTACATATGTCTTACAGCCTTCCATAAGCTGTAATTGGCGTTTTTTGTGGCATCTAGGCTATTTAGACAGCCTTCTACTTCAGAGTCGTGTTTCTGTCTCAGTTTGTTGCGTAGAGTACCATGGCATAACCGCAGTTGGGCCTTGATGGTTGGGGAACAATTATTTTGCTTCCTTTTTTACCTGACAATGGTCTCTATATCCACAGATGTGAATTGCGGACCACGCTTTATTGTACGCTTGATTGGGGTTGCATTTCTTGCAGCAGAATCCAAGACATCCGTAAGTAGGTCGACAGCTGTTTGGATGTCAGATGAATTTTTTAGGGAAATACTATGAGATAGATGAGAGCTCACATACATTTTATACTTCAACCAATTTGTGTTTTTGTTTGGATAGCAAATAAAGTTTTCAGCTGCGTTATCAAAGTTGCCTTTTAGAATAACGATTGAAGGTGAATGATAAGACGATAAATCGTGTGAGGAACTAATTATTAACTGATCGCGCTTGATATTTTTAATAACGGAAAAGTCGATAAGGTCTGGTAGCTTGTTGAAGTCAGTGGGCCAATAGGTAGGTTCTCCACTCGATACGATTTCGCAACGATTTGCAGGAACTCAAAAATTTAAAAACAGGCAGGCATTTATTCCGTGGTCAAGTATCTAATCAAGTACAGTAACACGCCTTTTTGGATGCTTCAGAGAAAGCCTTCCGTGCAGCAGTATATATCAGATCAATCAATGGGGATAAAACGATTTTTTTATTTTTTTTATTGAATCTATCCTGTCGAAAATTACAATTTGTATTCAAGGCTTAATCATAATTCTAATTTGTATTTGTTAACCGTTACCAATGTAACCGCTAAGTAATTGCATTCAAGTGTCAAAAAAGCCTGCTAGGCTCAAAGTGTCGGATCTTGTCAGCCTCCGGTGACCTTCGAACTTTATTAGATCCCGAGCGAGGTAATTGGGATGGATCTATGTATTTGACTGAATACTTTTTAATTTCTTCCTGGATGGTAGCGATGTTAAGATCTCTGTGGATAATGTCATTTCGTATATACCTTGGGGCGCAGACAATTTGCCGTAATATCCTAGACTGTCTACTTTGTAGCTTCTGGATGTTTGATGCGCATGCAGTACTCCATAATTGGATGCCATATGTCCATATTGATTTTATAATAGACATTTATAAGAGAACTTTGTTGTCTAGGGATAAGTTTGAGTTTCGACCGATTAGCCAATGTAGTTGAGATGCTTTAAGTTTCATAGCCGTTATTTCCGCTTCAATATGACGAGACCAGGTCAGGCGTCTATCTATATGAATTCCCAAGTATTTAACATGGCTTCCTACCGGAACAGTGATGTTATTTATTGAAACAGGAGGGCACGTTCGTCTTCTGAGCGTGAAAGTTAAGTGAGCACATTTAGCCGGTTTAAGCTTTATTTTCCATTTTTCTAGCCAGGCTTCTAGTTCGTTGATGTGGGACTGTAAGTGCTGCGATGCAACTTTTGGGTCCTGATTAACACTAATAAATGCTGTGTCGTCTGCAAACGTAGAAGTATGTGTGCTCGGGCTTGTTGGCATATCAGCTGTATATATTATATACAGTAACGGCCCTAATATGCTGCCTTGAGGGACACCAGCAGATATTTTCTTGGTGGGGGAGTATTGGTTCTTTGATCTAAGCATGAATGTCTGCCAGTTAAATATCTCTCAAGGATTGGTCGGGGAGTTTTGGTTTTTTGATCTAACCATGAATGTTCTGCCAGTTAAATAGCTCTCAACGAGTTTGTGAGTGTTTTGTGGAAGCATTCGTGTTATTTTAATGATCAGCCCGTTGGGGAGTATTGGTTTTTTGATCTAACCATGCATGTTCTGCCAGTTAAATAGCTATCAAAGAGTTTGTGAGTGTTTTGTGGGAGCATTCTTGTTATTTTAATGATCAGCCCGTCATGCCAAATTTTGTCGAATGCTTGGGAAATGTCTATAAACAGTGCTGAGCAATATTCCTTTCTCTCAAACGCTGATCTAATTTGGGTAACAATTCTTTGCACTTGTTCGATTGTACCATGCCTTGCTCGGAGTCCGAACTGATCATCCAGAATGATTGCGTGTTCAGTAAGATAGGGAGTTATACTTAAAAGGAATATTTTTTCGAATAGCTTTGATAATATTGGCTGATTGGTCTGTACGACGTAATTTGACTAGCGTCTTTTCCTGGCTTAGGAATCATAACAATTGTAGAGGTCTTCCAAGCGGATGAGTTGTAGCCAACTCGTAATATCGCATTAAAGATGAGCAGCAAGATTCTTGAAGCAGACGTAGGAAAGTTTCTTATCATTGAGCCTGTGATGCGGTCAGGACCGGGAGATTTTTTAATGTTGACATTTTCTATCGCTGATTTTACTTTGGTTAATTTAAATTTTATTGGATCGGTTACTGTATCAGGTATAATTGGACGACAGGAACAAGTAACAGCATCATGGGGCGTGAAAACTTACTCCAAGTGGCTTGCAAAGGCATTAATTTTTTCATTTGTGTTTTTGGCCCAGGTACGGTTTTCCAGTCTTAGTGGAGATTCGTGGGTTATAGGTAATTACATATGTCTTACAGCCTTCCATAAGCTGTAATTGGAGCTTTTGTGGCGTATAGGCTATTTAGACAGCCTTCTACTTCAGAGTCGTGTTTCTGTTTCAGTTTGTTGCGTAGAGTACCATGGCACAACCGCAGTTGGGCCTTGATGATTGGGGAACGATTATTTTGCCATTGTCTTCTCAACTTCCTTTTGTACCTGACAAGGGTCTCTATATCCACAGATGTGAATTGCGGACCACGCTTCATTGTACGCTTGATTGGGGTTGCATTTCTTGCAGCAGAATCCAAGACATCCGTAAGTCGGTCGACAGCTGTTTGGATGTCAGATGGATTTTTTAGGGAAATGCTATGAGATAGATGAGAGCTCACATACATTTTATACTTCAACCAATTTGTGTTTTTGTTTGGATAGGAAATAAAGTTTTCAGCTGCGTTATCAAAGTTCCCTTTTAGAATAAGGATTGATGGTGAATGATCAGACGATAAATCGTGTGAGGAACTAATTAGTAACTGATCGCGCTTGATATTTTTAATAACGGAAAAGTCGATAAGGTCTGGTATCTTGTTGAAGTCAGTGGGCCAATAGGTAGGTTCTCCACTCGATACGACATCAAAAATTTTTGCAGTGACGGTGTTATATAGCTGGTTATCTCTAGGACTTTTTAGTCTGGAGCCCCAACACGTATGCTTAGAGTTGTAGTCGCCTGCTGCAATAAATTTTTGTCCCAATGTGGAGAAGAAGTTTAGAAATTTATCCTGTGCAATTTAATGTCTAGGGGGACAATACACGGATGATAACGTGATTTTAAAATCTGTAAGATTTATAGAGGTAGCCTGGATACAATCTTCCTTGTACTCCGGCATTGGAAAGTGTCTGACTTGTTTGTGCACAATTATGGCTGTGCCACCACAAGCCCGTCCGCTCGGATGTTTTGCGTCGTAAGTGAGGTACCCATTTACCCTTAAGCAGTTTTTTAGAGTAAAGTGGGTTTCAGAGCCGAGAAGCACGTCGATTTCGTGCATTTGAAGAAAACGTGCTACTTCGTGTTTATGTTGGGAGAGCCCGTTTGCGTTCCAGAAACATATTTTTAACTGGTTCATTTTTTATTTAGTAGAACTTGCAGGAGCATGTTTTGGTTTCGCATCATTTCTTGAAACATGTTCTGCATTGTGGCCATGAAGTAATTCATAATTTGAACTAGATTTTCAATTGAGCCCGATATGTCTGCCGAAGGTATTTGTGGAGATTCCTTAGGAACATTAGCGTATGAAGGTTGGCTTGCGTTAGCTACTTTCTACTATATCGGTCTAGATTTGTTGTGCTAAGTCCAGAGTTGCTCTTATGAAAAAACTTACGATTTCTCGACTGGAACTATGTACAGCACTTTTGGGGACGGAGCTCACAAATCGAGTCCAAACGGACATGAAACTCGCAAACGTACAAAAGTTTCTATGGTCAGACTCCACAATAGTACTGTCATGGATCCAGTCACCAACATCAACTCTACATTCCTTTGTATCAAATAGAATCAGCACAATTCAACAATTGACGATCGCAGAACAATGGCATCATGTGTCGTCCAAAAACATTCCCGCCGATGTCCTGTCTAGAGGAATCAGTCCTAAAAAGCTCAGATCTAATTCCGCATGGTTTTACGGTGCCATATTCCTAATGAAAGACAAGACTTTTGGGTTCAACCAATAACTAAAATTGCTGAAATATCTAACAACATTGAAAGGAAAACAAGGAAAATCGTGGCAATAAGTCATCAGCCTGAGGATTTAGAGACAATCATTTATAGCATTAATCAAAAATTCATAAATTCGCTAAATTCTGTAGCGTATCTACGACGTCCTTTCATCCGCCCAAAACCACAACATCTGGCATTGTCACCCTTAGAAATTCAATATTCGTTACTGTTGATTGTTCATACAATTCAAGTATCCGAATTCAAGCAAGAAATAAATGACATAGGAAACCACAGAGCTGCAGCACATTCAAGTAAATTAAGCACATTGGCCCCGTTCATCGATACTTATGGCATTATCAGAGTCGGAGGCCGTTTGGAACATTCAACATTTACATATGATTCAAAACATCCTTAGTATTAACGTATATTGATCCCATTGTTAAGTTGCTATTTAGACAAAAGCATGAAGAAAATAAACATTGTGGAACGCAATCACTATTATCAGCAATAAGACAACGTTTTTGGCATATCAAAGGTAAAATTATGGCACGTAACACAGCCCATAGCTATATCCAATGTTCAAAAGCCAAACCTAAATTAATGGGTCAAATCATGGTAAATCTCCGATTTGCTCGATGTAACGATGACAAGGCAATTCTTGAATGCTGGAGTTGATTATTGCGGCCCAATTTAGGTTCATTACAAAATTCGTGGAAGAAACCAACAAAAGCCTACGTGGCAGTTTTTTTGCTGTTTATCTTGAATTTACTTGCAGATGAGGTCGTTGCCAGACAATTTATTGTGACAACGCAAAAAATTTTGTGGGCGCTAAAAATCAGTTAGAAGAACTTAATAACAGCATATTTTCAAAAGACGCACAAGAAAAAATCATTCGAAATAGCAGCAATAAAGGAATTCACATCCAATTCATCCCTCCTAGAGCACCACATTTTGGCGGGTTGTGGGAGGCAGCGGTAAAACCGGGTAAATATTTGCTAGTGAGAAGCATGTCTACAGTATCATTTACTTATGAGGAGCTAGAAACTGTCATCGTGGAAATAGAGGCAATATTAAACTCTCGACCACTGACGTCTATGTCAACAAACCCCAATGATTTAACAGCCATTACTCCAGGGCTTTTCTCGAACTACTCACTGCTACTACTACACTAAACAATGGTCAGCTACTCTATCTTCAACAGATAAAAATTCGTTACAAATATGACAATTTATATCTTCATTTTGTCTTATCTATCTTATGCTATCCTTAACTAAACAAGTGAAAAAATGGCTTGGTGAATTATCACCACTATAAATTCTAAATATATCCAAACTTGAGTCAAATGAACATTTAATGTAATAACTACAAGCAAATGGAATATGTTTTTGTGTTGATTTTACGTTCGTAGATTTTTGAATGTTTACTGTTTCCAGAATACATTCAAAATCAGCGTATACAACAAAAGGCACATCCATTTGCTTTTTAAAATTTGTATAGCTTACAATACTTTTATCTAGAGAAGGCATCCTTGTCACCATTTTATTGCATTCGTCTTGATGCTGTTTTAATGATGACTCAGCTTGAAAATGGATTAAACACGTATTGCATATGTATGTTTGACCATGATGTTTTGAAAGTTGACTTCTTAGCAATCTATAATTAAATATATAAAAAAGCAGAAATGTTTTGGATTAATATAATTTATGTATATATAAGTAGTTTTATAAATATTATGAATATACCTTGAAATATTTTTGATCCATACATAATGAGATCTTTCACCGTCCTCTACCAGCAAAAAGTTGAAGTGTTTGGATTTCTCTTCTTTTGTGAAGTAGTATGGTCCCACTATAATATCACCTTCTAATCCAAACACATTCACACTTATTTCAGAATTCATTAGCTCAAAATCTCTTATTTTGTTGACCGATAGAGGAAAATTTAAATTGGTGAAATTTAATTTGATTCCATTATTCAATAGAATTATAGCATCTTCAATATTATTAATTTTATATGATGAACATCTCTTTGTATACTCAGGAGCGAGGAGGAGGGTATAGTGCTGATATTATAGCCCACTTGAAGCAGTACTCATCACGATTTTGTACGTTGACACATGCTTTTTACTTCATTATTGATGCTGGTAATGGAATGTATTGCGATCCTTTGATGGAAATATATTGGTTAATATTGATTTCGAGATGAGAAGTCTTAATTAACGCCCATCCACTATCACGCTCTTGAAATTCGCTCATCTTTTCCACAACTATATTACAATGGTTATCATAAATCTGGTGAATCTCATAGCACGAGTCTTCTTCTTCCTTTACCAATATATATTCACAAAATAGTTCAATTTTGAATTTGATTGATGAATATTTTTGAATAATATTTAAGATTTAGATATTTTAGATTTCTGTTCACATAAAAATGTTTCTGGTATTAATATTCCTTTATTATCATTCTTTAATATATATGTAACGATGCGATTTTTAAAGGCTGATTTAATGGATTTCACACTATTAGTATCAGTAGATTTGTCACAATTAGATTTATGGTTTTTTGTCCTCAAATGATAATGATAATTTAATTTTGGAGTATGTTAATGACATGCATCGCAATAAACATCATTAGCTTTTTCCATTTCTTTAATGTGTTCTGTAAGATGTGCATGTTTTAAAAACACATTGCGATTTGAAAATTTTAAGCTACATGTTAAACACTTCCATGATGAGGACGGACCATCATGATACAATCTAATATGACGATTTAAACTTATGTTTTGTGTAAATTCTTTTTTACAATATTCACAAATATAAAGAGCCATTTTATTTAATAATTTGATTTTTTTTTTTATTTAATAAAAATTTTATGTACACTGGATGAATTGTCAAACAAGACTGATTTCAATTGAGAAATAGCAGCGGTATTTATACTCAAAAATTTTATATATATATATATATATATATATGTATATGTATGTAATGCTGAATTAGCATTATTATTAAAGTTTTTTTTGTTTTGTTGTTACTTTATTTTAAGATTTCACATTATGATGAAATTCTTATAACCCTTAATATTAATCCTTATCTACAACAACTAAGAATATACATGAATAAAGATGACTCAACAATATCAAACCAAACCAAACATGTTGGTTTTCTGAAATTCTTTTATTCTACTGAAATAAGCCCCGCCCCTTATTTTTAAATTTTAGGCTAAACAATAATAACGTGACTGCATCAAATATGATAAGTGGTAAAATTTTTGAGTATAAATACCGCTGCTATTTTTCAATTGAAATCAGTCTTGTTTGACAATTCATCCAGTATACATAAAATTTTTATTAAATAAAAAAATAAAATCAAATTATTAAATAAAATGGCTCTTTATATTTGTGAATATTGTAAAAAAGCATTTACACAAAACATAAGTTTAAATCGTCATATAAGATTGTATCATGATGGTCCGTCCTCATCATGGAAGTGTTTAACATGTAGCTTAAAATTTTCAAATCGCAATGAGTTTTTAAAACATGCACATCTTACAGAACACATTAAAGAAATGGAAAAAGCTAATGATGTTTATTGCGATGCATGTAATAAACATATTCCAAAATTAAATTATCATTATCATTTGAGGACAAAAAACCATAAATCTAATTGTGACAAATCTACTGATACTAATAGTGTGAAATCCATTAAATCAGCCTTCAAAAATCGCATCGTTACATATATATTAAAGAATGATAATAAAGGAAATTTAATACCAGAAACATTTTTATGTGAACAGAAATCTAAAATATCTAAATCTTAAATATTATTCAAAAATATTCATCAATAAAATTCAACATTGAACTATTTTGTGAATATATATTGGTAAAGGAAGAAGAAGACTCGTGCTATCGAGGTCAAGTCTCATCAAACGAAAATGGTCATCCTTAGTGCAACAACAACAATATATGAGATTCACCAGCTTTATGATAACCATTGTAATATAGTTGTGGAAAAGATGAGCGAATTTCAAGAGCGTGATAGTGGATGGGCGTTAATTAAGACTTCTCATCTCGAAATCAATATTAACCAATATAATTCCATCAAAGGATCGCAATACATTCCATTACCAGCATCAATAATGAAGAAAAAAGCATGTGTCAACGTACAAAATCGTGATGAGTACTGCTTTAAGTGGGCTATAATATCAGCACTGTACCCAGTCGCTCCTGAGTATACAAAGAGATGTTCATCATATAAAATTAATAATATTGAAGATGCTATAATTGTATTGAATAATGGAATCAAATTAAATTTCACCAATTTAAATTTTCCTCTATCGGTCAACAAAATAAGAGATTTTGAGCTAATAAATTCTGAAATAAGTGTGAATGTGTTTGGATTAGAAGGTGATATTATAGTGGGACCATACTACTTCACAAAAGAAGAGAAATCCAAACACTTCAACTTTTTGCTGTTAGAGGACGGTGAAAGATCTCATTATGTATGGATCAAAAATATTTCAAGGTATATTCATAATATTTATAAAACTATTTATATATACATAAATTATATTAATCCAAAACATTTCTGCTTTTTTATATATTTAATTATAGATTGCTAAGAAGTCAACTTTCAAAACATCATGGTCAAACATACATATGCAATACGTGTTTAATCCATTTTCAAGCTGAGTCATCATTAAAACAGCATCAAGACGAATGCAATAAAATGGTGACAAGGATGCCTTCTCTAGATAAAATTATTGTAAGCTATACAAATTTTAAAAAGCAAATGGATGTGCCTTTTGTTGTATACGCTGATTTTGAATGTATTCTGGAAACAGTAAACATTCAAAATTCTACGAACGTAAAATCAACACAAAAACATATTCCATTTGCTTATAGTTATTACATTAAATGTTCATTTGACTCAAGTTTAGATATATTTAGAATTTATAGTGGTGATAATTCACCAAGCCATTTTTTCACTAGTTTAGTTAAGGATAGCATAGACATTTACAATAATTATTTAAATATAGTCAAGACAATAAATTCCTTGACAATACTTCAACAGATATTTTGTTTTCCGAGGTATGAGGGGTGGTATTGTACAATGCAGTAAACGTCATTCTATTGCTAACAATAAATATATTAGTGATTACGATTCCACCAAGGAATCAAATTATCTAATGTATTTAGATGTAAATAATTTATATGGCCATGCAATGTCTCAATACCTCCCCTATAAAAATTTTAAATGGGTTGAAGACATAGAAAATTTTAATATCACATTAAAGAAGATTCTGAGCTAGGTTTTATATTGGAAGTAGATTTAGAATATCCATCCACATTACACGATTATCATAATGATTAACCGTTTTGTGTTGAAAATAAAGAAATAGAAGCAATGAAACAAATTAAATTAATTGCAGACTTAAATGATAAACCAAACTATATAATACTTTACAGAAAATTACAACAATGACTTCAACATGGATTGATTTTAAAGAAAGTTCATAGAATTCTTCAATTTAATCAATCCAATTGGTTGAAGATATACATTGACTTAAATAATCACCATAGGACGTAAGCAAAAAACTCTTTTCAACAAAATTTCTTTAAATTATTAAATAACGCTGTATACAGTAAAACCATGGAAAGAGATTAGGTGCTAGAGCTCTTATAGCTAAACCCAATTTCCATAGTTCCCTTACAATTCACGAGGATATGGTTGCTATTGAGTTGGGAAGAGTAAAGACTGTATATAATAAACCAATTTACATCGGATTTTCAGTATTAGAATTATCAAAATGGAAAATGTATAATTTCCATTATGATTATATGAAACCTAAATATCTCAATAATATAAGTTTGAACTATATGGACACCGATTCCTTCATTTATGACGGTACAACAAATGACATGTATGATGATATTCGAAATGATATAGCACCCATTTCGATACATCAGCATACCCGCGTGATAATGCTTTTAACATCCCATTGTTGAATAAAAAAGTATTGGGTATGATGAAGGATGAATGCAATGGAAAAGTTATAAAGGAATTCATTGGCTTAAGAGCAAAAATGTATTCAGTTAAAATAGATAGGAAGAATAGAGAAATTAAAAAAATAAAAGGTGTTAAACACTCAGTAACTAATAAATTAAATATAAGTGATTTTAGGAAATGTTTAGTTGATAAGAAATTTTATTATGATTCCATGTTATATTTAAATCTAAAATACATGAAATTTATACGCAGCATATTAGTAAGTTAGCTTTAAGTTACTTAGATGATAAGCGTTTCACAAGAGAAGATGGTGTTGATACATATGCATGGGGTCATTATCAAATAAATAAACCTTCATCACCAGCATCATCACCGCCATCAACAAATTTAAGTTTGCATAAGCATCATATGGAATATGACGATGATAATGATATTCTACTTAAAGAAGATATTAATTATCCCCCATCAACATCATCAAATATTTATAATGTATTGATGGAAGTTGATGATTAAATTCTAAAAATATAAATATAGATTAAGTAGTTTATAAGAATATAAATAAAGTAGTTTTAAAGAGTCAAATAAACATTTAATATAAATGAAATAGTTTATAAGAAATTAACCATTGTAATTTAGATTATAAGTATATAAATGTATATTAAATAGTTTCTAAGAATTAACCATTGTTATTTAGATTATAAGATTGTTATATGAAAAAAACAAAAAAAAAATAAATAAATAACAAATTTAAATATAAAAATTAAAACAATCAATTTTTATTTAATAAGACAGATAAATTGTAAGAATACATATTATACAAATAGATAGAGGATTCATAATTCAATAATTTAGAATTAAAATTGAATTTGTAGTGTGAAGTAAGTAAGATTCAATCAAAAAATAAACGATATATAATGAGAGTTGAATCATTTTATTATAAACATTCATTACACCCTCGTAAATGAACTGTCAAAAATTGTATGAGAATTCATTTACACAAACTGCTTAAATTTGCCCAACAATTTTGACTCGTAAACTTGCGCTGTTCAATTGTGCATTTATACAGACAAATTTTTTTAATGCTTACCGCCGCACACTGGTTCATATTTTGAGAAGGCGGCCAAAATTATTTTTTTTTATGTTCTCCGATCTTAAAATTTTTTTATTCATGTGAAAGTAAATACTAGTGAACCTCGGGAGCCAAAAAATTTCAACCCTATTTCAACTATTTCATTGAGAACAGGGTGGTCCGAAATGGACTTTCTCAATATTTGGTTATAGTTTTGAATTTCTGAGTAAATTTTTGAAGTTGAAATGCTCATAACTTTTTTGTTTTTTAAGATTTTTTGACAGAATAAGTTTTTCGAATTAGTTTATTTTATTAGCTACACGTGGTTTAAAGCATTAAACTCTGCGCCCTCTAGAACTATTTAATTTTTTTTTTAATGTCAAAATTTCTCGGAAATTTCCTACTTTATAGAGCATAAGTCCTGCCCGTCAAAACGCGTCAAAAAAAAATCTATACTCTCTTGTAGTCCAGAATCTAACCTACATTTCTATACCCCATTGTACACACGTCTGGGCACGACCTTGCGAACTACAGCAATTTCTGTGACCCAAAGTAAGATATTCGGTTAAAAAAATAAGTCCTGCAAGGACACATTACTGAAATTAAAGAAGATGAGTCTTAAAGAATTTTCGACAAATAAAGCAGTTCAGGCCACATAAATTATCACAGGAGTACATTTTGAATTAATAAGACGATTCCACATCATTTTACAAGTTATATCATGTAGCAGAAAGATAAATGCAAAAAAATTTGGCCAGTATGCAAATGAAACAGCAATTCTTTATAACAAAAAATACTCTTGGAGACATATGCCAACCACAGTTCATAAAATTTTATACCATGGGGAACAAATATTTCAACACAATATGCTACCAGTTGGAGATCTATCTGAAGAAGCGCAAGAAAAAAGGAACAAAGACTACAGATTCTTCCGCGAGCATCTATATATATACAAAAATGAAAAATGTTTGTATGTTTGTTTGTTTGTTGGCTTATAGACTACGAAACTACTGAACCGATTTTCCTGAAATTTTTAAAGTAACATCACGTGAGCCCTAAAAATAAAATAGGCTACTTATTTTTTTGATAGGGACAGGGGAATTGGTACCCCCCATAGGATGCCAATATTAATTATCGCATATCTTAAGAGCCGCTGGACGCATTTTGCTGAACTTTTTGTAGTAGGATCTACTGAGCCCCAAAATTGAAATAAAATTGCAGCGGGGGAAGTGTCACCCCCATAGGACGCCAATGTTTAATATCGCATATCTTAAGAATTGTTATAGTAAGAATGTTCAAACTTTGTAGAAGTCACTCTTATGGTATACCACACTTTTGAGAAAAAAAAATAAAGCGGGTAGGCGCAGGGGGGAAATACCTCCCATAGGATGTATATATAAAATATCTCTCATTTCAAGAAGTGGTTTAAGAAGTGTAGCGAAGCTCACCAGGTTAAGCTAGTTAATATTTAAAAATAAAATACACATACATCTCAAACCAAAAATAAAAGTTGAATTACCTAAAATGTTATCGATAGCCAAGAATACTATTTGGGCATTTTTCAAAATATTCCTTTTCAGTTGTATCCTTATAACAACTCGTCTCGTCCCAAAAAAAGCCAACCTTTGGCCCCTGTGAATATTGGGACTAAAAAATTTACAGGGGCCAAATATTGGCATTTTCTGACAGGATCTAAGTTCGACAATAAAAAATAAGTATCAGTTGTAAAATACAAGAGAAATAATGATAAATTATAAAAAAATAATATTTGAAATATTCAACTTTTACACCGAAACTCAACAAAAAAATGAAAATGCATTTTGAACTCCCCATAACTTTTGCTCCTATCAGTCTATTGAGCAAAAAAAATCGCATAAAAAAATACCGATCCAGTCAAAAGTTATGGAATTTTGACCGCCTTCTCGTAAAATTTCCCACTGTGCGCCGTTTACAATGAAAACTTCAAGTGTAAATAAATCACAAACAATAAATTCTTGTAATAATATAAGCATATTAGTCTTTTGGCTTTCTTTATGCATGTTTAAAAACAAATTTCATTTATAATTTACAAACTCCAAGTTTTTTATTATATTTTTGATTATTTTTTTTTTAATATATTTTTTATTGACGTTTCTGTTTGAAATGACATTAATTGTTTAAAATTACACAAAACTTAAAAAGGATCTTCATGAAACGAGTCTCGCAAGTTTACCCATTTGCACAAATGGTAATTTTAAGCAACATCATGAAGACCCTTATTAATTTTTGATATAATAAAATAAAGTAGAAACATATATTTATTCAAATACAATAACCATTAAAATATATACATTTATTAATTAGTTTCTTAAAAATAATGTGGATATAACTATAATGAAATCAATAATAATAACTAAATTTTTAGAAAAAATATATCAATTAAGTAAAAATGATTATTCTTATTTCAAATTAGATTTTCTCTTTAAACGTTTTTTTCTTATGAGGATATTGATAAATATCCCTATGGAGAAATTTATATTAATTTTTGTTATAGATCCTGGGAGTTTGTAAAAATAGAATCAGTATAAAAAGGACAGATTTATAATTAGTCAAAAGAGAATCAATCATTTAACTGGTTTATAAGGAATATAAAAAAAAATTATATAAAATATATAAAATTTTAATTATAAGGACGGTGATAACAAATAGATGTATTATTTATCGTACAACGATTACCAACCAAACTAAAGTTGGGTAGAGAAAAAGATGGCTATCTTATGAGGCGGCAAAAATGACAATTGAAGATGTTATTTTTTATCCGCGTAATAACATAAGTTAAAAGTTTGTTTTTGTTACAATTCAGTGGCTTTTAAACTGTATGATTAATAATTATGAAGTTCATTTAGCGACTGTTATAATTCAACTTTTTAAAACAAGGCAATTTAATAAGAAATATAAATGAAATGGATAAAATGCAATTATAAAGGATACAATTTAACAATACTTTGTGCTAGTTTAAACAAAATTATATAATGTATTAGTTTTAGGGTTTATTACTCCACCGAAATCGTCACGATAAATTATACTTCTATTTGTTATCACTAGGGTTCCCAACTTTCTTTGTTGCAATTAAAGTACATTAATTATTAAAACTTAAGAAAAAAAAGTACACAGTATAAATATAAAGTACAATTAATTTCTTTTTATTGTTATATTTAAAAACGTTTTGTTTTTGTTTTTTGCAAGTTTTATCAAACAATTACACTGTGCACTGAGCCGGACAATTGGCGCTTTAACCTAATTCGGGTACGCTGAATCCAATACCGGTTCAGTTTATTGAAATTACTAATAAAAACGAATATCCGCAACAAAATTTCCTTTTAACGTTAAATTTTATTCTAACATGCGCAGTCGTTTTAGAAACATAACTTTTTTTTGGCAACAAAAATAATTTTTTAGCAACATTTCGAAATTTTTGTTTGCTAAAAATCTATAAAAAATTACAGCTTTGCTTCTAATTTTTTCCAGACATATAAAAAACAAACAAAACAATCTATAAATGACTAAAATCTGTTAACAACTTTTGATTTTATTCACAAAAGTCAAAAAATATTAATTAATTTTAAAATTTCAAAAAACGCAATATTTGCATGGGAGCCGCCTTCAGAAGTGGTGATAAGGGACAAGTATGTCTCGAGATATTGTTAAGGCGACTCCTTGGCTGTAATGGTACGTTTTCTTCAATATATTTCTAGTCTGTAATAATCATTTTGTATGGGAGCCCCCTTAAGGAATGGAAATTTTGAAATTTTGTTTTAAATGTTAGTTAAACGAGTCACTTTTATGCTCGCGATCTAACAGCAGTGTGTAATTTGAAAGACTTTTGCACTTGTGTTTTAAAAACAGGCAGTTATTGTACTCAAACAAAACAAACAAGTGAATAGTGCTGTCTGATTATTTTTTTTTCGAAAAATCGTCCTGCCAATATAAAAAAACATCAAAAAATATCCCTGTTGTTTTTAGTTTTTCTAAAAAAAAACTTGTACAATAAGTATTATAATTTTATGACTAATAAAACCCTTACTAATATAACCTGAATATATTTTTAAACCTAGATAATTGTAATCATACGAAATAAAGTATTTCCACGTACTTTATTTTTCTCATAAAGTATAGAGTACAATTACTCGATATAACGTACAATACTTTATTATAAAGTACGGTTGGCAAGCCTAGTTATCACCGTCCTTATAAATAAAATTTTATATATTTTATATTTTTTTTTATATTCCTAATAAGCCAGTTAAATGATTGATTCTCTTTTGGCTAATCATAAATTTGTCCTTTTTATACTTATTCTATTTTTACAAAATTTCTCCATAGGGATATTTATCAATATCCTCATAAGATTTTTTTTTCAATGATAAAGCGGGGAGGTTTCCCACAGTGACAGGTACTGCGACCAGGTTAGGTCTATTGTACCCACTCCCCTTAGTTGGCCAAAAGACCCTCTGCTTCCCATAGGAACCCAACCAGGGCCTTTGCCGGTATTTCACCGATTCGGGACGCACACATTATAACATTCCCCAAGTGCCTCCTTCTGGCCCATACCAGCGCCGCACAGTGGCTGAAAATCGTTTTTCATTGGCCAAAAATCGACAGTTAGATTCTTAAGCTAAGATCCCACTATCGGCTCAAATAGCACAATCTGTGACGATTTTTATTGTGCTGTATCGGCGCACATTAAAAAACATTGCAAAATTTATTCTTGGGTGGTCCCATTATCGTCGCATATTGTGAGAATTTTTTTCGGTTCATATCGGCCAAAACTCAATTGCGACAATAATCTGTACAATGCGGTCACACTATCGTGTTATTTGGGCCAATTTAATCATATGTTTTGGTTTATTTGTTTGTTGGCGACATAATTTTACTTTAAAAATTCGCAAAATTCTCCGTTTGAATATTCCTTTATTAGTTTCCTAGCAATTTTAAATAATATATTAATATAAAATTAAAAATGTATTCAATTTTATTTAAACTTACTGCACTTGTTTTTTTTTTTTTAATTGTTGTTCTGTAAACAGATGTTTACAAAGCAGGGATGGCAACATCGATACAACAGCAATGTTTTCGTTAAAGCAAAATGTTTTCTTTCATTTAACAGTACAAATGTACTATTTAACTTTTTAATACATAAATAATAGATAAAACAAATGTAATTTTGGTACAATTAAGCTCAAAAAAGTAAAATTTTAGCAGCCAGTTGGTGCACTTTAAAAAATTCGTTTTGCCATCCCTTGTATCGGCGCTGATTGGCGACTGTGATCGGCACACAAGTGGCCGATAAAAATCGGTACATATTAAACAATTTGATTGCTCCACATTGTGCAAAAGAGTGTTCACATTATCGGCGCATCAAGGTTAATTTTTATTGTCCACAGGCAGCACAATTTCGGCACAGATTGTCGCAAATTTAAAAATATTGACCGTTCACACTATCGGCACATGAAATAAGACAAAAATTGGTACATTGCGCCGATAGTGGGATCTTAGCTTTAAACTGTCTTCACTTTAAATTTCATTAAAATCGGTTGAGTAGTTATTGAGGAATTTAAGGTCAAAGTGGAACTTTAAATTTTTTTTTTAATTTAGCGTGCAATATTGTTTTTTTTTAATTCTTTTAATTATTTAAACATGTAATTTTTTGATTTAAATAATAATCATTAACATTTTTTGTAATAATGGGACACTCAAAAAATTAAATGCTTACTATAAAAAAAATTTTAACATAAAAAAAAAATAGTAAAATCCACTGGAAATTTTGCTATTATTGCTGAAAAATAAACAATTTTTTGCTTTCAAATTTGTTTACACTCATTTATTCTTATTTATTAAAACATTTCATACATATGTGGATAATGTATGAATAATAGCAGCAATAGATTTTAATAGCTTTTGTAACAACGTGAGCTGCAATTTATTATTATTTTTTACTAATACAATGTCTGTCTTTGATCTAATGAATTATAATTATTTTTCATTTAATTGAAAGATTGATTGCAAATATTCCATATTTTGTTCTGTGTTATTTCTGTTCTTAAGTAGTTTTTTGACTTCTTCATCTAAATCCCGATGTTCCACTTTCCATTGATTTCGAATACTGGAGATAAACGGATCTGACGTTGCCAAATATATATTAAATAGATCTTCATTAGTGGAATTTCGTGAAATTTTTCTAGTATTGTGCTCTCTATAAAATCTGTAATTCTTATTCCTATGGCTAAGGACTTTAGACCAATTAGTCTATCCTCCTTTCTACTGAAAACACTGGAGAGGATTTTGGATAGTCATATTAGATTATCGTTAGGACACAATTCCTTGTCACTGGCTCAACACGCCTACACGAAGGGAAGGTCCACGGAAACTGCGCTTCACTCATTGGTGGGCCACATAGAGAGATCCCTGCACTACAAGGAATTTGCCTTAGTTGCATTCCTAGATATTGAGGGCGCTTTCAACAACGTTGAACCTGAATCGGTTATTAACGCAATGAGACATTTGGAAATCGACCCGGCGATTATTCAATTTGTCAGCAGTATCCTGCACTTCAGGCGTATTGAATCCAACTTGGGGCCTCGAACATCTCCAAGGTTGCGACTAGGGGCACCCCGCAAGGCGGTGTACTCTCACCATTACTTTGGAATCTGAATATGAATACCCTACTCAGGGCCATGGAAAGGACGTGCTGCAGAACGGTTGCTTATGCGGATGACGTTGCAGTTGTGGCTCTGGGTAAAGATCCCAGACTACTGTCTGAACTAATGGAGTCCGCATTGGACGTCCTAACAAAATGGTGCCAGGGATGTGGACTGGATGTAAATCCTTCCAAAACGGAACTGGTACTTTTCACAAGGAGATACAAAATTCCCAAATTTGATACCCCGAGGATAAAGGGGATCTCGCTGGAACTGTCTGACAGCGCCAAGTATCTTGGGCTAATATTGGACAGCAAACTGAACTGGAGGATGAACACCATTTCCAGGACTAATAAGGCGGCAACTGCATTATATTGCTGCAAAGGGGCCATTGGCCTAAACTGGGGAATTAACCCGAGAAATGTATATTGGCTATACGAATGTGTCATTAAACCCATTCTATTCTACGGGGCAGCTGTTTGGTGGCCGGCACTCGAGGTGAAGAGTCATCAAATTAGGTTTGAACGTACAATGAGAATGGTGGCGATAGCGGTAACAGGTGCCATTAGAACAACCCCCTCTAAGGCACTGTTTACGATTTTAAACTGGTTACCACCAGACATTTTGGCGAAAAGTTTAGCTGCGAACGCAGCTAAAAGACTAAGGGCCACCGGAGCATGGAGGGATTACAATATCGGACATGCTAATATTCTGAACGAAATTAATTGGAACATGGATGTTGATTATGTCACACCCGAGCCAATCTTTGATCCTGGCTTCACGGTAAGCATTTTGGATAATGTGGTTCACTATGATGACCTACAAATTCCCGCGAACGCGATTCAAATTTTCACGGACGGGTCTAAAACACTGTGTGGTGTCGGTTCTGGCATATACTCCGAGCAGCTAAACTGGAGCATTCCTATAAGGCTGCCGGGCCACTGCAGTGTCATCCAGGCCGACATAATGGCCATCTACACAGCCGCGAGACGCATCCGGTACGGTGATATATCTGGAAGGGATATTCACATTATTACCGACAGCAAGGCGGCCATAAGATCCCTGGAGAATGTGTTCATCACATCGAGAATTGTCCGAGAATGCCGGATGTCTCTGGAGGAGATAGCGAGACATTCACTGGTCACCCTTAATTGGGTCCCCGGACACAGGGACATACCGGGGAACTGCATGGCGGATTCTGTGATGGCTGATAGATTATTTTATGTACGACTGGTATTAAATTTCAAGTTGCTTTGAAAATAATTCTGCCCACCGACGATGCAACATAGGTGAAACATATGTTGCTAATATATTCAATTTTATGTTTATATTCAGTTATAAAAATTTGTCAAATTTCCATTAATTGTAATTTCCCCTTGCTTTCTTTAAAATATTTTGCCCCTAAGAGCATAGCAAAGGCGCCACACACCATAACTACTCCCAACGAAATTAGAAAGAATGAACACGAATCATCGAAACACACGATGAAACATGACGTTTGTAAACACTAAATATCAGAAATTGATTTCATAGTGAAAATATAAAAAAAAAAAAAAAAAAAAACACACAAGGAAACATTGATTGGCACATGCCCATGTTTCTACTAATGTCGCTTTATTTCAATGTGGTAATACCCTTAAATTACCTACGTATTCGATGAATCAATTACTTTTTATTTGGTAAATGAATACCATGATTGAGTAATCTGAAAGGTAGCGTAAAATAGAATAGAAAAGAAAAAGAGAGAAAGAGAAGAAAAAATATAGTATAGAGAAATTATGACCAAGCGGACTTCTTACGCATATTCTTGTTAAAACATCGTTCATTTCTAGAAAAACCTTAAAGGAGCACTGTTGATAAAATATAAAAAAAAAAGAAAAAAAAAACTCTTAAACTTAAGCGTGCTGCGTAGATTGCAAAAATTTTTTTTAGATACCATACTTTGTGAATAAAAAGTCATTATTGCTTTTGTTGATCATCTTGTGATTTTCCAAAAGATATTGGGAAACCCATTCCGAAGGTCTGGTTAGAACACGAGAGTTATCGAGTCCACAAGGGGCAAGGTGCATACAGTGTGTCTAAACCTTAAAGACGGGAAACCACGAGTAGGTTACATAGCTCCACGGGGTCGTAATATACGTTACCATTTTACTGAATAAACCTGTGTGTATTTTTATGTTTTGAGGCGCGACACAATCTGCTCTAGAAGTAAGTACATCGGTATAAAAAAAAAAAAAGGCAAACGAATATTCCCCAGTTGGCTTGTGTTACAAATTATTAAATTTTTTTAGGTTACTTAATTCCCTGAGGGTTATCAGTCGGTCGGGGCTAAGTCCCCTAGAGGCTTCTAGAGCTTCCTACAGCCATCTAAATAGGGCTGATACTACACCCCATTATCATAAAGTTGAAATTTTAAAGCGAAAATCCTTATGAAGTTACGTATAACCAACTTGGACAGGTTCACCAGTTTGCCCACAGAGTTTCCGGTGTCGAAAAGGCAACAAACGTTAATGTCCTAATTATACGAAGAGCTCATCACATTCAGCCGATTGAATTTTAACTAATTTTTTTTCATCCTAACTTTTACCTGTCTTAGTTAATCCATTTTAAAATTAATACATAACTTCCTCTAAATCTAGATACTAATCTGCCTAACCTAAGTAACCATTTTTCTTATTTTTTACATTTATATATGCAGATACCTTAATTTACATATTAATATATGTATACGATAGGATAAATACATATATAAATACCTATAGAAATAGATATAAAGACCCAAAATATAGTACATTCGGTTTTACTGTAAACTCCTAAGCCTATAAAAAAAAAAAAATTTAAATTTAAAAACAAAAAAAAAATCCAATAAACTACCGGCACTTACTCTACTTCTAATACTAATTCATTAAATTTATTACTCTATTAATTCCTAACAAAACCAAACCCAAAATTAACTCCTAACCTAGAAACCCTACATCTTATAAATTGTCATACAACAACAACTACACATGTATCCACGGAATCAACAGGCCTGCTGACTACGATGGACAACAATAAATAAATATGTGAGTCTATAAGTTATACTAAAATTTACACATTTTAAAAATTTTTTTTTTACAACAACTTTATGAATGAAAGCATATTACTAGAGAGACAAGTGAAAGAAAAAAAAAAAAACAAAAAGAATGAATGATTAATCCTATCACTCTCTTTTATAGCAATATGCTTCTAGTAAATTTCCAACAAATTATGAACTTTTACGTTTTCCTTGGTATTGTATAAATGAGAGCATATTCCTAAAAGGGAGAATAGCCCAAGAGAAAAAGTATATATATATATATATATATATATATACTTACCTATATATATATATATATATATATATATATATATATATATATATATATATATATATATATGTATATACAATTTATTTCATAAAGTACGACAAAATAGCGATAATAAGAAAACCAATCAAGTAATAGAAAGCACTCTCCCTCTCTTTATCAGTAATATGCTTCCATTGGGTTTCCAACTAAAGTAAATATTTGCATTTTGTTTAAAAACTATTAACACAACTTCTCTGGTCAATAAGATCAATTGGAATTTGAAGTTTATGTGCCGAATTTGTTTTTTTTCTTTTGTTGGAGGAATGAACCCAAACTAACCTGTTATTAAACTTATTAAATTTTGTATTCTTATTTTTAAGTCATTTCTTTTCCTTTTAATAAATGAAGTCAATATAGAAATGTTTTGGTAGTATAATTTTGAAAGTTGAGGAAATGTAGAGGGGTAGAGTACTAGGAAAATTTATTGCAAGGGCTGAAGAAACATGATAGTCATCAGCAAGGTTGGGTGGGATAAATGACTAAGGGAAAATTTACACCATTTCCCCCCCATCTCTAGCAAACTTTGTCAATAAGCGTAGTATTATTTTTTTTAGTTTCAGATTACAGCTAATTCTAACTCGAGTATATTCATATTTTTTTTTTTTTTGCTTTGCACACAATTTCAACTTAAATTGTGTAACGTGAATTCATCCCCTCAATGGTATCACAGCCTACGCCCATTTCCCTGAGCTAAGACCGAAGCGTAGCTAGGTGTGCAAACCCGTGATAACCGGGGATGAGTTGTTTGTCCGTTACAGATAATTTAATGGCGCCCAACGTGGGGCCTTCCTGACAGAATTTCTAGTTAAATAACACCTAAAACTTTATATTTAGAAAGGCTCCAATATAAAATTGAAATTTTTTTTACACTTTTATTTTAAAATATTTTTTTTATCTGTTAATGCAACATATTTAAATTGACTTCATAGTAAACAACAAAATTTTCTTTACAGTATCAGTTAGTATCCGTTTAGCGGCAATTTAAAATTTGGAATTGTAGTGATATGGAATTATTTCGTACACTAACCAATTTTAAAAATATATAACATATTTGTCAATGTTTAATTGTTTTATCATTTCCTTGGATTTTTGCTAAATGCAGTTTGCCTTTGCCTACCTGTTGTGATAAAACGTTAACTTGACAAAATTTTATTTTCAGTAAACTTTTTATTTAAGATTTCGTTCTTAGATGGAAAACTTTAGGAATTGCACTTAATAAAATTTACTGAAATACAATATTTATATAACAATATTTTTTTTGTACACTTAACTTTTTGATACAATGTTTCGCTAGATTTTTGTAAAAATTTTTTTTAACAAATTTTAAAGATTTGTTACCTTAACTCTACCTACTCTACATAGTAATCAACTTTGTGTATATTCTTAGGAGAAAGAAAATACTTATATATAGAGATATATATACATACATACATTTATATATATTTATATACATATATATAGATAGATTAAAAATATCCATCTATACTTACGTATATTATATATTTATAGTACAAACCTAACTTTGTTTCAAATTAACTATTTTGA
This sequence comes from Pollenia angustigena, assembly GCA_930367215.1. Lineage (NCBI taxonomy): Eukaryota > Metazoa > Arthropoda > Insecta > Diptera > Polleniidae > Pollenia > Pollenia angustigena. The sequence goes on along the minus strand of OV884056.1, from coordinate 132,271,799 downwards.
TATAAATAAGATAGAATCGGTCTACTTATTTATTTTGTTTGCCTAACACAATTGATAATTTATTTACCATGCCAGTGACGCATAGTCCTGGGCAGGCAGGTGCTGAGTCCGTAGATTTTCCCGAGCAGATACTTTGTATTATTTGCAATGAAAACCTAGGCTCTGAAAACAAATCGACTACCCCTTGTAGTCACTCCTTTCACTCTTCTTGTCTTATGAAATGGCTGGAAACTAGTCAGACTTGTCCTGTTTGTAGACAACCTTGTAACCACGCAGATCTTAATGCTCAACCGTTATTGCCCAATCCAGCTGAAATATCTAACCCTAGAAATAGAGGAGGAGCTATCCCTCGCGATCGACCTAATACCCGGTTATATTCCCAACAACAACAAAGAGGTTTAAGTTTATTAGACCCAATTCGAACACCTGGAAATCGTCGCCGGACGACAAATTTTTCCCAAAATCAAGTTTCAGAACAACGAGTTCATAATATTATTTCTGAGTCATTGAATACGTTTAGAACAGAATTTTCAAATATGATTTCAGGAGAAATTCACAATATATGTTTCGAAATGTTAATCTAGACCATCCAAATTCGAATAATACGCCTAATAACCCAAGCGCGGTGAGTGATAATCGGTCATCCGGACCTAATTATATTAACCAAAGGACAATTCGTTCTTCAAATTCTAATGTTGGCAATGACATCCCACCGGAATGGCCTCAGGATAACCCTTTCAGGCACGAACATTCATTTAGACCTTCTCCATTACGTAGACGTGGTGGACCACTACCTTTAAATATAGATAATTCTCCTCTTACCTCACATCAAATTTCTAATTTAATTAATAATTGGCATTTAAAGTATTCTGGCCTTAACGATGAATTATCTATCGATGAATTTATATACAGGGTTAATACTCTAACTGCCATACACCTTAACGGTAATTTCGAGTTGCTTGTAGAACATATACATTCTCTGTTTGAGGGCAAAGCTCTCAAATGGTTCTGGAGATTCCATCGCCAGAATGATGCTACACCCGTATGGTTTGATCTTTGTGATGCCCTTAGACGGGAATTTAAAGATACTACCACCGATTACGATATTAAGGATGATATGCGTCGTAGAAAACAAAAATCGTCTGAATCTTTCGATTCATTTTTAGATTGCATGATGCACTTTAGTGATAAACTTCGGAGTCCTTTGAGCGAAATTGAATTTGTGGAAATTATCTTACGTAATTTAAAAACTGAGCTGCGTCATGAATTACTACATTTAAATATCTCGGACATTTCAACTTTGAGAAAAGAGGCAAGAAAACATGAAAAATTCTTTGAGGATTTAACTTTCCATTCGTCTTCTAGACCTCGATATGCTCGACCAAACGTATCTGAAGTAATAATTAAATCACCCTTTGAAACTAACAACGTAGAGGACAATGAATTTTCCGATGAGGTAGATGAGGTAGCTGCTTCAATTAAATTTAAATGCTGGAACTGTGATAGCCCTGGTCACCGTTACCAAGATTGCTTAGCTCCCAGGCGGATTTTTTGCTATGGCTGTGGTGCCATAGATACATATAGACCCTCGTGTTCTAAATGTTCCCCAAAGTCGGAAAACTTGATTCCGGATGTCCGTCGAACAATAATAAACGGACATCCAAACCAATGGCCCAAGAATTAAATTGTAAAAATATATTACAAGATTCAGATAGTTCAATCAAAATACTTCAAAACCCGGATATTTCTCTTTCTACAACTGACTTTACAACTACTTCTCGGCCAAATAAAACCCCAACTCAAAGCAAAATCCTACCATACCATGAGAGACTCGAGCGGTATTTAAACATACGTTCTAGAATATTTTCCAAACCAACTCTCTCAAAGAAACGTTTAAGATCGTTGTCACGTATAAGACTATTTTGGACTCGTAGGAAAAAATTAAAGAGTTTTGTAGTTGCTTCGGTTACCAATAATAACTCAGATACCAGACCATTTCTAAATCTATCTATTTTAAATAAAACAGTATCGGCTCTTCTCGATAGTGGGGCAAATAAATCTTGTATTGCTGGTAATTTATGTAAGGAAATTTTGAATGGATCAGACGTTAGTTGGACAAAATATGTAGGAAAGGTCAGAACTGCGGACGGACATCAACAACAGGTTGCTGGTTCTATTTCTCTGGATGTAAAATACGGAAATATTGTTAGAAAAATTGAATTTTTGCTAGTTCCCTCGCTAAGGCAGGATATTATTTGCGGAATAGACTTTTGGAATAGTTTTGGTTTTAAAATATCGACACCTTTAGTAAAGGGTGATGTATTGGAACTCCAGGAGAATAGTGTGCTTAATGAGATCACAGTCGATAATTCGGATGTTTTACAATTAACCCCTTCAGAGCAGTTAAAACTTAATGCAGCTATTTCATCTTTTCCCTCCTTTGAAAAAGAAGGACTAGGTTCTACTGATCTTATCGTACACGAAATTGATACTGGTACAGCGTGTCCAATAAAACAGCGATATTATCCTATTTCTCCTGCTAGGGAAAAACTATTATGTGAGGAAATTGACAGGATGCTGAGCTTAGGAGTGATAGAAGTTTGTGATAGTTCGCCATGGTCCTCACCAGGTGTGCTTTTAGTAAAGCCAGGAAAAATCCGATTTTGCCTTGATTCTCGTAAATTGAATGAAGTCACTATTAAGGACGCCTACCCAATACCAAATATTGATGGTTTAATTTCACGATTGCCTCCAGTAAATGTGATATCAAAAGTAGATCTCAAGGACGCATTTTGGCAAATTAGTTTGTCAAAATCGTCCCGTCCAAAAACAGCCTTTACTGTCCCCAATCGGCCACTTTATCAGTTTGTGAGAATGCCCTTTGGGCTATGTAATGCTCCACAAACTATGTGCCGATTGATGGACAAGGTAATACCCTACGATTTAAAAAGCCATGTTTTCGTTTACTTGGATGATCTGCTTGTGGTATCACATTCACTGGAAGAGCACATTATACACCTTCTGCAAGTAGCAGCCTTATTGAGAAAAGCTGGTCTTACCATTAATATTAAAAAGAGCAAATTTGGCTTGAGCAAAGTCAAATACTTGGGATATGTGGTAGGCAATGGCACCTTAATGGTAGATCCCGACAAGGTCCAGGCAATTTCGGAGTATCCCGTCCCTAAATCTGGTAGGCAATTGCGTCAATTTTTAGGCTTAGCAGGCTGGTATAGACGCTTTATTGCAGACTATGCCTCAATTACATTTCCCCTGACGGAACTTCTCTCGAAGAAGAAAAATTTTGCATGGAACTCTGAGGCGCAAACTGCTTTTGAGACATTAAAGGAAAGGTTGACAACAGCCCCTTTTCTTGCTCATCCGGACTATCGTAAACCTTTTATTGTCCAATGCGATGCCAGTCAGTATGGAGTTGGTGGACTCTTAGCTCAGCGGGACGATAATGGGGACGAGCGCCCTATAGCATTCATGTCCCACAAACTGAACCGAGCACAAAGAAACTACTCCGTTACTGAGCTGGAATGTTTGGCTGTAGTTCTTGCCATAAAGAAATTTCGAGCCTACATTGAGGGACATCAGTTTACGGTAGTCACGGATCACGCCAGTCTTAAGTGGCTTATGGGTCAGAAGGATCTCAATGGTAGGTTAGCACGGTGGGCACTCAAGTTGCAGGGATTTAACTTTATTATAGAACACCGTAAGGGAAGTGAAAACGTTGTGGCAGATGCATTGTCTCGGTCATTTGTTAACGATGAATCCGTGGAAACCATTGACGTAGAAACCTTACCAATTATTGACCTATCGTCTGAAGCCTTTGACTCTGCTGAGTATAGTGCATTACGGGAAAAGTTCTCAAAGCTAGAAATGCCTGATTTTAATGTAATTGGAAAGTTTATTTACCATCGAACAGACTTTAATAGAGAATCAGAGGAAGAGGCTCAGGATTGGAAACTCTTTCTGCCGGAGGGACTGAGGAAGGAGGTATTAGTTGCTTCTCACGATCAAATTACAGCTTCCCATGGCGGGATCGCCAAAACTCTAGAGAGGGTTCGAAGGTACTTTTACTGGCCAGGTATGGTAGCAGATATTCGTCGATATGTGAGCAATTGTGATTTGTGTACCACTTCTAAAACCCCAAACCGCGCCTTACGACCACCAATGGGTCAAATGGCAGAGTCTGATAGACCATTCCAACGTTTATACGTAGATTTTATAGGCCCGTTCCCTCGCAGCAAAAGTGGAAATATAGGAGTGTTTATTATTCTTGACCATTTTAGTAAATTTTCGTTTTTGAAACCCTTGAAGAAAATGAATTCAAACCTTATCATACCATATCTTAAGGAAAATGTATTCGACTGTTTTGGTGTACCAGAGGTAATCGTTTCGGACAACGGGAGCCAATTTAAGAGCAAAGAATTCACTCAATTTCTAGTCAAATTTGGTGTGAAACATGTTTTAACCGCTGTATATTCGCCACAGGCGAATGCCAGTGAACGTGTTAACCGTAGCGTTAATGAGGCGCTTCGTTCATATATACGAGCTGATCAACGGAACTGGGATTTATTTTTAAGTGGCATAAACTCTGCCCTGCGTAATAGCATACATCAAAGCTTAGGTTATTCTCCGTATTTCGTCGTCTTTGGACAGAACATGATAAACCATGGCAACGATTATCAACTTCTCCGTAACTTAGGGCTGTTAACAGAACAAGTCACTTTTACTGATCGTCTGGATCACTTCCAATTCATTGGGGACAAAATCAAAGATCGCATTAAAGCTTCTTATGAGAAAAATTGGTCGTACTTACAATTTGAGAGCTAGAAACAGAAATTTCGAAGTAGGACAAATTGTAAATAGAAGAAACTTTACTCAGAGCAATCTGTTAAAGCACTTCAATGCAAAACTAGCCCCTACTGGTGTTAAGTGTAAAGTTGTAGAAAAATTGGGAAACGCTCTCTATGTTTTGCAGGATATGGGGTCAAATAATAAAAACACCTTCCATGTTAAGGATATTTGGTAGGGAGTAATTTTCACTATTGCCATTTTTCAGATTTTAATTTTCGCAAATCCTCAATGAACATCTGATTTGTGATGGCTGATAGATTATTTTATGTACGACTGGTATTAAATTTCAAGTTGCTTTGAAAATAATTCTGCCCACGGACGATGCAACATAGGTGAAACATATGTTGCTAATATATTCAATTTTATGTTTATATTCAGTTATAAAAATTTGTCAAATTTCCATTAATTGTAATTTCCCCTTGCTTTCTTTAAAATATTTTGCCCCTAAGAGCATAGCAAAGGCGCCACACACCATAACTACTCCCAACGAAATTAGAAAGAATGAACACGAATCATCGAAACACACGATGAAACATGACGTTTGTAAACACTAAATATCAGAAATTGATTTCATAGTGAAAATATAAAAAAAAAAAAAAAAAAAAACACACAAGGAAACATTGATTGGCACATGCCCATGTTTCTACTAATGTCGCTTTATTTCAATGTGGTAATACCCTTAAATTACCTACGTATTCGATGAATCAATTACTTTTTATTTGGTAAATGAATACCATGATTGAGTAATCTGAAAGGTAGCGTAAAATAGAATAGAAAAGAAAAAGAGAGAAAGAGAAGAAAAAATATAGTATAAAGAAATTATGACCAAGCGGACTTCTTACGCATATTCTTGTTAAAACATCGTTCATTTCTAGAAAAACCTTAAAGGAGCACTGTTGATAAAATATAAAAAAAAAGAAAAAAAAAACTCTTAAACTTAAGCGTGCTGCGTAGATTGCAAAAATTTTTTTTAGATACCATACTTTGTGAATAAAAAGTCATTATTGCTTTTGTTGATCATCTTGTGATTTTCCAAAAGATATTGGGAAACCCATTCCGAAGGTCTGGTTAGAACACGAGAGTTATCGAGTCCACAAGGGGCAAGGTGCATACAGTGTGTCTAAACCTTAAAGACGGGAAACCACGAGTAGGTTACATAGCTCCACGGGGTCGTAATATACGTTACCATTTTACTGAATAAACCTGTGTGTATTTTTATGTTTTGAGGCGCGACACAATCTGCTCTAGAAGTAAGTACATCGGTATAAAAAAAAAAAAAGGCAAACGAATATTCCCCAGTTGGCTTGTGTTACAAATTATTAAATTTTTTTAGGTTACTTAATTCCCTGAGGGTTATCAGTCGGTCGGGGCTAAGTCCCCTAGAGGCTTCTAGAGCTTCCTACAGCCATCTAAATAGGGCTGATACTACACCCCATTATCATAAAGTTGAAATTTTAAAGCGAAAATCCTTATGAAGTTACGTATAACCAACTTGGACAGGTTCACCAGTTTGCCCACAGAGTTTCCGGTGTCGAAAAGGCAACAAACGTTAATGTCCTAATTATACGAAGAGCTCATCACATTCAGCCGATTGAATTTTAACTAATTTTTTTTCATCCTAACTTTTACCTGTCTTAGTTAATCCATTTTAAAATTAATACATAACTTCCTCTAAATCTAGATACTAATCTGCCTAACCTAAGTAACCATTTTTCTTATTTTTTACATTTATATATGCAGATACCTTAATTTACATATTAATATATGTATACGATAGGATAAATACATATATAAATACCTATAGAAATAGATATAAAGACCCAAAATATAGTACATTCGGTTTTACTGTAAACTCCTAAGCCTATAAAAAAAAAAAATTTTAATTTAAAAACAAAAAAAAAAATCCAATAAACTACCGGCACTTACTCTACTTCTAATACTAATTCATTAAATTTATTACTCTATTAATTCCTAACAAAACCAAACCCAAAATTAACTCCTAACCTAGAAACCCTACATCTTATAAATTGTCATACAACAACAACTACACATGTATCCACGGAATCAAGAGGCCTGCTGACTACGATGGACAACAATAAATAAATATGTGAGTCTATAAGTTATACTAAAATTTACACATTTTAAAAATTTTTTTTTTACAACAACTTTATGAATGAAAGCATATTACTAGAGAGACAAGTGAAAGAAAAAAAAAAAAACAAAAAGAATGAATGATTAATCCTATCACTCTCTTTTATAGCAATATGCTTCTAGTAAATTTCCAACAAATTATGAACTTTTACGTTTTCCTTGGTATTGTATAAATGAGAGCATATTCCTAAAAGGGAGAATAGCCCAAGAGAAAAAGTATATATATATATATATATACTTACCTATATATATATATATATATATATATATATATATATATATATATATATATATGTATATACAATTTATTTCATAAAGTACGACAAAATAGCGATAATAAGAAAACCAATCAAGTAATAGAAAGCACTCTCCCTCTCTTTATCAGTAATATGCTTCCATTGGGTTTCCAACTAAAGTAAATATTTGCATTTTGTTTAAAAACTATTAACACAACTTCTCTGGTCAATAAGATCAATTGGAATTTGAAGTTTATGTGCCGAATTTGTTTTTTTTCTTTTGTTGGAGTAATGAACCCAAACTAACCTGTTATTAAACTTATTAAATTTTGTATTCTTATTTTTAAGTCATTTCTTTTCCTTTTAATAAATGAAGTCAATATAGAAATGTTTTGGTAGTATAATTTTGAAAGTTGAGGAAATGTAGAGGGGTAGAGTACTAGGAAAATTTATTGCAAGGGCTGAAGAAACATGATAGTCATCAGCAAGGTTGGGTGGGATAAATGACTAAGGGAAAATTTACACCATTTCCCCCCCATCTCTAGCAAACTTTGTCAATAAGCGTAGTATTATTTTTTTTAGTTTCAGATTACAGCTAATTCTAACTCGAGTATATTCATATTTTTTTTTTTTTTGCTTTGCACACAATTTCAACTTAAATTGTGTAACGTGAATTCATCCCCTCAATGGTATCACAGCCTACGCCCATTTCCCTGAGCTAAGACCGAAGCGTAGCTAGGTGTGCAAACCCGTGATAACCGGGGATGAGTTGTTTGTCCGTTACAATTCGTTGGCGTATGCAGGTACCACCTTCAATCGAGACGTCTCGACATATAATGTAAGTGTTTCACTCCCAAGGAGTAAGCAACTCATTGCGCACAAGTTTCATATCATCGCCAGTCAGAGGTGGCTCGTTGAAACTACCTGTGGGGAAACCAGGAAAATCTGGCCCATCATAGATGAAAAAAGGACACGGCGGGCATTACAGATGTCCAGACATCATCTTAGAAACCTGATTGCGGTTATAACCGGCCATTGGCCCATTGGGAGGCACGCCCAGAGGCTGGGGCTCCCTTACAATGACTTATGTAGAAGTTGCGGCGAGGAGGAGGAGGAAGAGTCAACGGAACATCTTCTCTGTAATTGCCCGGCATTCGGAGATCTAAGACTCAAAATGTTTGGTCGAAGAGCCCTTGGGGACAAAACTTGTCTCTCTGATGTTGATGTAAACAGGATCCACTCCTTTACTGAATCGACCGGATGGCTGCGTGGGAGCACTAGCAGCCAGACAACATAGGACCCATGGGAGACGGTGTGACATGGTAACACAACGGGAACTAATTAATGGACCCACGTGAGCTGTGCTTGATCACGGCTGCCAATGGAACCTAACCTAACCTATTCCTTTTTTCCTGAGCTTCCTCTGATAAATCTCCAAGTGGCACCAACTGATATTTAATGACATCTTCTCCATGATAAAGGATTTTGTGAACTGTAGCAGACATATTTCTCCATGGGTACTTGGTTGTATATATTTTTGCAGTTTCCTTAGCAAAATCTCCAAATTTTCTAGAGTCAATTTCTTCATTGCACGCAAGTACTTCTAGGACTATTTTAAATCTAAAAATTAGGTTAAAATCAACACCTGTTATTTCAGATGCTGTTTCTGGATCTGAAAAGAATCTTCTTGCGGTATTGCCATCATTTGTATTGCCTGACCCTTGTTTCGGCTGATCTATAATCAACCCAAATTTGCGATATTCATCTTGAACATGTTTCCTTTTTGAACTTCTTAACTCCTTGTTGGTTTCGTTGTTTCTTATTGATCCTGAAGATCCGAAATCCAAATCATAACTGATTTTAAGTATGTGTTCCATAAGTCGTATTCTTGCATGTAGTGTAGGGCTGCCAGATGTTTGAACCTATCAACCAGGACACATGGAAAAAATGGATAAAAAATTACACCAACAGAAAAGTTTTTTTCTAATACATATGGGCATTTCCTGGGGTCACGAACGTTCGTTCGTACGCTTTTGATGTACAAATAATATAGAAAACAAAACTTTTCCTAGTATTTTTTTTCGATTCGATAGCATTTGGGCAGCTCTATGTTTAGTGCAAAAGATGGATTTCATCGAGTTTAAGTTTTCATAATAAGAGTTATAAACAGTAGTGAAATGTAAAAATATGCGCAATGGAACGGAATATACAAAAGTGATTAATTTATTTTAAAAGTGTATTAATGTAGGTCTCCATCCATTATTTACAAAATAAAATATCTCTCTTGGTTTTTGTTTAATTGACTTATTTACCGGTCGCGAACGTATGGATCGCGAACGTAGGATTTTTCCATATGTTTTTTTTTATTATTATCACCACGCATTTTTTCTTAAATGTCTTCAAATTTCCTTAACAAAAAAACTTAATACTCCTCTTGCAATTGATTGTAATGGAGAGATAATGAAGAAAGAGTGTAAACATAACATATTTCTTGCATGTAAAATAAGTATATTAAAATGTCTTTAGAAGTAGAAAATACAGAAAAATATAAAATTTTCCAGTTACCAGCCCAATTTCCTCAAGTAAAACAGCTGAGATATGATATGAAGCCATTCTTTTATAAGAACAAAGACTTTTTTTATAATAAAAAGCAATAAAAGACGATGATAATCAACATTTTATTTTTTCATCCTGGTAGACCATTCTGGGGAAATGCCCATATGTATGTAATATATCGCACCCTAAATACATAAATTCTCAAAAGGCATAGCAAAACTTTCTTCAAATTGGACTTTTTTAATAAGTGAGCTAATTTTTTTTTTTTTTAATTTTATCACCATTTTTACATAAACTGTTTTTTGGCTCTCCTGAAATTTTAAGAATTTTGAGTTGTTACAGTTTAGTATTTAGGGTGCGATATGTAAAAACCATCCAGTTTTTATTTTTAAATCCAACAAAAAAAATTAACGTACCAGTAAAACTTCGCTTACTTTTTTGTAGCGTTCTTCTATAACTACATCTATAACAACTTCTATAACTACTTAAATAATGACATACTTTTGAATGCGTTCATTTTGGGACATGCCTTGTAAAATTTATTGGCTCTTTCAGTAGAATTGTAAGTTTAATGTTTTTCTGATTACTTAACACATTATTTTGTAGGCGAAGTTTTTAGTAGGATGTACTTCATGTACATAAAAACGGCGAAAAATAATAAAAAGTTGAGCTTTAAATGTTCTAAACTAAAATAATTTTCAGAAGATTGCACTTTTTCTAGAACTTCATTTCGGTCTTTGATATATGTAGTTATAAAACAGGCAGCATGTCATATTAAAGTCAAACTTACATTGAATAATACTCTCCACACAGAAAAAAGTAAAAAACGGGTTTGATCACCAAAATAATTGAAACAAGCAAAAAATTGTTTAATTTTGCACCTATCACCAAAATGATTATACCAATTACTCAAATTTGCAAAAATTGCAAAACAAGAATTTTTTTCCAATTAAAAAGTTTTTACATTTTAATAACAAAAATATTTGAAAAAATTATTAATATTAAACAATATTTTAATTGAATGAATTAACAAATTAATTAAAAAAATATCAATATTTTAATTGATTGAATTACTAACGTAATTCTTTACAATACAGAAAATTAATAATTTTAATAATTGTATTGATTAAAACAGTGATTGAATTTTTGCATTAAATCGATTAAATTTTTAATTGAATAAATTAAACAGTGTATTTGAAATACACTCTAAATTCAATTACGCAAATTATTGAATCAAAAAAATTGTTAATTGAATAAGTTTGTTAAATCAATTTAGTTGATGGTTAAATGAAGCAAAATAATAATATTTAAAATATATGTTTTATTTAAATATGGTTTAAAAATAACTTGTTTTATTTGTTAAATTGTAATAGCTCATGCTTAATTGTACAAATTTTGGAAGATTTTTTGACAGAGGAATTTCATACATACAACTTTGTATAAAACTGTAGAATAACTTTGATTCTTCAGGGTATTCAAGTTTGAAAACAAAAAACTATTTTTGTTGTGTAATTTGGCTGTACTTTTTTCACCTATTCACTTTAAACGCACAACATGAAATGACGCCAAAAATAATTCAAGAATTAACAAAGAAAATAAACACCAAATTTCGATTGCGACCATAACCACCGTCAACACTGTGGTCAGCCACAAGGCGATTTTTTTTTTACGCATAATATACATATGTATGTAGGCTCATTATTGACATTGTTGGTGGTCATAATCGTAATTCGTCTATAACAAATTTCAGTTCATTTTTTACTTGTTGATAGTTTTTTTTGCACGCGACGCTGACTGTTCTTTTTGATGAATAAAACATGTGTGTATGTACATGTAAGGGCAAAGACAATAAATTTATAAAGATGTTGGTTGCACTTGTAACATTTTTCACAAACTGTTGATGAGGGAGGAAAGCAACAAAGTGTTCGATTCAAACAACCGAGTTGATTGATTCAATTAAACTTATAAATAAAATAAAGCTTAAAATCAAGTAAAATTTTAATTGAAAAAAAATATTTTTTTTAAATTAAATCAATTAAGAACGTAATCAAATTTATTTTAAAATTCAAATATCACTATTTTATATATATATATATATATATATATATATATATATATATATATATATATATATATATATATATATATATATATATATATAATTTTGTCTGTGCAGTGTTTCAGTCTTTAACGAATTTCTTTCTTTAGTCCATTGAGCAGACTTAGTACTCAACTTGAAAAAAATCAAACTCTTTTGATTATTCTTCAACCAACTCAACAACTGTCAAACTAATCAATTGACTAAGCCATACACGCTTTGATATGGACAACGACCGACTCAGTTGACAATTGAATTGAAACGTTTATGGGCTGCCTTAGAGAAAGCAATTTGTTATCGGTTTTCGATTACTTATAAAAGTTGTTTGCACGGTATAACTTTTTACAGCCACTAGTTAAAACAAAATTTGCAAGAGGATTGACTATCATCTAATATTATTGAAAGCTTTTACCAGCTTTACACCAGATAACAGTTGAATTTAATTAAAGTTCTTTATACAATTTCCTTATGTTAACAGTGTTATAACAGAAATCTTAACCTTTGTAAACAACTAAAGCAAAAAACAAATTTGTTTGTCTTGACCTGTACAAAAAACCAGGACAATTTAATAGTGGACCAGGACAAGTAGTCTAAAACCAGTACAATCCTGGAAAACCAGGACGTTTGGCAGGCCTAATGTAGTGGTGATAATCCAAATTCATATGCATCAGTATTATCTAATGATTTTGTCGGGACTTGGTTTAATTGGCTTGATGTTGCATGGCATATGATGCAGCTGGATGCAGCCTTCGTGTTAGTCAAAGCCTGGCCTACTTTTCCATCTATCATTGTTAGCACTAATTGGTAGCTAACTTCAATTTGCTGCCCATCTTAATCTAACTGTAATGGCTGTAGCATTGCAATTTGGGCCTTGATATCACTAACTTCTTTATTAATGGCATCAAGAGTTTCTTTTTTGAATTCAAATTTTATAGGTCTGCAATATTTCGTAGAAGATGGTGTCTCATTTTTCCAAATATCCTTTGTTTGCGTTGAACTTGTCGAAGGCTCTGAATCTTCCAAAATCTTTTTTAATCGGAATGGTACAAACGATACCATGAACATATCTGAGTCCGAAATATTTTCACATACTACTTGTTTGTATTGTTTTTGTCCGGAAGAACCATCACATCCCCATTTACAAAAAAGAATTAACTTTGTGTTTCCATATTTCTTTAACTTATTTCCTTTTATTGATTGTAGCAAGCGTTCGGATGTGTGATCAAGTAGAGATTGTAGTTGTACCTCTGACGAAATTGATGTGATTGTAATAGTGTCTTTTAATGGCAAACAGTCCATTTTAGCAGATGTTATGTGATGATATGCTGGATACAGATTTGAGCCTTTTTCAATCGCACGCAATCTGAGCTGTATATATTGCTGTTTTGTTAATTTCAAATCCAGAAATAATGCTAATGCCTCCTCATTTGTGAATTGTTTTGCATCGCTTGGAGTTGGTATACTTTTAAGAATCCGTTTTGTTCTCAATGGACTAGCTTTAACAACTTTTTCAATGATATCCACTTTTGTCAATTGTTTCTGTGATCGCAATTGATGTAGGAAAGTATCTTGAATATTTTCATATCCGATTTCTTCATTTATATCCTTAAGCTTCCGCCTCTTGGATCTATCGCTACAGTTGTGAAGCGATCTGGACAGAAAGTTCGTTCTCTAACCAGTTTGCAAAGCTCTTATAAAATCTATCTTTGCTGTAATCAACTTTCCTGTATCGCTGTTTTAAATGTTTGATGAAAACATATAATTTATTTTCTAAGTATTTCAGTGCTATAGGAATTTAAGTTTCCTTTTTTTCGAACGTAATTTTTAACATCTTCCTCGTTTTTGTTTCTAAAATACTCTCCGGCCAATTCTTTATAGCTGAAGCTCTCCATGTTTATGAAAAACGTTGTTATTGGTCAGATATATTATATCCACTGAGTTTGCAACCGAATGTCACTTGCTTTAAAACCTTTTCATACTTTTTTTCATACCAAGTACAGGTAGAATAAAAAGGATTAAAAAACTTAAAATCCTTTTATTTATATGCTATAAAATACCTGACACAAATTTAACAACGCATTGCATAGCTATAGGGTCATGGACTATTATTAGAGTCATAAAAACAGATAAAATAAAAAGACCAAACAAAATTTAAAAAGCCCTTCTAAGGTGGGAGTCACAATATACCTGTTTAGCGTAAACGCGTGTATAAGCTCTTTATTCTACTATAGAATACGCTAGTGTGAATGTAGTGTAACGGATAAGGATGAATCAGGGTAGCTATACGTTTTTCTGATTGTGTAACATTAATAAAAATTTTTTTATGTACTACCTGTATTATGTTCGATCACGATCAATTTTCCCTATATCATAAAATTTTTTTGAAGACAATAGCACATGATTTCTTTTACTTCTGCAAACATTTTTGCGGAATAAAAAAAATTGTAAAAAACATATTAAAAAAATTTTTTTTTTTCTGAGTAATTTCATTAAAATTACCTTTCTATCAGTGGTTTTACCTTCTTAATCCCTTTTGGGCCGCAAAAGTTCTATTCTTCTAAAGTTGAAATTTGACAAAAATATAGTAGTTTAGAAATTTTTTTTTGAGTAATTTCATTAAAATTAAAAAAGTGTTAAACAGACGGGTCTAAACGGGTACAAGAGTGTATACAGGGTAAAAGAAAACACTTTCACCTTTCTATCAGTGGTTTCACCTTCTTGGTCCCTTTTGGGCCGCAAAAGTTCTATTGTACTAAAGTTGAAATTTGACAAAAATATAGTAGTTTAGAAATTTTTTTTTGAGTAATTTCATTAAAATTAAAAAAGTGTTAAACAGACGGGTCCAAACGGGTACAGGAGTATATACAGGGTAAAAGAAAACACTTTCACCTTTCTATCAGTGGTTTCACCTTCTTGGTCCCTTTTGGGCCGCAAAAGTTCTATTGTACTAAAGTTGAAATTTGACAAAAATATAGTAGTTTAGAAATTTTTTTTTGAGTAATTTCATTAAAATTAAAAAAGTGTTAAACCGACGGGTCCAAACGGGTACAAGAGTATATACAGGGTTAAAGGAAACACTTTTACCTTTCTATCAGTGGTTTCACCTTCTTGGTCCCTTTTGGGCCGCAAAAGTTCTATTCTAGTAAATTTGAAATTTGACAAAAATAAAGTAGTTTAGAAAATATGTCCTAACATCTCAAATACAAATAACATAACAGTCGCAAATATTACCTTTTTAAAGCTAACTAGACTACCAACCTAGCAAAAAAGCAAGCAGGTCATTATCGCTGATAGTTTTTGTGCAATGATAATTTCTTTCGGTTTAAATATTAAAAAAAAACACTTTTTTCTGAATTAAAAAAAAAAGTTGTGTTTAACAACATGGCACAACCAAAATTTCCAATATTTTGACCTCATTTTTTGGCTACCTTAGTTTTAATATGTTTACTATTAAATCAAATTAAAATTTTTGAAATCGGTGACAAACAAAAATTGGACTTTTGGCCAATGAAATAAAATTTTCAGCCACTGTGCGCCGGGCAGTCACACAGTACATGCTCCGTCGTTTCGTCCCCGTTTAGACACAGTCTGCATTCCTGATCCCCAGCCAGGCCCATCCGATAAAGGTGGTATTTGATCGTGTGGTGACCAGTCAGGTAGGCCACCAGCAGTCGCAGATCCCGTCTGCCGAGACCATCCGTCCTCATTACTTTTCCAGGAGAGATAAATTTCCTTGCCTGACGCATTCCCGGAAGCGATACCCAGTATCCCCTATGTTCGCCCAGAGCCCAGTCCTCCATGAGGGACTGGACCTCTGCCCAACTTAATCCACAGAAGGGCTCTGGACCCATCAACCGGGCGTTAGAACCAGCCCTGGCCAGCTCATCAGCCATTCCATTACCCGGGATCCCTGAGTGCCCCGACACCCAGCAGAGCGTCACTCTGCTCCTAGTCCCCAGCTCCTGTAGCTTTTCACGGCACTCCGCCACCAGCCTCGAGGACATTCTCCAAGAAGAGAGTGCTTTAATGGCCGCTTGGCTATCTGTGAAAATCACAATACTGCCGCCAACCATTCCCCTATCAAGAATGTTGCTGCAACACACATCAATGACGCAAATCTCGGCCTGAAAAACACCCGCTGATTCGCCCATTGCCATCGAGAGTCGTGTATTAGGTCCAAAAACCCCTGCACCAATTCCGTGCTCCGATTTTGACCCGTCAGTATACCAGTGCAATTCATGGTTTCCCCCACATGGATTCCCAACACTCCAGGACCTCTCGTCCGGAATGATTGCCCTGAACCTTCTGTTGAAGACCCGTTCCGTGGTCATTATGTCTGCCCTTGTACAGACAGATAGGCCTGGAGCCATGTCCATCAAGCTAGCATGCCCCTGGACCTCAGCAAGTCCCGATGTCAGCTTGATCCTAGGAAGACTGGACATAGCAGTCCTCCTTATATGGATGTGTAGTGGCAGTATGCCCACTATAACCTCCAGTGCTGCCGTGGGACATGTGCGCATCACCCCCGTCAGGGCCAGACACACCATCCGCTGCAGCTTGTTGCACCTCCTCATTGCAGTCTCCTGCCGAATCTTAGGCCACCATACCAATGATCCGTAAGTAACTATCGGTCTGACCATCGTAAAGTATAGCCATTTTACCATACTTGGACTAAAACCCCCAGTTCTCCCAAAGAAGCTCTTGCATGCCCAGAAGGCCCTTACCGCCTTCCCGAGGGTTTGATCCAAGTGCGAGTTCCAATTGAGCCGTCTGTCCAGAACAATTCCCAGATATTTGACCTCATTGGAATACTCAACCTCCACTTCGTCCACCACTAGCTTCTCAAGCCTGTAGTTGTACCTCCTCGTGAACGGTATCATGACCGCCTTGTTAGGGTTGATACTCAACCCCCTTTCATGGCACCATCCAAGAACCCTATTGAGAGCACCCTGCATCACCTCCGTGATGGTGCTCTCGAACTTTCCAGTCACCACTATTGCCAGGTCGTCCGCATAGCCAATGGCCTTAAGGCCATATCTCTCGAGTTTGACCAGCAGATCATCAATCACCAGGCACCATAATAGAGGTGATAGCACCCCCCCCCCCCCCCCCCTGTGGACAACCCTTAACAGCACTGATGCTGACACTAGTGTCATTCCAGGAGGCAGTGATTTTCCTTTCCCTCAACATAGCCCCGATCCAGTTGACCGTGAGCTCGTCTATCCGCTTCCGCGCCAGAGCATCCGTGACAGAACCGTAGCTCGTGTTGTCAAAGGCACCCTCCACGTCAAGAAATGCACACAATGCGATCTCCCCATTACGTTGTGCCTTTTCTATCTGCGCAACCAAATGGTGCAATGCCACCTCAGTCGACTTACCCTTTTGGTAAGCAAACTGCGTTCGGTGCAATGGTGTGGAAGCCTGCAGTTTTTCCCTGATGTGCAGGTCCAGTAGCCGCTCAACAGTCTTCAGCAGAAATGATGTAAGGCTGATATGTCTATAAGATTTCGGCTTCTCCAGCGGACTGTTGCCAGCTTTGGGAATAAATACAACCCTGACCGTACGCCAAGTAGTCGGAATGTATCCCCAGGTGAATCTTGCCTTAAAAAGAGCGGTACCTCCTGGTGACTTGAATGGGCCGAACGAGCCAACTGCCCACCGTACCCTATCCTCATCGAAAATTCTACCGGCTAAGCCATTAGCCCGGCGAGTCCCCGGGATTGCCGTCTCGACGTTTGTGTGCTCAATATCATCCACAACAGTTGAGCCCGGAAAGTGTACCCGTAGCAAGGTTTCCAAAGTCTCCCTGCGGTTTGTCGTGAAGGAACCATCTGTCCTCTCCACCAGACCCACTCCATTTGAGTGTCCCTTGGTCATTACCCTGTGAAGTCTTGCCGCGCTAGGGAGGCTTGCGACACTACTGCAAAAGTTCCTCCATGAATCCCGTTTGGATTTGCGTAAGGATTTGTTATATTCTGTTAGGGCACCTTTGTACTCCTGCCAGTTTTTGGTCCGTTTTGCCCTGTTGTTGAATAACCTCCTGACATGCCTCCGCTTCTGCTCGAGCGTTTTATTCCACCATGGAGTCCTACGGCATACTCCCCCGAAAGGAGGAGAGCAATGTTTCCTCAACAAGGTTGGATGCTAGCTCAATCTCATCAACAGACCCGATATCTGTCATTAGGAGCTCAGCCTTCCGGTTCACAAGGGACCTGAACTCATTCCATTCCGTTCGTCTTGGATTGTAAGCGCCTGTACGCAAATTATCCCCCCCCCCCCCCGGTATGTCAAACCTAATATGTTGATGGTCCGACAGCGAGGCCTCGTCCGTAACCCTCCAGTTGCGAATTGAATCGCGCAAAGCGCCGCTAACCAGTGTAAGGTCTAATACCTTCTCCCTGATCGCATTAATAAAGGTAGGCTTGCAGCCGACATTGGCTATGTCTAAGTTTGTACCTACCAGATATTTCAGTAGTAACTCAGCTCTTTTGTTAATGTTGCTGCTACCCCAAACGGTGTGATGGGCATTGGCATCGCAGCCCAGGATAAGCTGCTTCCCATGCATACCGCAGTACAGCACCAGGTCCGCCACCTCTTTCGGTGGGGCTATATCTTCTTCGCCGGGGAAATAGGCCGTCGCGACGACGATCTCCGACGACCCCCGTTCAGTGGGTATGGTCATCTGTGCTGCCACTAGATTTCTGAAAATAAAATTAGTCAATGGAGTAATGTCAACACAATTGTCGACAAGCAACGCTACGCGCGGCTTGTCCACTGACCGATCATAAATCAGCTTACTTGATTGGGATAGTAGTCCCCGGATCTGGCCACTATTGATCCATGGCTCCTGCAAAAGCGCAAGGCTGATGTTTTCTTCGGCAAAGATCCTGCACAACGTGGCCGACGCCCTTTTGGCGTGATGCAGGTTTGCCTGTAGCTCCTTAATGGTGCCCATCGCTATTCCTAATGGACCGCTGCACCAACTCCCCCAAACGGTTTCGTCGGGGTCCCTTCCCTCGCGACCCTTTGGTCGGTTTTTCTGATCTTTCCACAGGGTTGGGTGTGCTGCTTTTGGCCGGGGGTTGAGGCTTTCGGACGATTTCCGCCACACCTCCCTTGTCCGCCCGTTTATTCCCGCGAGCATAAGCTGCCTTGCTGGTAGACGGGCCATCCTCAAGGGCGAATTCTCCCCCTTTGATTTGTGACGATTTACCAGCTTTCCTTGCCGCATTCCCCGCTGGATTCTCGCCCTTGTTTTTCGCCACCATCCTTTGAACCAGTGTTCTTGAGGTGCAGTCTCACTTGCCCAAAGCAGTAGCAGTAGTAGTAGTAGTAGTAGTAGTAGTAGTAGAAGTAGTAGTAGTACTTTCAAATGAATCATTATGAATCGCTTATAAATCCTCATAAGATAAAAACGTTTAAAAAGAAAATCTAATTTGAAATAAGAATAATCATTTTTAAAATTTTTGATTTTAAAAATCTTATATTTTTACTTAATTGATATATTTTTTCATAAAATTTAGTTATTATTATTGATTTCATTATAGTTATTTCCACATTATTTTTAAGAAACTAATTAATAAATAGATATATTTTAATGGTTATTGTATTTGAATAAATATATGTTTCTGCTTTATTTTATTATAACAAAAATTAATATATTAATGTAAAGTAGAATTTTTATAATAAAATTCAACTCTCATTCTATATCGTTTATTTTTTGATTGAATCTTACTTACTTCACACTACAAATTCAATTTTAATTCTAAATTATTGAATTATGAATCCTCTATCTATTTGTATAATATGTATTCTTACAATTTATCTGTCTTATTTAATAAAAAAATCGCTCCCAGAATTTACGGCCTGCCAAAAATTCATAAAAGATATACTCCACTTCGGCCAATTGTTTCCTCTATGCAAGTTCCCTGTTATAGACTCTCAAAACATGTGGGACAAATACTAAAACATATTATTTCAGACGAATATAACATCAAAATTCAAATGAACTAAAAAATCAGATGAAAAATATTAAAATAGAAGAAGACGAGATTTTAATATCATTTGATGTCGTTTCCCTGTTTACGAATATGCCGGAACATATGGCAATAAAAAATATAATGGGAAAATGGGAAACGATAAAGAACTTCACAAAAATTCCAAGCTCGAAGTTTCTAAAAATACTTAATTTTTGTCTCTCCGATAATAACTATTTTGTGTTTAATAAGAAAATTTATAGCCAGATATTTGGATTGCCTATGGGCAACCCTCTTTCTCCTACAATAGCCGACATAATACTTGATAGCCTACTTGACGAAGCGATAAATGAACTAAAGAAGAAGAATATCCATTTTAAGTACATAGTTAAATATGTAGACGACATATTAGCGATAATCAAAATTAAAGATAAAGATGAAATACTGAATGTTTTAAATACTTACCACAACAAAATTCAATTTACCACAGAATTGGAAGAAAATAAACAGATTGCCTATCTAGATACTAAGATACACAGGGACAATAACAGGATCACGTTTGATTGGTATGCTAAGGAATCATCATCAGGAAGACTAATGAACTTCAATGCTACACAGCCTAAACATCAAATTATTAATACGGCTAAAAATTTTATTTTCAGAGTTTTAAATATTAGTGACCAACAATTTCATGCCAAAAATATTAAAAATATAAAACTTTTATTAATCAACAATAGTTTTCCAATTAAACTCATTTATTCATTAATTGAACACACACAGCTAAAGTTAAAAAATAATATCACTACTCAAAATACTGATAAAAAGGAAAATACTTTTTTCAGTGTACGATTTATTCCTGGTTTAACGGATAACAAAAATATAAAAACAACAATAGAATCACAAAACATATGTTTTGCTTATACTCCTAACTCCACACTCAGCACAATTTTTTCAAATGTAAAAGCACCGATTGAAAAACAACAACAATGCAATGTTGTGTATGAACTTGAATGTATGGGAAATGACGAACAGAAATGCAATCAAATATATATAGGTACGACAAAACGATCATTGCAAACAAGAATGATTGAACATAAAAACGACATAACAAAACTTAGAGAATCAACAGGGTTGGCAACACATATTCTGTCATCTGGACATAAAATCAACTTTGATGACGTTAAAATTTTAGACATAGAGGGTGGAGAAAGAAAAAGGTACACAATAGAAAGCTTACGTATACAACAAAAAATAGAAAGAACAATACAAAAAGGAGGATACTGACAATATAAATACAAGCTATAGAGTTGCAATATAACTTCATACTGTGATATTAATTTTTAAGCTGTAGTTTTATTTTATTTTTGTGTTAAATGTTCTTTGTTTTTTGTAAAATTTATTTATATTTAGTTTAATGTGAAAATGACTGTTAAATTTGTAAGTTTAAAGAAAAAATATTTGGTGTATTTATGTTTTATTAATGTATTATAATTTGTTAATTAAATAGACGTAACCCTGATGAAGTCAACAAATAATTGACGAAACGTTGGAAAATATGTAAAGAAAAGTTTTTTAATAATTAGTATTGTGGTTATTTTGTTGAACTATTTATGGTTTTTAATCCAAATTTTTAATATTTTTAATTAGGCTTAAGTTCATGAAATTTAATTTTCATTAAATTATTCTTATGAAGAAAGGAATTTTACAACATGAAAATTAATTAAATTTGTTATTGATAATCCTTCATTCCTGACGTGGCTAAAAATATTAAAAATTTGGATTAAAAACCATAAACAGTTCAACAAAATAACCACAATACTAATTATTGTTAAAGCTAAGGCACGAGCTCTATGTGTACATTTGTCCTTCAAGTTGTGCTGAAAAAGGTCAACAGAAAAGAGAAAGACAAAATGAAAAAACAAAAAAAAATGTACTTGGACTTCAAGAAAAATTCTTGACAAAAGTACGAAAAAACAGAAGTAAGGAAAAAACATGTAAAATCAATTAAAAGTGATAATCATTCAGGAAAGCAAATTTCGATCTACCAAATGTTAAAATACAATTTGGTTTAAGGATTGATGTTTGACTATTGACGTCAGCAGTCGTCGATGGCTGCGAGTGTAAGACGGCAAATCCATCTGAGGAGATCGAGTGGTTGCGATCGAAACATGTCATGGTAACCTGCCGGCCAGGGTTCGAGCCCGAGCCACGTCAAGAATGAAGGATTATCAATAACAAATTTAATTAATTTTCATGTTGTAAAATTCCTTTCTTCATAAGAATAATTTAATGAAAATTAAATTTCATGAACTTAAGCCTAATTAAAAATATTAAAAAAAAAGAAAAGTTTTTTATTTACATAAAATAATATAGGCCTAATTAGCTGACTTGGTAAAATTCAAACATAAAATATTATTTAAATTTGGACAAATAACACATTAGTATTGATTGTTTTAATTTTTATATTTAAAATTGTTATTTATTTATTTATTTATTTTTTTTTGTTTTTTCATATAACAATCTTATAATCTAAATAACAATGGTTGAATCTTAGAAACTATTTAATATATATAAATAATTCGTTAAGCTCAAGGTCAGGTTTTTTATATTTTTTTATTTATTCAAAAAAATTTTTTTTTCCAATATTTCGAAATCGACTGGATCTCATCTTCAGGGTACTACAATTATAATTAACAAAATATAAAAACATAATTTTCATTAAATGAATACATTTTGTCCCACTGTGTCATAAAACATATAAACAGAAATAAGCGCACAAAAAAATAAAAACTTACAAGAGGAACAATAATAAAAAACACGTCACACACGGTTTTACATTTAAAATTGCACTAATTCCTTATTCTATTTTTGTTTATTATATGTCTATATTGTTTATTATTTTATATTATTTACATTAAAATTACAACAAAAGGTCGAACAACACACATATTGAATATTTATTACGGAGAGCACGCCGTTAATACAAAAGAAAATGGTTTACAACAATATAAAACAAAAACATCATAACAATAAAGGATATATAAACAAACATAAATCCATCAAACAACATCAAATGAACACAAAATCAACAATAACCTTTTTGATTAAGTGCAGAAATACAGGTATTATACCAAACTTTTTATACAATTCCACCAAAAATGTACAAAACATATTTAAAACCAATGAAATGGTTCCCCCCAAAATATATAGTAGCCTAAATACAATATTAGAAAACTTCCACCGAAAACTATTAAACCTTCTGATTAAACAAAAACATGAAATCGAAAAATGTAACAACACAACAATAAACGAATTAGAATCGAACATAAACAAAAGATTGACGACTGAAGAACAAGAACAATTCTGGAATAGCGAAAAATTACTTTCACTTAAAAGAAATAAAATTATAAAAAATAGGCATAAAACCAAAATTTGAAACATTAAGAGAAATACAAAGAAGAGAACTTAATATAATAGAAAATGAAAAATGGTTTATAAACAAATCCAACACTGAAATACCTGACGATATCAAGTGGCTCCTTTCGTTGGGACAAAAACATACTGTCCCTACTGATAAAAAACAATTCCCTTTATTTAAAATGATTGCCGACGGGGAGGATTCTATTCAAACATTACAAGACAAAGAGGGTCAAGAAACGGCTAGAACAAAATTTCAATGTTAGAGAATCACATGAACAAACAACACTTGAATAGGAGGGAAAGATTTGTACTTAACACAATGGGACAGGCGAAAACTTTTTTGAACAAAAATAAAAATATACTAGTTCTTAATGCCGACAAAGGAAACGTTACCGTCGCAATGGACAAACAAGATTATGAATCGATAATGAATGATATTTTAAGCGATATGATGACCTTTAGAAGAATTGATAAAGATCCCACATCAGCTTTACAAAGGAAAAATAATGAATTAGTAGATAAACTTTACAATCTAAATATAATAACTGTGATAGAGAAACGAAGACTTAAACATGACGCGGCTTTTGCACCAAGAATTTAGGGATTACCGAAGATCCATAAGGAAGAATTCCCACTTAGACCAATCTGTGCATCAGTAAACTCACCATCTAGTGAATTATGTAAGTTTTTAATGAATATCTTGAAGAAACTAACAGTGGATTCAGAGTTTAATGTAAGGGATGCGGTGCAATTTAGGAGTAAGGTAAATAACTCTGCAATAGAAGATGACGAAAAATTAGTTTCTTTTGACGTAATATCGCTTTTTCCGAGCATACCGGTTGATTTTGCAATTGACGTGATCAAAGATAAGTGGGAGGAGATCGAGAAATTAACAACAATACCCAAAGATTTATTTTTTAAAATATTAAAATTTTGTATTAAGGAAAATCGTTATTTTAAATATAAAGACAAAATCTATACACAAAGGAAGGGATTACCTATGGGATCACCAGCGTCCCCTATCGTGGCCGATATCGTGATGGAGGAACTTTTGCAGACTTGCATTCAAAGATTGGACTGTAAACCGAAAATTCTAACTAAATATGTGGATGACCTTTTTGGTATTGTAAAAACCAACGCCATAAATGAGATGCTAGAGGAGTTGAACCGCTTCCATACACACATAAAATTCACTTTGGAACAAGAAATAAATGGACAATTACCATACCTTGATACTCTGGTAATTAGATCGGGTAACAAACTGAAAATAGACTGGTATCAAAAACCTACATCGTCAGGTAGAATAATAAACTTTCATTCGTGCCAGCCAGAAAACATTATTATGAACACCGCCAACAACTTAATAAAAAGAGTTTTAACTATAAGTGATGCACATTTTCACCAGGATAATATGACGAAAATAAAAGAAATATTGAAGAAAAATGCATTCCCAGACAATAATATTAAAAGACTCATACAAGTAGAACTAGACAAACCAGAGAAATAGATGGAAATCAAAAATGGTATAAATCAATGACATATGTGCCAGGAATTTCCGAGAGGATTGAAAAATCTGACATCTATGATAAGGAAAACTATAAAATAGCACCTAGATCGGAAAACACTTTACGACAACTTTTTTCAAACACCAAAAGTAAGCTGGATAAAATGGAAAAATCTAATTTGATTTACAAAATAAATTTTAATGGTGACGAAACCAATGTATGTAAAAAGGTATATGTTGGTACAACAAAAAACAAACTTAAGACAAGATTAGCAGGACATAAATCTGACCTGAAAAATATAAATAAAACTTCAACACAAAAAACCGCACTTCTAGCCCATTGTGCAGAAAAAGGGCACACACCAAACTTCGACAATGTGGAGATATTGCAAAGAGAGGAAAAATACCATAGATGCTATACACTAGAAATGTTAAATATAATAAACACAAGCAAAGAGTACCGAATGAACTTAAAGAGTGATTTAGAGACGAGCTCAGCAAAACAATATAGAGATATAATAAACAAAAATAGAATAAGGAATTAGTGCAAAACATAAAAATGAATTAGTAAAACCGTGTGTGACGTGTTTTTTATTATTGTTCCTCTTGTAAGTTTTTATTTTTTTGTGCGCTTATTTCTGTTTATATGTTTTATGACACAGTGGGACAAAATGTATTCCTATAATGAAAATTATGTTTTTATATTTTGTTAATTATAATTGTAGTACCCTGAAGAAGAGATCCAGTGGATTTCGAAATATTGGAAAAACAATTTTTAAATAAATAAAAAAATATAAAAAACCTGACCTTGAGCTTAACGAATTATTTACATTAAAATTACAACAAAAGGTCGAACAACACACATATTGAATATTTAATATATATTTACCCAATAAAAAATGGAGCTTCCAACGAAGCAGGTTTGTAAGGGAGAAACATCAACTTTTCGCTTGCCATTGCGTTTACGGAAGACATGAATTTTATATGACGAGTTCCCACTTTGAAGCAATACATTTTTGACACATAAAGCGCATTAATCAGCGCATATAAAAATTGTTGAATGTAACGATCAGCTTTACAAACTGAATGTTTTGATACCGTTATTTTTTAGTATTCTCCCTTACAAACCTGCTTCGTGGTAAGGGAATGCCGTAGCACTTGAAATGTTATTTTTTTTTAATAAAAGTTGTTGAGAGTTCTTTCACTTACTTTACTGCATTTCTGTATGTCTTATTGCGTAGCGCATATTTGTGCGCTTATTTTTTTAAATGTACCTTTATTGCTTCGTAAAATGATAAAATTTTTTATTGGGTATATACTTATAATCTAAATTATAATGGTTAATTTCTTATAAACTATTTCATTTATATTAAATGTTTATTTGACTCTTTAAAACTACTTTTTCCATATTTATATTCTTATAAACTACTTAATCTATATTTATATTTTTAGAATTTAATCATCAACTTCTATCAATAGATATTTGATGATGTTGATAGGGGATAATTAATATCTTCTTTAAGTAGAATATCATTATCATCGTCATATTCCATATGATCCTTATGCAAACTTAAATTTGTTGATGGTGGTGATGATGATGCTGGTGATGAAGGTTCATTTATTTGATATTGACGCCATGCATATGTATCAACACCATCTTCTCTTATGAAACGCTTATCATCTAAGTAACTTAAAACTAACTTACTAATATGCTGCGTATAAATTTCATGTATTTTAGATTTAAATATATACATGGAATCATAACATAATTTCTTATCAACTAAACATTTCCTAAAATCACTTATATTTAATTTATTAGTTACTGAGTGTTTAACACCTTTTATTTTTTTAATTTCTCTATTCTCCCTATCTATTTTAACTGAATACAATTTTGCTCTTAAGCCAATGAATTCCTTTATAACTTTTCATCTGCATTCATCCTTCCTCATACTCAATACTTTTTTATTCAACAATGGGAAACGCATCCTATTTATAGTTTGAAATATATTCTATACAGAAAAATCACAATTGAGGAGCCGCACAAAAAAAATGGACCTGTTCAGTGCTTAAACTGCCAAGAATTTGGCCATACCAAGGCATACTGCTACTTACTCCCTGTCTGCGTAGTATGTGGTGAACTACACGGTACAGTTTCTTGCGATAAGTCTAAAACCGACCCCAACGTAATAAAATGTAGCAACTGTGGCGGTAATCACACTGCCAATTATAGAGGATGCCTTGTATATAATATCGTCAAACACCGAAAACAAATACCCCTCAAATGCAGGTTGCAAATCAAGAAAACACAAATGCAATTCAAGCCCCCCAGCCTAGTAATAACAGAACCTCTTACGCTAACGTCCTAAAATCAAACCATCAGCCAATGCATGGTGCCTCGCCAAGTAATGATGAAACTCCAGTTTCTAATTTAAGTCGTTTAGAAAAACCATGGAAACATTAGTGCAAACAGTAAATAATTTTACGAACACAATGGGTAATATGATGCAGGAAATTCTTAGAATGCAATCGATGTTATTACAAGCTGTACTTAACAAACCATGAACGGTTTAAAAATTTGTTTTTGGAACGCAAACGGCATCCGCCAACATAAAAATGAATTAGAATACTTTCTTAAAAATAAACAAATTGATGTCATGATGATTTCTGAAACTCATTTGACCTCAAGAAATACGTTTAAGGTCAATGGTTATATACTATATGATACCAACAGGCGCGGATCTAGCTCGAGCCTTACGGGGGGGAAATTTTGTATGATACAAAAAAGTTAAAAACTTGGAATAAAAGTTTATTAAAAACAATGTGTATATATTATATAAAAAACAAAACAATAAGGTTAAATAAAATATAAAATTAATCTTTTTAAATAAATAAATTGTGATTTCCTTGTGAGGCAAATAGATAGTGCAGTCTATCTTCGGTCATTGTTGATCTGAGCCATGTTTTTATTCGACGATGGGTAGGAAATAACCTCTAGCTCGTAGCATTACTGACGAGCATTGACACGAAAATTTGAAATATTTTTTTTTAGATTTGGGTAGATATCTTCATCACAGTTTATTAAAACATTTACAACGTTATCTGATAGATTTTCAGATATTTTCCATGTTTGTTGCCAATGTAACAGTTCAGGCTCAAGTTAAGATGTGTTAATCTCGTTTATCAAACATAATCAGCTCATCAGCTAGTTGTGATTTTAAAATAAATGATATAATATTTAATGGAATATAAGACTCGATGTATAATTTAATTTTTCTTTTAAAAAATATGTATTTCGACGATCATTAATACAATTATTGTTACCAAATACTACCCCACCCCTGATCTCTTAATGTTATACATGAATTTTACATTATTTTAGGTGCTTTTTGAGCTTAAAATAGCACTTACAGCAGACTCATCACAATATAAATTTCGTTAAAAAAAAGATTGATATTGATTCATACATTCATTAATAATCACAAAATTAGTTTATATATATAATTTGTTTTGTTAAAATAAATAAAATTGGGTTTATTATAGGTATAGTACTGAAAAACTGTAGCGTGTGTTGTAAGGCGTGCGTCACAAAGGGTTCACGGCTTTTATCAAAAAATTACAAAATTTTTAAGCTGCGAATAAGTGATTTTAGAGTTCTCTCATATTCACCTTTCTTTTAGGAATTAGACTTTGTATACCTTATGATGCAAAATTCGCTAAAAATTAGGAAAACACACTTCAACTTTTGAAGTTGCTTCTAATTTTTGTGGCGTGCGTCACAAAACTTTGTGATCAATTATTTCGCAACAAAAGCCTGCTAAGAAATTATGATATATGCCATTCGTAAGTACATATTAATGTCACTAAATACTATATATAAGTTGAAGCTATCTCTTTTGAAATGCCAAAAAAAAGTTTATATATCAATCAGAAAACACGTGTGAATGTAGCGTTCGTTACGCAGGATTTGCCCATATGACTTGATTTTACTTTGAGGTAGAAGTTTAAGTATGTTCAAAACATTTAGGATATCTATTGGGAAAGGTGTTTCGAAATCTTCTAAAATAAATTCAATAAGAGGAATGTAACCTACAACTCGGTAGTAATCTTCCACATTTTGGAAGTGATTATTTCGTTCAAATCTTGTCTTTTCGATTGGAACCTCGATCTAAACGCAAATAACTTTAACTTTTTAAAAAATCGCTTTAAATTGTTCTTCGGCTTTATTTCTTTTTTCTTCAAGGCACATGATATAAATTTTGATAAGGCTTGATCCTTTTTGAAGATCTATATCTTGCTTTTGTAAAATGATACTAAGTGGCTGTGTTACAATAGGTATCACACTTAATATGTATATTCCGCAAATAAGTTCAAAAGTACTAAGGAGTTCCTTAATATAAAGATAGTATCTCTTTCCACTCAGACATTTTTTCCAAAGCTTCTACTATATGATGTACACTTGTTGCAAAGTGTAAAGCTGAGTCGTGACGGTCCACCCATCTTGTCTCGCATAATGTAGAGAGTTTGGCTCCCAAATACTTTACTAAAACTGTGTTTTGCCTGGGATGATTATATTTAAAAAATTTTGTCGTTTCTTTAACAAATGATACAACTTTTTGTATTAGTGGCACTTTATTGCTTTTAGAAATTGAGTTGTTTGATTTATGGGAATAGCATGGCGTTTGTTTCGCATTTGTCGCGGTTTCCAGGATTTGTTAACACCCATTTGTTCCAACTCCTACACAATTTTTTAGGTCAAGACCAAAATTTGTTAAAGCTTTAAGAACTATTGATGATAGTGCCTTCGGATCACTTGACACATCAACGTCATCCATATACTATGAAGCCTCTGCAAATGCTTTTACAACAAAGTCAATCAATTCATCCCTAACATCTTTTTTGTTGTATGTTGAAATATCTTAAAGATAAGGAAATCAAAAATTATCGAATAGAATTTTGATTCATATAACACATAAATATATACATAAATATTGCAAATACGTAAGCTTTTTAATAATTCAACCGCACGCATTATCAAGTCAAGCGTTTAGTCTTTCGATATAGATGGCACCTGCTGGGATTGAATGAAGAATAATAAGTATTTGAATACGGTAAACTAGATGTTTCATTGGAAATATCTAATAAATAACTATAAGGATTAAGATTTGGATACTTATTGAAAATTTCGTTAGAGATTCAATAAAAAAAAAAACAAATAATCTTGCTGGGATTTCCAAAAATTTTGTACTTTAAAAAAAGTATTATTATTAGGAATTCTTGTATTATCGAAATTAACAAAACATGTTTTTATAATTTACGGGGGGGAAATTTCCTTATTTCACCCCCCCTGAATCCGCGCCTGGATACCAAGGACTCTCTAGATAGAGCTTGTGGAGGTTCTGCCATTTTAATAAAAACCCGAGTCAAACACTATCTAATGTGTAATCATCGTGAAGATTACCTCCAAGCAACGAATATTTGCGTTGAGGAATTAAATAGAAACCTAGAAATTTCATCGTTATACTCCCCGCCTTGATTTTTAATATCGGAGGACCAATATTATAAATATTTTAAATCATTAGGACCGTGTTTCCTAGCCGCTGGCGTTTATAACGCTAAACATAACTTTTGGGGGTCGCGACTTAGAACACCAAAGGGTCGTGTTTTATTAAACACAATTTCTAAAATGGATTTAAATGTGGTGGCGGACAACCAACATATTGGCCCACTGATCATCAAAAAATTCCAGATGTCATCGATTTCGGCGTGGTTAAAAACATTCCCATAGAAACGATTCATATTGAAGCTTCCCTAGAATTATCTTCCGACCACACACCTACAATTGTTACTATAATGAACCCCAATAGAATTGTGCCTCCGACTGGTTACTTAGCGACGACAGCTACGCAAATTAATTGGTTAAAATATAAAAAATATCTCAGTACCCATTGCACAGAAAATATTCCGCTCAGTACACCGGATTATGTAGATCGCTCTATTGACAATTTTGACAGTTTTCTGAAACTAGCTGTTCGACATTCCAATATTGCCCCCAAAAAAACAAAAACTATTAAAATATATTCCACAGATGTCGAGCATCTTTTGTCTGAAAAAAGGAGGGCTCGAAGAGAGTGGCAATTGCACAGATCCCCTCAACTTAAGAACTTACTTAAAGAGTGTACAAAAAGACTAAGAAAGTTACTGCAGACTCAGAAAACGGCTTCTCTGGAAAAATATCTTAAGGAACTTGATGCAACCCCACAATCAGACTACTCATTATGACGTGCAGCTAGAAATCACAAAAGGCCAGTTGTCTCTAAACCACCATTAAGAAACTTAAATGGAATTTGGGCAAGAAATGATGTTGAAAAAGAAATGATTTAAAAAACGTATTTACCCCAAATATATCTCACGATATTGCGGTCGAGTTACCACCTGTTGCAGCTAGAGCAGCTGTTCCCCTAAGATTTGAGTGAAGAGAAATCGAAAAGGCTTTTTGTGATTTAAGCCCCAAGAAGGCTCCTGGTTTTGATAAGATCAGCAACAAAATGCTTTTGGAGCTACCAAGCATAGCAAAGAAAATTATTTTTTTCATTTTTAATGCTATTTTATGCCTTGAATACTATCCTCAAAAGTGGAAGGTTTCCTTAGTCACCATGATGCCTAAACCTGGAAAGGGTCACACAATAGTTGAGTCATATAGGCCTATAAGCTTACTTTCTAATATATTAAAGCTGTTTGAGAAGCTGTTAACGTCAAAATTAACCCCAATTTTAAATGAAAATATATGTATTCCTAACCACCAATTCGGCTTTAGAAGAGAACACAGCACAATTGAGCAAACCCATCGCATAGAAAATATTGTTCTGCTCTCTTCATCGATGTTTCTCAAGCTTTTGATAAAGTCTGGCATGAAAGCTTAATACATAAATTGAAGCTAAACCTTCCAGTAAACACACACAAGCTGCTAGAAAGCTACTTAGTCGGTCGAAAGTTTATTATTAAAGAAGGTGATTATTTAAGCTCTCCTCAGCAAATTGACGCTGGAGTCCCTCAGGGAAGCATTCTGGGCCCACTTTTATACTTAATATATACTTCGGATATGCCAACAAACAACTACACCCAAACTTCAACATTTGCTGATGATAAAGCTTTTCTAAGCGTGCACGAAAACAGTCAAGAAGCATCTCGACACCTACAGGATCATATATTTCAACTCGAACTATGGTTAAAGCAATGGAGGATAAAGGTCAATGAGCAAAAATGCGTACATATAACATTCACCTTGCGGCGGGAATCATGCCCCTCCCCCCCCCCCCCCCTATTAAAATCAATAATCAAATAATACCTCAAAATTCGCATGTAAAATACCTCGGTATTCATCTACATCGCCGTTTACCGTGGAAAAGCCATATAGAAGCAAAATTATCTCAAATTAAACTAAAAGCCATCTAAATTCATTGGCTTATTGGAAGAAACTCTGTTTTTAGTCTCGACTGCAAACTTCTTCTTAACAACTCTATCTTAAAGCCAATCTGGTGCTATGGTATACAGTTATGGGGCACTGCCTCGGCCTCTAATATCGAAAAAATTCAAAGGCGCCAAAATAAACTACTTCGAATAATCACAGCTGCCCCTTGGTATGTTAAAAACTCAAATATTCACAAGGATTTCAATGTTCCATTAGTTAAAACTATGATTACGAAATATGCAGTAAAATACTTAAAAAGGCTCGAATTGCACCCGAACCCACAAGCACGAAATATTTTAAATGATAGCGGCCACACTCGCTTAAGAAGAAAAGACACTGCAGCACTTATCCAATTAGATGAGCGATAAACACCTATATTAGTGAACAAAACCCGTGATGAAGAAAATTTTTGTCTGACACTGGCAGGACATAAAATAACGTATTAGGTTAAGATTTGATTAATTATTGTTAGTTCATATTTAATATATGAAGATTCAATAAATAAATAATGAACAAAAAAACAATTATCTCGCGGATATGCTGATGTTGCGAAATGGGTGCTAATATCATTTCGAATATCATCATACATGTCATTTGTTTTAACGTCATAAATGAAGGAATCGGTGTCCATATAGTTCAAACTTATATTATTGAGATATTTAGGTTTCATATAATCATAATGGAAATTATACATTTTCCATTTTGATAATTCTAATACTGAAAATCCGATGTAAATTGGTTTATTATATACAGTCTTTACTCTTCCCAACTCAA
The DNA here is from genome assembly GCA_930367215.1 of Pollenia angustigena. Lineage (NCBI taxonomy): Eukaryota > Metazoa > Arthropoda > Insecta > Diptera > Polleniidae > Pollenia > Pollenia angustigena. The sequence goes on along the minus strand of OV884056.1, from coordinate 132,238,753 downwards.
TAGCAACCATATCCTCGTGAATTGTAAGGGAACTATGGAAATTGGGTTTAGCTATAAGAGCTCTAACACCTAATCTCTTACCCCTGCTTTCCCATTCACATACAATTTTAATATCTTTAAGTTTATCAACGTTTTCCATGGTTTTACCGTATACAGCGTTATTTAATAATTTAAAGAAATTTTGTTGAAAAGAGTTTTTTGCTAACGTCCTATGGTGATTATTTAAGTCAATGTATATCTTCAACCAATTGGATTGATTAAATTGAAGAATTCTATGAATTTTCTTTAAAATCAATCCATGTTGAAGACATTGTTGTAATGTTCTGTTATGTATTATATAGTTTGTTTTATCATGTAAGTCTGCAATTAATTTTATTTGTTTCATTGTTTTTATTTTTTTATTTTCAACACAAAACGGTAAATCATTATGATAATCGTGTAATGAGGATGGATATTCTAAATCTACTTCCAATATAAAACCTAGCTCAGAATCTTCTTTAATTTGATATTAAAATTTTCTATGTCTTCAACCCATTTAAAATTTTTATAGGGCAGGTATTGAGACATTGCATGGCCATATAAATTATTTACATCTAAATACATTAGATAATTTGATTCCTTGGTGGAATCATAATCACTAATATATTTATTGTTAGCATTAGAATAACGTTTACTGCATTGTACAATACCTCCCCCAATACCTCGGAAATCAAATTTATACATGTTAATATCAGTTAGCAATTCCAACTCAATTTTAGTTGTTTTTAACATTGCATCCCATGATAGACCAGGGACTGTATAATATCGACAAGGGTCTAAATTATATATGGTTTTACAAACTTTACGGAAATTTTCAAAAATATCACATAACAAGAGAACATCTACTTTTAAATATAAAAGTAAATAATCCATTAAGGTTTTACATTGGAATGAAGACCAAACCTTTTCGGTATGTTTATAATCATCCTCACTACACGATTCATTATTAAGTTTATTGAAAAATATTGAACGGGGTGGTAATTGAGTTTCTTGGAGACGATTCACAGAATTCAAATAGTCATACGGAAAGACACCTTTACGTTTCATTAAACTAAATTTATTGTCATTGGTATAATTCGATTTTATAATATTTAAATCATCATCGGTTAAATAACTCGATAATTTGTCTAAACTAAATGACATAAATCTAAACGAATCAAGAAAACGCAATTCAATGGTTTTCTTTTCATTGACCGATATTTTTTTGGATATTGAAATGTATAATTCCTTATTTAATTTATATCACCTTCAATAGATGACAGTTCTCGTACAAACAAATGACAATCATATGCCGAGAGATTATGAAAAAAAAATTGGGATGAAACTGGCGATTTGATACTCTAAATTACATTTATTATGAGCAGGACCTCTATAATCGCCAGTTAGATGACAATGGTCAGCTACTCTATCTTCAACAGATAAAAATTCGTTACAAATATGACAATTTATATCTTCATTTTGTCTTATCTGTTTAAGTATTGTCAAGGAATTTATTGTCTTGACTATACTTAAATAATTATTGTAAATGTCTATGCTATCCTTAACTAAACTAGTGAAAAAATGGCTTGGTGAATTATCACCACTATAAATTCTAAATATATCTAAACTTGAGTCAAATGAACATTTAATGTAATAACTATAAGCAAATGGAATATGTTTTTGTGTTGATTTTACGTTCGTAGAATTTTGAATGTTTACTATTTCCAGAATACATTCAAAATCAGCGTATACAACAAAAGGCACATCCATTTGCTTTTTAAAATTTGTATAGCTTACAATAATTTTATCCAGAGAAGGCATCCTTGTCACCATTTTATTGCATTCGTCTTGATGCTGTTTTAATGATTACTCAGCTTGAAAATGGATTAAACACGTATTGCATATGTATGTTTGACCATGATGTTTGGAAAGTTGACTTCTTAGCAATCTATAATTAAATATATAAAAAAGCAGAAATGTTTTGGATTAATATAATTTATGTATATATAAGTAGTTTTATAAATATTATGAATATACCTTGAAATATTTTTGATCCATACATAATGAGATCTTTCACCGTCCTCTACCAGCAAAAAGTTGAAGTGTTTGGATTTCTCTTCTTTTGTGAAGTAGTATGGTCCCACTATAATATCACCTTCTAATCCAAACACATTCACACTTATTTCAGAATTCATTAGCTCAAAATCTCTTATTTTGTTGACCGATAGAGGAAAATTTAAATTGGTGAAATTTAATTTGATTCCATTATTCAATAGAATTATAGCATCTTCAATATTATTAATTTTATATGATGAACATCTCTTTGTATACTCAGGAGCGAGGAGGAGGGTATAGTGCTGATATTATAGCCCACTTGAAGCAGTACTCATCACGATTTTGTACGTTGACACATGCTTTTTACTTCATTATTGATGCTGGTAATGGAATGTATTGCGATCCTTTGATGGAAATATATTGGTTAATATTGATTTCGAGATGAGAAGTCTTAATTAACGCCCATCCACTATCACGCTCTTGAAATTCGCTCATCTTTTCCACAACTATATTACAATGGTTATCATAAAGCTGGTGAATCTCATATATTGTTGTTGTTGCACTAAGGATGACCATTTTCGTTTGATGAGACTTGACCTCGATAGCACGAGTCTTCTTCTTCCTTTACCAATATATATTCACAAAATAGTTCAATGTTGAATTTTATTGATGAATATTTTTGAATAATATTTAAGATTTAGATATTTTAGATTTCTGTTCACATAAAAATGTTTCTGGTATTAAATTTCCTTTATTATCATTCTTTAATATATATGTAACGATGCGATTTTTGAAGGCTGATTTAATGGATTTCACACTATTAGTATCAGTAGATTTGTCACAATTAGATTTATGGTTTTTTGTCCTCAAATGATAATGATAATTTAATTTTGGAATATGTTTATTACATGCATCGCAATAAACATCATTAGCTTTTTCCATTTCTTTAATGTGTTCTGTAAGATGTGCATGTTTTAAAAACTCATTGCGATTTGAAAATTTTAAGCTACATGTTAAACACTTCCATGATGAGGACGGACCATCATGATACAATCTAATATGACGATTTAAACTTATGTTTTGTGTAAATTCTTTTTTACAATATTCACATATATAAAGAGCCATTTTATTTAATAATTTGATTTTTTTTTTTATTTAATAAAAATTTTATGTACACTGGATAAATTGTCAAACAAGACTGATTTCAATTGAGAAATAGCAGCGGTATTTATACTCAAAAATTTTACCACTTATCATATTTGATGCAGTCACGTTATTATTGTTTAGCCTAAAATTTAAAAATAAGGGGCGGGGCTTATTTCAGTAGAATAAAAGAATTTCAGAAAACCAACATGTTTGGTTTGGTTTGATATTGTTGAGTCATCTTTATTCATGTATATTCTTAGTTGTTGTAGATAAGGATTAATATTAAGGGTTAATTAACGCCCACCTACTATCACGCTCTTGAAATTCGCTCATCTTTTCCACAACTATATTACAATGGTTATCATAGATCTGGTGAATCTCATCTATTGTTGTTGCTGCACTTCGGATGACCATTTTCGTTTGATGAGACTTGACTTCGATAGTGCACGAGTCTTATTCTTCCTTTACCAATATATATTCACAAAATAGTTCAATGTTGAATTTTATTGATGAATATTTTTGAATAATATTCATCAACAATTGGCCTATTTAAGATTTCTGTTCACATAAAAATGTTTCTGGTATTAAATTTCCTTTATTATCATTCTTTAATATATATGTAACGATGCGATTTTTGAAGGCTGATTTAATGGATTTCAAACTATTAGTATCAGTAGATTTGTCACAATTAAATTTATGGTGTTTTGTCCTCATATGATAATGATAATTTAATTTTGGAATATGTTTATTACATGCATCGCAATAAACGTCATTAGCTTTTTCCATTTCTTTAATGTGTTCTGTAATATGTGCATGTTTTAAAAATTCATTGCGATTTCAAAATTTTAAGCTACATGTTAAACACTTCCATGATGAGGACGGACCATCATGATACACTCTAATATGACGATTTAAACTTCTGTTTTGTGTAAATTATTTTTTACAATATTCACAAATATAAAGAGCCATTTTATTTTATAATTTGATTTTTTTTTATTTAAGACTGATTTCAATTGAGAAATAGCAGCGGTATTTATACTAAAAAATTTTACCACTTATCATATTTGATGCAGTCACGTTATTATTGTTAAGCCTAAAATTTAAAAATAAGGGGCGGGGCTTATTTCAGTAGAATAAAAGAATGTCAGAAAACCAACATGTTTGGTTTGGTTTGATATAGTTGAGTCATCTTTATTCATGTATATTCTTAGTTGTTGCAGATAAGGATTAATATTAAGGGTTATAAGAATTTCATCATTATGTGAAATCTTAAAATAAAGTAACAACAAAACAAAAAAAACTTTAAAAACAATGCAAATTCAGCATTACATACATATACATATATATTAGCGTGGCCGTTAGTTGTATGGAGAACTTTTTTTTTTTGATTTCTCATATTATCCCCCCCCAAATCGGTTCAGTTTTATGTAAAAAAAAATACAAAAAAATTTCGTTGCGATAAGTTGTGTTTTAGGGGGGGCGTCGGCCCCTCAAAGTTTGCATTAAGCCATTTATTCAAATGTAATTTGTTTGCATATGACTATCTCTTAAAAACAACATTTTACAAGAACATAATATATGGCAATATTTTAGCTCTTCTAGTCAATAACATTAGCCTCGAAGAAAGTTTTTTGCTTAAATTAATATTTAAGAAAATAATTAAGAAAATAACAACAAAATTCCAAACATTTTATATACGTTTTATATATATAAAAGAAGGATTTAATGTCAAGTGAACTAATTTTGAAATCGAAATCTTTCGATTTGGATGAAATTTGCACAAACGTTAGACCTATTGAATAGTAGTTTAGACACAAGTTTTCAACAAGATCGGTCAAAAAGTTTCTGAGTTTGGGGGGATCAAAGTTTGAAATTTTGGCCATACAGGTGTTCTTTCACATGCATGTAACTTATTACCAATTGGGGTTAGCAAAATTTGTCTCAAGCAGCTTAGATAGTTATTTAATCAATCTTTTAAAAAAAATTTTTTGTTTTTTTAAAAAATTTTTTTACATATTTTTTTTATATTTAAAACTTTTTTTTTTATTTTTTTTTTTGCCAAGTTTTAAATTTAAAAAAAAAAAATTTTAGAAATTAAAAAAAAAAACAAAAAATTTGTTTTTTAAAAAGATTGATCAAATAGCTATCTAAGCTGCTTGGGACAAATTTTGCTAACCCCAATTGGTAATAAGTTACATGGATGTGAAAGAACACCTATATGGCCAAAATTTCAAACTCTGACCCCCCCAAACTCAAAAACTTTTTGACCGATGTTGTTGAAAATTTGTGTCTAAGCTACTATTTAATAGGACTAACGTTGGTGCAAATTTCATCCAAATCGAAAGACATCGATTTCAAAATTAGTTCACTTGACATTAAATCCCTCTTTTATAAAACGTATATAAAATGTTTGGAATTTTGTTGTTATTTTCTTAATTATTTTCTTAAATATTAATTTTAGCAAAAAACTTTCTTCGAGGCTAATGTTGTTGACTAGAAGAGCTAAAATATTGCCATATATCATGTTCTTGTAAAATGTTGTTTTTAAGAGATAGTCATACGCAAACAAATTACATTTGAATAAATGGCTTGATGGCAAACTTTGAGGGGCGGACGCCCCCCCTAAAACACAACTTATCGCTACGAAAATTTTTTGTATTTTTTTTTACATAAAACTAAACCGATTTGGTGGGGGAGAATATAAGAAATCAAAAAAAAAGAAAATAACGGCCACCCTAATATATATATATAAACAATATAAACAATTGTTGGCTTAATTGATTATACATAATTATAAATATCCAGATTGTATAATTTTAATTTTTGGAGAAATGCATTATGTTATATTAAACAACCACTACGAGTTAATTAATATAAACAAATGGAATTTTTAGCAACACACATACATAAATCGAAGAAAAAAGTTGAAAATTTATCAGATTAATTATTTAGTTGGCATAAGCGACTTTAAGTTTATGGCTTACATTAATTTTTTAATATATAATATAAAAAGTGAATTATATAAATAAGTATAGTTTGTGATTTTTTTTTGTGGTTTTTAATTATATAAATAGTTGCTATTGTTTAATATTCTATGGGTTGTTATGGAATGGGTTTATACTGAATTATATGGCATTATATGGTATGGTTATTAAACTAGTGATTTGTATATAAGTTTAGACCATATTTATTTAAATAATTTTTTAAGTTTTAATAAATAATTTGAAATTAAATAAAAAAGTTAATACACTAAAAAAAATTTTAGCTTATTTTAGTAAATTAAACGTACTTATATCAACAACATTACTGCAGAAAATGTTGTAAAAAACAAAAAATATTTAATTAATACTATTAATTTGTTGACTGGTGCAAATTTAATTAATTAGGTATGTGATGAAACACGATCGTTTTCAAAATTATCGTTTTTAGCAGGTGTAATAAATTTCAACCGATTTTAAAATCCATTTCGGAAGTAAAGTCTTAACTTTTGCTCAAAATACAGTTCAGTTAACATATGTATTTAACACTACGTGACAGTTTTTTGACCAAATGAATTTGACATCTAATCTTTATGTAAAATTTTTCCGAATATGAAGTCAGAATTTTCAAAAGTAGAACAGTTTTTGAGATATTCCAAAATAACCCTTTTTGTGTTTTTAAAAAAGATGATGTGACTGAAATGCAAAAATCTTCAAAAATTTTAAACGGATTATGTATTTCTTTAATTTTAGTGAAAGGTTTTAAAATTTCTTAAATTTTACATAGCTGTCAGATTAATTTGGTCAGAGCTATGTTGAAATTTTGTCACGTAGTTTAAAAAGAAATTTAAAAGAATATATGCATGAAAACAGAGCAAAATGTATTATGTATAAATAAATTTTTAAAGATACGGAAACGATGTTATCGTTTTCATATCGCATTGTTTTCAAAATCGTTTTCATCGCATACCTGAATATAACACAATTTTCAATTGAAAGCAATATTTTTTTTTTGTATACACCGTCACTTAAAATCCAAAAGAACAAAACATTTTGTAAAAGATTAAAAGACAAGAAGAAACGTTTTAAAATGGAAACTACTTGAAATTTTTTTTTAATACTTGGTGTTTTTTGATACATTAGGTTATAGAAAATTCAAATCAACTAAAAGCAGAATTTCAAGTTTTTGATGATACGTTGTTTTGTCTTTTAGTTGACGATATGTACATATATATACATATGTATATCTTTTTTTGTACATACCTATCACACTTATCCAACAATATAATGGTAATTCACGTCACAAGTAATTGTACACAAATAATTTTCTATGTAGTTGTTGTTATGTTTTGCACTTTTTGCTTTTTCGCAAGGGTGCACCTTGTGTCTCGAATTCCCTTACTGCGTTAACTCAAAATTTAATCATTTTCGGTAGAAGCAAAACAATTTACATTAATGGCATATTATTAAGAATTTTTAAGCCAACCGATTCATTGCAAAAATGTACCGAAGATAACACTGTCTTTTTACAGCGGTTATATATGTTAAAAAAGTGAAAACATAAAAATTTTGAGTTCATACACTATTGTTGAATAAGGGAGATATATTTATGCAATAAATAAACATAATATATAGTTAGTATATATTTATATATAGATGTGTCAGAAACTTAAATGCCTAACTACCTTTTGAAAATTTCTAAATTTTGTTATATTACTATCTAATTAATATAATTAGTTAACTCTTTGAACATTATTTTGTACTTCCAGAAGCAAACATCACTATTTTACTTTACTTTTTATTCTGTGGAGCTAGGCCATTTAGCTTCTTACACATCCATATATATATATATATATATATATATACATATTCTTACTCTTATATATCTATATATATATTTTAACAAAATATCTTAAGTTGAGATAAAATAGCAAAAGGTTTTTAAAAAACTCTGTGAAAAAATAGTTTTTATTAAATAATAATAAAATAAATCCAGAAAAATTTCGTTTACAATACAAAATTTTATTAGCAACGTTTTTTCATGATTTTAAATTTGGCTTAAGACATTTTGTTAAAATGACGAATATAACATGTTGAATTTTTCCAAAAAATAAAAATTTTGAGTTAATATACTAGATTTTGTTGAACATGTGAGATATATATAACTGCGGCAATAAATAATAATGGCTTAAGTCGAAATTAGTGTTTTGAGATATTAAGGGTTTTGTATAAAACAAGTTGTGTGTTTTATTGTGTAAGTTAAAATATAAATGCGTCTAGTTTTATTAATATTGACAATTTATACTAGAAATTAAGCTGAGTGATCGATCTCGAAGAAGAGAATAAGAATATGTAATAAAATGAAAAAGCACTTGACATAAGCCATTATTATTTATTGCAACAGATATATATGTTTATATATATAGCTACTCCCACTATTAATGAGACACCTTTTAAAAATAAAGGGTGGTTAAATTTCAAGGGCCGATGTTGATTTTGAATAAAACACAAACTATTTAGGAAATTATTGTAATTTTATTTTATTATGATATATTGATATTATTCAATTATTTATGGAACAAAATGGGCCAAATGGGCGCCGCGACCACGGCGGCACACCTCCATCCGATGGTCCAAATTTAATGGCCGTTAATGTGCCGAATTGTTGCTGGCTTATCGACGTACACCTTTTCTTTCAAATAACCCCAAAGAAAAAAGTCCAACGGTGTCAAATCATATGATCTTGGCGGCCAATTGACATCGCCATTACGTGAGATAACACGGCCATTGAATTTGTTGCGCAAAAGAGCCATTGTTTCGTTATCTGTGTGGCAAGTGGCACCGTCCTGCTGAAACCACATATCGTCCACATCCATATCTTCCAATTCGGGCCATAAAAAGTTCGTTATCATCTCACGATAGCGAACACCATTCACAGTAACTGCCTGACCGGCCTCATTTTGGAAAAAATACGGCCCGCTGATGCCGCCAGCCCATAAACCGCACCAAACAGTCACTCTTTGTGGGTGCATTGGTTTTTCGACAATCACTCTTGGATTCTCATTCGCCCAAATGTGGCAATTCTGTTTATTGACGAATCCACTGAGGTGAAAATGTGCCTCATCACTGAATCACGAAGTGCACGATATGCATTTTGATTTGAACGCCCATTTTCATAATAAGTCTGGATAACTTTAACACGTTGTTGTATTGTGTATCTCTCCATGGTTCAAATTGAGTAAGTCTGAAATAGAGAAATGTCAAATAAAATTCGGAAAAAAACTTGGCGTTTAGGTGTGGTTCACATTCAACATCGGCCCTTACAATTTAACTTAGATTTCATCTTTGCCAATAATTTGTGTAGGTACGAAATAAATTAAGATTTTTTTTTCAATATTTATTTATTGAATCTTCATATACTAAATATGAACTAACAATAATTAATGAAATTTTATCCTAATACTTAGTTTTGTGTCCTGCCAGTGCCAGACAACAAATTTCGTCATCACGGTTTATAAATTAAGATAATATATTTTATGCACATATGTATGTAATTCATATAAAACGAAGTATATTTAATTCTTAAATTAAACTAAAGGTATGTTCAGGCCTAACAAATATTTGACGAAAAAATCCAAAAAAGCGTGATATTAATCAAAGTTTTGCTTTACTTTTATCAATTTCTATTGATTTGCTAAACTTTATCTGTAAGAAGAAAATTGTATAAATATAATTTAGAAATTGTTGAATGATGTTTGATCTTACCAAACGTTTTGAAAACGCAAATAATTTTTTAATAAAAAAAAAAGTAAAAACGGAAACCTTCACCATAAGCTGTGGTGAAGGGTTTAACTCGCGGTTAAGTGTAGGACGTCAAATATTTAATAGGTGTGAACATAGTTTAAGGCTTTAATGGAGAGTTTAAGAAATGTCAGCATAAGACTATTTCTATGTGTCCCTTTTGAAGTGTGAGTAGCCGTATATTAAATATAAAAAATTCTTATTAGTGTATTGAAATTAATGAATAAACACATAAAACTACAATAGAAGATACGAAAGAGCCAAAAAATCAGCACCATCTGGTTTATCTGTGGGTGCGCCAGTTGTTTCTTCATTAGCCAACTAAAAATTAACCACAGAAATTTAAAAGTTATTCTGAAATATTAATATCGTTTCATATATTTACCGATTCCTTAAATTTTGCATGCAGTTCATTGTAGAGAGATGTTTCGCCATATACTGACATAACAAAGTGCAAAGATTGCTAGATAAACATTTTTCATTGCAACAAGCTAGTAATATAGGATCAGTCGAAGTCATTTTGTTTCGCCAGCACAAATATTAAATAGTTATTTGATTTTTTTACTTTACATAAAGATCTTTAAGACATTGTTACAAACAAGTCATCAATACCAGGTGGACATTAGTCTTGGACAAAATCCGTGAAACTAATTTCTATAAAATCTGGGAAAAATTTAGGCTTTTCTTTTTATTTTTATCTGTTTTTTCTGTTTTATTTTATTTTGTATTATTCAGGGGTGTCATGGAAATCGTAAACGTAAAACGAAAGAATTTGAAGAGTCGTTTTTCAATAAGATTTCTGTAATAAAAAAATTTTATGACAATTATTATACAAATAATGCTCTATTAAACAAAATTTTTTAACAAAAATTGTAAAAATTAGATTAAAAGTTTAATAAAAAGAACTGGTACATTCTTTCGTTTTACGTTTTCGATTTCCATAACACCCCTGATTATTTTTTTTAATTTACAAAAATACTTACATATGTATTCAATAGAACTGCATAATTCCTATAATTAGAATTCCTCAAGGAGTAAGATGTCAAACTGTTACCATTTGCAAAAATACCCTTAGCATGACCATTTTCCGAGTAATATAACTTCATTTCATCCTTGTGAGTGTGGCCCCCAAAAATACTAGTAATATGCCTATAACGTTATATAATACGATTGAATTCGCGAGCCCATACAGTCAACACTAAACATAACCCGGGAAAGTATGAACTAATGAACTGCAGCAGTGCATATTCACCAGCTTTTTCAGCGACCAAAAAAGATTCTTGCAACCAATCCAACTGAGGTAGACGGGTGGGTGGCATTACCATCAAAATATGTGCAGCAGTTGTAAACATAACATTCATTGTCGTTCAAATAAATGACTCAAATTTGTAAGAGACAGTGTAATAGGCACTTTTTAAACCAGTCGGACAACAAATGTTTCTACAACCAGTTGACATTGAACTCATGGGTGACCAATACTGAGAAAAGAGATTTTGGAAATTTTTTAAAAATAATAAGAGTGCTATATTCGGATGTGCCGAATCTTTAAACCCCTTTTGCGATATATATTTGTGAGCTAACAAAGCCAATGTGTCGTATATATCGCAATTGTTCAACAATACTGAATTAACTGAAAATTTTTGGTAGAAACAAAACATTTTTTAATTTAACGTTAGAGGCGTATGAAAAATAATTTTTAAACCAACCGTTTCATTACCAAAAAGAAGACATATAAGCACAATATTTTTAAATAAATATTACATGTCGATTTTTTCCAAAATGTGAAAAAATTAAAATTTCGAGTCAATACACTATTGTTGAACAATCGCGATATGTACATATCGCACATTAAAAAAAAAAGCACATCAAGTTGATTGGAATGAAAAACAACTTTGGCTTTGTTAGCTCACAAATTTAATGGCATTTAATGTGTAAAAATAATTTCTGGCAAATGGCCTTCGCGATTGCGCGTAATGAACGCCATCCTGTCAACGTCAATAGTGCAACGAATTTAGGACGCGCACAAAAAATATTCCAAAGGTGTCAAATCACACAAACGAGGTAACTAATTTACGGGACCATTTCTTGAGAAAATTCGGTCACCAAACGTTTGGCTCAACAAAGTGATGGTTTTACGCACTTTATGGTATGTTGTGCCGTCTTGTTTGAACCAGTTCTCCTCATAATGATTTGATATTACAGCTTTCGTCAAAATTTTGCAATAAGTGGGCGGGAAGAGACCGAGTTCGGATCGATAAATTCGATTCTTTGCAGCGGCGATTGCTTCTTCTGAACACGCTGCACGGACTGCATCGTAAACTTGAGAAAGTGCTCTATATGTTTTGCAAACAGAGATTAAATATCGATATATAAATATATAAAATTCTAGGTACGTATATGTATTTCTTCTACTTTAACATAAACATACATGCAGATATTTTAGTTACAACTCCAACTAAAGGCTCCTTTATCCATAGATACTTGTTGCAATATTTGTGTTTTCAAACACATAAACATTTTTGATGTAAGATTCTTATTCCATCATCGGACATCCTTTAATCATGTTATTCCTAAAAGTATTCCGTCGTGGTAGCTATGCACTGTGGGGTATATCTTTATTATATTGGTGTTTACTTGAGAATTTGAAAATAGCCAGTCTATATTTGTTCCATGCTTTGTTGTTGCTGCATCTTTATTAATAAGCGAAAAATATCCTTCCTCATTTAAAAACTTTTCTGTGTTACTTTCTTCCGTTTTTCGGCATATATTAAAATCTCCAATAATATAAACGATCTCGGCTGACATAGTTTGTAATCTTTTAACAGCTTCTCGTAAAAGCGTTATCAAGTGTGTTTGGGGAAATCCAGGAGTTTTGTAAAAAAGAAGAATGTGTAATTCCTGAAATTTAAAAGCTATGTATTGCAAAGCTTTGCCGTTAAGATTGTGTTCATCTCCGAACAGAAAATTAGCTTTTCCCATTTCTTCATTTCTAACGTAGACTATAATTCCTTTTCGTTGTCGGCATCTATCCTCTCCTTGAGCTCCATTATTATTACTGATTCGGCTTAATATTGAGAAATTTGTTAGGATATTTTCATTTTCAGGGAAACTCCAAGTTTCAACCAAACAAATAATATCCACTGTCATTACAGTTAGATCTGTTAAAATGTCCTTGTAGTGCGCATGAAGGCTTTGCAGATTTTGATAGTATAAAGTAGTCCTTGGTCGATTGTTCTTTACAAAATCGAAATGAGTACATAAAAGATTTTGTGAGCGCAATCGATCGAGTTCCATTTTAACAGGGTCTGAATTACTAAGAGGTCTTGGAGGATTAAAAGTTCCGATGATAAATAGTCCAGATGCACTAGTGGCCCTGCTGCAAGCAACATACAAAGCAGACCTACTCATTATATTACGAGTGTGTACTACTACCTTTGAATACGTAGCACCTTGACTTTTATGAATGGTAATGCCTTCTGCTAATATTAACGGAAACTGTGTTCTTTCAATCGTTATACTTTCATTGCCTTTATATTGAAAATTCCGAACACATGTTTCTACTGGAGTCCAAGACGGCTCGGTTACATGAGGTTTTTGGCGCCGTGCTTCCGTACCAACATTTTCTTCTGAGAACAAAATCCAAAGTGTAGTTGGATTTCCTGTTTGGCTATTTATTTCCACATCCATAAGTATTCCCGTTGCGCCATTTACAAGACCATCACCAGTGTTAATGTTTATCGTCATCATATATTTGGCGGTTGTTTTCAGTTTCAGTTCGCCGCAAAGACCCTGTGCTTCAGACGTTTTCATTTTTAACACCAAACTTAAAATTCGATTCCGTTCCACTAATGCCAAAGTGTCTGATTTGATTAAGTCGAAGGCTTTTGATGAATATTCGTTAGAAGAAATTTGTGCTAATCTTAATAAATTGTATTGATCTGCTTCCGCATTAGACCAAAATAAATGAATTGCTTCAGGTGGTAAAATAGCCGTGGTATTTACTATTCGCGATCTTATAAGGTCAATGTGTGTCTCATTCATTTCTCCAAGAGCCATTGAGTTTAATGCTTGGGCAAAACTAAGGTCATCTCGTTGTCTCATTATTTCGGTCAATTCAAAAAAGCTAAATAGATTCCAAAGGCCTTCTCCAGCAATAACTCCATATGGATTCGATAGATTAATGCTAAAAACCCATTTGTCGCCAACAGGTGGTAGTTGTTTTAAATCTCCAAATACTAAAATCGATATCCCACCAAACGCAGTAGTGTTTTTGAAGATTTGCTTCAATCTTGCATCCAAATACCCCAACATCTTCGCGCCAACCATTGAAATTTCATCAATAATAATAACTTTGAGATCCATGAACCTTGCAATTAGTGAGTTAGCGACATCATTGCTAAGAGGTCGAATTTGTCCAGTATACTGGTTGACTGGCAAAGAAAACAATGCATGCAGTGTAGCTCCACCTATACCAAATGCAGCTTTTCCTGTTGGTGCGCTCAACAATACTTTAATTAAATCGGGATTAGATCCAGGAACAGAATTAAAACGATCAGTGACAGACTGATATATAGTTTTAATCAACCTACTTTTCCCAACGCCTGCACCGCCACTGATAAATTCGCAAAATTGAATGTTGTCTAAAACATTTCGTAATAGATGGTGTAAGTACTCCCGTTGTTTCATATTTAATGATCTTACAGATTTTAACAAATCATCCTTGTTAATTAATGAAGGAAGTCTGATAATTCGCATTCCGTCAGAATTTTCAGCATCATTTCCAATTCCACCAGCTATGTTTAAAATATTTACATTTCCTTCAGTTTTTCGAATATTAATCTATTAGTTTCAATATCATTTTGGTAAGTAATGCATGTTTGTTCAGTGTTACTATTTAATAATTCCTCTTGCTCATTTCGCCACGGCAAATAAAGCATAACAAGAGATCGAAAATATTCTTCTCTAGATATGTCAGGGTTAAATTTCGAAAATCGAATGATTGCTGGGTTTTTGCGCTTATATATATATCCAGAATTGTCCTTTAGCTTAAGAGGTATCCCAACTTCATTAAGATCTATGTCTTCATCCTGAAAATCACCATCTTCTTCATCTTGTCGTGTGTTTCTCCGGCAAGTTTTGGAGTACTTATAGTACGCTGCAAAGTATGCCAAGCAAACATTATTAATTAAATCTGGTCGTTGAGCATAGTGGTCTAACATATTATTTTGAAAAACGTTTGTAGAATCTGGGGGCAAATTTTGAAGTTCCATTTTAGATTTTAAAATACGGACACGTTTTTCCGGTGTTAATGTATTTATAAACACTTCGGCATTACTACATTGAGATAAATGTAATCCTAGGATATTGTAAGACGCTTCTTGTCCCGAAAGCTCTGAAGCTGAAATGAATCTGTTCCCAATGTGCTGCAGTCTCTGTTTAACGCTAAAGTTGCCTGTTTGTATTTCTTTCATTGTCTCCTGCATTAATCTTGACACTCCTCTGTTTGATTTATTTATGTAGTTTACAATATATGATACACATGCATATGCATCTAATACATATTGTATGTCCATGTTTGCTCTTTGCATTGCGAGTATTTTACAATTAAATCCATTGATGCATCTATCTTTAAAAGTCCTCTTTAAGAAAACTCGTGGCTTTTTTAGGGAGGATCGTAAGGCAAATATATAATCCTCTTCAGATATATTTATTCGTTCATCCAACAAAAAACTTTCATATGATTCAAATCGACGTTCATCCTCATCTGATATATTGGCGTTTAATATGTTTTGAATTTTATCATAGTTTTTTTGATGTCTTTCTAGTAGATCTTTATCGATGTCATCCGAAAGCGGAAGAAGAATTTCCGTACGTGGCAAAGGAGGATAAGGTATATGGAATCCGCATATCTTTTGACCACGAATTTCCCTTTGGCATGTTCTGTTGTGGTTGTGTTTTTGATAAGTTATACAATGAGCAACTTCCGGAATTGTTGAATCAGTTGTTATAAATTGGTCAATAAAATTTACTACCCGTGGAAATGTTGTGTGATCATTTATATGAAATATTGGTGTATTTTCCATCCAATAAATGCCATGAATTCTATTCGCCAGTAGAACTTTATTACTTTGTGTTGATCAAAAATACCTCCATTAGCCTTAAAATGTTTAAAAAGATGTTGAATCCTTTGATCGAAGTAACGGGAGCAAGTTATTTGGTCCATTCTAACTAAATCGTACTTTTCTTGGGTAGTATAATTCATTGCTTCATCTTCAGTTATAACTCTATTTTTCACAACTTTTGCCAAAATCACTATTAGTTTGGGCCATTGCGACTCAGCCGCTGACAACGTGATGAAAAATGTTGGTAGACCAAATTGGCGAATCACCGCAAGAACTTTTTTCTTCTCTCCCTCCCAATGCGCTGGAGATGAACGAAGTCCTTTTAAAATGTGATACCCTTCGTCATGTTGTACTAGATTTTGTACAAAATTTTCATTCAACATGTCTCCGGCTGTATGTCGGTTAGGTCCCACCTTTTTACGTAGAGATGTTGATATACTATTTTTAATTCGGGAAAGCTCTAATTTCTTATATGAATATAGAACCTTATCTACACGAGCACATCTTCTATCATATCGTCTGGCCTCTGATTTAATAACTTGTCACACAGTAGATGTGCATGTCCTTTTAATGCCGCAGTATATAGATGGGTATGAAAGTTCTTCTGAATCTTCATCAAAGAGCATATCTAACGGGTGCTGCCCTTCTCCAGGTGCAATACAAATTCTATTCAAGGGCACATTTTCCACCGGCATGTTTTCTAAAAGCGTTTCCTGTGGATTAAACTCTTCAGGAGCGGTTATATCCAATTCATTATTAAGTAAAGTTTCAACGATGCGCTGATCGTCTGCATTAGATATAAAAGGAACTTCCTCAGTTTGTCCTATATTATCTATCCAATCATTTAATACTCTTATATTGTGGTTTTTGTAGAGATCCGTATTAACCAAATACCGGGCAGCTTCTAGAATTTTTCTAGGTCTAACTGTCTCGGTCATAAAACTGTGATTGTAGTCTAATCTTCTCTTAAGGTAGACTTGAATGACTGCGGTTTGAGAAACTTGAGAAAGTGCTCTATATGTTTTGCGAACAGAGATTAAATATCGATATATAAATATATAAAATTCTAGGTACGTATATGTATTTCTTCTACTTTAACATAAACATACATGCAGATATTTTAGTTACAACTCCAACTAAAGGCTCCTTTATCCATAGATACTTGTTGCAATATTTGTGTTTTCAAACACATAAACATTTTTGATGTAAGATTCTTATTCCATCATCGGACATCCTTTAATCATGTTATTCCTAAAAGTATTCCGTCGTGGTAGCTATGCACTGTGGGGTATATCTTTATTATATTGGTGTTTACTTGAGAATTTGAAAATAGCCAGTCTATATTTGTTCCATGCTTTGTTGTTGCTGCATCTTTATTAATAAGCGAAAAATATCCTTCCTCATTTAAAAACTTTTCTGTGTTACTTTCTTCCGTTTTTCGGCATATATTAAAATCTCCAATAATATAAACGATCTCGGCTGACATAGTTTGTAATCTATTAACAGCTTCTCGTAAAAGCGTTATCAAGTGTGTTTGGGGAAATCCAGGAGTTTTGTAAAAAAGAAGAATGTGTAATTCCTGAAATTTAAAAGCTATGTATTGCAAAGCTTTGCCGTTAAGATTGTGTTCATCTCCGAACAGAAAATTAGCTTTTCCCATTTCTTCATTTCTAACGTAGACTATAATTCCTTTTCGTTGTCGGCATCTATCCTCTCCTTGAGCTCCATTATTATTACTGATTCGGCTTAATATTGAGAAATTTGTTAGGATATTTTCATTTTCAGGGAAACTCCAAGTTTCAACCAAACAAATAATATCCACTGTCATTACAGTTAGATCTGTTAAAATGTCCTTGTAGTGCGCATGAAGGCTTTGCAGATTTTGATAGTATAAAGTAGTCCTTGGTCGATTGTTCTTTACAAAATCGAAATGAGTACATAAAAGATTTTGTGAGCGCAATCGATCGAGTTCCATTTTAACAGGGTCTGAATTACTAAGAGGTCTTGGAGGATTAAAAGTTCCGATGATAAATAGTCCAGATGCACTAGTGGCCCTGCTGCAAGCAACATACAAAGCAGACCTACTCATTATATTACGAGTGTGTACTACTACCTTTGAATACGTAGCACCTTGACTTTTATGAATGGTAATGCCTTCTGCTAATATTAACGGAAACTGTGTTCTTTCAATCGTTATACTTTCATTGCCTTTATATTGAAAATTCCGAACACATGTTTCTACTGGAGTCCAAGACGGCTCGGTTACATGAGGTTTTTGGCGCTGTGCTTCCGTACCAACATTTTCTTCTGAGAACAAAATCCAAAGTGTAGTTGGATTTCCTGTTTGGCTATTTATTTCCACATCCATAAGTATTCCCGTTGCGCCATTTACAAGACCATCACCAGTGTTAATATTTATCGTCATCATATATTTGGCGGTTGTTTTCAGTTTCAGTTCGCCGCAAAGACCCTGTGCTTCAGACGTTTTCATTTTTAACTTAAAATTCGATTCCGTTCCACTAATGCCAAAGTGTCTGATTTGATTAAGTCGAAGGCTTTTGATGAATATTCGTTAGAAGAAATTTGTGCTAATCTTAATAAATTGTATTGATCTGCTTCCGCATTAGACCAAAATAAATGAATTGCTTCAGGTGGTAAAATAGCCGTGGTATTTACTATTCGCGATCTTATAAGGTCAATGTGTGTCTCATTCATTTCTCCAAGAGCCATTGAGTTTAATGCTTGGGCAAAACTAAGGTCATCTCGTTGTCTCATTATTTCGGTCAATTCAAAAAAGCTAAATAGATTCCAAAGGCCTTCTCCAGCAATAACTCCATATGGATTCGATAGATTAATTCTAAAAACCCATTTGTCGCCAACAGGTGGTAGTTGTTTTAAATCTCCAAATACTAAAATCGATATCCCACCAAACGCAGTAGTGTTTTTGAAGATTTGCTTCAATCTTGCATCCAAATACCCCAACATCTTCGTGCCAACCATTGAAATTTCATCAATAATAATAACTTTGAGATCCATGAACCTTGCAATTAGTGAGTTAGCGACATCATTGCTAAGAGGTCGAATTTGTCCAGAATACTGGTTGACTGGCAAAGAAAACAATGCATGCAGTGTAGCTCCGCCTATACCAAATGCAGCTTTTCCTGTTGGTGCGCTCAACAATACTTTAATTAAATTGGGATTAGATCCAGGAACAGAATTAAAACGATCAGTGACAGACTGATATATAGTTTTAATCAACCTACTTTTCCCAACGCCTGCACCGCCACTGATAAATTCGCAAAATTGAATGTTGTCTAAAACATTTCGTAATAGATGGTGTAAGTACTCCCGTTGTTTCATATTTAATGATCTTACAGATTTTAACAAATCATCCTTGTTAATTAATGAAGGAAGTCTGATAATTCGAATTCCGTCAGAATTTTCAGCATCATTTCCAATTTATTTACATTATCATCCACTACAGGCATTGCTAATGCTCTAAACTCTTCGTCTAGGATTTGATTCGTGACTATGTTGTCTTCCTGTTGCTCTAAATTTTCATTTGATTCTTCTTGAATATGTTGAAGAATTTCATCTAGTTCTCCTTCCTTCAGTTTTTCGAATATTAATCTATTAGTTTCAATATCATTTTGGTAAGTAATGCATGTTTGTTCAGTGTTACTATTTAATAATTCCTCTTGCTCATTTCGCCACGGCAAATAAAGCATAACAAGAGATCGAAAATATTCTTCTCTAGATATGTCAGGGTTAAATTTCGAAAATCGAATGATTGCTGGGTTTTTGCGCTTATATATATATATCCAGAATTGTCCTTTAGCTTAAGAGGTATCCCAACTTCATTAAGATCTATGTCTTCATCCTGAAAATCACCATCTTCTTCATCTTGTCGTGTGTTTCTCCGGCAAGTTTTGGAGTACTTATAGTACGCTGCAAAGTATGCCAAGCAAACATTATTAATTAAATCTGGTCGTTGAGCATAGTGGTCTAACATATTATTTTGAAAAACGTTTGTAGAATCTGGGGGCAAATTTTGAAGTTCCATTTTAGATTTTAAAATACGGACACGTTTTTCCGGTGTTAATGTATTTATAAACACTTCGGCATTACTACATTGAGATAAATGTAATCCTAGGATATTGTAAGACGCTTCTTGTCCCGAAAGCTCTGAAGCTGAAATGAATCTGTTCCCAATGTGCTGCAGTCTCTGTTTAACGCTAAAGTTGCCTGCTTGTATTTCTTTCATTGTCTCCTGCATTAATCTTGACACTCCTCTGTTTGATTTATTTATGTAGTTTACAATATATGATACACATGCATATGCATCTAATACATATTGTATGTCCATGTTTGCTCTTTGCATTGCGAGTATTTTACAATTAAATCCATTGATGCATCTATCTTTAAAAGTCCTCTTTAAGAAAACTCGTGGCTTTTTTAGGGAGGATCGTAAGGCAAATATATAATCCTCTTCAGATATATTTATTCGTTCATCCAACAAAAAACTTTCATATGATTCAAATCGACGTTCATCCTCATCTGATATATTGGCGTTTAATATGTTTTGAATTTTATCATAGTTTTTTTGATGTCTTTCTAGTAGATCTTTATCGATGTCATCCGAAAGCGGAAGAAGAATTTCCGTACGTGGCAAAGGAGGATAAGGTATATGGAATCCGCATATCTTTTGACCACGAATTTCCCTTTGGCATGTTCTGTTGTGGTTGTGTTTTTGATAAGTTATACAATGAGCAACTTCCGGAATTGTTGAATCAGTTGTTATAAATTGGTCAATAAAATTTACTACCCGTGGAAATGTTGTGTGATCATTTATATGAAATATTGGTGTATTTTCCATCCAATAAATGCCATGAATTCTATTCGCCAGTAGAACTTTATTACTTTGTGTTGATCAAAAATACCTCCATTAGCCTTAAAATGTTTAAAAAGATGTTGAATCCTTTGATCGAAGTAACGGGAGCAAGTTATTTGGTCCATTCTAACTAAATCGTACTTTTCTTGGGTAGTATAATTCATTGCTTCATCTTCAGTTATAACTCTATTTTTCACAACTTTTGCCAAAATCACTATTAGTTCGGGCCATTGCGACTCAGCCGCTGACAACGTGATGAAAAATGGTGGTAGACCAAATTGGCGAATCATCGCAAGAACTTTTTTCTTCTCTCCCTCCCAATGCGCTGGAGATGAACGAAGTCCTTTTAAAATGTGATACCCTTCGTCATGTTGTACTAGATTTTGTACAAAATTTTCATTCAACATGTCTCCGGCTGTATGTCGGTTAGGTCCCACCTTTTTACGTAGAGATGTTGATATACTATTTTTAATTCGGGAAAGCTTTAATTTCTTATATGAATATAGAACCTTATCTACACGAGCACATCTTCTATCATATCGTCTGGCCTCTGATTTAATAACTTGTCACACAGTAGATGTGCATGTCCTTTTAATGCCGCAGTATATAGATGGGTATGAAAGTTCTTCTGAATCTTCATCAAAGAGCATATCTAACGGGTGCTGCCCTTCTCCAGGTGCAATACAAATTCTATTCAAGGGCACATTTTCCACCGGCATGTTTTCTAAAAGCGTTTCCTGTGGATTAAACTCTTCAGGAGCGGTTATTTCCAATTCATTATTAAGTAAAGTTTCAACGATGCGCTGATCGTCTGCATTAGATATAAAAGGAACTTCCTCAGTTTGTCCTATATTATCTATCCAATCATTTAATACTCTTATATTGTGGTTTTTGTAGAGATCCGTATTAACCAAATACCGGGCAGCTTCTAGAATTTTTCTAGGTCTAACTGTCTCGGTCATAAAACTGTGATTGTAGTCTAATCTTCTCTTAAGGTAGACTTGAATGACTGCGGTTTGATCAAAGTTCCTGGGAAGAACATTTACAGTCTTATCGAGTTGGATCGGTACATTCACAACAGCTCCCCTTACAGCACATTGTCGATTATATCCTAGAGATACAATGCGCATGAAGGGTATTCTTGGAGCTACAAACCTTTCTTCTAAAGATGTTAAGTCCTTTAACTCTTCAGGTATTTCTGGGAAATGTAAGCCATTAGTTAGACAAAGTGCGGGAATTTTTCCTGCCTTAACAAGTCTGCAACAAGTATTGCAAAAGTTATAAACATTATCATCCGAAGGAAAAATGTCGATTTGCATGCCTTTGTCTTTCAGTTTCTAAAAATTGTATCCTTGATAATGGTGAAAGTGATTCTCTATTGTTTCGATTTCTTTCAGCTTGCCTTTGATTTTCGTTGTTTCTATTAACAGGATTCATTCGATGAATTCTAACATGACAACTTCTTGTGCGACTCAATTCATTAACAATTTCCCGTCGTTGCGAATGTTCCAAAGTGTTTCGTTCTTGCTCAACGGAACGAATAAGTAAATCCGATCGTCGTATTGAATGTGCCAAAGTGTCTCGTTCTTGTTCCAGGGTTCTAAACTCAGGTATTTCCCGTCGTTGCGAATGTTCCAAAGTGTTTCGTTCTTGCTCAACGGAACGAATAAGTAAATCCGATCGTCGTATTGAATGTGCCAAAGTGTCTCGTTCTTGTTCCAGGGTTCTAAACTCAGGTATTTCCCGTCGTTGCGAATGTTCCAAAGTGTTTCGTTCTTGCTCAACGGAACGAATAAGTAAATCCGATCGTCGTATTGAATGTGCCAAAGTGTCTCGTTCTTGTTCCAGGGTTCTAAACTCAGGTATTTCCCGTCGTTGCGAATGTTCCAAAGTGTTTCGTTCTTGCTCAACGGAACGAATAAATAAATCCGATCGTCGTATTGAATGTGCCAAAGTGTCTCGTTCTTGTTCCAGGATTCTATACTCAGGTATTTCCCGTCGTTGCGATTGCTCCAAAGTGTTTCGTTCTTGCTCAACGGAACGAATAAGTAAATCCGATCGTCGTATTGAATGTGCCAAAGTGTCTCGTTCTTGTTCCAGGGTTCTAAACTCAGGTATTTCCCGTCGTTGCGAATGTTCCAATGTGTTTCGTTCTTGCTCAACGGAACGAATAAGTAAATCCGATCGTCGTATTGAATGTGCCAAGGTGTCTCGTTGTTGTTCCAGGATTCTATACTCAGGTATTTCCCGTCGTTGCGAATGTTCGAAAGTGTTTCGTTCTTGCTCAACGGAACGAATAAATAAATCCGATCGTCGTATTGAATGTGCCAAGGTGTCTCGTTCTTGCTCCAGGATTCTATACTCAGGTATTTCCCGTCGTTGCGAATGTTCCAAAGTGTTTCGTTCTTGCTCAACGGAACGATTAAGTAAATCCGATCGTCGTATTGAATGTGCCAAAGTGTCTCGTTCTTGTTCCAGGGTTCTAAACTGAGGTATTTCCCGTCGTTGCGAATGTTCCAAACTGTTTCGTTCCTGCTCAACGGAACGAATTAGTAAATCCGATCGTCGTATTGAATGTGCCAAGGTGTCTCGTTCTTGCTCCAGGATTCTATACTCTGGTATTTCCCGTCGTTGCGAATGTTCCAAAGTGTTTCGTTCTTGCTCAACGGAACGAATAAGTAAATCCGATCGTCGTATTGAATGTGCCAAGGTGTCTCGTTCTTGTTCCAGGATTCTATACTCTGGTATTTCCGTCGTTGCGAATGTTCCAATGTGTTTCGTTCTTGCTCAATGGAACGAATAAGTGGTTGGGATCGTATCATAGAATGCGCGAGTGCATCCCGTATACGTTCGGATTCCCTATATTGAGAAAGCTGTCTTCGTTGCGAATGTTGAATAGTGTTACGTTCTTGTTCAATAGCACGAGCTGCAGGATCCGATCGTCGCTGAGCATGAGCTAAAGCATCCCGCACAAGTTGATTTGATCTCCTTACCAGAGATAATGTTTCCGAATTTTGAACTCGATCTCCCTCCCTATTTCTTGCCCTAGAATTCAACAAAGACTGCCGCGCTGCACGTCTTTGTTGCTCAGCTGATCTCTTGCGTAGTCGAGGCATAATTTACCTTTTTATAAATGAGAATTAGCTAATTTTGTGAAGGAAGGATAAAATAAATTTGTACATATAAATATAATGTTTATTAACTTAAATAATGTGTGGTTCCCATTCGATTTTTATATTAAAATTTTTTTTTGTATTATTAATTTATTTATATTTAATTAATTCATATTATTAATTAAAAACCTAGAGGAAAATATGTTGTACGTATGCATGCATATATATTTTAAGCACAATATTGAGCTTATTTTGTTTTTCGAACTAAGCCCGTTTATAATTTTTATCGAAAAGTTCCAAAAATAACAATCTAATTTTTTGTTTTTAAAAATGGCAGACTTTAAGAAAAAAACAACCATACGAACTAGAAGGTAGTAAAAGTATCATGGGTATATCTGTCGATAATCGAAACATATATACAATATTAAAACGAGATACATAATATTTAAAATTAAAAATGAAAACGTAGCAATAAATTTACATCGTGTTAGAAATTTTGTCCTAAAATGTTATCAAAAGGTTTGAATATAATGTACCTATTAAAAGAAATATTTGGAGGGAAGAATTAGAATATAATATACACTTAAGTCCAAAGCGTTCTTTCACCTAATAGAAATGTCTTTAAAATGTAGTATTTTATGTTGTTTAATAAAACCGATGTTATTTATGTTTAACCAAACCTAATAAAAACTATTTAAAATAAATTTAATTCAAATCAGAATGAGAAAGTTGTATTAACCTTCTGTGAAGGGTATAAGTCAGTTTTAAATCAGTGTTCGAAAATAAACACTAAATATCGTTTCTTAATGTTCGGTTCGGTAGATTTGTGGAAAACACAAACGCTAATACTGTTTGTGTAGAAAATCATTAAAAAAAAATAACGTTTCCCTGTTAGTCATCTTTCGAACACAAAAATAATACTGTTTTTATCACACACAACAAGATATGAGAACATTTAATTCCGTTCGGTTTTTTTTTGAAAATCCACAAACTTCGATGTGTTCGGTTCGGCTCATTTATGTTCGTCCCTTTTGGCTGGTAAAAAAAAAACAAAAATTTTTTACAAATACAAAATGCACACACGAAAAAAACATTAAAGAACATTAAAATATAATGTTTTTCTATAGTATCACTACAATTGTTCTGTTTTTTAATGAAGAACCGAACATTATATAATGTTCTGTTCTTTCTTGTATTATTACACAATCACTAAAAAAATAGATATCGTTCTTAGGTGTGTGAGCCGAACGTTAAATAATGTACTGTTTATTTTCGAACGCTGTTTTAAATATATGTATATATTAAGCAGTTACGAGTGTAATATATAATGAGTTAATTCATAAAAAAGAATTTACTTTGTCTTGAATTAAATTAAATTTTAATTTAGTTAATTAATAGTTTTTTTAATTCTCCAGTATTTAAAACTGACTAGTTTACTATCAAACAAGTAAAACGTATTCCATATTACTTTGTGGGATATAAATCTGATGAGCTTTGCTGCGACTGTCAAAAAATCGAATTTAAGATTACACTTTGTATTCACACTATCACATATGAACATGCTTTTGTTAAAATGCAACGCAGATCAAATGAAAAGTATAATTGTTTAGAAAATTTCAAAAACTATGAAGTCGTATGGGATGCCGCACTGCATTCACACAATCACATTTTTAAATTTTACTTGTGTTTTTGACATGTATTAATAAAAGTTATAATGTGTAAACTAGCCTTTAATAGTTAATCAAAAATACTTAAGGCTCAGTTAGTCTTTACTTTCTGTTCTGTTACGAATCAGCTGATTTGTTTTTGTTATTAAAAAACCTGTGAAATTGATTAGTTTTTCTGTTCTGTTGCGGTTCAGTTTGTTAAAATCAAAAAATTGTTAAGTTATTGTAAGTGACAGCAAAATAAATAATAACAAATACATATTCATGTTGAAATAAACTATTTTTTGATTTTAAGAATTCATAAAATTTAATTTCTTCAAATTTATTTGCATTAATGTGATTGAAATGAAACAATGGACGGTGCAAAACTAATAAATTTGTCATAAATGGTTGATAAGTTGCTACAGAAAAAGTAACTATTACAATTTCGAAACAGAACGGCACGGAACAGAACAGAAACAGAAAGTAAAGACTAATTCTGCCTTTATTTAATTAATTTATGATAAATCAATTTTGTATTCTATTGATTAAAAGGGGCTTTTACTGTGTAATACTGATAATGGCAGCACATCAAAAATTTAAATTAATTCAAAATGTATAATAGGGAGGAAACTATTTGTTATGAAATGTAAAAAAATTCGTAAAGAAATTTCGCAGCCGAACGGCTCTCGTAAGTAAATTTTAAAACATTTTAAGTAAAATTTATTAGTTGAAAAAAAATGGTTTGAATTTTTATTCAAAAAACATTTTTGTTTTCGTTTTTAAAATTTGGTATTTTAAACAAAACTAGCTGACCCGGTCCGCGTTGCTGCATCTTAGCAAACATTAGTGTTGTATTACCAGACGATTTAAATTGAGCTTTAAACGAAATCGAAAAAGGCGGGCGTTAAAGTGGGCGGGGTAAAATTTTATTTGCGTATAAATCTAAGTTGGACCATGGTGATAATTTCATAGAAAAAATCGAACAAATCGGTCAAGCCGTTCTCCAGTTATGCGCTTAATAGAAAAAGTGGGCGTAAAAGTAGGCGTGGTAAATTTTTCTTTCGATGAAAACTTAAAGTTGGTTAATACGAACATTTGAAAGAAAAATTAGTCAACTCGATGGAGCCGTTTTCTGATTTTAGGTAAATCGAAAAAGTGGGAGGAGCAACATTTTCTTTCCGCAAAACCTAA
This sequence comes from Pollenia angustigena, assembly GCA_930367215.1. Lineage (NCBI taxonomy): Eukaryota > Metazoa > Arthropoda > Insecta > Diptera > Polleniidae > Pollenia > Pollenia angustigena. Next base: position 132,211,789 of record OV884056.1, on the reverse strand, counting down.
GTTAGACCATGGCGATCATTTTAAAGAAAAAATCGTCCAAATCGGTCATGCCGTTCTCCAGTTATGCGCTTAATAGAAAAAGTGGGCGTAAAAGTAGGCGTGGTAAATTTTTCTTTCGATGAAAACTTAAAGTTGATTTATACGAACATTTGAAAGAAAAATTAGTCAACTCGATGGAGATTTTTTTTAAGAACTTTTTTGCCACAGATATATCGACCCCTTTGCGCGAAATTATCGTATCTGCCAATTTTTTTTGAAATTGAGTTTTTGATGCAATCTTGTTCTACATTCAAAGAGACGTCGCCTGACAAAATATTGTAGGCGAATTCTACTTCGTTGCTCCAAAAATGTATTGTATATTTCCATTTTGATATTGCAAGCGAAAGTGGAAACAGGCTGTCCTGTAAAATTTGGTTTTTGTAACAGACGATAATTTCGCGAAAAGAGGTTGATATATTTGTTATGAAAAACGAATACATACATAGTTAACAAACATCTGTTCGATTTGAACTTTACGTGATTTCGATTTCTAGAACGTGGCCAAATATCTGTCAAAATGAAGCCAAATTTTAAAACGGAATTACAATACAACTGCGAAATTTTATTTAAGTACAAATCCCTGTATTGAATTGTATGACTATGAAGTTTGACACTTTAGAAGTAAATGATATTAACCTATTCAAACCCTTGGTATACTTCCTAACTTTTTGATAGGTAAACAGTAAACAAAACAGTCTAAAACGTATTCGTATTGAACTTAACATGTTAAATGGTTTTTGGAAAATTCATTGAAACACAAAAGATAAAATCAAAGCATGCTTTAATCAACGTGGCCCTATGTTCCTCATAGGAACTACAGGTTATATGATATACTTATGATTTAAGCAATGGCATTCCTGTTTAAATACCGCAATATTTAGACAGACTAGTGAGTCAATACACAAAGCCATTTATCACAACATAAACGAAATTGCTATAATGATGAAAAATTTCGAAAATGTAAATAAAGGGAATATTCAGGAGACCCAAAAATATAACAAAAATTATTTCCAGTCCCTGATTATAAGTTATTGGGGGGAAATTTACTTACATACATGTACATTTGTATACACAAAGTATGTATCTGTGGCATTTTGACAAAACATCTTAAGTCAAATTTAAAAAGTTGAAAAAAATTTTGTTAATTACAGGGATTTTCCTTCAAAAAAATCTTTGTTTACGTTTTTAAAATTTTGTATTATTAACGAAATTTTTCTTTGATTTTGGTTTATTTTAGTTTTTGATAAAAATGATTCTTGACCGAGCTTTTTTTAAACGTTTTTGCTATCTTATCTCGACTTAAGATGTTTTGTTAAACTGCCACAGGTATATATTTTTATAGTGTTGGCATAATCTTACTTATTTATTTACAAAGTCTAATAAGTATACGGGGCACTAATTTACAGTTGTTGATTTAAAGCAACATATAAATTATAGTTAGTTTTAACTAAGCCAGCGCTTAAATATTCACTGATTTATTAGCCATAAAATTATTGTTGTTGTTTCGTTATACATATATTATGGTACATACAATCATATTCTGCTTAGTGTAGGTAAATAGGAATTTTTGTGCAATTAATTTAACATTCTAAACGACTGCAGTATTTCATTTCAGAAATTTTGTAATTGGGTGAAAACCTCACTGACATCTTATATTACTTTAAAAAAAAGTTTGGAAATATATTATTTTTCCCAAAAACCACTTTCATTTTGTTTTCCTCTAAAATTTTATTTCTTGAATAACTAAAATACATATCGCTTTTTTTTGGCAAAATACTAGAGCAATTAATGTAAGATTTTTACAGTGAGTATATATGACCACTGCACCTACATACATCGATTTCTCGCAAAAAGTGAATATTGAAAAATTTGGAAGTTTTTTTTAATACATTATTGATTTAACAATAACATTTTAATAAAACAAAGTAAATTCGTTTATTTTCATTCATAACAAAAACAAAAAGTAAATACTTCATATTATTTTTGATTAAATGAGTACATAATGATGAACAAAACTAATAATAATGAACTTCAAAAACGTAAAACACTTAGTCGCAGGCCCTTTTCATAGTCGTTAATAATGTTTAATTTTTCTTTAAGAAATAAACGTATTCTTTTGGGCACTTTAATATCAACTGTACAAAAACTTAAAAAAATGACGTTAAATTTGAAACAGAAAACAAACATTAAACAAAAGGACAAAATGACTTTGTAGCGTACAAATTTTGATTTTGGCGAGCAAATATTTCCTTTGCTTTCTTTGTAAAAGAAAATACTTCTCTTAACTCATTGTTTTCAGTAAAATCGCTCTTAAAATATGGTCAAAATCACGTATTTAATAGTTATATTTTATTTTGAACAAATTTAGTTACAACTTATGTAAGTTACTTAAATTTCAGAAAACCAAATTTTTTTAAAAAAATCTTGCATCTGAAACTATAGCGAAATAAGATAAATCTTTCGATATAGCAATACTGGGTACATATGACCACAATTACTTAAGATAATAAGAATAACATATCGCTCATTTGCTGCAAGACCGGCATAAATCAAAAAATCCATTTCGAGATAAACGCGTTTAAAGGCTCTAATCACTTAGAAAAAATTGCTGTAACCACTTAGAAAAAATAACGTTGCATTCTCTTCAAATGGGGAAAGTATAAAAGATATAAAGATGAATTTTATACGCAATAGGTATAAAGAAAAACATAGCGAACAATTCTGCATCACTAACTCCAAAATTGTGCTTTTTGATTTATGCCGGTCTTGCAGCAAATGAGCGATATATACATATACGATGACATTTAAATTATTATACATATATATATATATATGTACATATACATATACGTATACATATACACATATGTACATATACATATATGTTCATATACATACATATCTGTGGCATTTTGATAAAACATCTTAAGTCAAGATAAGATAGTTAAAAAGATTTAAATTTTGTGATATATACATATACGATGACATTTAAATTATTATACATATATATATATATATATATGTACATATACATATACGTATACATATACACATATGTACATATACATATATGTTCATATACATACATATCTGTGGCATTTTGATAAAACATCTTAAGTCAAGATAAGATAGTTAAAAAGATTTAAATTTTGTGAAGAAAATTCAATGGCATTTATAACAATCAATCAAAATCACGATTTTGAATATTTTGTTAGTTGCGCCTTTTCGCATTTTAGCTATACATATTCATACATATACATGAATATATATATTCTGCAAATAAAATTGGACCACCTGACCCATTTTGATAAAATGGACTACTCCATGGACTAGTCCGATGTAATGCAAGCATGGACCATGTCATTGTTAAAAAGTGTTTGTAGTGAGACGACATGTCTTCGTTTTTTAAGGTTATGCTTTCGTTTTTAAACGACTTCAAAACTAATCCTCTTGAGTATACCATGGAGTAGTTTTAAAACTACTCCTTAGTGGTCCAAAGGTGGGTTATATGGTCCTCTCCTAGGACATCGTAATGTTAAATAGACCAGGTTTTTTCCATACGTTTGGGTTACTTTTGGACTAATCCTGGTCCCTTGTGGACTACTCTTTACACGCGTGTTTGGACTGGTCCTATTATTTGCAGGGTACATACCTACATATATATAAAAAAGTTATATGTATATATTTGTATAAAAGTAGGTATATATGTATATAATTATGTGTAGATATTTATTACTATATGTTCGCAGAATATTCAGCAAATATCACGGTAATATTTATCAGCCCCATTATGAAATAAAAATTCCCCGGGAGTATTCTCCCTTGTCCCATTTTTCCTATGTTTATTCAATTGTAAAAATGGAAAAAACTACCGGAGAATTTTTATTCATAATTGGGCTGTATATTTAAAAAATTGCTGTTTTTTTGTATTGTTGCATTTGAAGTAAAAATGAAATAGAAAAAACCATACCTCTAGAGTAGGTACTTCGTTTTTGTTTATACCACATTTCCAGTAGTAAAGCCCTTGTCCGATTATGCGTTGGAGGCACTGTATATGTAGAAACATACATATACCTATATATATACATATAAATATGAACGATTGGGAACCACGAAGATGGATGGTGTATAGGTATACATATTTTTACTCACTTTTTTCTTATTTTTAATTTATTTATATGTATATAAATATGTTGGTAGCAATATTTATGTAAATTGTTTTAGTTTTAAGAAAAACTTTTTGTTTAAATGGATTTAGTTTTAAAAAAAACTTTTTTAAAATTTCTTTGTTAATAGAAAACGAAAAAATTGTTTGCAAAAAATCGTGACACCTTCAACAACTGCTGGCAAACAATTGAACTTTTTCAAAAACTACAATTGTTTTCTTCTTTATTCATTCCAAGGTATATTTACCAGAGTACCGAAACGCTCGCTCATTTTTCAGTCATGAGCGAGCGTGAAAAATTTTAAATTGAACTGCTTCTTCACATTCATGAGGGTGAGGAAAAAAAATATTTTTAATTTCCTCATTCATGAAAAATTAGCAAACAAAAAAATTCATATATGAATTTGTCAGATATGAAAAATTTAAAAAAATTCACATTCAAATTCCTCATAATGAAAAAAACGCGATTTGCCTGACCATTAACAGCGGGAAAATGAAGTTGTAAAGAGGCCTTAAAGAAGGCCTTTTTTACCAATATTAAGTTTTCCAATCGCATTCCAACTGTATTAGAACAACAAGGTTCTATCTTACACGTTGTTTAGGTGCAAATAAATCCTTGTTGTCCTAAGGTCGCAAATTGTTGTTGCTAATAACGCGAAGTTAGTAAATTAATAACTAAACTTGCTACACATTCCAACATTACTGCTAATAAAACTATTTCGACAGGCCTTATCTCAGAAAAGTTAATTTGAATTTGTAAAATATTTCATAAAACCCATTCTAAAACCCCTTTTCGAAGAAGGCAGAGCGGAATAAGTAAAAGTTTATTGAAAATCTAGTTGTAAACCTTCTTTAAGGCCTGGAAAGTCAAAGCCCTCGCAATTTTTCCCGATAGGCAGCACGATAGCCTGTTTGTGTCTTGTAAAATTATTTGTTGGCTGGTAAACTAAAATGTGTTTTTTTTTTATTTTGTGATGCCCCCTGCAAATAATAGGACCAGTCCAAACACGCGTGTAAAGAGTAGTCCACAAGGGACCAGGACTAGTCCAAAACTAACCCAAACGTATGAAAAAAACCTGGTCTATTTAACATTACGATGTCCTAGGAGAGGACCATATAACCCACCTTTGGACCACTAAGGAGTAGTTTTAAAACTACTCCATGGTGTACACAAGAGGATTAGTTTTGAAGTCGTTTAAAAACGAAGACATGTCGTCTCACTACAAACACTTTTTAACAATGACATGGTCCATGCTTGCATTACATCGGACCAGTCCATGGAGTAGTCCATTTTAACAAAATGGATCAGGTGGTCCAATTTTATTTGCAGGGCCTCTAAAAGGGTCTGTTTTTTTTCGTTTAAAAGACATAAAGGCAAAAAAATATTGAAAAAAAAATTACTACCTGCAAGAACTGAAGACATGTATTTGGTCTCGTGAAAAAAATTTTGTTTGTGGTCCAAGCGCAACGGTATTGAAAACACTACATTGAATTTACAATAACTGGCATAATTTGGCGCGAAACAATAAAATTGCATTAATGCAACAATAAAACAAATTTTCTTAGGCATTAACCATACTTACTGTCGCTTTGCTTGTGGCGAAACAAGACTTTGTTAGTGTTTTCCTTATAACTTTACCTACGTAAGAAAACTGTTTTCAGCAATAAAAACCCATCGTCGCGATTGGAACAGATACCAAAATATTTTTACAAACACAAAATACCAACAACTTCTTGTGTCTATTTTTTTCTCAATAATTTCTGCATAAAGGTACGTCTTTTTAACGAAAGAAAAAGTGACCCTTTTTAAAGGCACCAAAGAATTGTTTACACAAACAAAAAACATATCGTTAGGTTAAAAATTATTAGAAAATTTTAAATTGAATTTTTTGTTGATTACGATTCACATCAAATATTTTTATAAAATTTTAAACTGCTACCTAAAAAAATATCCAAGTTATTTACAAAATTAAAAATTACGTTTCATCAAAAATACAATTTTTTAACAAATAATGTATAATCACACTCAAGAAAAAAATTAGCAAAGTTTTTAATTCTTTTTATAAGAACACCAGGGTGTTGGTGGAATTAGTGAGCAGACTAAAAATTATTGCAGAAGAAGAAGTAATAAAAGTGCTGTAAAATGATAAAAGCCGTCTCCATATAGGACTGTCAGAAATTTTGAAATTTTGCAGCCTACCCCATTGCACTTCCAAACGCTTAAAATTTCTAAGAATAAATGGCAACATCTGCAGGTCCTCAGATTTTTGTTTCCATCAGACTGTCATCATTATTATGATAGTATCCTTATGAGTTAAAATTGTTATTGATAATTTTCATGTTGTAAAATTCCTTTCTTTATAATAATAATTTAATGAAAAATTAAATTTGATGAACTTAAGCCTGATTAAAAATATTAAAATTTGGATTAAAAAAACATAAATAGTTCGACAAAAATAACCACAATACTAATTATTCAAAAGAAATATTTTTATTAGTTTATTTAAAATAATCTGTTTTTTATTAGGATTGCATTCTTCCAAGTGGCCCTTCATCAATATCCTGAAAAAGACAGTTATTCTTAATTTTTGGAATAATTGCCTTTTTTATTTTTTTCTAAAGTAGTGGAATATAGACTGTTTAGCTTTATTTTGTGATAATCCTTTAGAATTATTAAATTGTAATCATATCTTTCTTTGGAGAAGTACTACTTTGTCCAACATTCAATATGCTATCAACACTACGCTTTCCTTCTTCTTATTATTTTTCAGAAATCACCTAATTAAAATTTACTTTTTGCAACGTACATAGCATTGTTAGAATGCGATACGGAGTTCTTTTGAAATAATTCGATATATACATGTTATGTTATATGAGTCAAATTTTTATTTGCTAAATTTGTTCATTGTAAAAAAAATAATTTTACTTTTTAATTAGAATGAAAAATATGGCTTTTTAAAATCAAATCATAGCTAAATTAAATTAAGATACATTTTCTAATTTAAACCACAACTTATTAGTAAAAAAATCAATAAAAATTATCATAGGTATGTATATATCCTATTTTTCCGGTAATTTAACACAAATATTTAATTATTTAATATTTTAAATGTTTGTTTTACTTAATACTAATATGTATACTTTCGTTGATGATACGTCTTTTTGTTTCTGAAAATTACAAATTTATATAACGCAACATACACAACTTAAAAAATAATAATAATCGCATTTTTAGCTGAAATATTTAAAATTGCTTATAAATCTCATAAACATTTTACAAAGTTGTCTGCTTTGCATGTAAAATTATGAAATGTGATGTTACATTATTCTGCATTCAAGATGACGGACGATATGTGCAGTTCTTTTAATTTTTTTTCAATAATGTTTTCTTACAAAAAATCCAACAGACACTTCGGCTGGTTGCCTATACCAAAAATATTTTACACAAACAAATACACACAGTCATTTCGAGCTGTGGTCATGCAAACTGTCAAGCAACAACAACATTACTAGTGAGGATCGTTTCTAAAACTTTTTTTTTCCTCATTTTTCATGACTGAAGAAAGGCAAAATTGGATTTTTCCTCAAAAACATGAATGAATTTGGCGAAATATTAACAATTCATTCATGACTGTGAAAAAAAGTTACATATTTTACATTTTTCATTTATGAAAAAATTCAAGAATGGTTGAATATGAGCGTTCACATTTGAATTTCTCTGAACTCTGATATTTACACAAGGTAGACTCATTTGGGAGTGTAGACATTCTGCTCTATAAAAGGAACCGAGTTGTCAAAATTGTCTTCATATAAAAAAAAAACAATTTAACGCACACATGTACAAATTTTGGCTCATATACACGAAATTTGACGTTTGGGTTCCAACTAGGGGTAATCAGCTGACAAACATATGGGCCAACGAGTTTACCTTGTGTAAATATACCTTGATTCATTCTCTTTTCCATACACTTGTTCAATTTTATAAATTGTAACTGTAAAATAACAACCGAAAAGCTTTTTGCGGCCAATTTCACAAGCTCAGTTATAATTAACTATGAGTTCCAACTTTCAAACAAAAACATACTGTTAACTGGAAGTTTAAGTAATGGTTAGTTATGACTGAACTTGGTGAAATTGGGCGTTAAAGAGTGTACCAGCATCTTTATTACGGTAGCTTCAGGTCTACAACAACTATTTACTTACAGAACAACAACATTAAGAAGCACAATAAACAGCTGTATAACCGCGGCAACCTTTTTGTTGCTTTACTGAAAGTGTTTTTATATTTTAAAAGCACACATATAAAATGTATATGAGGATCAGTGTTGCAAAATTGAAATTTTGAAATGGTACTGAACTTCAACTAAAAGAGTATTTTTCCCAACAAATGGTACTTTTTGTTAAAAAGCAATAATTTATGAAAATAAAAGGAGCAAAAAACATTTTATTGGAATTCATTTATCTAAGTATTTAATAGCAAACAGTATTTATTTATATTTGACGCACACATTTAAATAATATTTCTGTTATATAATATTGTTATAAGATTAAGCAAATGTACTTTAAGAGATCATAAGAAATATTATAAATACAACAGCAACTACCAGTTGATTTTAATAGTTCTTTAGTTTTTATCAAACTTGGAACAGTTTCTACGTGTAAACGATTGAAAATGTGCGTTCAATTGATGTTCAGAAATTTGGTATCGATAAAATACCATAAGCAATATGTGAAATGCATCAAACATTATTTTTGTTTCTTACATTGGCTACATTTTTCCAAGAAATTTAAATATGTATATTCAGTTCTGAAATGCTTTATTTCTGAAAGATCCACTAGAACACGTAATTGAGAATTGATATAATTATAGTTTTCTTTATCGTTTGTAAATAACATTAATAACAACAGTATTATGCTATTGGTTTTTCGGAAAACAATATTTTCTGGAGTGAAGTTGATTTTCACTTTTAAGGATTTATTTTCAAAACAAAATTTAGTTCTTAATGTTTTGCAAACTGTGGAATAAAATGATTTTGCAGTTTCTTTTACTTTATAAACCATTTTTTTAACATAGCATGTTTCTATAATTATGGGTTTCATTTAAATTTTACACTACATAACATATTATCCAATGCATCCCTTTAAATAAATGTTCTTGCCACTTGTAAGAACAAATATCCCATTCTGGAAAGCGTCCACGCTTTGCATTTTAATATTAACGTCGTTATAATTATTTTTAAAATATACAACAACATAAATTTTGCAACAAACATATTATGACCAAAGTCTGCTATCGAAATTATCATATCACAGTTAAGAAGTTAAGAAGTTAAGAGTTAAAAAGCTCAAAGTAAAAAAGTACTGAAAATAATGCGGGAGTACTGCGGTATTTTTATTTTAATATGAAAAAGTACTGGAAAAAGTACCAAAGTACTGAATTTTTCAACACTGATGAGGATCTTTTTTTTTGGAAATAAAAAAACATCTAAAAAAATAAGAAAAGAAAAATGCGAATACTCTCTTCTCTCCGTTCATAAAATAGAAGCTTTTGAGTGTTTTTTCCTAACAGAACGCATGTGTGCGAGCTTTTTCGTATTTAAAATAACAAAAAAGAAGAATCAAACCCATGCGTAAATGCATAGGCATCTATCCCAGCAAACATAAGACTGCTCAACAGTTTGTATGCTATGTTATTTAATATATTTATTGTAAATTATAAAGTTGGAATGAATTCGGATTATAGAGTGCACAATATATAAGGCATATCCAGAGTACACATGATAGTCCTAAAACTTAAGTTGTTATGAAAATGCAGATGGTTTTTAGCCCCTTTTACATTTTACTCATTACTTGTCCATTTTTTAAGCAATTTGACAGATTTTATACCGACGTGTTTTAGAAGAAATTTAGCATTTACTTGGTTTATAAAATTCGGACTCGGAAAGACCTATGGATCCCGCAAATGGTTATTTGGAAAAAAAAATGTAGGTACACCTATTTAGGTCATAAGTTTTTTGTAGCTGAATCGATTTTTCCGAGTTTTGCAGAGAATATGTTTTACTAAAGATTTGCGATGTTTTAATAAATAAGGCGTATCCATAGGTCATATATATGGCAGGCCTAAAAATTAAGTTTCTATAAAAATTGACAAACGGACTGACAGACGGACATCGTTAAATCCACTTTTCTCCTCATAAGCACCCAATATATATACATACACTTTATATGGTCTGAGATCAATATTGTAGAAATAACAAACAGAATGACAAACTTATGTATGTTAACGAATTACCTATAAAATAAGAAAATAACACTACGTAACAAAATTTCAACAAATTCGTGACCAAATGAATCTGACAGCTAATCTTTATGTAAAATTTTCCGCTGAATCCGAATATGAAGTCAGAATTGTCAAAAGTAGAACAGTTTTTGAGATATTCTAAAATAACCGTTATTTGTGTTTTAAAAAAAGATGATGTGACTGAAATGCAAATATCTTAAAAAATTTTAAACGGATTATGTAATTCTTTCTTTAAAGTGAAAGGTTATAAAATTTCTAAAATAACCATGGATTCCTTGTGAAGATTAGTCAAGAAATGACAGAGTTACAGGGGCCAAAAGTTCAAGCTTCATTGAAAATTTCATGATTTTGTTCGATATTGTTCTTTTCAAGTTATTTTTTTCAAACCAATGATTTAAAAATCCTAATGTTTTATTGCATGCGACATTAGATAATTTTAATATGAACATTTTGAGCCCAACAAGATATAGATTGGTACGAAAATGACAAAGCTACAGAAGATTTAGTAAATTAACCCATATAGAATTTCAATAGTTTTAAGCAATTTTTAATATTTATTGTTACTAAAAATTTAGCTTTGTATATTTATTTGTTGTGGGTTAATTCAATTAATCTTCTGCAACTTTGTCATTTTTGCACCGATCTGGTTCCTATTGGGCACAAAATGTTCGTATTGAAATAGGCTAATATTTAATTTTTTGGATATTTGCATTTCAGTCACATCATCTTTTTTAAAAACACAAATAACGGTTATTTTGGAATATCTCAAAAACTGTTCTACTTTTGACAATTCTGACTTCATATTCGGATTCAGCGGAAAATTTTACATAAAGATTAGATGTCAAATTCATTTGGTCAAAAAACTGTTACGTAGTGTAATTATAAAAAAATAAAATAAGTAAAAAAAAAATTCAATCAATAAAAATAAGGGTATAAAAAGGGTAAATTAAAAGGCGTAAAAATGTATAAAATATACGTATATGAAGTTCATAAATATATTTTAAAAAGTGAAAACTGACCAATTTCTTTTTAGATAAAAAGAATTTATAAAAAACAAAAAATAAAAAACCAAAAAAAATGGATTGAATGGGATTCGAACCAGTAAACCAATAAGAAATTGTTAGGAGTCAGACCGTTTAGACCGTTCGACCATCGAACCGCAAGTAAAGTCGTTGTTGATTTGAGTATGTGATATCAATAATTATTAATAGTAAATTAAAATATGTATGTGTTTGTTGTTTGTGTATAATACAGAAGGTAATATTAAATAAAAAAAAAAAGTTTACCGCAAGTATTTTAAATGAAAAAAACCACAAAAAAAAACAACACACAACTATTTTACAGGGTTACCATTAACCGTTTTGAAACGTAAACTGTCGTTTTGGTTAATAAAAGTCGCAAACCAATTTAAATGTTTTTTATTTATCAATAATACAACATAAACATACCAAGAAATTGCTTAAATTGTGTATGCTTTTAAATCGCTTTTGTGCAGAAGATATTATCAGGCCTGTTCTGAAAATAACTTTAACTCAAATCACGTGATTTGAAATAACATGTGCCTACTAAAATCACACGTGTGATATTTTAGCGTCCCGTTTTTGTGTGATCTTCAATTGCAGAAAGCACACAACAACGGTATGACTTTCAAAACACCACAAAGTCACAGGTGTGATTTCAGAACAGTTCCGTATATAGGTAAATATGAATATATTTTTGTATAAATTGTCTAAAAAAGTGTCTAATATGTTATCAATGTCAACAATAAAAAGGCAAAGATTGCTTTTTATATTTTGACGACACTAGATCACTGTTCGTTATGTTAGCGGTTTTTTGTAGTCGTAAAATTAGATGATGAGGGCATTTCTAATATTCCCTAAATACAATTTTTTTTTAAAAGTGGATAACCCTGCTTGTTTGTATGGTTTTTAAGCAGTGTGACCATTTTGGCAATTTTGCAGCTTAACTTAGATTAAAAATTTTAATTTAGCTGAAATACTTTCATTAAGCGCTTCGCATTTTTTTAAGCATTTTAATTAAATGTTTCTAACTTTTTTAGAATTATTTTAAAAATTGAAGAATAGGTATTGATATAACATAAGTTTTTTATGTATTATAATAAATTATAATAAATTTTGACTAAAAAAAATAGTTGTAGTCAAAATGAAATTTCGTATGGAAATGGATAATTCTTATTTTATTGTAAAAAAAATTTCATTTTATTTTCTTACAAGACGATAACCCTGCATGTTTGGGCGATTTTTAATGAAGACTTTTAAGTAGTGTGGGAATTTTTTATTTTTGAAAGTAAATTCAGCACCAAAAACTTAGATTTAGCTGTAAAATTTCCATTTGGCATTTTATTAGCTTTTTAGAAAAATGTTTTAAACTTCTTTTGATTAATTTTTAAAGTTGGATGGAATAGTCTTAGCGATTAAAACTAAAATAAATTGTTATAAACTAACTTTTACGCAATTAATGATGACTGTTTTTTTAAAATATAAAAAAAATAATCTGGTCTAAATATGTCTGTAAATTCTTTTAAATCGAAATAGCTATAAAACCGTTTGTATTTTGTTTTTATTAGAGGGCCTTCCAATTTCAAGGTTAACCAATTGTGGTATTTATATCTGATGCTATATCAAATCTACCTAAATACTTGTTTAAATATTACCATTTATTTTAATTTTGTTTAAAATGAGTCACTTAAATGTATAAGGATTTAAAACAATATAATGAACAACTTTAAGAATTATTTGTAGCGTTTTCAAAATAATTTTTAGCATTTCTTTGCCTTGCCTAATGTCAGAGTAAGCTGTGAACAAATTTTAAGATCTGTTTCTATGTCATTGGTTTCGTCAATAAAATTATCCAAACTTAAATGTTTCTAGCTTTTTGATTAAATTAAACATTTACGTACGCAAATACTTATTGTTGAATGTTTTGTTTTCAAATAACAAATGGGATTTTTTTTAGAAATAATAAGATTTTTTAAAAATAATATGGCAACACGTGTAAGATTTTTGAATTGAAATGTAAGAAGAGACAATCCGTCTCTAAAACTGAACTCAACAAAAAAATTTTTTTTGTGTTGTTGTAAAAACAATAAATAATACAAATATTTAAAGCACAGCAAACGGTGAAAAACAAAAACAACTCTTTGCATGAGTAAGAACAGTGAAACAACGCTAAGGCAAAATGAAAGAAATGTTTATGTGACTGTTCAGGCAAACGAAAATAATGCTGAAATAAATAAAACAAAACAAAACAATACTAACTATCTAACGGCTAAGCCTATTAATCGAACACGTTCCCTTTCACCCTCGGTGTTCACAAAAACGGTGGATATTGATACATTAAAAATTATTAATCTGTCTTTGGGGACAAGTGTTGTAGCGTCCGCAAGTATTACCGCGGCGGAAAAAACAACTTTAGTAACAAATGATACCATAAACTCAAACACAGACGCAATGGAGAACCTTTTAGTGAAAAATAGTCAAAAGCCTCAAATACAAGTTGGTATGGACAGGTATATAACAGTGCTTAAACGAGGTCGCAGCCCTACCTCTTCAGCAGTTGCTTCGGCCTCAAAAGTAACATCTTTTGATAGAATAAATTCACAAAACCGTTTTGCAATTCTTGAGGACGAATCCCCAGAGGCACCAAACGTCATAAAATCTTCTAAGCCACCCCCAATATATCTTAGGGAGCAAAACTCAAATGAGTTAATAAAGAGCGTGATCTCGGTAATAGGTGAAAATTCTTTTTACGTAGCGGCAATCAAGCGTGGTAATATAAACGAGACAAAAATACAGGTTAATCATGAGAATGATTTTCGCAAACTAACAAACCAATTCGAATCCCTTAAAAAAAGCTTTTGTACATATCAGCTGAAGAGCATCAAAGGCATTCAGGTAGTGATCAAGGGCATAGACTCGTGCGTGGACCCTGAAGAAATTAAAACCTTTTTGGAAGAGAAAGGCTTTAAAATAAAAAACGTTACAAATATCAAAAATAGGGAAAAAAATCCCCAACCACTATTTCGAGTGGAGCTAGAATAGGCCTGCCATACGTCCTGGTTTTCCAGGATTGTCCTGGCTTTAGACTACTTGTCCTGGTGTCCTGGTCCAATATTAAATTGTCCTGGTTTTTTGTACAGGTCATAACATACAAATTAGTTTTTTGCTAGTTTTAGTTGTTAACAAAGGTTAAGATTTTTTTTATTACACTACTAACATAAGGTAATTATATAAACAACTTTAATTAAATTCAACTGTTATCTGGTGGAAAGCTGGTTAAAGCTTTCAATAATATTAGATGGTAGTCAATCCTCTTTCAAATTTTGTTTCAACTACTTAGTTGCTGTAAAAAGTTATACCGTGTAAACAACTTTTATAAGTAATCGAAAGCCGATAACAAATTGCTTTCTCTAAGGCAGCCCATACACGTTTTAATTCAATTGTCAACTGAGTCGGTTGTTGTCCAAATGAAAGCGTGTATGGCTTTGTCAATTGATTAGTTTGACAGTTGTCCAACTCGACAACAGAAAAATCAAAAGATTTTGATTTTTTTCAAGTTGGGTTCTTAGTCTGCACAATGGACTAAAGAAAGAAACCCGTTAAAGACTCAAGCACTGGATAGTATTATTCAATGTAAGTTTGATTTTATTATGACATGTTGCCTGTTTTATAACTGTATCAAAGACCGAAATGAAGTTCTAGAAAAAGTGCAATCTTCTTAAAATTATTTTAGTTTAGAACATGTGAAGCTCAACTTTTTATTCTTTTTTATAATTTTTATGTACATGAAGTTCACGTTAATTTTTTTAATATATATTGTTGGATTTAAAATAAAAATTCTTAAATTTTCAGGAGAGCCAAAAAACTGTTTATATAAAAATGGTGTTAATATTTAATAAAAATTAGTTCCCTTATGAAAAAGTCCAATTTGAAGTACGTTTTGCTAGGCCTTTTTAAATTTTGTAAGTAGCTAGAGATGTGAAATGAGAATAAATTTATGAAAAAAGTAATTTTGAGTTGTGACCCTTTAGTATTTAGGGTGCGATATACTTCATACATATGTATTAAAAAAACTTTTCTGTTGGTGTAATTTTTTATCCATTTTTTCCATGTGTCCTGGTTGATAGCTTCAAACTTCTGGCAGCCCTAAGCTAGAACCTGGCGACGTTAAGCTTAAAAAAAATGAAACGCATCCTATTTACAATTTAAAATATATTCTCTACAGAAGAATAACTATAGAGGAGCCGCACAAACGAAATGGTCCCCTTCAATGTCTCAACTGGCAAGAATTTGGCCATACTAAGGCCTACTGCTATTTACCCCCTGTTTGCGTAGTATGTGGTGAATTACATGGTACATTCCAGTGCGATAAGTCTAAAAATGACCCCAATGTAAAAAAATGTAGCAACTGTGGCGGCAATCACACTGTCAATTATAGAGGATGTCCTGTATATACTATCGTCAAGCAGTCGGCTGGACCGAAAACTAATCCCCCTCAAATGCAGGTACCAAATCAAGTAAACACTAATGACATTCAGGCTCCGCAGCCTAGCAATAACTGAACCTCTTATGCTAACGTCCTAAAATCAAACCATGTGCCAATGCAAGGTGCTTCGCCAAGTAATGATGAAACTCTAGTTTCTAATTTAAGTCGTTTAGAAAAAACCATGGAAACTTTAGTGCAAACAGTAAATAATTTTACAAACACAATGGGTAATATGATGCAGGAGATGCTTAGAATGCAATCGATGTTATTGCAAGCTGTACTTAACAAACCATGAACTGTTTAAAAATTTGTTTTTGGAACGCAAACGGCATCCGCCAACATAAAAATGAATTAGAATACTTTCTTAAAAATAAACAAATTGATGTCGTGATGGTTTCTGAAACTCATTTGACCTCAAGAAATACGTTTAAAATCATTGGTTATACACTATATGATACCAAGGACCCTCAAGATAGAGCTTGATAAAAACCCGAATCAAACACTACCTGATGTGTGATCATCGTGAAGATTATCTCCAAGCAACGAACATTTGTGTTAAATAGCTGAATCGAAACATAGTAATCTCATCCTTATACTCACCACCTAGATTTGCAATATCAGAAAGCCAATATTATAAATATTATAAGTCATTGGCGCCCAGTTTCCTGGCTGCTGGCGATTATAACGCTAAACATACCTTCTGGGGTTCACGACTAATAACACCAAAGGGTCGTGTTTTGTATAATACAATCTCTAAAATGAATTTAAATGTCGTCGCGAGCGGACAACCAACATATTGGCCTGCTGATCCGCAAAAAAATCGAGATGTCATCGATTTCGGAGTGGTTAAAAACATCCCCACAGAAACGATTCAAGTTGAAGCTTCGTTAGAATTATCCTCTGATCACACACCTACAATAGTTACTATAACAAACACCAATACAATCGTATCTCCCTCTGGTTACATAGCGACAACAGCTACACAAATAAATTGGTTAAAATATAAAAAATATCTCAGTACCCATTGCACAGAAAATATTCCGCTTATCACACCGGAAAATGTGGATCTCTCTATTGTCCATTTTGACAGTTATCTTAAACTAGCTGTTCAACATTCCAGCAAAACCCTCAAAAAAACCAATTATAACAAAATATATTTTGCAGATGTCGAGCGCCTCTTGAATGAAAAAAGGAGAGTGCGAAGAGAATGGCAATTGCAAAGATCCCCTCAACTTAAAAATGAATTAAAAGAGTGTACAAAAAGGCTAAGAAAATTACTGCAGACTCAGAAAACGGCTTCCGTAGAAAAATATCTTAAGGACTTGGATGCAACTCCACAATCAGGCTACTCATTATGGCGTGCAGCTAGAAACCTCAGAAGACCAGTTATCTCGAAACCACCTTTAAGAAACTTGAATGGAAGTTGGGCAAGAAATGATAATGAAAAAGGAAACCTGTTTGTAAATCATTTGAAAAACGTATTTACCCAAAATATACCTGACGATATAGCGGACGAGCTGCCGTGCCGCCTGTTTATGTTAGAGCAGCTATCCCCCTAAGATTTGAGATAAGGGAAATAGAAAGGGCTATTTGTGAATTAAACACCAAGAAGGCACCTGGTATTGATAAAATCAGTAATAAAATGCTTTTGGAGCTACCTCGCATAGCAACGAAAATTATTCTTTATATTTTTAATGCTATTTTACGCCTTGAATACTACCCTCAAGAATGGAAGGTCTCCTTTATAACGATGATACCCAAGCCAGGAAAAGATCACACAAAAGTTGAGTCATATAGGCCTATTAGCTTATTATCTAACATATCAAAGCTGTTTGAGAAGCTCTTTTTATTTATTTATTTATTATTTAAGGTCTACGGAATAAATCCTTACAGACCAATTATAAAAAAAAATTTTACATAATATACAAAATAATAAAAAGAAAAAGGATTTAAACATCCATTTAATTACACTGATTTAGGTGCATAATAATATAACGTTTAATGACATTAACATTAACAGAAAAATCAATAAGAAAATAAAAATCATTATAATGTTTACACAATTTTCTTAGAGGATCAGAATTAGCATAATTAGTTTGTAAAACTTGTAAATATATTGGAATGTAGAAACGAGTTGATCGATGAGGTACATTGAAAATTTATGTTGCTGAGTAGGAAGTCAGAACAGACTGCACCATTTATTAGGTTGAATAAAAATGAAACGCATAGTTCTTCTGCTCTCCAACGTTGGTAATTTTATAAATGCAAGCCTTGTAGTATAAGGAGGAATAATGACGTTAGGATTCCATGTTGAATTACCCAAGCAAAAAAGAAGGAATTGTTTTTGGACTGATTCAATAATGTTTTTCAGATAATCCGCACTCGGATCCCAAATAACAGATCCATATTCCAAGATTGGTCTGACTAAAGATGTATATAACCGCTTAGTAATGATTGGTTCAGTAAACTCCTTAGCCCATCGTTTTATAAAAGCTAACATACCACGAGCTTTGTTTACCATCATATATATGTGTTTCTTGAGATTTAATTTAGGATCTAAAAGTATTCCAAGATCTGAGAATTCCTTAACCAGTTCAAGTTGATGTCCACCCAGTGAAAAGTTAAATAAAGCGTTATCGTTTCTTGAAAAACGCATATGTTTACATTTGTTTAAATTGAGTTCCATTAAATTAAGCACGCACCATTGAAATAGTTCATCCAAATCATGTTGCAGCAAATTTTTGTCAATGTTATTGTCATAACTATGAAATATCTTTACATCATCAGCATACATTAAGACGTTACAATATTTTATTACGCACGGCAAGTCATTGATGAGGAAAATAAAATTGGACCAATATGGCTTCCTTGGGGCACTCCAGAACTTACGATAATGTTTTTTGATGTAGTATTATTAAAAACAACATTTTGTTTCCGGTTTGTTAAATATGATTTAATCCAATTTAAACCCCCGAGTGTAAAGCCCATAGCATGAAGCTTTATCAGAAGTAATTTATGATTGACTTTATCAAAAGCTTTACTAAAGTCCGTGTAGATACAATCTGTAAATTTCCTTTTAATAAATCCACGATTTACTATAGTAGTCAGCTGCATGAGATTAGTAATTGGTGAACGACCTTTTCTAAAACCATGTTGACAGGAAGATAGTAGGGACGAGATTTGATGAAGGAGATTGTCGGTAACACACTTTTCAAAAAGCTTAGGGATTGCACTTAACTTTGCTATGCCTCTATATTTTGTGACACATGACTTACTGCCAGATTTAAATAGCGGAATAATGAGCGAATCTTTCCACAACTGAGGAAAGTAACCATATTTTAAGGATAAATTAAATATTATGCTTAAAGCTATTGCATGTGCGCAATTCTTCAGAACACAACTGGGAACACCATCAGGACCCATGTGGTATGAGGACTTAACAGATTTTAAAGTGTCTAAAATCTGGTTTGTGTGAATTGGATAGAAGTGTATCATTTGATGGCATGCAATTGGATGTGGGTATTCATTTAAATCATATTGGAAATCAGAGTAAGTGGTGGAAAAAAAAATCAGCAAACAAGTTACTTATTATCTGATCGTCACTAGATTCGTTAGCTCCGTACTTCATTGTTTTTGGGAAGCCACCAGATTTCTTTTTAGAATTAACAAATTTATAAAAAGATTTCGGGTCACAGTTAAAATTTTGTTTCATATTAGATATATAGTTTTTGTACAGCTTTGTGTTTAATAAGTTAAATTCAGCACGTGAAATCGCAAATCTGCTATAATCATATAGCAAGCCGGTTATTTTATATTTTTTACAGAGTTTATTTTTTATGTTTTTAAGTCTGGATAATTCTTTTATGCACCACGGAGGACCAGATTTTGTACGCATTGCTAATTTGGGAACACATTCATTAAAAAAATTTGATAAAGTTTCATAAAATTTTGCTATCATGGAATCAATAGCTGCTGGAGTATAACAAGGAATTGATAGAAAATCGTGCCAATTCGTATTATATAAAAGATGCTTTAAGTCATCGTAGTTACATTTTTTGAAACAGAAAACCTTTTCATGTTGATTTGTTGAGTAGGAGTTACTTTTAAATGGAATATTAAGGCTGATATCTAGAGTAGGATGAAAGCGGTCCTCGGGTGCTGTAATTGGATCTGCGCGCCACAAGGAACAATCGGCTGGTTCATTTACAAAAACCAGATCTAGTAATTTACCATACGAATTGTAAACTCCGTTTACTTGAAAAAGGCATAGATCATATAAGCTATTTAAAAATTCAAACACCCAGTCAGCGGCTTTTATAGGAGTATACATGTAAGAGTCCGGTAAAAATTTCCATGTAACATTTGGTAAGTTAAAATCACCAAAAGCAAGAATAGAGTCACCTGGGGCGGCTAGTGATACTACTGATTTAATCAACGAAGCATGCTCTGTGTAAATAAGTTGATTATTATTTTGGCTTGGTGGGATGTAGGAGCAGGTCATAAATATTTTGCTGTTATGGAGTTTTATACGTATGGCAATAAATTCGATGCCTTTAGGAATATTGCAGTTTATTTCTTCAGATGAAAACATGTTAGAAATAGCTATTAGTACACCTCCTCCAATTGTAGCTGTATCTCTATCGAGTCTATAAATATTAAAATTACTGCAAAAAATTTCGTTGTTGAGGATATTTTTATTTAACCAAGTTTCAGTGAATATAATTACGTGGTGGTTAAATGTAAAACTATCTATGTAAAGTTTGGACAATTTAGTGTTTAACCCAAAAACGTTTTGGTAGGTAATGAACAGTTGGTTATCGTTGTCAGTTATCAGTTTTTTGGATTTGATGACAGAATTGAGGGAATCCGGGCAATATTATTTATACGCAGGCTTGCTTTTGGTATATATTCCCTTACTAATGTATTATCGGGCCAGAAACGAGGATCAATTATTTTATTGTATACATCTGATGAAACTGTTATCTTAAAAGACGTAATGCTTCTTGGTTGAGAATAAGAAAATTTATGAGTTAAAATTTCATCGCTAGAATTCAGCTTGGTTTTAATATAGTAGTTTAAATCATCTACAGTCGTTTCAGCAGCAAAACGGGATACAAATACATGTTTTTTTGGTGGTATAACTCGAAGTTTACGAGGAGCGTTTTCGGTATAGTTTGATATAGGATTGTGTAGTTTCGTTACATCAGAAAATGAAAGTTTCTCAGCAGTTTTGGTTTCAGTTATCTTGGAAGTAGACGGGATAACATCGATATGGTTATCAACAGCATTACCAGAATTATTAGGGTTTATATTAACGGTATCATTCTTACTTGCAATTCTAGCTGACTTACGTCTAGGAGACAATTGCGATGGATAATGTTGTTGAAAGGGCGATTGCTGCGAAGGTATTTGTGGAGGATGCTCATAGGTTTCTAGTGATAAAAAACGATCGAACAAGTTTCCATATTCAGTTATACGCTGAGAAAGATTGGACATTTCTTTTTGAATACCAAGAAAAAGGGATTTTCTTTCTTGGAAGAATTTGTAAAAATCCACTCCAACTTTTTTACAGTTGTTACAACGCCAGTGCAAACCATCATGCTTTTGAATAGCTTCAGCAGCAAGTGTTGGTATACCGCTACATTTGAAATGAGTTAGACCATGGCACAACCAGCATGACAGCATTCTTTTAGTGATTGAGCATTTCTTATTTAGGCAGTCCATTATAGTTAGCGTAGTAAAGGTTGGCCAAGCAGGAAAATAAAAATTTAAATATTGCAAATTTTGATTTGTGTTTAATTTTGATATTTTTTGCTTGCTGGGTTATGGATTTATTGTTGATTATTATTTTGTGGCTATTGAGTATTATTATTTGTTGTTTTAAGGTTGCGTTTTTTGCTTTCTGTTTGGCTTGAGTGTTTTTGTTGGATATATTGTTAATTTTTATATTTTTCACAAATGATGTTGTTATTATTGTTTTTGAAGTTTAAAATTTTAAATTATGAGTTTGCAGTATACTTTTCAAGAGACAAAACAAAAGCAGAAAAGAGACTTAAAAATTCAAGTGTTATTGTTGTTGTTATTAATTGTTTGTTTAGTTTTTGAATATATTGGTATGAATGTTTGTTAATATTAATGTATGCAATATTAGGATTTGAAATTAATTATTTTTGTAACATAAAATCTCAGTAAAATCACAAGAAGTTTAATCACACGACAAGAATTTAATTATTACAAATCGAATTTATTTATTGATTAAGGTTTGTAGACAGTTTATGACAGAATTTAAAAGTTTTAGCGGAGCTCAATAACAACACGTCTTTCTCTCACGAGAGAAGTTTTACTCTTAGCGTCAAAATTAACCCCAATTTTAAATGACAATGGGTGTATACCCAATCATCAATTCGGCTTCAGAAGAGAGCATAGCACAATTGAACAAACCCATCGGATAGTAAACGCCATAAGAAAAGCCTTTGAAGAAAGAAAATATTGCTCCGCTCTTTTCATAGATGTTTCTCAAGCTTTTGACAAAGTCTGGCATGTAGGCTTGTTACATCAATTGAAGCTAAACCTACCGGTTAATACACACAAGCTGTTAGAAAGCTACCTAGTCGGTCGAAAATTTATTATTAAAGAAGGCGATTTTTTAAGTTCTCCTCAGCCAATTGAAGCTGGAGTCCCTCAGGGAAGCATCCTGGGCCCACTTTTTTACCTTATATATACCTCGGACATGCCAACAAACAATCACACCATAACCCCAACTTTTGCTGGTGATACAGCTTTTCTAAGCGTACACGAGAACAGTCGTGAGGCATCTCGATACCTGCAGAATCATATATTTCAACTAGAACTGTGGTTTAAACAATGGAGAATAAAGGTCAATGAGCAAAAATGCGTACATATAACATTTACCTTGCGTCGGGAAACATGTCCACCTATTAAAATCAATAATCAACTAGTGCCTCAACAATCGCATGTCAAATATCTCGGTATTCATCTAGATCGGCGTTTAACTTGGAAATGCCATATAGAAGCAAAATTAACCCAAATGAAACTAAAAGCAATTCAAATTAACTGGCTTATTGGAAGAAATTCTGTTCTTAGTCTCGCCTGCAAACTACTACTTTACAACGCTATTTTAAAGCCAATATGGTGCTACGGTATTCAACTATGGGGCACTGCCTCGGCCCCAAATATCGAAAAAATTCAAAGGCGCCAAAATAAACTTCTTCGAATAATTACAGCTGCCCCTTGGTATGTTAAAAACTCAAATATCCACAAGGATCTCAATGTTCCACTGGTAAGGACTATTATTACGAAGTATGCGGTATGATAGCGGCCACTCTCGTTTAAGAAGAACAGACACTGCAGCACTTACCCATTAAGATGAGCGATAAACACCTACATATGTGAACAGAACCCGTGATGAAGAAAATTTTTGTCTGTCACTGGCAGGACATAAAATAAAGTATTAGGTTAAGATTTGATTAATTATTGTTAGTTCATATTTAATATATGAAGATTCAATAAATAAATAATGAAAAAAAAAGAATAACATTTTTATCAACACATATACATAAATCAAAAACAAAGTTGAACATGTATCAGATTAATTATTTAGTTGGCATAAGCTTTAATTCATGTTATACGTTAATTTTTTAATTTATAACATAAAAATTGAATTATCTATATATTATAGCTATCAAAACGGGTATTCTTGTGGAACAGTATGCAATATGTAAAGATTTGAAATATCGATTGTGAGGGTTCAACACTTAAGGTTGGATGTATATGAATGGTAATTTAACTATGAAAATCAATTGATAATGTTAACCATTTGTTAACAAAACTTTGTAAAGGGTTTAAAAATGTATATATTATATATATTTATATAATATATATTTATATACAAAATATTATCTCTCCAATGCTGCGAACCTTACGAATATCTTATTAAGTAAACCAACCGACTGTAGGGTGAAAATAAACTCACAAACTGTGAACACCCCTATTGATATGTATCCAATTACAAACTGTGAGCACCTCTAATGACATGTATCCAACTATAAACTGTGAAAACCCTAATGGCATGTATCCAACTATAAACTGTGAACATCCCTAATGGCTTCCACCCAACTTTGTATGAAACAAGTGCTGTAGAATGCCCTAATCCCTACTACTTACCTTCAACTCCCAGAGTTGTAGCATGAAGAATTTTGTCTGTACAGTAACTGGTTCAAACAGTCCAAGTGAATCAAAATAGCGCGCTAAGTCTGATGAAACAGTGCGTTTTGTGATTTTAAAGTGCGTCGGAATATGTGCTCGCCCACACAATTCATCTGATTTGGGTATCCAGAATAAACCTAAGGTTTTTATGATTTGTTTTGATGACTGATTTAGATCTAACACTCAATTTACATGATGAATTTTATGACGTCCAATTTTAGACGTCATTTTTTGTTTGGTAGCAAGCGGTGTAGAGAAGAAAGAGGAAGAGAAAACAGGAATCATGTCTATTTTTCTACCCCTCTACCTTCGCTACACCGCTTGCTACCAAACAAAAAAATGACGTCCAAAATTGGACGTCATAAAATTCATCATGTAAATTGAGTGTAAGTTTATTTCTTGATCTTCCAAGGGTATCTCCATTAGTAAATGTTTGCAGATAGTACTCCATTTTCGTAATTTGAATCCAAGAGCGCTGCAGTCTGCTTTTGCATGTGTTGAGCAAAGGTGATGTCATTTGCACCGCTTAAACAATCAGAACATAGAAGTCATCATGTACGACGGCAGCTCCATGGGGGTATTTAACTTTATTTCTTGTGCTCAAATATTGGTGACCAATAGTAACTGTAATCCCCAGATTCGTTGGTTCTCCAGACAATTAGTTGATATGCAGAATCCTCATTGTGTATAAGAATTCGCCTGTATATTTTTTCCATGTCAATGGTGAACACGAACTTATGAAGGCAAAAAGCAATAAAATTGAAAACAGATCACTTTGTACGACAGGTCCCTTATGTAATATGTCGTTAAGTGAAATACCGGTTGATATTTTTGCCAACGCGTCGAAGACAACCCGTAACTTTGTTGTACTGCTGTCGGGCTTCAGAACACAGTGATGTGGTATAAAGTAGTTTGAGGCTGGAACATCCTGTTTTTTGATTTTCTTCATATAACCTAACGCCTCATATTCTTCCATAAATTTTCGGTATTCAGTGTGAAGGTTGGGATTTAATTTCAGTTTTCTTTCAATCGATTGAAAACGTTTTTCAGCTTGAACTTGTCAGTACCCAGTTCTGATGGATTGTCTGGGAATGGAAGCCTTACTATGAATCGTCCATCTGGATTTCTTGTGACATTGTTATCAAAGTGTGTTTCACAGAGCTTTTCCTTTGGAGTAACGCATTCGGTGTAGTTGTCTAGTTCTTTGAGTTTCCAGAACTTTTCCAATAGATTGGAAACCTTTTCTACCTCATCACCATACATCACTTCGGTTTGTGCTTTGTTGTGATACAGACGTGTATTTTTAGCCCCGCATACGATTTGAACTATTAATTAATCACATTTGGTTTTGTAAAAAATAAATATAAGCAGCGAATAGACGCTTAAAAAAAAATCATATATTTTGTTATTTAAATTATTTAACATAATAGTGAACAATTTAAAACGAAAAAATTAAATAAAATAAAACAGTAAAAATATATATGTATGTACGTATGAATGTTCATACATGTGTATACATATTCTGAACAAAAACAGTTAAATTTAAATTTCTTGTTTTTTCTGTTGTTGTAAAATACAATAAATAATAAAAATATTAAAGCAAAGCAAAACGGTGAAAAACAAAAACAACTCTTTGCATGAGTACGAACAGTGAAACAACACTAAGACAAAATGAAAGAAACGTTTACGTTTTAGTTCAGGCAAACGATAATAATGTAGAAATAAATAAAACAAAACAAAACAATATAAACTATTTAACGGCTAAGCCAATTATTCGAACACGTTCCCTATCACCCTCGGTGTTTACAAAAACAGTGGATAGTGACTCATTAAAAAAACTACAACTAGATTTGGTGAAAAGTGTTGCCAGGCCAGCAAGTATTGCCGTGACGTCAAAATCAAATTTAGTGGGAAATGATACCAACTTAAACACAAATGAAATGGAAAACCCCCCTGTAAAAAATTGTCAAAAGCCTACAGTACAAGTTGGTATGGACAGGTACATAACAGTGCTTAAACGGGGACGCAGCCCTACCTCTGCAGCTGTTGCTTCGGCATCCAAAGTGCCATCTTTTGATAAAATAAATTCCCAAAATCGCTTTGCAATTCTGGAGGATGAACCCTCTGAAGCCCCAAACGTCATAAAATCGTCCAAGCCTCCCCCAATATATCTTAGGGAGCATAACTCAAATGATCTAATAAAGAGTTTAATTTCGTTGATTGGTGAATATTCCTTTTATGTTGCCACAATAAAGCGAGGTAGTATAAATGAAACTAAAATTCAAGTTAATCATGAAAATGACTTTCGGAAAGTAATTAGCAAATTTGAGGCACTCAAAAAAAGTTTTTACACATACCAACTCAAGAGCAGTAAAGGTCTCCAGGTGGTGATTAAGGGAATTGATTCATGCGTAGACCCAGAGGAAATTAAAACTTTCTTGGAAGAAAAAGGCTTCAAGATAAAACATGTGGTAAATATTAGAAATAGGGACAAAATTCCACAACCACTTTTTCGAGTAGAATTAGAGCCCGGCGACATTAAGTTAAAAAAAACGAAACGCATCCCATTTATAGTGTGAAATATATTCTATACAGAAAAATCACAATTGAGGAGCCGCACAAAAAAAACGGACCTGTTCAGTGCTTAAACTGCCAAAAATTTGGCCATACCAAGGCATACTGCTACTTACCCCCTGTCTGCGTAGTATGTGGTGAACTACACGGTACAGTTTCTTGTGATAAGTCTAAAACCGACCCCAACGTAAAAAAATGTAGCAACTGTGGCGGTAATCACACTGCCAATTATAGAGGATGCCCTGTATATAATATCGTCAAGCCGACGGTTGGACCGGAAACAAATACCCCTCAAATGCAGGTTGCAAATCAGGTAAACACAAATGCAATTCAAGCCCCCCAGCCTAGTAATAACAGAACGTCTTACGCCAACATCCTAAAATCAAACCATTAGCCAATGCAAGGTGCCTCGCCAAGTAATGATGAAACTCCAGTTTCTTATCTAAGTCGTTTAGAAAAAACCATGGAAACATTAGTGCAAACAGTAAATAATTTTACGAACACAATGGGTAATATGATGCAGGAAATGCTTAGAATGCAATCGATGTTATTGCAAGCTGTACTTAACAAACCATGAACTGTTTAAAAATTTGTTTTTGGAACGCAAACGGCATCCGCCAACATAAAAATGAATTAGAATACTTTCTTAAAAATAAACAAATCGATGTCATGATGATTTCTGAAACTCATTTGACCTCAAGAAATACGTTTAAAATCAATGGTTATATACTATATGATACCATGGACCCTCGAGATAGAGCTTGTGGAGGTTCTGCCATCTTAATAAAAACTCGAGTCAAACACTACATTATGTGTGATCACCGTGAAGACTATCTGCAAGCAACGACTATTTGTGTTGAGGAGCTAAATCGAAACATAGTAATTTCTTCTTTATACTCTCCACCTAGATTTTCCATATCAGAAGGCCAATATTATAAATATTATAAATCATTAGGACCCTGTTTTCTGGCCGCTGGCGATTATAACGCTAAACATACCTTCTGGGGGTCACGACTTATAACACCAAAAGGTCGTGTTTTGTTTAACACAATCTCTAAAATGGGTTTAAATGTGGTCGCGAGCGGGCAACCAACATATTGGCCTACTGATCAGCAAAAAATTCCAGATGTTATCGAATTTGGCGTGGTTAAAAACATCCCCACAGAAACGATTCATGTTGAAGCTTCCGTAGAATTATCATCCGACCACACACCTACAATTGTTACTATATCGATTCCAAATAGAATTGTATTTCCGTCAGGTTACTTAGCGACGCCAGCCACACAAATAAATTGGTTAAAATATAAAAAATTTCTCAGTGCCCATTGCACAGAAAATATTCCGCTTAGTACACCGGAGAATGTGGATCTCTCTCTTGTTAACTTTGACAGTTATCTTAAACTAGCTGTTCAACACTCCAGCGTTACCCCCAAAAAAATTAAAAATAATAAAATATGTTCTTCAGATGTCGAGCGGCTCTTGACTGAAAAAAGGAGAGTTCGAAGAGAGTGGCAACTTTACAGATCCCCGCAACTTAAGATTTTATTAAAAGAATGCACAAAAAGGCTAAGAAAGTTACTACAGAATCAGAAAACTGCTTCTCTAGAAAAATATCTTAAGGAACTTGATGCAACTCCACAATCTGACTACTCATTATGGCGTGCAGCTAGAAATCTAAAAAAGCCAGTTATATCTAAGCCACCATTAAGAAACTTGAATGGTAGTTGGACAAGAAACGATATTGAAAAGGAAATCTATTTGTTAGTCATTTGAAAAACGTATTTACACCAAATATATCTCACAATATTGCGGTCGAGTTACCACCTGTTGATGCTAGAGCAGCTATTCCCCTCAGATTTGAGATAAGAGAAATCGAAAAGGCTATTTGTGACTTAAACACTAAGAAGGCACCTGGTATTGATAAAATCAGTAATAAAATGCTTTTGGAGCTACCTCGCATAGCAAAGAAAATTATTCTTTTTATTTTTAATGCTATTTTACGCCTTGAATACTATCCTGAAAAATAGAAGGTTTCCTTAGTTACCATGATACCAAAGCCAGGTAAAGATCATACAAAAGTTGAGTCTTATAGACCTATTAGCTTATTATCAAATATGTCAAAGCTGTTTGAGAAATTATTAGTTTCAAAATTAACACCAATTTTAAGTGAAAATAGATGTATTCCAAACCATCAGTTCGGATTTATAAGAAAACACAGCACAATCGAGCAGACTCATCGAATAGTAAATGTCATAAGAAAAGCATTTGAAGAAAAGAAATATTGCTCAGCACTCTTCATCGATGTTTCGCAAGCTTTTGACAAAGTCTGGCATGAAGGCTTATTACACAAATTGAAGCAAAATTTACCAGCAAACACACACAAGCTGCTAGAAAGCTACTTAGTCGGTCGTCAATTTATTATTAAAGAAGGAAA
Source organism: Pollenia angustigena (assembly GCA_930367215.1). NCBI lineage: Eukaryota > Metazoa > Arthropoda > Insecta > Diptera > Polleniidae > Pollenia > Pollenia angustigena. The sequence goes on along the minus strand of OV884056.1, from coordinate 132,182,545 downwards.
TTTCTTAAGTTCACCTCAGCCCATTGCCGCTGGAGTCCCACAAGGCAGCATCCTGGGCCCCCTATTATACTTAATTTATACTTCGGACATGCCAACAAGCACCTACACACAAACTTCAACATTTGCAGACGATACAGCTTTTCTAAGCGTCCACGAAAATCGTTATGAAGCATCGCGTTACTTACAGCATCATATATTTCAACTAGAAATATGGTTAAGACAATGGAGGATAATGGTCAATGAGCAAAAATGCGTTCATATAACATTCACTTTGCGCCGGGAATCTTGCCCCCCTATTACAATCAATAATCAAATAATTCCTCAACATTCGCATGTTAAATATCTCGGTATACATCTGGATCGGCGATTAACGTGGAAATGCCATATAGAGGCAAAACTAACTCAAATGAAACTAAAAGCCATTCAAATTCATTGGCTTATTGGAAGAAATTCTGTCCTTAGTCTCGATTGCAAGCTTCTACTTTACAACTCTATCTTAAAGCCTATCTGGTGCTACGGTATTCAACTATGGGGCACTGCCTCGGCCTCTAATATCGACAAAATTCAAAGGCGCCAAAATAAACTTCTTCGAATAATCACAGCCGCTCCCTGGTATGTTAAAAACTCAAACATTCATAAGGATCTCAATGTGCCATTAGTGAAATCTATGATTACAAAATATGCAATAAAATATTTAAAAAGGCTTGAACAACACCCAAATCCACTAGCTCGAAATATTTTAAATCATGGCGGCCACACTCGCTTAAGAAGAAGAGACACTGCAGCACTTACCCAATAAGATGAGCGATAAACACCTATAAAAGTGAACATAACCCGTGATGAAGAAAATTTTGTCTGGCACTGGCAGGAGATAAAATAACGTATTAGGTTAAGATTTGAATAATTATTGTTAGTTCATATTTAATATATGAAGATTCAATAAAAAATAATGACAAAAAAAAAATTACCATACATAGCACATATTACTGCTTTTTCGCTTTGTATTTCTGTCTTCCCAATTGCAATCCATCCTAATACGGTATTTTAAAGTAATGGTAAGCGGTTTCCCAATATTATTTGTTCTGGTTTTAAGAAATGGTGATAGTGTTCTGCTCCAATGAGAATATCAAATTTTCCTGGTCTGTAGAAGAAGGGATCTGCCAATTTTACGTCGTTAAGAATGTTCCATGTTGATACGTCGATGTACCTAGATAGTTGTGGTGAGATGATTTCCGGTAAAACAAATGATTCAAGTCTTGTTGAAAACTGTTTACACGCAGAATGTAAACGGTCCCTGGTAATTGTTCAGTGGACTAATTACTGTTTCGTTGAGTTGAAGTTGTTGTTATTTGTGTCAATGTTATTATTATTATTTATGTATGTTACTTACTCTGTAAACCCCAAAGTGTACGGTACGTACTGAGAAAAAACCCCAACAAAATATAATAAATAAAAACCCAATTAATATATATGTATATACCCAAAAATTAAACCCCGTATTTTTCTCATTTTTATTATTTTCGAGAAAATATTTCAAGGAAAACATTTTGGTCCTTCAACCCGGATTTGAACCCCCCGAGTCCTTGAAATATTTTCAGGAAAATATTTTATTTTCAGAATCCCGAGTGCTTAATTTTTTGCATCAATATTTGCGATCATCCTCATTTTTTTAATTTTTCAACCCCCATTTTATCAACAAACAAAAAGGTAAGTTGTGTGATTTTTATTGTGTTACAAGTGAAAATAAAAAGTGACGATATAAAAACAACAAAATCAACAAGTGCTAAAATCGATTTGCCGTCGGCAAAACACCACAGTGTGAGATTTTGTGTTTGTGCTTATTTTTACACCCCGTTTTATCCCTAAATTCGCGTGTGTTGTTAGTCCAAAAAAGTGTATTTTTTAATAAGTGAAATAATTAATTTTTTTAAAGATTTTCTAAATTAATTTCATTTATTTATATATATATTTATTATCATTGAAATTGTTTTTGTTTTTTTAACCCGCGGTTTTATTCTCTGTTAACTACTCTGTTAACAAAAGCTCTTTATTTTTTCCCACCGATCGTGCTCTAGAGAGAATAATACTCGCTATTTTTTACTCGTTAATTTTGCCAACGAGAAAGGACGGACATACGTGAATTTTGTAAAATAATTAATTTTAAATAATTGAGTGATTGCTTGAAATTTACCCCATTAATTATTAAAAAATTAATTAAATAATTGAAAATAAAATAATCCCGTGTTAACAATTGAGTGCAATATTTTTTATTTTTATTAAAAGCATAAGTTTATTGAGTGTTTGTGTGTTTGTTGGTTTGTTTTCTCTCTTTTATATTGTCGCACACACAACGTACAGTAGTGCTTCAACTTTTTATTCGTGCGAAAACCCGATTACTAATAAATTAATTGTGAAAAGTGATTGTTTTTGTTTCTTTTCATTGATTTTTACCCTTAAAAATTAATTTAATAATTAAATTAATTAATAATCGCTATAAACATCTAATTTTTTAGTAAATTAAAAATATTCGATTAACCCATAGTGGGTACCCGTTAACATTTCGCAGCGTTTTTTTTTTTTTGAGAGTTTTTACACTTGTTGACTTCCTTACATAGTAAAGTTTAACCCGATTTGTTCCTTATATCGCAAGATTTAACCCGGTTTTTTATTTTTTATTCGCGATATTTACTTTTTTTATTAAACAAGGAATCCTAGTGTAAAAATTAGCTTTGATATATAAATTTATATTTATTTTTACCCATTATTTTATATTTTTTATTCAATAAATTTATTTTATAAATATTTTTTAACAAAGATATCCATTTTTTGTAAGACTGTGTTATTTCTTTTTTGAGAATCGGGTGTATTTGCATATTTTTACCCAGTTATATAACACAAGTTTAGTGATCGTTCTTTCCCCATTGTTTAAGCAAGTTTTTATCGGTTTTAATATATTTCTTTTAAAATTTCTCGATATACATTGAGATCAAAGATGGATATGACTACATTTATCCGCAATGCCGACCGTATGGCAGATTTCGAGGCATATATTGCCACTATACCCGTAGCGGAACACCAACTCGGTTCTTTAATTAGTCATGAGAAAGAGCTCAATCGATTATGGGAAGCTGTTCGGTTAACATATGGCTCCTTGTTAATTGAGGCCGAAAAATTAAAAGATCCCCAGATTAGAGAACTGAAAGCAAAATACTTTCAATCTTATGGCACCTATACCCGGGGGATATCTCTTATTACATGTCACCTAGAACGACTTAAATTAGCGACGCAGGTCGAAAGGCCAATTGCGCAAGCCGCACCCATGATTAATTTACCCCCTTGTGACACCCCAATATTCTATGGTGACTATAAGAGTTGGCCCTCATTTCGAGATATGTTCTCAGCTTTGTGTGGTAATAACCCCCGTTTAACCCCAGTACAAAAATTGTACTACCTGTTGCAGAAAACTGCAAAAGATGCACATGATACCATACAAACTGTGCCCCTTACCAACGATGGTTATGAGGTCGCATGGAAAAAGTTGGTTGACACCTATGAGAATAAAGATGCCCTCATAAACGAACAGCTTCGAGCCCTTTTAAATATTAAACCGCTTTCACAAGAGACAGGAGCGACTTTTAAAAATTTGCAAAGAACGATAAATGATTGCATTACGAATTTGTCGTTACTTGAAGTAACCCCCGAAATATTTTACCACGTAATGCTTGTGTATATTTGTGCTACAAAGCTACCCGAGAGCACTTTAAGTCTCTGGGAACAATCCAAAAAACATTCTAAAGAATCCCCTAAATGGGATGATATGGATGCCTTTTTGACAGCGCATTTTAAGGCTCTCGAGTCAATTTCTGACATAAGGCAGTCTCATTTAAACCCTGTTCAAAACCCGAACAAACACCCCACAACTGCCAATACGCGGAATACCCTAATTTTAACGCTGCCAAAAGGTCATCAAATGAAAATAAGAGGATTCAAAGTTTTGCGACCAAAACTGCTCCCACCCCAACTGTTTGTCGCTGTTTCCTTTGTCAAGGCTCTCACCCTATTAGACTTTGTCCCAGTTTTTTGAGTCAGAATGTTGATGAAAGAATGTCAACAGTGAAACGACTGAAGTGTTGTTCGAACTGTTTGGCAACTTCCCACGAGTACAGGAATTGTAAAAGTATTCATGTGTGTTCGCTAAACAGAAGCACCACTCCCTGCTTCATCGGGATGTAAAGTCACATATGTCTGCCAGTAATTTACCCCAGCTCCCTATAGCACCCGGCGTGACTGTGTCTTCATCTCAACCCCCCGTTAATTCAAACCCTAATCCAGCTAGCAGTCACTGTCAACCCCCGCTTAATTTTGCCCCTTCAACTTCTACCGCGGCTCAGAATTTACATACTTATTCCGCACATCTCAAGTCGAACCCCCATTCAGCAGTTCTTTTAGGCTCTGCAGTCTGCATAGTGCATTTAAACGACATTAGATGTGCGGCCCGAGCCTTAGTTGACCCCGGCTCGCAAGGTACCTTTATTTCAAGGAGGTTACAAAGGAAGCTTGCTATTCCCACATTTTCCGTGCCTTCGACAAATGTCACGGGAATGATGGACTGCTTGGCTGGAAAATCTTCTACAATGAGCGCTCTAACGGTCGGTTCGCCGATGGACCCCGGCTTTAAACTTGAAATTAATGCGTACGTTGTTGAGAAAATCACCGGTCGGTTGCCCTCGTATAATATCTCTGATATTGTAACCTCAACTTTCCCCGACATTACACTGATCGACGTCATGTGTACCCGTATGGATATACTTTTTGGAGGAAATGTGTATCCTAAGATTTTAACTACGGATGTCAGAATACATCCAAATGGCAACCTGATCGCCCAGAGAACCGTGTTCGGGTGGATAGTCACAGGTGAAGTTTTTCAGCCCCAAGTTCCTCAGGCGACACAGTTGTCTGAAGACGATGAATATTGTGAGGAACTTTACCGGACCACCACTTATAGAAACCCTGATGGCCGTTACGTGGTCTCGCTCCCATTTCGCCGTGAATTTTCTAATGAATTGGTATTAGGAGATTCTCGTAAAAGCGCCTTTTCCCAATTTGTGCGAAATGAGACTCGCTTGTTAAAAAACCCCGAGTTGAAATTACAATACGACAATGTAGTTCGTGAATATTTTGAAATGGGACATGTAAAGGCTGTCAAAACCCCAGTTACCACTGCACCTAATTACTATTTACCCCATCATGCAGTGTTTAAATCTGAAAGCGTTACCACAAAATTGAGAGTGGTATTTAATGCTTCAAACCCCTCCTCCAATGGCGTGAGCCTTAATAATGCCCTATACCCCGGTCCTGTCTTACAGACAGATCTTACCATTTTATTGCTGCATTGGCGGTTCTTCAGTTACGTTTTTAATGCAGACATTGAGAAAATGTATCGACAGATACTTGTTCATCCCAACCAAACCCAATATCAGCGGATATTGTTTCGTGATGATCCTGTAGCTGAAGTAAAGGACTATGAGCTTAGTACGGTCACGTTTGGAGTGAACTGTGCGCCGTACTTAGCGTTACGTACTCTATTGCAATTGGCTGACGATTGTAAACCTCTGAGTCCTGCAGCATCTGAAATTTTGAAAACCCAAATGTACGTCGAAGACGTGCTGGCTGGCTCTCATGAGCTAGAATACGCTTTCAAGAGACATAATGAACTAACCCATGTTCTTGGCTCTGCAGGTTTCGTTTTGCGAAAATGGACAGCCAATCATTTACGACTCTTGGAAGATTTACCCCGTGAGAATCTGCTTAATGCAGACTTCTTAAAATTTTCGGATGCTAGTACTACCAAAACCCTAGGCTTGCAATGGGATGCGACTAAGGATAGCTTCTTTTTCAAAACTGCATCGCAGCCACGCCAGGATATTGTCACGAAATTTTGTCCGAAATAGCGAAGTTGTTTGACCCAGCCAGATGGTTTTCGCCGAAAATTATTGTGGCTAAAATTATAATGCAACAAATTTGGAAGGACAAGACAGACTGGGATGAAGTTTTGCATCCCCTAACCCTATCTTAATGGCGCGCATTTCTAAACGACTACCCTGATGTAGAGAAAATCAATATTCCAAGATAGGTTGATTTTCTCCCCGAAAATGAAAGTGAACTTCATGCGTTTTGCGACGCCTCTGAAAAGGCGTACGGTGCTGCCCTGTACATTCGAAATGAGTCATCGATAGCGATTACGACGCACTTACTCGCGTCAAAAACAAAGGTAGCTCCCGTGAAAGCAGAAACATTACCCCGTTTAGAGCTTTGCGGAGCAGCTTTGATGGCAAAAATGGTAGAATCATTGTGCTCCCAACTAAATCTAGACAGGAGGAAGGTTTACCTGTGGACTGATTCAACTATTGTTTTATCCTGGCTTAAAAAACCCCTGTGCCATTGGCCGACCTTTGTTAAAAACAGAGTAGCGTTCATAGTGAATAAAGTTGGTAATGAAAACTGGTCACATGTAGATTCCCAGGACAACCCCGCCGATTTGGCAAGTCGTGGAATGCTTGCAACAGATTTAATTGATAATTCACTTTGATGGCATGGCCCTGCGTGGTTGAGGCAACCTCGTGAATGCTGGCCGCGTCACCCCCTATCGACCCCCAACACCTTGAAGTTCAATCATTTTCTGTTCAGCTCGAACGCCCGTATGACATATTGGAACGATTTTCCGATTTACCCCGTGCAATGCGAATTATTTCGTATTGGTTCAGGTGTTTACAGTATTTAAGAACCCGTAACTGCTCGTGCGATACATTGATTCTAACCCAGTCAAAAGTGAATTTCACTCGAAATCGCTTGATTCTTATATGTCAGCGGAATTTTATACCGGAGTATAGCCAGCTTTCCATAGGTATACCCCTATCTTCAAAGAGCAGCCTACTCACTTTGACCCCGTTTACTGATTTTAATGGTCTGCACAGCAGACGTGAGAACAGCTTCAGGCGTTTTCACCCGGCCTTTCGAGAAGCATGTTCTCTTACTCAGTTCAGATACCCAATTATTCTTGTTTTTTCTCTCTTTTTATTCTCTTTTATTCTGTTTTATCCCGTCGAGTACATGACGTCGTCCATTGAAGTTTCCTCCATCACTAAGGCTACTCCCGAACCCGAGAAGAATAAAGGAAGAGGTAAAGTCGCAGCCAAACCCAGCCTGCAAACATATGCCAACATTGCGGCCAGTTAACAATGACCGCAACCCACACGACAACAACAACCCATATACAACCCAAGCACGCAGTTCAACCCCGGCCTTCAACGTTTCTGGATACACCCCAGACTCCGGCTAAATGCTCTCCAAAAAAAAAAAAAAAATTTTTTTATATGAATTGTTGACCCGCGTGATTCTTAGCCCTCGTTGTTGTAGTATAGCAAGGGGGGCGGGATGTTTACGCGCAGAATGTAAACGGTCCCTGGTTATTGTTCAGTGGACTAATTACTGTTTCGTTGAGTTGAAGTTGTTGTTATTTGTGTCAATGTTATTATTATTATTTATGTATGTTACTTACTCTGTAAACCCCAAAGTGTACGGTACGTACTGAGAAAAAACCGCAACAAAATATAATAAATTAAAACCCAATTAATATATATGTATATACCCAAAAATTAAACCCCGTATTTTTCTAATTTTTATTATTTTCGAGAAAATATTTCAAGGAAAACAAAAACCTTTCTGCACAAGACTGAAGGTCCACATTTACACTTGAGTTGGATGTCCCTGTTTGCTGGCCGATTCCTTCAATGACAATGACAATTTATTAACAAATCGCTGCGAAATGAAACTCACTTGTGAGCCGGCCATTGTTTGCTACAATTCTGACCTTTGCTGTTGCAAGGAGGACATAGTTTTGATGTGTTTGATTATTTTCTACTGCTTGGTTTGTGGTTGCTACTACGGAATTGGTAGAAGACGCTGCTGGTTGTGCATTATTTGTAGCAATGGCTGGTGCTACACCTTTCTTTTGGATTTGGGGTTTCGGTTTACAGTCAAAGTGCAAGAGAGAATTGTGTTTTTTGTGCAATGCTTGCATGTACGTGAAATGCAAGTTTCAGCCTTATGCCCGGGTTTTAGACAGTTTATGCATAATTTCATAATTTGAATGAAATTTTCCCAATAGTATATCGCATGATCCTTGGCGTCACATCCTTTGCAGACAGTTGATAGTAGTGTTGCAGTTGTTGTCATCTTTGGCGAATTTTGGTTGTCAGCATTTTTGGGATTCTCCTTTTGGCCTAATGACTCCAATGCTTGGAACCGTTGTTTCAAGAACCTTAAAAAATTATTGTTTGGAGTTCTTATTGATGATTCATAAAGGATGTGTATTTCGATCAAGTTTTTTTTATTAGTAGTTGTAGTAAGAGGGGATCCCAATCCTTCACTCTTACGTTTAAGTTGGTGAGAGCAGCCGGACTTTCTTGGTTGACGTCGTGGAGACCTTTGATCGAGTTTGCTTCAGATGTGATACATTGATGGCCCAAAATTTGCTCAATTATTGTTGACGTAAGCACCCGTTTGTTATAGAATCGCTCTTTCAATGTGCTCCGAGCTGTCGTGTAGTTGTATTTGGTAAGAGCTAAATGTCGGACGAGGCGTTCGGCTTCTCCCGTTAAATGGGTTTTTAAATACCACATTTTGGAATTATAAATTTTTTGGAATTTTTTGAGTGGATTATATTCTATGAGGGAACTTTGTAGTACTTTTGTTTTCTATAACTGATACTTTTTGAATTTCCGTTAGTATTGGACCTAGAAACATAAAATTTAATATGCAATGTAATGAGTGGATAGGAATCTATAAGGGGGAAGTTTTTGGTACTTTTTTGTTATTTAGCTGGTACTTTTTTAATTTCCGTAAGTATTGGACCTAGAAACATAAAATTAAACATGCAAGGTCCTGAGTGAATGAGAATCTGTAAGAAGGCTTTTTGCTACTTTTTTGTTCATTAACTGGTACTTTTTGAATTTCCGTTAGTATTGGACCTAGAAACATAAAATTAAACATGCAAGGTCCTAATTGAATGAGAATCTATAAGAGTAAGAGGCCTTTTTGGTACTTTTTAAATTTCCGTTAATATTGAACTTAGAATCATAAAAATCAACATGAAATGTCCTAAGTGAATGAGAATCGGTAAGAGGGATTTTTTGGTACTTTTTCGTTCTCTAACTTGTGCTTTTTGTAAATTAACTGGTACTTTTTTTAATTAAAAAGTTATTTTTGTGCATTAAAAAAAAAAGCAAATAGGTGTCTGTTACTTTTACAAAATTTGGCCGTAAACCTGTATTTTGGAACTTTTGTGTATACCATTTAACTTTTAAACCATGTTTGTTACTTTTGTCAAAAGATTTTTTCTCCATCTATATATCTTTCATCGCAGAGCCTAAACGTATAAAGCTAAAAGGCTGACATTTGGACAGACAGCTGACCTCTCGCCAAATCGATCCTCCTAAGCTAAAAGAGATAAAAAACATTAACACTTTTTGTTGTTCATTAGAAGAAGAATTCGCTAACATCATATCTGCTTAACTAAAAGAGATACAAAAAATTGAGTTCGAACAGGTGTTTAGTACTTTTTTGAGGTACGGCCTTTTTGGGGTGTAAAAGGGTAAATAAAAATTATATCACATTCGTAGCTTATCTAAAAAATACAAAACAGATTTGGACCTTTTTTGAAATTCAAAAGTTTAACATTTGCTCCATTTATCCTAAAATCCTGAAGCTAAAAAGCTGACATTTGGACCGGAGGCAAAATTCAGAACTCAAAGAGATCCAAAAAAATTTAACAGTTATTGTTGTTCATTAATAAATAAGAGGACAGGTGTCTGATACTTTTTCGAAATTTGGTCCTTTTGGGGAGTAAACGCGTAAAACCTGTACATATTTTGGAACGTTTTTGTCACGCCATCTATCTTTAAAGCCAAAACATTTTCTTTGATATAAACGTAAAAAATTATGGGTAAATGTTTGATTCATAAATGGGGTGAAAAAGGTATCAAAAAGGATCATACGGGAAATTAACTTTCTTTCATTTGCTGTTGTGTTCTACGAGTGGTACTTTAAGAATTTTCTATAACATTGAAATTAGAAACACAAAATTATAGGTGCAAAGTCCTGTGTGTATTTCAAACTATGAGATGAAAAATTTTGGAACTTTTTTGTTAAAACCTAGATACATATACTTTGGCATATAAATATGTTCATGAAAGAAAAGGCCCGATTACAAAGTAGAGGGTTAAATCCTAGAATTTAAACAAGTTAAAGCCTAGAAAAATAAATTTTGGCATAAAAATATGTCCACGAAGAAAAAGGAGGACCTAACGAAGTAGCGGGTTAAATGCTAGTAGAATATAAAGATAAAGTACCTACATGGTTATAAATGCAATACTGCCCATAAACTATAAATTGTGATTAAATGCACCTATAAAAATTATAATCACACGATAAATATGTATGTAGCATCATTAGGTTTGCATCGACATGGTGAAACAAGTTTGATTTTCTGATGCAGTGCAGGTAGTTATGTATTCTGCAACGTGGGGAAATTATAATTTTATAATAATAATTTATAATTTTTTATTGATTTTAATTACTAATAGCCAATTACAACAATGCAATTTAAATATGAATTTATGTTTTAATTGTTTTATGTTAAACAAAATTATATGAAAACAACATTTAAAAATGAATTAATATTTAAATAAATTGGTGAAAAAGGCTATAACTTCTAATGGTTTAAACTAAAAAGATGTACTTCATTAAATTTGGCTAAGAATAATTCTTAAATCTTTATCTTAAATTTTTCTTTACAATGAACAAATTTTGCAAATAAGAGTCTAAATACAATGTTTCCGGTGCGGTGCAATTTCTCGTTGCGGTAGAGAAAAATAATACAAAAATAATTGCAAACAAGAGTCTAAACACAATGTTTGCGGTGCGGTGCGGTGCGATTTATCGTTGCGGGAGAGAAAAATAATACATAATACAACGGAAGACGGCGACGGAAATAGTTGTCATTTTTTGTTTAAATTTTTATTAATTTATTTGTGCACACATTTTTATCATGTTGTTTGTTTTCAATAATGTCGTGAACATAGCCAATTATTTAAAAACTATTTCAACATCAGAAAGAGAACGAGTATCAAAAATTGAGAGACAAGGCGAATTAAATTCACTTTGTTGAGAATTAAATTAACTTTGTTGAGACAGAAAGAAAGTCCGCAATGAAAATAAAATAGATTTTAATTTTATGCCGTTCCGCACTGCGGTTTTTCTTCAAAATCGTATGAAAAACCGCACCGCAATAAATTATCGTTACATTGTGTTCAGACTCTAAAATTGGACTCACATAGATCATACACTCATATTTGAATTATTTCAAAACAACTTCTGTGTCGCATACTAACAACTCTATGTACTAGAGGTCTGCAAGAATAAATAAAAAGCAATTTCAACACACTCATTTGTTTCACTACACTGTGTCGAGCACCCAATAATAACGAAACAAATGAAAGAATAACCAAAGACAAAACTAGCAAAAACTCATTGAATTCAGTCAACTCAAACTAATGAGTTAGATATTCAAATATAATTTGAATATAAAATATCTGTACTTACACATTATGTATGTACGTGTTAGCCTAACTCTAAAGTTAAGCTTATAAGTAAAAAAAGAAGCCACAAGCTTACACACATATTATGTCAATATATGCATACTCATTAAATCAAAAATTATTTGAATGTTTTTTGTAAACTGGCTCTCTCTAACGGGTAATTTCAATGTTTTGTTGTTTATGAATGACTTTCAAATTCATTTACAGTAAACAAGTTTTTTATTAATTTCATTCTTTCTTAGCCCTTAAATGCCCAAGGACACCGATTTTGATATAAACAAGTAAGAGTGCTATATTCGGCTATGCCGAATCTTATATACCCTTCACCATGGTTTGGAAAGAACAGAAGTTTATATATATATTTAAATACATGTATATATACATGTATATTTATAAAATATATATCGTTTAGTTTTATTTAATTATTTGCACATGATTGCGTGCTATTAAATATATTAAAAGTTTAATTAATATATAGCACGTTAAGTTTTGATCGAATTTCAGTATTTTGTCATGCCGACATCTTAAAGTATAAAATTACCATTTACTTTGGTGATAAAACTTGTAGTCGGGAAGTTCTATGGTTCACGAAAATAGGTATTAAAAAAAAACTATATTTTTGACATTACTTTTTTTTTACCGATATTCCGAGTTTTTCTAAAGATTTCCGATATTTTGATATCTAAAACGTATGAATAGGTCATAATACAGCTCTAAAATTTTAGTTTTTATAGAAATGTTAATGTTTTTAGTCCTTTTTTGGAGTATTTTGCACATAACTTAACCATTTTTAACCGATTTGGCAGATTTATATACCAATGTGCTTAAAAATAATATTTCCATTACATTGGCTTATAGGCATATATATATATACCTACATATTTGTACATATATTTAAGCAAACTTAATTATAAAAAAAACAAACTTAATTATAAAAAAGAGTAACTTTTGGGATTTCAGTATTTTGATTATAACTCAGCCATTTTTTAACCGATTTGACAGATTTATATACCGACGTGTTTAGCAAGAAATTTACCATTTATTTGTGTTATAAAACTTGGACTCGGGAAGATCCATGGCTACCGAAAATGGGTATTTAAAAAAAACCGGTTTTCCCGAGTTCTTTATAAAATATGTTCTACTTAAAATTTCCGATATTTTGGTATATAAGTCATTTCCATAGGACATATGACAGCCCTAAAATTTAGGTTTTTATACAATTTTTAAAACGTATGAATAGGTCATAATACAGCTGTAAAATTTTAGTTTTTATAAAAATGTTAATGTTTTTAGTCCTTTTTTGGAGTATTTTGCACATAACTTAACCATTTTTAACCGATTTGGCAGATTTATATACCAATGTGCTTAAAAATAACATTTCCATTAAATTGGCTTTTAGGCATATATATATATATATATATATGTCATGGCGATGTGTTGGGGTCTGTTTTTCGATATACGGCTTTTTTTAAGGTCATTTGTATACTTTGGGTACCGGTCCCAAATAAATCATAGGTCTAAAGCTTGCTTTGGGGACCGACATAATTTCAGGAGATTTTTTTCAAAAAAAATTTTTTTTTTTAATTTTTATTGATTATGAATTGACTATTGCTTATTTACTACGAGTACATATCCTTTTATTAATAGACACTCAAGAAATGTATAATTTTCACATTTTTAGTTAAAATATTAAAATTGATATTGCCACATTTTCGAAAAAAAATTTTATATTTTGAGGTCCATATCAACACTGTATTACCATAACCACTGTATTAGCAAACCGACATAATTTTGTATAACTTTAGGGTAGTTGAACTGTCAAACTTGTATTATAAATTTACATAACAAAAGTACTCAAATTTTTTATACATTAATTTGGGGAAAAAATAGTACCAAAAAGGGGAATTACGGGAAATTTTTAATTTTACTAAAATGTTTGGTTCTGCAGCTGGTATTTTTTTAATTATCGTTAATGTTGGACCTTAAAACATAAGATTCAACATGCAATATCCTGAGTCAATAAGAATCTATGACGGAACTTTTTGGTACTTTTTTGTTCTTTAACTGGTACTTTTTGAATTTCCGTTAGTATTGGACCTAGTGGATGAAAGTCAGTAAGAGTGTACTTTTTGGAACTTTTTTATGCGTTAACTGGTACTTTTTGAATATCCGTAAGCATTGTACCTAGAAACATTAAATTAAACATGCAAGGTCCTGAGTGAGAATCTGTAAGAGGGCTTTTAGGTACTTTTTGTTCATTAACTGTTACTTTTTGAATTTCCGTCAGTATTGGACCTAGAAACATAAAATTAAACATGCAAGATCCTGTGTAAATGAGAATCTGTTAGAGGTATCTTTTCGGTACTTTTTTATTCGTTAACTGGTACTTTTTGAATTTTCGTTTGTATTGGACCTAGAAACATAAAATTAAACATGCAAGGTCTTGAGTGAATGGGAATCTGTATGAGGGCTTTTTGGTACTGTTTTTCTTTAACTGGTACTTTTTGAATTTTCATTAATATTGAACCTAGAATCATAAAGTTCAACATGCAAGGTCTTGATTAAATAACAATCTGTTGGAGGGATATTTTTGGTACTTTTTCGTTTTTTAACTGGTACTTTTTTTAAATTTTCGCTAAGATTGGTCTTATGAACATAAAATTAAACCTGCATGGTCCTGAGAGAATGAGAATCTCTAAAAGCGCTTATTGGTACTTTTTAGTTCTTAAACAAGTACTTTTTAAATATCCGTTAATATTGGACTTAGAAACATTAAATTCAAGATGCAATGCCCGGAGTGGATAAGGATCTATAAGCGGGAAGTTTTTGGTACTTTTTTGTTCTTTAGCTGGTACTTTTTGAATTTCCGTTAGTATTTGGCTTAGAAACATAAAATTAAACATGCAAGGTCCTGAGTGAATGAGAATCTGTAAGAGGGCTTTTTGGTACTTTTTTTGTTCTTTAACTGGTACTTTTTGAATTTCCATTAATATTGAGCCTAGAATCCTAAAATTCATCATGCAATGTCCTGAGTTGATGAGAATCTATAAGAGGGAAGTTTTTGTTACTTTTTAATTCATAAACTGGTACTTTTTGAATATCCGTTAGTATTGGACCTAGAAAGATAAAATTAATATGCACGGTGCTGAGTATATAATAATGAATAATTTAAATAATAATTGAATTTAGCTATAAATCGTTAAAACCACCCTTTTTAAATAAAATTATCGAAATATAATGAAACAAACAATAAAAAATCGCAAAATTTTTTAAATAATAATTGAATTTAGCTATAAACGGCTAAAAGCACATTTTTTATATAAAATTATTGAAATATGATAAAACAAACAATAAAAAATAAAAATTTTTTTAAAAAATAAGTGAATTTAGCTATAAATCGCTAAAACCACCCTCTTTTAAATAAAATTATTAAAATATAATGAAAAAAACAGTAAAAATTCGCTAAATTTTTTAAATATAAATTAAATTTAGCTATAAATCGATAAAGCCACCCTTCTTTAAATAAAATTATTGAAATATAATGAAACAAACAATAAAAAATCTGAAAATTTGCTAAATAATAATTGAATTTAGCTATAAATCGCTAAAATCCCTTTTTTAAATAAAATTATTGAAATATAATGAAAAAAAACAACAAAACATCGCAAAATTTTTTAATAATAATTGAATTTAGCTATAAATCGCTAAAAACCATCCTTTTTAAATGCAATTATTGAAATATAATGAAAAAACAACAATTTTATTTAAAAAAAGAGTGGTTTTTAGCGATTTATTGCTAAATTCAATTATTATTAAAAAAAATTAGCGATTTTTTATTGTTTTTTCATTATATTTCAATAATTTTATTAAAAAAAGGGTGGCTTTTGGTGATTTATAGCTAAATTCAATTATTATTTGAAAAATGTAGCGATTTTTTATTGTTTTTTCATTATATTTCAATAATTTTATTTAAAAAATTTAGCGATTTTTTATTGTTTTTTCATTATATTTCAATAATTTTATTTAAAAAAGGGTGGTTTTTGGCGATTTATAGCTAAATTCAATTATTATTTGAAAAATGTAGCGATTTTTTATTGTTTTTTCATTATATTTCAATAATTTTATTTAAAAAATTTAGCGATTTTTTATTGTTTTTTCATTATATTTCAATCATTTTATTTAAAAAAGGGTGGTTTTTGGCGATTTATAGCTAAATTCAATTATTATTTGAAAAATGTAGCGATTTTTTATTGTTTTTTCATTATATTTCAATAATTTTATTTAATAACGGGTGTTTTTTAGCGATTTATAGCTAAATTCAATTATTAGTTAAGCAATTTAGCGATTTTTATTGTTTTTTCAATATATTTCAATAATTTTATTTAAAAATGAATGGTTTTAGGCGATTTATAGCTAAATTCAATTATTATTTAAAAAATTTAGGGATTTTTTATTGTTTTTTCATTATATTTCAATAATTTTATTTAAAAAAGGGTGGTTTTTGGTGATTTATAGCAAAATTCAATTATTATTTAAAAAAATTTGCGATTTTTTATTGTGTGTTTCATTATATTTTTTAATAATTTTATTTAAAAAATTGTGGTTTTTGGCGATTTATAGCAAAATTCAATTATTATATAAAAAATTTAGCGATTGTTTATTGTTTTTTCCTTATATTTTTATTGTTTTTTCATTATATTTCAATAATTTTATTAAAAAAAGGGTGGCTTTTGGTGATTTATAGCTAAATTCAATAATTTTTTAAAAAATTTAGCGATTTTTTATTGTGTGTTTCATTATATTTCAATAATTTTATTTAAAAAATTGTGGTTTTTGGCGATTTATAGCAAAATTCAATTATTATTTAAAAAATTTAGCGATTGTTTATTGTTTTTTCATTATATTTTTTTTTGTTTTTTCATTATATTTTAATAATTTTATTTAAAAAAGGGTGGTTTTTGGTGCTTTATAGCTAAATTCAATTATTATTTAAAAAATTTAGGGATTGTTTATTGTTTTTTCATTATATTTCAATAATTTTATTTAAAAAAGGGTGGTTTTTGGTGATTTATAGCAAAATTCAATTATTATTTAAAAAAATTTGCGATTTTTTATTGTGTGTTTCATTATATTTCAATAGTTTTATTTAAAAAATTGTGGTTTTTGGCGATTTATAGCAAAATTCAATTATTATTTAAAAAATTTAGCGATTGTTTATTGTTTTTTCCTTATATTTTTATTGTTTTTTCATTATATTTCAATAATTTTATTTAAAAAATTTAGCGATTTTTTATTGTTTTTTCATTATATTTCAATAATTTTATTTAAAAAAGGGTGGTTTTTGGCGATTTATAGCTAAATTCAATTATTATTTGAAAAATGTAGCGATTTTTTATTGTTTTTTCATTATATTTCAATAATTTTATTTAAAAAATTTAGCGATTTTTTATTGTTTTTTCATTATATTTCATAGCATAGGGAATTAAAAAAGAATAAAATTATTAGTTAAGCAATTTAGCGATTTTTATTGTTTTTTCAATATATTTCAATAATTTTATTTAAAAATGAGTGGTTTTAGGCGATTTATAGCTAAATTCAATTATTATTTGAAAAATGTAGCGATTTTTTATTGTTTTTTCATTATATTTCAATAATTTTATTTAAATAATTTAGCGATTTTTTATTGTTTTTTATTATATTTCAATAATTTTATTTAAAAAATTTAGCGATTTTTTATTGTTTTTTCATTATATTTCAATAATTTTATTTAAAAAAGGGTGGTTTTTGGTGATTTATAGCTAAATTCAATTATTATTTTAAAAATTTAGCGATTTTTTATTGTTTGTTTCATTATATTTTAATAATTTTATTTAAAAAATTTTGGTTTTTGGCGATTTATAGCAAAATTCAATTATTATCTAAAAAATTTAGCGATTGTTTATTGTTTTTTCATTATAGTTTTTTTGTTTTTTCATTATATTTCAATAATTTTATTTAAAAAAGGGTGGTTTTTGGTGCTTTATAGCTAAATTCAATTATTATTTAAAAAATTTAGGGATTTTTTATTGTTTTTTCATTATATTTCAATAATTTGATTTAAAAAAGGGTGGTTTTTCGTGATTTATAGCAAAATTCAATTATTATTTAAAAAAATTTGCGATTTTTTATTGTGTGTTTCATTATATTTCAATAGTTTTATTTAAAAAATTGTGGTTTTTGGCGATTTATAGCAAAATTCAATTATTATTTAAAAAATTTAGCGATTGTTTATTGTTTTTTCCTTATATTTTTATTGTTTTTTCATTATATTTCAATAATTTTATTTAAAAAATTTAGCGATTTTTTATTGTTTTTTCATTATATTTCAATAATTTTATTTAAAAAAGGGTGGCTTTTGGCGATTTATAGCTAAATTCAATTATTATTTGAAAAATGTAGCGATTTTTTATTGTTTTTTCATTATATTTCAATAATTTTATTTAAAAAATTTAGCGATTTTTTATTGTTTTTTCATTATATTTCATAGCATAGGGAATTAAAAAAGAATAAAATTATTAGTTAAGCAATTTAGCGATTTTTATTGTTTTTTCAATATATTTCAATAATTTTATTTAAAAATGAGTGGTTTTAGGCGATTTATAGCTAAATTCAATTATTATTTGAAAAATGTAGCGATTTTTTATTGTTTTTTCATTATATTTCAATAATTTTATTTAAATAATTTAGCGATTTTTTATTGTTTTTTATTATATTTCAATAATTTTATTTAAAAAATTTAGCGATTTTTTATTGTTTTTTCATTATATTTCAATAATTTTATTTAAAAAAGGGTGGTTTTTGGTGATTTATAGCTAAATTCAATTATTATTTTAAAAATTTAGCGATTTTTTATTGTTTGTTTCATTATATTTTAATAATTTTATTTAAAAAATTTTGGTTTTTGGCGATTTATAGCAAAATTCAATTATTATCTAAAAAATTTTGCGATTGTTTATTGTTTTTTCATTATAGTTTTTTTGTTTTTTCATTATATTTCAATAATTTTATTTAAAAAAGGGTGGTTTTTGGTGCTTTATAGCTAAATTCAATTATTATTTAAAAAATTTAGGGATTTTTTATTGTTTTTTCATTATATTTCAATAATTTGATTTAAAAAAGGGTGGTTTTTCGTGATTTATAGCAAAATTCAATTATTATTAAAAAAAATTTTTATTGTGTGTTTCATTATATATCAATAATTTTATTTAAAAAATTGTGGATTTTGGCAATTTATAGCAAAATTCAATTATTATTTAAAAAATTTAGCGAATGTTTATTGTTTTTTCCTTACATTTTTATTGTTTTTTCATTATATTTCAATAATTTTATTAAAAAAAGGGTGGCTTTTGGTGATTTATAGCTAAATTCAATAATTTTTTTAAAAATTTTGCGATTTTGTATTGTTTTTTCATTATATTTCAATAACTTTATTTAAAAAAGGGTAGTTTTTGGTGACTTATAGCTAAATTCAATTATTATTTAAAAAATTTTGCGATTTTTATTGTTTTTTCATTATATTTCAATAATTTTATTTAAAAAAGGGTGGTTTTTGGCGAGTTATAGCTAAATTCAATTATTATTTAAAAAAATTTTGCGATTTTTATTGTTTTTTCATTACATTTCAATAATTTTATTTAAAAAAGGGTGGTTTTTGGCGATTTATAGCTAAATTCAATTATTATTTGAAAAATGTAGCGATTTTTTATTGTTTTTTCATTATATTTCAATAATTTTATTTATTAACGGGTGGTTTTTAGCGATTTATAGCTAAATTCAATTATTAGTCAAGCAATTTAGCGATTTTTATTGTTTTTTCAATATATTTCAATAATTTTATTTAAAAATGAGTGGTTTTAGGCGATTTATAGCTAAATTCAATTATTTTTTTAAAAATTTTGCGATTTTGTATTGTTTTTTCATTATATTTCAATAACTTTATTTAAAAAAGGGTAGTTTTTGGTGACTTATAGCTAAATTCAATTATTATTTAAAAAATTTTGCGATTTTTATTGTTTTTTCATTATATTTCAATAATTTTATTTAAAAAAGGGTAGTTTTTGGCGACTTATAGCTAAATTCAATTATTATTTAAAAAATTTAGCGATTTTTATTGTTTTTTCATTATATTTCAATAACTTTATTTAAAAAAGGGTGGTTTTTGGCGAGTTATAGCTAAATTCAATTATTATTTAAAAAATTTTGCGATTTTTATTGTTTTTTCATTACATTTCAATAATTTTATTTAAAAAAGCGTGGCTTTGGGCGATTTATAGCTAAATTCAATTACTAGTTAAACAATTTAGCGATTTTTTATTGTTTTTTCATTATATTTCAATAATTTTATTTAAAACGGGTGGTTTTTGGCAATTTATAGCTAAATTCAATTATTATTTAAAAAAATTTAGCGATTTTTACTGTTTTTTCATTATATTTCAATAATTTTATTTAAAACGGGTGGTTTTTAGCGATTTATAGCTAAATTCAATTATTATTTAAAAAAAAATTAGCGATTTTTTATTGTGTGTTTCATTATATTTCAATAATTTTATTTAAAAAAGCGTGGTTTTGGGCGATTTATAGCTAAATTCAATTACTAGTTAAACAATTTAGCGATTTTTTATTGTTTTTTCATTATATTTCAATAATTTTATTTAATAACGGGTGGTTTTTAGCGATTTATAGCTAAATTCAATTATTAGTTAAACAATTTAGCGATTTTGTATTGTTTTTTCATTATTTTTCAATAATTTTAATTAAAAAAGGGAGGTTTTAGCGATTTATAGCTAAATTCAATTATTATTTTATAAATATATTTAAAAAGGGTGGTTTTTAGCGATTTATAGCTAAATTGAATTATTATTTTAAAAAAATTTAGCGATTTTTTATTGTTTTTTCATTATATTTCAATAATTTTATTTAAAAAAGTGTGGTTTTTGGCGATTTATAGCTAAATTCAATTATTATTTAAAAAATTTTGCGATTTTTATGGTTTTTTCATTATATTTCAATAATTTTATTTAAAAAAGGGTGGTTTTTGGCGATTTATAGCTAAATTCAATTATTATTTGAAAAATGTAGCGATTTTTTATTGTTTTTTCATTATATTTCAATAATTTTATTTAATAACGGGTGGTTTTTAGCGATTTATAGCTAAATTCAATTATTAGTTAAGCAATTTAGCGATTTTTATTGTTTTTTCAATATATTTCAATAATTTTATTAAAAAATGAGTGGATTTAGGCGATTTATAACTAAATTCAATTATTTTTTTAAAAATTTTGCGATTTTGTATTGTTTTTTCATTATATTTCAATAACTTTATTTAAAAAAGGGTAGTTTTTGGCGACTTATAGCTAAATTCAATTATTATTTAAAAAATTTTGCGATTTTTATTGTTTTTTCATTATATTTCAATAATTTTATTTAAAAAAGGGTAGTTTTTGGCGACTTATAGCTAAATTCAATTATTATTTAAAAAATTTTGCGATTTTTATTGTTTTTTCATTATATTTCAATAACTTTATTTAAAAAAGGGTGGTTTTTAGCGATTTGTAGCTAAATTCAATTATTATTTAAAAAATTTTGCGATTTTTATTGTTTTTTCATTATATTTCAATAACTTTATTTAAAAAAGGGTGGTTTTTGGCGAGTTATAGCTAAATTCAATTATTATTTAAAAAAATTTTGCGATTTTTAGTGTTTTTTCATTACATTTCAATAATTTTATTTAAAAAAGCGTGGTTTTGGGCAATTTATAGCTAAATTCAATTACTAGTTAAACAATTTAGCGATTTTTTATTGCTTTTTCATTATATTTCAATAATTTTATTTAATAACGGGTGGTTTTTAGCGATTTATAGCTAAATTCAATTATTAGTTAAGCCATTTAGCGATTTTTATTGTTTTTTCAATATATTTCAATAATTTTATTTAAAAATGAGTGGTTTTAGGCGATTTATAGCTAAATTCAATTATTTTTTTAAAAATTTTGCGATTTTGTATTGTTTTTTCATTATATTTCAATAACTTTATTTAAAAAAGGGTAGTTTTTGGCGACTTATAGCTAAATTCAATTATTATTTAAAAAATTTTGCGATTTTTATTGTTTTTTCATTATATTTCAATAACTTTATTTAAAAAAGGGTGGTTTTTAGCGATTTGTAGCTAAATTCAATTATTATTTAAAAAATTTAGCGATTTTTATTGTTTTTTCATTATATTTCAATAACTTTATTTAAAAAAGGGTGGTTTTTGGCGAGTTATAGCTAAATTCAATTATTATTTAAAAAAATTTTGCGATTTTTATTGTTTTTTCATTACATTTCAATAATTTTATTTAAAAAAGCGTGGTTTTGGGCGATTTATAGCTAAATTCAATTACTAGTTAAACAATTTAGCGATTTTTTATTGTTTTTTCATTATATTTCAATAATTTTATTTAAAACGGGTGGTTTCTGGCGATTTATAGCTAAATTCAATTATTATTTAAAAAAATTTAGCGATTTTTTATTGTTTTTTCATTATATTTCAATAATTTTATTTAAAAAAGTGTGGTTTTTGGCGATTTATAGCTAAATTCAATTATTCAATTATTTCAATAATTTTATTTAAAAAAGGGTGGTTTTTGGCAATTCATAGCTAAATTCAATTATTATTTAAAAAATGTAGCGGTTTTTTATTGTTTTTTCATTATATTTCAATAATTTTATTTAATAACGGGTGGTTTTTAGCGATTTATAGCTAAATTCAATTATTATTTTAAAAAATTTAGCGATTTTTATTGTTTTTTCATTATATTTCAATAATTTTATTTAAAAAAGGGTGGTTTTTGGCAATTCATAGCTAAATTCAATTATTATTTAAAAAATGTAGCGATTTTTTATTGTTTTTTCATTATATTTCAATAATTTTATTTAATAACGGGTGGCTTTTAGCGATTTATAGCTAAATTCAATTATTATTTAAAAAAATTTAGCGATTTTTATTGTTTTTCATTATATTTCAATAATTTTATTTAAAACTGGTGGTTTTTTAGCGATTTATAGCTAAATTCAAATGTTAGTTAAACAATTTAGCAATTTTTTATTGTTTTTTCATTATATTTCAATAATTTTATTTAATAAC
Organism: Pollenia angustigena; assembly: GCA_930367215.1. Classification (NCBI taxonomy): domain Eukaryota; kingdom Metazoa; phylum Arthropoda; class Insecta; order Diptera; family Polleniidae; genus Pollenia; species Pollenia angustigena. The sequence goes on along the minus strand of OV884056.1, from coordinate 132,159,725 downwards.
GGGTGGTTTGGGCGATTTATAGCTAAATTCAATTACTAGTTAAAAAAGTTAGCGTTTTTTATTGTTTTTTCATTATATTTTAATAATTTTATTTAAAAAAGCGTGGTTTTGGGCGATTTATAGCTAAATTCAATTACTAGTTAAAGAATTTAGCGATTTTTTATTGTTTTTTCATTATATTTCAATAATTTTATTTAAAACGGGTGGTTTTTGGCGATTTATAGCTAAATTCAATTATTATTTTAAAAAATTTAGCGATTTTTATTGTTTTTTCATTATATTTCAATAATTTTATTTAAAACTGGTGGTTTTTTAGCGATTTATAGCTAAATTCAATTGTTAGTTAAACAATTTAGCAATTTTTTATTGTTTTTTCATTATATTTCAATAACTTTATTTAAAAAAGGGTGGTTTTTAGCGATTTGTAGCTAAATTCAATTATTATTTAATAAATTTAGCGATTTTTATTGTTTTTTCATTACATTTCAATAATTTTATTTAAAAAAGCGTGGTTTTGGGCGATTTATAGCTAAATTCAATTACTAGTTAAACAACTTAGCGATTTTTTATTGTTTTCTCATTATATATCAATAATTTTATTTAAAACTGGTGGTTTTTAGCGATTTATAGCTAAATTCAATTATAAGTTACACAATTTAGCGATTTTTTATTGTTTTATAGCTAAATTCAATTACTAGTTAAACAATTTAGCGATTTTTATTGTTTTTTCATTATATTTCAATAATTTTATTTAATAACGGGTGGTTTTTAGCGATTTATAGCTAAATTCAATTATTATTTAAAAAAAATTTAGCGATTTTTATTGTTTTTTCATTATATTTCAATAATTTTATTTAAAAAAGGGTGGTTTTTGGCGATTCATAGCTAAATTCAATTATTATTTAAGAAATGTAGCGGTTTTTTATTGTTTTTTCATTATATTTCAATAATTTTATTTAAAAAAGCGTGGTTTTGGGCGATTTATAGCTAAATTCAATTACTAGTTAAACAATTTAGCGATTTTTTATTGTTTTTTCATTATATTTCAATAATTTTATTTAAAACGGGTGGTTTTTGGCGATTTATAGCTAAATTCAATTATTATTTAAAAAAATTTGGCGATTTTTATTGTTTTTTCATTATATTTCAATAATTCTATTTAATAACGGGTGGTTTTTAGCGATTTATATCTAAATTCAATTATTATTTAAAAAAAATTAGCGATTTTTTATTGTGTGTTTCATTATATTTCAATAATTTTATTTAAAAAAGCGTGGTTTTGGGCGATTTATAGCTAAATTCAATTACTAGTTAAACAATTTAGCGATTTTTTATTGTTTTTTCATTATATTTCAATAATTTTATTTAAAAATGGTTGGTTTTAGGCGATTTATAGCTAAATTCAATTATTTAAAAAATTTAGCGATTTTTTATTGTTTTTTCATTATTTTTCAATAATTTTATTTAAAAAAGGGTGGTTTTTAGCGATTTATAGCTAAATTCAATTATTAGTTAAACAATTTAGCGATTTTTTAGATTTTTTATTGTTTTTTCATTAAATTTCAATAATTTTATTTATTAACGGGTGGTTTTTGGCGATTTATATCTAAATTAAATTATTATTTAAAAAATTTAGCGATTTTTTCATTATAATTCAATAATTTTTTTTAAAAAGGGTAGTTTTGGCGATTTATAGCTAATTTCAATTCTTATTTAACACATTTAGCGATTTTTTATTGTTTGTTTCATTATATTTCAATAACTTATAGCTAAATTCAATTATTATTTAAATAATTTAGCGATTTTGTATTGTTTTTAATTTTTTTTTTCATTCATCATTTTTTAAATAAAATTATTGAAATATAATGAAAAAACAATAAAAAATCGCTGAATTTTTTAAATAATAATTGAAGTTAGCTATAAATCGCCAACAACCACCCTTTTTTAAATAAAATTATTGAAATATAATGAAAAAATCGCAAAATTTTTTAAATAATAGTATAAATCGCCAAAAACCACCCTTTTATAAATAAAATTATTGAAATGTAATGAAAAAACAAAAAAAAATCGCTACATTTTTTAAATAATAATGGAATTTTGCTATAAATCGCCAAAAACCACAATTTTTAAATAAAATGAAAAATAATGAAAAAACAATAAAAAATCGCTGCATTTTTTAAATAATAGTTGAATTTAGCTATAAATCGCTAAAAACCACCCTTTTTTAAATATATTTATAAAAAAATAACTGAATTTAGCTATAAATCGCTAAAACCACCCTTTTTTAATTAAAATTATTGAAATATAATACAACAAACAATAAAAAATCGCTAAATTTTTTAAATAATTATTGAATTTAGCTATAAGTCGCCTAAAACCAACCATTTTTAAATAAAATTATTGTTATATAATGAAAAAACAATAAAACATCGCTAAATTTTTTAAATAATTGAATTTAGCTATAAATCGCCTAAAACCAACCATTTTTAAATAAAATTATTGAAATATAATGAAAAAACAATAAAAAATCGCAAAATTTTTTAAATAATAATTGAATTTAGCTATAAGTCGCCTAAAACCAACCATTTTTAAATAAAATTATTGTTATATAATGAAAAAACAATAAAAAATCGCAAAATTTTTTAAATAATAATTGAATTTAGCTATAAATCGCTAAAAACCACCCTTTTTTAAATAAAATTATTGAAATATAATAAAAAAAACAATAAAAAAATCGCTAAATTTTTAAATAATAATTGAATTTAGCTATAAGTCGCCAAAAACTGCCCTTTTTTAAATAAAGTTATTGAAATATAATGAAAAAACAATTAAAAATCGCTAAATTGCTTAACTAATAATTGAATTTAGCTATAAATCGCTAAAAACCACCCGTTATTAAATAAAATTATTGAAATATAATGAAAAAACAATAAAAAATCGCTAAATTGTTTAACTAGTAATTGAATTTAGCTATAAATCGCCCAAAACCACTTTTTTTTAAATAAAATTATTGAAATATAATGAAAAAACAATAAAAAATCGCTAAATTATTTAAATAAAATTATTGAAATATAATGAAAAAACAATAAAAAATCGCTACATTTTTCAAATAATAATTGAATTTAGCTATAAATCGCCAAAAACCACCCTTTTTTAAATAAAATTATTGAAATATAATGAAAAAACAATAAAAAATCGCTAAATTTTTTAAATAAAATTATTGAAATATAATGAAAAAACAATAAAAAATCGCTACATTGTTTAAATAATAATTGAATTTAGCTATAAATAGCCAAAAACCAAAATTTTTTAAATAAAATTATTGAAATATAATTAAAAAACAATAAAAAAATCGCAAAATTTTTTAAAAAATAATTGAATTTAGCTATACATCGCCTAAAACCACTCATTTTTAAATAAAATTATTGAAATATAATGAAAAAACAATAAAAATCGCAAAATTTTTTAAATAATAATTGAATTTAGCTATAAATCGCTTAAAACCACCCTTTTTAAATAAAATTATTGGAATATAATAAAAAAATAATAAAAATCGCAAAATTTTTTAAGTAATAATTGAATTTAGCTATAAATCGCTAAAAACCCCCCTTTTTTAAATAAAATTATTGAAATATAATAAAAAAAAATCGCTAAATAATTGAATTTAGCTATAAATCGCTAAAAACCACCCTTTTTTTAATAAAATTATTGAAATATAATGAAAAAACAATAAAAAAATCGCTACATTTTTTAAATAATAATTGAATTTAGCTATAAATCGCCAAAAAACCACCCTTTTTTAAATAAAATTATTGAAATATAATGAAAAAACAATAAAAAATCGCTAAATTGCTTAACTAATAATTGAATTTAGCTATAAATCGCTAAAAACCATCCGTTATTAAATAAAATTAGTGAAATATAATGAAAAAACAATAAAAAATCGCTAAATTGTTTAACTAGTAATTGAATTTAGCTATAAATCGCCAAAAACCACCCTTTTTTAAATAAAATTATTGAAATATAATGAAAAAACAATAAAAAATCGCTACATTTTTTAAATAATAATTGAATTTAGCTATAAATCGCCTAAAACCACCCTTTTTTAAATAAAATTATTGAAATATAATGAAAAAACAATAAAAAATCGCTAAATTGCTAAACTTATAATTGAATTTAGCTATAAATCGCTAAAAACCACCCGTTATTAAATAAAATTATTGAAATATAATGAAAAAACAATAAAAAATCGCTAAATTGCTTAACTAATAATTGAATTTAGCTATAAATCGCTAAAAACCACCCGTTATTAAATAAAATTATTGAAATATAATGAAAAAACAATAAAAAATCGCTAAATTGTTTAACTAGTAATTGAATTTAGCTATAAATCGCCAAAAACCACCCTTTTTTAAATAAAAGTATTGAAATATAATGAAAAAACAATAAAAAATCGCTAAATTTTTTAAATAATAATTGAATTTAGCTATAAATCGCCTAAAACCACCCTTTTTTAAATAAAATTATTGAAATATAATGAAAAAACAATAAAAAATCGCTAAATTGCTTAACTAATAATTGAATTTAGCTATAAATCGCTAAAAACCACCCGTTATTAAATAAAATTATTGAAATATAATGAAAAAACAATAAAAAATCGCTACATTTTTTAAATACTAATTGAATTTTGCTATAAATCGCCAAAAACCACAATTTTTAAATAAAATGAAAAATAATAAAAAATCGCTGCATTTTTTAAATAATAGTTGAATTTAGCTATAAATCGCTAAAAAACCACCCTTTTTTAAATATATTTATAAAAAAATATCTGAATTTAGCTATAAATCGCTAAAACCACCCTTTTTTAATTAAAATTATTGAAATATAATAAAACAAACAATAAAAAATCGCTAAATTTTTTAAATAATTATTGAATTTAGCTATAAATCGCCTAAAACCAACCATTTTTAAATAAAATTATTGAAATATAATGAAAAAACAGTAAAAAATCGCAAAATTTTTTAAATAATAATTCAATTTAGCTATAAATCGCCTAAAACCAACCATTTTTAAATAAAATTATTGTTATATAATGAAAAAAACAATAAAAAATCGCAAAATTTTTTAAATAATAATTGAATTTAGCTATAAATCGCTAAAAACCACCCTTTTTTATTTAAAATTATTGAAATATAATAAAAAAAACAATAAAAAAAATCGCTAAATTTTTAAATAATAATTGAATTTAGTTATAAGTCGCCAAAAACTGCCCTTTTTTAAATAAAGTTATTGAAATATAATGAAAAAATAATAAAAATCGCAAAATTTTTTAAGTAATAATTGAATTTAGCTATAAATCGCTAAAACCCCCCCTTTTTTAAATAAAATTATTGAAATATAATAAAAAAAAATCGCTAAATAATTGAATTTAGCTATAAATCGCTAAAAACCACCCTTTTTTTAATAAAATTATTGAAATATAATGAAAAAACAATAAAAAATCGCTAAATTGCTTAACTAATAATTGAATTTAGCTATAAATCGCTAAAAACCATCCGTTATTAAATAAAATTATTGAAATATAATGAAAAAACAATAAAAAATCGCTAAATTGTTTAACTAGTAATTGAATTTAGCTATAAATCGCCAAAAACCACCCTTTTTTAAATAAAATTATTGAAATATAATGAAAAAACAATAAAAAATCGCTACATTTTTTAAATAATAATTGAATTTAGCTATAAATCGCCTAAAACCACCCTTTTTTAAATAAAATTATTGAAATATAATGAAAAAACAATAAAAAATCGCTAAATTGCTAAACTAATAATTGAATTTAGCTATAAATCGCTAAAAACCACCCGTTATTAAATAAAATTATTGAAATATAATGAAAAAACAATAAAAAATCGCTAAATTGCTTAACTAATAATTGAATTTAGCTATAAATCGCTAAAAACCACCCGTTATTAAATAAAATTATTGAAATATAATGAAAAAACAATAAAAAATCGCTAAATTGCTTAACTAATAATTGAATTTAGCTATAAATCGCTAAAAACCATCCGTTATTAAATAAAATTATTGAAATATAATGAAAAAACAATAAAAAAATCGCTAAATTGTTTAACTAGTAATTGAATTTAGCTATAAATCGCCAAAAACCACCCTTTTTTAAATAAAAGTATTGAAATATAATGAAAAAACAATAAAAAATCGCTAAATTTTTTAAATAATAATTGAATTTAGCTATAAATCGCCTAAAACCACCCTTTTTTAAATAAAATTATTGAAATATAATGAAAAAACAATAAAAAATCGCTAAATTGCTTAACTAATAATTGAATTTAGCTATAAATCGCTAAAAACCACCCGTTATTAAATAAAATTATTGAAATATAATGAAAAAACAATAAAAAATCGCTACATTTTTTAAATAATAATTGAATTTTGCTATAAATCGCCAAAAACCACAATTTTTAAATAAAATGAAAAATAATGAAAAAACAATAAAAAATCGCTGCATTTTTTAAATAATAGTTGAATTTAGCTATAAATCGCTAAAAACCACCCTTTTTTAAATATATTTATAAAAAAATATCTGAATTTAGCTATAAATCGCTAAAACCACCCTTTTTTAATTAAAATTATTGAAATATAATAAAACAAACAATAAAAAATCGCTAAATTTTTTAAATAATTATTGAATTTAGCTATAAATCGCCTAAAACCAACCATTTTTAAATAAAATTATTGAAATATAATGAAAAAACAGTAAAAAATCGCAAAATTTTTTAAATAATAATTCAATTTAGCTATAAATCGCCTAAAACCAACCATTTTTAAATAAAATTATTGTTATATAATGAAAAAACAATAAAAAATCGCAAAATTTTTTAAATAATAATTGAATTTAGCTATAAATTGCTAAAAACCACCCTTTTTTAAATAAAATTATTGAAATATAATAAAAAAAACAATAAAAAAAATCGCTAAATTTTTAAATAATAATTGAATTTAGCTATAAGTCGCCAAAAACTGCCCTTTTTTAAATAAAGTTATTGAAATATAATGAAAAAACAATAAAAAATCGCAAAATTTTTAAAAAAATAATTGAATTTAGCTATAAATCGCCTAAAACCACTCATTTTTAAATAAAATTATTGAAATATATTGAAAAAACAATAAAAATAGCTAAATTGCTTAACTAATAATTGAATTTAGTTATAAATCGCTAAAAACCACCCGTTATTAAATAAAATTATTGAAATATAATGAAAAAACAATAAAAAATCGCTAAATTGTTTAACTAGTAATTGAATTTAGCTATAAATCGCCAAAAACCACCCTTTTTTAAATAAAATTATTGAAATATAATGAAAAAAACAATAAAAAATCGCTACATTTTTCAAATAATAATTGAATTTAGCTATAAAACGCCAAAAACCACCCTTTTTTAAATAAAATTATTGAAATATAATGAAAAAACAATAAAAATCGCTAAATTATTTAAATAAAATTATTGAAATATAATGAAAAAACAATAAAAAATCGCTACATTTTTCAAATAATAATTGAATTTAGCTATAAATCGCCAAAAACCACCCTTTTTTAAATAAAATTATTGAAATATAATGAAAAAACAATAAAAAATCGCTAAATTTTTTAAATAAAATTATTGAAATATAATGAAAAAACAATAAAAAATCGCTACATTGTTTAAATAATAATTGAATTTAGCTATAAATAGCCAAAAACCAACATTTTTTAAATAAAATTATTGAAATATAATTAAAAAACAATAAAAAAATCGCAAAATTTTTTAAAAAATAATTGAATTTAGCTATACATCGCCTAAAACCACTCATTTTTAAATAAAATTATTGAAATATAATGACAAACAATAAAAATCGCAAAATTTTTTAAATAATAATTGAATTTAGCTATAAATCGCTTAAAACCACCCTTTTTAAATAAAATTATTGAAATATAATAAAAAAAAACAATAAAAAAAAAATCGCTAATTAATTGAAGTTAGCTATAAATCGCTAAAAACCACCCTTTTTTAAATAAAGTTATTGAAATATAATGAAAAAATAATAAAAATCGCAAAATTTTTTAAGTAATAATTGAATTTAGCTATAAATCGCTAAAAAACCCCCCTTTTTTTAATAAAATTATTGAAATATAATGAAAAAACAATAAAAAATCGCTACATTTTTTAAATAATAATTGAATTTAGCTATAAATCGCCAAAAAACCACCCTTTTTTAAATAAAATTATTGAAATATAATGAAAAAACAATAAAAAATCGCTACATTTTTTAAATAATAATTGAATTTAGCTATAAATCGCTAAAAACCACCCGTTATTAAATAAAATTATTGAAATATAATGAAAAAACAATAAAAAATCGCTAAATTGTTTAACTAGTAATTGAATTTAGCTATAAATCGCCAAAAACCACCCTTTTTTAAATAAAATTATTGAAATATAATGAAAAAACAATAAAAAATCGCTACATTTTTTAAATAATAATTGAATTTAGCTATAAATCGCTTAAAAAAACCCGTTATTAAATAAAATTATTGAAATATAATGAAAAAACAATAAAAAATCGCTAAATTGCTTAACTAATAATTGAATTTAGCTATAAATCGCTAAAAACCACCCGTTATTAAATAAAATTATTGAAATATAATGAAAAAACAATAAAAAATCGCTAAATTGTTTAACTAGTAATTGAATTTAGCTATAAATCGCCAAAAACCACCCTTTTTTAAATAAAATTATTGAAATATAATGAAAAAACAATAAAAAATCGCTACATTTTTTAAATAATAATTGAATTTAGCTATAAATCGCCTAAAACCACCCTTTTATAAATAAAATTATTGAAATATAATGAAAAAACAATAAAAAATCGCTAAATTGCTTAACTAATAATTGAATTTAGCTATAAATCGCTAAAAACCACCCGTTATTAAATAAAATTATTGAAATATAATGAAAAAACAATAAAAAATCGCTAAATTGTTTAACTAGTAATTGAATTTAGCTATAAATCGCCAAAAACCACCCTTTTTTAAATAAAATTATTGAAATATAATGAAAAAACAATAAAAAATCGCTACATTTTTTAAATAATAATTTAATTTAGCTATAAATCGCCTAAAACCACCCTTTTTTAAATAAAATTATTGAAATATAATGAAAAAACAATAAAAAATTGCTAAATTGCTTAACTAATAATTGAATTTAGCTATAAATCGCTAAAAACCACCCGTTATTAAATAAAATTATTGAAATATAATGAAAAAACAATAAAAAATCGCTAAATTGCTTAACTAATAATTGAATTTAGCTATAAATCGCTAAAAACCACCCGTTATTAAATAAAATTATTGAAATATAATGAAAAAACAATAAAAAATCGCTAAATTGTTTAACTAGTAATTGAATTTAGCTATAAATCGCCAAAAACCACCCTTTTTTAAATAAAATTATTGAAATATAATGAAAAAACAATAAAAAATCGCTACATTTTTTAAATAATAATTGAATTTAGCTATAAATCGCCAAAAAACCACCCTTTTTTAAATAAAATTATTGAAATATAATGAAAAAACAATAAAAAATCGCTAAATTGCTTAACTAATAATTGAATTTAGCTATAAGTCGCTAAAAACCACCCGTTATTAAATAAAATTATTGAAATATAATGAAAAAACAATAAAAAATCGCTAAATTGTTTAACTAGTAATTGAATTTAGCTATAAATCGCCAAAAAACCACCCTTTTTTAAATAAAATTATTGAAATATAATGAAAAAACAATAAAAAATCGCTAAATTGCTTAACTAATAATTGAATTTAGCTATAAGTCGCTAAAAACCACCCGTTATTAAATAAAATTATTGAAATATAATGAAAAAACAATAAAAAATCGCTAAATTGTTTAACTAGTAATTGAATTTAGCTATAAATCGCCAAAAACCACCCTTTTTTAAATAAAATTATTGAAATATAATGAAAAAACAATAAAAAATCGCTACATTTTTTAAATAATAATTTAATTTAGCTATAAATCGCCTAAAACCACCCTTTTTTAAATAAAATTATTGAAATATAATGAAAAAACAATAAAAAATTGCTAAATTGCTTAACTAATAATTGAATTTAGCTATAAATCGCTAAAAACCACCCGTTATTAAATAAAATTATTGAAATTATAATGATTTACTTTAAGTGTTTATGTTATGTAGTTATATTTCTTGACTTGTGGTATATGGCAATACTAATCGTGTCAATCACTAGTTTTAAGATAATTGAGGTAAGTTATCGATTCGTCCGAATCCATAACTATTCTCGACATTTCCGGCATTCTATTTTTGCCAACCTAATTGTTAGCACGTTAAATAAATAAATCCTGATTTAAATTAAAAATCACGTGTTGTGTCATTATAATTCAGGTGTGGGGTTCACCAAAATGCCAAAATACATTCATAAACAGACAATAATTGACGCTTTAATAGAGGCAAATATCGAATTTAATGAAAATGCTACATTGCCTGAATTGCGGAAAATTTATGATGAACATTTTGAAGCTGAGTGCGGTGGAAGTGTGGATGCAATAAAGATTTGTGACCATTCCGAATCGAATGAAATTGCTGAAGTTGATGAAAATAAAATTTTTGCGACTGATGGAAGTAAAATTTCTGATGCTAGTGCTCTGCCGCAAAATTCTGAAGTTACCACTGATTTGGTAAAATCTATTGTTGATGCTGTGCTGAAGTCTCATTTTGCAGCTAAAATAAATGAAGTAAGCCCAACCGCCAGTGCTTATATGAACGCCGCAGCTGGAGTTGTATTAAATGCTGTAAATAATACTGATGCCAATGAAGTAGATTATCTAAATCGTCAAATAGCATTGTTACAAGAGCGTCGGGAAATGTTAGCTTTAAGTGGCGGGTTAAATCGATCGGCTGGAAAAAAATTTGATTTCGTTGCTTTTGAGGCAATGGTCCACCGCTTCAGCGGGGACGATACATATGATATGTGTAAATGGTTCGATGATCTGGAGGATGCTTTTTCAATATTAACCATTTCTAATATTGAGTTCAATGAAGGTGACAAATTTATCACAACACGCCGTTTGCTTGATGGCACTGCCAAAATTTTTTTGCGCACGATTTCTGTACGTACTTATGATGAACTGAAGAAAGAGCTAATTCGAGAGTTTGGAAAAACTTTTACGATGCAAGAAGTTTTCTTTCAACTTAAATCTCGTGTTTTAGCACCAACCGAATCAGTTAAGCGTTATGTGATTGAAAAACAGGAGATTGCAATGCGGTCTAAGATCCCTGAGTCCGAATTAATTGATTCGATAATTGAAGGTCTTAATGACAAATCGCAACATGTATCGATGCTTTATACTGCCAAGGACATGACGGAGCTTAAAACTTTACTGGAGCGTTATGAGAAAAAGAGAGTTGTAGGTGCATCAAAAATAAGTGGTAATGTGGTACCTATTAGCCTTCCTAAATCAAAATGGCCGACTAATTCTACTGTGGCTTTAAAATCATCTGCTGTTGTCAGGCCTGCTGATTCACAAATCCGTTGCTTTAATTGTTCACAATTTGGACATTACCAAAGCCAGTGCCAGATGCCGAAGAGACCACAAAATTCCTGTTTCATCTGTGCGGAGGTTGGTCACTATCACCAGGTCTGCCCTAAGAAAAAGCGTGTTGTAGCTGCTGTTGAATCCAATGATGATGATGAGGTTGCCGCACAACTGGAAGCTTTCCAATTGGTAAGTGTTGCCTTCCTTGATCAAAATAAGTGCACTGGGTTAATATTGTGTTTCTTTATTTGATACCGGTAGCCCCGCTAGCTTTATACGAAAATCTTTAGTTCCTTTTGAGATAAAAAGGGCAAGGAGTTTGTCACCATATATTGGTGTCGGCAATAGAAGAATAAGTACGTATGGGGTTGTAAAATGCCGCATTGTTTTTAGAAAGTGTAAATTTACTCATTTGTTAATTGTTTTGCCGGATGATGAAACTGTTGTGCCTTTACTTATAGGCCGTGATCTCTTATTTAAAATGAATATACGGTTGTGTCAAATAAAACATGTTGAATTAAATAAAGAAAATGAATTACTTAAATTGAATGAGCAGATTGTCAGTGCACTTAAGTTTGATTTATACAGAAGTCCAGGGGGGTTATTTTCTGGGGGTCCAACCGGGGATGATGTTTATGAGACGGGAAAGGGGTGTGACCAGGGTGGTATTTGTTTGTCTGGGGGGGATGTGAGTGACATTGACTCAAATGCGTTTGCACGAAGGGACACCGATATGGATGTTATTTCTGATTTGGAGATTTTAGATATTAGTGATATTGATAATGGGACTTTGATGATAATGACATTGAATAATTTGGCTTGTGGTGTTGAAGTTGACGATATTGGTGATTTTAATTTATGTGATTTTGGGGATTTGGGATTTCAGATTTGCGGAATTAGCACGGGGACGCATGTTGATGTTGATGGTTTGCTAGATGTTTCTGATGCGGATGTTTTAAGGTCGGTTATAGTTAATGAGTATCAACATTGCGTTGGTAAGCCCACGAAGACCTTGGATTATTCAATGAGGATCCGTTTGGGCAGCGACGTACCTTTATATTGTGGACCCCGTCGGTTGTCATATCGTGAGAAGGTTTATGTGCAGAGGACTTTGGATGACTTGTTAGATCAGGGTATTATAAGACCTAGTGAATCACCGTATGCTTCTCCGATAGTTCTGGTTAGGAAAGGAAATGGTGACCTGCGTATGTGTGTCGATTATCGCTCTTTGAACAGGATAACTGTGAGGGACAATTATCCGTTGCCTGTTATTGAGGACTGTTTGGGATATTTAGGAGGAAAGAAGTATTTTAGCACTTTGGATTTGAGAAATGGATTTCACCATGTAAAGATGCATGAGGATTCTGTACACTACACTTCATTCGTTACACCGCTGGGCCAGTTTGAATATTGTAATATGCCATTTGGTCTTAAGAATGCTCCGGCAGTTTTTCAGAGATTTATTAATACGATTTTTAGGGGTTTGATTGCTGCTGGTAGGATTGTTATATATCTTGATGATATTAGTATAGCGACTGAGACCTTAGGGGAGCACATTGAGATATTAACGGAGGTTCTGAAATTGGTTAGTGAGTATGGCTTGGAGCTTAATTTGGGAAAATGTAAATTTGGTTATAGGGAAATTCGGTATTTGGGCTATCTTGTCAACGAGAATGGTGTTCGGCCTAGTGATAGTCATATAGGGACTATACGGGACTACCCTATGCCGACCAATGGTAGGGAGTTGCTAAGGTGTTTGGGGTTATTTTCTTATTTCCGGCGATTTGTTGAAAATTTTTCGCGAAGAGCAAAACCGCTCACCCAGTTGACGAAAAAGGATGTGGTCTTTGAGTGGACCGATGAGTGCACGGATGCATTTCTGGGCCTGAGGGAATCGTTGACAAATCCGCCTGTGTTGGCAGTGTACAGTCCATTTCATGAGACTGAACTACACACGGATGCTAGTTCGAAGGGTTTTGGTGCTGTTCTGCTGCAAAAGAAGGCTGATGGCAAATTTCATCCAGTGTCGTATTTTTCGAAGACTAGTTCGCCGGCTGAGTCGAGGTACCATAGCTTTGAACTTGAGACTTTGGCTATAGTTTACGCTTTGGAAAGATTTAGAATGTTTTTAGAGGGAATTCCTTTCACTATAGTCACCGACTGCAATTCTTTGACATTGACTTTAAATAGGAGGCAGATAAATCCGAGAATCGCTAGGTGGGCTCTCGAACTGGAGAATTATGATTATAAGATTAGGCATCGCAAGGGGATAATGATGGCTCACGTTGACGCACTTAGTCGGGCACCTTTGGTGGCGGCAATCGATGGAGGTGATGTTGACTTGAATATTCAAATAGCCCAGTCGCGGGATGGGACAATTCGGTCGATATTGGGAAAACTAGAGAACGAAGAGTTGGAGGATTATGTACTGGATAATGGAGTAGTGTTTAGACGTGGTGTGAGAAATCAAATGCAGATGTATGTACCTCGTGAGCTCGAGGATAATGTCATGAGACTGGTGCATGAGAAGTATGGACATGTTGGTATAGAGAAGTGTGTGAGCCAGATACAGAAACATTATTGGTTCCCTAAGATGCGGGAGAAATTGAACGTCTTTATTAGGAATTGTCTGAAGTGTATTTATTATTCGCCGTCCGCTAGGGGTAATGAAAGGAATTTGTACGATATACCCAAGAAGCCGGAACCTTTTGATACGATTCATATTGATCACTTTGGACCACTTCCCTCCATTAATTCTAAACGTAAGCATATATTGGTTGTGGTGGATGCATTTACTAAGTTTGTGAAACTTTATGCTGTGAATTCTCCCGGGACGAAGGAGGCATGTTGTGCACTTAGAAAGTATTTTGAGGGTTATAGTCGCCCACGTAGGATAATTAGTGATAGGGGCACCTGTTTTACCTCGAACGAGTTTGCGAATTTCGTGCTTGAGAATAATTTGAAACACATTAAGGTTTCTGTAGCTTCACCCCAGTCAAACGGCCAGGTCGAGAGGGTGAATAGGGACCTGAAGGCCATGTTGGCTAAATTGACTGAGCCCATAGGCCATGCGGACTGGGTGAGGAAATTGTCTGAAGTGGAGTTCGCTATGAATAACACGGTGCATAGTTCCATAAAGCAGACTCCGAGTAAGTTGTTATTTGGTGTGGAGCAACGTGGTGCAATTATTGACGAGTTGACGGAGCACTTGGGGGGTGCTTATGGAGGTACGGATTCCGATTTGGTCGGTATTAGGGAAAGGGCATCAGAGGCTATACAAAGGTCGCAGACGTATAATCATCAATATTTTAACAGACACCACAGGCCAGCGAAATTGTTTGAGGTCGGCGATCTAGTTGTTATGAGAAATGTTGATACAACGGCGGGAGTGAATAAGAAATTCATACCAAGGTATCGCGGTCCTTATGTCGTGCAAAAGCAATTGGGTAATGATCGTTACTTGATAGCTGATGTTGACGGCTGTCAGGTGACTCAGATGCCTTACAGTGGCATCATTGATTCGAGTAGGCTTAGGAAATGGTTGGAACCTATTGGGCATGCTGATGATGCTATAGGGGACTTCGAGGGCAACACTGAGGATGATTATGTAGAATATGAATTTTTGGACGATGAATTTGATTCGAATAATTGACAATCGGGGTCGATTGTCGAGTCAGATTGGTCGAGCTATAATGATTTACTTTAAGTGTTTATGTTATGTAGTTATATTTCTTGACTTGTGGTATATGGCAATACTAATCGTGTCAATCACTAGTTTTAAGATAATTGAGGTAAGTTATCGATTCGTCCGAATCGATAACTATTCTCGACATTTCCGGCATTCTATTTTTGCCAACCTAATTGTTAGCACGTTAAATAAATAAATCCTGATTTAAATTAAAAATCACGTGTTGTGTCATTATAAAATATAATGAAAAAACAATAAAAAATCGCTAAATTGCTTAACTAATAATTGAATTTAGCTATAAATCGCTAAAAACCACCCGTTATTAAATAAAATTATTGAAATATAATGAAAAAACAATAAAAAATCGCTAAATTGTTTAACTAGTAATTGAATTTAGCTATAAATCGCCAAAAACCACCCTTTTTTAAATAAAATTATTGAAATATAATGAAAAAACAATAAAAAATCGCTAAATTGCTTAACTAATAATTGAATTTAGCTATAAATCGCTAAAAACCACCCGTTATTAAATAAAATTATTGAAATATAATGAAAAAACAATAAAAAATCGCTAAATTGTTTAACTAATAATTGAATTTAGCTATAAATCGCCAAAAAACCACCCTTTTTTAAATAAAATTATTGAAATATAATGAAAAAACAATAAAAAATCGCTAAATTGCTTAACTAATAATTGAATTTAGCTATAAATCGCTAAAAACCACCCGTTATTAAATAAAATTATTGAAATATAATGAAAAAACAATAACAAATCGCTAAATTGCTTAACTAATAATTGAATTTAGCTATAAATCGCTAAAAACCACCCGTTATTAAATAAAATTATTGAAATATAATGAAAAAACAATAAAAAATCGCTAAATTGTTTAACTAGTAATTGAATTTAGCTATAAATCGCCAAAACCACCCTTTTTTAAATAAAATTGTTGCAATATAATGAAAAAACAATAAAAAATCGCTACATTTTTTAAATAATAATTGAATTTAGCTATAAATCGCCTAAAACCACCCTTTTTTAAATAAAATTATTGAAATATAATGAAAAAACAATAAAAAATCGCTAAATTGCTTAACTAATAATTGAATTTAGCTATAAATCGCTAAAAACCACCCGTTATTAAATAAAATTATTGAAATATAATGAAAAAACAATAAAAAATCGCTAAATTGCTTAACTAATAATTGAATTTAGCTATAAATCGCTAAAAACCACCCGTTATTAAATAAAATTATTGAAATATAATGAAAAAACTATAAAAAATCGCTAAATTGTTTAACTAGTAATTGAATTTAGCTATAAATCGCCAAAAACCACCCTTTTTTAAATAAAATTATTGAAATATAATGAAAAAACAATAAAAAATCGCTACATTTTTTAAATAATAATTTAATTTAGCTATAAATCGCCTAAAACCACCCTTTTTTAAATAAAATTATTGAAATATAATGAAAAAACAATAAAAAATCGCTAAATTGCTTAACTAATAATTGAATTTAGCTATAAATCGCTAAAAACCACCCGTTATTAAATAAAATTATTGAAATATAATGAAAAAACAATAAAAAATCGCTAAATTGCTTAACTAATAATTGAATTTAGCTATAAATCGCTAAAAACCACCCGTTATTAAATAAAATTATTGAAATATAATGAAAAAACAATAAAAAATCGCAAAATTGTTTAACTAGTAATTGAATTTAGCTATAAATCGCCAAAAACCACCCTTTTTTAAATAAAATTATTGAAATATAATGAAAAAACAATAAAAAATCGCTACATTTTTTAAATAATAATTGAATTTAGCTATAAATCGCCTAAAACCACCCTTTTTTAAATAAAATTATTGAAATATAATGAAAAAACAATAAAAAATCGCTAAATTGCTTAACTAATAATTGAATTTAGCTATAAATCGCTAAAAACCACCCGTTATTAAATAAAATTATTGAAATATAATGAAAAAACAATAAAAAATCGCTAAACTGCTTAACTAATAATTGAATTTAGCCATAAATCGCTAAAAACCACCAGTTATTAAATAAAATTATTGAAATATAGTGGGGTGTGCTGGAAATCGCAAACGCAAAACGCAAGAATTTGGAGGCTTTTTATAATACACTTTTAATCAAATTTTTATAATTTTTGTTATAAAATTCTGTGAAATGTTTGTATAATAGTTGTCATAAAATTCTTTTATTACAGAAATCTTACTAAAAAACGACTTTTAAAATTCTTGCGTTTTGCGTTTGCGATTTCCAGCACACCCCTGATAATGAAAAAACAATAAAAAATCGCTAAATTGTTTAACTAGTAATTCAATTTAGCTATAGATTGCCAAAAACCACCCTTTTTTAAATAAAATTATTGAAATATAATGAAAAAACAATAAAAAATCGCTACATTTTTTAAATAATAATTGAATTTAGCTATAAATCGCCTAAAACAACCCTTTTTTAAATAAAATTATTGAAATATAATGAAAAAACAATAAAAAATCGCTAAATTGCTTAACTAATAATTGAATTTAGCTATAAATCGCTAAAAACCACCCGTTATTAAATAAAATTATTGAAATATAATGAAAAAACAATAAAAAATCGCTAAATTGTTTAACTAGTAATTCAATTTAGCTATAGATTGCCAAAAACCACCCTTTTTTAAATAAAATTATTGAAATATAATGAAAAAACAATAAAAAATCGCTACATTTTTTAAATAATAATTGAATTTAGCTATAAATCGCCTAAAACAACCCTTTTTTAAATAAAATTATTGAAATATAATGAAAAAACAATAAAAAATCGCTAAATTGCTTAACTAATAATTGAATTTAGCTATAAATCGCTAAAAACCACCCGTTATTAAATAAAATTATTGAAATATAATGGAAAAACAATACAAAATCGCTAAATTGCTTAACTAATAATTGAATTTAGCTATAAATCGCTAAAAACCACCCGTTATTAAATAAAATTATTGAAATATAATGAAAAAACAATAAAAAATCGCTAAATTGCTTAACTAATAATTGAATTTAGCTATAAATCGCTAAAAACCACCCGTTATTAAATAAAATTATTGAAATATAATGAAAAAACAATAAAAAATCGCTAAATTGCTTAACTAATAATTGAATTTAGCTATAAATCGCTAAAAACCACCCGTTATTAAATAAAATTATTGAAATATAATGAAAAAACAATAAAAAATCGCTAAATTGTTTAACTAGTAATTGAATTTAGCTATAAATCGCCAAAAACAACCCTTTTTTAAATAAAATTATTGAAATATAATGAAAAAACAATAAAAAATCGCTACATTTTTTAAATAATAATTGAATTTAGCTATAAATCGCCTAAAACCACCCTTTTTTAAATAAAATTATTGATATATAATGAAAAAACAATAAAAAATCGCTAAATTTTTTAGATAAAATTATTGAAATATAATGAAAAAACAATACAAAATCGCTACATTTTTCAAATAATAATTGAATTTAGCTATAAATCGCCAAAAACCACCCTTTTTTAAATAAAATTATTGAAATATAATGAAAAAACAATAAAAAAAATCGCTAAATTTTTTAGATAAAATTATTGAAATATAATGAAAAAACAATAAAAAATCGCTACATTTTTCAAATAATAATTGAATTTAGCTATAAATCGCCAAAAACCACCCTTTTTTAAATAAAATTATTGAAATATAATGAAAAAACAATAAAAAATCGCTAAATTTTTTAAATAAAATTATTGAAATATAATGAAAAAACAATACAAAATCGCTAAATTTTTCAAATAATAATTGAATTTAGCTATAAATCGCCAAAAACCACCCTTTTTTAAATAAAATTATTGAAATATAATGAAAAAACAATAAAAAAAATCGCTAAATTTTTTAGATAAAATTATTGAAATATAATGAAAAAACAATACAAAATCGCTACATTTTTCAAATAATAATTGAATTTAGCTATAAATCGCCAAAAACCATCCTTTTTTAAATAAAATTATTGAAATATAATGAAAAAACAATAAAAAATCGCTAAATTTTTTAAATAAAATTATTGAAATATAATGCAAAAACAATAAAAAATCGCTACATTTTTCAAATAATAATTGAATTTAGCTATAAATCGCCAAAAACCACCCTTTTTGAAATAAAATATTGAAATATAATGAAAAAACAATAAAAAATCGCTAAATTTTTTAAATAAAATTATTGAAATATAATGAAAAAACAATAAAAAATCGCTACATTTTTCAAATAATAATTGAATTTAGCTATAAATCGCCAAAAACCACCCTTTTTTAAATAAAATTATTGAAATATAACGAAAAAACAATAAAAAATCGCTAAATTTTTTAAATAAAATTATTGAAATATAATAAAAAACAATAAAAAATCGCTAAATTTTTTCAATTATAATTGAATTTAGCTATAAATCGCTAAAAACCACCCTTTTTTAAATAAGATTATTGAAATATAATGATAAAAACATTAAAAAATCGCTAAATTTTTTAAATAATAATTCTGTGGCATTTTGACAAAACATCTTAAGTCGAGATAAGATAGCAAAAAAGTTTTTTAAAAAAACTCGGTGAAAAAATCATTTTTATTAAATAATAAAATAAATCAAAATTAAAGAAAAATTTCGTTTATAATACAAAATTTTAAAAACTTAAACAAAAATGTTTTTTGAATGAAAATTCGCATGATTAACAACATTTTTTTCAACTTTTTAAATTCGAGTTAAGCTGTTTTGTCAAAATGCCACAGAATTGAGTTTAGCTATAAATTGCCAAAAACCACCCTTTTTAAATAAAATTATTGAAATATAATGAAACAAACAATAAAAAATCGCTAAATTTTTTAAATAATAATTGAGTTTAGCTATAAATTGCCAAAAACCACCCTTTTTAAATAAAATTATTGAAATACTAGCATTTAACCCGCTACTTCGTTAGCGTCTCCTATTACTTCGTGGACATATTTTTATGCCAAACTTTCTTTTTCTAGAACCAATCGTGTTTTAATTCTTGCATTTAACCCGCTACTTTGTAATCGGGTCTTTTCTTTCATGAACATGATATGCTAAAGTACATGTATCTAGGTTTTAGCAAAAAGTTCCAACATTTTTCATCTCATAGGTTGATATTCACACAGGGCTTTACACCTATAATTTTGTGTTTCTAAGGTCAATATTATAGAAAATTCAAAAAGTACCACTCATAGAACACAAAAGCAAATAAAAGAATGTTAATTTCCCGTATTATCATTTTTGATACTATTTTCTCCCCATTTATGTATTAAAAATTTCAATGTTGTAGGAGGAGCCTATAATTTTGTACGTTTTTGTCATAGAATGCAGAAAATGTTTTGCTTTAAAAGATAGATGGCGTGACAAAAAGGTTCCAAAATATGAACAGGCTTAACGCGTTTACTCCCCAAAAGGACCAATTTTCAAAAAAGTACCAGGCACCTGTCCTCTTATTATTTTAATGAAGAACAATAAGCGTTAATCTTTTTGGATCTCTTTTAGTTTTGGGTTTTTTAGGTTAGCGGGATCGATTTGGCGAGCGGCAAGCCTCCGGCCAAAAAGTTAGCTTTTTAGCTTCAGGAGTTTAGAATGTGCGATGATGAATCAGTCAGTAACTTCAAAAAAGGTTTAGATAAGCTACGAAGTGATATAATTTTTATTTACCCTTTTACACCCCAAAAAGGGCGTACCTCGAAAAAGTACCACCTTTTAATAAACAATAATAAGTATTAAATTTTGTGTATCTCTTTTAGTTAAGGAGATATGAGGTTACCGAATTTTTTTAATGAACAACAATAAGTGTTAATGAGTTTTATCTCTTTTAGTTTAGGAGGTACGAGGTTAGCAGGATCGTTTTGGCCAGAACTTATTCACTTAAGAACTTGCATGTTTAATTTTATGTTTCTAGATCTAATAAATACGGAAATTAATAAGGTGACAGTTAAAGAACAAAATAGTACCAAAAACCTCTAACAGAATCTCATTCACTCAGGACCTTGCATGTTTAATTTTATCTTTCTTAGGTCCAATACTAACGGAAATTCAAGTTAATAAATAAAAATGTAACAAAAAGTTCCATCTTATAGATCCTCATCCAATCATAACATTGCATGCTGATTTTTCAAATTTTCAAAAAGTACCAGTTAAAAAACAACAAAAGTACCAAACGGCCCTCTACAGATTCTCATTCCCTCAGGACCTTGCATGTTTAATTTAATGTTTCTAGGTCCAATACTAACGGGAATTCAAAAAGTAATAGTAAATGAACAAAAAAAATTCCAAAAAGCCCTCTTACAGATTGTCATTTACTCAGGACCTTGCATGTTTAATTTTGTTTCTAGATCCATTACTTACGGAAATTAAAAAAGTACCAGCTAAAGAACAAAAAAGTTCCAAAATGCGCTTTTACAGATTCTCATTCACTCAGGACATTGCATGATGAATTTTATGTTTCTAGGTCCAAAAATAACGGATATTCAAAGAGTACCAGTTAAAGAACAAAAAAGTACCAAAAAGCCCTCTTACAGATTCTCATTCACTCAGGAGCTTGCATGTTTAATTTTATCTTTCTAGGTCCAATACCAATGGAAATTCAAAAAGTACCAGTCAAAGAATAAAAAAGAACAAAAAGTTCCCTCTTATATATTTTCATCCACCCAGGACAGTGCATCTTAAATTTTATGTTTCTAGGTCCAATACTTACGGAAATTAAAAAGTACCAGTTTAAGAACTTAAAAGTACCAATAAGCGCTTTTTGAGATTCTTATTCACTCAGGACCTTGCATGTTTAATTTTATATTTCTAGGTCCATTACTTACGGAAATTAAAAAAGTACCAGCTAAAGAAAAAAAAAGTACCAAAATGCGCTTTTACAGATTCTCATTCACTCAAGACCTTGCATGTTTAATTTTATGTTTCTAGGTTCAATACTAACGGTAGTTCAAAAAGTACCAGTAAATGAACAAAAAAAGTACCAAAAAGCCCTCTTACAGATTCTCATTCACTCAGGGTATTGCATGTTTAATTTTATGTTTCTAGGTCCAATACTAACGGAGATTCAAAAAGGACCAGTTAAAGACAAAAAAGTACCAAAATGTTCTCTCATAGATTCTCATCCGCTCAGGACATAACATGTTGAATTTTATGTTTCTAGGTCCAATAATAACGGAAATTCAAAAACTACCAGTTAAAGAACAAAAAAGTACCAAAAAGCCCTCTTACAGATTCTCATTCATTCAGGAGCTTGCATGTTTAATTTTATCTTTCTAGGTTCAATTCCAATGGAAATTCAAAAAGTACCAGTCAAAAAATAAAAAAGAACAAAAAGTTCACTCTTATATATTTTCATCCACCCAGGACAGTGCATCTTAAATTTTATGTTTCTAGGTCCAATACTAACGGCTATTCAAAAAGTACCAGTTTAAGAACTAAAAAGTACCAATAAGCGCTTTTTGAGATTCTCATTCACTCAGGACCATGCAGGTTTAATTTTATGTTCATAAGACCAATATTAGCGAAAATTTTAAAAAAGTAGCAGTTAAAAAACCAAAAAGTACCAAAAAGATCTCTCATACAGATTGTCATTCACTCAAGTCCTTCCATGTTTAATTTTATGTTTTTAGGTCCAATACTAACGGAAATTCAAAAAGTACCATTTGTTGGTCCAAAAAGCTAAAGAAAAGTATAAAATTTCACGTATTTCCTTTTTTTGGTACTATTTGTTCCTCCCATTAAAGTGTCAAAAATTTCAGTACTGTAGTGGGAGCCAATAATTTGGTACGAATATGTCAATGAATGGAGAAAAATGGTTTTGTAAAAAAAAGTACCAAAAAAATCACGATTTTCACCTCTAAAATGTTCGAATTTCGAAAAAGTACCAAATCTATATTCGTATTTTTTGATCACTTTCGAATGTGGTATAAATTTTGTTTCTATGTTTATTGGTTCTAGAGATAGATGTGGTTGAAATAAGTACCAAAATTTAGATTTTACCTGTTTACTCCCTAAAAGGGCCGAATTTCAAAAAAGTACCAGACACCTGTCCGCTAATTTTTGTAAAGAACAGCGATATGTATTACATTTTTTTGTATATCTTTTAGTTTTGAAATTTTCGAATTTTCCCGTTTTTACCCTTTTTTACCCCCTAAACTTTTGAATTTCCAAAAATCCCGTCTTAGTGGACCGATTTGGTGAGTGACCAATCTCTTGTCCAAATTTCAAGTGTTTAGCTTCAGGCGTTTAGGCTGTGCGATGATGTTGATAACATTTAATAAATTGAAAGAAAACTGCATTACCAATACCAAAATAAAGTGTAAGTATGGCAACATGAATTTTGATATACACAGAGTTTTTTATGAGCCCCGGTTCCCAGAGAAAACGTAACGTAATTACAGGACCCGTATGAATGCGGTGCATACTAAAAACTGTTTTTTTTTTAATTGTAGAAAGTTTTGGAGAAAAATATTGTATTTGGGTTTCCAAATTGTCGAAATGCACAAAAATCGATAAAAAAAAGTTAATAATTTTACGGTCCCCAACACATCGCCATGACATATATATATATATATATATATATATATATATATATATATACCTACATATGTGTACATATATTTAAGCAAACTTAATTATAAAAAAAACAAACTTAATTATAAAAAAGAGTAACTTTTGGGATTTCAGTATTTTGATTATAACTCAGCCATTTTTTAACCGATTTGACAGATTTATATACCGAAGTGTTTAGCAAGAAATTTACCATTTATTTGTGTTATAAAACTTGGACTCGGGAAGATCCATGGCTACCGAAAATGGGTATTTAAAAAAAAACCGGTTTTCCCGAGTTCTTTATAAAATATGTTCTACTTAAAATTTCCGATATTTTGGTATATAAGTCATTTCCATAGGACATATGACAGCCCTAAAATTTAGGTTTTTATACAATTTTTAAAACGTATGAATAGGTCATAATACAGCTGTAAAATTTTAGTTTTTATAAAAATGTTAATGTTTTTAGTCCTTTTTTGGAGTATTTTGCACATAACTTAACCATTTTTAACCGATTTGGCAGATTTATATACCAACGTGCTTAAAAATAACATTTCCATTAAATTGGCTTTTAGGCATATATATATATATATATATATATATATATATATATATATATATATATATATCTACATATGTGTACATATATTTAAGCAAACTTAATTATAAAAAAAACAAACTTAATTATAATAAAAAAGAGTAACTTTTGGGATTTCAGTATTTTGATTATAACTCAGCCATTTTTTAACCGATTTGACAGATTTATATACCGACGTGTTTAGCAAGAAATTTACCATTTATTTGTGTTATAAAACTTGGACTCGGGAAGATCCATGGCTACCGAAAATTGGTATTTAAAAAAAAAAAAATAATTTTGGTCATAACTTTTTTGTATCTGAACCGATTTTCCCGAGTTCTTTATAAAATATGTTCTACTAAAAATTTTCGATATTTTGGTATATAAGTCATATCCATAGGACATATGACAGCCCTAAAATTAAGGTTTTTATACAATTTTTACTTTTTTTTGTACGGGAGGTACCACGCCCACTTCTCCCATCCCGCCCACATTTTGTAGGGTGGTGTGTATTAACAACCAAAATGTGTGTACCCAATTTGGAAACTTTGGCTCTTACCGTTCTCTAGATATACAGAAAAAAGCAATAAAAATACAACAACAACAAGGGATTTTTGGAAAAAATTAGAGGCAGTCGTGGTTTTTTGATCATATCTCAGCCATTTGTGGACCGATCTTGCTGAATTTCAATAGCAAGAAATGGTGGACTATATGTGACATAAATGTAAAACAACCTAGCCGCTATCATGTCTGGATTATCCGGAAAACACATATCAAACGTAAGACGGACAGACGGACAGACGGACATCGTTAAATCAACTTCTCTTCTCATATGGACCCAGAATATATATACTTTATGGGGTCTAAAATCAATATTGTGGAAATTACAAACGTTATGACAAACTTATATATACCCTTTTACACCTGTGGTGAAGGGTATAAAAATATATGATGTGTAAAATGGTCGACAAAAATCAACTGCGTAACAATTTTGTCGAAAAATTTTTGTTTTTTTAAGTTATTTAGAAAAAAGTGGTTGTATCTTAGAAGATACACTGGGCACTCCCCCGTAAGTATTGTTGGGATGCAATCGTAGTTCGCCTTCTCGTGGTGAATCCTGGGTAACGCTAAATGAACTGCTGCGAATGGCAAGACAAGGTTTATGTTTTTTCAACTTTATAAGACGAAACCTCCTGGCTAATTATTACAGAGAAGAGAAAGAAAACTAAGAAATCTAAACCACATATATCTTCGTAGCTCCGATTCCTTGGATGAAACAGCAATACATAAACCAAATAATTACAAAAATATACAACCGAAAACGGCATTAACACATTTGAACTAAGAACACAAGACATATAAAAAAAATAAAAACTTTCTACAGACATGGCGTGGGCCACAAAGCCCACAGGACCTTAGGTTCCGCATATATCAGCTAAACATAGAGGGCATTAGCAAAGCTATGTCCGACTATCTGTCACGATATCTGATAGATGAAAAAGTGGACGTAGTCCTTATCCAGGAAACTCATGCTTCCTCACTAGAAATTTTGAATAGAAGGGGTAATATATCCGGTTTTAAACTTCTAGCTCAATTTACCACCCCAGATATGGCATTGCAACTTATATCCAGAACGATATGCAATGTGCTGAAGTACTTATCTGCGACGAAACTGACGACATCTCCCTTATTACAGTAAATGTTCCATGCTTACATATAATTATTGTTTATAAACCCCCCGCTACAAAGTGGCCAGCTTACGTACTGCCTTCTTACCCCCATCCCGCGGTCTATTGCGGCGATTTTAACAGCCACCATAGCACGTGGATGTACGCAACCGATGATGAAAATGGCGAATCTCTTCTTGAGTGGTCGGAAACCCACGGATTGCATCTTGTGTTCGACTCCAAAGACCGCGGAAGTTTCCACTCTGCCAGATGGAGACGCGACACAAACCCAGTTCTCTGCTTCATCTCATGTGCCCTTGACAGACTAATTCCAGCAGCGAGATCAATACAACCAAACTTTCCGCAAAGCCAACACCGCCCATCCATCATTAACATCGGCGTAACTACTACACGTACGGACTACACCTAAGCCCAGATGGAACTTTAGAAAGGTTGACTGGCCAAAATTCACCACCAAACTCGACAACGACATCCGCTTTATACCACCAACCGTCATTGCCATAGCTAAAAAGGGCATGCCCAGGGGTTTGCGAAAAGAATACATTCCGTGCTGGAATGAAGATAGCGATAGACTTTACGAAGAGTTTCGATCCAACCAAAACCCGGAAACCGCTGATGAACTTATATCCAGGCTGGATAAAGCAAGAAAATCTTAGTTGTCCAACGCCGTATCCAACATTGACTTCAAACACTCCAGCCGCAAAGCTTGGAGTCTGCTCAGAAAGCAAGGAGCAGCCAACCCTCCCATCAATCGAAGACCTCAAATTTACCTTAACATCATCGCCCGTCACATGATAAGCGTATCTGACGCAGATCCAGACAAACCATTTACACGAAAGATCAACTCCGAACTTAAGGTACTAAGAAACAACACACTTCCGAACGACTCTTACTCCTATCCATCTTCGGATATCGAAGTTTCCGAAAGGCTATCCAAAATTAAAAACGGCACAGCAGCAGGAGTAGATTGCATCTACCCTGAGTTTATAAAACACAGTGGACACCGCACTAAGGTATGGCTTGCTAGATTCTACTCAGATATATTACACTCCGGAAACCTTCCTGTCATGTTCAAGAAATCGAAAATCATAGCCCTGATAAAGCCTGGCAAGAATCCAGAAGACCCATCCAGCTATCGTCCCATCGCCCTACTTTCAGTTTGCCTTAAACTCTTTGAACGTTTAATATGAATACGCATAGAAGAGCACATTGACAGGGTGATTCCACCTGAGAAGGCAGGTTTTAGAAAGGGTCGCAGTTGCACTGACCAAATCCTAGCCCTAACGAATTTCATTGAAAACGGTTTTAACCAGAGTAAAAAAACAGCAGTTACATTTGTGGACCTATCAGCTGCTTATGACACCTTATGGGAAAAGGGCCTCATCCTAAAACTGACCAAAGTTATCCCATGCAGTAGAATTTGCAACAATATCCTGAACATGCTCAGCGATCGGCTTTTTAACGTATTCCTTAACGACAGCCAAAGTACCACCCGAAAGCTCAACAATGGCTTACCACAGGTTTCCGTTCTAGCCCCGGTCCTCTTTAACCTCTACATCAGCGATCTTCCGAATTCTATATCCCGCAAATTTAATTATGCCGACGGCCTGGCTTTTGCTTATCAAGATGAGAGATTTGAAAATCTAGAGGGAGTTCTAGAAACCGACCTACTTAAAATAGCATCATACTGCAGCAAATGGAGACTTAAGCCAAGTCCTACGGAGACTGAAGTATGCTGCTTCCACCTCACCCATAGAGATGCTGATAGCAAGCTATCAAGACGATTTAATGGTACCACCCTTTCACAAAATTTTTACCCGAAATATCTTGGTATATATAGAAGTCACCTAGATAAAACCGCTCAGAAAATAAAGTCTAGAAATAACATCATGCAGAAACTCACAGGAACGAGATGGTGTGCTTCCGCAAATTGCATACGAACTTCTGCAATAGCGTTAGTCTACTCGACTGCCGAATACGGCGCTCCAATATGGTTGAACAGCCACCACTTAAAAAGAATAGACACGCAGTTAAACACGACGATGCGAATAATATTCGGCACACTAAAAGCTACACCTGTCGAATGGCTGCCAATGTTGGCAAACCTCTGCCCCCCTCACCTAAGACGAAAGCAAGCACTTCTTCGGGAGTACACCAAGATCAGCACAAACCCGCACATCACACTCAACTCAGACCTTTTCAGTCAATACGATGCAAGATTAATATCTAGAAATACACCCCTGCTCTTGGCTAAAAACGTACGTGTCGATAACTTTGATTTAAACTCCGCATGGTCATCGTAGTGGAACGACTCGGGACGAAGCAGTCCCTTATTCAACCCAGACCCAGATTTCGATGACTCGTAACAATTCGGAATGGTCTCTGACCAAGTAAGAAGAATAGCAAAAAAAATCTAAAATAGGTGGCGCCATTGAAAATTACTCAGTATGAATTAAATCGTAAACTCTGCATTTGGCGATGCTATGATCTTTAGCAAAGTTGTTGAGCATGAGCTGGCGAAGGTTTATAAGTTGATATGACCAATTTTTAGACAGGTGGCGCCACTGAAAATTACTCGAAATGAGTTAAATCATAAATTGTGCATTTTATCATGCTATGATCTTTAGCACAGCTGTTGAGCATTACCATACAAAGGTTTCTAGGTTGGTATCACCAATTTCCGATAGGCGGCACCATTACTCAAAATAAATTATATCATTTGATTATGCTATGGTCTTTAGTAAAGTTGTTGCGCATGAGCCGACGGAGGTTTCTAAATTGATGTAAATAATATCCTATATTCTATCTAAAGAACCGCTGCACAGTGGCTGAAAATCGTTTTTCATTGGCCAAAAATCTGTAAATTTTTTTTAATCGACAGTTAGATTCTTAAACTTTCTTCACTTTAAATTTCATTAAAATCGGCTGAGTAGTTATTGAGGAATTTAAGGTCAAAGTGGAACTTTAAATTTTTTTTTAATTTAGCGTTCAATATGGTTTTTTTAATTCTTTTAATTATTTAAGAATGTAATTTTTTGATTTAAATAATAATCGTTAACATTTTTTGTAATAATGGGACACTCAAAAAATTAAATGCTTACTATAAAAAAAATTTTAACATAAAAAAAAATAGTGGATTGGAAATTTTGCTATTATTGCTGAAAAATAAACAATTTTTTGCTTTCAAATTTGTTTACACTTATTTATTCTTATTTATTAAAACATTTTATACATATGTGGATAATGTATGAATAATAGCAGCAATAGATTTTAATAGCTTTTGTAACAACGTGAGCTTCTATTTATTATTATTTTTTACTAATACAATGTCTGTCTTTGATCTAATGAATTATAATTGTTCAATCAAAGGCTCGTTTGCCTCGTCAAACTGAGTACTAAAATTGTTATCTCGGTAGTACACCAAGATAACTATGTTGTGGTTTTTTTATTCTTCGTCAAGGTGGTACACCAAGATGAAGGAAATTAAAAAACGATGTGTTGGCTTGACTGCTTTCTACCAAAGAGCGCGTTCTTTATTTAAAACATAACTTATTTATATACTAAATTTATTTACAAATACAAAAGAAACTTAAAATTAAATCATAAAAACAATTACATTAAAAAACAGAAAAGTAAGCAATTTTACATGTGTCAGAAATATGTAGTTCATTCTTTTGCTGCACAATTTTTTATTTCCCACCGTTGGTCAATGCAAAAATAAGCAAATTTACATGTATCAGAAATCGTTCATTCTTTTTCTGCAAAAATCATTATTTCACACCGTTGGTCAATGCAAACGATATTGAGTTTCATACTGTCTGGCTGGTAATTTGAATACGCACGTGTAAAGTTTTATTTTGTTCATTTAGTTTGTGCCATCAATTATGCTGACGTATGAATTCTCACGCTTTGCTTGGCCATAATGTGGGAACAAGATTAGACAACAAAAAAAAAAAGGAAATTTAATTCTATTGGAGATTAATTTTATTTTGTTGCCAAAATAAAATAATCATAAAGAATTAACATAATATGGGAACAAAATTAGAAAACAAAAAAAAAGGAAATTTAATTCTATTGGAGATTAATTTTATTTTGTTGCTAAAATAAAATAATCATAAAGAATTAACATATTGCGCCCCCTAGGGGTGACCTTAGCGCAAATGAACGATTTCTGGCAAATTATGAAAAGAAAAAAAAATATGTTGGGATCAAGCTATTGGATCCAAGGAAATGTTCCAGTTCGACCTCGGAGTTGGCTGTGGTGCTGTAGGGTGCGTGCTGGCTCTTTTCTTCAGTATCCGTTTTATTAGCAGGATAATTATCCCTATGACAATAAGAGCTAGTCCTGTGTAGCTGACTGCCAAACCGTGTAAGGGATGATTGGATGTTGTTGCTGGTAGATCTCTTAGTTGAGACCTTACTTCTGCCTGCAACCTATTTATGTCGTCAATACTCGACCTATATGGCAATGGCTCCGTCAGATTATTCATTTTCTGCATCAGATGGGAGAATGTCATTCCACTGCTTGTGAATGATTGAGTAAGCATGGATGTAATGATTTGGTGACCATGTATGGTGATTACATCGTTCTTCATTGTACATCCTGCTGGCAGGGTGATTAACCCAGTTCCTTGCAATATCTGATGACCGCTTCTCCCCTTGCACACGGTACTCAGTTTGAGTTGCTGGTTAGTTGCAAATAGCCACTGATTCCTTTTATATAATTGGTACCATACGTGGTTGTTTGCTATTACTTCCAGATTGCAACTTGAATCAGATTCATTGTTGAATAATTGCATTTCACAGTTACCTATTGGTGCACCTTTGTAATAGGACGCTTGGATATTCGGACATAAAAACAAGTCGTTCTCAAGAGTGCTGCAGTCACGGAGTTTAGTTTCATCCATAAAAAATATTCGTTACGGTGATCGTTGAGAGCCATAATTTTCGATGTCGGTATGACAGCAACTAAAGTATTATTTACTGGCTGTGGGACTGGCGTAATGTAAAATAGATCGTACTCGTTTTGGTGCGCTAGTGGGACGAACAAGGTGCAAATAATGTGCTGTTTTGAAATTGCTGCATGAGCCTTTGCAATCCCATATAACTGAATGATATCTGCCACTGGTAGTGTTAGATCGGCTGGGAGATTTGCCTTGATATTATCAACTTCAGTTGCGAATTGTTTTGGAGTCAGAAGAACAGGGCTGATCCGACCATGATAAGTATCAGCTAACAAGGTAATCATAGACGTGTGCATTTTTTGTAAGTTATCCGCAATGATAATTAACTGGATGCTAAGAGATAGTATAAGTTGCGATCGATGGTTGCTATCATAATTGGTGAAGTTCATAAGTCTATTGATTTTTAAGTTGAGTTTTTCAAAATTATCTTGCGTATGAGCTTCAGTCTGCTTCATAAGATTAAGAGTAGAGTCGAGAAATGACGTTTGATTTCGCAACAGACCTTGTAATTGGGCTTCGTTATTTTTTATACCGTTGATCGTATCGGTCATTTTTTCAGCGTATTTTGAGTCCAGCACACCGAATAAGGAATTCGCTACATTTCCAACGAAATCTATTGCTCCCCGTTTTCTCCTTTTTGCGAGGTTTTCTAGGCCACTTTCCATTTCGTCCTTGAAATTGTAAAAATGAGTTGTTAGTCCGTTGCATTGAGTGTTGAGATGCGAGCCTTTACAGGCTTTCATCAAAGCAGTTATGCCGTTAATTAGAAGATGTAATTCGTTATGAAATGGTGCCAGTTCGAAGTATATAAGCAGTTCCCATTCTGATGTGATTGGCTTAATTTTACCAATGTTTTCAAAATGTAACCCCGGATTGCTAGTGATCTGTGTATAAGTAACTTGTTGACTTACCACTAGCGGAAAGAATAATGCAAGGAGCATAAGCATGCTTGCTGCGGATAAGTTGCAACGTTTTGAAGGTGGCGAACCTTTGCTTTGGCTGTTGGATGCGCTGCTTCTTTTAAGAATTGAAGTGTTATCTGGTCCGTCATTGTCAGTAGCAGGGCATTGAGGCGTTATCTGGGCCTTGATTGTCAGCCGCAGGGGAGGATGGTTCAAGAGGCAGAGGAGCTAATAAGTGAATTGCTCGCTTAATGACACCGGTAGCCGTTTTGACCGTAGCTGTCCTGACAACGCAGTCTGGCCCGGGGTATGTTTCGATTACTTTACCTAGCCGCCATGTCATGACAGGTGTATTTTCTTTTATTATTACAATAGTACCTACTTGAAGATTTGGAGACTTAGTTTGCCACTTGTTACGCTGCTGAAGTTCATTAAGGTATTCCTGAGACCATCGTTTCCAGAATTGATGTTTTACTCGAGATACTAGTTCCCATCGTTTTGCTAATGTTGTTGACGTTGATTGTGCAGTTGCATCCACTTGCGCTGTCAGCGGCTCTCCAATCAAGAAATGACCAGGTGTTAATGCGTCTTCATCATTCGGATCATTCGATAATGGTGCTATTGGTCTTGAGTTTAAGATCGCTTCAACCTCAATGACCACGTTTTCCATTTCCTCATAAGTCAGAGATGCGTTTGCGATCTCTTTAACCAGAAGCCTTTTGGCAGATTTAACTGCGGCTTCCCACAGTCCGCCGAAATGCGGGGCTCTCGGTGGAATAAAATGGAAATTTATGTTTTTACTTGCACATTCTCGTTGTATTGTTTCTTGAGCTTTTGTAGCAAATAAAGCATCTGACAATTCTGCTAGTTGATTGCGGGCTCCCACAAAGTTCGTTGCGTTGTCGCAATAAAGATTTTGACAGTCACCTCTACGACTTATAAATCTTTTAAGTGCCCCAATGAAAGCGTATGTTGTGAGGTCCGTTACTAATTCTAGATGAACCGCCTTTGTAGAAAAGCAGCAGAAAACAGAGATGTACGCCTTTTGGGGTCGTTTTCCTCTAGTTTTAAAGTGCACCCATATTGGGCCGCAATAGTCGACTCCTGCATTGATGAAAGGCCTTGCTGGAGTCACCCTCGTCTCAGGCAAACTCCACATGATTTGTTGCAGGAGCTTCGGTTTTGATCTTACGCAGTGGACGCATTTATGGACAGTTTCCCGTGCCAAGTATTTTCCTTTGATGGGCCAAAAGCGTTGTCTAACGTTTGCAAGGAGTGCACTAGGGCCGCAATGCTTATTTTCTCTGTGTATCGACTCGAAGATTAGTCTACTTATTGTGTCGTTATAGGGCAGCAGCATGGGATGTTTTGCATCGAAAGCTAGCGTGGATGATTCTAACCTGCCTCCAACTCTTAAAACATTGTTTTCATCTAAGAATGGTGACAGACCCTTTATCTGACTAGAACCTTTGAGTTCTTTCGCCCTTTGCAATTGTTGGATGTCATTCTTGAAGTTTAACTGTTGTGTAGTTCGAACAATAATGATGAGGGCGTCCTGAAGCTCAAAAGGTGTAAGAGTCGGCCGACATTGTCGCTCTGCCTTGCTACCTTTGGCGTTTTTAATAAATCTTAGAACGTATGCCACAATTCGTTGAAGAGTTTTTAACGAATTTCGGTGGTCTGTACTATGCAATAGGTTTTCATCATCTACCGAGACGAGTAAATTGTGAGGAGTCTGCTTCTTTTCAATTATCGTAGCGTCCGACTCTAGGCAAACCGTAGGTGGCCAATGGTTTTCGTTTCCATGAAGAAAAAATGGCCCGTACATCCATTGGGGTGATTGCTGTAACTGTCGTGGGTCCAGTCCTCTAGAAATTATATCTGCAGGATTGTCTTTGGAACTCACATGTCGCCATTGTTCAGGTAAAGTGCTTTCTTGTATTGAAGCTATGCGATTCGCAACGAAGGTATGAAATGACGATGACCTGGAATTGATCCATGATAACACGATTTTCGAGTCAGTCCAGTAGAATGTTGGTGTGGAACTCATGTTGATATCGTGTTTAACCCTTGCAGCCAGGTTGGCTCCTAACTGAGCAGCACATAGTTCCAGCCTTGGCAACGTTTGCTGTTTAAGTGGAGCTACCCGAGACTTTGCACATAGCAAGTATACAATCAGCGTTTTGTTTGATAAGTATGTTCGGACATAAATTGCCGCCCCATATGCCTTCTCTGAAGCATCAGTAAATACATGCAATTGTGTTTTGTTGGCAACATCACCCTTATATATATGTCGATGAACATGAAAGTTTTTAAGTTCATTAAGATTGCTTCGGAAATTTCGCCAGCGAGAGTCGAATTCCGAAGGAACCGCCTCGTCCCATGAAAGATTTAATGTCCACAACTCCTGTACAAACATTTTTGCCCTGACGACTACTGGAGACAACAGACCAAGGGGATCGAAAATGCGTGCCAAATCTGAGGTGACTGTCCTTTTGGTCACAGCCTTGATTGGTTGGATGTTGACCTTGATTTTGAGCTGGTCGCATTTGGGAAGCCAAGCCAATCCTAATGTTTTAGTGTAGTCGGATTCGTCTGTGGACAAGTCGAGGCTGACTTCTTGATCATATTCAGGGATATTGCGGAGCAGTTGAGTATGGTTGGCGCAAGACTTCCGTAGATGAAATCCGTACATTGCCATGACTTGTTGCAGTTGGCGTTGAGTTTCTATTGCTACGTTCAAGGTATCTGCTCCACCCAACCCATCGTCAACATAAAAATTCTTCTCCAAAAAGCTTGCTGCTAAAGGAAAGTGTATCTTATTGTCATGGATAATTTCTTTCAAGCATCGGATTGCTAGGTATGGCGCTGGCTTGGTTCCATAAGTGACGGTATTTAATTTGAAATAGCTAATGGGCTCAGTGACATTTTTTCGCCACAGGATTATCTGGTATTGCCTGTCCTTTGGATGGATCGATATTTGGCGATACATTTTTTCAATATCTGTTGTGAACACAAAACGCGGCAGCCGAAAACGCAACAAAACCGTAAACAGCTCATTTTGTAGTGGTGGTCCGGTGTGCATAATATCATTCAATGATTTTCCTGACGACGTTTTTGCTGAAGCGTCGAATACCGCTCGCAGTTTGGTGGTGCTGCTCTCAGGCCGCAGCACGCAGTGGTGAGGGATAAAATATTTACACCCCTTTACGTCGTCTATGCTGATTTTCGGCATGTGACCTAAATCTTCATACTCATTCATGAACTGTGTGTATTGTTCCTTTAAAGAAAAGTCTTTCGATAATCGTCGTTCCAATGAGAGAAATCGATTGAAAGCAATGCTATGTGAGTCTCCCAAGGCAGATGGTTCTGTGCAAAACGGAAGTCGTACAGTAAACCTTCCATCGTTGTTACGTGTGGTGTGCTGATTAAAGTGTGCCTCACATTGTGCATCATATGGTGACAATGGTTGTTGCGAGCTCTCGATCTCTTCAAGTTTCCAAAATCGTTCGATAGCCATATTCATTTTATCATCTTCAGTCAATACCCCACATATTGCTGGTGATAGTTGTGGATTGGAGACCTTTCCTGATACTTTCCAGCCAAAGGCTGTATTTTGCAGCACTGGAAGGTCATCAGCCAGTATAAATTGTCCAATAGAGAGTAATTGATGATAATATTCCGCTCGTAACAAAATGTCGATTTTGTCTGGACGGTTGAAAGTTGGGTCTGCCAAAGTCACATTGTTAGGAATTGACCACTTATCGATGTTTAGGAGTTGAGCAGGTTGAGGAGAAATTATTTGTGGCAACACAAACGCCTCCAATCGTGCTGAAAAATTGTTGAGTCGAGATTGTAGTGTGATGTTGACTCTGTGTTGAACCTTGGTCCTGTTTTTTCCAATGCCATTAATGGAGATAGCTGTAGCCCTTGCTGGTAATCCAAGCCTCGTTACTAATCGTTCCGTGATGAGGTTGACTTGCGATCCCGAGTCAAGAATTGCCTTGCATTGAGTTTCCAAACCGTTTGCCTTGACATTTACCAATGCCGTTCCTAGCAAAACATAGGGTCGTTGGACTGTAGAGCTTACTGCCTCACTGACGGCTTCTATTGTTAGTGTAGTGACAAGAGTTGTCGCGTTTTCTGCTGGTTCAGTACAAGGCGTCGTTGATGTCGAAGGTTTCTGCGGTTCTTTAGTTGAATTAGTAACCTTATTAGCAGAGTTACTTCGCTTTGTGGAGGTTAAATTATTTTGTGGAGGTTGGTCCAAATGTACTAAGGTGTGGTGCATTTTCCCGCATTTTTGGCAGCGGCCTGAAGTGGTACACCTTTTCGTAGGATGAGTGTTATAGAAGCAGTTTACGCTTAATTTGTGCGTCTGTGCAAGGTTAAGACGGTTTGCTGGGCTAAGCATAATGAATTCCTTGCATCGGTATAAAGGGTGAAATTCTTGCTTGCAAACTATGCATTGGCGGAATTCGCGATGGGGTTGAGCGGTAAGCGTGCAAGTTTTAATATTGTGGACAGAAGGTTTCTCCTTATATCCCATTGCCTCAAGCGTGTGGAAATAGTTCTCAAGGAAAGTGAGAAAGTGGCTGATGGTTTGTAATTCCTTCGGGTTGGAGATGGATTGTTCATATTGAGTATGAATTGTTTTGTCCACCTTCTTAACCAAGAGATATAGTAGAAGGGGATCCCATGAGGCGATCTGGATTCCTAAATTAGAGAGGGCCGCCAAACATTCTTTGGTTGTGTCGTGCAATCGCTTGATGGCGCTTAAGGTGTAGGCGCCAGATGGTTGGTCGACTAACCTCTGAACCGCTGTTGCCACCATAATTCTTTTATTATTATAGCGGTCTTCCAGCAACTGCCATGCCGCTTGGTAATTTTCTTCAGTTACCGCAAGATGATTTATTAAATTTGCTGCTTCACCAAAGACGTTGGTTATTAAGTACCACATCTTATGAGCGTTAGACATCCGCTGCTCATGAACAATCCTTTTGAAGAGGTCGGAAAAGGACGTCCACTTCATGTAGTCACCATCAAACTTGGTGATGGCGATCGTGGGTAATGGTAATGCGGCTGGTTTAGCAATGGTTTCCTTGGTTGAGGTTTGGGATTTTATGTTGGCACTTGCGAGCTGAATAATTGCTGACTGGGCATCTTGTTCGAGGTGAACATATCGCATCGAGTCATAGCCAACAGAGTCGGGATTAGGATATTTATCCTGTACCTCATCATTTAATTTTTCAATCTGCTGCCACAGTTGGCTGATGGTGGTCTGCATTATGTCACTGGAGACCTTCTAGATGACGAGTTAAAGCCGCCATTTTACCACGCGATCGGCTGATGAGTCCATCGTGCCCACCAGTTGCTTCTGCTTGTGGCAGATTCCTGGGTTTCGGAACCTGTTTGAATGAGTCCTTATCAGCTTGTTGGATTTGGTTGTCGATTTCCTTTTCCATGATGTTTATGTATTTTGACGTCATGGCCTGAATTTCAGAATAGTAATCGGCTGTGAAATATTCATTGGACGTGTCGATTTCCTTTAAACTCCGTAACTTATTGTCCGCCCCGTCGAACTCTGCCCATGCATCCTTGAGACGGGACAGTCGATCTTCATAGTAAGTAGGGGTTTTGCGGCTACTGGAGTCCTTTTTAAAATTCCGTATAAGGGTCGCGATCTGTTCACCAATCTCCTTTAGCTGGCGAAGAAGCTCATTTGAGGGTTCCATGATTTAGTTGATAAGTTCTGTCACGGTCGCCAAAATGTTCAATCAAAGGCTCGTTTGCCTCGTCAAACTGAGTACTAAAATTGTTATCTAGGTGGTACACCAAGATAACTATGTTGTGGTCTTTTTTATTCTTCGTCAAGGTGGTACACCAAGATGAAGGAAACTAAAAAACTTGACTGCTTTCTACCAAAGAGCGCGTTATTTATTTAAAACATAACTTATTTATATACTAAATTTATTTACAAATACAAAAGAAACTTAAAATTAAATCATAAAAACAATTACATTAAAAAACAGAAAAGTTAGCAATTTTACATGTGTCAGAAATATGTAGTTCATTCTTTTGCTGCACAATTTTTTATTTCCCACCGTTGGTCAATGCAAAAATAAGCAAATTTACATGTATCAGAAATCGTTCATTCTTTTTCTGCAAAAATCATTATTTCACACCGTTGGTCAATGCAAACGATATTGAGTTTCATACTGTCTGGCTGGTAATTTGAATAGGCACGTGTAAAGTTTTATTTTGTTCATTTAGTTTGTGCCATCAATTATGCTGACGTATGAATTCTCACGCTTTGCTTGGCCATAATGTGGGAACAAAATTAGACAACAAAAAAAAAAGGAAATTCTATTCTATTGGAGATTAATTTTATTTTGTTGCCAAAATAAAATAATCATAAAGAATTAACATAATGTGGGACAAAAATTAGAAAACAAAAAAAAAGGAAATTTAATTCTATTGGAGATTAATTTTATTTTGTTGCTAAAATAAAATAATCATAAAGAATTAACAATAATTATTGTTCATTTAATTGAAAGATTGATTGCAAATATTCCACATTTTGTTCTGTGTTATTTCTGTTCTTAAGTAGTTTTTTGACTTCTTCATCTAAATCCCGATGTTCCACTTTCCATTGATTTCGTTTACTGGAGATAAACGGATCTGACGTTGCCAATAATATATTAAATAGATCTTCATTAGTGGAATTTCGTGAAATTTTTCTAGTATTGTGCTCTCTATAAAATCTGTAATCCTTATTCCTTTTTTCCTGAGCTTCCTCTGATAAATCTCCAAGTGGCACCAACTGATATTTAATGACATCTTCTCCATGATAAAGGATTTTGTGAACTGTAGCAGACATATTTCTCCATGTGTACTTGGTTGTATATATTTTTGCAGTTTCCTTAGCAAAATCTCCAAATTTTCTAGAGTCAATTTCTTCATTGCACGCAAGTACTTCTAGGATTATTTTAAATCTAAAAATGAGGTTTAAATCAACACCTGTTATTTCAGATGCTGTTTCTGGATCTGAAAAGAATCTTCTTGCGGTATTGCCATCATTTGTATTGCCTGACCCTTGTTTCGGCTGATCTATAATCAACCCAAATTTGCGATATTCATCTTGAACATGTTTCCTTTTTGAACTTCTTAACTTCTTATTGGTTTCGTTGTTTCTTATTGATCCTGAAGATCCGAAATCCAAATCATAACTGATTTTAAGTATGTGTTCCATAAGTCGTATTCTTGCATGTAGTGGTGATAATCCAAATTCATATGCATCAGTATTATCTAATGATTTTGTCGGGACTTGGTTTAATTGGCTTGATGTTGCATGGCATATGATGCAGCTGGATGCAGCCTTCGTGTTAGTCAAAGCCTGGCCTACTTTTCCATCTATCATTGTTAGCACTAATTGGTAGCTAACTTCAATTTGCTGCCCATCTTAATCTAACTGTAATGGCTGTAGCATTGCAATTTGGGCCTTGATATCACTAACTTCTTTATTAATGGCGTCATGAGTTTCTTTTTTGAATTCAAATTTTATAGGTCTGCAATATTTCGTAGAAGATGGTGTCTCATTTTTCCAAATATCCTTTGTTTGCGTTGAACTTGTCGAAGGCTCTGAATCTTCCAAAATCTTTTTTAATCGCAATGGTACAAATGATACCATGAACATATCTGAGTCCGAAATATTTTCACATACTACTTGTTTGTATTGTTTTTGTCCGGAAGAACCTTGTGGAAGAACTTTGTGTTTCCATATTTCTTTAACTCATTTCCTTTTATTGATTGTAGCAAGCGTTCGGATGTGTGATCAAGTAGAGATTGTAGTTGTACCTCTGCCGAAATTGATGTGATTGTAATAGTGTCCTTTAATGGCAAACAGTCCATTTTAGCAGATGTTATGTGATGATATGCTGGATACAGATTTGAGCCTTTTTCAATCGCACGCAATCTGAGCTGTATATATTGCTGTTTTGTTAATTTCAAATCCAGAAATAATGCTAATGCCTCCTCATTTATGAATTGTTTTGCATCGCTTGGAGTTGGTATACTTTTAAGAATCCGTTTTGTTCTCAATGGACTAGCTTTAACAACTTTTTCAATGATATCCACTTTTGTCAATTGTTTCTGTGATCGCAATTGATGTAGGAAAGTATCTTGAATATTTTCATATCCGATTTATTCATTTATATCCTTAAGCTTCCGCCTCTTGGATCTATCGCTACAGTTGTCCAGCGATTTTTGTGGTCTCCCACGTGTGTTTTGATTTGAAGTTTCTGAAGCGATCTGGACAGAAAGTTCGTTCTCTAACCAGTTTGCAAAGCTCTTATAAAATCTATCTTTGCTGTAATCAACTTTCCTGTATCGCTGTTTTAAATGTTTGATGAAAACATATAATTTATTTTCTAAGTCCGATTGTATTTCAGTGCTATAGGAATTTAAGTTTCCTTTTTTTCGAATGTAATTTTTAAGATCTTCCTCGTTTTTGTTTCTAAAATACTCTCCGGCTAATTCTTTATAGCTGAAGCTCTCCATGTTTATGAAAAACGTTGTTATTGCTCAGATATATTATATCCACTGAGTTTGCAACCGAATGTCACTTGCTTTAAAACCTTTTCATACTTTTTTTCATACCAAGTACAGGTAGAATAAAAAGGATTAAAAAATTTAAAATCCTTTTATTTATATGCTATAAAATACCTGACACAAATTTAACAACGCATTGCTTAGCTATAGGGTCATGGACTATTATTAGTCATAAAAACAGATAAAATAAAAAGACCAAACAAAATTTAAAAAGCCCTTCTAAGGTGGGAGTCACAATATACCTGTTTAGCGTAAACGCGTGTAAGCTCTTTATTCTTCTATAGAATACGCTAGTGTGAACGTAGTGTAACGGATAAGGATGAATCAGGGTAGCTATACGTTTTTCTGATTGTGTAACATTAATAAAATTTTTTATATGTACTACCTGTATTACGATCAATTTTCCCTATATCATAAAATTTTTTTGAAGACAATAGCACATGATTTCTGTTACTTCTGCAAACATTTTTGCGGAACAAAAAAAATTGTAAAAAACAATAAAAAAAAAATTTTTTTTTCTGAGTAATTTCATTAAAGTTACCTTTCTATCAGTGGTTTTACCTTCTTAATCCCTTTTGGGCCGCAAAAGTTCTATTCTTCTAAAGTTGAAATATGACAAAAATATAGTAGTTTAGAAATTTGTTTTTGAGTAATTTCATTAAAATTAAAAAAGTGTTAAACAGACGGGTCCAAACGGTTACAAGAGTATATACAGGGCAAAAGAAAACACTTTCACCTTTCTATCAGTGGTTTC
Source organism: Pollenia angustigena (assembly GCA_930367215.1). Taxonomy (NCBI): domain Eukaryota; kingdom Metazoa; phylum Arthropoda; class Insecta; order Diptera; family Polleniidae; genus Pollenia; species Pollenia angustigena. The sequence continues at coordinate 132,118,313 of OV884056.1, read as the reverse complement.
ACCTTCTTGGTCCCTTTTGGGCCGCAAAAGTTCTATTGTACTAAAGTTGAAATTTGACAAAAATATAGTAGTTTAGAAATTTTTTTTTTGAGTAATTTCATTAAAATTAAAAAAGTGTTAAACAGACGGGTCCAAACGGGTACAAGAGTATATACAGGGTTAATGAAAACACTTTCACCTTTCTATCAGTGGTTTCACCTTCTTGGTCCCTTTTGGGCCGCAAAAGTTCTATTGTACTAAAAATGGAATTTGACAAAAATATAGTAGTTTAGAAATTTATTTTTTTTGAGTAATTTCATTAAAATTAAAAAAGTGTTAAACAGACGGGTCCAAACGGGTACAAGAGTATATACAGGGTAAAAGAAAACACTTTCACCTTTCTATCAGTGGTTTCACCTTCTTGGTCCCTTTTGGGCCGCAAAAGTTCTATTGTACTAAAGTTGAAATTTGACAAAAATATAGTAGTTTAGAAATTTTTTTTTGAGTAATTTCATTAAAATTAAAAAAGTGTTGAACAGACGGGTCCAAACGGGTACAAGAGTATATACTGGGTAAAAGAAAACACTTTCATCTTTCTATCAGTGGTTTCACCTTCTTGGTCCCTTTTGGGCCGCAAAAGTTCTATTCTACTAAAGTTGAAATTTGACAAAAATATAGTAGTTTAGAAAACATGTCCTAGCATCTCAAATATAAATAACACAACGGTCGCAAATATTACCTTTTTAAAGTTCGGTTTGTGCTTTGTTGTGATACAGACGTGTATTTTAGCCCCGCATACGATTTGAACTATTAATTAATCACATTTGATTTTGTAATATAAGCAGCGAATGGACGCTTAAAAAAAATAATATACGTATTTTGTTATTTAAATTATTTAACATAATAGTGAACAATTTAAAACGATTAAATTAAATAAAATAAAACAGTAAAAATAAATACGTATGTATGAATGTTCATACATGTGTATACATATTCTGAACAAAAACATTAAAATTTCTTGTTTTTTTTTTGTTGTTGTAAAATACAATAAATAATAAAAATATTAAAGCAAAGCAAAACGGTGAAAAACAAAAACAACTCTTTGCATGAGTACGAACAGTGAAACAACACTAAGACAAAATGAAAGAAACGTTTACGTTTTAGTTCAATCAAACGAAAATAATGCGGAAATAAATAAAACTAAACAAAATAATATAAACTATTTAACGGCTAAGCCAATTACTAGAACACGTTCCCTATCACCCTCGGTGTTTACAAAAACAGTGGATAGTGACTCATTAAAAAAACTACAACTAGATTTGGTGACAAGTGTTGCCAGGCCAGCAAGTATTGCCGTGACGTCAAAAACAAATTTAGTGGGAAATGAAACCATGAACTTAAACACAAATGCAATGGAAAACCCCCCTGTAAAAAGCTGCCAAAAGCCTACAATACAAGTTGGTATGGACAGGTACATAACAGTGCTTAAACGGGGACGCAGCCCTACCTCTGCAGCAGTTGCTTCGGCCTCAAAAGTACCATCTTTTGATAAAATAAATACACAAAATCGTTTTGCGATTCTGGAGGATGAATCCTCTGAAGCACCAAACGTCATTAAATCGTCTAAGCCACCCCCGATATACCTTAGAGAGCAAAACTCTAATGAGTTAATAGAAAGTTTAATTTCGGTGATAGGTGAAAATTCCTTTTATGTAGCTGCAATAAAGCGCGGTATCATTAACGAGACTAAAATACAGGTGAATCACGAGGATGATTTTCGAAAGGTAATTACAGTATTTGAGACTCTGAATAAAAACTTTTATACTTATCAACTGAAGAGCAGTAAAGGTCTTCAGGTAGTAATCAAGGGCATTGACTCATGCGTAGACCCAGAAGAGGTTAAAACATTTTTAGAAGAAAAAGGCTTCAAGGTAAAGCATGTAGTAAATATTAAAAATAGAGAAAAAATTCCCCAACCACTCTTTCGAGTTGAGTTTGAACCCGGCGACGTAAAACTTAAAAAAAACGAAACCCATCCTATTTACAATTTAAAATATATTCTCTACAGAAGAATAACTATAGAAGAGCCGCACAAAAGAAATGGTCCCGTTCAATGTTTAAACTGTCAAGAGTACGGTCATACTAAGGCATACTGCTATTTACCCCCTGTCTGCGTAGTATGTGGTGAACTACACGGTACAGTTTCTTGCGATAAGTCTAAAACCGACCCCAACGTAAAAAAATGTAGCAACTGTGGCGGTAATCACACTGCCAATTATAGAGGATGCCCTGTATATAATATCGTCAAGCAGACGGTTGGACCAAAAACAAATACCCCTCAAATGCAGGTTGCAAATCAAGTAAACACAAATGCAATTCAAGCCCCCCAGCCTAGTAATAACAGAACCTCTTACGCTAACGTCCTAAAATCAAACCATCAGCCAATGCAAGGTGCTTCGCCAAGTAATGATGAAACTCCGGTTTCTAATTTAAGTCGCTTAGAAAAAACCATGGAAACATTAGTGCAAACGGTAAATAATTTTACGAACACAATGGGTAATATGATGCAGGAAATGCTTAGAATGCAATCGATGTTATTGCAAGCTGTACTTAATAAACCATGAACTGTTTAAAAATTTGTTTTTGGAACGCAAACGGCATCCGCCAACATAAAAATGAATTAGAATACTTTCTTAAAAATAAACAAATTGATGTCATGATGATTTCTGAAACTCATTTGACCTCAAGAAATACGTTTAAAATAAATGGTTATATACTATATGATACCAAGGACCCTCGAGATAGAGCTTGTGGAGGTTCTGCCATTTTAATAAAAACCCGAGTGAAACACTACCTAATGTGTGATCATCGTGAAGATTATCTCCAAGCAACGAACATTTGCGTTGAGGAATTAAATAGAAACCTAGTAATTTCATCGTTATACTCCCCGCCTAGATTTTCAATATCGGAGGACCAATATTATAAATATTTTAAATCATTAGGACCGTGTTTCCTAGCCGCTGGCGATTATAACGCTAAACATACCTTCTGGGGGTCGCGACTTATAACACCAAAGGGTCGTGTTTTATTTAACACAATTTCTAAAATGGATTTAAATGTGGTAGCGAGCGGACAACCAACATATTGGCCCACTGATCATCAAAAAATTCCAGATGTCATCGATTTCGGCGTGGTTAAAAACATTCCCATAGAAACGATTCATGTTGAAGCCTCCCTAGATTTATCTTCCGACCACACACCTACAATTGTTACTATAATGAACCCCAATAGAATTGTACCTCCGACGACAGCTACGCAAATTAATTGGTTAAAATATAAAAAATATATCAGTACCCATTGCACAGAAAATATTCCGCTCAGTACACCGGATTATGTAGATCGCTCCATTGACAATTTTGACAGTTTTCTGAAACTAGCTGTTCAACATTCCAATATTGTCCCCAAAAAAACAAAAACTATTAAAATATATTCCACAGATGTCGAGCATCTTTTGTCTGAAAAAAGGAGGGCTCGAAGAGATTGGCAATTGCACAGATCCCCTCAACTTAAGAACTTACTTAAAGAGTGTACAAAAAGACTTAGAAAGTTACTGCAGACTAAGAAAACGGCTTCTCTGGAAAAATATCTTGAGGAACTTGATGCAACCCCACAATCAAACTACTCATTATGGCGCGCAGCTAGAAATCTCAAAAGGCCAGTTGTCTCTAAACCACCATTAAGAAACTTGAATGGAAGTTGGGCAAGAAATGATGTTGAAAAAGGAAATCTGTATGTCAATCATTTAAAAAACGTATTTACCCCAAATATATCTCACGATATTGCGGTCGAGTTACCACCTGTTGCTGCTAGAGCAGCTGTTCCGCTAAGATTTGAGATAAGAGAAATCGAAAAGGCTATTTGTGATTTAAACCCCAAGAAGGCTCCTGGTTTTGATAAGATCAGCAACAAAATGCTTTTGGAGCTACCCAGCATAGCAAAGAAAATTATTCTTTTAATTTTTAATGCTATTTTACGCCTTGAATACTATCCTCAAAAGTGGAAGGTCTCCTTAGTCACCATGATACCTAAACCTGGAAAGGATCACACAAAAGTTGAGTCATATAGGCCTATAAGCTTACTTTCTAATATATCAAAGCTGTTTGAGAAGCTGTTAGCGTCAAAATTAACCCCAATTTTAAATGAAAATAGATGTATTCCTAACCACCAATTCGGCTTTAGAAGAGAACACAGCACAATTGAGCAAACCCATCGTATAGTAAACGCAATAAGAAAAGCCTTTGAAGAAAAAAAATATTGCTCCGCTCTCTTCATCGATGTTTCTCAAGCTTTTGATAAAGTCTGGCATGAAGGCTTATTACATAAATTGAAGCTCAACTTACCAGTAAACACACACAAGCTGTTAGAAAGCTACTTAGTCGGTCGAAAATTTATTATTAAAGAAGGTGATTATTTAAGCTCTCCTCAGCAAATTGACGCTGGAGTCCCTCAGGGAAGCATCCTGGGCCCACTTTTATACTTAATATATACCTCGGACATGCCAACAAACAACTACACACAAACTTCAACATTTGCTGATGATACAGCTTTTTTGAGCGTGCACGAAAACCGTCAAGAAGCATCTCGATACCTACAGGATCATATATTTCAACTCGAACTATGGTTAAAGCAATGGAGGATAGAGGTCAATGAGCAAAAATGCGTACATATAACATTCACCTTGCGTCGGGAATCATGCCCCCCTATTAAAATCAATAATCAAATAATACCTCAAAATTCGCATGTAAAATACCTCGGTATTCATCTAGATCGCCGTTTAACGTGGAAAAGCCATATAGAGGCAAAATTAACTCAAATGAAACTAAAAGCTATCCAAATTCATTGGCTTATTGGAAGAAACTCTGTCCTTAGTCTCGACTGCAAACTTCTTCTTTACAACTCCATCTTAAATCCAATCTGGTGCTTTGGTATTCAGTTATGGGGCACTGCCTCGGCCTCTAATATCGAAAAAATTCAAAGGCGCCAAAATAAACTACTTCGAATAATCACAGCTGCCCCTTGGTATGTTAAAAACTCAAATATTCACAAGGATCTTAATGTTCCATTAGTTAAAACTATGATTACGAAATATGCAGTAAAATACTTAAAAAGGCTCGAATCGCACCCAAACCCACTAGCACGAAATATTTTAAATGATAGCGGCCACACTCGCTTAAGAAGAAGAGACACTGCAGCACTTATCCAATTAGATGAGCGATAAACACTATAAAAGTGAACAGAACCCGCGATGAAGAAAATTTTTGTCTGGCACTGGCAGGACAAAAAATAACATATTAGGTTAAGATTTGATTAATTATTGTTAGTTCATATTTAATATATGAAGATTCAATAAATAAATAATGAGAAAAAAAAAAAAAAAAAAAAAAAAAAAAGATAACAAGACTACCAACCTAGCAGAAAAGCAAGCAGGTCATTATCGCTTATAGTTTCTGTGCAATGATAATTTCTTTCGGATTAAATATTAAAAAAAAATACTTTTTTCTGAATTAAAAAAAAAAGTTGTGTTTAACAACATGTCACACCCACAATTACCAATATTTTGACCAAATTTTTTGGCTACCTTAGTTTTAATATGTTTACTATTAAATCAAATTAAAATTTTTGAAATCGGTGACAAACAAAAATTGGACTTTTGGCCAATGAAATAAAATTTTCAGCCACTGTGCGCTGGACCGATTTCGAAGATTCGTACCAATTCGGGATGGTCTCTGGCCACATTAGAGGAATAGCAAAAAAATGTCTAAAATATTCCAGAAAAAAGAAATTATAAAGAAAATTCATTTTCTCATACATTTTGTATGGAGTGATGTCACAGAAGTAGTGCTGACAAATTCTACTACTTTTCAATAATCGATACTACTCAATACTTTTCTTTTGGGTACTCAATACTACTCAATAATTTTAACGGTTTTTTAAAACTGGCTTTTTTTAATAAAAAGTTGTTTTTTCCGTTAAAACTTTAAAAAAATGGGTGAATTCCAAAACATCAGTTGCAAAGCAACTCGCTTTTTTAAGTGCTTTCTACCAAGCAACCGTGAAAAATTTTACAATGTTATCTGTACCAAAGTTCACTAAAAACAATATCGATGCGTACACAATAATCAAACTAGATATAGTTAAACTCTATGATACTTTTTTGACTTTGACTGCAAAGTATTATGATGTTTAGGAACTCAGCCAATATATTGAACTTTAATCGTTTCCATTTAAACTTAATTTATTAAATGCGAAAATTTAACATTAAAAATTGTTATTTAAAAATAAATCTGGAATTTAACGTCCCGAGCAAGTTATGTATTATTTATGCTATAACATCATCAATCGCCTTTCTAAAAATGCAACCCTGAAACTCTTGAGTAACTATTTTTCACTATTGAGTACCGACAAAAAAGGGTCAATACTCGATACTCAATATCCACTAATCAATACTTCGCCAGTACTACACACGAGTTTCCCTACTTAGGTAAAACACGTCTTGACATTTTGTAAGCAGTTTTACAAAAAAAAATTTTTAATTTTCCAAAAGAAGAAATTATAAAGAAAATCCATTCTTATTGATAATTTTGGTGTAAAGTTCTATTTTCAAACGGTATGTTCGCAACGATATGATGTGTATAATTACTTAGTGTTTATAGTCATATTCATTTCTTAGTGTTAGTCACAATGCCTCGACCCAGAAGATAAAATCTTTCCTATCGAACACATAATGCAAGTAGAGTTCGGAACATCGCCAGTCATTTGAATATGGATGAACAAGAAATCGAGCGAGAACAGACTCGTGTTAGCATGACCCAACTTCATGCGTCACAAACGCAAACAGAAAGACAGTCGGCAAATGAAACGGCGCCCTTAACAATGACAAACCGTCGAGCAAGTCAAATAATTCAACAGCATTAAGAAGAACTGCCTCAAGTGTTGATTGATAAATCGAGTATCGTTTCGTTATGATCGCACATTTGACTTCAGCTCGCATCCTTCCGTGCAAATTGGAGCAATGGATGTTTTGTGTATTGAAATTTTATGGAGAAACGCCTGGATTGTGCTGTCTCAGTGGCAAGATTAAATTACCACCATTGCCGTGACCACCAGAGCCATTGCGTTCTTTGCTACGTGGTGAAACACCAGAATCACGTCATTTTCTATCGAACATTCAGAAATATAACGGATGCTTTCAAATGACTTAATTTGGAGCAGATATAATTGATGAAAGTGGGTTCAATCCGACATTCAAGGTAACAAAGTAAAGTTTTTATGCACAAAAGCTAAGGCGCATTATAACGTGGAGTATTGCAACTCTGTGAAATCCATTAAATATATTTGCAAATATGTCACAAAAGGCAGTGACATGGCGGCTTTTGGTCTTCAAGCTCCAAACCCCAATGATGAAATCACGCGTTATCAAGTTGGTAGGTACGTAAGCTGTAACGAGGCAATATGGCGTATATTCTCATTTCCCATTCGCGAACGCTATCCGACTGTTACTCACTAAGCCGTATATCTGGAAAACGGTCAACGAGTTTATTTCACTGCAACAAATGCTGCTTAATGTGTTAAAAATCCATCAGCGACAACATTGACCAGTTTTTTCTCAATTTGTCAAAATGATCCGTTTGCACGGACGTTATTGTACTCAGAGATGCCGCGTTATTATATTATAGTTCCTGGTTATCCAGATATGCGTTCTACTGGAGCTCTTGGCCGCATTTATAATATTCATCCGAAGAATGGTGAATGCTTTTATTTGCGACTATTGCTGCTGAATGTTCGTGGGCCGACATCATTTGAGTCACTTCGAACTGTCAATGGTGTGGTATTGCCAACTTTTCGTGCTGCATGTCAGGAACTCAATTTGCTTTAAAACGATACTCATTGGGACATGACAATGGCTGAAGCAACTGTTTTTGCATCTCCAAGTCAAATACGCACATTATTTGCGATCATTATTGCTACATGTCTTCCATCAAATCCACGTGAATTGTGGGGTAAGTACAAGGATGACATGTCAGAAGACATTCTGCATCGAGTTCGTGTCCTTTCAGAAAATCCCTTTTTTGAGATGAATGAAGAGATGCACAACTAGGCTTTGATTTTGATAGAAGACATATGTTACCTTATGTGCGGCAGTCTGTTAGTAACATAAGGAATGCCATCGCCACATCGTAGACCAAATGATGCTTTCGAACGAGAATTTCAGCGTGAATGTGAATACGACACAAATGTATTAAGCGATTTGGTTCGAACGAATGTACCTTTACTAAATGTCCAACAAAAATAAGTGAACGATACGGTGATGAATGCAATTGATAGTGGAAATCCTGGCATGTTTTTCCTTGATGCGCCTGGTGGCAACGGCAAGACATTCCTCATATCAATGATTCTGGCTACAGTTCGTGCAAGATCAGAAATTGCCGTAGCAGTTGCTTCTTCTGGAATAGCGGCTAGCTGCTGGAAGGTTGTAGAACCGCTCACTCGGCATTCAAATTGCCATTTAACCTTCAATCGGTTGAAGAACCAACATGTAACATAGCGAAACATTCAGCAATGGCTAAAATTTTGATAGCAAGCAAAATAATTATCTGGGACGAATGCACAATGCAAGATTTGCGTAATAACTCAAGATATTTTGGCGGTGCGTTGATTTTACTCTCAGGTGATTTCTGGCAAACACTACCAGTATTATCACGATCAACCGCTACCGATGAAATCAATGCTTGCCTCAAGTCATCGACATTGTGGGGTTATGTGAAGAAACTTCAGCTGACGACAAACATGCGAATTGTATTGCAAAACGATCCATTTTCCGAAGAGTTCTCCAATCAACCGCTAACTATTGGCAATGGTCGTATTCCTGTCGACGCATCGAATGGATTGATCTCCTTTCCTCCGAATTTCGTAATTTCGTCTTAACGAAAGAGGAGCTCATCAACAAAGTGTTTCCTAATATAATTGATAACCTTAAGAACTACGATTGGTTGAGTGAAAGGGCCATTTTAGCTGCAAAGAACAAGGATGTGAATCACATAAACTGCACAATTCAAGATAACATCGTTGGTTCATTGCACTCCTTCAAATCTATCGACTGTGTAACAAACGAAGACAAAGCAACCAACTATCCAACTGAATTTTTTAATTCATTGGATGTGCCTGGCTTGCCACTGCACAATTTACAATTGAAGATTGGTTCAGTTGTCATTATGCTTCGCAATCTAAATCCTCCAAACTTATGCAACGGAACGCGTTTAGCGGTCACAACACTCACGAGAAATGTGATTTACGCAAGAATACTAAAAGAAAAGTTTAAAGGAGAGGAAGTTCTCATTCCGAGAATTCCAATGATCCTAACAGATATGCCATTCTAGTTTAAACGAATCCAATTTCCAATTCGTCTCGCATTCGCAATGACAATCAACAAATCCCAAGGGCAATCATTGAGTGTTTGTGGCCTAAATTTGGAGAACGACTGTTTTTCACACGGTCAACTCTATGTCGCATGTTCCCGTGTCGGAAAGCCATCCTATTTGTTCATTTTCGCACCTGACAACAAAACTAAAAATATTGTTTATCACAAAGTGCTTCAATGATATTCTCTTAACTTATTCAATAGTTTACTTATAATTCACATTTTCATATTTTTTTTTTTTTTTTTTTTTTGTAAATAAAGATAAATTATCTGCACCGAATATTACCTGTACCTGATTCTGTATTTTAAATATACACAAAAACAATACTTTTCTAGGCAAAACAACGTTTGCCGGGTCAGCTAGTTATCTATAAAAAAAAATAGATACATAGCCATACTTATATTTTCTCTGTATTTTAAATCCATACGCTAAATAAAATAAAATACGAAAGTACTAATACAAAAAACAAGTAAGAAAGTATAGTCAGTGAAGCCCGACCAAATGATACGCTACACCACAGTATTTAAATACACATTTTCGAGACTGCACCCTATTCGGGACCCATGGAGAATCATGCTTATGTGTCCATATAATCATGAAAGCAATTATGTTTAACGGTTCAATAATAACGGTTTGAAACTTTGTGAGAGGCAGAATTTGCCCACTTCCTCTCCTCGTGGTCCTATGTTTAAAAAACTATAGCTTATGTGTCCACATAAATATGTTTCTATTTATGTTTTTAATCGGTTTGATAGTTTCTGGGAAGCAGAAACTGCCCCCTATCTTGTTTCGTGGTCCTACTATTTGGCTATTCAATAGGCTTGGTCTTGGTCAATTAGAGCCTATGCGCCAAATTTTATCCCCAAAATTGTGACCTGTACTTTGCGCACAAGGTTACATGGCTGTCCATGGACATCATCAGATCGACTCAGAAAATGTTTCTGAAGCGATCGATATACTTTAAGGTGGGCCAGGACCCATATTTTAAGGTGTTACACACGCCATTTTTTCCGCGGTAGAACCCTTACATTATTTGAACAGAACATTCTTGTTTGTTCAGAGCAATTTGGTAGCTTTCAACTACCAATAGTCCGTCATATCTAATCTAGTATTCTTCGGCGGCGCTGGTTTATTATAAGCGGACCCAGTGTACGCGAATATACTAAGAAGAGTATTGTTTTATAAAAATTGTCGAAGCATACGATATAGTTTTCAAATCTGGGCACTTTGTAAATACAATGACACAATACACAAGTTTCAGCTGAGCCACTGTATACTTCAAATTTGTTACCATGTCCCATTGTATCGCTAAGTACAAAAAGTTTAAAGCCCCATTTTGTTGGCTTATTAGGCAAGTGCTGTTTCAAATAACTTCCTACTTTACTGGAGTAAATTTCTTCGTCTACACATAGCCTTTTCAACTTTGGAACGGAGGCAACAGTTGTATTGAGAGTTTGAATAAGAGGTCGTAATAGATAAAGCCTGCCAGTATTAGGATCATATTGAATAGGCATTTCAGTTGTATCATTAAAATGAATTACTTCAAAAATTTTATTAAAACCTCTTCCGCTTACTTGTCTTTTTATGATACACAGCAGCGATAATTTTTTTTTTCAAACCAATATTCCCGAGAATTGGAAAGCTTTTAATAACTCATATAGAAAAGAATACCGATACATTTACGAAAGCCCGTTACGCTAAAATTAATTTGATCTATTTCAGAATATTTAATGGATTTTCTAACCATATGTTCCTCTAAGTAAATTTGTTATATCTTGGAGATTACCTTTGTTCCAGAAAACTCTACCAACAATTTGGGACTTACTTTTATCACTCTAAACATAGGAGAACATGAATTTTAATGTGTGTGAGAAGTTTCTGAAAAAGAAGTGTTAAATGTTGCATAATCTTGGCATAACCTCTATCAGGAGGAAGTTCTTGATCTGCATTTTTCGTGTTGATAAAAAAGTCATGTGCGAATGCATCAAGGTCAATTTCATCATCAGTGCAAGCATCCAAAACATCATTAACAATTAGATGCTTCCTGACTCCCAGTTTTTACTCTAACTGCCTCTCGTAACGAATTCTCTATCTGCAAGCGGCGCTGCGAAATATGGCCCCAAAAAATAAATGAAAATTTACCCCAAATTTGAGGCTATTTTTCATAATGCAATATGGCCCCATTTTTTTAATGAAAATTACCCCAAAAAAATTAAAAATAACCCTAAAAATAAAATGAAATATGGCCCTAAATTTGGGGTTAATCTTCACTATGAAAAATCACCTCAAAATTTATAACGAATGTAAACCCCAAAAAAGAACACAAAGAATGTTACATTAAACATTTTCGGTAGTGTTCATATGCCCGAAACTAAAAATCACAATTTTAGAATCCCGATTTCAAAATCCGGATCAATATACAGTTTTGGTTTTAAAAATCGTTCGATTGATAGCATGGTTGAGCTTTCGGCCATGCGCAAGGATTTTTTTCTCTATGGTATAACGAAAACTGGCTTTGCTTACTAAAGCATCACGTTATAGACGGCCTGCGGCCTGGCGCAAGGATTTTCTCTTCTATGGTATAACGAATACTGGCTTCGCTAACTCAAGCTTCTCTATATAGCCGGCCTTTGGCCGGGAGAAAAAATTTTCTTCTCTTTAGTATAACGAACACTGGCTTCGCTCACTAAAGCTTCACTACATAGCCCGCCTTCGGCCGGGCGCAAGGATTTTCTTTTCTATGGTATAACGAACTCTGGCTTCGCTCAGTAAAGCTTCTCTTAATAGCCGGCATTCGGTCGGGCTCAATGATTTTTTCCTCTATGGTATAACAAACACCGGCTTCGCTAACTAAAGAATTCGGGTTTTTTATACTATCCCTAGAAACTTTTACATAGAATTTTTTAAAATTTGTGTAAAAATGATTGGGGTTAAAATGATTTGCATTTTTTAATAGTAGACGAAAAATAGCCCCAAAGTAAAAATTGTGATTTTATTTGGGGCCATATTTCATTCTTTAATATTGGGGTCATTTTTCATTCCACTTTAAATGCAAAAACACCCTAACGAAAAAATGAAAAATAACCCAAAAAAAAAAAAATTGCGATAATATTGCGTGTTATTGGGTCTCATGTAAAATGTTGGTGCCGTTTTTAATTTTACTTTTGGGGCCATATTTCCTGGGGTCATTTTGCGCACCGCCTCTGCAAGCTTCAACATAAAACTAAACAAACAGCAGAACATAAGTTAACAAAAACGAATTTTTAATTTGCTGGTGAGTGCACATTGTATCTTTAAAGATGCAACCATTGGATAAAGCTTGACAACGTGTCCCCGGAACCTTTTTTTAATTATTGGTAATAGCGTCTGGACATATATTCGAACCACCTTATATTTTTTCTGGACCTCAGTTTCCGCTCGGATCTGGGATTTAACGTTGAAAGTAAACCTTTTAATTTAGATTTTAAAAAATATAATTTTTTAAGTTTACGGTTATTTAAATATAAAAATGTAAAATTGTTTTAATAAAAATAAATTTAGCTGATTTTCTAAAGATTTCTAAACATACTTGTGTTTTTTATTTTTATTAAAAATGAGCCCGTGGTGTCTGCTGGTGTCCCTCAAGGCAGCATATTAGGGCCGTTACTGTATTTAATATATACACCTGATATGTTAACAAGTCCGATCACACATACTTCTACGTTTGCAGACGACACAGCATTTATTAGTTTTAATCAGGACCCAAAAATTGCATGGCAGCATTTACAGTCCCACATCAATGAACTAGAAGCCTGGCTAGAAAAATTGAAAATAAAAGTGAAATCGGCTAAATGTGCTCACTTAACTTTCACGCTCAGAAGACAAACGTGCCCTGCTGTAAAAATAAATAACATCTTTGTTCCGGTAGAAAGCCATGTTAAATACTTGGGAGTTCATATAGATAGACGCTTGACCTGGTCTCTTCATATTGAAGCGAAAATAACGGCTATGAAACTTAAAGCAGCTCAACTACACTGGCTAATCGATCGAAACTGTATTTTATCCTTAGACAACAAAGTTCTCTTATAGAAGTCTATCATAAAACCAATATGGACATATGGCATCCAATTATGGGGTACTGCATGCGCATCCAACATCCGGAGCTACAAAGAAGACAATCTAGGATATTACGGCAAATTGTCTGCTCCCCATGGTATATACGCAATGACATCATCCACAGAGATCTTAACATAGCTACCATCCAGGAAGAAATTAAAAAGTATTCAGTCAAATACATAGATAAAATAATGGTCCATCCCAATTACCTCGCTCGGAATCTAATAAAGTTCGAAGGTCACCGGGGCTGAAAAGATCCGACACTTTGAGCCTAGCAGGCTTTTTTGACACTTGAATGCAATTAATTAGCGGTTACATTGGTAACGGCTAACAAATACAAATAAGAATTAGGATTAAGCTTTGAATACATATTGTAGTTTTCGACAAGAAAGATTCAATAAAATAAAAAAAAGACAGACTTTTTGTTAATTTTTAACAGTAGGTTGAGCAAGGCTATGCATATTATGGTTGAGCCTTAACCCTTAAATGCCCACTATATCTTTAAAGATACAACCATCAAAAAAATTCCCACGGGCTCATTTTTAATAAAAATAAAAAACATAAGTATGTTTAGAAATCTTTAGAAAATCAGCTAAAATTTATTTTTATTAAAACAATTTTACATTTTTATGTTTAAATAACCGTAAACTTAAAAAATTATATTTTTTAAAATCTAAATTAAAAGGTTTACTTTCAACGTTAAATCCCAGATCCGAGCGGAAATTGAGGTCCAGAAAAAATATAAGGTGGTTCGAATATATGTCCAGACGCTATTACCAATAATTAAAAAAAGGTTCCGGGGACACGTTGTCAAGCTTTATCCAATGGTTGCATCTTTAAAGATACAATGTGCACTCACCAGCAAATTAAAAATTCGTTTTTGTTAACTTATGTTCTGCTGTTTGTTTAGTTTTATGTTGAAGCTTGCAGAGGCGGTGCGCAAAATGACCCCAGGAAATATGGCCCCAAAAGTAAAATTAAAAACGGCACCAACATTTTACATGAGACCCAATAACACGCAATATTATCGCAATTTTTTTTTTTTGGGTTATTTTTCATTTTTTCGTTAGGGTGTTTTTGCATTTAAAGTGGAATGAAAAATGACCCCAATATTAAAGAATGAAATATGGCCCCAAATAAAATCACAATTTTTACTTTAGGGCTATTTTTCGTCTACTATTAAAAAATGCAAATCATTTTAACCCCAATCATTTTTACACAAATTTTATAAAATTCTATGTAAAAGTTTCTAGGGATACTATAAAAAACCCGAATTCTTTAGTTAGCGAAGCCGGTGTTTGTTATACCATAGAGGAAAAAATCATTGAGCCCGACCGAATGCCGGCTATTAAGAGAAGCTTTACTGAGCGAAGCCAGAGTTCGTTATACCATAGAAAAGAAAATCCTTGCGCCCGGCCGAAGGCGGGCTATGTAGTGAAGCTTTAGTGAGCGAAGCCAGTGTTCGTTATACCAAAGAGAAGAAAATCTTTTCTCCCGGCCGAAGGCCGGCTATATAGAGAAGCTTTAGTTAGCGAAGCCAGTATTCGTTATACCATAGAAGATAAAATCCTTGCGCCAGGCCGCAGGCCGTCTATAACGTGATGCTTTAGTAAGCAAAGCCAGTTTTCGTTATACCATAGAGAAAAAAATCCTTGCGCATGGCCGAAAGCTCAACCATGCTATCAATCGAACGATTTTTAAAACCAAAACTGTATAATGATCCGGATTTTGAAATCGGGATTCTTAAATTGTGATTTTTAGTTTCGGGCATATGAACTCTACCGAAAATGTTTAATGTAACATTCTTTGTGTTCTTTTTTGGGGTTTACATTCGTTATAAATTTTGAGGTGATTTTTCATAGTGAAGATTAACCCCAAATTTCATTTTATTTTTAGGGTTATTTTTAATTTTTTTGGGGTAATTTTCATTAAAAAAATGGGGCCATATTGCATTATGAAAAATGGCCTCAAATTTGGGGTAAATTTTCATTTATTTTTTGGGGCCATATTTCGCAGCGCCGCACAGAGGGGTGAAATCGTAAAAAATGGATATTAATTGAAAAATTAAAGTTTGTTTTTTTGAAAAATATTTAGTAACCGATTACAGTATATAAAATTCTACATCACTACTGAAAATTTCAATGTCATATGATGTTTACTTGTCAAGCTGCATTGTATTAAAGTTAAGTAATTTTTGAGTAATTCGCGCACAATAGTGTTAATTGAAATTCGGTATATTTCGAAGATTAATATATAGTTTTTGCAAGTCAAAAGTAATACTTTTACTATGGAATCTTCAACCTCAGGTATTTTAGCGTTGTTCTAAAAATAATTGTTTTAACAAAAGTTGTGTAGAAGTATTTTTAAAATTTTTTTTAAAATATGTCTCCATTTTGGCTATTTTCAAAATATTCGTGGATATTTAAATATGAATGGTGTAAGTTGGCGTTATAATATTAATTTGTTAAGAAACTACAGTTCCTAGGCTTTTATATTCAGTAATAACATGTTGCGCGTTTTTGCGCGAAATTTTTTAAATTAATTAATTGTGAAAATAGTCACTCAAGCAAAGAACACCAGTTCTATCTTTTGTTTGCTTTGTCTTCGTTTTCGTTGTTATAATTGTTGTTTTTGTATACAATTGGCAACTGTGTGTTACAAAAATTTTGTTAGAAAAATATAGAGTTTTTGTTCACAATATCGAGCGGTATTCAGAAGTATCAGTGGTTAAACATGCCTCCAACCTTGCATAAGTTTTTAATACATGGCCCAGTATCATTTCGCACGCGCTATTATTGATCGGTGAACTGTCTGAGGAAGCCCATGAAGCCCGAAACAAAGATTTTAAAAACTTCAGAGAACATTTTTCTCGCAAATGAAGTCGGTAGGATTGCAATCAAGACATATTAAATAGGTTCCTACTAAGTTCAGATCCAATCCTATCTGGTAAAACACAATTGCCCAAAAAAAAATTCCACCAACTTCCAAAATCTGTAGTAGATCTACTAGTTTCGCCTTCAGTTTTGACGAACGTGGCACCAGAAGGCACAAATTATGATACAGATGACGACGGGCATATTTTTTAAAATAGCAGGTCAAAAACACATGCCTTATAATAAATGTATACAAGCTATCACCAGACACATCCGTACACAATCGAACAATTTAAATATCTGCTTTGAGTCCCGAATTTAGTTACAAATATGATAGAATAATTCCCAATTCGTTTACGTAATTATATTAAAAATAAATTGATTACTATGGAAAAATTTTATTTCTTTTTTTTTCAAAAAACAAAAAAAAAAATCCGACTGAGCCAGAGCTATTTTTAAAAGGGGGCGTGGCACCACCCTATTCCACCTTGGATATAATTCATACTGTTAGATCAACATATAAACCAAATCTTATCTTCATACCTTTGATGGTTCATGAGATATATCCGTTCTAAGTTTCAGGTTATATAGGCGGTGCCACGCCCCTTTATCCAATCATAACCAAGTATATCCAAGAACTATTAGCAGGTCAAAGTTTCATGGCAATCGGTCTATTGCTATGGCAGCTAGAGCGATTTTTAATAGGGGGAGTGGCACCGCCCACTTTTCCAAAAGATGTGTAGCATATGGCACTCAGTGGTAACGTAGCATTCAAATAGTGAAAGAATTTTTAAAATTGGATAAGTAGTTTAATTAATCTCCATTTTTTGCGATTTCACCCCTCTGTGCGCCGCTTGCAGATAGAGAATTCGTTACGAGAGGCAGTTAGAGTAAAAACTGGGAGTCAGGAAGCATCTAATTGTTAATGATGTTTTGGATGCTTGCACTGATGATGAAATTGACCTTGATGCATTCGCACATGACTTTTTTATCAACACGAAAAATGCAGATCAAGAACTTCCTCCTGATAGAGGTTATGGCAAGATTATGCAACATTTAACACTTCTTTTTCAGAAACTTCTCACACACATTGAAATTCATGCTCTCCTATGTTTAGAGTGATAAAAGTAAATCCCAAATTGTTGGTAGAGTTTTCTGGAACAAAGGTAATCTCCAAGATATAACAAATTTACTTAGAGGAACATATGGTTAGAAAATCCATTAAATATTCTGAAATAGATCAAATTAATTTTAGCGTAACGGACTTTCGTAAATGTATCGGTATTCTTTTCTATATGAGTTATTAAAAGCTTTCCAATTCTCGGGAATATTGGTTTGAAAAAAAAAATCATCGCTGCTGTAGTATCATAAAAAGACAAGTAAGCGGAAGAGGTTTTAATAAAATGCTTGAAGTAATTCATTTTAATGACACCACTGAAAAGCCTATTCAATATGATCCTAATACTGGCAGGCTTTATCTATTACGACCTCTTATTCAAACTCTCAATACAACTTTTGCCTCCGTTCCAAAGTTGAAAAGGCTATGTGTAGACGAAGAAATTTACTCCAGTAAAGTAGGAAGTTATTTGAAACAGCACTTGCCTAATAAGCCAACAAAATGGGGCTTTAAACTTTTTGTACTTAGCGATACAATGGGACATGGTAACAAATTTGAAGTATATAGTGGCTCAGCTGAAACTTGTGTATTGTGTCCAGATTTGAAAACTATATCGTATGCTTCGACAATTTTTATAAAACAATACTCTTCTTAGTATATTCGCGTACACTGGGTCCGCTTATAATAAACCAGCGCCGCCGAAGAATACTAGATTAGATATGACGGACTATTGGTAGTTGAAAGCTACCAAATTGCTCTGAACAAACAAGAATGTTCTGTTCAAATAATGTAAGGGTTCTACCGCGGAAAAAATGGCGTGTGTAACACCTTAAAATATGGGTCCTGGCCCACCTTAAAGTATATCGATCGCTTCAGAAACATTTTCTGAGTCGATCTGATGATGTCCATCATGCTGGCTGGCTGTCCATGTAACCTTGTGCGCAAAGTACAGGTCGCAATTTTGGGGATAAAATTTGGCGCATAGGCTCTAATTGACCAAGACCAAGCCTATTGAATAGCCAAATAGTAGGACCACGAAACAAGATAGGGGGCAGTTTCTGCTTCCCAGAAACTATCAAACCGATTAAAAACATAAATAGAAACATATTTATGTGGACACATAAGCTATAGTTTTTTAAACATAGGACCACGAGGAGAGGAAGTGGGCAAATTCTGCGTCTCACAAAGTTTCAAACCGTTATTATTGAACCGTTAAACATAATTGCTTTCATGATTATATGGACACATAAGCATGATTCTCCATGGGTCCCGAATAGGGTGCAGTCTCGAAAATGTGTATTTAAATACTGTGGTGTAGCGTATCATTTGGTCGGGCTTCACCGACTATACTTTCTTACTTGTTTTTTAATTAAAATAAAGTAATTGCAAAGATTCTAGCTCATGTTTTCTTTGTTTGTATTAGTACTTTCGTATTTTATTTTATTTAGCGTATGGATTTAAAATACAGAGAAAATATAAGTATGTCTATGTATCTATTTTTTTTTATAGATAACTAGCTGACCCGGCAAACGTTGTTTTGCCTAGAAAAGTATTGTTTTTGTGTATATTTAAAATACAGAATCAGGTACAGGTAATATTCGGTGCAGATAATTTATCTTTATTTACAAAAAAAAAAAAAAAAAAAAATTAAAATGCGAATTATAAGTAAACTATTGGATAAGTTAAGAGAATATCATTGAAGCACTTTGTGATAAACAATATTTTTAGTTTTGTTGTCAGGTGCGAAAATGAACAAATAGGATGGCTTTCCGACACGGGAACATGCGACATAGAGTTGACCGTGTGAAAAACAGTCGTTCTCCAAATTTAGGCCACAAACACTCAATGATTGCCCTTGGGATTTGTTGATTGTCATTGCGAATGCGAGACGAATTGGAAATTGGATTCGTTTAAACTAGAATGGCATATCTGTTAGGATCATTGGAATTCTCGGAATGAGAACTTCCTCTCCTTTAAACTTTTATTTTAGTATTCTTGCGTAAATCACATTTCTCGTGAGTGTTGTGACCGCTAAACGCGTTCCGTTGCATAAGTTTGGAGGATTTAGATTGCGAAGCATAATGACAACTGAACCAATCTTCAATTGTAAATTGTGCAGTGGCAAGCCAGGCACATCCAATGAATTAAAAAATTCAGTTGGATAGTTGGTTGCTTTGTCTTCGTTTGTTACACAGTCGATAGATTTGAAGGAGTGCAATGAACCAACGATTTTATCTTGAATTGTGCAGTTTATGTGATTCACATCCTTGTTCTTTGCAGCTAAAATGGCCCTTTCACTCAACCAATCGTAGTTCTTAAGGTTAGCAATTATATTAGGAAACACTTTGTTGATGAGCTCCTCTTTCGTTGAGACGAAATTACGAAAATTCGGAGGAAAGGAGATCAATCCATTCGATGCGTCGACAGGAATACGACCATTGCCAATAGTTAGCGGTTGATTGGAGAACTCTTCGGAAAATGGATCATTTTGCAATACAATCCGTATGTTTGTCGTCAGCTGAAGTTTCTTCACATAACCCCACAATGTCGATGACTTGAGGCAAGCATTGATTTCATCGGTAGCGGTTGATCGTGATAATACTGGTAGTGTTTTCCGGAAATCGCCTGAGAGTAAAATCAACGCACCGCCAAAATATCTTGAGTTATTACGCAAAACTTGCATGGTGCGATTCCGAGCTTCTAAGGCACGTTTATGCGACATTGTGCATTCGTCCCAGATAATTATTTTGCTTGCTATCAAAATTTTAGCCATTGCTGAATGTTTCGCTATGTTACATGTTGGTTCTTCAACCAATTGAAGGTTTAATGGCAATTTGAATGCCGAGTGAGCGGTTCTACAACCTTCCAGCAGCTAGCCGCTATTCCAGAAGAAGCAACTGCTACGGCAATTTCTGATCTTGCACGAACTGTAGCCAGAATCATTGATATGAGGAATGTCTTGCCGTTGCCACCAGGCGCATCAAGGAAAAACATGCCAGGATTTCCACTATCAATTGCATTCATCACCGTATCGTACACTTCTTTTTGTTGGACATTTAGTAAAGGTACATTCGTTCGAACCAAATCGCTTAATGCATTTGTGTCGTATTCACATTCACGCTGAAGTTCTCGTTCGAAAGCATCATTTGGTCTACGATGTGGCGATGGCATTCCTTATGTTACTAACAGACTGCCGCACATAAGGTAACATATGTCTTCTATCAAAATCAAAGCCTAGTTGTGCATCTCTTCATTCATCTCAAAAAAGGGATTTTCTGAAAGGACACGAACTCGATGCAGAATGTCTTCTGACATGTCATCCTTGTACTTACCCCACAATTCACGTGGATTTGATGGAAGACATGTAGCAATAATGATCGCAAATAATTTGCGTATTTGACTTGGAGATGCAAAAACAGTTGCTTCAGCCATTGTCATGTCCCAATGAGTATCGTTTTAAAGCAAATTGAGTTGCTGACATGCAGCACGAAAAGTTGGCAATACCACACCATTGACAGTTCGAAGTGACTCAAATGATGTCGGCCCACGAACATTCAGCAGCAATAGTCGCAAATAAAAGCATTCACCATTCTTCGGATGAATATTATAAATGCGGTCAAGAGCTCCAGTAGAACGCATATCTGGATAACCAGGAACTATAATATAATAACGCGGCATCTCTGAGTACAATAACGTCCGTGCAAACGGATCATTTTGACAAATTGAGAAAAAACTGGTCAATGTTGTCGCTGATGGATTTTTAACACATTAAGCAGCATTTGTTGCAGTGAAATAAACTCGTTGACCGTTTTCCAGATATACGGCTTAGTGAGTAACAGTCGGATAGCGTTCGCGAATGGGAAATGAGAATATACGCCATATTGCCTCGTTACAGCTTACGTACCTACCAACTTGATAACGCGTGATTTCATCATTGGGGTTTGGAGCTTGAAGACCAAAAGCCGCCATGTCACTGCCTTTTGTGACATATTTGCAGATATATTTAATGGATTTCACAGAGTTGCAATACTCCACGTTATAATGCGCCTTAGCTTTTGTGCATAAAAACTTTACTTTGTTACCTTGAATGTCGGATTGAACCCACTTTCATCAATTATATCTGCTCCAAATTAAGTCATTTGAAAGCATCCGTTATATTTCTGAATGTTCGATAGAAAATGACGTGATTCTGGTGTTTCACCACGTAGCAAAGAACGCAATGGCTCTGGTGATCACGGCAATGGTGGTAATTTAATCTTGCCACTGAGACAGCACAATCCAGGCGTTTCTCCATAAAACTTCAATGCACCGCAGTGGTTACACAAAACATCCATTGCTCCGATTTGCACGGAAGGATGCGAGCTGAAGTCAAATGTGCGATCATAACGAAACGATACTCGATTTAAATCAACACTTGAGGCAGTTCTTCTTAATGCTGTTGAATTATTTGACTTGCTCGACGGTTTGTCATTGTTAAGGGCGCCGTTTCATTTGCCGCCTGTCTTTCTGTTTGCGTTTGTGACGCATGAAGTTGGGTCATGCTAACACGAGTCTGTTCTCGTTCGATTTCTTGTTCATCCATATTCAATTGACTGGCGATGTTCCGAACTCTACTTGCATTATGTGTTCGATAGGAAAGATTTGATCTTCTGGGTCGAGGCATTCCGCCGCGTGAATAAAAAGGTATCTATAGCTAATACTTGAAATTTTGAAGTTTAAACTAGCTTTGAGGTGAATAAAAATTTGAGTTAAAGCTAGTACTTTATACTGACTAGTAGAAACTAGTTCTTCCAGTGTTGACTCAAAAAATGTGTGAATAAAAACAAGTGAATGCTTAAAAAGACTAGTTTTTGCTTAATTTTTTTAAGCTTATGATTGGGGTGCTTGAAATTTATGTTTTGCTGCAATATTTAAATAAAATTAAAATTTTTTTTTAAATATTTATTAGTATGTATGTTTAATTTTATAAACATCCTTAAGATTATTTCAAATTGTATATTTTTTCGGAAAAATACATAAATTTTAAAATCTTTGTAAATGTAACAAATAGATTTAAATGTGTACATTAGGGGTATAACCAATTTTTTGGCATAGTACCATGAGGTCAACCATGTCCTAGTAACTAAGAAAATTACAATCTTTTGTAATTTTTCTCAAAAAAGCTCACGCACCAATTGGGTTTTCTCAACCAAAATGCAATATTGAATATTCATAATTTTATACGGTGTTTTTATTAATTTTTGATTTGTTTTCGTTAAAAGGTTAAAGATACGTTTTAGTCTGCGGCAAAATCTCTTACCATCTCTTAATATTAATGAGGTTTCATACTTGAGCTTTTTTTTTGTTTTAAATAAACATATTATTAATTTTTCTTAACCAAAAAGAAAATTAAAAATTTTCAAAACTTCATCGCGGTTGGAGCGTGAACTTTTTTGACCTTAGCGAAAAAATAAATATACGTTCCCTTATAGTTGTTTATTCTCTATCGGACTGTGCTATGACAATTTTGATATTTTAAAAAATTGTTAAAAAGTTATGTCCCTAATGTACATATGTTACAGTTTACCAAAGCAATTTTACTTAATTTTTAAAATATTTTATAAATTTTGTAAAACTAGCTAAACAAAAATAAATAATAATCATTGACGTTGCCAATAAGTTTTTTTATGATATTCCACATAAAGGTCGGTACAGCAAACTTTTGCCATAGAAAGTCTGTGTTGCATTTTTTAAATAAAATTGAAAATTTTTTAAAAAGAAAAATGTATAAAAAACAGATAAATATACAAAAATATGTTTATTTATTTTCGCATACAAACTTAAACATTACAGGGATTTTTTTTAATATCAATACACAGTACTTGTTTAACGATTCAGGACATAAAAAAGGAAATAAACATTTTTTTCTTATATTCTGTTTTATACATTTATATTTTTTAAAAAAAGTTTCAAAAAATTTTAATTTTTGATATTTTTGCACTTTGTAATTAATTTAATTTAATAGTCGCATTTTCCAGTGTTTGCTTCTTCTTTTAAGCATTAGCTATCTAGCACTAGCAAAGAATTATTCACACTTTTTGTAGTTTAAACTTTTCAGCATAGCTAGTACTGAAAAGTAAAAGCTAGTGCTAGTACTTAGTACTATGAAGCATAAACTACCTTTTTATTCACTCGACCCATTGTGACTAACACTAAGAAATGAATATGACTATAAACACTAAGTAATTATACACATCATATCGTTGCGAACATACCGTTTGAAAATAGAACTTTACACCAAAATTATCAATAAGAATGGATTTTCTTTATAATTTCTTCTTTTGGAAAATTAAAATATTTTTTTTTGTAAAACTGCTTACAAAATGTCAAGACGTGTTTTACCTAAGTAGGGAAACTCGTGTGTAGTACTGGCGAAGTATTGATTAGTGGATATTGAGTATCGAGTATTGACCCTTTTTTGTCGGTACTCAATAGTGAAAAATAGTTACTCAAGAGTTTCAGGGTTGCATTTTTAGAAAGGCGATTGATGATGTTATAGCATAAATAATACATAACTTGCTCGGGACGTTAAATTCCAGATTTATTTTTAAATAACAATTTTTAATGTTAAATTTTCGCATTTAATAAATTAAGTTTAAATGGAAACGATTAAAGTTCAATATATTTTTTTAAAGTTTTAACGGAAAAAACAACTTTTTATTAAAAAAAGCCAGTTTTAAAAAACCGTTAAAATTATTGAGTAGTATTGAGTACCCAAAAGAAAAGTATTGAGTAGTATCGATTATTGAAAAGTAGTAGAATTTGTCAGCACTACTTCTGTGACATCACTCCATACAAAATGTATGAGAAAATGAATTTTCTTTATAATTTCTTTTTTCTGGAATATTTTAGACATTTTTTTGCTATTCCTCTAATGTGGCCAGAGACCATCCCGAATTGGTACGAATCTTCGAATTCGGTCCAGCGCACAGTGGCTGAAAATTTTATTTCATTGGCCAAAAGTCCAATTTTTGTTTATCACCGATTTCAAAAATTTTAATTTGATTTAAAAGTAAACATATTAAAACTAAGGTAGCCAAAAAATTTGGTCAAAATATTGGTAATTGTGGGTGTGACATGTTGTTAAACACAACTTTTTTTTTTAATTCAGAAAAAAGTATTTTTTTTTAATATTTAATCCGAAAGAAATTATCATTGCACAGAAACTATAAGCGATAATGACCTGCTTGTTTTTCTGCTAGGTTGGTAGTCTTGTTATCTTTAAAAAGGTAATATTTGCGACCGTTGTGTTATTTATATTTGAGATGCTAGGACATGTTTTCTAAACTACTATATTTTTGTCAAATTTCAACTTTAGTAGAATAGAACTTTTGCGGCCCAATAGGGACCAAGAAGGTGAAACCACTCATAGAAAGGTGAAAGTGTTTTCTTTTACCCAGTATATACTCTTGTACCCGTTTGGACCCGTCTGTTCAACACTTTTTTAATTTTAATGAAATTACTCAAAAAAAAATTTCTAAACTACTATATTTTTGTCAAATTTCAACTTTAGTACAATAGAACTTTTGCGGCCCAAAAGGGACCAAGAAGGTGAAACCACTGATAGAAAGGTGAAAGTGTTTTCTTTTACCCTGTATATACTCTTGTACCCGTTTGGACCCGTCTGTTTAACACTTTTTTAATTTTAATGAAATTACTCAAAAAAAAAAAAATTTCTAAACTACTATATTTTTGTCAAATTTCAACTTTAGTACAATAGAACTTTTGCGGCCCAAAAGGGACCAAGAAGGTGAAACCACTGATAGAAAGGTGAAAGTGTTTTCTTTAACCCTGTATATACTCTTGTACTGTTTGGACCCGTCTGTTTAACACTTTTTTAATTTTAATGAAATTACTCAAAAAAAAAAATTTCTAAACTACTATATTTTTGTCAAATTTCAATTTTAGTAGAATAGAACTTTTGCGGCCCAAAAGGGACCAAGAAGGTGAAACCACTGATAGAAAGGTGAAAGTGTTTTCTTTTACCCTGTATATAGTCTTGTATCCGTTTGGACCCGTCTGTTTAACACTTTTTTAATTTTAATGAAATTACTCAAAAAAAAAATTTCTAAACTACTATATTTTTGTCAAATTTCAACTTTAGTACAATAGAACTTTTGCGGCCCAAAAGGGACCAAGAAGGTGAAACCACTGATAGAAAGGTGAAAGTGTTTTCTTTTACCTTGTATATACTCTTGTACCCGTTTGGACCCGTCTGTTTAACACTTTTTTAATTTTAATGAAATTACTCAAAAACAAATTTCTAAACTACTATATTTTTGTCATATTTCAACTTTAGAAGAATAGAACTTTTGCGCCCCTAAAGGGATTAAGAAGGTAAAACCACTGATAGAAAGGTAATTTTAATGAAATTACTCAGAAAAAAAAATTTTTTTTTAATTGTTTTTTACAATTTTTTTTGTTCCGCAAAAATGTTTGCAGAAGTAACAGAAATCATGTGCTATTGTCTTCAAAAAAATTTTATGATATAGGGAAAATTGATCGTAATACAGGTAGTACATATAAAAAATTTTATTAATGTTACACAATCAGAAAAACGTATAGCTACCCTGATTCATCCTTATCCGTTACACTACGTTCACACTAGCGTATTCTATAGAAGAATAAAGAGCTTTAACGCGTTTACGCTAAACAGGTATATTGTGACTCCCACCTTAGAACGGCTTTTTAAATTTTGATTGGTCTTTTTATTTTATCTGTTTTTATGACTAATAATATTCCATGACCCTATAGCTAAGCAATGCGTTGTTAAATTTGTGTCAGGTATTTTATAGCATATAAATAAAAGGATTTTAAGTTTTTTAATCCTTTTTATTCTACCTGTACTTGGTATGAAAAAAAGTATGAAAAGGTTTAAAAGCAAGTGACATTCGGATGCAAACTCAGTGGATATAATATATCTGAGCAATAACAATGTTTTTCAGAAACATGGAGAGCTTCAGCTATAAAGAATTGGCCGGAAAGTATTTTAGAAACAAAAACGAGGAAGATGTTAAAAATAACATTCGAAAAAAAGGAAACTTAAATTCCTATGGCACTGAAATACAATCGGACTTAGAAAATAAATTATATGTTTTCATCAAACATTTAAAACAGCGATACAGGAAAGTTGATTACAGCAAAGATAGATTTTATAAGAGCTTTGCAAACTGGTTAGAGAACGAACTTTCTGTCCAGATTGCTTCAGAAACTTCAAATCAAAACACACGTGGGAGACCACAAAAATCGCTGGACAACTGTAGCGATAGATCCAAGAGGCGGAAGCTTAAGGATATAAATGAAGAAATCGGATATGAAAATATTCAAGATACTTTCCTACATCAATTGCGATCACAGAAACAATTGACAAAAGTGGATATCATTGAAAAAGTTGTTAAAGCTAGTCCATTGAGAACAAAACGGATTCTTAAAAGTATACCAACTCCAAGCGATGCAAAACAATTCATAAATGAGGAGGCATTAGCATTATTTCTGGATTTGAAATTAACAAAACAGCAATATATACAGCTCAGATTGCGTGCGATTGAAAAAGGCTCAAATCTGTATCCAGCATATCATCACATAACATCTGCTAAAATGGACTGTTTGCCATTAAAGGACACTATTACAATCACATCAATTTCGGCAAAGGTACAACTACAATCTCTACTTGATCACACATCCGAACGCTTGCTACAATCAATAAAAGGAAATGAGTTAAAGAAATATGGAAACACAAAGTTAATTCTTTTTTGTAAATGGGGATGTGATGGTTCTTCCGGACAAAAACAATACAAACAAGTAGTATGTGCAAATATTTCTGACTCAGATATGTTCATGGAATCATTTGTACCGTTGCGATTAAAAAAGATTTTAGAAGATTCAGAGCCTTCGACAAGTACAACGCAAACAAAGGATATTTGGAAAAATGAGACACCATCTTCTACGAAATATTGCAGACCTATAAAATTTTAATTCAAAAGAGAAACTCATGATGCCATTAATAAAGAAGTTAGTGATATCAAGGCCCAAATTGCAATGCTACAGCCATTACAGTTAGATTTAGATGGGCAGCAAATTGAAGTTAGCTACCAATTAGTGCTAACAATGATAGATGGAAAAGTAGGCCAGGCTATGACTAACACGAAGGCTGCATCCAGCTGCATCATATGCCATGCAACATCAGACCAATTAAACCAAGTCCCGACAAAATCATTAGATAATACTGATGCATATGAATTTGAATTATCACCACTACATGCAAGAATACGACTTATGGAACACATACTTAAAATCAGTTATGATTTGGATTTCGGATCTTCAGGATCAATAAGAAACAACGAAACCAATAAGAAGTTAAGAAGTTCAAAAAGGAAACATGTTCAAGATGAATATCGCAAATTTGGGTTGATTATAGATCAGCCGAAACAAGGGTCAGGCAATACAAATGATGGCAATACCGCAAGAAGATTCTTTTCAGATCCAGAAACAGCATCTGAAATAACAGGTGTTGATTTTAACATCATTTTTAGATTTAAAATAATCCTAGAAGTACTTGCGTGCAATGAAGAAATTGACTCTAGAAAATTTGGAGATTTTGCTAAGGAAACTACTGCAAAAATATATACAACCAAGTACACATGGAGAAATATGTCTGCTACAGTTCACAAAATCCTTTATCATGGAGAAGATGTCATTAAATATCAGTTGGTGCCACTTGGAGATTTATCAGAGGAAGCTCAGGAAAAAAGGAATAAGGATTACAGATTTTATAGAGAGCACAATACTAGAAAAATTTCACGAAATTCCACTAATGAAGATCTATTTAATATATTATTGGCAATGTCAGATCCGTTTATCTCCAGTAATCGAAATCAATGGAAAGTGGAACATCGGGATTTAGATGAAGAAGTCAAAAAACTACTTAAGAACAGAAATAACACAGAACAAAATGTGGAATATTTGCAATCAATCTTTCAATTAAATGAACAATAATTATAATTCATTAGATCAAAGACAGAAATTGTAATATAAAAAATATCTCAGTATCCATTGCACAGAAAATATACCGCTTAGCACACCGGAGAATGTGGATCTCTCTATTGTCAATTTCACAGTTATCTTAAACTAGCTGTGCAACATTCCAGCAAAACCCTCAAAAAAACAAATTATAATAAAATATATTTGACAGATGTCGAGCGCCTATTGAATGAAAAAAGGAGAGTGCGAAGAGAATGGCAATTGCACAGATCCCCTCAACCTAAAAATAAATTAAATAGTGTACAAAAAGGCTAAGAAAATTACTGCAGACTCAGAAAACGGCTTCCGTGGAAAAAAATCTTAAGGACTTGGATGCAACTCCACAATCAGACTTCTTATTATGGCGTGCAGCTAGAAAACTCAAAAGACCAGATGTTTTGAAACCACCATTAAGAAACTTGAATGGAAGTTTGGCATGAAATCATAATGAAAAAGGAAACCTGTTTGTAAATCATTTGAAAAACGTATTTACCCTGAATATACCTGACGATATAGCGGACGAGTTGCCGCCTGTTTATGTCAGAGCAGCTATCCCCCTAAGATTTGAGATAAGGAAAATAGAAAGGGCTATTTGTGAATTAAATACCAAGAAGGCACCTGACAATGATAAGATCAGTAACAAAATGCTTTTGGAGCTACCTCGCATAGCAAAGAAAATTATACTTTATATTTTTAATGCTATTTTACGCCTTGAATTTTACCCTCAAGAATGGAAGGTCTCCTTAATAACGATGATTCCAAAGCCAGGAAAAGATCACACAAAAGTTTAGTCATATAGGCCTATTAGCTTATTATCTAATACATATATCAAAGCTGTTTGAGAAGCTCTTAGCGTCAAAATTAACCCCAATTTTAAATGACAATGGGTGTATACCTAATCATCAATTCGGCTTCAGAAGAGAGCATAGCATTAACCGGTAGGTGTTAATACACACAAGCTGTTAGAAAGCTACTTGGTCGGTCGAAAATTTATTATTAAAGGTGATTTTTTAGGTTCTCCTCAGCCAATTGAAGCTGGAGTCCCTCAGGAAAGCATCCTGGGCCCAATTTTTTATCTTATATATACCTCGGACATGCCAATAAACAATTACACCCTCACCTCAACTTTTGCTAATGATACAGCTTTTCTAAGCGTACACGAGCACTGTCGTGAAGCATCTCGATACCTGCAGGATCATATATTTCAACTAGAACTGTGGTTAAAACAATGGAGAATAAAGGTCAATGAGCAAATTCTGGTCTTAGTCTCGATTGCAAACTACTACTTTACAACTCTATTTTAAAGCCAATATGGTGCTCCGGCATTCAACTATGGGGCACTGCCTCGGCCTCAAATAAAAAATTCAAAGGCGCCAAAATAAACTTTTTCGAATAATTACAGCTGCCCCTTGGTATGTTAAAAACTCAAATATGCATAAGGATCTCAATGTGCCAATGGTAAGGACTATTATAACGAAGTATGTTGTAAAATATTTGTGTACTGATGTGTGGGATGAACACCAGTGCTAAATAAACTTCCTCTGGACAGAGAATAGGAGATGACCGCTGAGATACACGGTGGGCTATCGAAAGGAAGGTTATTATTATAATTGCTCCAAAGGAGTAATTATAATGGGGTAAATTAAGAAAAGAAAGCGAGAACAGAATTTTAGTAATATTTTCAATTCAATTTATTACAATTCTATTTCTCTTAAGCTATACATACGTTTAGGGTACAGATCAATTGTGTTAAATTGATTTATATTTTAAGTTGTGGATTTACTGCCAGTTGTTCGCAC
Source organism: Pollenia angustigena (assembly GCA_930367215.1). Taxonomy (NCBI): domain Eukaryota; kingdom Metazoa; phylum Arthropoda; class Insecta; order Diptera; family Polleniidae; genus Pollenia; species Pollenia angustigena. The sequence continues at coordinate 132,087,913 of OV884056.1, read as the reverse complement.
TGCCGGGTGGTTGAGACGTTGCTCGTTTCGCTGCTGGTAGATAATTGAGAGAACACTCGTTACAAGAAGAAAAGGTAAGTCATGTTAGCTAGCATTTAACGAAAGTTCGTTACAAATGACTTTTGGAAAGGTTATGACGAGTATCGGCCTGGCAGTGCGTGCAACTCACAGCAAATTCACGCGAGTATTAATGGTGAGTATAATATATGAAAAACTAACAGATAAAAAATGTAATTTGTAATGCAATGTAGTTTAGAAAAAATGATAAAATCACATTTTGTACGGTAAGTTTGGTTATTATTAAGAAAATTTAAAATTTTATATAATATGTACAAATGTAATTTGTACATGCCGCCGCCTCTAGATTAGGAAGTCGACGATGTGGCATCAGTGGCACAAAGCACTTGAGCTATGGACCGGATGGCTTCCGCCAAGATTTTTGTATTTGGTGCTGATGTTGATGAATGAATACGTTGCTGGTTTTCTGGTTGGGATGACCCAGGGTTTTGACTACCTCTGGTGGTTCTAGTTGATGCTTGTCGTTTCCGGCGTGACGGACTGGTGGCTTGAACGCTTCTTGCACGCTTAGAGCGGCGTCGATTTGAATGAAGGAGTGTGTGATGCAGTTGATCACATTCTTTGCACGTCTCCATCGAGGTGCAAGATTTAATAGTATGGCTCTTGGCAAGGCAGTTGGAACAATAACGGTGGCGGCTCACCACCTCTTCTCTTGCTTTTACATCCATTTTTAAAAACCGGGAGCAAACCCTTAAAGGGTGGTACCTCTTGCAAACCACGCACTTAAAAATGTCAGGTTGTTGACGACGTAGTCGGTTGTTGATGGTGTTGTTTCGGGTTTGGCTTCGCCGAGGTGTAGTTGATCGTCGGTTGGACCTGCAGGGGAAGCAGAAATGATGAGTGTTAGTGTGTTAGCTAAAGATAATGGGTTAAATGTGTAAAGTAGTTAGTTATTAAGTGTATGACAATTATGAATAATGAGAATGAGTGTGAGGTGTTAACTATGACTCTTCAGACCTATTGCCCAAGCAAGGGAGGTAGCACAACTTTGCAATTGGACGCGTTATTACTCCGGAGGCTGTGCGTACGTTTGCAATACGTACGTTCTTGTCTGGGCCGGGGAATGTCTTATCAACCCTCCCCAAGCGCCACTCGTGGGGAGGCTGTAAATCGTCCATGACCACTACTAGATCTCCCACCTGCAGATTGGGGACCGAGTTTTTCCACTTGTATCTTTTGCGAAGAGATTTAAGATACTCATCCTTCCATCGCTTGGCAAGCTGATGGTGGAGAGCTTTACATTTTTCCCACCGGTTGATAAGAGACATTGTTTCGCAATTTTGTTCTGGAAAGGCCATTAGAGGTGCTCCCCTTAAAAAGTGTCCGGGAGTTAAGGCAGTTAGATCCGAAGGATCTTCGGACAGAGCGGAGATTGGCCGTGAATTAAGAACTCCTTCTATTCTAGCTAAGATGGTAGAAAATTCCTCGAAGGTGAATTTTTGCGCGCCGGCAATACGTTTTAGGTGAAACTTAAAACTTTTCACTGCGGCCTCCCATAGGCCACCCATATGAGGTGCGTGAGGGGGTATGAACCGCCACTCAAACCCGTGAGCAATATATTTTTGAGCGATCTCTTGAGCAGTGGTTGCCAAAAAGTTGGAAAATTCTTGCTCGAGTTTTCTACTGGCCCCCAAGAAATTTCTTCCGTTATCCGATATTACCCGTTGGGGCAGCCCCCGCCTCCCAACGAAGCGGGAAAATGCCGCTTGGAAGGCCGCTGAGGAGAGGTCAGAGCATGCTTCTAAGTGTATTGCCTTCGTGCTGAAGCAAACGAAGACACTAGCGTATCCCTTTACTGAAGGGGATTTTCGCAGAGTCGAGGTTTTGAGCTCAAATGGGCCAGCGAAGTCTATTCCAGTTACTTGAAACGGTAAAGATAAGCTACATCTTTCGGCAGGTAAGGGAGCCATGATTTGTGAACAGGCTGTTTGTTTGTAAATTATACAGGTTTTGCATTGCCGTATTATGCCCTTTACTCGAATCTTGAGTCTGAAAATGTAAAATTCCGTTTGCACCATTCTACACATTTGGCTGCATTCTGCGTGAAAAAGGAATTGGTGCAAATGTTCGAGATATAAACGACAAAACCGTGAGTTACCTGGTAGTATTATCGGATACCGTTCATTGTATGGAAGAGACGCTTGAGCCAATCTTCCATTTGCCCTTATAATCGAGTTTTCGTCTAGAAATGGATTCAGGGATTTTAATGAGCTCTTATTAGAAAGGGGTTTATTGTTCTTTAAACATTGGTATTCATCAGTAAAAAATTGGGTTTGAGCTAAGACAATAAGTCTTTCTTTTGCAAACTTCATTTCTGGTTGTGTTGTACTGCTTTCGATAGTTATATGAACGTCTGTACGAATTTTTCTGATACATTTATTAAAAAATCGAAAAATATAGCATACTACTCTTAGGGCCTTGCTGTATGACGAGAATCTAATTAAAACTTCATTATCTTGCACCTCTACGTGCAGAACTTGGGTTACTTCAGGGGGTTTTGTGGCTTTCAAAGGATTCTTTTTAGGCCATTCAGACGCGGGTCTAGATAGCCATGATGGCCCATGCCACCAGAGTGAATTTTGTACCAAATCCTGAGGTTTACAGCCTCTCGTTCCTATATCGGCTGGATTGTCGTGTGTAGAGACGTGTCACCATGTCGCATTGGGCACTAAACTGTGAACCTGGGAGATTCTATTTGCGACGTAGGTTTCCCATGCGGATGGAGGTTTTGAAAGCCATCCTAGAGTTATGGAAGAGTCTGTCCATAAATATATTTCTTTTGGGTCTAACTTTAACGATGTAATTACGTATTTAACTAGGTTTGCAAGCAAGACCGCTCCCGTGAGCTCTAATCGCGGAAGTGACACGGTCTGTATAGGGGCAACTTTGCTTTTAGCCACAATTAAATTCGAGAAAGTATTGTGTTTACTGTTTTCGCAACGCATGTATACTGTGGCACAGTATGCCGCTTTTGATGCGTCTGCGAACCCGTGAATTTGAACGGCATCAGTGGGTAGATATTGTAACCATCTTGAGATCGAAATTTGTTCTACTTGCGACAGATCCTGGACAAGACTGTTCCAATTTTGTAGTGACTCGTAAGACACTTCATCATCCCAATCTAGGCCTTCCAGCCATAGCTGTTGTATGAGGATTTCTGCTCTTATTACTATGGGCGTGATCCATCCTGCGGGATCAAAGAGTTTTGCTACCGATGATAGAATCTGCCGTTTGGTATTTTTTGCGGAATGTTCAAAGGGTGAGAAACTATATGAAAATGAGTCTGTTAGGGCATTCCATCTAATCCCCAGGGTTTTAGTGGAGCTGGTGTCGTGAAACCGAAGAAAATCTGAATCGTACAGATCATCTTTGGATAGATGGGATAAAAGATTCTGATTATTTGCGGTAATCTTCTTAAGAGGAAATCCCGCTGATTTTAGGGTTTCAATCAGCTGATTTTGAGCTTCTAGGGTATCTTCTACAGTATAACCTCCTGTCAAAATGTCATCGACATAGGTCTCTGTTCGCAGTATGGATGCTGCTTTAGGGTGCGTGGGTTCGGAATCATAGGCGAGTTGAAATAGGGTCCGAATTGCTAGGAAGGGAGTACAGTTCACCCCGAAAGTTACCGTCTTGAGCTGAAAATCTTGAATAGGGCCAGTCGAGTGTGGCTGGAATAAAATCCTCTGATAGGGTCTGTCATCAGGATGTATGTACTAGTATTTGGCGATACATTTTCTGTATATCGCCACTGAAAACGTATTGATATTTTCTCCAGTTGAGAATAATGGATATCAAATCGTTTTGTAGGGTGGGGCCTGTGTACAGAATGTCATTTAAAGAGAATTGGGATTTAGACTTTCTTGATGCATTAAAAACGACTCTGAGTTTCGTCGTTTTGTGTTCTGGGCGAATAACCGCGTGGTGTGGTAGATAATATGAGCCATATTTACCTTTGCAAATAATCTCGCTTGATGGACTTTCTTCCATGTGGTCAAGGGTTAAGTATTCATTTATGACTTCCTTATATTGGGTTTGTAGGCCGGGATCTTTGGCCAGTGTTTTTTCCATGGTAGAGTACTGGGCTAAGGCTATAAATCTTGATGATCCTAGAAAGATTGTTTCCGGAAATTCTTTATTGAAGGGAAGCCTAACTGTATATCTACCAGTTTCATCGCGCGTAGTGGTCTGAGTATAAAATTCTTCGCAGAACTCATCTTCTGCTGATTTTGTGCGAGCTATGGGAACTTCTTCTTGCTCCCAAAACCTTTTTAGGAGTATATTAAGTTCCGAAGTTTCCGAGGGAACCACTGTCGTCGTAAAGGTTTGCACTGTTTGGGTTTCAATTGGACCACTGAGTACCCATCCGAAAATGGTATTATACGCTGATGTCTGACCACATATATTTTTCCTTATGCCATCAATGTTTACTGAGTGCTCGTAATCATTCCCCAGAATTAGATCTATTTGAGATGCTTGATTAAAGGTAGGGTCTGCTAGATCTAAGTCGGCAAGCTCAGGGGAATGGGGTTTAACAAAAGTACAGGCTGGAAGTCTTTTCGTGACTTTTGGTAGGACTATCGCTTTTATGGGAATTCTAAGCTTGTGTCTTTTGGCATACAACACAAATTCGCATTCTTTATTTGCTGACTGTCTCTGACCACCAATGCCAATGACGTCAAAGTGCGATTTTTTGTATGGAAGTTGCAGTCTATTCCTCACTCTTTCAGTTAAAAATGTGCGCTGAGAGCCAGGATCAATTAATGCCCTGATTGTAAATAGCTCACCTCTGTGGTCTATTTCAATCAATGCTGTGCGCAACAAAACATTTTCGTTACTACTAGAGCAATGTGCCTGAACTTTACTTGAGGTTTGAGGACGTTCTTCTGCGGTATCATTTTTAACTGTTTGAGTGATATTTGTGGATAAATTTCGAGAAACTTTGGTTTGAGCATTAGGGATTTCGCTATACTGAGAACTTTCTGTTATTTGAGCTGGGTTATGAGTTTTTTGCCTCATATGCAATAACGTGTGGTGGGGTTTCTTACAGTGAAAACAAGTATGTTTACTACCGCACTGTGCTCTTAAATGGGATGTGGGTAAACAGTTATTGCAAAACTTGTTCTTAAATACATAATCAAGTCTCTGTTGTATTGTGAAAGAACGAAATTTTGGGCATGTTCTTAATGAATGACATTCATTACACAATTTGCAGGATGAGGAACTTAAACTTTCTTGAGACGCATACGCTTGTATCTTATTCGTTTGGGGCGATTTTGTTATTGTGAAGCAATCTTTTGTATTTTTTATGCTCGTAAGACGTTCTACAACTTCATACCGATCAACCAAGAATTGCGACATTTGACTCCACTTTGGTAGCTCACGGGGAGATGTGAGGGATTGTTCCCAAAGTGAAAGCGTGGTTTCTGGGAGTTTAGTGGATATTAATCTAATCAAGATAGGGTCCCAGCTACTCACTTCCACACCAAGGGTTCTAAGGGTTGCTAAGGAGTCATTTACGGATGATTGGATTCTTCTGATGGAATCACTATCCTCCTTTGTTGCTGATGGTATGTCGAACAGAATTTTGATTTGGTTGTCAACCAAAACACGCTTGTTTTCGTATCGGGTCTCTAACGCCCTCCATGCTAGTTCAAAATTGTCATGAGAAAGCGGATATCTTTGAACTATAGCACCCGCTTCACCTCTTGTCTTGTTTCGTAGGTGGTATAACTTCGTTACAGGAGTGAGCTTGGGATGATTTATGTATACCGCTGTGAACATGTCGCGGAAAGATGGCCATTGCTCATAGCTACCTTTAAAAACTTCTGTGTCACAGGGTGGGAGTTTGAGAAAATTACTAGAGGCATCTGACACTAAATTATGAGCGGTAGATTGCCGGCCCAAAGAGAATCGAGGGGAAGCTTCGTATCCCTGAGCTTGGGTTCGATCTAACTCAAACGCTTTCATAAGTTCAAGCGCTTGGGAAGTGCAATGGTAGAATGCATCTGAACATGCATCAAAATTCAATTTTGATTCTTCTTTAAATTCTTCTGCCACTATCTCGTTTTGAGCCAGCATGACTTTTTCGTAAGAAGATTCTACCCTTCGCCATCTTGAGTCTAAATCTTTCATTTTCACCTCAAGAATTGCCTCACTATGACTTTCAACCGGAGCACTGTTGAATTTTTGACAAAACTGAAGCAAGTGCTCACAGTCGAATACAAATCTTTCCTTAATGGAAGATGTGGGTGAAGAAGAGGTAGAAGTCATTTTTTTTAGGGGTTTTTAATGGACCGTAAGAAAATTATTTAAGTTTTTAAATTAAGTTGGTTGGACAAGAGAACTGCAATGTATTTTCCAAGCACACTAATGAAGAAGAGCTATTTTTCCTCTGTAGTAAATTCTATTGTGGTATCTTTTTTCCCGAGTTAAAATTTCCCAAAATAAATGTTTTATATAACTATAATAATTTAACTTCAAAAATCTTTCTCAATCGTAATATTGTAAACGCAAACTAGCAACAGAAATTTTAAGTTAATTAATTAACCAGATATAAATAGAATTTGTTTCATCCAAGAATAACGTTTTAAATCGGTAATTTTCTGCAAAAAGCATATGCAGCCTGGAATTGAATTTTGCCTGTGTGATATAATATCAAACGAATGAATTCTGTGTGATTCTCAAAAAAATTTTTTATGGGCTTCCAATAAAATACTCAGCGGTAACGCTGTTTGAGTATCGTGTTTATTTAAATTTTTGTTTCCCTTTATCTCATGTACACTAGTATTGAAAATTGTTCCTTTTTTTCTTAAATTGCACCTTAACCATTGAATTATACAAAAAAGGGGGTAAATTTATTAACCTTAAATTATGTATTTTAACTGTACTAATACTACGTTAAAATTTTAATATAGGTTTTGTAGCGTCAGTGCAAGAAATTCCAAATAAATAAATTAATTAGCCATCAAAAGATTAATAAAAAAGTCCTTCCCATCTATGACTTCGATGGATTCCCAAATTTTAAATTTATTTTAAATTAGAATACGATTCCGTGGAATCATTCAATAATTTTTCGGGATTGCACTAAAATTCACAGCGGTAACGCTGTTTGAGTATTGTTTGTACGCAATACTTTATTATAAGCACAGGGATGGAACATGGGGTTTATTCCTCAATCAATCAAATTTTCACAAATAAAATATATAATATATAGCATTTACATTAATTTATTTAATTTTAATTAAACTAAATAAACTTAAATTTTGTAAATGCAATGTTAAATTAATAAGTCCAAATACCTATTTATGTTTAATTGTGCAAACGATTTTTATTTTCTTTTTTATTATTTTTTTTTTTAATTAACTGCGCTTTCCAAATGGCAAAATTAGTTGATAATTTCGTATACAATTTTGTGTTAAAATATGATAAAGCTCGCTTAATATGAAAAATTTGCTGTTTCCTTTTTATTATGAACAACTTTTTTTTTTTTTTTTAATTTCTTCATACTATTGAAGTTTCCATATCTGACTGCAAATAATTCTTAATACTTTTCTTATTAATCAAGTGAGCGAGTCGTTTATTCTAAGAGTGACGAAAAGTTTACTTTGCTGAATTTAAGACGCTTGTTGTGTTAAGAGAACCTTAAACGACAAGAAATTACTTTTTTTCATGAAATTATGTTTTATTTCCAAATGATCCCGTGTTTGTATGTTTACGTATGTGTAATTAAGGTAGGTATATTAACAATAAAAGCAAGAAACCGAGTATGCTTAAATTTACTTTAAAAAATTACAAGTTATGACAACCATTCGTAGGTATGTAGTTGCAAATGTGTATATTTAAGCGGATTGGATGAGCTTTAAAGAGAATTAATTTAACTTGTTAAGAGACAATTGAATTTTATTCCAAATAATTCCAAAAAATTTTTTCCCGAGCTGAGTTCTCTGTAAGAATTTTACAGAAACCAACTACAAAAAAGAGCGCAATTAAATCAAGAGAGAACTATAACGTGCAACTTATGCAATTTTGGTGGTGGTTTTTTGTATTTATGTATGCATATGTGTATGATCAATATATATTTATGTAAATAAGTATGTATGTTCTTCATCCACTTTTCATGTATTAAATATTTTCAAAATTAATTGAGTAAATACCTGTCTATTTTGATATATTCGTCTAGGCAATCTCACGTATGCTATCCTCTTTATTACGATGATACATATGTAAATACACATGTATATAAAGGCCGCTTTGTGTCACTGACCTTTGATTAACGAGCCGCTATTTTCATTTCCTTTTATGTATGTACAGATGTATACTTATATGTTGTATGTCACAAATTTATGTATATAGGAGATTTTTTTTTCCTTCTTTATTTAAGCTTTTGTAATATCACACGTCTTCCCGCTTTATGATTTTATTTAATTTTTATTTAATACCGAAACCATAAATATTATTAAATTTTGTAATTCTTATTTTATGTATTTTTCTTTTTAATTAAATGCTTATTATTCGTACTCACTTATTCCTTGATCACTTTTGTACTAATATTTTGGACTAATATTTTACAGCGATTTACCTCATTATTCCTCTGTTTACTTGTTCTTTAGTTGTTGTTGCTTTTTAAAGAGACAATAGTTTTTGACGATTTTTGGAACTCAATACGACCCTGCAGTTCTGAGCTGAGTTGGAGTTTGTAAAATCCTTTTTTTTTTTTTTTTTTTTTTTTTTGTGACCACTGGATGAACCTTTGAAGGACCATGTACTGATGTGTGGGATGAACACCAGTGCTAAATAAACTTCCTCTGGACAGAGAATAGGAGATGACCGCTGAGATACACGGTGGGCTATCGAAAGGAAGGTTATTATTATAATTGCTCCAAATGAGTAATTATAATGGGGTAAATTAAGAAAAGAAAGCGAGAACAGAATTTTAGTAATATTTTCAATTCAATTTATTACAATTCTATTTCTCTTAAGCTATACATACGTTTAGGGTACAGATCAATTGTGTTAAATTGATTTATATTTTAAGTTGTGGATTTACTGCCAGTTGTTCGCACTTCCGGGTGGTTGAGACGTTGCTCGTTTCGCTGCTGGTAGATAATTGAGAGAACACTCGTTACAAGAAGAAAAGATAAGTCATGTTAGCTAGCATTTAACGAAAGTTCGTTACAAATGACTTTTGGAAAGGTTACGACGAGTATCGGCCTGGCAGTGCGTGCAACTCACAGCAAATTCACGCGAGTATTAATGGTGAGTATAATATATGAAAAACTAACAGATAAAAAATGTAATTTGTAATGCAATGTAGTTTAGAAAAAATGATAAAATCACATTTTGTACGGTAAGTTTGGTTATTATTAAGAAAATTTAAAATTTTATATAATATGTACAAATGTAATTTGTACAATTTGAAAAGGCTAGAGTTGCACCCAAGTCCACTAGCTCGAAATATTTTAAATGATAGCGGCCACTCTCGCTTAAGGAGAAGAGACACTGCAGAACTTATCCAATTAGATGAGCGATAAACACCTATATTAGTGAACAGAACCCGTGATGAAGAAAATTTTTGTCTGACACTGGCAGGACATAAAATAATATAATAAACACCTATATATGTGAACAGAATAAAATAAAGCATTAGGATAAGATTTGATTAATTATTGTTAGTTTGTATTTTATATAGGAAGATTCAATAAATAAATAATGAAAAAAAAGGTAAAATCAGCGATAGAAAATGTCAACATTAAAAAATCTCCCGGTCCTGACCGGATCACAGGCTCAATGATAAGAAACTTACCTACGTCTGCTTCAAGAATCTTGCTGCTCATCTTTAATGGGATATTACGAGTTGTCTACTTCCCATCCTCTTGGAAGACCTCTACAATTGTTATAATCCCTAAGCCAGGAAACGACGCTAGTCAAATTACGTCGCACAGACCAATCAGCCTACTATCAACATTATTAAAGCTATTCGAAAAATATTCTTTTTAAGTATAACTCCCTATCTTACTGAACACGCAATTATTCCGGACCATCAGTTCGGATTCCGAGCAAGGCATGGTACAATCGAACAAGTGCAAAGAATTGTTACCCAAATTAGATCAGCGTTTGAGAGAAAGGAATATTGCTCAGCACTGTTTATAGACATTTCCCAAGCATTCGACAAAGTTTGGCATGCCGGGCTGATCGTTAAAATAACACGAACGCTTCCACAAAACACTCACAAACTCCTTGAGAGCTATTTAACTGGCAGAACTTTTATGGTAAGATCAAAAAACCAAAACTCCCCCACCAATCCTTGAGAGATATTTAACTGGCAGAACATTCATGGTAAGACCAAAAAACCAATACTCCCCCACCAAGAAAATATCTGCTGGTGTCCCTCAAGGCAGCATATTAGGACCGTTACTGTATATAATATATACAGCTGATATGCCAACAAGCCCGAGCACACATACTTCTACGTTTGCAGACGACACAGCATTTATTAGTGTTAATCAGGACCCAAAAGTTGCATCGCAGCACTTACAGTCCCACATCAATGAACTAGAAGCCTGGCTAGAAAAATGGAAAATAAAGGTTAACCCGGCTAAATGTGCTCACTTAACTTTCACGCTCAGAAGACAAACGTGCCCTCCTGTTAAAATAAATAACATCACTGTTCCGGTAGGAAGCCAAGTTAAATACTTGGGAATTCATATAGATAGACGCCTGACCTGGTCTCGTCATATTGAAGCGAAAATAACGGCTATGAAACTTAAAGCAGCTCAACTACATCGGCTAATCGGTCGAAACTCAAACTTATCCTTAGACAACAAAGTTCTCTTATAAATGTCTACCATAAAATCAATATAGACATATGGCATCCAATGTCTAGGATATTACGGCAAATTGTCTGCGCCCCATGGTATATACGTAATGACATTAGCCATAGAGATCTTAACATCGCTACCATCCAGGAAGAAATTAAATAGTATTCATTCAAATACATAGATAAACTAATGGCCCATCCCAACTACCTCGATCGGGATCTAATAAAGTTCCAAGGTCACCGGAGGCGGAAAAGATCCGACACTTTGAGCCTAGTAGGCTGTTTTGACACTTGAATCCAATTAATTAGCGGTTACATTGGTAACGGCTAACAAATACAAATAAGAATTAGGATTAAGCTTTGAATACATATTGTAATTTTCTACAAGAAAGATTCAAGAAAAAAAAAAAAACTTACATTTTGGTTAACCAGCCAACAAAAAATTTAAAAAAACAAAACACACACAGGCTATTGTGCTGCCCAGCGGGAAAAATCGTCAGCGCTTTTACTTTTCAGACCTAAAAGAAGGTTAACAACTGCATTTTTAATAACCTTTTACTTCTTCCATAAGTGGGGATATTCAAAATATTTTTTTTCTCACCCTCATGAGGATGAAAAAGCAGCAACATTTTTTAATTTTCACGGTCGCTCATGACTGAAAAATGAGTGAACATTTCGGTACTCTGGTATTAATGCATGTTGATTTTTACACTCGCTAGTTCTCTAAGTATGAATACAAACCAACCACAAATTGTGTGCAAAATTTCAGTGAAATGATAAGCGTAATCAGGACTGACAGGTACTTTTTTCGTCCTCCCCAAATTTAAAAGAAATTTCTAAAATATCCCCAATAAAAGAAAAAAATCTCCAAAACATGCCCCTGTAAAAATACACAATTTTTAGCGGATAATTTAAATATTAATCTAAGTCTTACTTGTACTGTGTTTAACAAGAGATCATTTTTATCATAAAGAATTACGTTGTAGTTGTATTTTAAATATAAATGTAGATACAGTCTAACTTTGCTATATTGAATCTGCATGGGAACATAAAATCACTTACAGCTGTATTCATAATGAAAATTTGGCATAAAGTTAGCAAAAAGTTTATTCATAATACACTAACCAAACTCTGGCCAACGTTTTGCTAAACTCTTGTTAACGAGCAGCCAAACGTTTACCAACTTGTGAAAAACATCCGTTAATTGGCAAACATTTTTGTTCGTTTTTTAATTAATTGTTTTTTTTTTTAAATTTACTGTCTTTTACTTATTTATTTAATTTAAACATTTTTAAAATGTTTATATGTGAAGGGAAAAACAAAAACAGGAAAAAATAACAAATTCAGCGATGACTAATGCAAAACGTGTTGCATTTTTGAGTAATATAACGTGGCATCATAATAATTCATAGTTGATTTATTAAAAGTTGGCAGATGGAGAAAAGTTCGTGTTGAATTAACTCTGTGCCAACAAGCTGCTAAGCTTAATCGGCATTCTAGTTAGCAGCTCGTTGTACGTAGTGTACAAACTGTGGCTAACTTTTTGTTATGAATACGGCTGTTAGTTTTTAAGAAACTACACTACCACGGGCAGCGGCTACTCATTTGAGTAATGCTTTATTAATTTCCCTAAAGTCTTTTGCGTTTACTGGTAAATTGCTTGCATTCTACATTTCAAGAATTTAGGTTGATTTAGCCGACCGTTCATGTAATTCAATGAAATGTTTAGGTAGCCGCATAAGTAAGCCCCCCCCCCCCCAAAGATTTGGGGCCAGGGTGTATTTTTGCAAAAAAGTGATAATTTTCTCAGGCTCATATCTGGCAAACAGTTCGGAACTTGATTTACCATCCGAGTCAAAGTTGTAGATCTTGCCATAAAGAACAAAAATTGTGAACATATAAAATCAAAAAAAACTTTATCTTTAAGATCAAAATCGCAAAAAACTTTAAAAAATTAGATTTTTTTACCTTTTTCCCCCTGTTCAGGTCCATAGGTAGTAAACCGTTCAAAATTCAAGGAAACAATCAACTACAAAAATGTACCCTTACCTTTACTTCAACAAGAAGTAAACGAAATTTTTGAGAAGTGGCTTTAATTTCTCCACGAAGAGTACGTTCCAGAAGGAACACCCGTGGAAGAACCACCAACCTACACACCCACACCAAAGTCTGCTGGCCCTAAACCAATTACTATAGAGCAGTATTAGGCTAGACAACAAGATAACAAACAACAATTGCAAACCTTCAAAAACCAAACATCTATTAAAAAGAAGAAAGGAGGAAAGAAGCTAACATTTCAAAAAGCCTGCAAGGACCTGCAGCGAATAATAGGCATCAGTGAGGGAAGACAAAAGCAACGATTGATAAAGCAACTAATAGAACTCAGAAAGGCCGGTTGGAGAAACCACTAAATATCAACCACCAAAAATAATAAAATTTCTAGGATTTTACACATTTTGTATAAATTTATATATTGTAACATTAAATTGTACTTTAAAGATTTTATATATATATTGTTCTTAAAATGTATAGAAATAAGATAAAGCCCAAGAAGATTTTGATATAGGTAATGAATCCAGAACTACACATTTTTCAGAGAACAGAGGAAGATAGATTAGAATATACTTTAGAACAAATTAAAATGGGTATCGCAGATGCGAAAGTAGAGGGTTACGCGATTGCCAACGCTACAAATACAAATAAAATAACAAAAGACCAGGAAATAATAATAATTCTATTAGTAATTTTCGTAAAGCAGTCATATTCAAGTTTCTTCAACAGTATATAAAAAAACAGGTTGTAAGAAACTCTGTACAAAATGCATGAATAATAAAACAATAATTTAAATAAAGAAAATATAAAAGAAGAAAACTGTTTTTCATGCTACAGAGATAAATGGAGACTTAGAACGATTAATTGTTAACGCTAGGAGATCAATAACAAAAAAATATACAAAAAAAACTAAAGTCAATAGAACAGTTAAGTCAAAAATTCGAAAAACTTGTAGGACATTTAGCAAATCCTTTAAGAGACGAAAAGATTATTCAATTTAGAGACATGAGAGAAACAGCAATTCAGCTATTGACACAACATAAAGAAAAGTTGAAAATAGAGGAAAGGTTGAAAATCATAAAATCATGTCGAACTTTGACAGTAAAAAGGCTTCGGAAACAATACCAGTCATTGACGGAAAGCCTAAACATGTTGATATTTTCCTTTCAATGATAGAAATAGTTCATTCTGAGCTAAATGAGAATGATAAAATATGTATTGGCAATAAAATTAGTAGACAAAGTCTGGGACATTTTGATTTTACAAAATACGCCTGAAACTTTCGAGGAATTGAAGACAGTTTTGGCAAAGCAATTCAAATCGACAAGAAATTCAAGCAGCATACATTATGAATTAAGGAATACAAAACAAAAAGGAAATGTACTTAATTACAAAGAACGGATTAGCACTTTAATAGCGGACTTGAAATTGGTACAAATTTCAGAGCTGTAGGACAGTTCAAATCAAGTAGCTCGATCTACGATTAAGACTATGAATGAAAAACCAGCTTCAGAAATTTTTCAAGAAGGTTTATATAAAGATAAAAGAACAGCTGTAATAGCCGCACAACCAAAGACCTTGGCACAAGCCTTTGATATTGCAAGTACACAGGCAAGATCACTACAACTATCATACATTTACAACATTACAAATAAATAATAACCGACAGAACTATTACAATAACAAAAATAGAAACAATTCAGGTTTTAGAAATAGCAGAGATACAAATTATCCCAATCCACAGATAGATAGAAACTTCAACAGTAACAACAAAATAAACTTTAACAACAATAACAGAAATTATAACAATAGCAACAGAAACTATAACAGTAGCAACAGAAATCATAACACCAATAACAGAAACTACCACAATACCAGACACTATAACAACAACAATAACTACAATAGCTATAACAACAACAGAGATAATAGATGCAATAATAGAACAAGAGGAAGAGGTTACTCCAATGTTCATACTATACAACAACAGGGAAACGTACAAACCCTGGAGACTCATTACGAATCTCCGAACAGGGAAAACTAAGTGTATATACACTAAATATTGGAACATCGAATTTTCTTTTCCTATCAATAAAAAACATCAACTATCAATAAACATTTTTAATAGACACAGGCTCAAAGATATCAGTCTGCAAAGAAAATGTAATATACAACTAATACAAGAATACTGACAACATTTGCCGATTAAGTGGTATTACAAATGACTTTAAAGAAACGTTAGGAACCACTGATTTAAAAATAATACTAGGAGAGCAAATATTAACACACAGATTTCAATTAGTAGAAGAAGAATTTCCAATCGTAACTGATGGAATTTTAGGCATAGATTTTTTCTGTAAATACAGTTGTCAGATTAACTATGAGACACTGACTTTAATTACTTGTATAGATGGAGAGCAAATAACAATCCCAATAGAGATTAACACAATAATGGCCAATAAACTTATGTTAACCCCTAACAGCATTTTCAACACCAAACGGTCACTTTCAATATACAAGATTACCATTTGGTTTAAAAATATCATCTAACAGTTTCCAAAGAATGTTGACAATCGCATTATCTGGTTTAGAGTCAGAAGCATTTTTATACGTTGATGACGTAATTATTTTTGGATGCAGTTTGAAGCACCATAATGAGAACCTCATAAGAGTGTTAGGAAGACTAAAACAATACAATTCGAAGCTGAATCCAGCAAAATGTTGTTTCCTGAAACCAGAAGTTTTGTATTTGGGACATTTGATTACAAAGAATGGTATAAAATCCGACCCGACAAAATAATTGAACAATATCCTGTGGTGCGATTCACTAACTTTAAACGATCCGACAATCGTGATGTTTGTCGACATAAATATTCGCTTGCAGTAACGATACACTGAAAAAATTATTTTTCCAATTCAAACAAAAAATTTGAAGAATCAAACAATTTTTTGTCTGAAATCAGTCCTATAAACAAATTCGCATATTCAAACAATTTATTTTTATTTTGCTTATTGAAAAAAAACACTGATATTTTCAAACAAATAATTTAACTGAATCAAACAAAAAGTTTACTGAAATTCATATACTAAATTTCAAAATCAAAAAAAAAAGGTTTTTGCACAAGCAATGATGCGCAGACAAGCAGGCACTGTATTAGAAGATGATGGCAGAGAGAGCAGAGCGGCCGGCTGGCTTTGAGACACATTTTTTTGTTGGAATAATTTTTGAACGAAGTCTTTTTTATACACACAATGTTTTTCGTCATCACTCACTGTTGCCGTATCCTTTCCTTTGCTAATGAAGAAGAAATGTAACCCAAAAACGGCGACAGACCGACTCGATATGTTTTTCGTCATCATTATATTTTTGCATTTGATGTATTTAAGCAAACAGTTTGAAAAAATTGAATACGGGATTTTGGTTTTTTTTTAACCAACTTTAACCAACCAAAAATTTATTTTGTTTCTTATAATGTTGTTGTTGTTGTTTCTGTTGTTAAAAAAGAGTGAAACGTTTTTTACCAGTTATTGCTTTCGTTGTTTTTTTTACTACAAACCTCGTCACGTTATTTTATCATTTTTCTTATTGCTGTACTTTTTTAAAGCGTCCAAAAATAGACTGCATGTGTTTTTTGTTGTAGTTCTGTTATTTCACATAAAGGAGTGTTGCTTACGATCAAATAAAAAAATGCAAAAAGACGACAACATTAAAAAGCGTTAAATATTTCATACAAAATTATGAAAACTTGAAACCAATAACGCGTGTATTATATTTTTGAATGGTTGTCAACATTTTTGTTGGTTAAATAAAAATCAAACAAAAATTTTAATTGAATCAGTAAAAAAATTTGTAGAAATTAAAAAAATGTTCAAACAAGCGTTTGTTTGAAAATAATTCGGCAATAATTTTTTCTGTGTAGTGTGATTCTGTAACTTTTTTTAACGATAGTAAACAGCTGTTTTTTGTAACATCTCTGTCTTAAAAATGTTAAATAAAAAACGAAAAGCACAAAAGAGAATAAAATAAAAACAAATGAAATTGTTCTTAACCCCCTGTGTTACACATGTTTTTGCATTCAAAATGCATTGAAAAAGGTCTGGCCAGACTCATGAGTAAGACGAGAGGTTAATTTATGGTTTTTGTATTTTTTTTGTGAATTTTACATTTAGAATTTTGTTTTTGTTCTTAAGATGCTTTTTTTGTAAATTTTAAATTTATGATTTTGTTTTTGTTCATACATATACATATGAATATATCTTTGTATGTATGTAAGCAATTTTAAACATAAATAGCCTGTCCGTCGATTTCGAACGTTAACGTTCGCATAGAAAATTATATTCAAAACAAAAACAAAATTCGAAAATTTGTTTTTGTTTTGAATGTAATTTTCTATGCGAACGTTAACGTTCGAAATCGACGAACAGGCTGAAAATCATTTTATCGATTAAATAAGCACAACCTAAATTATTGTCGCTAAAATAACGATAAAAAAATTGCTTAATACCATGTTCACACGGACAGCAATATTCGTGTTTCGCTCTCTTATTCCTGTTTCGCGCCCCAAACATGAATGAAACGACTTGTTTCCCCATACAAAATTTTGTGAGCGAAACAGGTCGTTTCATTTTGAAACAGGCTGCGAAACAGGAAAAATGTACTATCATCTCCAATTTTGATAACATTTATCGTTAGTTTATCTGAAATAGCTCTCAAAAAAAAATCAAAACAAAGAAAAAACAAAATAAAAATTGATATTTAATTAAATAAACTGATAATTATAACAAAATAATATTAATAAAAGTGTTAAATAATATATGTTTAAGTTTTATTTACTTTTTTTTATCTATTTTAAAAAAAATCACACTAACAACACAAAAAAAAATGTCAAAATGAAACAGGAATGAATCGTATGCACAGCATGTTTGGCAAACTAGTTTCAAAGAGCGAAACGAGTGGTTTATAACGTCGTATGAACATAGCATAAAGTAACGCCTGATTTCAAACGACAGCGAATATCGTTAAAAATTTTACAGAATAGCATATTCGATAAATTTTCGTTATATTTATTTTAACGATTCGATTATCGTTATAAAAGTTAGTGAATCGCACTACTGTTCCAAAAAACGCAGACGGCGTTATACTATGTTTCCACTATGAGCAAAACAACTTGTTTTGAGCAAAACTTGTTAAAGTGTTTCCATTATGTAAAACTGGTTTTGGTTTTAGAATTTTCGAAATCAATTTGACATTTATGTTGTAAACAAATATGAAAGCCAAAAAAAATATGTGTTGAAAAAAAAATATTTTTCTTTAACATGAAATTTTCTTGTTTGTTTTTTAATACACAGACATACATAAATGTACGCACATAATTTACTACCTTTTTATTATATTATTTTATTATATTAACGCTGCAAACAAATAAATCAGCTGGAGAGATGCATAAGCCTGTTGAAAAAGTCTTGATATTTTGGTAAATATGTCCATTTTTTCGAAATTGTCAATCACCAATAATGGATAACCCAGAGTTGTATTCATGATTTTCGACATGTTTTGGAGCAAAACTAGTTTTTGTTTGAGTTTTCGAACATGAAAAATGTATAGGAAAACAAGTAGCAAAACACTTGTTTTGCTGCAAAAATAGTTTTGTGGCCCAAAACATGTAAGTGGAAACGTACTATTAGACGGTTTATAGACTTCTGCAATTATTACAGAAGATTCATTCCAAACTTCGCCAAAACGGCAACTTGCTTAAATAATTTATAAAAAAAAGGTACCTTTCAATTGGCCAGAAAATTTCCAAACCATTTGAGACTTTAAGAGACAAATTAAAAAACCCGCCTATACTACAATATCCGAACTTTAACGAATCATTCATTCTAACCACAGACGCATCAAACGTAGCGCTAGGAGCAGTCCTTTCACAGGGTGAAATTGGTAATGATTTACCCATATCTTATGCAAGCAGAACGCTACACAAACATGAAAAGAACAAATCAGTAATTGAAAGGAATTATTAGGTATTCATTGGGAAATACAATTCTTTAGACCAGTGATAACCAAGCCCCGAACTAAGAAAGCCCCGAACGCACGCAGACAAAGATATTATGTGCTTGTGTGCGGTCGCAGAGACTGATGATAGTCTGATGTTTTGAAACGAACAAAGTTGTAATATACATGTGAATTGCCGACCGTGTCTGTGTGAAAAATACGATTATTGACTGGCTCGCGAGTCTATGGAGTGGTTATCACTGCTTTAGACCATATCTATATGGTAGAAAATTTACCGGAGTCACAGACCATAGACCTCTAATTGCTTTATTTACCCATAAAAACCCATCTTCAAAATTAACCAGAATTAGACTAGAACCTTCAGATTATGACTTTGATATAAAATATAACAAACGCAGACGCTCTATCACGCATGGACATAAATTCACAAATATTAAGAGATATTGATAAAAAAGAAAACCTTGGTAATAACACGAAGTATGAAAAATAAAAGTAGTAATGAAAAGAAAGATAAAATTGATAAAAAGAATAGTAAAGAGAGCGTTCATAAATAAGAAAATATTATAAAAGACTGCATATGTATCTCAAAAGGAGACTGATCACCTCCAGATGTGGGAATGTACGTCAATAAATAATATTAAGGGTGCCCAAAAGATTGAATTTATATATGATAATAAACTGCAGCAAGAATTGAATGAGAAAAATGATAAAATAACGCACATAATATGCACTAAAAGCGAAAATCCTATGTTTTCAGAAACATTTTTTGAGAAACTTTTATTGAGATTAAAGAAATTGAAACTTAAAAAGTACGTACTATACGATAACGATGAAATATTTAAATATATAACGACGGAAGAATTGAAAGAAAGATATATAACAATATAAAGAAAAATTACATAGAAATAATTATATACAAAATGCCAAAAGAAATGAAAGATAATATATCACAATATAGATTAATAGAAGAATTTCATGACTCACCACATGGTGGAAACTTTGGAATTAGGAAAACACTTTCCAAATTAAAACAAAGATATATATGGAAAATATGAACAAATGGTAAAGAAATACATAACAACATGTGATTCATGCCAAAGGCATAAACAAATAAAAAATACAAAAGAACCATTTACTATAACAGATACACCATCACACGGCTTTGATACTATTGTAATTGATACTATTGTAATGGGCACAGTTGACCATATGGACAATTTAGATACATACTTACTATGCAGTGTGAACTGACAAAATATGTTATTGCTTGTCCGATTGAATGAAAAGATGCCAAAACAGTCCCAAATCTTTAATAGAACATATAGTCCTAAAAATGGTTAATTTAACATTCTCAAAGCAGACAAAGGAACCGAGTTTACCAATGATGGGTGCTGAAGAAAAACGGC
Organism: Pollenia angustigena; assembly: GCA_930367215.1. NCBI lineage: Eukaryota > Metazoa > Arthropoda > Insecta > Diptera > Polleniidae > Pollenia > Pollenia angustigena. The sequence continues at coordinate 132,067,545 of OV884056.1, read as the reverse complement.
TGCAGAGCTTAGCAAATACTGAAAACTAGTTTTTTTCCTTTATTAAATAATAAAAATACCACAATATGCCCGTAGTTTTTTGTTTCCACCGGACTAATTACAACTTATTCCTGACAATTGGTGCACTGAGTGGAACCCTTGCGTTTTAATGGCTCCTCTACTGTTATTCTCTTACTTAGGAGGTATCTCAAGTTGTAAATAGGATGAACCAAATTTTTTGATTTTAGAAGCGATGAATCGAAAGCTTTCTCGATACGGTGCATTGGTTGAGGAACTTTGTTCCTGTTCAAAATATTGTGAACAGATCTCACCTCATACCCTTCAAACTCTAAGGCAGATCTTATTTCCTCTGTGGGAACGGAACTATCTATACCTTTTATGACGACAGTCAAACCCTTAGCACTTTTTAGTTGATACGTATAGTAACTTTTCTTTCCTGCATCGAGGTGTTTTAAGATGATACGAAAGTTCATTTCAGTATGGTTTGGATCTTGGTCTCTTGGATTTGTCCTCGTCGTATTGAAACGACATAAAAATTGTTTTTGTCCACAAGTTCGGACAACATGTTTACTATAGTATTAGATGTTTGTTAGGACTAGCCTTTCTCTTGGTTATAGTGATATATCTATCCATACCAGTTTGCAATTTTGTATTTTTTGGCACAGCTCCAGTGGTTATTAATGCCAAACCTGTTTGCAATTTTGTATTTTTTGGCACAGCTCCAGTGGTTATTAATGCCAAACGGGGTGTAGAAGGTTCTTCGTTGGTATTTTTCTTATCAAAGGATTTCATGCTCTGTACTGTATTTGCGGGTTGTTTAGCACACTTGTTCAGGTGGGAGATCAGATGTTCTGCCAGTTATTTTTGCACTTAGAAAGTTCCTATTATACTCTGGGTCACGAGTGTTTTCATTGCTGACGATTGGAGAGTTAATAACTATGTACGCATTTCTATTGGTTGAGCTGGGCCTGCTCTCTTTGTTGGGACTATTTGTGAGGCTCATTCACGAAATTGCTACAGCCCTCCTTTTTGTTGATATTTATTTTTTTTCTGTGCTTATAATTTAATAACACTATTCCCTGTGACTATTTAAAATAATATTATTCTCCGCACCTATTACGAATAATAAAACTTGGTTCGGCTTTAATTTGTTTTGTTTGGTTTTTGCACAAAAGATATCACTGAAAAACATCCGCACTCATCAAGAGCTGATGGCAGAAAATGTCTCTCAAATGTATTTAAGAAAACAAAATAAAAAACATTTGATTCCGTACGGAATGTGCGATTAGATTCGCACCTTGCTTAAGCAAATGACAGTTTCATTAAACTTATCAAAAAGTTTCCTTAAATTAAATATAGGTTGCCTCATAAAACTTACATGTATTCGCGCATTCGCTTAAGCCAACTTAAGCACATTGTCTTTTTGAATGTTTTATATTTGAATAAATGTTGTGTACTTTGAGTAAAGGCAAACGAGAGAGTTATTCAAAGCAGACCTCTACTATGTACGAGGCAAAAAGTAAATTTTAGTTAGGTGATTTCTGATAAATAATAAGAAGAAGGAAAGAGAAGTCCATTAAAGAGTATTATTGATAGCAGCCTCCGTATTCAGTAAACGAAAATGTTGGACAAAGAAGTACTTCTCCAAAAAAGATATTATGTATTAGAATTTTATAAAGGATTAACACAAAATATAAACAGTCTATATTACACCACTTTATAAAGATGTTTAAAAAGGCAATAGTTCTAAAAATGTAGAATATGTCTTCAAGGATATTGATGACGGGCCACTTGGAAGAATGCAATCCTAGCAAAAAACATCAGATTATTTTAAATAATCTTGGAAAAAAATATTTATTTTTTATTACATATAAACTGTTTATAAAATGCAGAAATTTTCTGGTCTCATACAGATTCATTATACAGAAGTCCGACTGTATTTAAATTGTATTAAAAAGGATATACATACATACATATACTATCAAAAAAATGGCAGTCTGCCATTTATTCTAGGAAATTCTTAGCGTTTGTGAGTGCAATGGGCTAGGCTGCAAAATCTAACAGATCTATGTGGAAGAAGCTGATAGTCATACTTAATATAGGTTTTGAAATACATACATGTGTATATGAATTCGCTTTTTATTAATTTTACAGCACTTTTCTTATTCTTTCTTATGCAATAATTTCAGTTTGATCACTAATTCTACTAACACCCTCGGTGGTAACAGTTAACCACATAGTATGAAACAGAATAAACAGTCTTGACGTTTAAAAAAATTAATGTGTTCTTAAAACAACAACACAAGCAACTTCGCAAAAAATAAAGCATGTTGCCCGTTTAGTTTCTTAAGCATTACAAACAATATGTTGTTAGTAAAAATATTTGAAAAACAAGATAAACAAAAGCGCCTATCCGCTTTGTTTTTATTTTTAAAAGTCTAGTATAACATAAGAATGATTTCTACATACTTTGAACATTCTCACTATAACATTTCTTAAGATATGCGATATTAAACATTTTATTTCAATTATTTATTTTTTTTTTTTTTTTAATGTATTTTTTATTATTTAATCTTTCTTATCGAAATTTACAATATGTATTCAAATCTTAATTCTGCTTGTTGTTTATTAGTTGTAACTAGGGATGTCAATCGGGATTGATTTTAGAAAATCCCGGGATTCGGGAATTTTTTGGGATTGTTTCTAAATAAACAACACTTTTTTTTATTTATTTATGAATTTTCAAAACAACATATATTTTTAAAAAAGAAAAATAAGAATTATAAAAATAAAAAATACAACCGAAATATAATTTTTAATAATTTTTTTTTTGTATAAAAAGTATAAGTATAAAAATCCAATCAAAAGGAACATTTTTGTACGCAAAAGTTGATATATTAAAAATCCCGGGATTCGGGATTTCCCATTTGGCATCCCTAGTTGTCACCAATGTAACCACTAACTGCTGTATTCAATTTTTAAAAATGTCTTATAGTCAGGCTCAAAGTATCGGTTCCTTTTAGCCTCTGGTTACCTTCGAACTGAAGCAGACCCCGAGCGAGGTATTTAGGGTGGGCCATTAGTTTAACTGTAGCTTATTGAATATTTTTTAATTTCCTCCTGGATAGTTGGGACGTTGAGATCTCTGTGGATAATACGTATACACAATGGGGCGCAAACAATTTGTCGTAATATTCTAGACTGTCTTCTTTGAAGCTTTTGGATGTTAGATGCGCATGCAGAACTCCATAATTGGATGACATATGTCCATATTGGTTTTATGATGGTCTTGTATAAGACAATTTTGTTGTCTAAAGACAAGTTTGAGTTTCGACCGAGAAGCCAATGTTGTTGAGCTGCTTTAAGTTTCATAGCCGTTATTTTCGCTTCAATATGACGAGACCAGGTCAAGCGTCTATCTATATGAATTCCCAAGTATCCAATTAAAATTTTTATCATTTTTCGAAGCACTAATGGTACATCTAAAAAAATAAGCGCACAATTATGCGCTACGCAATAAGACATACAGAAATGCAGTAAAAAGTGAAAGAACTCTCAACAACATTTATAAAAAAAATTGCATTTCAAGTGCTACGGAATGCCCTTACTACGAAGCAGGTTTGTAAGGGAGAATACTAAAAAATAACTGTATCAAAACATTCAGTGTGTAAAGCTGATCGTTATATCCAACAATTTTTATATGCGCTGAATAATGCGCTTTATGTGTCAAAAATGTATTGCTTCAAAGTGAGAACTCACCATATAAAATTCATGTCTTCCGTAGGCGCAATGGTAAGCGAAACGTTTATGTTTCTCCCTTACAAACCTGCTTCGTTGGAAGCTCCATTTTTTATTGGGTACTTAATATGGTTTTCTACCGGAACAGTGATGCTATTTATTGTTAGATAGCTCTACAGAAGCTTGTGAGTGAGTGTTTTTTTGATGAGTAGCCCATCATGCCAAACTTTGTCAAATGCTTGGGAAATGCCTATAAACAGGGCTGAGCAGTATTGCGTTTTCTCAAACGCCGATTTAATTAGGGTGACAATTCTATGCCTTTGTTCTATTGTACCATGTTTCGCTCTGAATCCGAACTGGTGATCCGGAATGATGTCGTGTTCATTTAGATAAGGAGTTATACTTAAAACGAATATTTTTTCGAAAAGCTTCGATAAGATTGATAATAAGATACTCGGTCTGTACGACGCAACCTGGCTAGCATTTTTTCCTGGCTTGGGAATCATAACAATTAAAGACCTCTTCCATGAGGATGGGAAGTATCTGACTCTTAATATGGCGTTAAAAATGAGCACCAAGATTCTAGAAGCAGACGATGGTAAGTTTCTTATCATTGACCCTGTGATGCGGTTAAGTCCGGGAGATTTTCTAATATTCACTTTTTGTATTGCAGATTTTACATGAGTTATGTTAAATTTTATTGGATGGTTAACCTTATCAGGAATAATTGGACGACAGGAACAAGTATGTGCATCATGGGGCGTGAAAACTTTCTCAAGGTGGCCCGCGAAGGCGTTTAATTTTTCATTTGTGGTTTTGGCCCATAGGCCACTTCATATGCCGTACAGCCTTCCATAAGCTATAATTCGAGTTTTTTGTGGCATCTAGGCATTTTAAATAGCCTTCTACTGCAGACTCGTGGTTCTGTCTCATTTTGTTGCGAAGAGTAGTCAGGCATAATTGTAGTTGGGCCTTAGTGGTTGAGGAACGACTGTTTTGCCACTGTCTTCTTAACTACATTTTTCTTCTGATAACAGTCTCTATATCTGTCGATGTATTGTAAGGAGCACGTTTAATTGTCCGCTTAATTGGGGTTGCATTTCTTGCTGCAGAATCCAAGGCTTCTGTTAATCGGTCGACAGCTATTTGGATGTCAGATGAATTTTTTTAGGGAAATGCACTGTGATAGATGAGAGCTCACATACACTTTATACTTTAACCAATTTGTGTTTCTGTTTGGATAGGAAATAAATTTTGCAGCTGCGGCGTCAGAGTTGCCTTTTAAAATGAGGATTGAATGTGAATGATCAGACGATCCCAGCGGTAAATAATGAAAGGACCGCAAGCGGCAGGCCTTTTTGAAGGCCTCTGTACTCCTTTCTAAAAGATTCGCTTCGCATGATATCCTGCCTTCAGAAATATGCCTTCTAGAAGGCATAAACTTCTTTTTAAAAGACCTTCTGAAATATTCAGTGCACATTCGCTACTCCCTTCTTTGAGAAGGGAGAAAGGAAGGTGTTCAGTTTTATTTACTTTTTATTTTTAGTGACCTTCCTTACTCCCTTTTTTGGGAAGGGATCGAAGTTGTTTTTAAAGGAAGTGTGGAAGGCCTTGCGCCCAATAACAACCTGTGTAAAAAATAAATAAGTATGGAATGCGGCGAGAAGGGCTTCTGACTGCTTGTGACTGCTAAATAAGGCCTTCTATTAGGCCTCTTTACTCATTCTAGTTACCGCTGGGATTGATCATAGAAGGAACTAACTAGTACCTGATTGCGCTTGATGTCTTTAATAACAGCAAAGTCAATAAGGTATGGTAGCTTGTTGAAGTCGGTTGGCCAATATGTAGGCTCTTCACTCGATACGACATCAAAATTATTTGCAGTTATATTGGAGAATAGCTGATTACCTCTAGGAACAATAAGTCTGGAGCCCCAATATGTATGTTTAACGTTGTAATCGCCAGCAGCAATGAATTTCTGGCCCAATGTGGAGAAGAAGTTGAGAAATTTATCGTGTACAATTTTGTGCCTCGGGGGACAATAAACGGATGACAACGTAAGTTTGAAATCAATAAGCTTTATAGATGTGGCCTGAATAAAATCTTCTTCGAACTCTGGTAACGGTAAGTGTCTGATGTGTTTGTGCACAATTATGGCTGTGCCACCACAAGCCCGTCCGCTGGGATGTTTTGTGTCATACGTAAGGTACCCATTTACCCTTAAGCAGTTTTTATGAGTAATGTGTGTTTCAGAGACAAGAAGTACTTCGATTTCATGCCTATGAAGAAAGTTGCTTTGCGTTTGAAGTACTCGGGGGATTTTTCGCATTAGGGTTTCCTTTTAAGACTTGGGCATATGATTGGTTTTGTTTGTTTGTGTAGTACTAGCAATAGAGCCAGCGGCTTGGCTGGGCGCATATGACGGAACATATTGGGAGTGAGTATATTTTTGAACTAAAGCAGGTTTTTTTAAATGCAAGGTTGTAAAATCACCCCTATAGTTTGCCGTGTGATTTTCGCCACAGTTGCTGCATTTCTTTATATTCGCTTGAGCTTTAAAACGATTACATTCGGCGGTTTTATAATCGTCTCTACAAACCTCACATACGTGAGGCAATTTACAATTTGGTTTTGTATGCCCATATTCCTGACAGTTTGTGCATTGGGGTGGACCCTTTTGTTTTAATGGCTCCTCAACAGTAATTCTTCTGCTGAGTAGGTAACGCAAGTTGTATATGGGATGGTGCATTGGTTGAGGAACTTTATTCCTGTTCAAAATGTTATGAACAGATTTTACCTCATACCCCTCTAGCTCTATGGCAGATTTTATTTCGTCTGTAGGACCAGAACTATGTATGCCTTTTATGACAACAATCAAACCCTTAGCACTTTTTAATTGATATGTATAGTAACTTTTATTTTCTGCGTCCAGGTGTCTTGATATAATACGGAAGTTCGTTTCTGTACTGGCTTGAATTTTGGTATCTTGAAATTGCCCGCGTCGTATAGAAACTAGTGCTGGGAAACTATCGATAGACTATCGATATTATCGATAGTCTTAAAATATCGAAAATATCAATAGACAAAATTTCAATATCGATATTTTATTTAAAATACAGCTATGAAGACATCTAACAGCAGCTATACACACATATTTTTTTGCCGCAAATATTAACTTGTTTTTATTAATTCGCGCTGAATTACAGAAATGAATACAAACAACAAGAATGGCAAGTGGTATGGATTGCTTAGTAGTGCTTTTTACTGCTAATTAAAGGCCTTTAAGTCGAAATTTGTACATGTTTATTAGGGACTGAAATGTCAAATATTTTTGTAATTGCAATTGCAATTGCGAGCATGGAAAAAACCATGAACCACCATTAGAGGAAAAGTCCGCTAGATTGATTACCTTTTTGGGTTTAGAATTTAGAAAATTTTTTAAAGTTGCAATGGAATATCTTATAGTCCCTGTTAATTCTGTTCTTTCAGAAAGGTACTTATGCATTTTTAAAAAACTGCCATCTAAAATAACGTCCGTATATACAAACGTCTCATACATTCAATAAAGCAATAAAAACAACGGACTGTAGCCTTATAAAAAAATAATTAAAGTTTTCCTGCACAAGTACAAACATTCAGTCGATAGTAATATCGATATATCGATAGTGAAATCTGAACTATCGATAAATATCGATAGTAGAAAATATCGATAGTATCCCAGCACTAATAGAAACTACGTATAAATTATTCCTACCTACAAGTTGAGTCAACATGTTGTTTGCTCCCGCAGATAGGTAGGCGGCGCACAGTAGCGCCCGTAGAGCAAACGAGGTTGCAAAAATCAAAATTTTCATGAGCACCGACGAAGTTTTGAATAAACTCATGTTATAGGAAACTTTTCAACGATTTCAAATCTGCCACTCTTAATAATATCACATTTTTAGTTTAGAAGATATAGCCGTTCAAAGTTGACCGACTTTCGGTTTTCAAAAAAACACACAATTTTTAGTAAATTTGTTGCGATTTCAGGTGTAATATCACGAAAAATAGGTAACGAATCGCCTTATTTTTTGTTTGTATTGATTGATGCATTTATTAAATGTGTAATGATAAAAAAAAAATGAACTGTTTGCTTTGTGTTTCTCCTGGTAAATCACTATTTAAAAACTATCCGTTTTTTCACTATTTTTCAACTTTGACGGAAAATAACAAAAATCTATATTTTTCTATATTTGCCATATTTGCAAAATCTGTTCTTTGATTATTTCTTTACATAATTCAAAAATTTTATCTGCCCGTACGTGCCCGTTTGGCTTCTAGAGGTAAAAAAGGTTAAAAAGACATGGTTGCAGAAATTGTATGACAGTAGTTTGATCTAAAATCTAAAAAAACTACTCATTGAAATTAGCAGGTACGTACCTCACTTAAACAATACTTTGGCGTACAAATGGTCAAGAACAATATTGACTACAGGTAGGCACAAATCTTATTTGGACACGTGCATAATATCAAAATTGCATTATTCAGCCTAATTCCATTTGTATGCAGGGAACAGGTAAATTTTTCGGCATGGTAGCATAAGCCTATATATTGCAAATGGTCAAGAACAATATTGACTACAGGTAGGCACAAATCTTATTTGGACACGTGCATAATATAAAAATGCATTATTCAGCCTAAATCCATATGTATGTAGGGAACAGGTACATTTTTCGGCATGGTAGCATAAGCCTATATATTGCAAAATAAGCATAATGCCTGGATTAGTCTACGACTGAAAGTTGGCGCAACAATTACTGAAACCATTAAACAATTTAAGTACTGAAAACATGGCGTTGAACAATTTTAAATTATTTGAACTGTTTAGAAAGTCAACCACACCAAATTTTTTCACGGAAGCTGCTTTAGAAGAACTTGATAGCTTATACGGAAATATTGAGAGAAGCGAAATTATAAAAAATAATTTTTATCTGATATATGCAAATATTAAGGCAAAATGGGTGAAATCTAATCGAACCATTCAGAACTTCAACTCCAAATACGAGGACTGGCTTAATGAAGATACCATCCTGGATATATTGGCAGTAGATAAACCCACCACATCAACCAGAGGAGCAAAAGGAAGGCCAAAAAAAAGTATTGAGGAGTGTTCAATTTTCACAAGAAAGAGGAAACTTGCCGATGCCACCAATGACTTGACCACGAAGCAATTATCGGAAGCGCTGTCTATTAAATTTACAAAGGATAGTGAAAGAGTTAGGTCGCACATAACCAAATCTGTTGCTGATGCAAGCCCACTGCGACTAAAAAGGATTAAGGAAAGCATTCCCACGCCCACAAACGCACACATTAAAAAGTATGGTTCCGAAGAAGCCTTGGCCTTGTTTATGGACTTAGAACTTTCCAAAGAGAAATATGAGAAACTACGGGCATCTTTAACGCGACACGGCGCTGACGTTTTACCCGGATACAAGCATATTACGCAAGCCAAAATAAATTCACGACCACTGCATACGGAATTTACGGAAGTCTCTGCGAAAGCCAATCTGCAGGATCTCATGGGCCATACAGCAAAACGGTTGTTGGAGAGTCTTCCTGAAAATGAGGTGAAAATTCTTCCTGAGAAGTTGACATTGATCAGCAAATGGGGCTGCGATGGATCATCCGGACAAAGCGTTTATAAGCAAAGGATATCTTCCGATGACGCTACAATATCGGACGGAAATATGTTTATGGCATCTGTTGTTCCTTTGCGGCTTAAATCGGATGTTTCCCTTCACTGGAAAAATCCACGTCCGTCATCAGTGCATTATTGCCGACCAATAATGTTTCAGTTTGCAAGGGAATCGGCAGAACTCATAAGGACCACGGTGAAGGACATTGAAGAACAAATAAGCAAGATTAAGCCTACAAAGCTGCAAATTGGAGAAGGAAAATATATTGAATGCAATTACGAGTTCCATCTGACCATGGTTGACGGAAAAGTCGTAAACGAACTGACAGGAACAACCTCAACAATGTCATGCCCGATTTGCAAAAAGAGTCAGAAGAACTTTGGTAATTTAAACGATTCTACAAATGAGGAGAATTACGAATATGGAATGTCACCATTGCACGCAAGGATAAGGTGTATGGAATTCTTGCTAAAACTGGCGTATACCCTACCACAAGAGGAGGAAAACTTCGATGAAAATACATCAATAAAGGATAAGGAAAAGATCAGAAAGAAGCAAATACAGGATGCTTTTTTTAAACAAGTTGGACTAAAAGTAGACTGTCCCAAGCACGGATACGGTAACTCAAACGATGGAAACACTTCTAGGAGATTTTTTGAAAATGATGAGGCAGTAACTAGAATCACTGGAATTGACAATCAAATCGTGAAAAGATTGGGAACGATCTTGGATGTTTTAAACTGCAAAGAAAATGTCAATTCTACAAAATATGGAGAATATGCGTCGAAAACTGCATCTCTTTTAGCAGAAATGTATCCACAGAAGAAGTTGACCCCGACCGTCCATAAAATATTGGCGCATGGCAAAGATATAATTGAGTACCAGTCTTTGCCAATTGGAGAGCTTTCTGAAGAAGCACAGGAGTCTCTTAACAAATTTTATAAAAAATATAGATTGCAGAACACATTCAAAGCATCAAGGGTAAGGCAAAATGAGGACCTCTTCAACATGTTGGCAGCATCTTCCGATCCACTTATATCTTCCCTGCGGCATGTGAAGTCACGAATAGAGTTAGAAAATAATTATAGTTTAGAAATGGTTAGTCTTTTAGATATACCTTCTCTTACGAACTGTGATGAATATTTTACAGAAAATTGAAAAAATAAATTTAAAAAAAAATAATTTTTTTTTTAATTTGTTGGGTAATAATTTAAAACATAAAAACCTAAAGAAAAAAAATAAAAACAATCTAAAAATGTAAAAATAATTTTTTTTAGTTACCATAAAATTGATTTTTCTACTAATTTTAACTTTGATAACCCATAATTAGGCCCCTACAGAGCGTAGCACCCTTTCCAAACGCTCATTTCATAGGCTGAACAGTTATCTATCATATGCTGTTTAAACTGTTCAATTATCTTATTCGGTTCAAAAGATATGATTTTTGCAACGAAAAAACTCAAATGGCGCCACTGTGCGGCGGTTTAACTTCTTTAGTGGCTGTTCCATTGGCTGATTCTGCTTCTTCATCGTCAGGTATGGAGAGTACAGAGAATCTGTTACTACTTGTTGGCAAAGAGACTACATTAGAGCCTTGTATTGTTTGGCCATGCGTTCCTGTCGGGTGGACCTAGGACAAACCTCTTGGTTACTTTTGTATATCTGTTCATGCCTGTTTGCACTTTAGTACTTTTTGGCACAGCTCCTGTATTTATTAAGTCTAATCGTGATGTTCTAGGTTTTTCGTTAATATTCCTCTGGTCAGACGACTTCACAATTTGAACCACATTTACGGTCGGATCAACACACTTGCTCAGGTTGGGAACACTTGCACTTAAATTACTGTATGGAAAACCAGTTGCGCTGGCAATTTTCGCACTTAAATAATTTTTATTTAATTCTGGGTATCGAATGTTTTCATTGCTAACGCTCGAAGAGCTTAACACAATATACGCATTTCTGCTATTTGTGCTGGGCCCAGGGTTGTTCGGATTTTTTTCTTAAAAAATCGTCAAAAGTTCTAACACAATTCGTCAAAATCGTCACGAACATTTAACAAAATCGTCCAAAAATAGTCATATATTTAAATTTTACAAATCAGAGGCAATTTATTGCATTGATTTTTTATTGATTGGTTCAAAAATATAAATTTTAGCAGGAAATTTTATTTATGATAATGAAAGTGATATGGCTACTAGGGCTATAACGAAATTATTGGCATAATACGACGGAGTGGCCAATAATGTTTTAGTAAAACACCTGTCTCCCGTCGTTTTGCGAAAAAAAACTCACGCAGGGAAGCAAATTTCTTAAACCTTCTAAGAAATTTTGAACCGCGATGAATTGTAAACCGTAGGAAAATTTTTAAATCTAAAGCAGTGGATAAATTCCAAAATAGCATTTAAGTGATACGTATAGGAATATACAGCCCAGGCGCGGATTCAGGGGGGGTGAAATTAGGAAATTTCCCCCCGTAAATTATAAAAATATGTTTTGTTAATTTCGATAATACAAGAATTCCCAATAATAATATTTTTTTAATGTACAAAATTTTTGGAAATCCCAGCAAAGTTTATTTTTGTTTTTTTTTAGGGAATCTCTAACGAAATTTTCAACAAGTATTTTTTTATTTCATTTTTTTTATTGAATCTCTAACGAATTTCAATAAGTATCTATATCTTACTCCTAATAGGTATTTATTAGATATTTCGAAAGAAACATCTAGTTTAACGTATTCAAATACTTTTTATTCTACATACAATCCCAGCAGGTGCCATCTATATCCAAAGACTAAACGTTTGACTTGATAATGCGTGCGGTTGAATTATTAAAAGCCTTAGTATTTGCAATATTTATGTATGTATGTGTTATATGAATCAAAATTCTATACGATAATGTTTGACGAAAGTACGGATTTGTCGGGGAAAAGCCAGATTTCCTTATCTTCAAGATATTTCAACATACAACAAAAAGTTTTTAGTGAAGAATTTATTGGCTTTGTTGTTAACGTATTTGAAGAGGCTTCAAAAGATATTGATGACGTTGATGTGTCAATTGATGCGAAGGCACTATCATCAAAAGTTCTTAAAGTTTTGACAAATTTTAGTCCTGACCCTAAAAATTTGTCTAGGTGATGGAACAGATGGGTGTCCTCTGATGTCAGCAGAAAATGGAGCTGTTCAAAATTTCTCGAAAAGCGACAAATGCGAAACAAACGCCTTGATATTCCCATAATTCAAACAACTCAATTTCTAAAAGCAATAAAGTGCCATTAATACAAAAAGTTGTCTTCTTCTTCTTCTGTCATCCTTCTCTCCCGTTGGAGCATAGGGCCTCAACAACTTCTCTGTATCTATCTCTATAATTAGCTTCACGGCATAAGTCATTCCAACTGTAATTTGCAGTACCCAACTCTTTATCAATAGTTCTTCTCCAGGTTTTTGATGGTGCACCAGGGCGTCGACTTCCTTGAGGGTTCCAAGTTAGCTTGTCGAGCTATATTTTCTGTAGACCTTCGAAGTATATGGCCAATCCAACGCCACTTTCTTCGTTTTATTTCATTTGGAACTGGTTTTTGCTTTGTGTGTAACCACAAGTCCGAGTTACTTATACGATTTGGCCACCATATACCCAGGATATTTCGGAGACATTTGTTTGTGAATGTCTGTAAACGTTTATCAATGCTTCTCGTACTTTTCCAGGTTTCGCATGCGTAGTACAGAACCGATTTTACATTTGAGTTAAAAATTCTTAGTTTTGTATTTTTTGAAATTTGACTAGATCGCCAAATGTTATTTAACATACCAAACGTAGACTTGGCTTTGTTTATCCGGTTCGTGACATCTTCTTCAGCTCCACTCCTATTACCAACAGTACTGCCAAGGTAGTTGAAAATTTGAACATTTTCGAGTTCCTCATTACCAATTATTAATGTTTGTTGATGTAATGCACTGTAACCACCAGACATAAATTTCGTCTTCTTAATGTTTATCTCTAGTCCTGCAATTTTAGCGTTTTCGTTAAGTTCTGTTAGGTTCTGCTGAAGACTGCTAAGTTTTTGACTCATCAGACATATATCATCAGCATATTCGATGTCTTCGAGATGTGTAAATGGATTCCATTGGATTTCTTTCCTACCCTGGAGAGTACTTCTCATAACTTCGTCTAGGATCAAAATAAATAAAAGTGGTGACAGTATACAGCCTTGTCTTACTCCAGATTCTACATCGAATGCTTCAGAAAGCATGCCTTGGTGAAGTATTCTATAACAAAATCCATTATAGATAGCTTTTATAAGGTTAATGATTTTTATTGGCATTCCTCTTCTCTCTAAGACATTCCATAAAAACGATCTATTAATGCTATCGAAAGCTTTCTTAAAATCAATAAAAACAAAAAGTTGTATCACTTGTTAAAGAAACGACAACATTTTTTAAATATAATTCTCCCAAGCGAAAAACAGTTTTTGCAAAGCATTTGGGAGCCAAACTCTCTTCATTATGCCTCTTTGCAACAAGTGTACATCATATAGTAGAAGCTTTGGAAAAAATATCTGAGTGGAAAGGTAGTATCTCTAACTTTTTATTAAGGAATTCACTTAGTACTTTTTAATTTATTTGCGGAATATACAAATTAAGTGTGATACATATTGTAACACATCCACTTAGTATCATTTTACAAAAGCAGGATATAGATCTTCTAAAAGGTTCAAGCCTTATCAAAATTTTAATCATGTGCCTTTAAGAAAAAAGAAATAAAGCCGAAGAATTAAAAGCGATTTTTGAAAAAGTTAAAGATATTTGCGTTCAAATCGAGGTTCCTATCGAAAAGACAAGATTTGAAGATTACTACCGAGTTGTAGGTTACATTCCTCTTATTGAATTTATTTTAGATACCTAAACTTCTACTTCAAAGTATAACCAAGTCATATACAGATACAAAAATGTTAAAACCACAAGTAGCTGATGAGCTGATTATATTTGATAAAATAGATAAGCACCTACTAAGATCTAAACTTGAGCCTGTTCTATCAGATAACGTTGTAGATGCTTTAATAAACTGTGATGAAGATATCTACCCAAATCTAAGAAAAATATTTCAAATTTTCGTTTCAATGCTCGTCAGTAAAGCTACGAGCGGGAGGTCATTTGCTACCCTTCGTCGAATAAAAACATGGCTCAGATCAATAATTTTTTTTTTTTTTTTTTTTTCAAAAGATTTAACTTGTAACAATATCAAAGATATTATTTGGTTTAATATCTTTAGTTTTTCTAAAATCTTTATGGATGAAGTTTCCTGATGATCTGGCCTAAGCAACCAGTGAAATGCATAGGAATAGCTTATCCCATCAACAATAAATTTCAAGTGTTTTTGTCAAGAATAAAAACTGGGAATTAAGCACGAATAACAAAATCTTTTGAAATTAAAAAAAAAAAAAAAAATGTTTTCCCAAAAATTGAAATTACTATTTTTTCTTCATAATTTATTTATTGAATCTTCATATATTAAATATGAACTAACAATAATTAATCAATTCTTAACCTAATAATTGGATATGTGCTGCAGTGTCTCTTCTTCTTAAGCGAGTGTGGCCGCTATCATTTAAAATATTTCGTGCTAGTGGGTTCGGGTGCAATTCGAGCCTTTTTAAGTATTTTACTGCATATTTCTTAATCATAGTTTTAACTAATGGAACATTAAGATCCTTGTGAATATTTGAGTTTTTAACATACCAAGGGGCAGCTGTGATTATTCGAAGTAGTTTATTTTGGCGCCTTTGAATTTTTTCGATATTAGAGGCCGAGGCAGTGCCCCATAACTGAATACCAAAGCACCAGATTGGATTTAAGATGGAGTTGTAAAGAAGAAGTTTGCAGTCGAGACTAAGGACAGAGTTTCTTCCAATAAGCCAATGAATTTGGATAGCTTTTAGTTTCATTTGAGTTAATTTTGCCTCTATATGGCTTTTCCACGTTAAACGGCGATCTAGATGAATACCGAGGTATTTTACATGCGAATTTTGAGGTATTATTTGATTATTGATTTTAATAGGGGGGCATGATTCCCGACGCAAGGTGAATGTTACATGTACGCATTTTTGCTCATTGACCTCTATCGTCCATTGCTTTAACCATAGTTCGAGTTGAAATATATGATCCTGTAGGTATCGAGATGCTTCTTGACGGTTTTCGTGCACGCTCAAAAAAGCTGTATCATCAGTACATGTTGAAGTTTGTGTGTAGTTGTTTGTTGGCATATCCGAGGTATATATTAAGTATAAAAGTGGGCCCAGGATGCTTCCCTGAGGGACTCCAGCGTCAATTTGCTGAGGAGAGCTTAAATAATCACCTTCTTTAATAATAAATTTTCGACCGACTAAGTAGCTTTCTAACAGCTTGTGTGTGTTTACTGGTAAGTTGAGCTTCAATTTATGTAATAAGCCTTCAT
Organism: Pollenia angustigena; assembly: GCA_930367215.1. Lineage (NCBI taxonomy): Eukaryota > Metazoa > Arthropoda > Insecta > Diptera > Polleniidae > Pollenia > Pollenia angustigena. The sequence goes on along the minus strand of OV884056.1, from coordinate 132,051,685 downwards.
GCCAGACTTTATCAAAAGCTTGAGAAACATCGATGAAGAGAGCGGAACAATATTTTTTTCTTCAAAGGCTTTTCTTATTGCGTTTACTATACGATGAGTTTGCTCAATTGTGCTATGTTCTCTTTTAAAGCCGAATTGGTGGTTAGGAATACATCTATTTTCATTTAAAATTGGGGTTAATTTTGACGCTAACAGCTTCTCAAACAGCTTTGATATATTAGAAAGTAAGCTTATAGGCCTATATGACTCAACTTTTGTGTGATCCTTTCCAGGTTTAGGTATCATGGTGACTAAGGAGACCTTCCACTTTTGAGGATAGTATTCAAGGCGTAAAATAGCATTAAAAATTAAAAGAATAATTTTCTTTGCTATGCTGGGTAGTTCCAAAAGCATTTTGTTTCTGATCTTATCAAAACCAGGAGCCTTCTTGGGGTTTAAATCACAAATAGCCTTTTCGATTTCTCTTATCTCAAATCTTAGCGGAACAGCTGCTCTAGCAGCAACAGGTGGTAACTCGACCGCAATATCGTGAGATATATTTGGAGTAAATACGTTTTTTAAATGATTGACAAACAGATTTCCTTTTTCAACATCATTTCTTGCCCAACTTCCATTCAAGTTTCTTGATGGTGGTTTAGAGACAACTGGCCTTTTGAGATTTCTAGCTGCACGCCATAATGAGTAGTTTGATTGTGGGGTTGCATCAAGTTCCTCAAGATATTTTTCCAGAGAAGCCGTTTTCTTAGTCTGCAGTAACTTTCTTAGTCTTTTTGTACACTCTTTAAGTAAGTTCTTAAGTTGAGGGGATCTGTGCAATTGCCACTCTCTTCGAGCCCTCCTTTTTTCAGACAAAAGATGCTCGACATCTGTGGAATATATTTTAATAGTTTTTGTTTTTTTGGGGGCAATATTGGAATGTTGAACAGATAGTTTCAGAAAACTGTCAAAATTGTCAATAGAGCGATCTACATAATCCGGTGTACTGAGCGCAATATTTTCTGTGCAATGGGTACTGAGATATTTTTTATATTTTAACCAATTAATTTGCGTAGCTGTCGTCAGAGGTACAATTCTATTAGGGTTCATTATAGTAACAATTGTAGGTGTGTGGTCGGAAGATAAATCTAGGGAGGCTTCAACATGAATCGTTTCTATGGGAATGTTTTTAACCACGCCGAAATCGATGACATCTGGAATTTTTTGATGATCATTGGGCCAATATGTTGGTTGTCCGCTCGCTACCACATTTAAATCCATTTTAGAAATTGTGTTAAATAAAACACGACCCTTTGGTGTTATAAGTCGCGACCCCCAGAGGGTATGTTTAGCGTTATAATCGCCAGCGGCTAGGAAACACGGTCCTAATGATTTAAAATATTTACAATATTGGTCCTCCGATATTGAAAATCTAGGCGGGGAGTATAATGATGAAATTATTAGGTTTCTATTTAATTCCTCAACGCAAATGTTCGTTGCTTGGAGATAATCTTCACGATGATCACACATTAGGTAGTGTTTGACTCGGGTTTTTATTAAAATGGCAGAACCGCCACAAGCTCTATCTCGTGGATCCTTGGTATCATATAGTATATAACTATTTATATTAAACGTATTTCTTGAGGTTTTTTAAGAAAGTATTCTAATTCATTTTTATGTTGGCGGCTGCCGTTTGCGTTCCAAAAACAAATTTTTAAACAGTTCATGGTTTGTTAAGTACAGCTTGCAATAACATCGATTGCATTCTAAGCATTTCCTGCATCATATTACCCATTGTGTTAGTAAAATTATTTACCGTTTGCACTAATATTTCCATGGTTTTTTCTAAACGACTTAAATTAGAAACTGGAGTTTCATCATTACTTGGCGAGGCACCTTGCATTGGCTCATGGTTTGATTTTAGGACGTTAGCGTAAGAGGTTCTGTTATTACTAGGCTGGGGGGCTTGAATTGCATTTGTGTTTACCTGATTTGTTACCTGCATTTGAGGGGGATTAGTTTTCGGTCCGACCGACTGCTTGACGATAGTATATACAGGGCATCCTCTATAATTGGCAGTGTGATTACCGCCACAGTTGCTACATTTTTTTACGTTTGGGTCGGTTTTAGACTTGTCGCAAAGAACTGTTCCATGTAATTCACCACATACTTCGCAAACAGGGGTTAAGTAGCAGTATGCCTTAGTATGGCCAAATTCCTGGCAGTTTAGACATTGAACAGGACCATTTATTTTGTGCGGCTCCTCAACAGTTACCCTTCTGTAGAGAACATATTTTAAATTATAAATTGGATGCGTTTCATTTTTTTTGAGCTTAACGTCGCCGGGTTCTAGCTCCACTCGAAATAGTGGTTGGGGATTTTTTCCATATTTTTGATATTTGTTACGTTTTTGATTTTAAAGCCCTTCTCTTCTAAAAAAGCTTTAATTTCCCCTGGCTTTACGCATGAGTCTATACCCTTGATTACTACCTGAAGACCTTTACTGCTCTTCAGTTGATAAGTATAAAAGTTTTTATTCAGAGTCTCAAATCTTGTAATTATTTTTCGAAAATCATCCTCGTGATTCACCTGTATTTTAGTCTCGTTAATGATACCGCGCTTTATTGCAGCTACATAAAAGGAATTTTCACCTATCACCGAAATTAAACTTTTTATTAACTCATTAGAGTTTTGCTCTCTAAGGTATATCGGGGGTGGCTTAGACGATTTAATGACGTTTAGTGCTTCAGAGGATTCATCCTCCAGAATCGCAAAACGATTTTGTGTATTTATTTTATCAAAAGATGGTACATTTGAGGCCGAAGCAACTGCCGCAGAGGTAGGGCTGCGTCCTCGTTTAAGCACTGTTATGTACCTGTTTTTTTTGACGTCACGGCAATACTTGCTGGCCTGGCAACACTTGTCACCAAATCTAGTTGTAGTTTTTTAATGAGTCACTATCCACTGTTTTTGCAAACACCGAGGGTGATAGGGAACGTGTTCGAGTAATTGGCTTAGCCGTTAAATAGTTTATATTATTTGGTTTAGTTTTATTTATTTCTGCATAAACATAAACGTAAACGTTTCTTTCATTTTGTCTTAGTGTTGTTTCACTGTTCGTACTCATGCAAAGAGTTGTTTTTGTTTTTCACCGTTTTGCTTTGCTTTAATATTTTTATTATTTATTGTATTTTACAACAACAAAAAAAACAAGAAATTCAATGTTTTTGTTCAGAATATGTATACACATGTATGAACATTCATACATACGTATGTATATATTTCTACTGTTTTATTTAATTTAATTTTATCATTTTAAATTGTTCACTATTATGTTAAATAATTTAAATAGCAAAATATGTATATTATTTTCTTTTTAAGCGTCCATTCGCTGCTTATATTACATGTGATTAATTAATAGTTCAAATCGTATGCGGGGCTTAAATACACGTCTGTATCACAACAAAGCACAAACCGAATCAGATCAACAATGACTGAAGATAGACTGTACTGTCTAAATTTGCCTAACAGCTAAATCATAAATTGCTTATTTAAAAAGATTAATGCATATTTTACTGATCATAAATTTTAGTTAACCTTTTTGTTGAGTTTTTCTAATTAGCGTTATGACTTTTTTTGGACAAAATAACTTTATCCTATCAATCGATTTTTTAAGCCATTTTGGCCAAAAAAGTTTCCGCACCAAATGCAATTTCTTATGCTTTTTTTTAATTTCCATAAACATTATATATGGTACATTTATTGTTTATATATGCTATATATTTTAGCCCCCATATTCATAAATGATTATAAAATTTAATAAACGTTTATTAAGGAAAATTTTCATAGAAAATTTGGTTTTTAAGCCTTTAATTTTTTTTTTTTTTTTCATTATTTATTTATTGAATCCTTATATATTAAATATGAACTAACAATAATTAATCAAATCTTAACCTAATATTATTTTTTGTCCTTCCAGTGCCAGACAAAAATTTTCTTCATCGCGGGTTCTGTTCACTTTTATAGGTGTTTATCGCTCATCTAATTGGATAAGTGCTGCAGTGTCTCTTCTTCTTAAGCGAGTGTGGCCGCTATCATTTAAAATATTTCGTGCTAGTGGGTTCGGGTGCAATTCGAGCCTTTTTAAGTATTTTACTGCATATTTCGTAATCATAGTTTTAACTAATGGAACATTGAGATCCTTGTGAATATTTGAGTTTTTAACATACCAAGGGCAGCTGTGATTATTCGAAGTAGTTTATTTTGGCGCCTTTGAATTTTTTCGATATTAGAGGCCGAGGCAGTGCCCCATAACTGTATACCATAGCACCAGATTGGCTTTAAGATAGAGTTGTTAAGAAGAAGTTTGCAGTCGAGACTAAAAACAGAGTTTCTTCCAATAAGCCAATGAATTTAGATGGCTTTTAGTTTAATTTGAGATAATTTTGCTTCTATATGGCTTTTCCACGGTAAACGGCGATGTAGATGAATACCGAGGTATTTTACATGCGAATTTTGAGGTATTATTTGATTATTGATTTTAATAGGGGGGGGGGGGGAGGGGCATGATTCCCGCCGCAAGGTGAATGTTATATGTACGCATTTTTGCTCATTGACCTTTATCCTCCATTGCTTTAACCATAGTTCGAGTTGAAATATATGATCCTGTAGGTGTCGAGATGCTTCTTGACTGTTTTCGTGCACGCTTAGAAAAGCTTTATCATCAGCAAATGTTGAAGTTTGGGTGTAGTTGTTTGTTGGCATATCCGAAGTATATATTAAGTATAAAAGTGGGCCCAGAATGCTTCCCTGAGGGACTCCAGCGTCAATTTGCTGAGGAGAGCTTAAATAATCACCTTCTTTAATAATAAACTTTCGACCGACTAAGTAGCTTTCTAGCAGCTTGTGTGTGTTTACTGGAAGGTTTAGCTTCAATTTATGTATTAAGCTTTCATGCCAGACTTTATCAAAAGCTTGAGAAACATCGATGAAGAGAGCAGAACAATATTTTCTATGCGATGGGTTTGCTCAATTGTGCTGTGTTCTCTTCTAAAGCCGAATTGGTGGTTAGGAATACATATATTTTCATTTAAAATTGGGGTTAATTTTGACGTTAACAGCTTCTCAAACAGCTTTAATATATTAGAAAGTAAGCTTATAGGCCTATATGACTCAACTATTGTGTGACCCTTTCCAGGTTTAGGCATCATGGTGACTAAGGAAACCTTCCACTTTTGAGGATAGTATTCAAGGCATAAAATAGCATTAAAAATGAAAAAAATAATTTTCTTTGCTATGCTTGGTAGCTCCAAAAGCATTTTGTTGCTGATCTTATCAAAACCAGGAGCCTTCTTGGGGCTTAAATCACAAAAAGCCTTTTCGATTTCTCTTCACTCAAATCTTAGGGGAACAGCTGCTCTAGCTGCAACAGGTGGTAACTCGACCGCAATATCGTGAGATATATTTGGGGTAAATACGTTTTTTAAATCATTTCTTTTTCAACATCATTTCTTGCCCAAATTCCATTTAAGTTTCTTAATGGTGGTTTAGAGACAACTGGCCTTTTGTGATTTCTAGCTGCACGTCATAATGAGTAGTCTGATTGTGGGGTTGCATCAAGTTCCTTAAGATATTTTTCCAGAGAAGCCGTTTTCTGAGTCTGCAGTAACTTTCTTAGTCTTTTTGTACACTCTTTAAGTAAGTTCTTAAGTTGAGGGGATCTGTGCAATTGCCACTCTCTTCGAGCCCTCCTTTTTTCAGACAAAAGATGCTCGACATCTGTGGAATATATTTTAATAGTTTTTGTTTTTTTGGGGGCAATATTGGAATGTCGAACAGCTAGTTTCAGAAAACTGTCAAAATTGTCAATAGAGCGATCTACATAATCCGGTGTACTGAGCGGAATATTTTCTGTGCAATGGGTACTGAGATATTTTTTATATTTTAACCAATTAATTTGCGTAGCTGTCGTCGCTAAGTAACCAGTCGGAGGCACAATTCTATTGGGGTTCATTATAGTAACAATTGTAGGTGTGTGGTCGGAAGATAATTCTAGGGAAGCTTCAATATGAATCGTTTCTATGGGAATGTTTTTAACCACGCCGAAATCGATGACATCTGGAATTTTTTGATGATCAGTGGGCCAATATGTTGGTTGTCCGCCACCACATTTAAATCCATTTTAGAAATTGTGTTAAATAAAACACGACCCTTTGGTGTTCTAAGTCGCGACCCCCAAAAGTTATGTTTAGCGTTATAAACGCCAGCGGCTAGGAAACACGGTCCTAATGATTTAAAATATTTATAATATTGGTCCTCCGATATTAAAAATCAAGGCGGGGAGTATAACGATGAAATTTCTAGGTTTCTATTTAATTCCTCAACGCAAATATTCGTTGCTTGGAGGTAATCTTCACGATGATTACACATTAGATAGTGTTTGACTCGGGTTTTTATTAAAATGGCAGAACCTCCACAAGCTCTATCTAGAGAGTCCTTGGTATCCAGGCGCGGATTCAGGGGGGGTGAAATAAGGAAATTTCCCCCCCGTAAATTATAAAAACATGTTTTGTTAATTTCGATAATACAAGAATTCCTAATAATAATACTTTTTTTAAAGTACAAAATTTTTGGAAATCCCAGCAAGATTATTTGTTTTTTTTTTTATTGAATCTCTAACGAAATTTTCAATAAGTATCCAAATCTTAATCCTTATAGTTATTTATTAGATATTTCCAATGAAACATCTAGTTTACCGTATTCAAATACTTATTATTCTTCATTCAATCCCAGCAGGTGCCATCTATATCGAAAGACTAAACGCTTGACTTGATAATGCGTGCGGTTGAATTATTAAAAAGCTTACGTATTTGCAATATTTATGTATATATTTATGTGTTATATGAATCAAAATTCTATTCGATAATTTTTGATTTCCTTATCTTTAAGATATTTCAACATACAACAAAAAAGATGTTAGGGATGAATTGATTGACTTTGTTGTAAAAGCATTTGCAGAGGCTTCATAGTATATGGATGACGTTGATGTGTCAAGTGATCCGAAGGCACTATCATCAATAGTTCTTAAAGCTTTAACAAATTTTGGTCTTGACCTAAAAAATTGTGTAGGAGTTGGAACAAATGGGTGTTAACAAATCCTGGAAACCGCGACAAATGCGAAACAAACGCCATGCTATTCCCATAAATCAAACAACTCAATTTCTAAAAGCAATAAAGTGCCACTAATACAAAAAGTTGTATCATTTGTTAAAGAAACGACAAAATTTTTTAAATATAATCATCCCAGGCAAAACACAGTTTTAGTAAAGTATTTGGGAGCCAAACTCTCTACATTATGCGAGACAAGATGGGTGGACCGTCACGACTCAGCTTTACACTTTGCAACAAGTGTACATCATATAGTAGAAGCTTTGGAAAAAATGTCTGAGTGGAAAGAGATACTATCTTTATATTAAGGAACTCCTTAGTACTTTTGAACTTATTTGCGGAATATACATATTAAGTGTGATACCTATTGTAACACAGCCACTTAGTATCATTTTACAAAAGCAAGATATAGATCTTCAAAAAGGATCAAGCCTTATCAAAATTTTTATCATGTGCCTTGAAGAAAAAAGAAATAAAGCCGAAGAACAATTTAAAGCGATTTTTTAAAAAGTTAAAGTTATTTGCGTTTAGATCGAGGTTCCAATCGAAAAGACAAGATTTGAACGAAATAATCACTTCCAAAATGTGGAAGATTACTACCGAGTTGTAGGTTACATTCCTCTTATTGAATTTATTTTAGAAGATTTCGAAACACCTTTCCCAATAGATATCCTAAATGTTTTGAACATACTTAAACTTCTACCTCAAAGTAAAATCAAGTCATATGGGCAAATCCTGCGTAACGAACGCTACATTCACACGTGTTTTCTGATTGATATATAAACTTTTTTTTGGCATTTCAAAAGAGATAGCTTCAACTTATATATAGTATTTAGTGACATTAATATGTACTTACGAATGGCATATATCATAATTTCTTAGCAGGCTTTTGTTGCGAAATAATTGATCACAAAGTTTTGTGACGCACGCCACAAAAATTAGAAGCAACTTCAAAAGTTGAAGTGTGTTTTCCTAATTTTTAGCGAATTTTGCATCATAAGGTATACAAAGTCTAATTCCTAAAAGAAAGGTGAATATGAGAGAACTCTAAAATCACTTATTCGCAGCTTAAAAATTTTGTAATTTTTTGATAAAAGCCGTGAACCCTTTGTGACGCACGCCTTACAACACACGCTACAGTTTTTCAGTACTATACCTATAATAAACCCAATTTTATTTATTTTAACAAAACAAATTATATATATAAACTAATTTTGTGATTATTAATGAATGTATGAATCAATATCAATCTTTTTTTTAACGAAATTTATATTGTGATGAGTCTGCTGTAAGTGCTATTTTAAGCTCAAAAAGCACCTAAAATAATGTAAAATTCATGTATAACATTAAGAGATCAGGGGTGGGGTAGTATTTGGTAACAATAATTGTATTAATGATCGTCGAAATACATATTTTTTAAAAGAAAAATTAAATTATACATCGAGTCTTATATTCCATTAAATATTATATCATTTATTTTAAAATCACAACTAGCTGATGAGCTGATTATGTTTGATAAACGAGATTAACACATCTTAACTTGAGCCTGAACTGTTACATTGGCAACAAACATGGAAAATATCTGAAAATCTATCAGATAACGTTGTAAATGTTTTAATAAACTGTGATGAAGATATCTACCCAAATCTAAAAAAAAATATTTCAAATTTTCGTGTCAATGCTCGTCAGTAATGCTACGAGCTAGAGGTTATTTCCTACCCATCGTCGAATAAAAACATGGCTCAGATCAACAATGACCGAAGATAGACTGCACTATCTATTTGCCTCACAAGGAAATCACAATTTATTTATTTAAAAAGATTAATTTTATATTTTATTTAACCTTATTGTTTTGTTTTTTATATAATATATACACATTGTTTTTAATAAACTTTTATTCCAAGTTTTTAACTTTTTTGTATCATACAAAATTTCCCCCCCGTAAGGCTCGAGCTAGATCCGCGCCTGTTGGTATCATATAGTATATAACCATTGACCTTAAACGTATTTCTTGAGGTCAAATGAGTTTCAGAAATCATCATGACATCAATTTGTTTATTTTTAAGAAAGTATTCTAATTCATTTTTATGTTGGCGGATGCCGTTTGCGTTCCAAAAACAAATTTTTAAACCGTTCATGGTTTGTTAAGTACAGCTTGTAATAACATCGATTGCATTCTAAGAATTTCCTGCATCATATTACCCATTGTGTTCGTAAAATTATTTACTGTTTGCACTAATGTTTCCATGGTTTTTCTAAACGACTTAAATTAGAAACTGGAGTTTCATCATTACTTGGCGAGGCACCATGCATTGGCTGATGGTTTGATTTTAGGACGTTAGCGTAAGAGGTTCTGTTATTACTAGGCTGGGGGGCTTGAATTGCATTTGTGTTTTCTTGATTTGCAACCTGCATTTGAGGGGTATTTGTTTTCGGTGTTTGACGATATTATATACAAGGCATCCTCTATAATTGGCAGTGTGATTACCGCCACAGTTGCTACATTTTATTACGTTGGGGTCGGTTTTAGACTTATCGCAAGAAACTGTACCGTGTAGTTCACCACATACTACGCAGACAGGGAGTAAGTAGCAGTATGCCTTGGTATGGCCAAATTCTTGGCAGTTTAAGCACTGAACAGGTCCATTTTTTTTGTGCGGCTCCTCAATTGTGATTTTTCTGTATAGAATATATTTCAAACTATAAATAGGATGCGTTTCCCATTGTTGAATAAAAAAGTATTGAGTATGAGGAAGGATGAATGCAGATGAAAAGTTATAAAGGAATTCATTGGCTTAAGAGCAAAATTGTATTCAGTTAAAATAGATAGGGAGAATAGAGAAATTAAAAAAATAAAAGGTGTTAAACACTCAGTAACTAATAAATTAAATATAAGTGATTTTAGGAAATGTTTAGTTGATAAGAAATTATGTTATGATTCCATGTATATATTTAAATCTAAAATACATGAAATTTATACGCAGCATATTAGTAAGTTAGTTTTAAGTTACTTAGATGATAAGCGTTTCATAAGAGAAGATGGTGTTGATACATATGCATGGCGTCAATATCAAATAAATGAACCTTCATCACCAGCATCATCATCACCACCATCAACAAATTTAAGTTTGCATAAGGATCATATGGAATATGACGATGATAATGATATTCTACTTAAAGAAGATATTAATTATCCCCTATCAACATCATCAAATATCTATTGATGGAAGTTGATGATTAAATTCTAAAAATATAAATATAGATTAAGTAGTTTATAAGAATATAAATATGGAAAAAGTAGTTTTAAAGAGTCAAATAAACATTTAATATAAATGAAATAGTTTATAAGAAATTAACCATTATAATTTAGATTATAAGTATATACCCAATAAAAAATTTTATCATTTTACGAAGCAATAAAGGTACATTTAAAAAAATAAGCGCACAAATATGCGCTACGCAATAAGACATACAGAAATGCAGTAAAGTAAGTGAAAGAACTCTCAACAACTTTTATTAAAAAAAAATAACATTTCAAGTGCTACGGCATTCCCTTACCACGAAGCAGGTTTGTAAGGGAGAATACTAAAAAATAACGGTATCAAAACATTCAGTTTGTAAAGCTGATCGTTACATTCAACAATTTTTATATGCGCTGATTAATGCGCTTTATGTGTCAAAAATGTATTGCTTCAAAGTGGGAACTCGTCATATAAAATTCATGTCTTCCGTAAACGCAATGGCAAGCGAAAAGTTGATGTTTCTCCCTTACAAACCTGCTTCGTTGGAAGCTCCATTTTTTATTGGGTAAATATATATTAAATATTCAATATGTGTGTTGTTCGACCTTTTGTTGTAATTTTAATGTAAATAATTCGTTAAGCTCAAGGTCAGGTTTTTTATATTTTTTTATTTATTTAAAAATTGTTTTTCCAATATTTCGAAATCCACTGGATCTCTTCTTCAGGGTACTACAATTATAATTAACAAAATATAAAAACATAATTTTCATTATAGGAATACATTTTGTCCCACTGTGTCATAAAACATATAAACAGAAATAAGCGCACAAAAAAATAAAAACTTACAAGAGGAACAATAATAAAAAACACGTCACACACGGTTTTACTAATTCATTTTTATGTTTTGCACTAATTCCTTATTCTATTTTTGTTTATTATATCTCTATATTGTTTTGCTGAGCTCGTCTCTAAATCACTCTTTAAGTTCATTCGGTACTCTTTGCTTGTGTTTATTATATTTAACATTTCTAGTGTATAGCATCTATGGTATTTTTCCTCTCTTTGCAATATCTCCACATTGTCGAAGTTTGGTGTGTGCCCTTTTTCTGCACAATGGGCTAGAAGTGCGGTTTTTTGTGTTGAAGTTTTATTTATATTTTTCAGGTCAGATTTATGTCCTGCTAATCTTGTCTTAAGTTTGTTTTTTGTTGTACCAACATATACCTTTTTACATACATTGGTTTCGTCACCATTAAAATTTATTTTGTAAATCAAATTAGATTTTTCCATTTTATCCAGCTTACTTTTGGTGTTTGAAAAAAGTTGTCGTAAAGTGTTTTCCGATCTAGGTGCTATTTTATAGTTTTCCTTATCATAGATGTCAGATTTTTCAATCCTCTCGGAAATTCCTGGCACATATGTCATTGATTTATACCATTTTTGATTTCCATCTATTTCTCTGGTTTGTCTAGTTCTACTTGTATGAGTCTTTTAATATTATTGTCTGGGAATGCATTTTTCTTCAATATTTCTTTTATTTTCGTCATATTATCCTGGTGAAAATGTGCATCACTTATAGTTAAAACTCTTTTTATTAAGTTGTTGGCGGTGTTCATAATAATGTTTTCTGGCTGGCACGAATGAAAGTTTATTATTCTACCTGACGATGTAGGTTTTTGATACCAGTCTATTTTCAGTTTGTTACCCGATCTAATTACCAGAGTATCAAGGTATGGTAATTGTCCATTTATTTCTTGTTCCAAAGTGAATTTTATTTGTGTATGGAAGCGGTTCAACTCCTCTAGCATCTCATTTATGGCGTTGGTTTTTACAATACCAAAAAGGTCATCCACATATTTAGTTAGAATTTTCGGTTTACAGTCCAATCTTTGAATGCAAGTCTGCAAAAGTTCCTCCATCACGATATCGGCCACGATAGGGGACGCTGGTGATCCCATAGGTAATCCCTTCCTTTGTGTATAGATTTTGTCTTTATATTTAAAATAACGATTTTCCTTAATACAAAATTTTAATATTTTAAAAAATAAATCTTTGGGTATTGTTGTTAATTTCTCGATCTCCTCCCACTTATCTTTGATCACGTCAATTGCAAAATCAACCGGTATGCTCGGAAAAAGCGATATTACGTCAAAAGAAACTAATTTTTCGTCATCTTCTATTGCAGAGTTATTTACCTTACTCCTAAATTGCACCGCATCCCTTACATTAAACTCTGAATCCACTGTTAGTTTCTTCAAGATATTCATTAAAAACTTACATAATTCACTAGATGGTGAGTTTACTGATGCACAGATTGGTCTAAGTGGGAATTCTTCCTTATGGATCTTCGGTAATCCCTAAATTCTTGGTGCAAAAGCCGCGTCATGTTTAAGTCTTCGTTTCTCTATCACAGTTATTATATTTAGATTGTAAAGTTTATCTACTAATTCATTATTTTTCCTTTGTAAAGCTGATGTGGGATCTTTATCAATTCTTCTAAAGGTCATCATATCGCTTAAAATATCATTCATTATCGATTCATAATCTTGTTTGTCCATTGCGACGGTAACGTTTCCTTTGTCGGCATTAAGAACTAGTATATTTTTATTTTTGTTCAAAAAAGTTTTCGCCTGTCCCATTGTGTTAAGTACAAATCTTTCCCTCCTATTCAAGTGTTGTTTGTTCATGTGATTCTCTAACATTGAAATTTTGTTCTAGCCGTTTCTTGACCCTCTTTGTCTTGTAATGTTTGAATAGAATCCTCCCCGTCGGCAATCATTTTAAATAAAGGGAATTGTTTTTTATCAGTAGGGACAGTATGTTTTTGTCCCAACGAAAGGAGCCACTTGATATCGTCAGGTATTTCAGTGTTGGATTTGTTTATAAACCATTTTTCATTTTCTATTATATTAAGTTCTCTTCTTTGTATTTCTCTTAATGTTTCAAATTTTGGTTTTATGCCTATTTTTTATAATTTTATTTCTTTTAAGTGAAAGTAATTTTTCGCTATTCCAGAATTGTTCTTGTTCTTCAGTCGTCAATCTTTTGTTTATGTTCGATTCTAATTCGTTTATTGTTGTGTTGTTACATTTTTCGATTTCATGTTTTTGTTTAATCAGAAGGTTTAATAGTTTTCGGTGGAAGTTTTCTAATATTGTATTTAGGCTACTATATATTTTGGGGGGAACCATTTCATTGGTTTTAAATATGTTTTGTACATTTTTGGTGGAATTGTATAAAAAGTTTGGTATAATACCTGTATTTCTGCACTTAATCAAAAAGGTTATTGTTGATTTTGTGTTCATTTGATGTTGTTTGATGGATTTATGTTTGTTTATATATCCTTTATTGTTATGATGTTTTTATACCCTTCACCGAAGGTAAAAGGGTATATATAACTTTGTCATTCCGTTTGTAATTTCTACAATATTGATCCTACACCCTATAAAGTATATATATTCTGGGTTCTTATGAAAAGCGAAGTTCAAATCCGGTTGTCCGTCTGTCCGTCTGTCCGTCTGTCCGTCTGTCCGTCTGTCCGTCTGTCCGTCTGTCCGTCTGTCTGTTGAAATGGGTTTTCCGAAGCCCCCAGATATGATGGGAGCTTCGTTGGGGTATCTTTCTGTCAGGTATTCTTATTATAATTTTGCTATTGAAATTCAGCCAGATCGGTCCACAAATGGCTGAGATATGAGCAAAAAACCACGACTACCTCTAATTTTTCCCAAAAATCCCTTGTGGTTGTTGTATTTTTATTACTTTTTGCTGTATAACTGGGGAACGGCAAAAGCAAAAGTTTCCAAATTAGGTACACACATTTAGGTTGCCAATACACACCATTCTACAAAATGTGGGCGGGATTGGAGCAGTGGGCGTGGTACCTCCCGTACAAAAAAAATTAAAAATTTTATAAAAACCTAAATTTTAAGGCTGCCATATGTCCTATGGATATGATTTATATACCAAAATATCGGAAATTTTTAGTAGAACATATTTTATAAAAAACTCGGGAAAATCGGTTCAGATACAAAAAAGTTATGACCAAAATTTTTTTTTTTTTTTTAAATACCCAAGCTTTATAACCAAGGTAAATGGTAAATTTCTTCTTTAACACGTTGGTATATAAATCTGTCAAATCGGTTAAAAAATGGCTGAGTTATCAGCAAAAAACCACGACTGCCTCTAATTTTTCCAAAAAAATCCCTTGTGGTTGTTGTTTTTTTGTTTTTTTATTTGAACGAGTTGAATTTTAAGCATAAGAAACATGTACACATGCTTGTACATGATTGTTCGCTTTAATTGAAAAATACATACCTACATATTAAACTAATAATATGACGGAGTATATTATACTATAATTCTTTATTTTTAACAACGTTAATAGCTCAATGGTCTGGGCGGTTGCCCAAGAAGGTTTGTTTTGTTTGTTAAATTGCCGGGGTTCAAATCTCGGCATCTCCACCTCTTCCAAACAGAAAATTTTTTAACTTTTTTTATAAATATTTCTATAAACGATTTTAAAATTATTCAGCGATTTTTGATTTTTTCATTTTATTAACAATATAAATATGAATCGTTCGCCTTACATGTGAAACAAAAACCATATTTTACAATTTGTTTTTGGCTTAAATGTAAATACCTAAGTATGTAGTATGTACGAGTATGCAAAAGTTATTTATGTGTATTGGTAGGCATTGTTTTCATGATTGTTGTTTTTTTCAGTTTTAGAGACGGATTGTTGCTATGTTTTGATAATCTCTTCTTACATTTCAATTCAAAAATCTCACACGTGTTGCCATATTATTTTTAAAAAATCTTATTATTTCTAAAAAAAATCCCATTTGTTATTTGAAAGCAAAACATTCAACAATAAGTATTTGCGTACGTAAATGTTTAATTTAATCAAAAAGCTAGAAACATTTAAGTTTGGATAATTTTATTGACGAAACCAATGACATAGAAACAGATCTTAAAATTTGTTCACAGCTTACTCTGACATTAGGCAAGGCAAAGAAATGCTAAAAATTATTTTGAAAACGCTACAAATAATTCTTTAAGTTGTTCATTATATTGTTTTAAATCCTTATACATTAAGTGACTCATTTTAAACAAAATTAAAATAAATGGTAATATTTAAACAAGTATTTAGGTAGATTTGATATAGCATCAGATATTAATACCACAATTGGTTAACCTTGAAATTGGAAGGCCCTCTAATAAAAACAAAATACAAACGGTTTTATAGCTATTTCGATTTAAAAGAATTTACAAACATATTTAGACAAGATTATTTTTTTTATATTTTAAAAAAACAGTCATCATTAATTGCGTAAAAGTTAGTTTATAACAATTTATTTTAGTTTTAATTGCTAAGACTATTCCATCCAACTTTAAAAATTAATCAAAAGAAGCTTAAAACATTTTTCTTTAAAGCTAATAAAATGCCAAATGGAAATTTTACAGCTAAATCTAAGTTTTTGGTGCTGAATTTACTTTCAAAAATAAAAAATTCCCACACTACTTAAAAGTCTTCATTAAAAATCGCCCAAACATGCAGGGTTATCGTCTTGTAAAAATATAAAATGAAATTTTTTTTACTATAATATAAGAATTATCCATTTCCATACGAAATTTCATTTTGACTACAACTATTTTTTTTAGTCAAAATTTATTATAATTTATTATAATACATAAAAAACTTAAGTTATATCAATACCTATTCTTCAATTTTTAAAATAATTCAAAAAAAGCTAGAAACATTTAATTAAAATGCTTAAAAAAAATGCGAAGCGCTTAATGAAAGTATTTTAGCTAAATTAAAATTTTTAATCTAAGTTAAGCTACAAAATTGCCAAAATGGTCACACTGCTTAAAAACCATACAAACAAGCAGGGTCATCCACTTTAAAAAAAACTGTATTTAGGGAATATTAGAAATGCCCTCATCATATAATTTTACGACTACAAAAAACCGCTAACATAACGAACAGTCACCTAGTGTCGTCAAAATATTAAAAGCAATCTTTGCCTTTTTATTGCTGACATTGATAACATATTAGTCACTTTTTTAGACAATTTATACAAAAATATATTCATATATACCTATATACGGGCCTGTTCTGAAATCACACCTGTGACTTTGTGGTGTTTTGAAAGTCATACCGTTGTTGTGTTTCTTGGTGTGCTTTCTGCAATTGAAGATCAAACAAAAACGGGACGCTAAAATATCAGACGTGTGATTTCAGTAGGCACATGTGATTTCAAATCACGTGATTTGAGTTAAAGTGATTTTCAGAACAGGCCTGATAATATCTTCTGCACAAAAGCGATTTAAAAGCATACACAATTTAAGCAATTTCTTGGTATGTTTATGTTGTATTATTGATAAATAAAAAACATTTAAATTGGTTTGCGACTTTTATTAACCAAAACGAAAGTTTACGTTTCAAAACGGTTAATGGTAACCCTGTAAAATAGTTGTTTTTTTTGTGGTTTTTTTTCATTTAAAATACTTGCGGTAAACTTCTTTTTTTTTTTTTATTTAATATTACCTTCTGTATTATACACAAACAACAAACACATACATACTTTTATTTACTATTAAAAATTATTGATATCACATACTCAAATCAACATCGACTTTACATGCGGTTCGATGGTCGAACGGTCTAAGCGGTCTGCCTCCTAACAATTTGTTATTGGTTGACTGGTTCGAATCCCATTCATTCCATTTTTTGTTTGTTTTTTATTTTTCGTTTTTTATAAATTCTTTTTATCTAAAAAGAAATTGGTCAGTTTTTAATTTTTAAAATTTTTTAAATATATTTATGAACTTCATAAACGTATATTTTATACATATTTACGCCTTTTAATTTACCCTTTTTATACCCTTATTTTTATTGATTTAATTTTTTTTTTACTTATTTTATTTTTTTATTTTATAGGTAATTCGTTTACATACATAAGTTTGTCATTCTGTTTGTTAATAATTATTTCTACAATATTGATTTCAGACCATATAAAGTGTATGTATATATATTGGGTGCTTATGAGGAGAAAAGTGGATTTAACGATGTCCGTCTGTCAGTCCGTTTGTCATTCAAACCGTGCGGTTATCAAAACATGGCCGGTACCTTTAAACCTAACACGTTACCTAACAAATGAAGACAATCATGCGCCTTGGAAGTCGGCAGTATATGCTTGCTAGTCAGGGTTTGGATAAGTGGGCGTGCCACAAAATATAATTGTTCATATCTTAAAAATGTTGCTCACATAATTTTTTGTTCTTATTGCACCATGGTGAAGGGTATATAAGATTCGGCACAGCCGAATATAGCACTCTTACTTGTTGTTTTATATTGTTGTAAACCATTTTCTTTTGTATTAACGGCGTGCTCTCCGTAATAAATATTCAATATGTGTGTTGTTCGACCTTTTGTTGTAATTTTAATGTAAATAATATAAAATAATAAACAATATAGACATATAATAAACAAAAATAGAATAAGGAATTAGTGCAATTTTAAATGTAAAACCGTGTGTGACGTGTTTTTTATTATTGTTCCTCTTGTAAGTTTTTATTTTTTTGTGCGCTTATTTCTGTTTATATGTTTTATGACACAGTGGGACAAAATGTATTCATTTAATGAAAATTATGTTTTTATATTTTGTTAATTATAATTGTAGTACCCTGAAGATGAGATCCAGTCGATTTCGAAATATTGGAAAAAAAAATTTTTTTGAATAAATAAAAAAATATAAAAAACATGACCTTGAGCTTAACGAATTATTTATATATATTAAATAGTTTCTAAGATTCAACCATTGTTATTTAGATTATAAGATTGTTATATGAAAAAACAAAAAAAAATAAATAAATAAATAAATAACAATTTTAAATATAAAAATTAAAACAATCAATACTAATGTGTTATTTGTCCAAATTTAAATAATATTTTATGTTTGAATTTTACCAAGTCAGCTAATTAGGCCTATATTATTTTATGTAAATAAAAAACTTTTCTTTTTTTTTAATATTTTTAATTAGGCTTAAGTTCATGAAATTTAATTTTCATTAAATTATTCTTATGAAGAAAGGAATTTTACAACATGAAAATTAATTAAATTTGTTATTGATAATCCTTCATTCTTAACGTGGCTCGGGCTCGAACCCTGGCCGGCAGGTTACCATGACATGTTTCGATCGCAACCACTCGATCTCCTCAGATGGATTTGCCGTCTTACACTCGCAGCCATCGACGACTGCTGACGTCAATAGTCAAACATCAATCCTTAAACCAAATTGTATTTTAACATTTGGTAGATCGAAATTTGCTTTCCTGAATGATTATCACTTTTAATTGATTTTACATGTTTTTTCCTTACTTCTGTTTTTTCGTACTTTTGTCAAGAATTTTTCTTGAAGTCCAAGTACATTTTTTTTTGTTTTTTCATTTTGTCTTTCTCTTTTCTGTTGACCTTTTTCAGCACAACTTGAAGGACAAATGTACACATAGAGCTCGTGCCTTAGCTTTAACAATAATTAGTATTGCCTGTCCCCTTTTTTGGATACAGATGGTTTAATCCGTGTAGGAGGTCGACTTGAAGCCTCTCCATTCGACTATGACTCCAAACACCAATATCTGATCCCGTACAATGATCCAATTGGAAAACTTTTATCTGAAATGATTCATAAGGACAACAAACATTGTGGGGCACAAACACTGCTAGGAACAGTGAGACAACGATTTTGGCGAATAAAAGGAAAAATCATGGCAAGAGCAACAATTCATCAATGCACAACCTGCACTAGGGCCAAGCCAGCTCTGCTTCAGCAAGTCATGGGAAACCTGCCATCCACTCGAGTAACGCCAGCAAGACCGTTCATTAACTCTGGAGTAGACTATTGCGGTCCAATCATAGTTCACTACAAGGGTAGGGACAAACAGCCACACAAGGCATACATTGCTGTTTTTTGTTGTTTCGCGACGAAGGCAGTACATCTGTAGCTGGTAATCGATCTCACCACCGACGCATTCATCGGAGCCATCAAACGATTTGTCGGTCGGTGTGGACATTGCCAAAATCGTTACTGCGATAATGCCACAAACTTTGTAGGGGCAAGAAATAAATTGTCTGAACTATCATCCGGAATTTACTCAAATGAAGCAAAGGCAGCAATTTAGAATGCATGCAGTAATAAGGACATACAATTTCAGTTCATACCACCCAGAGCGCCACATTTTGGAGGACTCTGGGAAGCTGCTGTTAAATCTGCCAAACACTTGCTAATCAGAAGCCTCGCTAATGCATCCTTAACTTACGAACAGCTAGAAACACTGGTCATCGAGGTCGAAGCTATATTAAATTCCAGACCAATTTCACCAATGTCAAATTATCCTAATGACATAGGTGCACTGACTCCAGGCCATTTTTTGATTGGCGAACCTCTAACGGCGCAAGTTGATACTAATGCAACATCGGAAAGGACAAACTTAGCTACTCGTTGGAAATTAGTATCTGCCCTCAAACACAACTTCTGGGGAAGGTGGTCCCGAGACTACATCAACGAATTGCAATACCGCAACAAGTGGAAGGAACAATCAAGAAATCTACAACCCGGAACTATCGTCATCCTCAAGAAAGATAACAGCCCAGTGATGAAATGGCCTTAGGCCGAGGAATCAAAACCTACAAGGGAGACGATGGCATTGTCAGAGTGGCAGATGTCAAAACTACGTCAGGTATACTCAAAAGAGCAGTCCACTTCCCCGAGAACCGATCGAAGACAAAAATTAAAGCAATTCTGAAGAGGAACCCTCTGAGCCTAAACCCAAAAGAATACGGCTACCAGCTAGCAATCTAGGCCTGACGTTATTGGCGCTATTTCTTATAATCCCAATGATACTAGGAGGACCAATCAATCATGTACAATTTGGGTCCAAGCTAGGAATTCACTTCGAGGAAGTGGGCTCGACTTACATATCAACAAGTCAGTGGAAGCTGGTAGTGTACTATAATCTATCATCATACTGGACTGACATGGGATTCTTAGGACAAGGAATCCAGTCCTTGAACACACTATGTGACACAATGGAACACAATACATCATGCCGCAACACATCTTCGACACGTTGAAACAGAGCTGCGATTGGACAACAGATTACTTCACAAATCAAGACAGCGAAGAGGTGCTGTTGATGTAATCGGGAACATTGCTCATTCATTGTTCGGGGTACTCGACTCTGAATACGCAGAAAAAGTGTCAGCAACAATCTCAAACCTGCAAGAAAACGACTCACACACCTTAAACCTGATAAAAGAGCACACATCCATAATCAATTCAACCATGAATATTGTGACCAGATTGTATCAAAAATAAATTAAATCACGAAATCCGAAGATACATTAACGCAAGAGCTATGTCAACTGAAGCTAGCGCAGCTGTTCAGAACGGGCATGATGCAACTTTTGCTTATTGCCAACAATTTGCAAAGAATACAAGCCTACATTCTGGATGCACTGACTGACACTCACTACGGAAAAATTCATCCCTTACTGCTCACCCCACCGCAATCAGAAACTGAAATACAAAAAATCAAAACCCACATACCTCAATCATTGAAGCTGCCAGCACCAGAATATGACCTACTAGAGTTCTACAAATTAATGAAAATACAGGGTGGCCTCACTCGGGTATTTGCTGTGTTTAAGATAACTCTACCATTAATAGAACATGAAAGATTTAAACTGTACAACTTAGTCCCTGTCCCGACTGCTATAAATCATACTATGCTAACAATTGACGTCTGCAGTACGACGATAGCGATAAACCCAACCTTACGGCGTTACTTCCCAGTATCATCAGCGCAGTTAAAAGGATGCGATCCGGTCGGTCTGAATATATTTATATGCTATAATGTGCAACTACAATATAACTTTGGAGCTGAAAAATGTTCTTGTGAAATCAACTTATTCAACAATATAACCATACCAAAGTGTCCTCTAAAGAATTTCCCGACTAACGTAACTTGGACTCCTTTAACTCACAAAAATAAATGGTTGTACTCATCTTCATCTCTTACACATGCTGTGGCCGTTTGCAGGAAAGAAATTATACCAATAAACCTAGTCGGATCAGGTGTTCTAACCATCAATCCAGAATGCATTCTTAAGCATGATTCCATCCACATATATGGACAACAATCAATATCAACAAATATCTCTTCATCCTACACTAGCCTGGGGAATATTTCAGAATTATCCGATCAATACACGTCTAGAATTAACCACATCAATGGCACTACCGCTTTACCAAGCCCAGACCAAATCGCACAACAACTCATCAAATTGACAGCTGCGCAACAGAAACTAGAAGCCCTGAACGCGTCCAAGCTGCAATCTCACCCATCCTCAAAACACAACACCACCATTGCATACTCTGCGTTAATCATCAGTGCAATATCCATCATTTACCTCTTAATTAGAGCATGGTTACGCAAAAGGTCAAATCCTACCCAAATCCCAGAAATACCTCAAACATCTAACAACATTCAAGCTCCGTCGCCAGCCCCTCGACAGAAATTTACTATCCAAGTTTGAAGATAAATGCTAATTGAGCGTAGCGTCAACGGGGGGTGCATGTTCATACATTCACAGTTCATCTTTACAATAAATATAGTTAATAATTTAGTCTTTGTTTATTGCATCAATTATTTTTAATATTTTAACTTTTTTATTGTATCAATTATTTTTTATCACATTGTATTTTGCTGATTTATATTTTTGTTTGATTATTTAGTTCTATTTGTTTGTCTGCTAGAGTTCTTTGCACCCTTCTGCTGAACAAGCAGAACTGATCGTTGCATGCAATGACCCACATAACGACATAAATACCTGGTCAGCAAGATACAATGTTTTTAGAGTTTATTAACTTTTCTGTTTTTAGAGTTTGTTATTTTTTTTAATTCAACATTTTCTTCTTGTAACTTGATACTTTATTGCAAGGTTGAAATTACTCAGCACTTTAAATTGTTCTTTTTGTTTTTAATTTTAATGTTTTTTTTTTTTTTTTGTTTGCAAGTTTTAGTAATTAATTAATTAGTATATAAGACAAAAAATCTAAATAAAGAAATGAGAAGGTTTTTAATAAGCAACCAAAACTAACATTTGTGATTACTTTCTCCTCGCCATTTGTAACCAAGTGCTCCAAGTGCTTGAGTTACTAAATCTAATTGTCCTGGTGTTACTGCCGGAACAATTCTCCAAACGCTACTCGGCTCATTGCCCTGTAGAATAGGCTCAACAAACAAAATAAGGTTAAACAAACTAGTTTAACCCAATTCAGTATCCGCTGAATTAAACACATTCCAAAACTCAATAACTACACTGCAGACCAAAACGCAATAATTCCAAATTTGTTATCTAAATAACTTTAAAACAAACTGTCAGATAAAATAATTAATTTGTGATTAATATTATTTTTTGTAGACAATAATACTTCAATAATTGTTTTTTAAAAAAATTATGTGCTACTTACTTCAATTACATTTTGTCGTTTATCCAAAAAAATGTTATGGTGTAATTATTGCGTTTTGTTATGGACCTCCTCAATTTGTAAAAAGCGACGCAAATCGAAACGACGCAAATAGGACCGTCGCAAATCGGGGCTCTATATCTAAATTGTTTGCAGTATCGATGGCATTTATATTATTGTAGATCCGAATTACACAATTATAATGCTTCTAATGAAAGCCAACTGGTTTGGGATGGGGAAAGATTTTTTTTTTTTTTTTTTTTTGTTAATTTTCAATAATTTTTGTATTTCAAAAAAATTGATTGTTACGTTTTGGACTGTTTTAAATTGTTAATATTTCTTCTGTTTTATTGATGCCAAAAAATCTTCATAACAGTATTACTTTTAGTAAAAAATCGTCAATCGTCATTTTACTATATTTTTTCAAAAAATCGTCAAAACGACGAAAAATTGCCACATCTAACAACCCTAGCTGGGCCTACTCTCCTTGTTGCGAATATTTGTGAGGCACCTTAGTTATTTTTCTGTTCTGTTCTTTTTTTTACCTATTACAAATATTTTTTTTTTCAATTATGGGGCTCAGAAGATCCTACTATCAAAAGTTTAACAAAATGCGATATTTAATACTGGCATCCTATGGGGATACCAATTTCCCTACCTCGATCGAAAAAATAAGTAGCCTATTTTAGAGCTCACGTGATGTTACTGTAAAAATTGGTTCAGTAGTTTAGGAATCTATAAGCCAACAATAATTTTTATATATGAATACAGATAGATATTTACGACAATAAAACAAATATTCTTGCCCAACAATTATACCTACTGTCAAATTGACTTATTTGTATTTAGGTTATTTCCACATAAGTTGTAACAAAACAAGTTTTTTTAAGTTTGATTTGCAATTTTATACCTACTTAAGGAAAAGGTTTTCAAAAAAACCCATCCTTTTTGGTTGGTAAAAAAACATAATGTTGTGTTTATTCAGTTTTTCATAAAAAACACAACCTTTTAGAGCAGTGAAGGCACATTTGCTAATCCTATGTACGCGTGCATAGGAATAAAAATGCTGCTTGCGGACGTCGAAACATGTACACTATAAACTTCTTTGTGTGGTCTGTGAAAGTGTACGTTCGGCTGTTGCTTTGTTGTTATTTCGTCAACACAAGCATAAATGTGATAGTATGTGTGTGCCCTTCACTGTTTTAGAGGCACCAAAGAATTTTTTACAAAAACAAAATACATATACATAGTTAATTAAAATGCCAAAACAATAGGTGCGTTTGAGTACTTTTACAGTAAATGAGTAAACTGAAAAATTTGCTCTCACAAAAAGCTGTTGTCCAAAAAAGTACGCGAATGCAAAATTTGTAAAAATTCGTAAAATAAAGGCAACAGCTGATGGCAAATAATTGAAGTGTTGAAAAATGTTTACACTTTTGACTACTTAACTCGTATTCTTATCGGTACTCGATTAAATACTTCTTATAACACGAACATTTTTGGAAAATACAAACAAACTATTTTGTCTAATCTTTCATATTCGTTTGTTTTTTATTTTATTTAATTTTACTAATTTGTAGCGGGTTAAATTATTTAAAAGAACATGAATAATTTTATTGCTATTGATTACTTAAGTACCCAAATACTTCACACTTTTACAATTCTAAAAAATTAACATAACCAAAAAAACTTCAAAAGTTTGTATTTATCTTAATAAATGCTTCACAAACAAGTTTAATTAATTAATTGTTATTCACTTTTTGTTGTGATATAATTTTTATTTAAACTTTCTTTTATTTAACAATTTTTTCACAATTTGTATGCTTTTTATTTGTTACTTTTGTTTGTTTACCTTTTGAAACATATGTTTTTTGATTTACTAAATTTTACTGCAAAAATTTCTGCAGTAAAAATTTATAAATACTCAGACAAGAACTGTCACTTTACGCTCTCAATATGTGTTCTCATTTACTGTATTTTGTGTACGCGAACGCAATTTTGTAAAATGCAGTAAAGTTCAGTAAAAAATAGTAAAAACTTTTGTGTTCTCGAACGCAGCTAATGTATCATTGAAAAATTTTAAATGGACTTTTTTTTATTTATTACGAGAGAAGACAAAAAAAAGCAATATTCAATACTTTTACAGCAAAAAGAAATTATAAAAATAGCAACAAAAAATTTATAAAACAGCAAAAAAAAAACTAAAAAATGTTTTATTCTAATTCTTCCACATCATCAAAATTATTACAATATACTATCATGTGGGCTTTAATGTTTTCAAATTTTAAATTTCTACGTCGATCTGTTTAAAGCGTTTTGTATAAAGAGAAGCTTCTTTCTAAATCAACGGAGGTTGACGGTGCATATTTAAATTTGAGAATTTCATTAGAGGACAAACTTTTTACATATTCATCTTTTGGAACAGAACCAGACTCTAAAATATATTTTATTTCCAAAAACTGCTAATATCCGGGATTTCTTTCTAATATTTTCTCAAATTTCTTTTTATATTGTTGGTCCTCGATCTTGCATAGTCCGTCAAAAACTATCGATAAAGCATTAGTGCTCTCTGAAATTAATAAACCCGTAGTTTGCAATTTTTTATAGCAACCAAAATGTTTGCAAAATTGTATTTTAGAAATGAAAGTTGAGAACTTAGTTCGGAGTTTTCAAATATTTTTTTGGATTGCACAATTTATTTTATTTTTTTGCAATTACATAACCGAGCCCTTTGGGCCTTTTATGGTTAATAAAAGCTACTAAATAGCAGTGTTGCCACTTTGTGGGTAATTACCCGAATTTGGTATAATTTTTACGGTCGTGGGTAATTTCTCTTAGGTGAAATTCAGGTGTAATTTGAAATTTTTACTTCTTTTTAAATATTGTTGCTAAGAAATGCACCGCCTTCTGAACCAAAGTCTCGGTTTCAATTAAAGAAAAAACGACTGCAATCATTAAACATACATATATTTTCAATTGTTTGGTAATGAATGTCGCAACATGGACCCTTAGATTTGGATAAAGATGCCTATTATAGTGATTTAGAACCTAAAGTTTATTGAAAAAAGTTCTTCAAACTAAAAACTTGCCTGGGGGAAGATATGTTCCCAATATTGCAACATATAATTATTTTTTTTTCTATCTTGCTACTATTTAATTCTTTAGTTTAAAGAATATTTAACGCCCTTTACAGTTGTAAAACTGAATTTCGAAAGGGACAAAACTCTGCAGGCATTTTGTTTACTAATTAAGGTATAAAGGGTATTTTTTAAGACCATGAAACTTAAAATGGTGGACAATACAAAAAAATTAATTTCAATCGCAGATTGATACACGGCATTACGGTTTGAAACTGATTTAAAACAAATAGACAACGCACCGCGCCTGTCCATGACAAAACGCATTGCAGACGTCCAATTTTGTTTCTCTTTTTCGAATGAAATGAACAATGTTGACCTCCAAGACACCGATTGTTGCTGGTTTATCAGCATTAACCACTGACTTCACAGCCCTACGGAAAACAATCAATAAGTGTCACATCGCACGGCCGTGAAGTCTAATTGACAGTTTATTTTCTCTTAATCAACACATCACCTTCATTTATGAAAAAAAGTTTCCTCATTTAAATCATGAAGTCACCATTAAGTTGCGAAAATCTATAGCTGATTTTCAAAGTATATTTTAATAATTTGGTGGCGTTGTTCAAGCATGAATCTATTCATGATGATGTGCCTGTTCAAAAAGTGAAAATAGTATGACAGTTCGTTTGACAGCTAACCTTTCGTAAGCTCTATGGGGCTAAAAAGCATCCATTATAAAGCAATGACAGGGAACATTTTACACCTTCCCAAGATTTATCAACCAAATGTGGAAGTTAAACTCATTATTTAAGCAGTTTTATTTTATGTTTTATTAACTTTTTTTAAGTGTTTAATGTTAGTTTTGTTAATTTAAAGAAAATTAACAGTTTGACTAATATTGATATGGTTTTAATGAGTTTGTTGTGTTTTTGCTTTTTTGTAAATGTCTTTTTATTAAATAAAACTTAAGTTTTATATCAGTAGTGCGATTCACTAACTTTTATAACGATAATCGAATCGTTAAAATAAGTATAACGAAAATTTATCGAATATGCTATTCTGTAAAATTTTTAACGATATTCGCTGTCGTTTAAAGTCAGCTGTTACTTTAAGCAATTTTTTTGTCGTTATCTTAGCGACAATAATTTAGTTTGTGTTTATTTTATCGATAAAATGTTTTTTATGTTTAAAATAGCTTGCATTTATCCAAAGATATATTCGTATGTACATACATATATGTATGAACAAAAACAAAATAATAAATTTAAAATTTCCAAAAAGAAAGCAAATTAAGAACAAAAATAAAATTCTAAATGTAAAATTCACAAAAAAAAAAAAAATTTAAAACCACAAATTAACACTTCGTCTAACTTATGAGTCTGACCAGACCTTTTTCAATGCATTTTGAATGAAAAAACATGTGTAACAAGGGGGGTTAAGAACAATTTCATATGTTTTTATTTTATTCTCTTTTGTGCTTTTCGTTTTTTTTTTAACATTTTGTAGACAGAGATGTTACAAAAAAACAGCTGTGTACTATCGTTAAAAAAAAATTACAGAATCACACTATCGTTACTGCAAGCAAATAAAAATGTCGACAAATATTACGATTGTCGGATCGTTAAATGTTAGTGAATCGCACCACAGGTGTAATTTCATTTAAGTCGGGTAATTTTGCTTCATCTCAAGTGTAATTTTGAATCTCGCTGGTGGTAACACTGCTAACTAGACAACAATTGACTGTCAAGTTCTAAAACAACGGCTTTAACTTCTTCAAGATGTTCAGCGTTGTACATTGCCGCTTCTAGCCAAGTACCCCAACGAGTTGGGCATGGAGACGGTGGAAGTACAACATAAGGATTAATTTTTTGAAAGAGTTGTTTTTTTGTTGTTGTGCCTGTAAAAATTTAGTTTTTGTAACATATATTTTTAACATACATATCGTCATCTTAAAGACCTAATAACCTATCTGCAAAAATTTCAAAATTGAGTTTTTTATGCATTTTTATTTCCTATATCATAACGCATATGTGTGCAAAATTTTAAACATGTAATATTACAAATGACAAAGTTTTTGTACCTAGAGGACCGTTACGCACAAAAAAAGAGAAAAATAAATCATCAAAAATCACGATAAAAGTTTGATTTTGTTGCATAGTGTACTTTAAACAAACATTAAGCACTTGTTTTTGCTTAAACCAGTAAAAGAAACTACTACTGTAAATATTTAATGTATATAATATTCATGTGTATAAAGAAATTTTTATTTATTCATACTAATTAGTACTGCAGATAGGTTATTTGGTTTCAGATTTTTACAATTCCAAAAAACCTAAGTGTCATAAGCTGTGATTAGAAAAACAAAATTTTCTCAACCGATATATATTACTGGTTTCATTTTAATCAAAATGTGTAATTTTCGTTTCAATATTGTTAATAGTTCCAATTTTATAACGTTTTTTCCCTCTCCTGTAAACTTTTGAAAACTGCAGATAGGTTATTTCGTCTTTTAAGTGACGATATGTATGTTTATATTAAAAAAACGCAAGAACTTTCAAGTTCTTTTTAATACACTCTTAATCCATTTCATATAATTTTCTTATAGAATTCTGTTTAATAGAAAAATATTTGTCATAAAATTCTTTTACTACAAAAATCATATTAAAAAAACGAATTTTAAATTCTTGCGTTTTCGATTTCCAGAACACCTCTGATTAATAGTTATATTTACCTTTAAGAAAATATTCTTAACATTGGAAATCAATTTATTGACACTTCCAAAGTTTGTTCGAATGAATTCAGCTAATCGATGGATAACATGTGCAAAACATTTAAATGAAGCATTTTCAGATACATTGCCTTTAGAGAAGATATTCCACTTAGCATATATGCAGCTGCAACCGCTACTACAAGTAACACTTTGTTGTATTTTATGCCTAAATACAGAAAATTAATATTAAATCTAAACTCGATTTCTTTTCTACATTACCATCTGCGCAATTTGCCGTTTCAAGTACTTGCATGTTCAATGAATAAGATTTATTGTCTTTCAATTCTTCTAAGACTCCAAAAATAAAATTTGCAACATAAGTATCTCTGTTCGCTGTCCGTAGTTTCATTTACTGAAATCCATATATATTTGCTTTGGCTGCTTGAGGCATTTTTTCTATAGATTCCCTATACAATTCTGGTATGTATTTCTAGCGAATGCAAGTTTCAGACGGAACCGACATTTGAGAATATTTCTCAATGAAAATTTTGAAACTGGGAGAACTAACTTTTTTTATTGGTATATTGGATTCTAACAATGCTTAACAACGATCCTTTTGAAATGTTGTGGCAGTTGGAGTCTCTGGATATTCCGTAATTGAAGCACAGCCGCGAATAACGTTTTAAGTTACAAAGTAATTTTTTTCAGGAGAGCAAAAAACGTTTTTAACAGGCAATTAATTTTTTTATTTATTTTTTTTTAATTATTAAAAATAATGACAATAAAAATTTTAATGCAAAATATCAACAAATTTAAAACTTTAATTACATGCAAATTTACAGTTTTTAGTGGAAAAACGTTTCATATTCACAATCACGATGTCATTTAAAACGTTCTTCCACTACGCTTCCATGACTGGTGGCTTTTAAAACGTTATTTCACGTTAAATACCATTTACTTTATATCATTTTTAAGTAACTTACAACGTTCTTCCACTAGCTGACTCTTTGTATGTTCTTTTTAAAGGCTTTAAGGTGCATAATTTTTGTGATTTGAGGTTTAAACAGTGTACGAGGGTAATGTTAACGGTTATCTGCAAAAAAAAACAGTTATTGCAAAAAGTGTCTTTTATAACGTTTTTCGCGGCTGTGCTTCAATTAGTTTATGTGGATAGTTCTCTTGCTTAGAAGACGCCAATTTATGTTTCCCACATCTTATATATTGATCCACATTAGTCTTTTTCGAACAATTTATTTTTTTTTTATTTATATCTTTTTAGCCTTTTACTCTTCTCTGTTTACTACGATTCACTACATCAGGTAACATATTTTTAAAAAAATTTAAACCTCTACCTTAATAAACAACCAAGTTATAAACAAAATTCAAGTATCATCAAGTATATAATTTTCTTAAAGAACAAATTGTACAATCACACTTACGAAGAAATTAGCAAAGTATTTTATATTTTTTTAAGAACACATTAATAAATGAGAAAAGTGCTGTAAAATTAATAAAACCCGAAACTATATACCTATGTATGTATTGCAAAACCTTTATTAAGTATGACTATCAGCTTCTTTCACACAGGTCTTTTAGATTTTGCAGCACTCCCAAACGCTTAGAATTTCCAAGAATAAATGGCAACATCTCAGCTGGTCCTCAGATTTGCCATTATTTTTATTATATGAGTTAATATATGTATGTATGAATGTATGTTTATCATTTTTAATAAATTTAAATACAGTCGGACTCCTCTATAATGAATCTGTATGGGACCAGAAATTTTCTGTATTATATAGAAAGCTTATATGTAATAAAAAAATATATATTTTTTCCACGATTATTGAAAATAATCTCATGTTTTTTGTTATAACAAATTTTAATTTGCAAAATTTGTTCATTGTAAATAAAAATTCATTATGAGGAGATCAAAATACTCTTTAATCGGAATGTATAAGATGGCTTTTTAAAATCAATTTATAGCTAAATTTAATGAAGTAAATTTTTTAGTTAAAACGGCTAGTAGTTATAGCCAATTTCACCAATTTATCATTTTCATGTTTTACTGTAGTTTTTCATACAATCTGGTTTTTGTTTTACCTGAAACATGAAAACATAAATTGATTTTTTAATAGAATTGGTAAAATTGGCCATAAGTAATTAAAATCAATAAATATACGTATAGATAATAGCTATGTCATAATATCTATAATGATATAATTTCCCCACGTTGCTAAATGCTGTACTTCCTGCGTTGAATCAGAAAATCAAACTTGTTTCACCATGTCAACGCAAACCTTATAATGCCACATATTAATCGTGTGATTATCATTTATATCTTTTTAGCATTAGGTAGGTGCATTTAACCACATTCATTGTTTAAGGACAGTATTGCATTTATAACCATGTAGGTATAAAATATTTAATTATTTATCATTTTAAACGTTGGTTTCACCTCATGTTAATATACTTCGTAATACTTATATCTTATTGTTTCTGAAAATTACAAAATTGAAAGAATGTAAAACACAAATTAAAAAAAAACAATAAAAATAATATTTTTTCCTCAAAATATCAAACTGCGATAACTTATATAATTTTTATCTGAATTGCTTTTAAATCTCAAATAATTCCCATTGTACAAAGTTTTTTGCTTCTCATGAAACTTGTGAAATGTGATGTTACATTATTCTGCATTTAAGATGACGGACGATATGTGCAGTTCTTTTAGTTTTGTTTTCTAATAATTTTTGCCTGCGAAATAAACCAACACTTACATTACTTACGGGCATACAAAATCGTATTGCAAGCTACCCCACGTATGTGTGGTTTGTGGTGACGCTCATAAAACTTCGGAATGCAATCACTCCAAAGTTGACCCAAAGGTAAGGAAATGCAGTAACTGTGGCGAAAATCACACAGCTAACTATAGGGGTTGTAGAGTATTCTTGCACTTAAAAGAACCTGAGCAAATCCAAAAATATGCGCACTCCCAATATCGTCTTCCTTATGCGTCCAGCTTTCCCGCGGGCTCTTATGCTAACTCTATACACACCAACAAACAAAACTACTCATATGCCCAAGTCCTGAAAGAAAACTCCCACGGACATAATCCTGCGAAAGTAGCCAACGCAAACCAACCTTCATACGCTAATGTTCTTAAGGAATTTCCACAAATACCTTCTGCAGACATATCGGGTTAAATTTATGAATAACTTCATGGCCACCATGCAGAACATGTTTCAGGAAATGATGCGAAACCAAAACATGCTCCTGCCAGTTCTACTAAATAAAAAATTAACCAGTTATAAATATGTTTCTGGAACGCAAACGGGCTCTCCAAACATAAACACGAAGTAGCACATTTTCTTCAAATGCACGAAATCGACGTGCTTCTCGTCTCTGAAACCCACTTTACTTAAAAAAGAAACTGCTTTAGGGTAAATGGGTTCCTCACTTACGATACAAAACATCCGAGCAGACGGGCCTGTGGTGGCACAGCCATAATTGTGCACAAACAAGTCAGACACTTTCCAATGCCGGAGTACAAGGAAGATTGTATCCAGGCTACATCTATAAATCTTACAGATTTTAAAATCACGTTATCATCCGTCTTTGTCTCCCTAGACATAAAATTGCACAGGATAAATTTCTAAACTTCTTCTCCACATTGGGACAAAAATTCATTGCAGCAGGCGACTACAACGCTAAGCATACGTGTTGGGGCTCCAGCCTTAAAAGTCCTAGAGGTAATCAGCTATATAACACCGTCACTGCAAAACTGACTTCAACAAGCTACCAGACCTGATCGACTTTGCCGTTATTAAAAACATCAAGCGCGATCAGTTACTAATTAGTTCCTGACACGATTTATCGTCTGATCATTCACCTTCAATCCTTATTCTAAAAGGCAACTTTGATAACGCAGCTGAAAACTTTATTTCCTATCCAAACAAAAACACAAATTGGTTGAAGTATTAAATGTATGTGAGCTCTCATCTATCTCATAGCATTTCCCTAAAAAATTAATCTGACATCCAAACAGCTGTCGACCGACTTACGGATGTCTTGGATTCTGCTGCAAGAAATGCAACCCCAATCAAGCGTACAATAAAGCGTGGTCCGCAATTCACATCTGTGGATATAGAGACCCTTGTCAGGGAAAAAAGGAAGTTGAGAAGACAATGGCAAAATAATCGTTCCCCAACCATCAAGGCCCAACTGCGGTTATGCCAGGCAACTCTGCGCAACAAACTGAGACAGAAACATGACTCTGAAGTTGAAGGCTATCGTAACAGCCTAGATGCCACAAAAAACACCAATTACAGCTTATGGAAGGCTGTAAGACATATGCAATGCCCTATAACCCACGAATCTCCACTTAGACTGGAAAACCGTACCTGGGCCAAAAACACAAATGAAAAAATTGCAAGCCACTTGGAGAAAGTTTTCACGCCCCATGATGCTGTTACTTGTTCCTGTCGTCCAATTATTCCTGATACAGTAACCGATCCAATAAAATTTAAATTAACCCAAGTAAAATCAGCAATAGAAAATGTCAACATTAAAAAATCTCCCGGTCCTGACCGCATCACAGGCTCAATGATAAGAAACATACCTACGTCTGCTTCAAGAATCATGCTGCTCATCTTTAATGCGATATTACGAGTTGGCTACCACCCATCCTCTTGGAAGACCTCTACAATTGTTATGATTCCTAAGCCAGGAAAATACGCTAGTCAAATAACGTCGTACAGACCAATCAGCCTACTATCAATATTATCAAAGCTATTCGAAAAAATATTACTTTTAAGTTTAACTCCCTATCTTACTGAACACGCAATCATTCCGGATCATCCGTTCGGATTCCGAGCGAGGCATGGTACAATCGAACAAGTGCAAAGAATTGTTACCTAAATTAGATCAGCGTTTGAGAGAAAGGAATATTGCTCAGCACTGTTTATAGACATTTCCCAAGCATTCGACAAAGTTTGGCATGCCGGGCTGATCGTTAAAATAACACGCTTCCACAAAACACTCACAAACTCCTTGAGAGCTATTTAACTGGCAGAACATTCATGGTTAGATCAAAAAACCAATACTCCCCCACCAAGAAAATATCTGCTGGTGTCCCTCAAGGCAGCATATTAGGGCCGTTACTGTATATAATATATACAGCTGATATTCCAACAAGCCCGAGCACACATACTTCTACGTTTGCAGACGACACAGCATTTATTAGTGTTAATCAGGACCCAAAAGTTGCATCGCAGCACTTACAGTCCCACATCAATGAACTAGAAGCCTGGCTAGAAAAATGGAAAATAAAGGTTAACCCGGCTAAATGTGCTCACTTAACTTTCACGCTCAGAAAACAAACGTGCCCTCCTGTTAAAATAAATAACATCACTGTTCCGGTAGGAAGCCATGTTAAATACTTGGGAATTCATATAGATAGACGCCTGACCTGGTCTCGTCATATTGAAGCGAAAATAACGGCTATGAAACTTAAAGCAGCTCAACTACATTGGCTAATCGGTCGAAACTCAAACTTATCCTTAGACAACAAAGTTCTCTTATAAATGTCTATCATAAAATCAATATAGACATATGGCATCCAATGTCTAGGATATTACGGCAAATTGTCTGCGCCCCATGGTATATACGTAATGACATTAGCCATAGAGATCTTAACATCGCTACCATCCAGGAAGAAATTAAATAGTATTCATTCAAATACATAGATAAACTAATGGCCCATCCCAACTACCTCGATCGGGATCTAATAAAGTTCCAGGGTCACCGGAGGCGGAAAAGATCCGACACTTTGAGCCTAGTAGGCTGTTTTGACACTTGAATGCAATTAATTAGCGGTTACATTGGTAACGGCTAACAAATACAAATAAGAATTAGGATTAAGCTTTGAATACATATTGTAATTTTCTACAAGAAAGATTCAAGAAAAAAAAAAAAAAAACTTACATTTTGGTTAACCAGCCAACAAAAAATTTTACAAAAACAAAACACACACAGGCTATTGTGCTGCCCAGCGGGAAAAATCGTCAGCGCTTTTACTTTTCAGACCTAAAAGAAGGTTTACAACTGCATTTTTAATAACCTTTTACTTCTTCCATAAGTGGGGATATTCAAAATATTTTTTTCCTCTCCCTCATGAGGATGAAAAAGCAGCAACATTTTTTAATTTTCACGCTCGCTCATGACTGAAAAATTAGTGAACGTTTTGGTACTCTGGTATTAATGCATGTTAATTTTTACACTCGCTAGTTCTCTAAGTATGAATACAAACCAACCACAAATTGTCTGCAAAATTTCAGCGAAATGATAAGCGTAATTAGGACTGACAGGTACTTTTTTCGTCCTCCCCAAATTTAAAAGAAATTTCTAATATATCCCCCAATAAAAGAAAAAAATCTCCAAAACATGCCCCTGTAAAAATACACAATTTTTAGCGGATAATTTAAATATTTATCTAAGTCTTACTTGTACTGTGTTTAACAAGAGATCATTTTCATCATAAAGAATTACGTTGTAGTTGTATTTTAAATATAAATGTAGATACAGTCTAACTTTGCTATATTGAATCTGCATGGGAACATAAAATCACTTACAGCTGTATTGTATAATGAAAATTTGGCATAAAGTTAGCAAAAAGTTTATTCATAATACACTAACCAAACTCTGGCCAACGTTTTGCTAAACTCTTGTTAACGAGCAGCCAAACGTTTACCAACTTGTGAAAAACATCCGTTAATTGGCAAACATTTTTGTTCGTTTTTTAATTAATTGTTTTTTTTTTTTAATTTACTGTCTTTTACTTATTTATTTAATTTAAACATTTTTAAAATGTTTATATGTGAAGGGAAAAACAAAAACAGGAAAAAAATAACAAAAAAAAAAAAAACTAATGCAAAACGTGTTGCATTTTTGAGTAATATAACGTGGCATCATAAAAATTCATAGTTGATTTATTAAAAGTTGGCAGATGGAGAAAAGTTCGTGTTGAATTAACTCTGTGCCAACAAGCTGCTAAGCTTAATCGGCATTCTAGTTAGCAGCTCGTTGTACGTAGTGTACAAACTGTGGCTAACTTTTTGTTATGAATACGGCTGTTAGTTTTTAAGAAACTACACTACCGCGGGCAGCGGCTACTCATTTGAGTAATGCTTTATTAATTTCCCTAAAGTCTTTTGCGTTTACTGGTAAATTGCTTGCATTCTACATTTCAAGAATTTAGGTTGATTTAGCCGACCGTACATGTCATTCAATGAAATGTAACGTACTGTTACGTACTGTATATCCTGTAATTGGTAATTAATATTTCACAATTTTCAGTCTTTTGAATAAAAAATTATGTTGCACAAATCAATTTCAAAAATTTCTAAGGCGCGTGCTCACATTTTTCGGTCAAATAACAAGTGACACATTAGTGGTCTGGGGCATTACTTATTGCTGGGCTAGTTCTAATCCGTTTTCGGGACTTTTTTCAATTAGTTTATTTTGATTAGTTTATAATCTAGTATAAAAACTTTTACGGCATTTAAAATATTTGACAAAAACTAAAAAAAAAATGATCTTTTAACCTTGTATTCACTATTCAACTTTTCAATCGACTTTTCTTTACCCAATCGTAACCAAACTTCATATTAAATATTAGATTAGGTTCAAACTTTTCAGAATTTTTTTTTTTTAGATAAAAAAAAGAAACTTGTTTGCGCGGTACTCATTGATATTGAAATTTTGTATTTCCCCAAAAATTCCTTATTTTTCTAAAATTAAAAAATTAATAGTTTTAAAAACTGCCTTTTTTTTATTTATTTATTTAGTCTATAAATTACATTTCAGACAAAAATTACAAAATTAAACAAACAAATTTAACATCATCTATTTAAATATAAAATTAAATTCAGTTTGATAGTATTAATATTCAAAGTCATATCGTTTCTGTATTTCTCGCATCGTAAAATTTCTTATATGAAGTGTGAAACAAAAAATTCCATCGTTTCTCGATTTATGAGATAAAAGTGTTTCTGTATTTGAATACGAAAACAGACACAACAAATTCTGTTTATACTGGAATATTTCCAGTAATTAAGTTTCAAATAAAAGCGAAACGTCAACAAAAGAAATAAATATAATAAAAACAGGGCTGCCAGATTTGACGAGTTATCCATTTTGACGATTTTTTGTTCCGAAATTAGCAAAGTGACGTTTTGATGATTTTTTCTAAAAAAGTGGCGAAAGCAAAAACAAAATCAAAAATATTTTATAATTTTGTTGTTACTTTCTAAGAAATTCATCTTGAATTTTTAAATTTCAAACACTTCTATTTTGTGGCGTTGAAAATTTAAAAAAAAAATAATATGAATGTCTGTAGAAAGCAGGTTTGTCCATCAATCCGCCTATTTTTGGATTGAACCCCCATATCATGCGGGAATGTTGATAAATAATGACCGAATAGATCCTCCGGAGTTTGAAATCTCCCAGCCCTTGCACTTAATTGAATACTTCCACTTGGCAATCCATCAATTATGCATGATACAGCATCTTTTCCAGATATCTTGCAAGTGTCAGCTAAAATTTTCTTTTCAAAATAGTAGTTCGTCATTGATTCCGATGGAAGTTTAACACGTTTCATTAACCGCTTAAGATTATCAGAAAAATCTTGGTGCACCGGAAATGATTGACATAGCACGGATCTCCATTCTTCCCATGTTGAGACATATTCATTTAAATTTTCAAACCAAGTTCGTGCTAGACCTTTCAATCTATTTTGCATGGCATATATTTTCTGACGATCATTCCAACCATGAATCTCACCAATTTGATCAATTTTGTTCAACCATAGAGACACAGGCAAATTTATTGATCCAGGCTCAAATTCTGGAATACAGTCAATTTTAAAAGTGCCATTGCTTCCTAAATTTTCCTGTCGTTTCTCGCTCAATGTCTTCACCAAACTTTCCAATGCATTAATGCGTGTGGTCAATTCACTTTCATCCACAGTTATTTGAGCGTGTACGTCTGGACCATCCGAAGGAAGGACTCGATTTTGCGAACTTCCACGCAGTTCAGAATGTTCTATTAATGCCCTTCGCATATTGGTAAATACGTTCCGTTTTCTAGTTGCTCTTGGCATGGGATTTCAAAAACAGTTATTTTTTTTTTATTTGTATCCCACCGCTGCTTTAAAAGCTTTCAATAAAAATCAATTGTATTCGTTTTACGTATTCCAAATCAATAATCATTTATTTTTCATTTTCTATTTGAAATAATATATTTAGGAAATGCTTCTGTGATTATTTTTAAATATTTTTAATACAGTGCTTATAATATGTACACTTTTTTTGTCTCCCAGTAAAAACTTTTAAAATGGATAGCTTCTTTCACTCGTTATTTAGTAGCTTTCTTCCATAAGAACTTCGATAACTACTTTTTTCTGGATGTATTTAGATAAAAAAATTACTTACTTTTGAATTTGTTCATTTTGGCACAACCCTTGTAAAATGCATTAGTTTTTCAGTAGAATTGTATGTAGTGCTTTTATGTGTTTCTGATTACTTAACACGTTGGCTGCCAAAGCCTTTTTAGAATTTTGATCGTTCAGTAGCAATGTCATTTAACCTTTTGGTCACCTGAGGCCAACAACTTATTTTGTTCTTTTTTGTTTCTTAGTGCCTTAAAATAAGTTTTGACTACTCGCGACTTTATTTTGGTCCCTAATTTTGCAGTTATAACGGGTTTCTTGTGTCACACATTTTCGTGCGACATGTCCTGGGAGAACATAAAACATGTTGTGCGGCCACGTCGCACGAAAATGTGCGACACAAAAAAACCGCTGTAGCTGCAAAGGAGGGACCAAAAAAAAAACGCGTGTAGTCAAAACTTATTTTTAGGCACTAAGAAGAAGAAGAAGCATTAGTTTTGATAAATTTACATTTAAATATCACTATTTTTGCATTCCACTAACAAATTGATTTTTTAAGTTTATGGTTTTTCTACTGATCTCCAAATTGAATTTCTAATTTTAAGTGTATTGTTTTTCTACAGATCTCCATTTGAATTTACATAAATATATGTATATTGTTATAAATTTTTTTGCTCATAAATGAATTGATTTTTAAAAGAATTAATAAATTGTTAAAATAGTTGAGTTAAATACATTCAATTTATAAAGTAACACTATCCAGTGAGACACAAAGAATGCTGACGAAGGCCGTAGCGGGCCAGAAAATGCATTACATTCTGCTGGTGTCTAATAACTGTAAATTTTTCTGTACATTCAATATACTTCATTGATTTCCAAAGGAAGGCTAAGGTAAAATGTAAAAAGAAAATACAAAATAATAGTCTGATAGTGTATAAAGTCATTTCTGAAAAATTAAAAGAATAGAACTATTACAAAAAAGCTTTATGAAATACAGACCTGAAATTTAACTCATAGAATAAATTCGAAAAATGGAAAAATGTTTAATATAATATAAAGTAACCTTCACAAGGAAATAATTCCCAGTTTCTAATTGTTGAAATAGTTGAGTTAAATACATTCAATTTATAAAGTAACACTATCCAGTGAGACACAAAGAATGCTGACGAAGGCCGTAGCGGGCCAGAAAATGCATTATATTCTGCTGGTGTCTAATAATTGTAAATTTTTCTGTACATTCAATATACTTCATTGCTTTCCAAAGGAAGGCTAAGGTAAAATGTAAAAAGAAAATACAATATAATAGTCTGATAGTGTATAAAGTCATTTCTGAAAAATTAAAAGAATAGAACTATTACAAAAAAGCTTTATAAAATACAGACCTGAAATTTAACTCATAGAATAAATTCGAAAAATGAAAAAAAAATGTTTAATATAATATAAAGTAACCTTCACAAGGAAATAATTCCCAGTTTCTAATTGTTAAAAAGTAAAACTTTTCCAAGTGTAGTGTATCCACACAATTCCACTTAATACATTCTTTGCAATAGTAAACAAACACATTCTTTGACTTGATAAACAAAATGTACCGCTTGCAGAATATAAACAAATTGACTTGCAGTATTAAGATAGGTCAGTAAAAACCCAAATTGTTTTTACTTTGTCGCAAGCATAAATTCTTTTGGGCAATATGATATTTTAAATAAACAACGGTCAACGCTCGCTTACTCATATTGACAAAAATCGACAAAAATAGTTCAAAGTACATTTTAATAATTTCTGCTGAATTAACAAATTCTTCACTTTGAAGAATTTGTATGATACACTGAACACCACTCAAAGCAAAAATACAATAATATTGAAAATAATAAAATGACTCAATTATTTATGTGTGCCTGTTACAATACTGTATATTTGTATGTAAGTTAGTGCTAAGTACGTAATTGAGTGAAATTTTGTAAAGTCACTCAATATTAGGTTAATCTTTATTCTCATAAGTAGTATTTAAGACAAATAAGTTGTAAATAAAGATCAATCAATTAGCTTTGATCAAGGCTTGCGCTTGTGTTCTTTATTTATATAATAGAACATTGCATGGCGATCCTGCCTAACCTTCAATTTAATTAGACATAGCACATCTAAGAGACTACACAGCAGTCTTGCTTATCTCTTAGTGCTTAAATTAAATTAAACATAGATCCTTGACAGACACAGCTTAAGCTTAGTCAGGATCTATGAGCGTTTAAAAAAAAAAAAATAAATTTTTATTTTTCTCCCCACATATGACGGAATCCTGGGAGGAGATCCTTCGGAACCTAAAGGAAGCTGAAGAGCACTGGGCTAAACTGCTAGAAGAAGGAAGTACGGAGCAAAAACCAGCCATACTGGAAAGGGGAATGCCTAGAAAAAAAAAGAGGAGGCGATAAAAAAGACTAAAATTCAAATAAGAAATTTAAAGAAAAAAAAATAAATAAAAAGTTATATGTAAAAGAAAAACTAAAAATATAAATTATATTATCTTTATTCGGCCTTTAAATTTCCAATTCTATGTTAATAAATAAGCTCGAGGCCACAATTGATTTTTAATAAATTGTATTCTTTATTATTTTCAATATTTCCCCATCCTTTGGATGGCATCTTCAGGAATCTTAAAAATATAAATTAAAAACAAAAACATAAATCATTGAAACACCCTGTAACACTAATAATTATTTTACAGAAAAAAAAATATAAATATATAACAAACAGTAATAACAAAAAAGAAAAACTCACAATAAAAACGAGTAACAATATTAAAACACACAACGACTAATCGCGTTCACATGTAAAATTGCACTATTGATCCTTTCTCTTTTTATTTATAATATGCCTAAAGCTCTGTGCTATGTTGTCTACGTCACTCTTAAAGTTAATTCTCTTATCTTGTCTTATATTTATTATATGTAGCATCTCCAGTGTAAGTCGTTTATTATACCTCTCTTCTGTTTGTAATATTTGTACGGCGTCCAGTTTGGGTATGTGATTTCTATCCGCACAATGGGCTGCAAGTGCTGTTTTATGTGTCAGTGAACTATTTATACATTTGAAATCCGATTTGTGTCCTGCAATTCTCGTCTTTAATTTATTTTTGGTAGTTCCTACATATACTTGATCGCATACGTTGTTTCCATCACCATTGCACTCTATTTTATAAATAACGTTTGACTTTTCCATTTTATCCACTTTTGTTTTTGTGTTAGAAAACAGATTTCGAAGTGTGTTTTCTGATCTTGGCGCTGTTTTGTATTTTACTTTATTGTAAACTCCTGACTTTTCTATTCTTTCTGATATATGTGGTATATATGTCATTGATTTATAAATTCGCGGTTCTACTTCTTCTCTTGTGATGTTTTTCTTTTTCTTATTATTTTTTAATAGACTGTTGATAATATTTTGTGGAAAAGAGTTTTTCCCTAGGATTTCCTTAATCTTTTTGATATTTTCCTTATGAAATACCCTGTCGCTAATCATTAGTACCCTGTTTATAAGATTACTAGCCGTGTTCATGATGATATTTTTGGGTTGGCATGAATAAAAATTGATAATTCTTCCAGATGAAGTCGGTTTCTGGTACCAATCTATTTTAATTTTATTGTCTTTTCTTACAATCAGTGTATCCAAATATGGTAATCTTTCGTTTTCCTCTTCTTCAATTGTAAATTTGATTTGTTGGTG
Organism: Pollenia angustigena; assembly: GCA_930367215.1. NCBI lineage: Eukaryota > Metazoa > Arthropoda > Insecta > Diptera > Polleniidae > Pollenia > Pollenia angustigena. Next base: position 132,009,817 of record OV884056.1, on the reverse strand, counting down.
AAAACTATTAAGTTCGACTAGGGTGTCGTCTATTGCACTTGTATTAATAATCCCAAAGAGGTCGTCAACGTATTTTGTAAGAAGTCTGGGTTTAGTTTTCAGATTTTGAACGCAATTTTTGAGTAATTCCTCCATTACTATGTCTGCCACAATAGGTGAAGCTGGTGAACCCATTGGAAGGCCCTTACACTGAGTGTAAATTCTGTCTTTGTATTTGAAATACCTATTTTCTTTAATACAGAATTTTAATACCTTTAAGAAAAGTTCCTTGGGCATCGTTGTGTGTTGTTGTATTTCTGTCCACCTATTTTTGATAACATCTATAGCATAATCAACGGGAATACTCGGAAATAATGATATTACGTCAAACGAAATTAATCTTTCATCGTCACTTATTGCGGTATTATTAATCTTATTACTAAATTGCACTGCATCCCTTACATTAAATTCAGATGTTTCCGTAAGTCTATTAAGAATATTTACTGTAAACTTACAGAGTTCTCTTGATGGCGATTTAATTGATGAGCAAATCGGTCTTAAAGAAAATCCCTCTTTATGGATCTTCGGCAATCCGTATATTCTAGGAGCTAGTGCCGCGTCAGTTTTCATTCGTCTTTTTTCCATCACAGATATTGTATTGCACTTAAATAATTCTTCGACTAGATCATTGTTTTTCTTCTGTAGAGATGAAGTAGGATCTTTGGTTAATCTCCTATATGTCATTAGATCACTCAGAATCTCATTCATTCTAGTCTCGTAATCATGTTTTTCCATGGCCACTGTGACGTTGCCTTTGTCGGCATTTAATATCAGCACATTTTTATTTCTGTTCAAAAATGCTTTTGCCTGACCCACTGCGTTCAATACAAAACGCTCTCTTTTATCTAGACTTCGTTTATTCAGATGATTTTCTATCATCGTTGTAAACTTCGTTCGTGCAATTTCTTGTTGTTCTTTGTCTTCTAACGTTAAAATGCAGTCTTCGCCATCAGCAATGAATTTAAATAAAGGGAAGTGTTTGTTTTCTGTTGGAATCGTATGTTTCTGTCCTAGTGAAAGAACCCACCTAACATCCTCTGGTATGTGTATGTTGGTTTTGTTTACAAACCACTTGTCATTAAATACTATTTCCAATTCTTTTCTTTGTTTTTCCCTTAAGCTTTCAAACTTTCTTTTGTGCTTATTCTTAATTTCGCTGTTTTTCCTATTTAGAATTGTTGTTTCGCTACTCCAAAGTAGTTTTTGCTCATCGATAGTTAAATATTTATTAATATTTGTTTCTACCTCTCTTATTTCCTTTTTGTTGTATTTTAAAATCTCGTGTTTTTGTTTAATTAGTAAATTAAGTAATTTGATATGAAAGTTTCTTACGATTGTATTTAGGGAACTGTTTATTTTTGCAGGAACGGTTTCGTTGTAATCGCAAATTCCAAAAACATTCTTAGTTGAGTTATCTAAAAAGTTTGGTGTAATACCCGTCCGCCTACATTTTATAAGAAATGTTATTGTAGATTTTGTGTTCAGTTGTTTAACATTTAGAGATTTATGTTTGTTGATATTTCCTCTTAAGGTATGATGTTTTCTTTTGATGTTGTTATAAACCATTTTGGTTTATTAAACGGCGTGCTTTCCGTGATATTCAATTATATTATCTTTATTCGGCCTTTAATGGGATGGGGAAATATTGAAAATAATAAAGAATACAATTTATTAAAAATCAATTGTGGCCTCGAGCTTATTTATTAACATAGAATTGGAAATTTAAAGGCCGAATAAAGATAATATAATTGAATATCACGGAAAGCACGCCGTTTAATAAACCAAAATGGTTTATAACAACATCAAAAGAAAACATCATACCTTAAGAGGAAATATCAACAAACATAAATCTCTAAATGTTAAACAACTGAACACAAAATCTACAATAACATTTCGAATGAAAACTGACGCGGCACTAGCTCCTAGAATATACGGATTGCCGAAGATCCATAAAGAGGGATTTCCTTTAAGACCGATTTGCTCATCAATTAAATCGCCATCAAGAGAACTCTGTAAGTTTACAGTAAATATTCTTAATAGACTTACGGAAACATCTGAATTTAATGTAAGGGATGCAGTGCAATTTAGTAATAAGATTAATAATACCGCAATAAGTGACGATGAAAGATTAATTTCGTTTGACGTAATATCATTATTTCCGAGTATTCCCGTTGATTATGCTATAGATGTTATCAAAAATAGGTGGACAGAAATACAACAACACACAACGATGCCCAAGGAACTTTTCTTAAAGGTATTAAAATTCTGTATTAAAGAAAATAGGTATTTCAAATACAAAGACAGAATTTACACTCAGTGTAAGGGCCTTCCAATGGGTTCACCAGCTTCACCTATTGTGGCAGACATAGTAATGGAGGAATTACTCAAAAATTGCGTTCAAAATCTGAAAACTAAACCCAGACTTCTTACAAAATACGTTGACGACCTCTTTGGGATTATTAATACAAGTGCAATAGACGACACCCTAGTCGAACTTAATAGTTTTCACCAACAAATCAAATTTACAATTGAAGAAGAGGAAAACGAAAGATTACCATATTTGGATACACTGATTGTAAGAAAAGACAATAAAATTAAAATAGATTGGTACCAGAAACCGACTTCATCTGGAAGAATTATCAATTTTTATTCATGCCAACCCAAAAATATCATCATGAACACGGCTAGTAATCTTATAAACAGGGTACTAATGATTAGCGACAGGGTATTTCATAAGGAAAATATCAAAAAGATTAAGGAAATCCTAGGGAAAAACTCTTTTCCACAAAATATTATCAACAGTCTATTAAAAAATAATAAGAAAAAGAAAAACATCACAAGAGAAGAAGTAGAACCGCGAATTTAAAAATCAATGACATATATACCACATATATCAGAAAGAATAGAAAAGTCAGGAGTTTACAATAAAGTAAAATACAAAACAGCGCCAAGATCAGAAAACACACTTCGAAATCTGTTTTCTAACACAAAAACAAAAGTGGATAAAATGGAAAAGTCAAACGTTATTTATAAAATAGAGTGCAATGGTGATGGAAACAACGTATGCGATCAAGTATATGTAGGAACTACCAAAAATAAATTAAAGACGAGAATTGCAGGACACAAATCGGATTTCAAATTTATAAATAGTTCACTGACACATAAAACAGCACTTGCAGCCCATTGTGCGGATAGAAATCACATACCCAAACTGGACGCCGTACAAATATTACAAACAGAAGAGAGGTATAATAAACGACTTACACTGGAGATGCTACATATAATAAATATAAGACAAGATAAGAGAATTAACTTTAAGAGTGACGTAGACAACATAGCACAGAGCTTTAGGCATATTATAAATAAAAAGAGAAAGGATCAATAGTGCAATTTTACATGTGAACGCGATTAGTCGTTGTGTGTTTTAATATTGTTACTCGTTTTTATTGTGTTTTTCTTTTTTGTTATTACTGTTTGTTATATATTTATATTTTTTTTCTGTAAAATAATTATTAGTGTTACAGGGTGTTTCAATGATTTATGTTTTTGTTTTTAATTTATATTTTTAAGATTCCTGAAGATGCCATCCAAAGGATGGGGAAATATTGAAAATAATAAAGAATACAATTTATTAAAAATCAATTGTGGCCTCGAGCTTATTTATTAACATAGAACTAAAAATATAAATAAATAAGAAAATGATAAAAATTTTAATAATAATAATATTAATTGAAATATGTTTTCTGTTACTATCCGAAACAATATTACTAATGTTAGAAACATTATTTAAAAAAAAAATAAAAAAAAAATATATATGTATATATAAATATGTATTAATAAGAACATTACTTTACAACTATTAACAAAATTAAATGTTTAAACCAAAAAATATAGTAAGCTGGGATTACCAGGAGCCTAAGGAGATCAGTGAAGAAAGAAAACTAGAATTATTGACAAAGATTTGGGGAATTATAGGCATAAAGGAAACTCCAACAATAGAAGATTACTATAATAAGAAAGCTTTAACAACGAGGCTTAGTATTAAATTTGCAGAAAAACACTATAGAAGCATTTTTGAAAAACAACAATGAGGAAATTTTTAATAACAATAACTATAATAGTATTAGTCATAGTACTGATAGGCTTTTGGATTAAAGTTAGCATTGTTAGTGCAATAGAACGAAATGTACAAGAAATTCAAAATTTTATAGGAAGACAAATATAAAGAATTTTCTCAATAAAAAATATACTACCGTTATAAATTTAAAATAAATAATGAATGTTTTAAAAGAATTGTACAATAAGTACATATGCTGGATAGTTATATTTGTAATCTTAACCTCTATAATCGTTTTTTTAGATATGAAAATATTAAAGCTTGTAAAATTAGTCATATGAGATTTTTCTAAATGGAAATCATAGAGCAACTGAATCAGATTATAATTAATGCAAGAAAATCAATAGGAATCCCTATACTGCATATACTATTAATGAAAAAAAGCTAGAAATAGAGAAGATTGAAAAATACTTAAATATCAACCTAAAGGATTCAGAGGGTGAAGGAATAGTAGATGAATTTAGAAAACTAAAAGAAGAAGCACTCAATTTATTAAAAAGACATTTAGATAAGAAATCTTTAATACAGAAAAGACAAGTCGTAGTCATGGCATTCTTAGATTTAAATGAGCTTTCAACTATCACAAAGTTAATACAAATATTTTCGGGTAAAACTAATGAATTACAAACATTTTTATCAAATTTGGAAATGGTATTTGCATCTATTTCATCAGATAAGCATGTTTCTTTTTTCAATTTTGTTTTCAAATCAAGATTGGGATTAAATGTACAAAACCGAATTAAACAAATACAAGTACCCACAACCATAGAAGAACTAATTAAAATTTTGAAAACAGCATATAAATCATTAAAGACCGCAAACACTTTGCTAAATGAAATAACACGGATATCACAAAAGGACCGCTATTCAAGTGTTTTGTTGTTTTATTTGGCATTGAAAAATATTACATAGATCCTGTTTATTATTGTAACCTTTTTTAAGAAGCGTGATTTGAATTTTTTTACACTTGACCCTTTGCTTACGGCCTACTTTCGGATTTTTTGAACAAAAATTTTGTTTTTGTGTGTTTCTCGTCTCACATAAGGAATTTTTCGTTGTAAAATCGTGGTGCTATTTAAAATTAGCTAACTTGGGTGAACAATTTCTAGCAATATTAGAGAAGTGCAAACTTTTTTTTGTCTCATTGGAAAATTTTTTTTTGTGGTTTTAAAAACTGTCTCTCTAATTTTTTTTGTTGTTCGGTAGTGCGCCTTTTTAAAACAAAATGTCTACTTTTGAAAAATTTATTCGGGCAGCAGATGAAATTGTGAATGTTGAGGTTATGTTGAAAAAGGAAGACTTTTCTTCATATACCAGTGAGGCTTTTCAATTTGAAAAAGGCGAATTAAACAAAAGTTGGGAGAAGTTTAAGAAAATTTTTGACGAGTGTTCCGGGGACACTATAGAGGACAAAAAAGAATTAGTGGCGGTTAGGACAAAATTTCCTCAAGTGAGAAAAGTTTATGTGAGGTGCATAAATATTTTGGCTAATGCAAAGCAGGAAGTATTTGAGGAGAAACAAAAAAGCAAAGGAGCAGTGGCTCCCAGCCTATGTTCTATACCTGTACCCCCTTGTGATACTGGCGTTTTTCATGGAGATTACGTTTCGTGGCCCACCTTCAGGGACATGTTTACGGCAATCTACATAAATAATTCGAGGCTTAGCCCAGTAGAAAAATTGTTTTATTTATTTCAAAAGACAGACAGTGAGGCCCGTGATATTAATAGAAATATTTCATTGACAGCTGAAAATTTTGAAATTGCGTGGGGTAATTTAAAATCCCAATATGAGAATGAAAGGGTTTTAATTAATAGTCAGTTGAAAAATTTATTTAATTTGGCTCCATGCCAACAGGAAGCGGCTTGCGAAATTAAACGGCTCCAGAGGGAGATAAACAATTGTATTTCGGTGCTAAAATTATACAATGTAGATATTGCCTCATGGGACCCAATTTTTGTGTTTCAATGTTCGTCTCGGCTCTCAGAAAATACTTAACATCTGTGGGAGCAATCGGTAAAAAATAAAACAGAGGTTCCCAAATGGGAGGAATTAAATGATTTTTTGACCGATAGGTTTCATGCCCTTGAGAGTGTTTCTGACATTATAGTAGCGAACAATGTAGCCGCCAGTGGTTCCCAATCAGGCCCCTCACACAACAACAATATTTCTACAAAAGCTAAGCAATTTAAGGCGCATCACACAAAAGTTGACTCTAGCACATGTAAATTATGTAAGGAAAATCATAAGATTAGTGTTTGTAATAAATTTTTAAACATGAACCACAAGGACCGTGTTTCAACTTTGAAAAAATTTCATTTTTGTTTCAATTGTCTTACTATGGGGCATATGTATGGGGATTGCACGAGTCCCAATAGTTGTTCGAAGTGTAAAAAGAAACACCATACATTAATACATAAAGAAGTAGTAAAAAAATAGAAATAGTCATCAAAGTCATTCAAACACTAATTCACAAGGTCAAGGTCAAAATAGTCAAAGTCAAATACAGTCTACTAATGGTGCAGGCTCGACTAGTGTAGTTCAATCACATCACACCTCTGTTGCAAAAAAGGTTATGTTAGCCACAGCCTGGGTTAACATTATTAGTTTTGGTACAAGTTACAAGGTACGAGCGCTGATAGATCCATGTTCTAACGAGAGTTTTATTACGGAAAAAATACAAAGATTATTGAAGTTGCCAACTAGGCCAGTTTCGGCTGAAGTGTCAGGTTTAGGCGGAGATATAATTAGCACATCTTCGAAAATGGCAGTTTTTACGATTGTTTCTCTTTTCGATCAGACCATGTCTCTTAATATACAGGCCCTAGTTGTCCCTCGTGTAACTGGCAGCATTCCAACGCATTCCTTTTTGCCCCAAAAAGAGATTGAGCTACCCGAATTAATTTATGCTGATCCGAAGTTTTATGAAAGCAGTGAGATAAATTTATTGTTAGGAGGTGATCTGTACCCCTCCATTCTTCGTGGCGGAGTTAGGCATGGTGTTTTTGAGTCATTAGTGGCTCAAGAAACCATTTTTGGTTGGATAGTTACAGGTCCAACGCCTACTAGAGTTTCCCCTCGAATTGTTAGTGTGTCTCATATGACAAAAGTAGCCATTGATGACCAATTGTCGAAGTTTTGGGAGTTAGAAGAAGTTTCTCATAGGCGTGTTTTATCAGAATAGGATAAAAAGTGTGAGGCGATTTATAGTTATACTACCACTAGAAACTCAGAAGGGAGATACACGGTTAGTCTGCCCTTTAAAAATAGTTTGCTTACGCTTGGTCCCAATAGGCATATAGCTGTTTGTCAATATTTGAGAAACGAAAAATCGTTAATGCGCAATGCTAAGCATAAGGCCCATTACGATAAGGTCCTTAAAGAATATATAGCTCTTGGGCACATGGAAAAAGCAAAAAATGCTAGAAGTGACCCGGGTTATTATTTACCCCATCATGGCGTTTTTAAGCCAGAAAGTACAACTACGAAATTGAGGGTAGTTTTTAATGCTTCAAGTCCTTCGGCAAATGGCAGAAGCTTAAATGATTTGTTTTACACTGGCCCTATTTTGCAAGCTGAAATAGTTAATCTAATTTTGAGATGGCGATTTTTTCAGTTTGTATTTAATGCGGACATTTCAAAAATGTACCGGCAGATTTTTGTAAATCCCACACATAGGCCCTTACAGAAAACTGTTTTCCGTAGTAGTGATAGTGCAGAACTTATAATTGTGCAAATGTGGCTTGATAAGATCGAGAGGGACGAGGCTATCAAACCAGTGGCTCTGCAGAAATGGCAGATTTTTGTTGCGAATTATGCGGATATTGAAAAAATAAAACTTCCACGTTGGGTTCAATATTCGCCTGGCTGTACTATACAATTTCACGGGTTCTGTGACTCGTCTGAGTTGGCATATGCAGCTACAATATATATAAGGGTACAGCTCGAAAATAAAGTTTTGTCAAGTTTGGTCACATGTAAAACAAAAGTGGCCCCAATAAAAAAGCCATCTTTGCCTCGTTTGGAGTTATGTGGAGCAGTTCTTTTGGCAAATTTAGTCGACAGTGTGGTACCTACTTTTAACGTGAACAAATCCCCCCTTTATTTGTGGTCCGATTCCACAATTGTCTTAGCGTGGTTGAGAAACCCCCTTGTAGCTGGAAAACGTTCGTTGCAAATAGGGTGGCTACAATATTAGAAAAAGTAGGGAATAAAAATTGGTGTCACGTAGCGTCAGGCGATAATCCTGCCGATCTAGCAACCCGGGGGCTGATCCCTGCGGATTTGATAGAAAATAGGCTCTGGTGGCATGGACCTGAGTGGCTCACCTTGGAGCAATTTTCGTGACCTGCAGGCGCCGCGGAGTTCGAGACGGCAGAGGAGTCGAAAGGAGCTAAAGTTTTTGTTGCTAGATCGACTGATCAAGAAGATATACTAGACCGCTTTTCTAGTTTATCACGAGCATATCACGTAATTGCTTATATGTTTCGTTTTATTGCCATTACCAGTAAGAAAAGGCGCGAAAATGTCGATTATGGTTCACTGAAGATCTCGGCTAGTGAGTTAAAGTTCGTAAGAAGTCGTCTATTTTTCCTTTCTCAACAAATTCACTTCTCAGGGGAGTTCCGCTGTCTTAAAGCGAATAAGAAGATCGAATCACGCAGCCCCCTGTTGACACTTACCCCGTTTGTTGATAAAGACAACATTATGCGATCTAATAGTCGTCTTAGCTCTAGTACTTGTCTGTCCTACAATGAAAGGCACCCTATTATCTTGGCGTATGGCAGTATATTGGCGCGCCTGTATGTTGAATTCGTTCACACTTTAGTCCTTCACGGAGGCCCTCGGCTAGTTTTGAATGTAGTCAGGCAGGAGTGCTGGATCATTCGAGCGAAGAATCTGATAAAAACAGTTGTGCGTAATTGCAAAGCCTGTGTTCTCTATCGAAAAAAGCAGCAAAATCAGATAATGGCTGCTTTGCCGGAAGAAAGAACTACCCTCAGTCGCCCTTTTACGAATACTGGCGTTGATTTTGCTGGCCCGTTCGAGATTAAAAGCTTCACTGGCAGATACAGCAGAATCTCAAAAGGCTACGTGTGTCTCTTTGTTTGTTTCGCGACGAAGGCGATTCACCTTGAAGCTGTTAGCGATCTGTCTACCCCGGCCTTTCTAGCAGCCTTGGACCGCTTCGTCGCCCGTCGTGGTTGCCCAAGCTGCATGTATTCTGACAACGGCAGAAACTTCGTTGGCGCCGCTAGAGAAATCGACGCAGACTTCGCCAAACACGTGAAAGACGTTCGTGACACGGCTGTCGAGAGATATGGTCACCAGCACCTGGCGTGGCACTTTATCCCTGCTGCAGCAGGGATAAAGTGCACTTAATGCACTTAAAAAAGTCCACTGGACAGTTAAAATTTACGTTTGAGGAGTACTCTACCATTCTGGCGAAGATAGAGGCGTGTCTCAATTCACGCCCTCTTGGTCCAATGTCCGAAAACATTGAAGACGTGTCTGCGCTTACACCAGCCCATTTTTTGATAGGGACGTCCATGCTTACCCCTGCCGAACCGGAAGAGCTGGCTTCACCCCTGAGTCTGGTGAATCGGTGGCGTAAATTGAAGGCCTTACAGCAGGAATTCTGTCGTCGGTGGAAACAGGAATATTTAAAAGAGTTAAATAAGCGCAATAAATGGCAGCACCCACAATTAGACCTGAAAGAAGGCGACCTTGTGTTTCTAAAAGGTGAACCGGGTGGTCCCACTGAGTGGCGTTTAGGACGTACCGTTAAAATCTACCGTGGCAATGATGGCAAGGTGCGAGTAGCCGATCAAAACACGCAAAATGGCGTAATTACTCGGCCGATCCACAAATTAGTTATTTTACCTCACGAGCCCCAATAGAATCTTTATTTGAAATCACACCCACCCTTAATGTTAATTTTGTTACGGGTTGTTATGGCGAACGTATTGTTTAACGAAAACAATAAATGCCCGCTAGACCAGAAGTACCACGCCATCCGGCAATGCACCAAATTTATCACCGTGCCATTAGAGCGGAAGCTCCGTATCGTTGCCTAACATGCGCTGTGTTACAATTGCTTGGCCCAGTCGCACTCCAGCAGTCAGTGCCGGAGCGCAGACCGTTGCCGTCACTGCAAAAAAGCCCACAACAGTTGGCTACACCCAATGGCAGAAGGACGAATTTGGATTCAGATGACGGCCCTAATTCGAGTGGTCGCGAAGCCCGGCCAGAAACCCATAATTACACGGGCATTAATCTACCCTTGGGCCTCGCGATCCTCAATCACATTGCGTGAGGCGGAAGAGTTGCAGTGCGTGGTTTCAAGAGGGCGGACGGAGCTGACCGTATTACCTGCGCGGGAACAACAGCGTTTCGCGGTCGAGTTGACCGTAGACGACAAACCGCATAGTTATAGCCCCGCCGTCGACGTGTACCGGTACGTTCGTGACGAGGCAGATACTGGATCGGCCGATCGGCGTTGGTACAAGAGTCTCCCGTACTTTGTGGTGTTAGGGGCAGATGTCATTGGGCGCGTCCTTGTAGGTCCAGCGACGGGCAAGCCAGGCGGTCTTTTGGTCCAAAACACGGTCTTCGGGTTCGCCTACTTTGGGGAGGCGGATGTGGACAGCTCAGACTTGTTGTTTCTGGTGATACTGATTCGTTTGTGGCTCCTCATGTATTTGAAATCACTTTGTGGATTTATGAACTACGAATTTTAAAACTATGGATCTCATTTTCTTTACTCGTAACCGTTTTTTTTTTATACATACTATATACTTTGTAATATATTTTTTTTATTTTTCTTTTTCTCATTCGAAATATGTACTATGTACCTTTATTGAATTTAAAGACACTAGTTATAGGTATTAACTACATTTGTTACTTCTATTTAAGTTTCCCTCTGTTAATTGAATTTTTATGTTTTATTTTGATTTTTTTATATGTATAAAATAATGAAATATATTGCCTTTTCTTTATTATAATATATCATTTTTCATTAATAATTATTTGCACCATCGTTGCAAGGCGGGGTGTATGTTGGCGTCTGGCTGGTGTAAACCGGGCGGTGATGTTTCCCAGTATTTTCATCGTGTGCAACCTGACCACAGGTGGTGGCATCTGGCCATGTTGTACGTAGCCCAGCTGATTGTAAACGTCACCCTAAGAATGACTTCTTCACTTGCTTTTATATACAGCAGCGATGGGCGCTGGTTTGCCTGGATTACGAAGTTTTTCGGGTTTTTACATTTACTCATCGTGTTTTTTTTTACCAGTGCTGCTTAAAATGCAAAAATTGTCCTACTAAGGTATTCCTTAAAATCCCCAAAACATACCATACACTTGTTTTATTATACTACTTTTAAAATAGAGAAAATAAATAAAAACTATTTTTTAGCAGTCAAAAAAAGAACAAACAAAAATATTTACATTGAAATCAGAATGTGAAAAAATTTACCGTATAACACACACACGTGTTTGTGTGATGTTGTTTTCGCTCATTTACTACTGCCCACAAACTGAAAATCTTGAAGTCATTGTTTCATGCATAAACAGTAACAAAGGCAACCCGAAAAACAAATACAACAGAAGGAAAAAAAGTAAAATTGTATTCAGTTGCTTAATAAATTTCAACAAAGCAGGGCTGTTGCGCATGTTGTTATTTTGGCAAATTTTGCAATTTCGTAGTTTTACACTGGCAATATATTTATTGTGTTGTGATCAAGCTGTGCTTATGTATGTTTTTCCAGCTTTTTTTAAAAACTTTTCAGCAATCATGTGGGATGATGAATTATATAATAATCCAGTATTTTTTATTGAATTCCTTTTTTTTTTTTGCATATTCACATATAAATAGTACACATTTTGAAGTTTTTGCTCACGGTCTTTTCGATTTCAGGTGACAATATGGATATATATATTTTACCGTTAAGGAAAACTTGATGAATTATATAATAATAATATTTTTACTAAACTTTTTTTTTTTTTTTTGTTTTGTAAATTTACATACAGTTTGAAAAACTTTTCAAGAATTTCTCTAAGTGTAAATCAACTAATTTGCTCTCTTTTATTCAGTGCTCTCTATCTGCCCTTCGCTGATATACAGTAATTTTGACTTAGCTGCACAATCTCCTTTGCACGATTTTTTGTGCAGGTAAATCAAAAATGCAGTTATCTTAAATGCATTTACCTGCCTTGAGGTACATAATTGGTTACCTGCACAAAAGTGCAGCTAAAGTAAAGTGTTTTATTTAAAAGTAGAATAAAAAAATTATTTTAATAATACATAAATTTATATATTATTTAAATTTAATTTCAACCCAGCTAGCATTTGTAATTGTCTAGGAGTCTACTGGGAATCTCTCCTATGAGAGATTATTCCATAACGCAGCGAGAAACGCTTATATTAATCGTAAAGGGTATCGTTTATGATGTATGTAGAGATTACACAGCCCGACAAAATTAAAAAATATTTTTGCTTCTTTGAATTTATCAACTGATTCTAATTAATTTGGGTGCGCTGAATTCCAAACTGTAATCAGTTTGTCTCTATCAGCTCTAGTTTTCATGATATAACTTTTTATACCCTCCACTTATGACCTCCAATTACACCAATTACCCAAATTTTTTTTCCAAAAAATTTTTTTTTTTCAAAATTTTTTATTTACTGTTATAGTTATTGCCAAAAAAAAAACTCCTAAATTTTTTAAGTATTTAGAAAGTAAAACTTTTCCATAGGAATTTAAAAAAATAAAAAGAAGTAAAACTGTTTCATACAGATTTATTAAAATAAAAAAAAATACTTAAAAAAATTTGGGAGTTTTTTTTTTTTTTGGCAATAACTATAACAGTAAATAAAAAATTTTGATAACAAAAAAAAAATTTTTGGAAAAAAAATTTGGGTAATTGGTGTAATTGGAGGTCATAAGTGGAGGGTATATAAAGTTATATCATGAAAACTAGAGCTGATAGAGACAAACTGATTACAGTTTTGAATTCAGCGCACCCAAATTAACTAGAATCAGTTGATAAATTCAAAGAAGCAAATTGAGAATTGGCCTGTGTTATCTAACGAGTCTTTCAAAAAGCATGCCAAGAGTCGTATGAGACTCATGTAGGTATTATTTTACAACTCGTGAAATGCTCAGCCGTATGACTGAGCTACATAAATCAGGGCATCAAGTGTATTGTTCATGCCAAAACTTATAATTTTCATACAATTTCTATAAAACAAACTTTTACAGATCCTTAGGCCGGTTTGTTTTATTAAAATTGAATTGGCAATAGCATTTTTATACTTCAAAAACTGTCTTATTTAGGTAGCTCAGTAATTGTTGTACGACTCTTACAGAGAGTCCCAAAAGGTTCATTCCAAGATTTACTGACGAGCGTGTCAAAAAATAAATTCAAAACAGATTTAGATTTTTTTGTTTGTCGTCAGATAATCATCAGAAGATTCTTTTAGGAGCTGTGTATTAAACATAATCGTCTAACAAACATTTTATACATGTAATTATGTTTATTTAATATAAAAGAAACATTAACAAAAACAATGAGAATTCACAAAGAAAATACAAATGTATGGAAAAAACCCTAAATAATTGCGATTTATATTTTTATAAACAGCTTAAATTGGATATTTATGTGAAAAAGTGGCCACCAAATATTTTTATTTGTGCAGCTAACTTTGATGTTTTGTACGAAAATATTTTAAAGCTGCCCAAAAATATGAAAAATGTGCAGGTATATAAAATGCACTTAAAAAAGGATTTTGAAGAATAATTCCAGAAAATATGTATTTTGGGCAGTTAAGTCAAAGTGCAGCTAACTTTGATTTTTTGTATGAAAATAATTTTAAAATGCCAAAAATTTTGTGCATTTATCTTAAATGTGCAGGTATAGAAAGTGCACTTAAAAAAGGAATTTGTATGGAATTATAAAGAATAATTCCAAAAAATATCAATTTTGTGCAGTTAAGTCAAAAGTGCACGTAAACAAAAGGCAGTTAAGTCAAAACTACTGTACTTCAATCAGCCAGACGCCATTAGAATTGAAAAATTGTAAAGTTTAAATTAAAAGTTTTTTAAAACCAAGCAGATAGAAATAAGTTAGAGTTAAAGTCACATAAACATTTGAGTGAACCACGTGTGAATTTAGATTGTGGAAAAATAAACAAAATTTAAGAAAAATAAAAGAGCAACAAGTGTTTCTTTTGTTTGCAAGTGTGCCGAGCCACAAATTAAGGGTTGTTTTGTCTCGCAACAAAGCGTGATAAAAGGAACCTGACCTACATCAACCAAACAAGCGGAAAGGTCCCCAGCGAACCGAGTAGACCCCCCCGGAAAGCGCGTCGAGTGCGCCACGTTTGCCAAGGAATCAGTCCTTCTACCAGGTAACTCCATACCACGTAACCAAATAGCTTTCAATGCATTTATGAATGGATTAACTGACCCACAAATAATATCTACTATCTACGCAAGCCAAGTAATGACATTTTCTGAAGCTTTGAAAATTGCAGAAATCGCTTCATCTCGTGTAGAACAACAACGGATACTACATTACAACACACAGCAGAATCAAAATTCGTCAGACAGAAACTGTAGAAAATGTGGAGGAAACCATAATGGTAGATGCCCCGCAGATGGAAACAAATGTCATAATTGTGGCAAGTTCAACCATTTTGCAAAAATGTGTTTGACCAAAAGACAAGGCTACAACAACAGAAATTATAACAACAATAACATAAGTTATAACAACAACGGGAACAATAATAACAGAAATTATAACAACAACAGTAACAATAATAACAGAAATTTTAACAACAGCAATAACAGAGGTAATAACAATAACAGAAATCATAATAACAGAGGCAATAACAACAACCAAAGAAGCCGAAACACAAACAACAGAAATTATAATATAAATCACATGGAAGATCAGGGAAACTTCCAAATCCCGGAGTCAACCCGCACAGAGACTCCACTGGGAATGAACTAGACACAAAAATAATTTATAGCATATCATCTAACCTCAGAAATTATGTAAATTTACATATCGTTGGCGTTAAGAACAGCTTTACATTTTTGATTGATACAGGAGCAGATGTCTCACTGTGCAAAGAACAATTTTTAGAAAGTTATGAGGAAAATCAAGATGATTATTGCAACTTACAGGAATCACAGAAAATGTAATTAAATCACTGGGCTCTACAAAGATAAAAATTAAAATAAATAACGATGTAATTAGTCAAAAAATACAATTAGTAGAAAATAAATTTCCAATAAAGACGGATGGAATTCTTGGAAGAGATTTTTTAATAAGATATAAATGCAATATTGACTATGATAAAAATGTGCTAACATTTAACATCAACAACGAAACCTTAATTATCCCGATACATGACAATACTTACAAAATAAATGAAATTAGAATACCACAAAGAAGTGAAATAATTTTACCATTTACAAGCGAATTAGAAGAAAATACACAATCAAAAATAGACTCAGATATATTCAAAACAATGATACCTCAAACAATTGACGAAAATATGTATAAAGAAAACGCTGGTGATTACAAGAAATATGAAAAGGAAAATGATACAAAATGAGGAAATAAGAAATGAGGAAAATAAAAAGAAAAACAAGCAGAGAAGAGATCGATCCAAGGAAAATGGTAATGTAAATCCTGAAGAGTCTGATCAACTCAAAATATGGGATTGTACATCCATAAAAGGTATAAAACTTGCAAGAAAGTTGAAATTTATATTGGAAAAGTCAACCAAAGAATTCGTAATAGAAAACAATCATGCATTAAATCGAACGGCCGTCAGATGTAGCGATAATCCCTATTATTTAGATAATATGTTGGAGAAACTACCTTCTGTTTTAAGCAGATTGAATTGTGTAAAGTTCGCACTAGAAAAAAGTGACGAAATATTTAAGAAAATAAAGATAGAAAGATTGAAAGAAATCATAAATAAAAGTAAAGAAAAAGACGTCAAAATTCTGCTATACAAAAATCCTCAAAGAATTGAAAATTAAAATAAAAAACATGAATTAATTAAATTGTATCACAGCACACCATGCGGAGGACATTTCGGAGTTAGAAAAACTTTAATAAAATTAAAACAGAAATACATATGGAAGAATATGTTCAAAATGGTAAAAAAAATATGTATTAAAATGTGACCTTTGTCAAAGAAATAAACAGGTGAGACACACCAAGGAACCATTATGTATCACAGACACGCCAAAGGATAGTTTTTCTACTGTAGTCATAGATACAGTTGGACCTCTACGACCATCAGGAAACTACCGGTATATACTAACTATGCAATGTGAACTTACCAAATACATAATAGCCGCACCAATGGAAACCAAGGAAGCAAAGTCAATAGCAAAATGCTTAACAGAAAACTTAATATTAAAATATGGTATATTTAAAACACTAAAATCAGATAGAGGAACAGAATTTGTAAACGAGTTGCTTAATGAGATATGTAGTCTGTTGAAAATAGAGCAAAAATTATCAACACCATACCATCATGAAACTCTTGGTACTGTGGAGAGAAACCACAGAGTTCTAAATGAATATTTCCTATCATTTGTAAAAGATGAAAATTGGAAAGAGTGGATTCCTTATTATGCATTCGCATACAATGTAACTCCTCATGTAGACACCGAGTACTCACCTTTTTAGCTAGTTTTCGGAAAATTACCAAGTTTGCCAGGGGATGAAGTCATGAATCATCCAAAGGTTTACAATTTTGAAAACTATGCTTATGAATTAAAGACAAGATTAAAACATTCTTTAGAAAATGCTAGAAAGTTAATAGAAATAACAAAAAAAGATAGAAGTACAGAATCGTACAATAAAATTAATAAGATAGATCTTAATATAGGAGATTTAGTGTTAGTGAAATTAGAAAATAGAAGGAAAAATGAAGCACCATACATTGGTCCTTATGAAGTAGTAAATATAGATAATGTTAATGTAGAAATAAAAATAAATGGAAAAACAAAAATCTTACATAAGAATTTATTAAAGAAACATAAGAAATAAACAAATAATAAATATTGTAAAATGAGACAAAACCAAAAATATTAGAACATAAGAATTACAAAAAAAAAATTAAATTAGTTATGCCTATTATAAAACAAAAAAAAAAGAAAAGAAATAAAACTAAAAAATACTAAAATATAAGAATTACATAAAAATAAATTAATAAAGGCACGAGCTCTATGTTTGCATTTGTCCTTCAAGTTGTGCTGAAAAGGTCAACAAGAATAAGAAAGACAAAAAATGAAAAAACAAAAAATATGTACATTGAACTTCAAGAACAATTCTTGACAAAAGTACGAAAAAACAGAAGTAAAGGAATAACATGTTAAAATAAATTAAAATGGATAATCATTCAAAGCAAATTTCGATCTACCAAAGGTTGAATACAATTTGGTTTAAGGATTGATGTTTGACTAATGACGTCAGCAGTCGTCGATGGCTGCGAGTGTTAAACGGCAAGCCCTCTGAGGAGATTGAGTGGTTGCAATCGAAACATGTCAGGGTAACCTGTCCGTAAACACCTGGGTTCGAGCCCAGATTGAGTCAAGAATGAAAAATTATCAATAAATTTTAATTAACTTTCATGTTGTAAAATTCCTTTCTTCATAAAAATAATTTAATGAAAATGAAATTTAATGAACTTAAGCCTAAATAAAAATAATAAAAATTTGGATTAAAACCCATAAATAGTTCAATAAAATAACCACAATACTAATAATAAATTAATTTTTTAAATACATATGCACTTATAAGAACAATATTTTTAACAACAAAAAAAAAAAAAAAGAATAAACAAAACTTTTGTATACATTTTTATTACAAACTGTAAAATCTCTATAAATTGTTCCACGCACGCATCACATTACATAATAGATTAAAATTTTAAAATTTCTAAATAAAATTATAAAATTTTAACTGAAAGATTGTAGTGTATCCACACAATTCCACTTAATACATTCTTTGCAATAGTAAACAAACACATTCTTTGACTTGTTAAACAAAATGTACCGCTTGCAGAATATAAACAAATTGACTTGCAGTATTTAGATAGGTCAGTAAAAAACCAAATTGTTTTTACTTTTTCGCAAGCATAAATTCTTTTGGGCAATATGATATTTTAAATAAACAACGGTCAACGCTCGCTTACTCATATTGACAAAATATCGACAAAAATAGTTCAAAGTACATTTCAATAATTTCTACTGAACTAACAAATTCTTCACTTTGAAGAATTTGTATGATACACTGAACACCACTCAAAGCAAAAATACAATAATATTGAAAATTATAAAATGACTCAATTATTTATGTGTGCCTGTTACAATACTGTATATTTGTATGTAAGTTAGTGCTAAGTACGTAATTGAGTGAAATTTTGTAAAGTCACTCAATATTAGGTTAATCTTTATTCTCATAAGTTGTATTTAAGACAAATAAGTTGTAAATAAAGATCAATCAATTAACTTTGATCAAGGCTTGCGCTTGTGTTCTTTATTTATATAATTATATAAATAATAGTGGTTGTCGAGCTATGTCAAACAACAGGGCCTAAAACGTGATAAATTCCCCTATACGATGGTACTAACTTCAAATCGATACTAATTCAAATCGCAGGTAAGAAGACAAAACGAATGATGCAGAAATTCTTCTTTTTGGGTCTAATTTCACATACAGTTCACAGAATTGAGTTGGCAAATCATGTGTTGTACTGTGTAATAGAACATTACAAAGGAATTTAAAAAAAAATAAAAAGAAGTAAAACTGTTTCATACAAATTTATTAAAATAAAAAAATACTTAAAAAAAAATTTAATTTTTTTTTTTTTTTTTTTTTTGCAATAACTATAACAGTAAATAAAAAAATTTTGATAAAAAAAAAAAAAAAAATTTGGGTAATTGGAGGTCATAAGTGGAGGGTATAAAAAAGCTATATCATGAAAACTAGAGCTGATAGAGACAAACTGATTACAGTTTTGAATTTAGCGCACCCAAATTAACAAGAATCAGTTGATAAATTCAAAGAAGCAAAAATATTTTTTAATTTTGTCGGGCTGTGTTATTATACCCTTCACCGAAGGTAAGAGGGTATATATAACTTTGTCATTCCGTTTGTATGTTCCACAATGTTGATCCTACACCCTATAAAGTATATATATTCTGGGTCCTTATGAAAAGCGAAGTTCAAATCCGGTTGTCCGTGTGTATGTTGAAATGGGTTTTCCGAAAACCCCAAAAATGATGTGGACTAGGTTGATGTATATTTATGTCAGATATACTCCGTTTAAGTTTGCTATTGAAATTCAGCCAGATCGGTCCAAAAATGATGGAGATATGAGCAAAAAACCACGACTACCTCTAAATTTTTCCAAAAATCCCTTGTTGTTGTATTTTTTTTATTTCTGTATATCTTGAGAACGGCAAGAGCCAAAGTTTACAAATTAGGTACACACATTTAGGTTGCTTATACACAGCATCCTACAAAATGTGGGCGGGATTGGAGAAGTGGGCGTGGTACCTCCCGTACAAAAAAAAATTAAAAATTGTATAAAAACCTAAATTTTAGAGCTGCCATATATCCTATGGATATGACTTATATATCAAAATATCGTAAATTTTAAGTAGAACATATTTTATAAAAAACTCTGGAAAATCGGTTCGGAAAGAAAAAAGTAATGACCAAAATTAAATTTTTTTTTTAAATACCCACTTTCGGGAACCATTGATCTCCCCAAGGTTTATAGCTAAAGTAAATGGTAAATTTCTTCTTTAACACGTCGGTTTATAAATCTGTCAAATCGGTTAAAAAATGGCAGAGTTACAACCGAAATACTGAATCCCCAAAAATTACTCTTTTTATAATTAACTTTGTTAAAATATATGTATACAAGTATATATAAATGTTTATATACATATAAATATAACTTAAGTAAATGGTAAAATTCTTCCTTAACATGTCGCTATATAAAAATATCTAATCGGTTAGACAATGGGTAATTTATGAGCAAAATACTCCAAAAATGGGTTAAAAAACATAACAATTTTTATAAAAACCTAAATTTTAGGGCTGCCATATGTCCTATGTATATGACTTATATACCAAAATGTCGGAAATTTGTATGAGTTATAACCGAAATACTGGGGTCTAATCACCGCATACGATATCGAGCAAAATTCATCGAAATTATTTATTTTGGTATCTTGAAACTCGATATCGAATGAAATGTATTGAATTTGAAATAATAGCATTCGACATCGAGTAACTCGAAATTACGTTTATCGAGTTTTCATTCGATACGCCAGTGTCTATCGTATGCAAAAAAATTCAATAGTTTATTCGATACGATAGTATCGAATGCGGTGATTAGACCCCTGAATTCCCGAAAATAACTCTTTTTATACCCTTCACCGAAGGTAAAAAAGGTATATATAACTGTAATTTCTACAATATTGATCCTACACCCTATAAAGTATATATATTCTGGGCCCTTATGAAAAGCGAAATTCAAAACCGGTTGTCTCTTATTTAAAAAAAAAAAATATTTACCAGTTTTATTTAGTTGCTAGTTGCTCTGTATTCTGCTCGCACAATGGTGAAGGGTATATAAGATTCGGCACAGCCGAATATAGCACTCTTACTTGTTTTTTAATAAAAGTCGAAACAAATTTGTTTAAAATTGATTTTAAATTGCACGATTTTTAAAACAAAAAAGACGATCTTTTATATTTTTTTTTCAGTAAATTGACGATTTCGACACAAATTTATCTGGAAGCACTGATTAAAACCAAAACAAGAAAAGGCTAAAAAAAATGTTATATAACAAAATATAACAATTGTTTTTTGTTTGTTTTCATCATATACATAAATTATGCATTCATTATTTATTTTCCTTCTATTTTTTTTATTTATTTTAAAAAAATAGTATATAAACATATTTTAAATTCAAAATATCTACATTTTGTTTTTCTCGCCACCAATTTCAAATGTGACTTATTCTGACAGTTCTTGAAAGAAACTTTTCGCAAAATATTGTTATAGAAACACTTTTTTTCGCATCCTTCCAATAATTGCTGGAAAATTATTTAAATGACAGATAATTCTCGCAAAAAAAAAGATACAGAAACACTCGTGTGAGAAAACCCATTTTTTGTTTCATTTCACACTATTTTTGTTGCAATTCACACGATTCATGCGAAAAGTTTTACGATGTGAGAAATACAGAAACGGGCTACTGATCATTAAAGTTTACATATATTCGACGAAATGGGTCGGCATTTGCATAATTTTGTTGGAAGTATTCAATTGATAACGGCTGGTAATAACGTGTAGGGCGTTGGGGAACATTAAAAAATAAACTGTTTAACAGGAACTCCGAGCAAATATTGCCTTTAATTAGATGGATAACAAATATGACATTCAGCATTGTTCGGCGGCTTTTTAAAGTTGGGAAATGAATCTCCAATAACCTGCTTCCATATGGAGGAAGATATATAGATGGATTTGGGTAAGTGCTCCGTAATATGAATAGCAGAAATTGTTTTTGGACTAACTCAATACGATCACTATGAACGTTGTAATATGGATCCCAAATTATTGAGCCATATTCGATTATAGGTATGTTATAGATCTGTCAGAGAATTCCTTTGACCAACGTTTAATAAATCCAAATACACCACGAGCTTTATTAGTACACATATTAATATGTTCTAAAAAAGATAACTTAGTGTCAAATAATACACCGAGATCCAAGAAAGCATTAACAACTTCCAATTTGTGGTCACCAATAAAATAGCAGCCAATTGGTCTAGTTTTTCTGGAAAAACGTATATGTTTTCATTTTTTAAAATTTTTATCCAATAAGTTTATTTGGCACCAATTAAAGAATAAATTTAAATCCTGTTGTAAGTGGGGTTGAACATGGAGTCAGCACAACTTGAAAAAATTTTTACATCGTCAGCATACATAAGTATATTGGAAAATTTTATTGTGGTAGGTAGATCGTTGATATATAATAAGAAAAGTATTGGTCCGAGATGACTACCTTGTGGAACACCAGAGTTGACTATAATATGTTTAGATAATGTATTATTAAAACACACACGCTGTTCACGACGTAAAAGATAAGATTTTATCCAATTCAAACAGCAATTCGTAAATCCCATTAAATACAGCTTATGCAATAGAAGTTTATGGTTAACTCTGTCAAAAGCCTCACTAAAATCAGTGTATATAACATCGGTATAACATCCGTTTTTAAAGCTATTATTAATTTTTGTGGTCAATTCTAGTAAATGAGTCGTAGTTGAACATCCTTTACGAAAACCATGTTGGAAAGGTGTGAGCATGGAAGAGACTTGTTTACTTAAATATTCAGTAAGATATTGTTTGGGAATGACACTCAATTTGGCCATACCTCTGTAGTTCACTATATTCGATTTATTCCCTGATTTAAATAGTGGAATAATAAAAGATTTTTTCCATAATTTCGGGAAGTAGCAATGCTTTGTAGACATATTGAATAAAATTTTTAAAGGTATATTTATATTATACGCACAATTTATAAGAAGGCAGTTAGCAATACCATCAGGTCCACTGTAGAACGATGATTTTAGTTTTAATAATAATGTTGTCATATTGGAAGTAGTGACGAATGGAAATGAAATGGGTTGTTGTTCAGGGATATAAAATGGATAGCTTTTCAATGTATCATATTCCTCAATAGAGTAAGTTGAAGCAAAAAAATCCGCAAACATATTACTTGTTTCCATATGATAAGAAGACTCGGTGGTGAGGTATTTCATCTAAGATGGAAATCCGACCGATTTTCTTTTCGAGTTAACAAATTTATAAAATGCTTTCGGATCGCGCTTAAGGTTCAGTTTCATCGTATTTAAATAATTTGAATAAAGGTTATGGTTGCGTAAATTGTATTTAGCACGGTATAAAGAATATTTGGAGTAATCAATCAGTCGTCCAGTTTGTTTATACTTCTTGTAAAATTTATTTTTTATATTCTTTAATCTCGATAGAGAACTTGAATTCCATGGAGGGCCAGATTTATTAACAACTGCGTATTTAGGTACACAATCATCGATGTAATGAAACAAAGTATTTTAAAACGAATTAAGAGTTGCATCGATTGCTGCCGAATACCACTGGATAATGACAGTTGTATTAGATATAAAGAAATTTAAATCGCTGTAGTTAGTCTTCTTAAAGCAGTAATTTTTTATACTAGTGAATTTTTTATTTGTTTTCACAGAAAATGGATAATAACAGTTGACTTCAATAGTAGGATGATGACGATCTTCAGGCCTAGTAATAGGATGGTGGCGAGTCAAAGTACAATCTTTAGGTTCATTTACAAATACCAAATCAAGCAGATTCTTAGAATTATTTAATACACCATTTATTTGAAATAGACATAAGTCAGATATGTTGTTTAAGAATTCTTCGATAAAATTGTTTATATTAGTTGGAGAATACGAGGGGCAAGTGTACTGTTTCGGTCGTGTTTGTTTGTCGCTCTGTGAAAGTTAAAAGATTTATAGTGTTTTTGTCATCATAAAATTTTTTAATTGGTTTAAAGTATCGAGAATTGTACATTCTTAAAACTGTGTAACTGGTGTTTATTTGTGCAGTCTCGTTCGTCTGTTAAATTCGTCATAAACTTTCTTTTTATTTGCTTTTATTAATGCTTTTTCTGCACAAACATTATTACATACAATTGATAAATAAGTAACATATAATACTACTGTGATAATCGCTTATTGCATGTATCAATACGTTCAATTACAACATTATTGGTTTGTGATTTTGATAACTCTATAGTGGTGCTATCTATTGGAAAGTAGCTTTTTATCATATCCCAGCAAACTTTTGTCCTCTACAAGGTGATCATATCAAAGTTATTATTATGGCCTGTTTAGTAAAAAACTGTAGCATCAAAGATGTTGATGAAAGAATGATTGTCTGTTGGCTGTGTCATGAATGTTGTCACTTTAAATGCAGTGGATTATCTGGGTTAGTTGCAGAAGCCACAACCAAGAATAACGGACTGCACTGGTGTTGTGAAAGCTGTAGAAAATTAGGAGTAGACTTTTATCGCTTTTTTCAAAGTCAAAAATCAAAATTTAGTGAAATTCAAAATGAAGTTGCTCAGTTAAACGAGCGTATATCTGTTTATGGGAAATTGTTTAATGATTATAAATCGTTAGATGATTTAAAATCTCCTATTCAACCTTCCCCAAAACGCCGTAAATCTCCAAGAAACAATAATAATAACAACAATAATAAAGCTAAAGATAAACTGAATGTACCTCCTGCTGTTCAATGCGATCCGACATCATCTGGAACAGATGTTTTCAATACATATCCTGGTGTAAACACTGAAGTAATTAGTAATAACCCGCAAAAAAGTTATGCTGAAGCTGTTTTAAATTCAGTCAATGAAAATGTTCGTGCTAATAATTTTCCATTAATATCAAATACTGATGCTGTTGTATATAACCCGTTAAGAGCTATTTTTGTTTCTCGTCTAGCAAGTGACACTTCTGTTGATTCAGTTAAATATTATATCAATAATAAAATTGGAAAGGAATCTGATACCTCAATACAAAAATTCAATTTTCATCAGCTAAGATCCATATCCTCTTTCAAGATTATAGTTTCTGTTGATCTTTATGAAATATTAATCAAACCGAGTTTCTGGCCAGTAAATACTCTGGTACGTGAATATGTATATGGAAATAGATCACAAAATGTTGGTATCCTCCCTCAACTTGAAGCTAATGAGTCAAAAAACTAAATAGAACTACTGATTACATTTCTGTTGTTTATCAAAATGTCCGTGGCCTAAGAACAAAACTTTCAACTTTATATATGGAAAGCTTTAATATCGATCATCATGTCCTAGTGTTTACAGAAACATGGTTAAATGATAGTTTTTTAAATACTGAAATACTTTGTAGCAATTTCAATATTTTTCGCCGAGATCGTGGTAACAAAACTACTGGTGGTGGTGTTCTTATTGCAGTTTCTAGCAACTTTTCCGCTGAGTTGGTTACTGTTGATCCAACGCGTGATATAGAGTTTATATCAGTAGTGATAAAACTTGATAATAAACGAGTATATTTAACTTGTTCTTACGTTCCTCCAACGTCCCCGCAGAGTGTGTACACTAAACATGCCGAGTGTATTGGAGAAATTGTTCGTTCCTCTTTAGATGGTGATTCTGTTATCGTTTTTGGAGACTTTAATATACCTTACATTACCTGGAAATATCTTCCAGAAGATAAATACTATATTATATATATTTAATATTTAACTTGTTCTTACGTTCCTCCAACGTCCCCGCAGAGTGTGTACACTAAACATGCCGAGTGTATTGGAGAAATTGTTCGTTCCTCTTTAGATGGTGATTCTGTTATCGTTTTTGGAGACTTTAATATACCTTACATTACCTGGAAATATCTTCCAGAAGATAAATACTTCGTTCAAACTAAGCACAGCGCGAACTATGATGAATGTTTTGATGTCCTGTATGATTTAAGCTTATACCAAATTAATGGTATTACGAACAGCTGTAATCGAATATTAGACTTAGTGTTCGTCAATGATTTAGATGATTGCTTCATTAGGCGCTCATCTCCTATTTCAACTCCTGAAGATATTTACCATCCTACAATTGAACTACTCTTCTCAATTCCTTGTAATTCTGTGTCCTCATGTATTAAAAAAGAGAAGGTATATTCGTTCAAACATACTAATTATAACATGTTAAGTGAACTGTTTTCTAATACAAATTGGCACAATACTTTATCATGCTTTACTGACGTTGATCAGATGTGTACCGCATTTTACAATAAAGTTTACCATTTTATGGATTTGGCTATTCCAAAAACAGTAAAAAAGGAAATAACTGGTCCACCTTGGAATAATAAACAATTGGCTCGTGCTATCCCACTAACAATTTTATTAAATGTATCGATCAAGCACGGTCACTTTCCGGATCTATGGAAGAACTCGTTTATTATACCTTTGTTTAAATCGGGAAATAAATCTGAGGTTGAAAATTACCGTGGTATTGCAAAATTGAGTATTATACCTAAACTATTGGAAAAAATTGTCACCAAAATTCTTTGTTACCAAGTATCTAATTTGATTTCACCTTACCAGCATGGGTTTCAAAAAAGATGTTCTACTACAACTAATCTCCTTCATCTTACAACTGGCATACATCGAGGATTTATTCAACAACTGAAAACTGATGTGATATATACTGATTTTACCAAGGCCTTTGATAAAGTTAACCATAGACTTTTGAAAGTTAAACTTAATTTACTCGGTTTTACTGATATAAGTATAAAATGGATATATTCATACCTAAGCAACAGAACACAAACGATTTGCTTTAATAACACAATTTCTAGAAGCATAGAAGTTCTGTCTGGTGTACCTCAGGGAAGCCACCTTGAGCCACTTCTTTTTACATTGTTTATTAATGACCTACCTGAGGTGATTCATTCATCCAATATTCTGATGTATGCGGACGACGTGAAAGTTTTTCTCAGCTATCGTCAAATATCTGAGCAACAACTTCTTCAAAACGACTTAAATTCTTTTTACACGTGGTGCAATGTGAATCTTATGCAACTTAATCTAAAGAAATGTAAATACATTGTTAGAAAGAGTCCAATACCTGCATGCTACTTTTTTGAAAGGTATCAGTTGGAGTCGATGGATAATTTCTTAGATCTTGGAATTCTGCTTGACTCGAAACTAAATTTCATCGCACACATAACAATGACAGCTAATAAAGGCAGAGGTATGATCGGTTTTGTAAAACGATGGGCTAAAGAGTTCAAGGATCCATATGTTACGAAAAGTTTGTATACTTCCCTTGTAAGACCTGTATTGGAGTATGGAACTGTAATATGGGACCCTATATATAGTAAATATTCCGACCAAATTGAATCAGTCCAAAAACAGTTTCTGACTTTTTGTCTGCATGGGTTGAACTTTAACCAATGGAATATGCCGTCTTATTCTGCAAGACTAGCCCTTATCAAGCTGCCAACTCTAAAGAGCCGTAGAACTGTGATTAACATCTCGTTTATTTTTAACATAATTGTTGGCGACGTATGCTCTGGATGCCTAATCAATAACATAACATTTAATGTCCCTCAACGCCCATCACGTCATTTGGTTCCGTTATCAGTTCAATTTTTAAGAGCTAATTATGCTAATAGTGACCCGTTAAGAAGAATGTGTATTGAGTTCAACAAGTTTTATAAATTTATTGACTATTCTTCTAGTCCCACTGATATTAAAACTAAATTATTAATCTTTTTAAACACATAATTTTTGTAAGTTTTTTTTTCACATATATATATGTTTTGTAAAATTTATTTTTATTTAATTAAGAAGTCTGTAAGGATTATATTCCATAGCCAAATAAATAATAACATAACGAATCAGGTACAAATTTCCAAGATAAAAACGGTAAATTAAAATCACCAAAGACGAGGACCAAATCTTCAGGGTTAATCGAAAAAAGAACGGATTTTAATGCAGTTAAATGTTAAAGATATGTTATCTGACCGCATTTGGAGGGATATAAGAACACGTTACCAAAATATTTTTGCAGTTTAATTTTATTTTGACTGCAATAAATTCAATATTGTCTATGGGAATGTTATCAACTTTGACGGTTTCCAAACATTTAGATACAGCAATCAAAACTCCACCACCAGTAGTATTTGTGACTCTGTCACGTCTAAAAATTAAATATTTATTGCAGAGTATTTCAGAATCCAAAATCAAATACACAAACCACAAAATAGTCAGAGTCTATAATACAGGTCCAGAATTAACAGAATAAACAGCAAATTAAAACATATGATAAATACAAAAACAATTGTTTAGTAAACAAAGTTTATGCAGCATCATCGGCTTTATGATGATTTATTTTTAAAAAACACAGATGAACGATAAATCGAAAAAACACGAACTTTACTTAAAAGAAGAATGATTAAATATGACAAAGAAAACACGTATTTATGTAAAACACGAAATTAAACAGTAAAATTTTAATATTATTTTAAAGAACAATGCGAGACACCAGACTTTACGCCTTCTTTTTAATTCTAAAGAAGCTTCAACATGAATCGTTTTTATGGGGATGTTTTTAACCACGTGTATTAAATTGATGACATCTGAAATTTTATGGTTGTCAGTAGGCCAATATGTTGGTTGTCCGCTCGCTACCACATTTAAATACATTTTAGAAATTGAATTAAATAAAACACGACCCTCTGGTGTTATAAGTCGTGACCCCAAGAAGGTATGTTTAGCGTTATAATATCCAGTGGCCAGGAAACAGGATCCTAATGATTTAAAATATTTATAATATTGGCTTTCTGATATTAAAAATCTAGGTGGGGAGTATAAAGATGAAAAACCTAGGTATCTATTTGATACTTCAACGCAAATATTCGTTGCTTGGAGATAATCTTCACGATGATAACGCATTAGGTAGTGTTTGACTCGATGTTTTATCAAAATGGCAGAACCTCTAAGAAGTTCCATATCGAGGGTCCTTGCACAGAAAAAATTATTTTTCCAATTCAAACAAAAAATTTGTAGAATCAAACAATTTTTTGTCTGAAATCGGTCCTATAAACAAATTCGCATATTCAAACAATTTATTTGCATTTTGTTTATTGAAAAAAACACCGATTTTTTCAAACAAATAATTTAACTGAATCAAACAAAAAGTTTACTGAAATTCATATACTCAATTTCAAAATCAAAAAAAAAAAACAGGTTTTGCACAAGCAATGATGCGCACACAAACAGACACTGTATTAGAAGATGATGGCAGAGAGAGCAGAGCGGCCGGCTGGCTTTGAGACACATTTTTTTTGGTGGAATAATTTTTGAACGAAGTTCTATTTTTTTTCCACACAATGTTTTTCGTCATCACTCACTGTTGCTGTATCCTTTCCTTTGCTAATGAAGAAGAAATGTAACCCAAAAACGGCGACAGACCGACTCGATATGTTTTTCGTCATCATTACATTTTTGTATTTGATGTATTTAAGCAAACAGTTTGAAAAAATTGAATACGGGATTTTGGTTTTTTTTAACCAATTTTGAAACCAACCAAAAATTTATTTTGTTTCTTATAATGTTGTTGTTGTTTCTGTTGTTTAAAAAGAGTGAAACTTTTTTTACCTGCTATTTTTTTTTTTTTACTTCAAACCTCTTCATCTTTCTTACTGTTGTACTTTTTTAAAGTGTCCAAAAATAGACTGCATGTGTTTTTTGTTGTATGTAGTTCTTATATTTTACATAAAGAAGTGTTGCTTACGATCAAATAAAAAAATGCAAAAAGACGACAACATTAAAAAGCGTTAAATATTTCATACAAAATTATGAAAACTTGAAACCAATAACGCGTGTATTATATTTTTGAATGGTTGTCAACATTTTTGTTGGTTAAATAAAAATCAAACAAAAATTTTAATTGAATCAGTAAAAAAATTTGTAGAAATTAAAAAAATTTTCAAACAAGCGTTTGTTTGAAAATAATTCGGCAATAATTTTTTCTGTGTGGTATCATATAGTGTTTAACCATTGATTTTAAACGTATTTCTTGAGGTCAAATGAGTTTCAGAAACCATCATAACATCAATTTGTTATTTTGAAGAAAGATTTCTAGTTAATTTTTATGTTGGCGGATGCTGTTCGCGTTCCAAATTTTTAAATACAGTTTTTTTCGGTTAATTGAGCCCCGCTTTTTTTATTGCACTAAGAATCATGGAACGAAATCATTCAGTATAACTGTCTATGTTAAAATTCCCGTTTAGTTGAGTTCCGTTTAATTGCGTCACCCTCTTAATTATTTCGCAAAATAAGACCGCATTGCGGTTTTCGGTTAATAGTTTCCGTCTACTTAATGTGTATTTGCCTCCACAAACGTAAACAAATTATTTTGCAGCAAGAAAGATTGTGCGATGAACGTACCTGATTTTTATTTTGTTTTAAAAAACCTAAGCTATTTTTTAACTTAATAAATAAAGAAATGAGTTTTATTTTCTATCTACACATGGATATTTCGCTTTATTGCACATCTTGCGTCGGCGAATAAATTCACCGAGTACTGCTTAATTGAGTTCCCGTTTAATTGCATCAAAAGTCGTGCATTTTTGCAAACTTAATTAAGCGGAAATAACTGTAGTTCATTGCTATTTAAGTACAGCTTGCAATAATATCGATTGCATTCTAAGGACTTCCTGCATAATTTTACCCATTGTGTTCGTAAAGGTATTCACTGTATGCACTAATGTTTCCATGGTTTTTTCTAGACGAATTAAAAAAGAAACTGGAGTTTCATAATAAGTTGGTGACGCACTTTGCATTGTCACATGGTTTGGTTTTAGGACGTTAGCGTAAAAGGTCCTGAATGTCATTAGTGTTTACTTGATTCGTTACCTGCATTTGAGGATGAATAGTTTTCGGCCCAACCACCTTCTTGACGATAGTGTATACAGGGCATACTCTATAATTGGCAGTGTGATTACCGCCACAGTTGCTAAATTTTTATACGTTGGGGTCGATTTTAGACTTATCACAAAGAACCACATAATACGCAAACGGGCGGAAAGTAGCAGTAGCCCTAGTATGACCAAGTTCTTGGCAGTTTTAACACTGAATGGGACCATGTCTTTTGTGCGGCTCCTCAATCTGGATTTTTCTGTACAGGTTATATTTTCAACTGTATATAGGCTGCGTTTCGTTTTTTTAGCTTAACGTCACTGGGTTCTAACTCCACTCAAAATAGAGGTCGGGGATTTTTTATCCCTATTTGTAATATTTACTACATGTTTTTTTTTGAAGCCTTTCTCTTCATAGAATGTTTTTGTTGAGCTCCAAGAGCTCGTTATGATTTGTCTTTAGGCCAACAAATCTATTTCCTTCCCAGCAAAAACTTTGCTTACAAAATACGCAGAAAAATAATGAGAATTTGACGAGCCGTCTACTTACTTTTCTACTAGAAAAAGTACTTATTTTTGTTCGAGATGTCCCAAAAGTAATCCTTTATAATTTAGCCTAATATAATATAAAAAATAATGTTTTTTTTTATACTTAAAATTTTTATAAAAATATATAGTTACACAAAGTCAATAAAGTAAAAATTTTTTTTATTTTTTTTAAAATTTTTTTTTTTTTTTTTTTTTTATTATTTTTTTTTTATTATTTTTTTTTTTATTTTTTCTTATTCTATTCTATTTTACTTTATTTTATTTTTTATTTTTTTTCTGTCTCTGGCGGGATTTGATCCCGCAACCTCGGTGCTGATAGACTAGCTCTCTACCAGCTAGTCTACCGGGGCAGCGTAGTTTTTGTATTAAAAAACTATGTTTTTTGACTATAATAACATTTTTATTGTCATAATGAAAATATAAATTTTTCTGTATATTTAAGATATAATAATTTATTTATTTAATATCGATTTTCTAATACAACAAGATAAGTATATCTTATAAATTACATTATTAGAATCAGAGATGTTAAATAATAATATAAAATGTCAAAAGTTTTACAAAATTATTATTGGGGGAAAAAATACATTAATTTTTAGAAAACAGAAAAAATACATAAAAAACAAAGATCAATTTATGTTGAAAAAAAAAAATAATAATAATAAAAGTATATGTGTGTAATAACAATTAACACAAATATATTTAACTAATCGAAATAAAAACATTGATTTAAAAGCTCTGTTTCTTTACTTTTTGGGTAAAGTTCGTGAAAATGAGAGCAAGCATAAATTTCTCTCATAAAGAGACAAAATTACACAAAAGTACGGGAACAGAAAAAACCAAATTTTAAGCACGAAATAAAAAGTCATTGTTTTGATAGTTTTTACAAAACAATAAAAATGTATGCCACTTTTGAAAAATTGTATATTGTCTGCAGAAATAAACTAATTTTACCAAAAATAAAACCAACTTTTACAATAATAAACATTATATTTTTCTAATATTTCAACATAAAACTTTATATTTAAGTACATTATTTGACTCCACAACACTTTTTCCAAAATTTGGTTCAAAATTTTTTTGCTTTGCATTTCATTGTTTTGTTTATGTTTTACAGCTGTTTGACAATTTACACAATTTGCACGAAGAAAAATTCTGGGCTGTTTCGTGCAAGAAGAAGAAGAATTTTATTCTCTCAAATCCGCTCTCATTTACACAAATTAAAAGTACGGGAACGCTTTTCGTGCAAATTGGGATCCCGAGGGATCCCAAAGTAGAGTAAAGAAACAGAGCTAAAATTACGTTAGGAAATCAATAAGCATTTTCTTAAAATTTATTGCGTTGTTTGTGTTTTGGATATGACTTGGGAGTTGATTCCAGAGACGTATGCTAAAAACAAAAAATTGGCATTCAGATGCATGGCTTCGATGCCGAAATTGAATAATATATCTTCCTCTACGAGATCTGGCAAATCGTATTCGATTAAAAATGTATTCTGGTTCTTTTGTAATTATGATTTTGTGTAGAAAAATGAGACATTTCATTTTTATTTGGTTATTGAAAGATAAATCCATAAATCTACTAGAGAATTCCGAAACTCTGTCAAATCTTTTTAAACCGAAAACAACCGAATAATGTTATTATAAGTGGTGTTGAGCTTCCTCTTATCTACAGAGGAACATCCAGCAAAGATTTCAGAGCCGTATAATAGAGTAGGCAGAAGATAAGTTTTTGCTAACAAAGTTCTTATATTTATTGGGGTGAAATGTTGGGTGGCACACAAATTACGTAACATACCGTATATATTACCACATACCTGATTAATATGGTCAGACCAAGTTAAAGTTTTGTTGAAAATTACACCTAAATTTCTTGCGGTATTTGCAAGTTCAATTCTCGATTGTCCAATTGAAACATTAAATTCATTTTCCATTATTGTGTTATTTCTAGAAATTGCCAAGAAAATTGATTTGTTTGGATTTATTTTCAAACCATTTGCAGAAGCCCACACAAAAATATTGTTCAAGTCAGAATTCAATTCATTTAACTTGGTGACGATTAATTCCTTGGTACTGCTAAGGTATAACTGAACATCATCAGCATACATCTGTATATTACAAAAACGAAGTTGTTTCGGTAGATCGTTAGCATATAGACTATATAATAGTGGACCAAGAATTGATCCCTGTGGGACACCTCTGGGGACGGGTAGAGAGCGAGAAGTAAGCCCATTATTAACAACTGACTGGCTTCGGTCTGAAAGGTAAGATTGAATCAATTTAGCTGCGAATGAGGAGAAGCCAAATTGATTCAAAAGTTTCATACAAAGGGTAGAATGATGGACGGTGTCAAATGCCTTTGAATGGTCTAGAAGTACCAATAACGCTAATTTGCCATCATCTAAGTTACTCCTTACTTCTTCTACTACATCAACCAAAGCTGTAATACAGCTTCGTCGTGTTCTGAAACCTGATTGACGATCCGTTAACAAATTGTTGACATTCACATACATGCATATTCGTTCGTGCATTAAGTGTTCGAAGACCTTGGAAAAGTAAGGTAAAATAGCAATAGGGCGGTCATCATTTCCCTTTTTAGGGACTGGAATAATTTTGGCATGTTTCCATGTTATTGGAAAAGTGCTGGTCATGAAAATAGTATTAAATAAGTGAGTTTAGTATGGAACTATCCATGGCAGTATTATCCTTATAAATTTGGGATCTACACCATCCAAACCAATTGAGTTAGACTTGATTGCATGGACGGCCATTATTACATCATTATCATCAAAATGATGAAAATTAAACTTATCTGCAGGATTAAAAACTATTAAGTTTTGATTATAAAAGTCATTTGTGACATTAGGATATGGTATACTAACGAAACTTTCATTAATCGAATTAACGTCAACAACTTGTTGATACCCTTTTTTACCAATGCCAATTTCCTTTATACACTTCCAAGTCTTCTTGTTGCCCACTACAGTGTTAAATTTATTATGGTAATAAGAGGTCTTATTATGTCGCACCCTTGATACAACAGCCTTTCTTGCTCTACGGTATTCAGATAGATATTCTGGAGTTCTATAACGCTTCCATAATCTATGCAATCTATCACGATGCTCAATCATAATTTTAATTTCATTGCTAAACCAAGGTTTGCCACCGGTTTTAAACCGTTTAGTCGTAATAGGAACGCTTTGGTCGTAAATCGTAAGAATCGAATCATTTAAGAACTTTAGTTTTACGTCAACATTTGCTAAAACGTATATTGAATTCCAATTTGTTTGTTCAATTCCATATTGTAAATTTTGGTAATCAATATTATTAAAGTTACGAAAGCTATAGCTTTGATCCTGTTCCGGGGTTGAAAAATTGTAAGAAAGAAAAATTGCATCATGCTTGGAAAAAGGAGACACTGACAGTTGTTCATAATGAAGTATATTTTCCCTCTTAGTAACGAAAAACAAGTCCAACAACGTGGATGAGGTGGCTGTGTAGTGTGTAGGTCTAGTTACATTTACAGAAAACAAATCAAAAGTCGACATAATAGTCGGAAGCTCACTTGTAGCCAGTAAATTACTGTTGAAATCACCTGAAATTATAATATCAGAGTATGATGCCGATAAAATTTCAAGTCTTTCTATTAGGCTATCTAGCCTTATATTCCTATTTGACCTGTAAACGGAACCCAATAAAATTTTACTACCGCGAAAGCTTAATTCAACAAAAATATGTTCAGTGTCATTACTTTCAGAAAAGGAAGATATAAGTTTACAGGAAATATGGTTCCTTACGTATATTGCAACACCACCTCCGTTACCAGTTCTATCCGAGCGAAAAAGACGATATCCAACTACGGCATACAAACCATCCTGGATTTCCTTCTTTAACCAAGTTTCTGAAATACAAATTGCATCAAGTCCAGAGTTCTCTATTAAATACCGAAACTCGTCAATCTTAGGTAGTAGGCTTTGTGCATTGAGATGGAAGATATTAAACATTTTGTTACGATTACATAAAATTCGGATCATATTGTAATTACTGTCTCTAGAATAAATTTGATCAAAAGAAACATTCATTATACTCACAATCAAAGTCTGACAATATAACGCAATAACTAAAAGAAAAACTTGAAAATGGTAAGATTAATATATAATAAAAGCTACGAGTTAAAAGTGTAATAGTGTGCAATGAATAAAAGTTAATAGCATAATTTTTAAGGATTTTAATAAAAAAAGGTGCCAGGTTGTCACTAACGAAAAAGATTCTCAAGATCATCTAGAAATTCTATTAGTATAGGGTCATCTGTATCACTTTTTTTGATGTAGACAAGGCCTCGGAGGGTAAAAATTGATTTTATAGTTATATTGGCTTTTTTTAGGTTTAGCGCCGCTTTGAAAATTTGTGGTTGTGAGGTGTTAAATCTTCATTAATATAAATACTTTCCGGGCTCTCAAACCCTGCTTGTATTAGGCTAAGGTTTGTCCGATTCTCCTGCGGTACTTGGCAATAGATTTCAAAAGAAAGTTCTTCTCATATGGAGAATGCAGTTTAACAATAATTACTTCTTCTTTTGGATTGTACGGCTGATTGTCTTTATAAATTTTTTTAAGTCTGTAGATTTTATTAATTTGTGGTGTTTCTATTCTTATATTATCACATATATTTTTAAAGATATTGTTTAATGATGACTCGTTTTTAACCAAACACCCTGTAAAATATTAACGGTCCTTTAATTGTTATTTACTTATCTTTCAATTCTGTCATTTCATCATATTTCTTTTACTAAACCTTGGTTGCTTAATAATTTGTAAATCAATAACATTCACTCTAGTTTCGATAGTTGAACAAAAAACAAGTAACATAACAAAAGTGAAAAACAACAAAAACAAATTGTAACAGAGAAAAAACATTGTGACCCAAAAAACCATAATACATTTAATTAAAACCCTTATATTAAATAAAACTAAAATACCTACAACATAAATAAAAAACAAATGTTTTTATTTAAATAAGAAAACAAAGTGAACCGTGATAGATTTGAGGCAAAATCAAAAGTTCAGCCCTCAACATTTGGTCCTAACGAACCGGATAGTTTTTTTTACAAAAAAGTTTACAAAAATTTTACAAAAAAAATATTGGCAAAAAAAATTGTGTTTTGTGACTCTAAAATTTAAAAAGTGTGACTTTAAAACAACAAAAAAAACCAAAGTGTTTTATTTAGACAATAACAAATAACACACACATAAAATCAACCCCCAAACATTTGGTCATTTTCGCAACGAAACATAAAGTTTTTTATTAAAAAATGTATTAAATCAAAATTGTGTTTAAAAAAGCAAATTTATAAAGTTAAAAGTGAACAAAATCTAACGGGACCCAAATTCCTTGGCGCAGTAGCAGCAATAACAACAGCATTATTAGCAGACACAACAACAACAACAGAAGGCTTAATAAACGCAGTGACACAAAAGAAAAAATACCCAACAACAACAAGTAAGTCAAAGTATACAATACAACAAGAAATACATATTTTTGCTTGTTGTGTTACTCTTTAATTTTTTGCCGCTGTAATTTTTAAAAAATAAAATAACCGTGACGTCATCATCCAAATAAATAAAAACCGAGTTACCATTACGTCAATTTTTAAAAAATTAACCGGGGAAATAAATACAATATTTGACTCAAACTTTTTAAGCCACAATTTGTTTTATCGCTAGCAGGCAATTTTGTTGACTCAATTTTATTATTATTCTGAATCTTCAATTTACAAAAATGTCCCTGAAAAAATTCGTCAATTGCACAAACGATTTAGTCGAGTTCGAGAAAATTTAAGCAGAAGCGCATGCTGAAGATAATGTACACGCGTTGGAAGTTATTCGAGTAGAATTAGACTTCATATGGACCCAAGTAAAAAGGTCATATGAAGAATGTAGGGACTTAGATCAGGATGGTGACAAACCAATTGACAAAAGCAAATTACGGCAGCGATACCAAACTGCCCTTATGGCTTATGGAAAAAGTTGAAGGCCAGTCAAATATACCGTTAGAAAAAGAGGTTTCATCAGTAAGACTACCACCTTGCGACACCGACACCTTTTTTGGGGATTATAAATTATGGCCCAGTTATCGTGTCTTGTTCACAGCCATATACATTAGAAATCCAAATATTAGCAATGTTGAAAGGCTTTTTTATCTGACTCAAAAAACCGGGGGAGAGGCCAGAGATGCAATTACGCACGTCCCTTTAACAAACAATGGTTTTATCATGGCCTGGAAAAATTTAGTTGACCGGTACGAAAATAAATGGATACAGGTAAATGAGCAATATAAAACTTATTTTGGATCTGCCTCATGCCTCTACAGACTCTGGAGCCTCAATTAAAAAATTACAAAGAACAATAAACGGTCGTAGGCAGACATTAGGCACCCTAGGCATTGACACTTCGACATGGGAGTCGTTTTTAATTTATATTTGCTCGCAAAAACTTCCTAGGGCCCTTGTTCAAGAATTTGAAAATTCTCGTGAAGATTGTGCCGAAGTACCTAATTGGCAAGAATTCGACAAGTTTTTGACCCACAAATTTAAGACCCTAGAATCAGTAGGCAATATAAAATCATCAAAGGACAAATCCATACCTCCCAAGTCTGAAGTCGCAAAAAATACCCAAAATAAACGTAACATTAATTCATTTCAAACGAATATTGCTAATTCTGAGAGTCACAGTCAGAACAAAAGTAAACCCGTCAGAAGTTCTAATACTAACGCCATAACGTGTCAAAATTGTAGTGAGTCACACACCCTACGATCATGCCCCACATTTTTAGAAAAAAATGTAAGTGATCGAATTCATATCGTAAGAGTCACAAATTCATGTTACAACTGTCTGTCGATCAATCATAGTGTCAGGGAGTGCCCTAGTAAATACAGTTGTAGCCTGTGTAAACAAAAACACAACACTTTGTTGCACAAGGCAACAGTAACCCAGCCTACAAACTTGCCACAAAATGACGCTGGCGTGCAACCAAGTACAAGTGCCGCAGCTCAAGCCCAATACATACAGTCCACTACAAGATCAGGTATTCCTAACCTTACTTCCCTGACTCTACGCGAAAATAGCCAATCAACAACAAATCATTCAGAACACGAAACGTTGCTTTTCACTGCCATTGTCGAAATAGAAACTAGATGTCAAAGATACCAGGCTAGAGCCATCATCGACCCTGGATCACAATCAACCTTTGTATCGGACAAACTAAAAAACCGATTACAATTACCCACAAAAAGAAACGAAGTTCACGTTACTGATTTGAGTCAAACAGTTTCGGAAACTTCAACTAAAGCATATTTGCTTAACCTATGCTCACGGGTGGACACATCGTTTAAGTTAGAAGTTTGGGCCCCAGTTCTCAAGACCCTTCCCTCTTATTTACCACCTCAAACGTTGGACATGCTAAAGCTCAGTGAGGCTGCAAAATTGCAACTTGCAGACCCTCACTTTAATCAAAGTAGACCCATCGACTTGCTAATAGGCCTCGACGTAGGCCCATCGACTTATTGCATGGACACACCGATGCGGTCTGTTGGATCCCTTTTCGCACAAAAAACTGTATTTGGCTGGATTGTGGGGGGACCACCACCAAAAACTACTCAACCCAGAACAACTATTTCTTTATTGAATACATCGTCCCTTGACCGAATCCTTACACGCTTTTGGGAGGTGGAGGAAAACCCAAAACAGATTTTGAGGTCAGACGAGGACACTATTGTGGAACACAATTTTAAACAAACAACTCGTAGAAACGACACGGGAAGGTATATAGTTACCCTGTCCTTCAAAAAAACAGAAGAAAAAGGCTCTTCTCGCAACATTGCCATGGCTCAGTAGCTAAGAATGGAACGCACACTCAGCCAAAAACCCGAAATAAAGCAATTATATGACAACGTTATTTTAGAATATCTTGAGTTAGGACACATGAGAAAAATCGAACACTCGGATATAAACAAAGCTCCAAACTATTATCTGCCGCATCACGCGATAATAAAACCAGACCGATTGACCACTAAACTCAGAGTGGTTTTTAATGCCTCCAGCCCAACGTCAAATAAGAATAGTCTTAATGACATTTCATATCCAGGACCCATTCTTCAGATCTTGTTCTTCTGATAGCAAAATGGCGATTTTTCCGCTTTGTATTCAACGCCGAAATTACAAAAATGTATCGTCAAATACTAGTCGACCCAACTCAAACAAAGTTTCAAAGAATCTTATTCAGAAAATCCAAAAATGACCCTATAGAAGATTACAAGCTTTTCACAGTCACATTTGGAGTTAATTGTGCCCCATATTTAGCCATCAGAACGCTTCTTCAGTTAGCTGAAGATGTGCAAATGTCTCATCCCTTAGCGTCCAAGATTCTTAAGCAAAATATGTATGTGGATGACGTCTTAGCAGGAGGTCATACCATAGCAGAAGCCATCGAATCTAGAAAGGAATTAACTTCTGTTCTAAAATCAGCCGGCTTTGATCTAATGAAATGGAACTCTAATGAGCCACAAGTCATTCAGGATTTACCTTGTGAGACTCTACTACCACTCGACTGGTTAAATCTGTCCGAAAATGACGGAACCAAGACTCTAGGGATAAAATGGAACATTTCATCAGACTCCTTCACATTCACAGCCCCAGATATAAAAGTTAAAGAAGCGTATACAAAGAGGAAAGTTTTGTCTACAATTGCCAATTTTTTTGACCCATGTGGATGGATAGCTCCAATCATAATAGACGCTAAAGTAATCATGCAGCAAATATGGTTAGATAAGACAGACTGGGATGACATTTTAAAACCAATTTCTCAACATAAATGGAAAAAATTCGTAAATAATTTTCCCAATATAAAAACTATAAAAATACCCCGTTGGATTAAATATACACCCTTAAGTCAAATTGAAATACATGGCTTTAGCGACGCTTCAGAAAAGGCTTATGCTGCTTCATTATACATTCGAATACAAAATGAAGAAACACCATACACACAACTCTTTTGGTATCAAAGAGTCGAGTAGCCCGCCTCAAAAGCTTATCGCTACCACTCTTAGAACTTTGTGGAGCTGTATTGCTAGCTAACTTGGCATCAAGTCTATTAAAAACCTGTGAATTTCAAAATGTAGTAACACACTATTGGACTGACTCAACAATTGTATTATCGTGGCTTAAAAAACCGCCATGCACCTGGAACACGTTTGTTGGAAATCGAGTGTCCGAAATAATACAAAAGGTCGGGATTCAAAACTGGCATCATGTGGACTCAAAAATGAATCCTGCCGACCTAGCAAGTAGAGGTTGTTCACCAAGTGAGTTAGAATCACATAGTCTATGGTGGAGTGGACCTTCGTGGTTAAAATTGCCAAAACATCAATGGCCATCCCCACGCCCTCCTCAGGATACAAATATAGAAGCCAAGAAAATTAAAATTCTAACAGTCACAAACACAGACGACCCATTAAGCCGATTTTCATCTCTACCCCGTGCCTATCGAGTCATAGCCTACATTTTACGTTTCGGAAGACCCAAACCAAGAAGTCAAAGATCATCTATAGAACCAACACCAGAAGAAATACAATCTGCAAAAAATCGCATCATAATTTGGACACAAAAAACTTTATTTCCTGACGAATATACTGCTTTACTTCATAAGCGTCCAATTTCCTGTCAAAGTAAACTCTTAACTCTTACGCCATTTCTCGATCGCAATGGGATTATAAGGGCCAATGGGCGTTTAGCGCAGTCCCCAGCATTAACGTACAATGAACGCTGTCCAATTCTGTTGGCATACGAATCAAAATTGGCCAGATTGATTACAGAATTTGTACATAAAATTACCTTGCATGGTGGAAATCAGCTCATGACCCGAGTAATAAGAGCAGAATTATGGATTTTTCGACTAAAGCCCTTAGTAAAAACAGTCATAAATAATTGCAAAACGTGTGTACTTTACAAAAAATACACTCAAAATCAGATAATGGCATCCCTGCCACCTGAGCGCACAACAATATCAAGACCCTTTACAGTTACAGGTGTTGATTACGCTGGACCTTTCAACATTCGAAACTTTACGGGTCGAGCCTGCCTTATCACAAAAGGGTATGTTTGCATATTTGTATGCTTTACCACAAAAGCTGTACATTTAGAACCAGTAAGTGACTTATCGACCCAAGCTTTTTTAGCCGCTTTCTCCCGCTTTATTGGAAGACCTGGATGTCCCGCAATCATATATTCGGACAACGGCACGAACTTTGTCGGAGCAGCAGAACTCATCAAAAGTGATCGTCTAGAATTTATAAAAACTCTTCAAACCCAAGTAACTCACAACTGTAGCCATCAAAACATCATTTGGAAATTCATACCCCCTGGTGCCCCACATATGGGCGGACTCTGGGAGGCCGGCGTAAAATCCTTCAAAACCCATCTAAAGAAAATGATACCAGATATGGAATTCACCTTTGAAGAGCTGTCAACAATTCTAACTCGCATCGAATCGTGTTTAAACTCTAGACCCTTAAGTCCTGCTAGCGATGACCCAAACGACCTTAGCCCATTGACCCCTGGACACTTCCTTATTGGTACTCCATTATTTGCCCCAGCCGAACCTGATGTAAGCAGCGAAAACCTGACCCTCATCAACCGCTGGAAACGCCTAAAGA
Source organism: Pollenia angustigena (assembly GCA_930367215.1). Classification (NCBI taxonomy): domain Eukaryota; kingdom Metazoa; phylum Arthropoda; class Insecta; order Diptera; family Polleniidae; genus Pollenia; species Pollenia angustigena. The sequence goes on along the minus strand of OV884056.1, from coordinate 131,967,831 downwards.
TGGAAATCCGAGTATCTGGCCGAACTTCATCGCAGATATAAATGGAAGACTCAAAGGCACAATGTCAAAGTCAACGACTTGGTGGTCATCAAAAACAACAATTTGCCGCCCAACGAATGGCAAATGGGTCGAATCACTAAGACTCATATTGGAACTTATCAAAACTGTCGAGTTGTCGACATCCAGACAAAAAATGGGATCGTTACCAGACCATTTACAAAAATTGTGGTTTTGTTTTAAAATACATTTAACATTTTTAAAAATTTTTCAAACTAATTTTACACTGAATTCCTACTTACAGGTATGGCATCCCACCAAACATTTCTAAGTTTCTCATCAACAGATTTGATTGCTGTCAACATATTCAACCCCACACGACCCGCAAACTGGAATCGAAGTGAGATCCCAGATGCCATATCTGCCAAAATCATCACAACACCTTGCTACAGTGTAACCTGTTTTTTGGACCTAGTTAAACTGCACCAAGTCATGGGGGCCGGAATGTTTAATGATGACTAGTTTTTAACCAAACACCCTGTAAAATATTAACGGTCCTTTAATTGTTATTTACTTATCTTTCAATTCTGTCATTTCATCATATTTCTTTTACTAAACCTTGGTTGCTTAATAATTTGTAAATCAATAACATTCACTCTAGTTTCGACAGTTGAACAAAAAACAAGTAACATAACAAAAGTGAAAAACAACAAAAACAAATTGTAACAGAGAAAAAACATTGTGACCCAAAAAACCATAATACATTTAATTAAAACCCTTATATTAAATAAAACTAAAATACCTACAAAATAAATAAAAAACAAATGTTTTTATTTAAATAAGAAAACAAAGTGAACCGTGATAGATTTGAGGCAAAATCAAAAGTTCAGCCCTCAACAGATATTATATAAGTTTTCATTTTCATAGTAGGGTACCCCTGTTATGGGATACTACCTGCAACTACGGAATTTTCTTGTTTATTTATTTTTCTTTTTAGATTCATAATTTCTTTTTTCATTTCGCTTGTTTCGACACTCTTTACTTCAAGTCTTTCAACTCTTTCAGTCACAGGATTCAATTTTGTTTTTATATCGATTATTTTTTCTTCTAGTACTGAAAGAATTTTCTCTTCACACTCTTTTAGTAAATTTGTAATAAAGTCAAAATGCTTTTCTTCGCTTTCTCTTATAGAGCTTTTTATTACATTGGATGTGATGTTTTCACTCTCTCTTATTGAGTTTTTAATAGCTTCAGATGTGTAAAATTCACTTTCTTTAATTAACTCTCTAAAAAAAAAAAATAAAGTTATTATTTAACATATAACTAATAATCCAAAAAGTGGCGAATAAAGCTACAAAGTAATGAATTCTTGAAGTCATTAAAAGTAGGATTGTAAGTAAAGTTTTTGCCGGGCTACTAAGGAATGAGGAACTAGGGTTAAAACCTTTGTATTAACACTTTCACAGGTCTATGCTGTGACTATATTATTGTACCAAATAAAAAACATCCGTAAGCTTCTAAAGATTTTGAAATTGATTTCAATGATTTATTAAAAAACTTAAACTGAACTTAAATTAATTGAATATTCCAGTACAAAAAATGGAAATGAGTGAGATCAATCCAAATTTAATTCAAAGCAAATTCATTACCACAAACTAAGGAACACTTAGCAAAAAAATATAAAAAAAAAAAAAAAATTAAAAATATAAATAAATATAAAAACATGTTGAACTGGGTTTAACATATTCCCCCGGAAGGATGGCAATTACACCCATTCCATTAATCGGAGATAATCCATCCCATCTTCGATAGCTGCGCCATTGGTAATATTTCAACGTGTATAGAGATGGGCTTTATTATCTTGGAAATAATCTCCTTGCTAATAACGCCTTAAATTTCTTGCCAAGTGTTGAAAAATGGATGAGCCCACGGCTCGTATTTTTTAAAATGGTGCAGTGGACAGGGGTCTACGACTGGTTCTGGTGGGCATGATTTAACAACATGATTTAAAGTGCACGGCCTAAAAAAAACACTCAATTGACAACATCTTTTGTAAGGTGTTGTTGTTTTTATTTTGTTTTTCTTATCCTACTTACAACTACAATAAATGTTGAGAGAATTTGAACTAATTGTAGTGGGGAATGTAAGATGAGATAAACCCACTGTTTATTGTTGATGTGTTTTGTTTAAACTTTGATATTATTGCAAGTAGAACTGTTGCTATAAGTCTTATACGTTTAACAGTTTTATTTGGTTTAATATCTTAAGTTTTTCTAAAATCTTTATGGATGAAGTTTCCTGGTGATCTGGCCTAAGCAACCAGTGAAATGCGCATAGGAATAGCTTATCCCATCAACAATAAATTTCAAGTGTTTTTTATCAAGAATAAAAACTGGGAATTAAGCACGAATAACAAAATCTTTTGAAAGTAAATACGAAATATTAGTAGCAAATCTTCTTCGTTACTTTCTGGGAAACAGCCGTTTTGTACTTCATTACTTGACGATAGTGGATCCCCATTTTCTCGGTGTAACAGAGTGTGATGCTTTGCATTGCAAAACACGTTTACCCGATATCCAAAATTCCATCGTTTTCTCGAAGTACACCATTCTCGTTCATGATCATATGCCAAAAAATTAACGCAATAACGTTTATTTTTAATGGTCAAATGTCGTACTTCGACACTCCATTCCTTAAATTGAGGCAATACTTGAGTGGGTGATTTCTACGGTAAGCGTAGCAGCGTGGCTTATCCATCTGTTGTCATTAAATGAAAGAAAAACAAGGGAAAGGAATACATACAATGTTAATAAATGTTATTTGCAACGAAAATTCAATAGGGTTTACATAGAAGGTAGAATTGTGGTAAATTTTGTTTGTAGACGATCATCAGTAGGCATTAGGCATAGTTTTACCAGAGGTCGCTTAATTGTGCCATTAGACGTGAATATTTCTGCAACTCTCACTTTATTGTCTTTGCCGTATATAAGCCCAGTTACACGTCCTAAACGCCACTCAGTGAGTGGTAGTAGGTCATCTTTAATTAAAACGATGTCACCTCTTTTTAAATTCTCTTTCTCTCGTTGCCATTTAAATCGCCTGTGAAGTTCTGTTATATATTCATTCTTTCACTTTCTTGCAAATAGGTGTTGCAGAGTTTTTAATCTCAACCCCCGTTTCATAGAAGAAATATTTTGTAACGGAACTTCTGCTCTTTTCTGTGAGCGGTGTGAGTGGTCTAGAGTGTAATACTGCTTCAATTCTAATAAGCAGTGTGGTGAATTCCCCAAACGTAAATGTTAGGTTGTTAGTGACCTTTTTTAAGTGGGACTTTATACTTTTTACTGCGGCCTCCCACAGGCCGCCCATGTGAATGGCATATGGTGTTATGAATGACCAAGTGAATCCGCAGGTTGCGTACTTTTTAACCATAGCATTTTCAGTTGTTTTAAGAAAATCGTTAAGGCTTTTGAAGAAGTGCATAGCTTGCGCCAAAATTATTTTGTCCGTTGTCTGAGATAGTCTTAGGAAGGCCTCGACGCCTAATAAATCAGTCAAAGCAGGTGAGAAAAGCATCCGTGGAGAGATCGGAGCACACTTCTAGGAGAATCGCTCGAGTGGCAAAGCATATAAATACAGCTGCATAACCTTTAAGTATTTTAGCATATCGCAAAGTGGATGATTTAATGCTAAACTGCCCAGCAAAATCGACGCCAGTATATGTAAACGGAAGAAACTTGTGCTTATATATAGTACAGGACTTGCAATTCCGAATGCATTTTCTTATCAAGTTCTTTAATCTTGGAATGTAAGATGAGATAAACCCACTCGGAGCATGATATGGTGCTCTGAGCGAAGCAGAACTCGATGTGTAAGATCCACTAAAAGTGTGGCTAATCTGGACTTTCCCGGAATTATTATGGGGTGCCATTCTTCATAGCTTAGTCCTGAATTAACTAGTCTTCCGCCCACGCGTAGGAGATTGTCTTTGTCTATGAAGCGACTTAAAGTCAGCAATCTACTTTTCCTGCTTAATGCCTTTCTCTCTTTAATTTATTATAAATATACATAAATATATTTCGTTAGAGTTGATATATTCTGCTGTCGCATGAGATTTTTGTCGAGCGTGATTTATAAAACGCAAAATGTAACATATTACTCGAAGCGCTCGATGGAGTGATGAGAAATTTTCTAAAATATGAATGGTGTCAGTTTCCTCAACTGTGAGTTGACCAATTTTTAAATGGTAATTTTGACACTTTTTTCCCTCCAAATCTGTTGGATCAAATGTTCGAGGCTGTGGCCATAAAGTAATAGTTTTATCTAGCCAGGGCGGACCATTCCACCAGAGCTGGCTTTTACAGAGTTCTTGCGGCGAGCAGCCACGCGTTCCCAAATCTGCTGGGTTATGCTCTGTTTTAATATGTCACAAAAGTTTTTAATTTCGTCGGTGATTTTTGCAGCCAGCCAAGCACAATTGATGAATCTGTCCATAAATAGAGTTCGTACGAGAAATTTAATATTTGGTTTTGTATTAGCTTAGTAAGCAAAATAGCTCCACATAACTCCAGCTTAGAAATAGTAGTCCTCTTAATCGGTGCTACTTTAGTTTTTGCTACTAGCAAATAAGTTTTGGTATTGCCTTCTAGATCTTCTGTTCGTATGCCTTTTCCAAAGCATCACAAAACCCATGAATTTGCGTTTGGTATTCTGGTGAAAAATTTACCCATCTTTTCAGATTAGAAATGAGAGGTAGATTCTTAAGAAAAGCATTCCATTTGGTTAGTATTAGTGCTGAGACCTCTTCATCCCAATCACATTTTGATTCCCATAGCTCTTGCATCAAGAGGTTATCAATTATCACGACAGGTCCCAGCCAACCTAGGGGGTCAAACAGCCTTGCAATAACCGATAAGATTTTCCTCTTTGTAGCCGCATCGGATATTTCCATCGGTTCAACAATGTAATAAAAATTATTTGAAAAGGCATTCCAACGAATACCCAATGTTTTTAGGGTACTGGAGTCAACAAATTCAAAAAAATCTTCGCTTAGAAGATCTTGACGGAGCAAATTCTTAAGCAAAGACCAGTGATTTGCCGTTATCTTTTTCAACGGAATTCGAGCCTCCTCTAGAGTAAGAATGTCGTCTACGTATATCTCGCTTTTCAAAATTTTAGATGCCTCGGGATATATAGTCTCACAATCTTTACTTAGCTGCAAAAGGGTTCTAATTGCCAGAAAGGGTGCACAGTTTATTCCAAAGGTAACCGTTTTTAACTGAAATACACCAATGTCACCTTTAAGATTTTTACGAAATATAAGTCGCTGATACGAACGAACGTCTTCGTGAACTAAAATTTGTCTGTACATCTTTTGTATGTCTCCAGTCAGGCGCGGATCCAGCTCGAGCCTTACGGGGGGGAAATTTTGTATGATACAAAAAAGTAAAAAATTTGTTTTTAAAAGTTTATTAAAAACAATATATGTTATATATATATTATATAAAAAAAAAACAATAGGGTTAAATAAAATATAAATTAAAATAAATTAATCTTTTTAAATAAGTAAATTATGATTTCCTTGTGAGGCAAATTGAGATAGTACAGTCTATCTTCGGTCATTGTTGATCTGAGCCATGTAGCATTACTGACGAGCGTTGACACGAAAATTTGAAATATTTTTCTTAGATTTGGGAAGATGTCTTCATCATAGTTTATTAAAGCATCTACAATGTTATCTGATAGATTTTCAGATATTTTCCATGTTTGTTGCCAATGCAACAGTTCAGGCTCAAGCTAAAATGTGTTAATCTCGTTTATCAAATATAATCAGCTCATCATCTAGTTGTGGTTTTAAAATAAATGGTATATGGGCAAATCTCAAAAACAGTCCACAAACCAAAAATTTTTCATATTAATTTTTTTTAGATGTATAAATTATTTTTATATTTAAAAATATGTATTACGACGATCAGTAATATAATAATTTTTACCAAATATAACCCCTTCCCTGATCTCTTGATGTTATACATGAATTTAACATTATTTTAGGTGCTTTTTGAGCTTAAAATAGCACTTACAGCCAGCAGACTCATCACAATATAAATTTCGTTAAAAAAAAGATTGATATTCATACATTCATTAATGATCACAAAATTAGTTGATATATATAATTTGTTTTGTTAAAATAAATAAAATTGGGTTTATTATGTAGTACTAAAAAAAACTGTAGCGTGCGTTGTAAGGCGTGCGTCACAAAGGGTTCACGGATTTTATCAAAAATTTACAAAATTTTTAAGCTGCGAATAAGTGATTTTTTCTCTTATATTCATCTTTCTTTTAGGAATAAGACTTTGTATACCTTATGATGCAAAATTCGCTAAAAATTAGGAAAACACCCTTCAACTTTTAAAGTTGCTTCTAAGCAAGGCGACTTCATAAAGGTGACCGCATCATGAGATAGCGTTATGCTTCTATCCCTTTCTTTTAAAACATACTATGTATTTTGTTTTTGTAAAAAGTTAGAGTGAATGTCAAAATTATTGGTTGAAAATATAAAAAAGGGAATTTGTTTGTTTATGAAATACCTATACAAAATTGCTTTAGAATGTAAATCATTTTCCTGTATTGGAAATTTATTGTGGCTCCACTTATTCCTTACGCCTTTTAAAATCCTCTTGTTTAGTTTTTATGTTCACTTTTTTTTTTGTTTTATTACATTTAAATAAGTTTTTTTTTCTTGTATTTAGATTTAAAATTTTAACAAATTTTTTCACAAAATGTAAATAACGCTTGACATTCAGTATACACACAAGGAAATAAACAATAAACAGATGACTCGAAAATATCACCTTTATGAATTCGCCTTGCTTCTTAGTTTTGTGGCGTGCGTCACAAAACTTTGTGATCAATTATTTCGCAACAAATACTTGCTAAGAAATTATGATATATGCCATTCGTAAGTACATATTAATGTCACTAAATACTATATATAAGTTGAAGCTATCTCTTTTGAAAGGCTAAAAAATGGTTATATGTATATCAATCAGAAAACACGAGCGAGTGTAGCGTTCGTTACGCAGGATTTGTCCATATGACTTGATTACACTTTGAGGTTGAAGTTTAGGTATGTTCCATACATTTAGGACATCTATTGGGAAAGATGTTTTGAGATCTTCTAAAATAAATTAAATAAGAGGAATGTAACCTACAACTCAGTAGTAATCTTCAACATTTTGGAAGTGATTATTTCGTTCAAATTTTGTCTTTTTGATTGGAAACTCGATTTGAACGCAGATAACTTTAACTTTTTCAAAAATCGCTTTAAATTGTTCTTCGGCTTTATTTCTTTTTTCTTCAAGGCACATGATAAAAATTTGGATAAGGCTTGATCCTTTTTGAATATCTATATCTTGCTTTTGTAAGGTATCACACTTAATATGTTTATTCCGGAAATAAATTTAAAAGTACTAAGTGAGCTCCTTATTATAAAGGTAGAGATACTACTTCCTTTCCACTCAGATATTTTTTCCAAAGGTTCTACTATATGATGTACACTTGTTGCAAAGACTCATAATGAAGAGAGTTTGGCTCCCAAATACTTTGCTAAAACTGTTTTTTGCTTGGGATAATTATATTTAAAAAATTTTGTCGTTTCTTTAACAAATGATAAAACTTTTTGTATTAATGACACTTTATTGCTTTTAGAAATTGAGTTGTTCGATTTATGGGAATAGCAAGGCGTTTGTTTCGCATTTGTCGCTTTTCCAGAAATTTTGAACAGCTCCATTTTCTGCTGACATCAGAGGACACCCATCTGTTCCATCTCCTACAAAATTTTTTAGGTCAAGACCAAAATTTGTCAAAGTTTTAAGAACTATTGATGATAGTGCCTTCGCATCAATTGACACATCAACGTCATCAATATCTTTTGAAGCCTCTTCAATTGCGTTTACAACAAAGCCAATAAATTCTTCCCTAACAACTTTTTGTTGTATTTTGAAATATCTTAAAGATAGGGAAATCTGGCTTTTCCCCGACAAATCCGTGCTTTCGTCAAAAATTATCGAATTCATATAACACATTTATACATAAATATTGCAAATACTAAGGCTTTTTAAAAATTTAGCCGCACGCATTATCAAGTCAAACGTTTAGTCTTTGGATAAGGATGGCACCTGCTGGGATTGAATGTAGAATAATAAGTAATTGAATACGGTAAACTTAATGTTTCTTTGGAAATATCTAATAAATAACTATTAGGATTAAGATATGGATACTTATTGAAAATCTTTAGAGATTCAATAAAAAAAATAAAAAAATACTTATTGAAAATTTCGTTAGAGATTCCATTAAAAAAAACCTTGCTGGGATTTCCAAAAATTTTGTACATTAAAAAAAATATTATAATGGGAATTCTTGTATTATCGAAATTAACAAAACATATTTTTATAATTTACGGGGGGGAAATTTCCTTATTTCCCCCCCCCCCCTGAATCCGCGCCTGTCTCCAGTAAATACATACTTAGCGAAAACCCTGTCTTCATTTTCTTTGATGCGTTGAATACCACCCGAAACTTTGGTAGTTCTGCTCTCAGGTTTAACTAAAGAATGGTGTGGTAGAAACAAGCAGAATTGCTTCATATCTTCAGTTTCATGATGCACAACTTCTTCTATGTTTTCCTCATGTTGTGGAGAGTTTATTACTAGCGGACGTGTTTCATCAAATCGCCAACAAAAAGTAAAATTGTCCTAGACATAAAGCGGATAAAAATCTGAAAATTGTATCATAAAAAAGCTGTTAAAAAATCCTATTCTTAGTAATAAAAATTCTCTGAAAAATTCTTTAATAAACAATAGAATAAAAACATAATTTCAAAAAAACATAAATAATCATAAAATGTTTACAAACAAACAATTAAAGTGTACACACAAAAACCACAAAATAAACAATAACAAACAATGAGTTCAACGGGAGAGAAAACAACTTGTGGCCAATGCAACTCCAACATCCCAACAAAAAAATGTGTATACTGTTCTAACTGCAACTCCTCTTACCACTTCTCTCCCTGTTGTTCACTTACTGAAATAGCATACAAAAACCTAACTATTGAAAATAAAACCGGTTTAAGGTTCGAACCAGGTCTAAAACGTACAATGCATATCAAACCGTAACGGGATACTTCTTCCCCAGCAAAAAAAAAAAACAAAGAGAAGATGATGAGGAAAGCAATAGTTCTACAAAAAAAATGTTAAGGCTCGCTATCTATAACATCATTGAATTCCGGTTTGATTTCAGTGCAATCTGAATTAAAAGATATAAAATCATCAGTTGAACTTTTAAATAAAACAGTAACTGAAAATAATACTCAAAACTCTAGCATTATAAATGAATTAAAAAACTCGATTACACAGATGGCAGCGTCTGTAGCATCGCTAGCGACGAAAGTCAGCGACTTGTATGAAAGAGAAGCTAAAGAAGAAAAAAAAATAAGTGAAATACAGTGAACTCGCGAAAACGTGAACACTCGAACACGTGAACGACTCGAAAACGAGAACACTTTCATTTTTACATTGACTACTCTAAAACGTGAACAAAGTCTGAAAGCTCTAAAACGTGAACAAAGTTTTCTAACAGCCGTATTCATAATGAAAATTTGGCATAAAGTTAGCAAAAAGTTTATTCATAATACACCAACCAAACTCTGGCTAACGATTTGCTAAACTCTTGTTAACGTGCTGCCAAACGTTTGCAAACTTGTGAAAAACAGCCGTTTAATGTCAAACAATTTTGTTGGTTTTTTTAATTAACTGTCTTTTACTTAATTTATTTTAATTTAAAAAACTTTTTAAAATTTTTATACATAGTATGTAAAGGGAAAAACAAAAAAAAAAAAGGAAAAAATTACAAATTCAGCGATGATTAATGCAAAACGTGATGCATTTTCGAGTAATACGATATGGCATCATAAAAATTCAGAGTTGATTTATTAAAAGTTGGCAGATGGAGAAAAGTTCGTTATGAAATAACTTTTAACAAGCTGCTAAGCTTAATCGGCATTCTAGTAAGCAGCTCGTTGTACGTAGTGTACAAACGTGGCTAACTTTTTGTTATGAATACGGCTGTAATTTTTTTTTTTGTTTTATTATTTAAATTTACTTTTAATTTGGGAATCCCAGAATTAATTATTATGTTTACGTTGATTGTTTTCACAAATACATCCAAATGAATATGTATGTACGTTGTATATGTATGTACCTTTACTGATTAAGTTGCGCCATGACATTTGATCTATAAACACACAACCTGTCAGTTAAGAATTAAATACAAAATATTATTATTTTGCTAAGTAAAGTACAAATTTGAATTCTGAGTGCTAATATTCAATAAAAATTTCAATTAAAAAGCCAAAAGTTTTAAGTCTGAAAGACAAGGCAGATATTGTTGACCTTTTACAAAAACGTGGTAGTGTAACTGGCTTAGCTAAAAAATATCAAGTGGCAAAATCAACGATTTGTTCTATTAAAAATAAGGACCAAGCAATAAAAACATGTGTTAGCAACACAATTTGTGGGCCAGGAGTTCGTAAAACATTGCGGGCATCAGAGCTTCCGAGAATGGAGAAAAATCTTTATAAAGTGGACTAATGCTTAAAGCGAAAGCCAAACAACTTCACGAGGAAATAAATGAAAACAATCTAGGATTTAATGCAAGCGACGGATGGCTACAAAATTTCAAAAAGAGGTGTGGTGTCCGACTGCTTAAAATTAGCGGAGAAAAACTTTCCGCTCAACCACATCTAGTAGATCCGTTTAAAATAAAGTTAAGAGCCAAAATGAATGAGCTAGGGAAATGTCAAGATCAGTTGTATTACGCTGACGAATCCGGTTTATATTGGAAACAGTTGCCGGAAAAAACGTTTGTTTCATCTTTGGAGAAAACTGCACCCGGCGCTAAAATGGAGAAACAGCGACTTACTTTTATGTGCTGCTCAAATGCGTCAGAATCACATAAGCTTAAGCTCTTTGTTATTGGAAAGGCAAAAAAGCCCCGTTGCTATAAAAATTATGTATGCTCTGTAAACTATAAAAGCTCTAAGTCTGCTTGGATGACGTCTTCTTTTTTCAAGGATTGGTTTCACCATTCTTTCGTACCTGAGGTAAGTCTATTTATTGTACATGATTGAAAATTTTTAAATATGTAATATTTTATTTAGATGACAGCTTTTCTAGAAAAAAAGGGTATGCCAGTAAAGGCTTTTTTGTTATTAGACAATTCCCTGTCGCATCCTCCTGAAAAAGAGTTTATATCTCAGGATGGTTCCATTTTTTCAATGTTTTTGCCACCAAATGTATCCTCGTTAATCCAGCCAATGGATCAAAATGTTTTTAAAATTACAAAACTGCATTATTGAAACAGCCTTTTGGCTTTAATTGCAGGAAATGAATTAAATTTGTTGGAGTCAATCAAAATGATTTCATTAAGAGATGCAATAGCTCTCTTAGAATCTGCATGGAGTCGAATCACACAAGAAATATTGTTCAAATGTTGGAAAAATATTTTAGATTTAGTTTCGGATCAGGACGACCCTGATGATAACGTACCCTTAGGTGAATTGAGAGAAAACTGGCAAGCAGAAATAAGACAGTTGGAAGAAAGAGCGGTTGGTCTTCTGCAGACTTTAAGTCCTCAGGTTTGTTTTATAGAAAATTTTTAATTTTTCTTTAAAAATTTAACACGATTTTTACAGGCAGACGTTACCATTTCTCTAGTGAAAGAATGGAACAACAATTTCGACGAGAACCAGACAGAATGTGAAATTTTTGAAATTGATAATGAATCCGAAGGTGACGGAGTTAGTGATTCTATAGCAGAACAGCCAGAAATTGTAATAAAACACAAGGAAGCAGGTGAAGCATTAAATAAAGCCTTAAATTGGCTGAAAATGAAAAGGTTGACCAAACATAAATAAGGGTTTTGAATAATCTTAAAGAAAAAGCAATACTTAAAATGGTAAAACAAAACACATACCAAAAGAAGATAAGCGATTTCTTTATGTAAAGGGATATTAATTGTTTTTTTATTTATTTAATTCAATTTTTATTCAGCTGCTAAGAATTACAGAGAATAATTACATTTGTTAGTACATTTGTACATATGTATTTGAGTTTTTTGTTTTTAGAAGTAAAAAAGTATGTATAAACATTTTATTTTATTTTTGTAAAGTGAATAAATGAAAAATTTAAATTTTTTATCCAATCTTAATATCTGATATTTAATTGTTTGTTTAAAGTTATTTTTCGTGCTTAACTTTTTCAAACAATTTCACAATCGAAAACGTGAACAAATTTGAAAACGTGAACACCCTTGGTAAAAATTAGTTCACTCCTGAAATCATTACCAAGATCGCGGAGTCAGTAAACGTTGAAATCAATAACTCTGACATCAATAACGCATATCGTATTAACCCATTTTCGCTTGCTGTGCCTATTTGGGAACACTTCATTATTTGCGGCTTATGACAAAGTTTTTGACATTATTCAATATATGTTTGCATAATCGATAAATTAAAAGTTTAGAGCTTTCTATCACATCAATTTTTTTTTTTTTAAGGGGCCACTGTGCCAATTTTGGTACACCTCTTTAATTTCCAAAAAAACAAAAAAAAAATTTAAGTAATTTTCCTATTTTTAAGCTTGTTAGGCCTGGAGCTTCAATGTAAATAAAACATCAATATTATTACAGTTTTTCCCAACGTTTCGTAGAGTATTTTTCTACTTCTTCAGGGGTGTCTATTTAAATATGTGTAAAAACGTACATTATAATACAGTATTTTTTTAAACCATGTATATAACTTACAAATTTTTTTGATTATATTACATTGTTAGTACATTTGTACATATGTATTTGAGTTTTTTGTTTTTAGAAGTAAAAAAGTATGTATAAACATTTTATTTTATTTTTGTAAAGTGAATAAATGAAAAATTTAAATTTTTTATCCAATCTTAATATCTGATATTTAATTGTTTGTTTAAAGTTATTTTTCGTGCTTAACTTTTTCAAACAATTTCACAATCGAAAACGTGAACAAATTTGAAAACGTGAACACCCTTGGTAAAAATTAGTTCACTCCTGAAATCATTACCAAGATCGCGGAGTCAGTAAACGTTGAAATCAATAACTCTGACATCAATAACGCATATCGTATTAACCCATTTTCGCTTGCTGTGCCTATTTGGGAACACTTCATTATTTGCGGCTTATGACAAAGTTTTTGACATTATTCAATATATGTTTGCATAATCGATAAATTAAAAGTTTAGAGCTTTCTATCACATCAATTTTTTTTTTTTTTAAGGGGCCACTGTGCCAATTTTGGTACACCTCTTTAATTTCCAAAAAAACAAAAAAAAAATTTAAGTAATTTTCCTATTTTTAAGCTTGTTAGGCCTGGAGCTTCAATGTAAATAAAACATCAATATTATTACAGTTTTTCCCAACGTTTCGTAGAGTATTTTTCTACTTCTTCAGGGGTGTCTATTTAAATATGTATGTGTAAAAACGTACATTATAATACAGTATTTTTTTAAACCATGTATATAACTTACAAATTTTTTTGATTATATTACATTTTTAAATATTTTATTTGTAAAAAAAAAAAAAAATTAACAATAATAATTTTCAACCACATCTCTTTCTAGTATCACAGTGAAAAACTTTTTTAAATTTGTTTATCAATTTAAAACAACCCTGTAATTAATGTTGATGTTGTCTGTGTCTTCTTTCAGATTCATCGTCTTATTTATTTTCTGTTGGATTCGTAAACTTTCAATCGTATATCTCTTTTTTTCAACATTCTCTCTATCCAATATTTTGACGTTTTCAAAATCAGCAGTATGACCATGGTGTAACATATGTTGTGCCAGTGCTGTTGTTTCTTTGTTTTTGTTATTTCTGCTTTGTGTTCTCCCATTCTCGTCTGTAAACTTCGTTTTGTTGTACCAATGTATATGAGGTCGCATGGTTCGTCATTATTACATTTACATTGTGTTTCGTATACAACGTTGCTTATTTGTTGTTTGTCGATGGGTGTTTTTGTTCTTGTAAAAATTGTGTTGATCGTTCTATTTGGTTTATAAGCAAAACAAGTTATCTTTATTGTGTGTCTTATGTTCGCATTACCAATAAGGTGTGGAACATATGGTACACTGTAAAAAACTTTTGGTGGTTCTTCCGTAATTAAGTTAGTTCCGTTATTTTGTTTTAATTGTGTTATTGTACTTTTAATCAGACATTTGGTTAAGTTATTGGGAAAACAGTTATTTTTTAAAATTTTACGGATAATTTCAATATTTTTGTCGTGAAATACTTCATCGCTTATATTTAGAACTCTCTTAATAAAACTTTTTGCTGTATTTATTATTTGATTCATTGGTTGGGTAGTGTAATAATTCAATATCCTGCCTGATGATGTCTCTTTTGTAAACCAGTCAAATATTATTGTATCTTCCGCCCTATGTAATTTTTTGTCCAAAAACGCTATTCTCCCTTCATTTTCCATCTCCATTGTAAATTGAATTTTAGAATTATAATCATTCAATGTTTTTAGAATAATGTCCTTGTCTTGGGATGAAATTATTGCCAAGAAATCGTCTACATATTTTGTGATGTATTTGATACTAATGTTGATCTCGTTAAGTTTTGCCAGTGCGTCGTCAAGTAAGCTATCAAGAAGTATATCTGCTATTGTCGGTGATAGAGGGTTACCCATAGGCATTCCAAACACTTGCTTATAAAATCTATTGCCGTATATAAAATAATTATTGTCATTTAGGCAAAATCTCAGGAATGCAAAAATTTTGCACGAGGGATTTTTGTAAGGTGTTCGATTTTGTTCCAGTTTTCAGTATGTTCTTTATTGCCAATTGGACAGGTATATTTGTTAATAACGCGACGACATCAAAAGAAACTAAAACTTCTCCAGCATCAAGTTTTATGTTCTTTAATTTGTGTTTTAGTTCCATTGAATTTTTTATGTTGTGAATGGGGGACTAGGGTGGTTACAAGAAATCAATGTTCGATATTCCATCGGCGCAACACCCTAATATGTGCCAATTGCATAAAAAATGCGATCGACAAAGCTTCAGTTTAATTGGATAACGCTAACATGTGCCTCATTGAGAATAAATTAAGGAAAAACAGCGATTTTTCACTAAAATTCGTATTTCCTTGCCTTTATAACCAAAACCATTATTTCTAGGAACCTAAGTAGAGTCTTGTTTTATAGGAAATTTTACTCTTATTAATTTTGATATGGGTAGTTTTATTCCTTATACCAATAGATAAAGTGATATTAAGCATTAATTAAGGACAAAGAAATACGAATTTGAGGGAAAAATCACTAATTTTCCCTAAGTTATGGTCAATGAGGCACGTGTTGACGTTATCTGATTAAGCTAAAACTTTGTCAATCGGATTTTCTAGGCTTTTGGCACATTTAAGAGGGAAGCACCAAAAGATAGCCCCCAAAAAAAATTTACCATATCTTGTAACGGCCCTAATAGGGTGGTTACCAGAAATCAATGCTGGATTTTTCGTCGGGGCACACCCTTTTATCTGCCAATAGGACAGAAAATGCGATTGATGAAGCTTCAGCCCAATCGGATAACGCTAACATGTGTCTCATTGAGCATTAATTAAGAAAAACAGCGATTTTTCACTAAAATTCGTATTTTTTTATCTTTATAACCGAAACCATTCATTCTAGGAACCTGAGTCGAGTCTAGTTGTATAGGAAATTTTATTCATATTAATTTTGATTTTAATAGTTTTATTTAATTTAATTGGTATAAGGAACAAAACTATTAAAATCAAAATTAATAAGAATAAAATTTCCTATAAAACTAGACTCGACTCAGGTTCCTAGAATGAATGGTTTCGGTTATAAAGATAAAAAAAACGAATTTTAGTTGGTTGCGCCGATGGAAAATCTAACATTGATTTCACAATTTCTTTCAAAATACTCCCAACGTATATTGATAAATCATAACATGGTACATTAATTGATGAGACTTTTGGTCTTAGTGGTGTTCCTATTTTGTGGATCTTAGGTAGTCCATAAATTCTCGGGGCAATGGCCGCAGATGAATTCAATCTTCGTTTTTGAAAATTATTAATCATCCTATCCTTATACAGTTCTGTTACTATAGTGTTATTTCCCCTTTGAAGTTTCGCAGTGGGATCTAATGTGATTACCCTATATGTGTCTCTATCATTTAATAACACGGACATTTTCGCTTCATATTCATGCTTATACATCATGACCGTCTTATTTCCTTTATCAGCCTGTGTAATCACTATGTTGTTGAAATTCTTTAAAAATCTGTTTGTTGTTTTACAAACCATAAGAATATATTTTTCCCGGGGCGTATTTTTTATGTTGCGTTTGTATGAGTTTATTCTGTTAGCGAATTTAGTCCTGGTAAGATCTTTCAATGTGTGGTCTTCTATTGTTTATATACATTGTTCCATGTCCGCGATTTTGATTTTTTGTTTATATCTGTGGCATTTTGACAAAACATCTTAAGTCCAATTTAAAAAGTTGAAAAAATGTTGTTAATCATACGAATTTTCATTCAAAAAACCGCTTTGTTTACGTTTTTAAAATTTTGTATTATTAACGAAATTTTTCTTTAATTTTGGCTTATCCCATTATTTGGTAAAAGAGATGTTTTCACCGAGTTTTTTTAAAAACTTTTTTGCTATCTTATCTCGACTTAAGATGTTTTGTCAAAATGCCACAGAATGTAATGAATTTAATAATAAAATAACAAATATTTTATTTTTTGTCCGGTAGTTTTTATTTGGGCTTAAAATTGTTAATAAAGCCTCAAACAAAACTATAATTGAATTCACTACCCTAAACAAAAAAAGATAGCTCATGAGCAAATTCAAACATCATCGAATAGATGCAAGAATAGTAAACCAAACAGATGATGGTAATAAATTGATGTATACAATGATCTGCTTACAGCATATAATCGCCGATTGCTTTGGTCTGCTAAAACCAAAGCTAAAGAACTTGGCTGGAAGTTTGTATAGATTCGAAATGGTACTATATGTGCAAGAAAAACATTACACATCCCCTTTAATTATGATCACTAATAATGCTGATATTTAAATGATAAATAGTGCTAAACAATTTAATAAAAAGAAAACCCAGAAATAGTAAACTAATTTTAAGAAAACTAATGAAAAAAAAAACAAAATTAATACCTTTAAAACTGTAACGGTTAATACATTTAGTGATATCGATAATAAACTTTTCCGTTATCCCTTCACAAAAATATAAAAGAGCATTCGCTCGTTAAGAAAATATTTTCACACCTTTTTAGTTACGATTAATAATATTATAGAAAAGTTGCGTTTTATAGTGCTAGTTGAAACAAAAATTGAAAATGCCTAAAATCGTTTTTATAAAATTCGGGAATTTAATTCCATATTTGTAAACAGAGAGAAAAGCCAGGGCGGCAGCATTGTTATATATGCAAGAGAAAATATAAACGTCACAGTAATAAAAACAGAATTAACATCGTTTGAAGCCATACACCTTAACTTTAAAATAAAAAATAACCCCTTTTCCCTTCTTGCAATATATCGACCACCAAAGGGCATTACAAATGTGTTTATTAAAGAGCTCGATATAATCCTCAACAAATAAGAACAAAAGAACACGTTGTTAAAGTAGGCGATATGTACATAGACATTCTAAAATATGATAATTCAGCTTTAAGCTATATCGACATGTTGATGTCAAACGGGTTGCAGAGTCTAATTAATGAACCAACGCGTTGTGACATAAAAAAATACACAAATATGTATCGACCACTGCATAATAAAATTAGTTCCATCGCAAACTCTAACTAATGCTGTTGTTATTAGAACAAACATATTTTATCACTTTTCCACTTTATGTTGTATCAAACATATTTCGGCATCCAACGTAAATTATAAGCAGAGGCCCCCAACATGTTTTCAGGAGAACACATGTATATACACACACAAAGTCAATAAACTCATAAATGATGCAAACTGGAACAACATAATTGCACAAACAACGTAAATGATATATAGTAGTTTTGACTTAACTGCCTTTTGTTTACGTGCACTTTTGACTTAACTGCACAAAATTGATATCTTTTGGAATTATTCTTTATAATTCCATACAAATTCCTTTTTTAAGTGCACTTTCTTTACCTGCACATTTAAGATAAATGCACAAAATTTTTGGCATTTTAAAATTATTTTCATACAAAAAATCAAAGTTAGCTGCACTTTGACTTAACTGCCCAAAAAAAATATTTTCTGGAATTATTCTTCAAAATCCTTTTTTAAGTGCATTTTGTATACCCGCACATTTTTCATACTTTTGGGCAGCTTTAAGATATTTTCATACAAAACATCAAAGTAAGCTGCACAAATAAAAATATTTGATGGCCACTTTTTCACATAAATATCCAATTTAAGCTGTTTATAAAAATATAAATCGCAATTATTTTTTTTCCATAAATTTTTATGTTCTTTGTGAATTCTCATTGTTTTTGTTAATGTTTCTTTTATATTAAATAAACATAATTACATGTATAAAATGTTTGTTAGACGATTATGTTTAATACACAGCTCCTAAAAGAATCTTCTGAGCTGTCTGAAGACAAACAAAAAAATCTAAATCTGTTTTGAATTTATTTTTTGACACGCTCGTCAGTAAATCTTGGAATGAACCTTTTGGGACTCTCTGTAAGAGTCGTACAACAATTACTGAGCTACCTAAATAAGACCGTTTTTGAAGTATGAGAATGGTATTGCCAATTCAATAAAACAAACCGGCCTAAGGATCTGTAAAAAAGGATTTTCCCACAGGATGGTGTTGATTTCGCGCCCTTCAAGTTTGTTTTATAGAAATTGTATGAAAATTACAAGTTTTGACATGAACAATACATTTGATGCCCTGATTTATGTAGCTCAGTCATACGGCTGAGCATTTCACGAGTTGTAAAATAATACCTTCATGAGTCTCATACGACTCTTGCCATGCTTTTTGAAAGACTCGTTAGATAATCTCTCAACATAAACGATTACCTTTACGATTAATATAAGCGTTTCTCGCTGCGTTATGGAAGAATCTCTCATAGGAGAGATTTCCAGTAGACTCCTAGACAATTCAAAATGCTAGCTGGGTTGAAATTAAGTTTAAATAAAATATAAATGTATGTATTATTAAAATAATTTTTTTATTCTACTTTTAAATAAAACACTTTACTTTAGCTGCAGTTTTGTGCAGGTAACCACAATTATGTACCTGCACATTAAGGCAGGTAAATGCATTTAACTTAACTGCATTTTTGATTTACCTGCACAAAAAATCGTGCGAAGGAGATTGTGCAGCTAAGTCAAAATTACTGTATATATAACGCTATTTATATAAAATTTGGTGAAATATACAAAAATGCAAAAGTAAATAAAAAATCCACACAAAAAAACGATCTACAAGCCCGTGGATCACCGATGAAATAGTGAAGTGCTGTGAACAAAGAGATAAACTGTATTAAAATTGTATTAACAACAAAAGAAATCAAAATTATGAAAGTGACTGTAAAAAATTCAGAAACCTATTAAATAAAAAAATCTTTAATGAAAAAAACAAATATTATAAAATAAAATTTTTTGCAAACCGTTATGTATAATCCACGAGTAACACATCGAAAGTATATAACATAATTTTGCCACAAGCCTTAATGAAAATGTGCAGAAAATAATTCACACATGTTTTTTTTCATTATTTATTTATTCAATCTTCATATAATAAATATGAACTAACAATAATTAATCAAATCTTATCCTAATACTTTATTTATGTCCTGCCAGTGCCAGACAAAAATTTCTGCAACGGGTTCTGTTCACATACAAAGGTGATTATCGCTCATCTAAATGGATAAGTGCTGCAGTGTCTCTGCTTCTTAAGCGAGCCATGATTTAAAATAATTCGAGCTAGTAGATTTGAGTGCTGTTCAAGTCTTTTTAAATATTTTACTGCATATTTTCTAATCATAGTTTTTACTAATGGCACATTGAGATCCTGATGGATGTTTGAGTTTTTAATATACCAGGGAGCGGCTGTAATTATTCGAAGAAGTTTATTTTGGCGCCTTTGAATTTTGTCGATATTAGAGGCCGAGGCAGTGCCCCTGAGTTGAATATCGTAGCACCAGATATGCTTTAAGATAGAGTTGTAAAGTAGAAGCTTGCAATGTAGACTAAGGACAGAATTTCTTCCAATAAGCCAATGAATTTCAATGGCTTTTAGTTTCATTTGAGTTAATTTTGTCTCTATGTGGCATTTCCACGTTAATCGCCGATCCAGATTTATACCGAGATATTTTACATGCGAACGTTAAGGAATTATTTGATTATTGATTGTATTTTATTATTGATGAGCATTTTTGCTCATCGACCATTATCTTCCATTGTCTAAACCATATTTCTTGCTGAAATATATGATGCTGTAAGTAACGAGATGCTTCATAACGGTTTTCGTGGACACTAATGCTGGGTACACACAGTGCAACCTATATGCAATCTGTTTCAATGCAACCTCAAAATATCAAAGCGTTTTGATGTTGATGCAATCTAGAATGAATAAAAATGAGTTTAATTCACCAGATTGCGTAAATGCGTTGCACAGTGTGTACCCAGCATAAGAAAAGATGTATCGTCTGCAAATGTTAAAGTTTGGGTGGCATCTCCGAAGTATAAATTAAGTATAATAGAGGGCCCAGGATGCTGCCCCGTGGGACTCCAGCACCAATTTTCTGAGGTGAACTTAAGAAATTTCCTTCCTTAATAAAAAATTGACGACCGACTAAGTAGCTTTCTAACAGATTGTGTGTGTTTACTGGTAAGTTAAGCGTCAATTCATGTAATAAGCCTTCATGCCAGACTTTATCAAACACTTGAGAAACATCGATGAAGAGAGCGGAACAATATTTTTTTCCTTCAAAGGCTTTTCTTATTGCGTTTACTATTCGGTGGGTAAGCTCAATTGTGCTGTGTTCTCTTCTCAAGCCGAATTGGTGGTTGGGAATCTATTTTCATTTAAAATTGGGGTCAATTTTACACTAACAGCTTCTCAAACAGCTTTGATATATTAGAAAGTAAGCTTAAAGGCCTATATGATTCAACTTTTGTGTGATCCTTTCCTGGTTTAGGTATCAAGGTGACTAAGGAAACCTTCCACTTTTGAGGATAATATTTCAGACGTAAAATAGCGTTAAAAATTAAAAGAATCATTTTCTTTGCTATGCTGGGTAGTTCCAAAAGCATTTTGTTAAACCATGGGCGTTCTTGGGGCTTAAATCGCAAATAGCCTTTGCGATCTCTCTTATCTCAAATCTTAGGGGAACAGCTGATTAACCAGCACCAGGTGGTAACTCGACCGCAATATCTTGAGATATATTTGGGGTAAATACGTTTTTTAAATGATTAACAAAATTTTTCCTTTTTCAAGCACATTTCTTGCCCAACTTCCATTCAAGTTTCTTAATGCGGGTTTAGAGACAACTGGCCTTTTAAGATTTCTAGCCGCACGCCATAATGAGTAGTCTGATTGTGGAGTTGCATCAAGTTCCTTAAGATACTTTTCCAAAGAAGCCGTTTTCTGAGTCTGCAGTAACTTTCTTAGCCTTTTTGTACACTTTATTAGTAAGTTCTAAAGTTGCCACTCTCTTCGAGCTCTCCTTTTTTCAGACAAGAGACGCTCGACATCTGTGGAATATATTTTCATATTTTTCGTTTTTTGGGGGGCAATATTGGAATGTTGAACAGCTAGTTTTAGAAAACTGTCAAAATTAACAATAGAGCGATCTACATTCTCCGGTGTACTAAGCGGAATATTTTCTGTGCAATAGGTACTGAGATAATTTTTATATTTTAACAAATTAATTTCTGTAGCTGACGTGGCTAAGTAACCAGACGGAGATACAATTCTATTGGGGTTCATTATTGTAACAATTGTAGGTGTGTGGTCGGAAGATAATTCTAAGGAAGCTTCAACATGAATCGTTTCTATGGGGATGTTTTTAACCACGCCGAAATCGATGACATCTGGAATTTTTTGCTGATCAGTAGGTCAATATGTTGGTTGTCCGCTCGCTACCACATTTTAATCCATTTAAGCAATTGTTAAACACGACCCTTTGGTGTTATAAGTCGTGAGTCCCAGAAGGTATGTTTAGCGTTATAATCACCAGCGGCCAGGAAACAAGGGCCTAATGATTTAAAATATTTATAATGTTGGCTTTCTAATATTGAAAACCTAGGTGGGGAGTATAACGATGAAATTACTTTGTTTGTATTTAATTACTCAACGAAAATGTTCGTTGCTTGGAGATAGTCTTCACGATGATCACACATTAGGTAGTGTTTGACACGGGTATTTATCAATATGGCAAAACCTCCACAAGCTCTTTCTCGAGGGTCCTTGGTATCATATAATATATAACCATTGATTTTAAACGCATTTTTTGAGGTCAAATGAGTTTCAGAAATCATCATGATATCAATGATTATTTTTGAGAAAGTATTCTAATTTATTTTTATGTTGACGAATGCCGCACAGTGAGACAACGCCGGCATTAAATACAAGGAGTCATTGTGGAGCTCTGAAATTTTGCACAGGTTAATTTTGAGACAATTCTAGTTTTTTAAAAAAAAAAATTAAGAAAATTCGCCCACTTTTACGCCCACCTCCCATACAATCGAAATTTGTAAAATGCCGTATTGTCCGTAATACTTTAAGTATAACTTTAAATTTTGGTATACTTGAATGTTATATTGTTACAAACATTATCGGAAAAAAATTTGAACTTTGGCCCACTTTTACCCCCACCACCCATACAACCACAACATAAAAAGTGCCATATTTTCTGAAATATTTTAGGTACAACCTTCAAATTTGATATTACTGTAATTTATATCATTTAAAATGTTTCATGCAAAAATTACAATAACACGCCAACTATTACGCCCACCTCCCATTGAAATGCAATAAAAAAGAACGTTTTTTTTTCATTCTATCAATAATTTTTTAACATCATCATGGTATTCTAATTTTTTCAATTTCATTCTCGTTCTAAATGAATTAATATAAGGATCTGATGATATTTGCAAATAGTGCATTACATCCTCATTCGTAGAAATACGTGAACTTTTACGAGAATGGAATAGCCTACAGTGAAACGTTGATGATATTCACTGTGCCCTGATGATCCATCACACCCCCATTTACTTATTAAATTCAACTCATTTGAAATCTCATCAATATCACTTTTTGTTTTTGTTTGAAAAATTCTTGAAACAGTGTGATCAAGTAATTCTTGTAATCCAACACTGCTAAAACGTTCATCAACCCTAATATTTTTAGGATAGCATTTTTTTTAACTTCTAATATTTTGCTATCATATTGGTGTCTTGATAATGAAGCATCAATTATAAGGCTGAGTGCTTTCTCATCCAAAGTTTCTTCACATTGTATGGTGTAAAGCTGTGCAAGCCATTCTTTATTATCAGCCAAAAATTTACTTTTTATGCGCCCAGATTTGTTCCATTTGGATTTTAAATTTGGTATGAAATATTTTATTAAAAAATCACGAAATTTTTTAATAATTAAGTCGGACATTTCATTGAATTTTGTTGATATGACACCAACAACAACATCAATATCTTTATTGCTATCGATCCAAATATCAGAAATTGCACTATAAGAAATTGTTGAATTATCCATGACCTTGTAATTTTTTTTTTTAACACTTTATATAAACTTGTATAAACTTGCACTCTCAAATAGATTGTGAATTAAATATAAATATATATTGCAATTACCATTTGTTGATCAATAATATTAAAAACAACAACAATTTAATATTATTTAACAGTTATTACTAGTGATGGGCAAATTGAAAAAATGTATTGATATATATCGAATCGATATTTTTTAAGAGTATCGATATTTATTATTACAAAAATATCGATACATCGATATATCGAAAGTATTTTGCTGAAACTACTACCAAATTAAAAAATTTAATATATATATATGCACAAATCAAATCTTAATATTATCCCAAATACAAAAACAGAATGTGCGCGTTGCGTATTTTTTGTAGTTTTTTGTATGTTTGAAGTACTTTTGCAAACTTTTGCTATATGTTCTTTACTTCAAATGAAAGCTGAGACTTCAATCTTTCATTTGATATAAGTCTGCACCTAGGGCGAGGGGCTGCTCTATTTTTACACTACAATTCTGTTGTTAAGAAATTTTTTTTTGTTTTTTTTTTTAATTTATTTTTTCATCTACTCATTCACAACAACTAAATTAATTAAAAAAAAAATTATGTATTTTTTTTTTTCTTTTGAATATTACATAATGAACTAACATATTTCAAGCGCGTTGGCCTACCTCAACTTTGACTTGCTCTAAACCAAAAAATAATGAAGTTATGAGGCTGAAATTTCATGGAATTGTTACTCATATATCTGTTAATATACTGTGAAAATTTCATCCAAATTGGACGACACGCCAAAAACCATTTTTTGCCGCGGTTACTATAGGGCTGTCTCACTGTGTGCCGTTTGCGTTCCAAAAACAAATTTGCAAACAGTTCATGGCTTCTTAATTACAGCTTGCAATGACATCGATTGCATTCTAAATATTTACTGCATCATATTACCCATTGTGTTGGTAAAATTATATACTGTTTGCACTAATGTTTCCATGGTTTTTTCTAAACGACTTAAATTTGAAACGGGAGTTTCATCATTCCTGGACGAAGCACCTTGCACTGGCACATGGTTTGACTTTAAGACGTTAGCGTAGGAGATTCTGTTATTACTAGCCTGCGTGGCCTGAATGTCATTAGTGTTTACTTGATTTGTTACCTGCGTTTGAAGGGGATTCGTTGTCGCTCCAGACGACTGCTTGACGATTGTGTATACAGGGCATCCTCTATATTTGGCAGTGTGATTAGCGCCAAAATTGCTGTATTTTTTTACGTTGGGGTCGGTCTTAGACTTATCGCAAAGAACTGTTCCATGTTATTCACCACATACTACGCAAACAGGGGGTAAGTAGCAGTAGCCTTAGTGGGACCAAATTCTTGGCAGTTTCCATTTCTTTCGTGCGGCTCCTCTATCGTGATTTTCCTGTACAGTATATATTTAAAGCAGTAAATAGTATGAGTTTCGTTTTTTTTTTAGCTTAACTTCACCAGGCTCTAACTCCACTCGAAATAGTGGTTGGGGAATTTTTTCCCTATTTATAATATAAAATACGTGTTTTATTTTGAAGCCTTTCTCTTCTAGGAATGTTTTTATTTCTTAAAATTTGTTTATAATTTTACGATAATCAGTCTCATGATTAACTTGTATTTTTGTTTCGTTTATACTACCACCCTTGATTGCAGCAAAGTAAAACGAATTTTCTCCTATCATCGAGATCATATTCTTTATTAGCTCATTGGAGTTTTGCTCCCTAAGATATATCGGGGGAGGCTTGTACGACTTTATCACGTTAGGTGCTTCAGGGGATTCATCCTCAAGAATTGCAAAACGATTTTGGGTATTGATTCTGTCAGTTGTACCATCTTTTAACACTTTTGGTGCCGAAGCCACTGCTGAGGAGGTAGGGCTACGGCCCCGTTTAAGCACTGTTATATATCTATCAATGCCAACTTGTACTGGAGGCTTTTGAGAAATTTTTATTTGAGTTACTGAGTTTTCCATAGCGGCTGTTATATTTAAAAGTGATAAAAAAAATAATGTAAACAACTATAGACCAATAGCCATACTATCAGTAATAGAAAAAGTTTTGGAGGAAGTAATAGTAAAGAGAACTTTTAAATTTTTAACTAAATTTAAAATAATACATATAAATCAGCTCGGCATCCAAAAAGAAAAAAATCATAAACCAGAGAAAACAAATAACGCTCTTAGTAATAACGAACAATGTTTAGTCCTATTAATTGACTTTAGTAAGGCGTTTGATACTTTATCACATTCAAAACTTTTAGCAATACTGGAACGAAAGTGCATACGAGGAAAGTATTATCCTGGTTTCCGATTATCTTAATCTTCGTAGTTACTGCGTAAAAATCGATAATAAATATAGTAAAGAGATAAAGTCAAGTCATGGAGTTCCACAAGGGGCTAAACTAGGGCCACTCCCATATCTGGTTTATGCAAACGACTTGCTTAACATCATAACCCAATGTGACACGTATGCGTATGCCGATGATACAGCAATAGTAGTGACACACAAAAACATTGAAACTGCAACGGAAATTATGCAAAAACAACTCGATAACGTATGTAAATGGTGCCGTGAAAACGGCCTTATAATTAATGCATCTAAAACAAAGCTAATGCACATCAGACAACCACATGTAAAACAAATCAACATCACGCCATAAAATGTATACACAACAGAACAAATCATATAAACGATTGCTGCAACACCAATATTGAATTGGTTAACACATACAAATACCTTGGAATTCATCTAGATAGCACATTCAAATGGAAGACACACATAAAATAACTAAAAAAGAAACTACGTAAAGCCACGTACTCATTGTACCACCTTAGCTATGCCGCGACGACAACGGTACTCCATCAGGCATACTTCTCATTAGCAGACTCCTACATACGACACGGTATTACCGCGTGAAGAACCGCATTCTCAAAATATTCTCAGAAATAAACAACATACTTCAACAAATGCAGAGTCTTCTCCATTCTGAGGTATTGAGCAAAAGCCATGTTTTTTGATGGACCCAAAAATATTTCTGTCGGATACTCTTTTTTAAATGGTAATCGTACTTTGTATCGACTTTCCGTGTCTCTACATGTAGTTTAAGTAAAATAATTTTCACAGAATAAATCACCTTCATTTTCTGTAAGTCTTTTTCCGCCTCTTCAATTTCCCAGAAATATCTAAGTTGAGTAGATAGGTAATGGGGATCTTGGACTGCGTCCGGTTCCGGTAATGTGAAAAGGAATGTGGAGTGGAATAGCTTATCCAAGTTCCGAATCATTTTCGGTATACGAGCATATAGATGGCGCTGATGCTATTTACCTATTGTCTTTCTCTTACAGATGGCGCATATGTGGTGATATTACTTTAATTCTCGAAGTTCGAAACCATTACATCCATTTGCTGAATTGATTTTTCACATATAATGCGTATTTTGAGGGGATTTAAGCGTTGATTTGAATATTTATTTAGGATTTTAAAAATTTTGTGAACAAAATACCAACAAAATGGGTATTTTGATGTAAACTCGATTTTAAGCTTTAATGTTAACTCTATTTTAAGCTTTATTTGAAGCAAGTTCCTAAACATTTATTTCATTTCCGAGCCATTTGATGAGGTGAAAATTATTTTTTTTAACCACTTATCTTAGTTCCGAACCATTTGTAGCATTTTAAAATTTATTTTAAGCAAGTTCTGAAACTTTTTGATGAGGTGAAGTATATTTTTTTAACCACTTATCCTAGTTTATTTGTTTTATTGAAATTTATTTTTTTGTAGTAAGATTTGGGTTTAATCTCATTTCAACAGTGATTCTAAACAGTTTAATTTAATCAAAACTATCGAAGCCAAAATCGACAAAATATAAAAGTTCAAAATTATGGTATAACCGGTATCTTTTCGCATCAGTTTTATAATCCTCAAGTAAAAAACAAGTTTGCGATTCTTTGAAAACAGTTTCTAGAATTAACACAATAGTCAAAGAATTTAAATTTAGTTTTGTTTTCTTCTTTGTATTAAGAAATATGTTATTCCCGTTTATGCTGGCATTATGTTTTTCTTATTTGCAGTTTGTTTTCTTTCATAATATAACGTCTCCTAAGAAGATTTAAAAATAATTTGTATTTTGTAATAAAATGCTGACGATGTGTCTGCATGTTTGTTTATTTACATTAATCTGATGAAGAAATCTTTTTGTTATATTTAAGAAGCATAAACATGATTGAGCATGTTAGAATGTATAATTTGTTTAAAAAACAAAACATAAATTACAGTTTGTTTTCTTGCCCTTCTTAAAAGGCTTAGTGGAGTATACTTCTGAAAACTAGGTTTATTTACATTTGAACATTAAGCAGATTTCCAATTTAATTAAGAAAATATTATTTTTATCATTAGTCAGTACACCGCAACATTCCTCAGAGTGACGATATATTTTTTCAGCATTTAGAAAATAATACTTTATAACGTTTTAAACAAAAAACAAAAATTTTTATAAAGTTGAAAGTCAATAAAAATAAAAAAACCTTTTTTGAAAGTTCAAAAGAAAAGAAAAAAGTTATTTTTATATTTAAATTTAAAAAATTTGTTAATACAGAAAGTGCTTAATAAAATACTTTAAAATGGCTCCTGTATATTGCTCAATTTGCTCTTCGAAGCTCAGCTGTCCAAAAATGCATAAGCTGCATATGGAATTGCATAGAAATACTTCTTAATGTTTTGATGCTAACGACTATGAAGTATGTTCAATATGCAATACGTTTATTTCCAAAAAAAAAATGCTTAAGGGGCACATTAACCTCCACTGTCCCATCTGCAAGAAACTTTTCATGAGTTCAAGAAAACTCGTTGAACATAAAGAAACTCACGCTACCATCCAATCACCTCCTCTTCAAAGTGCTTATGATAAACATTGCAATGAGTGCAATGAATTAATACCGGCAACATCTTTTAATGCGCATATGAGAACAAATCGCCATATAAAAAATTGCCAAACAGTTAATATTAATAAAACATTAACTGTCAGGAAAAGTAATTTTAAAGGAAGAATTGAAACCTATAGATTGGTGAATGAAAACGAAGAAATTCTGTTTCCGGAGGAGTTCTTTAGAGATGCTAAGGCAGTTGTAATTGAAGAATTAAAAAGATGTTGCATCAAACACACTACATTTAAATTTAACATGGAGTTGTTATGTGAATATATGA
Source organism: Pollenia angustigena (assembly GCA_930367215.1). Taxonomy (NCBI): domain Eukaryota; kingdom Metazoa; phylum Arthropoda; class Insecta; order Diptera; family Polleniidae; genus Pollenia; species Pollenia angustigena. The sequence continues at coordinate 131,938,771 of OV884056.1, read as the reverse complement.
AATTGGTAGATGATGAAATTCAATTAGCATCAATTGTGCATATTTCTAAAATGATGTTAATTACGCTTGCTGAGGATATCAGTAAGTCATATGACAAACATGCAGACGAAATATCCACTAAAATGAGTGAATTTCAGGAAAGGGACAGTGGATGGACTCTCACTAAAATAAATTATGTAGAAGTGAATGTAAACAAGGTCAGCATTATAAGAGGATCCCAATTTATACCATTACCCAAGAGCATTAGCAATATTAAAGGTGCATGTATAAATGTTGAAAATAAAGATGTTTTTTGCTTTAAATGGTTTTTAATTGCAGCACTCCGTAAAGACTTAAGCAATAAACGAAGAAAAAACTGCAATTCATATAGCATTAACATCTATAGTAATAAAATTGCTCTGGGCGAATGTGAACTTAATTTTAAAGGATTGGAGTTTCCTATGCCTTTGAAGTCAATAAAAAAGTTTGAAAAACCAAACGAGATAAGTGTAAGTGTATTTGGGTATAATGGTGAATCAATCGTTGGACCATATTATATAACGATTGAGGAAAAAACCATCCATATAAATTTACTGCTTTTGCATTCCGGTGAAAAGTTTCACTATGTTCTCATAAATGATATTTCCAAGTTAGTTTTTCTTTGCATTAATAAATATACATTAGGGTGGCCCAAAATACAAAAGCATCGAATATTCGCGCTCCACAACGCTGATCCTATTCGAATTGTGCTTAAAAATGTTCAGTCCAAATTTGAGCACAATCGGTCAATATTTAGAGGTTGCGATAGTTTAATGATTTTTCGGGGTTAGATAGAAATATAACATACAATGATTTTTTATGGTGATATTCATTGTTTATTTAAAAATAAAAATATTTAATAAAACAAATAAATAAAGAATTAATAAAACTAAACTAAATTAAGTACAAATTATCATATATTTTATAATTTTTTTAAATTATCGATAGCCATTTTTGCAATATTAGCTTTAGAAACCCCGGGAAATTTGTTTCTATGGTGATAAACTAATCTGAGCAAATATTGCTTTTGCTCCTCATTTTTCGTAATTGAGCTGTTAAATTGGGTCACCAAAGCAACACCTCGTTCTGCACAGTCATTTACAACTTTTAAAAGTCTAGCATTTTCTTTCATCGAAATAAAAATGGCGTCGTCTTTCCACTCTGTAGGATCCTTTGAAAGAAATGACTGTGCCTTTTCTTGTCCATCATCGCATAGTAAATTAAAAAACATTGTTGAGCTTTTGGTAACATAGGACTCAAGTGGATTTCCATGGTTAAATACTTTTTTTTTTTTTTTTTTTTTTTTTTAATTTATTTTTATTATTGAATCTTTCTTATCGAAATTTACAATATGTATTCAAATCTTAATTCTACTTGTTGTTTATTAGTTGTTACCAGTGTAACCACTAACTGCTGTATTCAAATTTTAAAAATGTCTTCTAGTTAGGCTCAAAGTATCGGTTCTTTTTAGCCTCTGGTGACCTTCGAACTGAAGCAAACCCCGAGCGAGGTAGTTAGGGTGGACCATTAGTTTATCGATGTAGCTTATTGAATATTTTTTAATTTCCTCCTGGATAGTGGGGACGTTGAGATCTCTGTGGATAATTTCATTACGTATATACCATGGAGCGCAGACAATTTGTCGTAATATTCTAGACTGTCTTCTTTGAAGCTTTTGGATAGATGCGCATGCAGTACCCCATAATTGGATGCCATATGTCCATATTGCTTTTATGATGGACTTGTATAAGAGAATTTTGTTGTCTAAGGACAATTTTGAGTTTCGACCGAGAAGCCAATGTAGTTGAGCTGCTTTAAGTTTCATAGCCGTTATTTTCGCTTCAATATGACTCGACCAGGTCAAGCGTCTATCTATATGAATCCCCAAGTACTTAACATGGTTTTCTACCGGAACAGTGATGTTATTTATTTTTACAGCTGGGCACGTTTGTCTTCTGAGCGTGAAAGTTAAGTGAGCACATTTAGCCGGGTTAACCTTTATTCTCCATTTTTCTAGCCAGGCCTCTAGTTCATTGATGTGGGACTGCAGATTTTGCGATGCGGCTTTTGGGTCATGGTTAACGCTAATAAATGCTGTGTCGTCTGCAAATGTAGAGGTATGCGTGCACAGGTTTGTTGGCATATCCGCTGTGTATATTATATATAGAAGCGGTCCTAATATGCTGCCTTGGGGAACACCAGCAGATATTTTCTTGAGGGGGGAGTATTTATCTTGCGACCTTACTATGAATGTTCTGCCTGTTAGATAGCTCTCCAGAAGCTTGCGAGTGTTTTGAGGAAGCATTCGTTTTATTTTGATGAGTAGCCCATCATGCCAAACTTTGTCAAAAGCTTGGGAAATGTCTATAAACAGTGCTGAGCAGTATTGCTTTTTCTCAAACGCCGATCTTATAAGGGTGACAATTCTATGCACTTGTTCTATTGTACCATGTTTCGCTCTGAATCCGAACTGGTGGTCCGGGATGATGTCGTGTTCATTTAGATGAGGAGTTATACTTAAAACGAATATTTGTTCGAAAAGCTTCGATAGGATTGACAATAAGCTTATCGGTCTGTACGACGCAACCTAGCTAGCATATTTTCCTGGCTTGGGAATCATAACAATTATAGACCTCTTCCATGAGGATGGGAAGTATCCGACTCTTAATATAGCGTTAAAAATGAGCAGCAAGATTCTGGAAGCAGACGATGGTAGGTTTCTTATCATTGACCCTGTGATGCGGTCAGGTCCGGGAGATTTTCTAATATTCACTTTTTCTATTGCAGATTTTACTTGAGTTATGTTAAATTTTAATGGATGGTTTACCTTATCAGGAATGATTGGACGACAGGAACAAGTATGTGCATCATGTGGCGTGAAAACTTTCTCAAGGTGGCCCGCGAAAGCGTTTAATTTTTCATGTGTGTTTTTGGCCCAAGTGCGGTTTTCCAGTCTTAATGGAGATTCTTGGGTTATAGGGCATTTCATATGCCGTACAGCCTTCCATAAGCTATAATTGGAGTTTTTTGTGGCGTCTAGGCTGTTTAGATAGCCTTCTATTGCGGACTCGTGGTTCTGTCTCAATTTGTTGCGAAGTGTGGTCAGGCATAATTGTAGTTGGGCCTTAGTGGTTGGGGAACGACTGTTTTGCCATTGTCTTCTTAACTTCCTTTTTTCTCTGATAAGGGCCTCTATATCCGTCGATGTATTGTAAGGAGCACGTTTAATTGTCCGCTTGATTGGGGTTGCATTTCTTGCTGCAGTATCCAAGACTTCTGTAAATCGGTCGACAGCTATTTGGATGTCAGATGAATTTTTTAGGGGAATGCACTGTGATAGGTGAGAGCTCACATACATTTTATACTTTAACCAATTTGTGTTTCTGTTTGGATAGGATATAAAGTTTGCAGCTGCAGCGTCAGAGTTACCTTTTAAAATGAGGATTGAAGGTGAATGATCAGACGAAAGGTCATAGGAGGAACTAACTAGTACCTGATCGCGCTTGATGTTTTTAATTACAGCAAAGTCAATAAGGTCTGGTAGCTTATTGAAGTCGGTTGGCCAATAGGTAGGCTTACCACTCGATACCACATCAAAATTATTTGCAGTTACGGTATTGTATAGCTGATTACCTCTAGGACTAATAAGTCTGGAGCCCCAATATGTATGTTTAGCGTTGTAGTCGCAAGCAGCAATGAATTTCTGGCCCAATGTGGAGAAGAAGTTGAGAAATTTATCGTTTACAATTTTGTGCCTCGGGGGACAATAAACGGATGTTAACGTTAGATTGAAATCAGTAAGATTTATAGATGTGGCCTGGATACAATCTTCTTCGTACTCTGGCAATGGCAAGTTTGTGCACAATTATACTTTTCCGTCCAGTCTCTTTAAGGCTTTAGCTTTTGGTGGTAGCTGGAGATTTTTCACCATTGTTTTTTTAGTTTCATATGTAACTCTGGAATCGAAAAAGGCAAGCCCTATTAAATATTCAGAAAAGTACCATAAATGTCGATGAAATGCTTTTACAGCAGCTTTAACAATTTTTTCATTGGGATAGTTTTCGAGTTGTTTAAGGAGGTTTTGGTCATTAAGAGGAGCATTTATTGCTAAAGGAGCTTCATTCCAGTATCGGCCATATATAAGACTAACAAACAAACTTATTTCGGTAACTGCTTTCTTTTCCTCGTCTGTGAGATCAAATTGATTTTGAAAAATATATATTTTTATGCAATAGATCGCCTTCGTCATCCAACGAGCAAGATGGCACGCGCCTGGTGCATAAAATTTAGCTTTCATTGCTCCTTCTTTATGTGCACCAGCAAGAAAATAAAGACAAAGCGTAAGGAGTTCACGATAATCGTCCCTTGGCTGTTGAGTTTTGATGGCATCGGTATAATATTCATACATTTGCTGCTGGAGTTGAAGCAAGTCACTTGTATGGAATAGTGTATCATCTCCGACTTTGAAGTTTTCTTTATCAATATTTGGCCATTGATTTTTAAATCTTTTAAATAGTTGCACTTCGGGTCCTCCGCTGGGGCCAAAATACTCTTTAAAAACATTAGAAAGCATGACCTCAAACATATGATGGCGACAAACAATCCATATTAGGTCTTTATTTAAACCTTTTTCAATTAAAGTACATGCACCTCGCTTTAAACCAGTATTGGAGGCGGTAGTGTCAAAGCATAGTCCTTGAATTTGGTTTTTTATTGACCAATCGGTACAAACACCCAAACAAGCGTTAGCATGTTCTACACCGGTTCCTTTTGTGATCTTTGGAACTGCTAAAAGTTTTTCTTTTCCATTGCCACTGATGAGTATAGCAACTCTATCGACTTTTTTGTTTTCATCAGAAATATCGGGCAATAATTTGCTGTCCCAGTGCAATACGACTGGATATTGTAAAGAGAATGAGTCCTTATCAGCTTCTGATATCTTTTTTCGGATATCGTTTCTTTTTCTTTGTATTGTGGTACGTGGTAAGGCAATTTCGGATACAGGTATACCTAAGGCTTGAACTGCAGCTCCAACAACATACATGGTATTCCGATCAGAAAGATTTACACGGTCAATAGATCCAATAAAATCGTTTGTAAAAACAGATTTCATTTTTATTTGTTTAGTTGTATTTTTTTTTTTCACGAAACTTAACTTCTTCGTGCGATGAATATGACTCACTGTCGGAAATTTCAATATAATCCTTCAGCGTAGATAATCCAGCCACTTCTTCAATAGCTCTTTTACTTTCAATGTTACGCAATTTCCTTGCCTCTAATTCCACTTCTCTCTTTCGCTTGCGATCTTCTTTCTCCTTTGACTTTTTGTCTATTCCCGCCATGCTGCAACTCATATTATTTTCCCTCTGCATTATAAGAAAACATTTGTCCTCCTCATTCTTGATTGTCTTTAATGCATCTTTTGTGGCTACGTCTAATATTTTATTTAAATCTGCTTTGAACATGACTTCCTTTGCCCGACTGCTTTTGAGATTGTTTTTCCGACTCTTCTTCAAAATGTTATATTTACCTAAAAGCTTACGAATAATTCTTACGATCGAATCAATTCTTTGAGTGGGAAGTCTTGCTCGTTCCCAAATCTCGGTCACTGCATTTGCCGTTTCTCGAATACTAATCGTTTCAGTGAAACAACAATCAGGGCATGCCCGTTATTAATACAGTATTTTGTTTTGATGCGAGGAAAGTAAGCGCATGAAAGAAAAAAAAAATGAAATTTGCTAACATAAACTCGTTTCTTGTAATTCCGCATTCAAAATAAGTTAAATAATTATATAAAGGGATCAATATATTTGAATTTTAACGAATTTAAATCTAGTAAAGATCAAAGAAAAGTGTGAAAAAGTATCTCCAATACATAAACAAGTACAATAATGATAAGCCAGTAGTAAATGCATGTAATAAAAGATGTAAAACATAAAAGTCGCCATTCATCGCGACCCCTAAATATTGTCCCATTGACCCAATTTTTGGTATACACATATATTTTAGTAAAAGAAACAAAATCAAGCTTGTGGAGAAAGTATTGGACTATACTTTTACTTTTCCATACAAGCGTGGGCCACCCTAATATACATACGTATGTATATACTTATTTGTTTCTAAATCCATACCATACACATGATGAGACAATTTCCAAAAATCATAAAAATTGTAAACCATCAGAAGCAAGTGGATGTTCCGTTCGTGATCTATGCTGTTTTGAGTCAATTTTGGAAAAATTAGATGATAGTGTGAGTTACGAAACAACCAATATTCAAAAGCACATTCCATGTGCTTTTAGTTACCATATTAAATGTAATTTTAAGGACATTAAATTTGACAGATACTATTTAGGGAAAATGCATCTAAAGTCTTTGTTGACAAAATTGTCAAAGATGCAACAGATATTTATAATCAGTATCTGTCCAAAGTAGAGAAAATAGTAATGAAAGCAAATGATATTGATGTTTTGAATAAATCAACAAATTGCCACATTTGTAAAAAACTTCTTTATAATGATAAAGTTAGAGACCACTGTCATCTCACTGGTAATTTTCGAGGAGCTGCTCATAATGAGTGTAATTTAAAATACAAAAATCCCAATTTTATACCAGTGATCTTCCATAATCTTTCTGCTTATGACATGCATCTTTTCTTTAAAGAGCTGTCAACAATAAAAAATGCGACAATAAAAGTTATTCCTTTGAATAAAGAGCGTTATATTTCACTATCTGTTTGTATTAAAATAGACAAAAATCGGGGATTTGAAATTAGATTTTTAGATTCAATAAGATTTATGTCTTCTAGCTTAGATTCCTAAACTAAAAATCTTGACATTAATGATTTTCGAATAGTTCGAGAACGGTTTTCTAATGATAATCAATTTAATCTAATCAGGAGGAAGGGTGTATTCGCATACTCCTACATGGATTCAATGGAAAGTTTAATGAAAATCAGCTTAAAGGTATAGATAATTTTTTCAATATTTTAAGTAATGAGGAATGCAGTGTAGTCGATTACGAACATACTAAAAAAGTATGGAGTTTTTTCAAGTGCAAGAACCTTCTTGACTATACAGAACTTTACCTTAGATCGGATGTTATTCTCTTAACTGACATTTTTGAAAACTTTAGACAAATATGTAAGAGTATTTATAATTTAGACCCTTGTCAGTGATACACTGAACCTGGTCTCTCTTGGGATGCAATGCTTAAGACAACGGATTTAACGTTAGAGCTATTTACTGATAGTGAAAAATACCTCTTCATGCAAAATGGAATACGAGGTGGATTAGTGCAATGCTCAAAATGATATTCTAAGGCAAACCATAAATATATGGAAAACTTTGATGAGAAAAAAGCATCAGAGTATTTGATGTATTTGGATGCTAACAATTTATATGGGTGGGCAATGCCAGAATATCTACCTTATGGGGAATTTGATTGGATGAAGACTAATGATATTGAAAATTTTAGAGTACAAAATATATCAGATAACTCAGAATATGGTTATATTTTAGAAGTTGATCTTGAATCTCCTGACTCTCTTCATGACCTTCATAACGATCTACCATTTTGTCCACAGGCAGTCTAAATTTAAAAAATTAATAGCAGATTTGACGCCTAAAGAAAATTACACTATACATTATAGAGTTTTAAAACAATGTATTACCAATGGTCTTGTTTTGAAAAAAGTTCATAGAATTTTAAAATTCAAACAGTCTCCATGGTTAAAAAAATATATTGATTTAAATACGCTGCACAGAACTAATGCAAAAAATAATTTTGAAAAAGATTTTAATAATGCAGTTTATGGAAATATACATATTGCTACAGGGTCGGAAAATAGTAATAAGAACCATTTAGGTTTACGATCATTAATCTCTAAGCCAAATATTCTAAGTTTGACAAAGTTTAGTGATGATTTGTATGCAGTAGAGCTGCAGAAAATGGAGCCATACTACAACAAACCTATATATAGTGAATTTTCGGTATTAGAGTTATCCACATGGAAGATGTATGACTTCCAACACATATATAAGTCCAAAATTTGTCCTTAAATTATATGGATACTGATTCATTTATTTATTCAATTATAACAAATGACTTTTATGATGACATTCGTAGCGATGTCAGTTTAAATTTCGATACGTCCGAATATCCCAAAGACAATCTTTTTAATTTACAACAGCTAAACAAAAAAGTATTGGGAATGATGAAAGACGAAAATAAGGGGGAAATAATGATTGAATTTGTAGGTTTACGATCAAAAATGTATTCCTTGTCAACTATTAATTCAGAGGACATTAAAAAGTCTTAAGGCGTCAAAAATGTGTAATTAAAAAACTAACATTAAATGATTATAAGGAGCGTTTATTTGAACAGAAAATAGAATCTGGTGAAATGGTTGTATTTAGAACTAAAGCTCATCAATTGTATACACAAAAGTTGCATAAAGTAGTACTAAATCATACGGATGATAAAAGAAATATTATGGAAGATAGAGTAAATACTAGAGCTTGGGGTCACTTTAGAGGTAGAATTGACGCTCATATGGAAATTAAATAAAATAAATAATAAAGTCATTTTTGAAAAATTTAAGGAATAGAACTATAACAAAAAAGCTTTATAAAATATATAACTGAAATTTAGCTCATAGAATAAATTCGAAAAAAAATAAAAAATGTTGAATATAAAATAAATAATCTTTTTGTTTATTATTATTGAGATAGCAGTGGTTAATAATAACATAAAAACAAAAGGCTTTGTTTTTTACACTTATTAAAATAAATTTTATTATTTTATATACATATATAAGATTACATCTAAATACATTTATTCTAATACAAAAACCATTAAAATATATTAATTTATTAATTGGTTTCTTAAAAATAATGTGTATGTAACTGTATTTAAATTAATAATAATTATCTTTAAAGAAAAAAGTTAAAATATAAGATTTAAAAATTAAAAAATTGTTGTTCTTTTTTCAAATTAGATTTTCTCTTTCAAGTAAAATAGCATTTTTTAAAGCGCAAACTCCATAGTTGTGATAACTGCAATATGTGTTTTCTGGATACTTCTTATTAAGTTCCTTTAAATTTATACATCCAAAATCCTCTATATTTAAAACTTTTTTCTGCAGCATTTTTTCCAACCATTGGCTTTTTTCTCTTCCTTTTACATATAATTTAGAATTTTTTAAATTATCTTTTAAAAAATTACAAACACTCTTAAATGATACTATGTACTCCTGTATTCCAGTTAAGATGATGAAAATATTTTATTAACCAATATGCTTCTTTTTGTTCCTTTTGTGATAAGAAATTAAAATCAAAAGGTGGTTTTATAATGAAATTTATGTATTCCTTTGAATTGAAAACAATTGCAACTTCTTTAACGATAAATTTGTTTTGATTTTTATTTAACACCTTGTAAATCAATGAAAACATGTTTACAAGACATCTTTTTTAGGATTTATAAAATTTTTCGAACTTGTCCCTTTAATGGTATATATTCAATAATACGATCGTGAATGAGAATACAATAAGCTGATGTGTTTGCTGGAACATTAGTAGCTGTTTCAAATTCAATTTTTATATCAATTGGTCCGCTGCCAATAGATTCATTTTGATAACTAACATTTACTACTATTATTGGAGAATTATTTTTAAACTCTTGAGATGTGAGAAGCGGCTGGGAGTCTCGCATATAGTAGTTTTCTTGAAACCTTAGATACATATCATATAGAATTGCATAACGTTCATTCTGAAACTTTATGTTAAGGTCATCATATGGATAAGACTCTGAATTTAAATGTACTTTTAAATAAGTCAGATCGCAGTGTATAAATTTCATTTCATGTTGGAATGCAATCAAAACAAAACGAGGGCGTTCTCTATTCGCTGCCAGCTTAACATTCCACACATGATTAGTAGACATATTTAGTTGTGGATTTATATGACAATCCCAACTTCTAAATGCAATTGGTATTGAAGTACCACTGTTTATTATTTTTATCATATTTAATGGGGAATTCTCCACGATATACTTGAAATCGTTAATTAAGCCTTTTTGTTAGAAACAGTTGAATAAACAAGATTCTCATAATTTTTATTACGTAATAGAATCAATTCATGTTTTGCATTCAATAATATTTTGTTATAGTCTTCAGCGAATCCCAAAAACTATTTAAGTGATCAATGTCATCAATTTTATTCCATCCAGCATTTTGCATTCCATTACTATCTATTGGTGATAATGAAACCAAATTTTTAATAGTACTTGATGTTCCTAAATGTCTTGTTTGATCAATTTCAACACCATTTACTTCGTAACGGATTTCATCAAATAGATGTGCTACAAAATTATTTTTTATATTAATGTTGGCTGCAGAAGGTACTAATTTTGTATTGCTTTCATCTTTAACAAATCCTTCTACATATATAAAACTTTCCGATGGCAAAACATACAAGTCTTGATTTTGTATTGTAATACGAATTTCATCGTTATTATTGTAAGATTGTAAATATGGGGTATACGTATGGTAGGCCTTTTTAATTATATTTTCATCGGACAAAGGTTTATCCAGAACATCTATTATTGAACTCATGGTTTCTTCAATGTTAAATTTAATGATTTTAGTAATTCTTTATTTGATTGCGTTAAGTTTATATTTTTTAATGAATTCTTTGAATTTAATTTATTTTTCAAATTAATTTATTTTGTTAGAAAACGAGTGTAATACTTTGTTTTTAGGTATATTCTTCTTGTAAATTATCATTACTTTGTTGGTCTTAAATGTAATCGAATTGTAATTTCCTCTCCTCGGAAATTAAGTAAATCACTGTCTTGATCAACCACTCGCAGAGTAATAGAGCTTATCTCTCGACAGTTGATTGGTAAATAAATGAGATTCCTAGGAATCTCATCTATTTTATAGCCAGGTGGGACATTAATGGCAAACTCATGCAAAGTATGTGCTTGGGAGTTATTCATGTATGTGTTGACAGCTATATTACTCTCAACTGGAAGATCTGAGTAATGCTCTTTATTAGGTAATAGAATATTTTCTTTAAATCCCAAAAGCTTCCCAATTGTATTTTTCTTATTAAAGTATATTGGATCATTAGAGTTTTTTATTTAAACTTGCATCGTATTATTATTAGCTTCAATGTTAATTTTATTTTGAGGACTATATCGTTGATATTGTTCTTTAATATAATCAACTATGTCGTTTAGTTCATAAGATCCAATCGGAATTTCAATTACTTGTTCGCCAATATAAAACATATTATTATAAACATCTACATTTGGAATACTAATGTATGAATGTAAATCTCTAAGTGCACACTCATATTTTCCGTCCAACTCAATTGGAGGAAAATAGTTAGCCGTCAACTCAGTTGAATTACACAATAAAAAATTTTATCATTTTGCGAAGCACTAATAGTACATTTAAAAAAATAAGCGCACAATTATGCGCTACGCAATAAGACATACAGAAATGCAGTAAAGTAAGTGAAAGAACTCTCAACAACTTTTATAAAAAAAAAAAAATTCAAGTGCTACGGCATTCCCTTACTACGAAGCAGGTTTGTAAGGGAGAATACTAAAAAATAACTGTATCAAAACATTCAGTGTGTAAGGCTGATCGTTACATCCAACAATTTTTATATGCGCTGAATAATGCGCTTTATGTGTCAAAAATGTATTGCTTCAAAGTGGGAACTCCCCATATAAAATTCATGTCTTCCGTAAGCGCAATGGTAAGCGAAACGTTGATGTTTCTCCCTTACAAACCTGCTTCGTTGGAAGCTCCATTTTTCATTGGGTAGAGCTTAAAGTGAGAGTTATTGACATTTCGACTGTTGAATTGCAAATAAAGTAAAACGCATAATATTATTTATTTAATAATAATTTATTTACATATATTTTTTGTTCTTTTCTTATTTAATAATAACAATACATGACCACTTACATTCTACACTGAAAGAATTTTCTTCGCAATACTAACGAATTTTGACATTAATCCCATGAAAAATTGCATTATAAAGGAACCTATGCAGCGCTTCGTTGGATCAATGAAACCTGTTTCATTAAAAGGACTTAATGAAACATTGCATTAGATCCATGAATATTATTCATTGGATGAATACTTTCAATAAAGTAAAATTTTTATTTTTTTTTATTATTTTTTTTATTTATTTTTTTTTTTCTTTTTTCTTATTTTATTTTACTTTATTTTATTTTTTATTTTTTTTCTGTCTCTGGTGGGATTCGAACATGTAACCTCGGTGCTGATAGACTAGCTCACTACCAGCTAGTCTACCGGGGCAGTGTAGTTTTTGTATAAAAAAACTATGTTTTTTTCTCAATTAAGACCGTAAATATGAGATTAAATTGTCCATAATAACAATAACAACGTTGATTGAAAGTGGATTGAAAGTTTTTGTTTCATTACTATAATGACATTTTTATTGTCATAATGAAAATTTAAATTTATGAAGACAATTATTGAAATATGTTGCTTTTATAAAAAAATTTTTTGATTTCATAAATTTAATGGCATACATGTAACATTAGATGTATGAAGTTATTAAATCTTACATTTTTTAAATAACAATTAAACATTTTTTTAAGGAAACTATAATTTTGTATTAATTTATGAATATAGTTATGTTTGTATATTGTTTTTTATGTTCCCAATTAAAATTTTTTGTTTAACTTGGACAAACTTAAGTTTTCATATATCCAATGAAAATTTTTAACGTAATTACGAAATCCAATGAAGCGATTTTAACGAAAATACTTCATCAAACCTATGAAATTCCATTTAGACAATGAAAATTTTCATTTACCCAAGGAAAACTTTTTTATGAAAATGATTCATTAAATATATGAAGCATTTTTCTTTCAGTGTATTATTATTATAATTATATCTACTCTTACAAATTAACAATATATCAATCCTATTTATCCAAGAATTGTGTTGATTAGAAAATCCCAACCATTTTACATATGCCATGTCTCCTTTAGTTTTAAGAATGTTTTCAACAAGGTATGTATCAGGAAATCGAGTTTTTGAAAGTTCATCATCATAGAAACCACCATTAATTGGATTTCCTTGATAGTCATCTAATATGTATGTTGCAGGATAAGTATTTTTTACTGTTTTAATTTTTAAAATTTCTGTTGTCCAATTTGGAGTGTAGCCTTTTTCAAAAATGTGTTTATATTTGCTTATGCGTACATAATCTCCAACATTAAATTTAGATTTTTTAAATATTTGTATACGGTTTGCAATACACTTTTCGCTTATAGTCCATTCCGCTTAAAGTCCAAAACGGATATAAGCCAAAACTGTCATATTCACATGCAGATTTTTTTCGAATTTCATACAAATTATTTGTTCTAAGGTCCATTTCGCTTGGAGTCCATTTTCGGTTAAAAGCCACATTTTCTTAGCATGCGTACATATATAATTCTTCATCCAAAAATGTTCGCTTATAGTCCACTCTGTTTTTTATATATTTTTAATCAACTGGCAACATGTTTTAATTTACCTTTCTGGCAACTATTATAAATGCCAAATTTCGCAATTTATATTTCATGACATGGTATCTTCGTCTGACAATTTTTTGTTAAATAAACGTGCAACTTCATAAAAAAACGATAATAAAACAAGTAAGAGTGCTATATTCGGCTATGCCGAATCTTATATACCCTTCACCATGGTTTGGCAAGAACAGAAGTTTATATATATATATTTAAGTATATGAATATATGTATATATATGTTGTAGGAAGGAGGAATAGATCTTCCTTTCTAGGAGGGGTTTTTATTATTTTATGTTTTTTTATTTATTATAAAAGCAAATTCTAACCAGACGATTAACGTCCTAGTAGTATAATACTTTATTATTTTATATACAAAGGGTCTGATCGGACTATATAAGTCTTAATCTGACCTCTTTTATATTTAAGTTATTTTTTTTTATTTAGAAAAAGAAAAGACCGCTAATTTTTTAATTCGACTTTATTAGTCAACAGTTCATAGACGAATGAATTTTATTTTTAAAATTCTTAAACTCTAGGCTTTAAACAAATTTATAAAATAATACCGTTAATCCTTTTAAATAAAAATGAGAATAAATTGAGTACAATTGCAATGGAATGCATTGTAAAGAAAAAAAAACAACATAAACAGAAATAAACAAGTCTCAATGAGTGATAATTAAATGAGCATGTAAATAAAATTAAGCAATACAAATTGAGTCAGCTATGATTACATATTGGAAAAAATGAGTGTGATAGTAAAATAAAATAAAGGTTACAGTCTGTCAAATTTAAATAAACGCAAATACAAATAAATTTAACAACAAAACATAATAATTAAATTTATAACAAAATAATAAGGTTGAACATAAAATTAAAGTTTAAACATAATAATAATATTAATACATAATGTTGTAAAATAATATAATGTTGTTCCGCTACACACTCCCCCTCTGCCACAGAAATCGTCACGATGATGATGGCAGCTATATTCCAAATCTTGTGGGTTTCTTTTTATTACGTTGCGATCTTCTATTAGGCGGATATGTTGAAATGTTGTGATATGTTGCACTATGTTGTTGCATGTTGTTGTTGCTTTCAATTGTTTCGGGGCCATTGTTTGTTGTATCTATTGTTAAATTGTTATTTGTCGGATTTTTCGGACGTCCTCTACGACTAATAGCATAAATTGGCTTTGTAGTTTTGCCTTCATATAAACTTAAATCTGATACGTGGTAAGTTGATAAAGGCACGTTAGGGTTATTTAAATCTGCAATCGTGTAGCACGAGGATCCCTTTTTGTTAGTGACAATATATGGACCATCTCTTCGTGGCACGAACTTTGACGTTAAATTTTTATCTTTTTTGCTTAGAATATGTGTTGAAACTAATACCTTATCACCAATATTTATACTTTCTTGGGGTTTTCGCTTTAAATCTGCATATATTTTGTTTTTGTCCTGCATTTTCTCTTCCGTTTCCTTTGCTAGTTTTAGAGTATTTGCAAGGCGAAGAAGTTGCGGTGTTATTTGTGGCACAAAATGTTCAGCATTCACAATTGCTCTTAAATCATTCTGAACTTCCATTGGAGCTCTTAGTTCACGACCAAAAGTGAGATAGGCGGCAGAATAACCAGTTGATGCACATTTTGCCGTATTCATTGCAAATCTTATTGAAGGCAATCTTAAGTCCCAAGTAGTGTGATCTTGGCCAACACAAATAGATAGCTGTACTTTTAGGTCTCTGTTCTTTCGTTCTACTGGATTAGCTTCCGGATGGTAAACAGGCGTGAATGATTGTTGAATTCCAAGACAAAACGTTAACTTTTGCATTACTGCTGAAATAAATTGACTTCCATTATCTGAATGGAGTCTTCGAGGGATACCGTATCTTAAAAAAATTTCATTTAACAATGCATGTGCACAATTTTCTGCTGATGCAATTTTCAGTGGAAACAATTCTGTCCAACGACTACACAAATCTTCTACAATCAAAATCCATTGGTTTCCTTGTGGTGTGACTGGAAGTGGACCAAATAAATCAACAGCTATGATTTCAAATCTACGATTGCTAGAGACAGTTTGAAGAAGACCAGCAGGTTTCATATTTGTTGGTTTGTAACGTTTGCATTCAATACACGATTTTACATAATCTGTTATTTCTGCTCTCATTTTCGGCCAATAGAAGTGTGGAGTTATTCGACTTATAGTCCTATCAATGCCATAATGACCAGCTGTAGGGCTATCATGATAATTAAAGAGAACCATGCTACGCATAGACTGAGGTACTACTAGTTGTCCATTCTCTGACTCTTCTGATGAGCAAAATCTATATAAAACACCATCTAACATAATATAACCTCGACTGGTATGTCTAATAACATTTTCATCGTTATTTTCAAATGAATTTATAATACTTTTTTTATCAGGATCTTCAATTTGTGCCTTTCTAAAATCGGTTGCTCCTTTTCGGGGAAAATCGATAAATGCTGACATACATTCACATTTTATTTCATTGTGGGTTTTCACTTGGCATGGAGGCCTTGATAGGGTGTCTGCTACAGCATTTTTACAACCGGGAGTATATTCAAATTTTATGTTATATGTTTGTAATTGCAATGCCCATCTAGCAAGACGTCCTGTGGGGCTTTTCAAGCTAAACAACCATTTTAAGGGTTGGTGATCGGTAAGAACTAAGACTTCTGAACCTTCTATGTAGCCTCTGAATTTCTGAACCGCCCAAACGACTGCCAACGCTTCACGTTCGGTCGTAGAGTAATTTCTCTCTGCTGGAAGCAGTAATCGACTAGCGTATTCAATAGTATGCTCGAATTGTTTCTCCCCCTGGAGTAAAACAGCTCCGATTGCATAGTTGCTTGCATCTGTTTTTAATACGAATTGCATGTTTTCATTTACTTGTTGTAAAATTGGAGGTGTTGTTAAACATTTTTTCAACGAGTCAAAAGCATTTTGTTCTTCATTAGACCACTTCCACCCTGCATTCTTTTTAGTTAAATCTGTCAATGGTTTTGCTATTTTTGCAAACGAAGGTATAAAACGTATATACCATGAGCAGGTTTGTAAAAACGATAAAACTTCTTTCGTATTTCTTGGGCTTGGTCTTGATAATATAAAATTTGCTTTTTCAGGATCAACTTTTAAGCCATCAATTGTAAGTATGTGTCCTAAATATTTGATTTCTGGTTTGCAAAAGAAACATTTTTCTCGGTTAAGATGAAAACCAAACATTTTGAGCCTTTTAAACGTTTGCTTAAGATCCGAAATGTGAGATTCTAAATCTTTGGAACAAATAATAATATCGTCGAGATAAGCCAAAATTAGAATATTTGGTAATCCGTTACGAAATTTATCTATTAACCTTTGAAAGGTGGCTGGGGCATTTTTCAACCCAAATGGCATTCGGTTAAATACGAAAATTCCAAAAGGTGTTGTAAAGGCTGTTTTTATTTTATCATTTTCCGCTATTTTAATTTGCCAATAACCAGAACGTAAGTCTAAAGTAGACATAAAAGGTGTTGTTTTTGCTGAGTGTAAGAGATCATCAATCCTTGGAAGTGGATAGGTATCTGTTGTAGTAATCGCATTTAATCGACGATAATCAACACATAACCTAACTGAACCATCCTTTTTTGGTACTAAAACTACTGGGAAGGCCCAAGGCGATTCCTTTTTCTCAATTATACCCTTCTCCAGCATTGTGTCAAGTTCTTGTTTTAAAAGATTCTTCATTTTTGGGGAAATTCTGTACGGTGGGTTAGAAATTGGGTCATGTGAACCTGTTTTAATGTAATGTTCTACATGAGGAATTGGTATTTCAATATCATTAAAAATATCCTTTTCAGAATTCAAAAGATTTTCCAAAACTTTTCGTTCACTTTCTGATAAGTGGGTGGCTTCATTTGGCTTTAGTTTAATTTCAAATGAGTTCAATTCAATTGGCTTAAATATTTCATCACAGTAGTCGCTACTTTTCATCCTTTTAAGAGGTGGAAATAAATTTGAGCTTTTAGGCGACTCTAAGTTTTCAGGAAAAGAGGTTCCAAAAATTTTCTTAATTCCACCTGGTGAATATTCGTTATTACCCTTTTCAAACCACGATAAAAAATCTTTAACCTCGTTTGGCATTACATTTTCTGAGACTGATATGTTATTAATGGTGTGTGGTTGGTTAATTTTAAAATCAAACATTTTAGTTGAATCATCTTTGAAATGCCATGAACGTTGGGCAAGATCTAAGACTATGCCATTTTCTTCCAGAAAATCAATTCCGATAAGAGTTCTGTTACCAGTTGCTTTTGGGAGACATATAAATCTTATTTTCTTAAGGCGATTCCCAATTATGATGTCAACAGTTGTAGAGAAAACTATTTCGTTGTGTGGGATTCCGTCTGCTAAAATAATCTCAGCGCACACTTTTTGAAAAATTACGCCTTTTTGGACTAACTTTTGGTATAACAGGAATCCGGCAACACTGGTTCTGGCTGCAGTATCAAAGTATGCTTCGCCATTAAATCCGCCAACGTTTATATTTACTAGGGGCACATTTCGTCCAACCAAAGAAGTATGTAGTGAATTAAAGTCAAGCTTTTCTTCTTGTTCCCTAGTGCTGCTTTTATTACAAGATGGGCAATTCGAGCGGTAATACCCTGCTGCTCCACATCCGTAGCAATTTAGCTTTGTTTCCGGTTCTTTCATATTCTTGTGTTTTTCAGCCTCAATTTTCTTAAAACAGTTTTCTGCCAAATGATTCTTTTTTCTACAAAAAGTGCATTTTAAGCCTGAGGTTTGTGGATTTTCAAAAGGTTTGGCTTTTTCTACTCTTTCTTGTTTACTTTCTGAAACGATTTGTTCTACTTCTCTAGCTTTACTTAGAAGTTGTTGGAAGTTAGATATACTATCCCGAGACACTTTTTCTCTAATTTTAATATTTAATTGACCGAATATCATATTGAGCATCGAACTTTCCGAAAGCTTTTCACTTAATTGTGCAAACAGTCTTCTTTTTCTACAAATAAAATTGTCAGTAGATTCAAGCGTTTTCTGTTTTTCTTGAAATATTTCGCTAAAAATACGCCAATCAGGCTTTGGTGGTGCAAAAGCTTTTTTTAACAGCTCACATGCATCATTAAAAGTTTTGGCCTCATGTTTTACTCCTTGCCACCATGTTGAGGCGTAGCCTTCTAATAAAAGTGGTAGGCTAGTAAGGGCATACGAATCAGAAATATTTTCAGCTTGTTTATAAACTAAAATAGTAGCTAGGAAATCTTCTACTTGTGTGGAATTGCGGCCACCATTAAAGCGTGCTGTGCAACTACTAAATGTGGACTTTACGTCTTGTCTAACTGCTAAACCACTTAAAAGTTCCCTGAACTGAACGTCAGTTAAAACCATATTAACTGGTGCTTGTGAATTGGTTAGGCTTGATGCCGAAATATTACTTTCTGCAGGTTGAACTCCAACGCCATTTTGCGCTTGATTTACACCGCCATTTTGTGTAGAAGACATGTTGTTGGGACTATCGGTGATAGTAGATGTATTTCGAGGACTTCGTCTCATTTTCTACGAATCCCAGAAAAAATTTAAAAAAAAAATATAGGGAAACCCTGTTTTTAACGATGATGAAGAGAAATTTTGGTATTAAATGAAGAGAAACTTTTCTTCTGAAAGAAGCAACAATAGTAGTGGTCGAGATAACAACAATAATCGGTACAACAACAACGATGGTTTAAAATGCAAAGCAACAGTGATGAAGTGCACCGCAAACTAACTATGATGAGGACACCAACTATTGGCAGATGGGATAACCACACTGAAGTTTCTTCGACAAATCTGGGTGTAACGTGCTCGTAGTCCAGTAAAATTTCCGTTGGGCGCCAGTTGTAGGAAGGAGGAATAGATCTTCCTTTCTAGGAGGGGTTTTTATTATTTTATGTTTTTTTATTTATTATAAAAGCAAATTCTAACCAGACGATTAACGTCCTAGTAGAATAATACTTTATTATTTTATATACAAAGGGTCTGATCGGACTATATAAGTCTTAATCTGACCTCTTTTATATTTAAGTTATTTTTTTTTATTTAGAAAAAGAAAAGACCGCTAATTTTTTAATTCGACTTTATTAGTCAACAGTTCATAGACGAATGAATTTTATTTTTAAAATTCTTAAACTCTAGGCTTTAAACAAATTTATAAAATAATACCGTTAATCCTTTTAAATAAAAATGAGAATAAATTGAGTACAATTGCAATGGAATGCATTGTAAAGAAAAAAAAACAACATAAACAGAAATAAACAAGTCTCAATGAGTGATAATTAAATGAGCATGTAAATAAAATTAAGCAATACAAATTGAGTCAGCTATGATTACATATTGGAAAAAATGAGTGTGATAGTAAAATAAAATAAAGGTTACAGTCTGTCAAATTTAAATAAACGCAAATACAAATAAATTTAACAACAAAACATAATAATTAAATTTATAACAAAATAATAAGGTTGAACATAAAATTAAAGTTTAAACATAATAATAATATTAATACATAATGTTGTAAAATAATATAATGTTGTTCCGCTACAATGTATATTTATAAAATATATATAGTTTAGTTTTATTTAATTATTTGCACATGATTGCGTGCTATTAAATATATTAAAAGTTTAATTAATATATAGCACGTTAAGTTTTGATCGAATTTCAGTATTTGGTCATACCGACATAGTGATAAAACTTGTAGTCGGGAAGTTCTATGGTTCACGAAAATAGGTATTAAAAAAAAAACTATATTTTTGACATTACTTTTTTTCTAAGTTTCCGAGTTTTTCTAAAGATTTCCGATATTTTGATATCTAAAACGTATGAATAGGTCATGATACAGCTCTAAAATTTTAGCATTTATAAAAATGTTAATGTTTTTAGTCCCATTTTTAACCGATTTGGCAGATTTATATACCAACGTGCTTAAAAATAATATTTCCATTAAATTGGCTTTTAGGCATATATATATATACCTACATATGTGTACATATATTTAAGCAAACTTAATTATAAAAAAAAACAAACTTAATTATAAAAAGAGTAACTTTTGGGATTTCAGTATTTTGATTATAACTCAGCCATTTTTTAACCGATTTGACAGATTTATATACCGACGTGTTTAGCAAGAAATTTACCATTTATTTGTGTTATAAAACTTGGACTCGGGAAGATCCATGGTTACCGAAAATGGGTATTTAAAAAAAATTTTGGTCATAACTTTTTTGTATCTGAACCGATTTTCCCGAGTTCTTTATAAAATATGTTCTACTAAAAATTTCCGATATTTTGGTATATAAGTCATATCCATAGGACATATGACAGCCCTAAAATTTTATACAATTTTTAATTTTTTTTGTACGGGAGGTACCACGCCCACTTCTCCAATCCCGCCCACATTTTGTAGGGTGGTGTGTATTGACAACCTAAATGTGTGTACCTAATTTGGAAACTTTGGCTCTTACCGTTCTCCAGATATACAGAAAAAAGCAATAAAAATACAACAACAACAAGGGATTTTTGGAAAAAATTAGAGGCAGTCGTGGTTTTTTGATCATATCTCAGCCATTTGTGGACCGATCTTGCTGAATTTCAATAGCACGAAATGGTGGACTATATGTGACATAAATGTAAAACAACCTAGCCGCTATCATGTCTGGTTTTCCCGGAAAACACATATCAAGCGTAAGACGGACAGACGGACAGACGGACGGATATCGTTAAATCAACTTCTCTCCTCATAAGGACCCAGAATATATATACTTTATAGGGTCTAAGATCAATATTGTAGAAATTACAAACGGAATGACAAACTTATATATACCCTTTTCCACCTGTGGTGAAGGGTATAAATATGAAATCAATAAAAAAAAATAAGGGTATAAAAAGGGTAAATTAAAAGGCGTAAATATGTATAAAATATACGTATATGAAGTTCATAAATATATTTAAAAAATTTTAAAAAGTGAAAAACTGACCAATTTCTTTTTAGATAAAAAGATTTATAAAATAAAAAAACAAAAAATAAAAAACAAAAAAAAGAATGGAATGAATGGGATTCGAACCAGTAAACCAATAAGACATTGTTAAGAGGCAGACCGTTTAGACCGTTCGACCATCGAACCGCATGAGAAGTCGTTGTTGATTTGAGTATGTGATATCCATAATTATTTATATTAAATTAAAGTATGTATGTGTTTGTTGTTTGTGTGTAATACAGAAGGTAATATTAAATAAAAAAAAAAAGAAGTTTACCGCAAGTAAACCACAAAAAAAACAACTATTTTACAGGGTTACCATTAACCGTTTTGAAACGTAAACTTTCGTTTTGGTTAATAAAAGTCGCAAACCAATTTAAATGTTTTTTATTTATCAATAATACAACATAAACATACCAAGAAATTGCTTAAATTGTGTATGCTTTTAAATCGCTTTTGTGCAGAAGATATTATCAGGCCTGTTCTGAAAATCACTTTAACTCAAATCACGTGATTTGAAATCACATGTGCCTACTGAAATCACACGTGTGATATTTTAGCGTCCCGATTTTGTGTGATCTTCAATTGCAGAAAGCACACCAAGAAACACAACAACGGTATGACTTTCAAAACACCACAAAGTCACAGGTGTGATTTCAGAACAGGCCCGTATAAAGGTATATATGAATATATTTTTGTATAAATTGTCTAAAAATGTGACTAATATGTTATCAATGTCAGCAATAAAAAGGCAAAGATTGCTTTTAATATTTTGACGACACTAGATGACTGTTCATTATGTTAGCGGTTTTTTGTAGTCGTAAAATTATATGATGAGGGCATTTCTAATATTCCCTAAATACAATTTTTTTTAGAGTGGATAACCCTGCTTGTTTGTATGGTTTTTAAGCAGTGTGACCATTTTGGCAATTTTGCAGCTTTACTTAGATTAAAAATTTTAATTTAGCTAAAATACTTTCATTAAGCGCTTCGCATTTTTTTAAGCATTTTAATTGAATGTTTCTAGCTTTTTTAGAATTATTTTAAAAATTGAAGAATAGGTATTGATATAACTTAAGTTTTTTATGTATTATAATAAATTATAATAAATTTTGACTAAAAAAAATAGTTGTAGTCAAAATGAAATTTCGTATGGAAATGGATAATTCTTATTTTATTGTAAAAAAATTTTCATTTTATTTTTTTACAAGACGATAAGCCTGCATGTTTGGGCGATTTTTTAATGAAGACTTTTAAGTAGTGTGGGAATTTTTTATTTTTGAAAGTAAATTCAGCACAAAAAACTTAGATTTAGCTGTAAAATTTCCATTTGGCATTTTATTAGCTTTTTAGAAAAATGTTTTAAGCTTCTTTTGATTAATTTTTAAAGTTGGATGAAATAGTCTTAAGCGGCCCATACACTTGCAATATTACTGTATATGATATTCGCCATATTATTTAAATTTTGTCCTATATTATGCAATAAGTCGCACAATGGTTTCATTCATTCAATAAAAAGGTGAACATAAACTATAGGAATAGCATAAACAGCATTATACAATGTTGCCAACACATTTCACTTTCTTTTCGTTGTGCAATAAAAATCAAAAGTCTTTTGATTGTTGCCAATATATTGTGCTACCATCGAATATCGTATACACATTGGCGATATAATTGTACAATACGTAAAATTGAACAATTTTATTGCAAGTGTATGATCCGCTTTAGCGATTAAAACTAAAATAAATTGTGATAAACTAACTTTTACGCAATTAATGATGACTGTTTTTTTAAAATATAAAAAAAATAATCTGGTCTAAATATGTCTGTAAATTCTTTTAAATCAAAATAGCTATAAAACCGTTTGTATTTTGTTTTTATTAGAGGGCCTTCCAATTTCAAGGTTAACCAATTGTGGTATTTATATCTGATGCTTTATCAAATCTACCTAAATACTTGTTTAAATATTACCATTTATTTTAATTTTGTTTAAAATGAGTCACTTAAATGTATAAGGATTTAAAACAATATAATGAACAACTTTAAGAATTATTTGTAGCGTTTTCAAAATAATTTTTAGCATTTCTTTGCCTTGCCTAATGTCAGAGTAAGCTGTGAACAAATTTTAAGATCTGTTTCTATGTCATTGGGTTCGTCAATAAAATTATCCTAACTTAAATGTTTCTAGCTTTTTGATTAAATTAAACATTTACGTACGCAAATACTTATTGTTGAATGTTTTGTTTTCAAATAACAAATGGGATTTTTTTTAGAAATAATAATATATTTTAAAAATAATATGGCAACACGTGTAAGATTTTTGAATTGAAATGTAAGAAGAGACAATCCGTCTCTATAACTGAAAAAAAGCAACAATCATGAAAACAATGCCTACCAATACACATAAATAACTTTTGCATATTCGTACATACTTAGGTATTTAAATTTAAGCCAAAAACAAATTGTAAAATATGTTTTTTGTTTCACATGTAAGGCGAACGATGCATATTTATATTGTCAATAAAATGAAAAAATCAAAAATCGCTGAATAATTTTAAAATCGTTTATAGAAATATTTATGGAAAAAGTTAAAAAATTTTTGTTTGGTAAAGGTGGAGATGCCGAGATTTGAACCCCGGCAATATAACAAACAAACCTTCTTGCGCAACCGCCCAGACCATTGAGCTATTAACCTTGTTAATAATAAAGCATTATAATAGAATATACTTCGTCATATTATTAGTTTAATTTGTAGGTATGTATTTTTCAATTAAAGCGAACAATCATGTACAAGCATGTGTACATGTTTCAAATAAAAAAACAAAAAAACAACAACCACAAGGGTTTTTTTTGGAAAAATTAGAGGCAGTCGTGGTTTTTTGATCATATCTCAGCCATTTGTGGACCGATCTTGCTGAAATTCAATAGCAAGAAATGGTGGACTATATGAGTTATTTTGGCTATAAAACTTGGACTCGGGAAGATCTATGGTTCCTGAGAATGGGTATTTTTCAAAAAAAAATTAATATTTTGGTCATAAATTTTTCGTATCTGAACCAATTTTCCCGAGTTTTTTATAAAATATGTTCTACTAAAAATTTCCGATATTTTGGTATATAAGTCATATCCATAGGACATATGACAGCCCTAAAATTTAGGTTTTTATACAATTTTTAATTTTTTTTGTACGGGAGGTACCACGCCCACTTCTCCAATCCCGCCCACATTTTGTAGGGTGGTGTGTATTGACAACCTTAATGTTTGTACCTAATTTGGAAACTTTGGCTCTTGCCGTTCTCCAGATATACAGAAAAAAGCAATAAAAATACAACAACAACAAGGGATTTTTGGAAAAAATTAGAGGCAGTCGTGGTTTTTTGATCATATCTCAGCCATTTGTGGACCGATCATGCTGAATTTCAATAGCACGAAATGGTGGACTATATGTGACATAAATGTAAAACAACCTAGCCGCTATCATGTCTGGTTTTCCCGAAAAAACACATATCAAGCGTAAGACGGACAGATGGACGGACGGACAGACGGACGGATATCGTTAAATCAACTTCTCTCCTCATAAGGACCCAGAATATATATACTTTATAGGGTCTTTGATCAATATTGTAGAAATTACAAACGGAATGACAAACTTATATATACCCTTTTCCACCTGTGGTGAAGGGTATAAATATAAGAGTTTTTTTATATAGACTTTGACGTTTGATATAACAAAAAATTGTCAGGTGGAGACCCCATGTAAAGATCCTATGAAATTGATATTTATGTTGTGTATGATATCGTCATTTCAATTAATTAATAAAAAAGATTTTTGTTTTAACTATTAATTTAAAATAAATCAATAATTGGTTATGTTTGAAATAAACTTTTGTTTAAAAAGAGTAGATTTATTGAAGAAAATAATATTTATATAGTCCAAAATGTGGATTATACTAGGTTTCACTTATTTATATTTATTTTTTATTTTATTTTATTTATTTCCAATTCTATACACAAGACTTAAAGCCTCTTATTGCAGTATAGAACATTGTTTTAGCAGAAACATTTATAATTACTAGGATCGCCCGGTGGCCGAAATTCGACCACTTCACATTTACTTTTGAGAGAACCTGTGCGTTGTACAATAAAATCGTACACATTTTAAGAGAACGGCTAAATTCACTATTCACCTATCTTTGTACGTGTGTCTATAGGATAAATTAAAATGCTTTTTAAACACTTTTATTCCAAAAATTTAGAAAAAAAATATATTGTGCATATCCCCGTAATTTATTTATAAGATTTTCATGAATGTTATCAAAGTGCGCGACTTCATTTTTTAAAATGTTTAAGGTAACCCTGTCCTAATACGTTTATGCTGGAGGTCCACACCACGCGTTACTCGCTTTTTCGCAGCATACGCAGCTGTCAAAAAAGTAGGATCTGTGTAGTTATACGTAGTAAGTTACATGCACAAAAGCGTAGACGCCTTGAGGCGAAACGTAGGTTTACTTTCTACTTTTGTAAGCGTCACAAGCAGCGTTCGAACAAATCAGCTGATTTTGACAAATTAAATTTTATTTTTACTTGTGTTGCTGCTGCATAAAAAGCGTTGCATGTAACTTGAAACGAAAAACGCAAGTAAGGTTAGAAAAGCATGCGCTGCGTGGAGGCGAAAACGCGTGGTATGGACCTCCAGCTTTATACATGTGTGTTTGCAAGTGCAAAATGAAAACAAAAAGCATTTTGGGAGAACAACATAGAGCATAACCGTCGTTTATACATTTGTGTACATGTGTGTTTGCAAGTATAATAACAACATAGAGCACACCGTCTTTTATACATGTGTGCACATGTGTGTTTGCCAGTATAATGCAAGAAAAAAACACATTTTGGGAGAATAACAAAACACACAACTTCTTTTTATACATGTATGTGCATGTGTTTGCAAACAAATTTAAAACGCTTTTAAAACCATTTAATCCTCAAAATTTAGAAAAAAAATGTATATTGTGCATTTCTACACAAAAATACCTTTAAAACGATATATGTTTCATTAAAATCGGTGGACGTTAAGATACTTAAAAATCAACGATAAAAAAATTGCTTCCGTATTTATATATAAGATAATTTGTAAATGATAAAATTTAAAACAAAAGAAAAAATTTAAAAGAGAGAAAAAAAAATTATTAAATTAATAAATCAAATTGAAAATAAACAAAATAATAATATTTAAAATTCATAAAAAAAATGAAAAAAATTAACATGCAAAAAAATTTAAAATGCTTTTTTTAAAGCTCAGTGCGTTACTAGTTATTTGTATATTATGCGGGAGTAGATTCCAAAGACGGATTGCATTAAGGAAAAATTGCCAATCGGAAGTTAAACTTTAGTGTCTAAACAATAAAAGTCTTTTGCCTCTATTAGACCTACATAGATATGGTTAAGCGGTTATACAGATGTTGTGGTTGTTGAGTAAACACGATTTTGTGCATAAATATTAGTACTCTTGTTTTGAGAAGGTCATCAAACTGAATACCATATAATTTTACCGTAAAAGGAGAAACAGAATTAAACCTTTTCACGCCATATACGTATCGTACAATGCTTTTAAAGACTGAGTTTAATTTTCTTGTACTTGCCGCATCACATTTGGAAAATAATTCTCATCCATACATCAGAATTGGCAATAAATAGGTTTTGGCAAGAAGTATTCTTATTTTGATACGTGTACAATACTGCGTTTGCCAGAGAGTTCTAAGCATGGAATATGAACGGCCACATGCATAATTAATATGGTTGCACCATGTCAGGTTCTTATTAAAAATAATACCTAAATTTTTTGCTGTATTTACCCTTTCAATACGTTCATCACCAAGAAAAATATCAGGTATATGATCGGTTATAATAGTTCGTTTTTGGATAACAAGATATTTAGATTTTTTTGGGTTGATACTAAGACCATTAGCAGTAGCCCATTCATATATGTATATGTTTTAACTCAGTATTCAGAGTTAAGACACATTGTTCAATTTCAGATGTATCACAGCTGATGAAAATCTGAACATCGTCAGCATACATTCTGACTTTGCAGTGTGTTATTATCCATAAAATGTAATAAGTCCAAATTCGCTTATAGTCCACAAAAATTGTGCAACTATAGTAGTGGACTATAAGCGAAAAGTACTGTAATTTCATTTCGTTTCCAGAATTAACGTCAATTAGTGCCATTTTAACAGTGCGATGAACTTTTCTATTATATTTATCAATTAGATCTTTGTAAATATCAAGCCAATAATATGAACCATTAAAACTTAATTCTTTCCACATCATTCCTTTAAGAGTTCGATTTAATCGTTCTATTATTGAGGCTTTCATTATACTAAATGTTGAGTAGTGATTGATATTATGGTTGTGCATGAGGATATTAAATTGTTTATTGGAAAATTCTGTACCATCATCAGTCTGCAAGTTTTTGGGAACTCGACCTAATTTTAAAATACTTTTCATTGCTTGAAATACTTCAGTTGCTGTTTTTGTGTTAAGTGCAAACTTTGAAAAAGTATCAATGATAGTTAACAAATATCGATATTTTTTATTATATGTATAATAGTTTCCCATTTCAACTAAATCAGCTTGCCAGAGATCATCTATGCCTTTCATTACAACTCTTCGACGTATAAAATTTTTTTGGGCTGGCTTATGAAGTTCATTTACTAATGGTGTTTTCTTTTCTACAAAAAATGTGACATTTTATTTTAAAAAAATGCAATTTGGTGTCTGTTTCTTAAAAATTTTGCTCCCGAAAAGGGTGGCTTGTTTTATTTTAAAAAACTCACCCTTTTCGGGAGCTACATTTTCAAGAAACAGACACTAAGTTGCATTTTTGTAAATTAAATGTCACATTTTTTTGTAGAAAAGAAAACACCATAAGTCTCTTTTTGTTGAATACATTATACATTCTGTTATGGGTTTAAATGTATCTTTAAGTTGTTCACGAGTATCAGCTTCACCAATTTTTATACTGCGAAATTTCTTCTTTAAAACATTTCTTCTCTTTACCAACTCTTTTTCATTAATTTTTTTATCGGACATCAGTGCCCATGTTCTGTAACTCTCGCGTCGAGAAAGTTTTCGATTGAAATGTGTGAAATGAAACAAAAATGACATAAATTGAAACAAACAGCTGTTTTCCTCACTTAACTGTGTCTGTAACTTTTTTTGGCGAGTACAAGCTGTCACGTAAGGAAACTACTAGCCAATTTACAGAAAAAGTGTGTCTGTAAAATTTTGGTGAGAAAAGTTCCCGCTTTGAAATATCAAATAAACTCACGAATAAAAATGGGGCGAGAAAAAATTTTAACACTAAAAAACAATTAAAAATGCAAAGAATAATAATAAACATATTTTATTCTTGGCACATTTTTCATTGTTTTATTATTTTGCTTTTAATATTTTTATAAAATATACGAATTTTTTCAAAACTCGTTTGCAAACAACAAACATTAAAGTCGCACTTTACACAAGTTGGTATAGTCGACGGTTGTGTTTTCGCCGCCGTCGTTGAAAATTTTTCAATTTAAGTAAATTTTGGTCGCCGTCAACGATATGTGTTACTGGCGTTCTGAACGTCTGCAATGTCACATCGGCTTCGAGTAAAATATTATGACATTTCCCAGCAAAAAGTTTTAAAAAAGGTAATCGAGTTTGGAATCAAGCATTTTTGGAGGAATGACTTCTCAACTAGATTACCATATTAATTATTTTTACAAGGCGTGAGACTAAAATAATTAGCTATTAAGAATTGATTATTTTTTAAAAATTTTTTATTATATTAGAAGTACTTGTTTTGTTTTTTATGTAATCAGTTCCATTTTAAAATGTGGTCACTAATTCCTAATGTCAGTTTTAGAAGTACTTCTTTTGTTTTTTATGTAATTAGTTCCTTTTTAAAATGTTGTCACTAATTCCTAATGTCAGTTGTAGAAGTATTTATTTTGAATAAAACTGAAGTACTTCTTTTATAAAAATAGTAAGTACTTCCCAAAATAAATATAAACATTAATAATTTTATTTTTTTAAAAAGTACTTTTATTGAATATATTGTATTTCTTATATTACACTTTCTATGCAATTTTTAATTTAACTTATAAAACATGAACGGCCGTTCAGTTTCATCGTTCAATTCCGTTCAATCGGTCACTTGCATGGTTCACTTGGGTCTTTTTAGTCAGTCGGTCACTTGCTTACCAAACAACTGGTTGAAAAGAAACAACAATACTATTGTGGTGTATATGTGATGCCATATAATATACTTATTTCATTTACTCATTGCTTAACACATTTTCATAATACGGTTAGGGTTGTCAAGTTTCTTGGCGACTTAATTTTCAATTTGGCGTCATGGCGATTTATTTTTGGTGGATTTTAAAATATATGGCGTTTTTAAGATTTTCGTATGACGTGCTAAATTACCAATTTTTTCATATTTGATAAATACACTGAAATTTATTGTTGAGGGAAAGCTAGCCTCTATGCGCATTTCACTGGTTGCTTAGGCCAGATCATTTTGTTGGAAATTTGATAATGCTATGTTCACACTTGGGTTTTTAAACGTGTTTAAGCAAAACGTTATTACAATTGAGATGACTAAGATGACAGATTATTAAGAAAAAACCCCAACAAACAAATATATATTTTTTTTAAGTACAGTCAAATCCCGATAATTCGTACCCCGTTAAATCGTAATTCCCGATAATTCGTAATAAACTGTCGGTCCCTTGAAAAATCTCGTTAATTCGTAAAACTTCCATACATTTTGGTCCCCTCGCTTATTCGTATTTTTTTTTTCAAATAAAATCTTCTTTACCTCTTATAAATCGTAATTGCTTGCTAACTACCACTTATAATTCGTAATAAAAACAACAGAAACATGGAAAGAATGATTTTTTGTTTACCACTATTTTATTTTTGCGTGGGTTTTTGCTTGTGTATGGGGTTTATTTTCTTAAGATCAGTTTGATCAGTTTATTACAAGAATAATTTTTATATATTTTATTTTTAACAATTGTTTTTTATGTTTTTTTTATCATTTTAGTAAATAAATTGAAAACCCCCGATTATTCGTATTTATTTTATTTTAACCCCGTTAAATCGAAACCCCGCTAAATCGAAAACCCCTATAATTTGTAAGAAATGGCCGGTCCCTTGCTATTACGAATTATCGGGATTCTACTGTATTACATCTAATTTAAATTAGTTTTTGAAAAAAGTTTATAGCTATAAGATACGTCCGGTACGTACCATTTTAAAGAACTCTTTATGTGCATGTTATTCAAACTGTTAATGGCTGTGTTGAAAGAGTTATTTTTAATAATTAACTCCACTAAAATTCGCTTTCAAAATAAAGTGCAATATAAACTTCTTGGCACGTTATTACGAGTTATAAATTATATGAATGTTAATAGCAGGGGTCTAATCACCGCATTCGATATTGAGCAAAATTGATCGAAATTATTTATTTTGGTATCATGAAACTCGATATCGAATGAAATGTAGTGAATTTGAAAAACAGCATTTGATATTGAGTAACTCGACAATACATTTATCGAGTTCTCATTCGATACGTCAGTGTCTATCGTATGCAAAAAAATTCGATAGTTTATTCGAAACGATAGTATCGAGTGCGGTGATTAGACCCCAGAATTGCCCTGCTGGTGAAGTGTATAGCGTTTTATTATATATCCAATATTTATTTAATACCAACCACAAAAAAACGTTTTGCTGCTTCAATTAGACTATTGTAAACTATACCTTTTGTGTGTTCACCAATCATTTTACTTTAATTAAACAATATACTATATATCAAGGCGACTTTTTCCCATTTTTGGCAAATTTTAGCAATTAGGAAGACATTTATTTTTTAGGATTTATAAAAAAGGCTTTGGCGATTTTGGACAATTAATTTGGCAAAAAAGATCAAAATAAACCCGACAACCCTGGCTGCTATTTACAATTTTTCTACAATGTACATGAGCGTTGCCAGTTGTTCTTAATATAAAACCCGCCAAATAGAAATTTTTTATTTGAGCAGAAAATTGTATACATTAGGGGTATAACCAGTGTTTTGGCATAGTACCATGAGGTCAACCATGTCCTAGTTACCACGAAAATCATAATCTTTTGCAATTTTTCTCAAAAAAGTTCACGCACCAATTGGTTTTGCTAAACCAATGCAATATTGAATATTTATAATTTTATACGGTGTTTTTTATTCATTTTTTTCGTTAAAAAAGGTTAAAGATACGTTTTGGTTTGCAGAAAAATCTCTTACCATCTCTAAATTTTAATGAAATTTCATATTTGAGCTATTTTTTGTTTTAAATAAACATATTATTAATTTTTCTTAACCAAAAAGAAAATTAAAAATTTTCAAAACTTCATCGCGGTTGGTGCGTGAACTTTTTTGGCCTTAGCGAAAAAATAAATATACGTTCCCGTAAAGTTGTTTATGCTCTATCGGACTGTGCTATGCCAATTTTGATATTTTAAAAAATTGTTAAAAAGTTTTATCCCTAGTATACATATTTATTTCATTTATTTTTTAAATTAGACCTTTAAATAAATAACCAAATTCAATAGTCAACAGATTTATTTATTAAAGCTTAGTCAAGTTTTAGAGCACGAAATTATTATGGAAACCCCATTTTTAATGTAGATATTACTTAAGCGTTCGTTTATGAATGATGCCCGTAATTTCTAAAAAAGAAAGCTGGTTGTATTCGTACCTAACAGTTATTTTTACCTATTTCAACATTTATTTAGCGTTGATGTTTTATGCTTCAGTTTTCATTTAAAATATGACAGCTTTTACACCATTGACTTCTATGCACTGCTAGATTTCTTTTTGTAGAAATTACGGGCATAAGACTGTTAATATAAAAAAAAAAATTAGTTTATAAGAAACTACTTATGAATTTTAAAAGCTATTATTTAACTTGCAATGTATGTTTGTGGGTAAAATCTTGCAACTCAAATTTAAAGCAGATTACTCGAACCGATTTAGCTGACATTTTGTAACATATGTTCAGTTTGGATGAAAATGCATGGTTAACTGTGTAAAGTTATTATACATCCAACATGGTAAAACACCCAAGATGGCGGACTTATTATTTTAAATGCATTCCAACAATATGAGTATCAAATGGGAGGGCTTGCTGAGTGACTCTAAATCTTCAATATGGGTATCAACTGAAATTACCTCCTGAGAATACGAATGCGAGTTAAAAGTAAACAATTATTTAAAAAAAAAACATCTTTTATTTAAATGCTCTGAAAAGAAAAAATATATTGTAACTTAAAAACTTTTACTATCAACTTAAAACGTCGTTACATAACCCGCTTGTCCGCGGATACATTCCATAAGTCATTATACCATTATGCACAAAGCAATGACCTATACTTGCTCGGCAATACCTACGCAGTGCGTTTGAGTGACGAATTTAACATGGGGATGACATTGGAAGTATACAATCGCCACCCGCTCGCTTACATTCCGTTGACGAAAGCAGTGACGAATATTCATCATAGTTTTCATTCACAAAAATACTATTATGAAAAGAACACTGAAGCTGGAGTTAAGTAATGAACGGTTTCGTTAACGTGAATAATGAACTACATCGGAAATGCTCAGTAATGATATATTAAAAATGTCTTTAATGGTTTATGGTTTTATATAATATTGTATTTTTTTAATTCACAGCGTTTGCAGTCTTTTAAATCTTATAAAACTAACATTAAAAATAGAACAAAAAATAGAAGAGAACAAACAACTTTTTTTAATTCACAGCGTTTACAGTCTTTTAAATCTTATAAACTAACATTAAAAATAGAACCAAAACTTTAAATTCACATAAAAACAACAAAAAAACAATATCATAAAGCTAAATATAAAAAACAAAATAAAGCAAAAAAGTTAAATTTATATGAAAGCAAAAAAAAAATCACATTAATTCACATCAACAGAAAAGCTAAAATTTATACATCATTCTTTCTCTCAGCTTTCCTCTCAAGCGATATGTTTTTTTGTGAATATGCGCCGCTTCTGCATTTGAATTGCTTTTCGGATGTATTCATCCGCTGGCCCAACACTGTTAATATTGGTCATTGAGACCGCTTCTGAAATGGTAAAAAATTTATTGTCAATTTACATTCAGTCAAAATATTAAGTGCTTTTACCTGAAAGTACTGAAAACAATTTTTTGTGTTCTTTAAAGCTCTTCTTCCCTTGAACACCATCGACGTTGTAGGCCATAATGACATCGTCACCCAAAATACGTATTAAAATTTTTTGAACACCGGCAGGTTCAAGTATGCTTTAATCTAAAAAATATAATTGGAAACATTACTAATATCTACTTTTGTTTTGAGTAGCAATTACGTATTAAAATTTTTTGAACACCGGCAGGTTCAAGTATGCTTTAATCTAAAAAATATAATTGGAAACATTACTAATATCTACTTTTGTTTTGAGTAGCACTTTATTTTACATACTAAAGCTAAGATCCCACTATCGGCGCAATGTACCAATTTTTGTCTTATTTCATGTGCCGATAGTGTGAACGGTCAATATTTTTTAATTTGCGACAATCTGTGCCGAAATTGTGCTGCCTGTGGACAATCAAAATTAACCTTGATGCGCCGATAATGTGAACACTCTTTTGCACAATGTGGAGCAATCAAATTGTTTAATATGTACCGATTTTTATCGTCCACTTGTGTGCCGATCACAGTCGCCAATCAGCGCCAATACAAGGGATGGCAAAACGAATTTTTTTAAAGTGCACCAACTGGCTACTAAAATTTTACTTTTTTGAGCTTAATTGTACCAAAATTACATTTGTTTTATCTATTATTTATGTATTAAAAAGTTAAATACATAGTACATTTGTACTGTTAAATGAAAGAAAACAATTTGCTTTAACGAAAACATTGCTGTTGTATCGATGTTGCCATCCCTGCTTTTTAAACATCTGTTTACAGAACAACAATTACAAAAAAAAAAAAAAAAACAAGTGCAGTAAGTTTGAATAAAATTGAATACATTTTTAATTTTATATTAATATATTATTTAAAATTGCTAGGAAACTAATAAAGGAATATTCAAACGGAGAATTTTGCGAATTTTTAAAGTAAAATTTTGTCGCCAACAAACAAGTAAACCAAAACATATGATTAAATTGGCCCAAATAACACGATAGTGTGACCGCATTGTACCGATTATTGTCGCAATTGAGTTTTGGCCGATATGAACCGAACAAAATTCTCACAATGTGCGACGATAATGGGACCACCCAAGAATAAATTGTGCAATGTTTTTTAATGTGCGCCGATACAGCACAATAAAAATCGTCACAGATTGTGCTATTTGAGCCGATAGTGGGATCTTAGCTTAAGGTTTATTTTTTCAAATTCGTCCTTAAATACTATTTACAAAATTCTTAAAACTATCTAATAATCATGCGTACGTGACCATGCGCACATATTCTTATCTCTTATTTTTTGCTAAGTACAATTTGCTAATGAGTTTTCAATATCATAAAACATAAGTATGTATAAAGGTGGTTTTCCCATTACCAATGAGTTTTCTTATCATTAGCAAACATAAGACAGCCAGGGGTTGTTTTCTCAGCTGCGTGAGATTAACAGACCCACACCAACTGTAATAAACTCATGATAATAAAAAATAAATAAATAAATTTAAAATATGTATGTATGTTAAACTACTATTGAACAACTTTAATAATGAAATAATCTTACATATTGTTTCTTGTTGTCAGGATGGATTTGATTATCGAACTGAATAAGATCTTCGTCACTCCGAATTGGAAAAATATCTGCAAGTTAGTCGTCATCACGAGATTGCCGCAAACATTTGGTTGTTAAGACCTTGTTTTCTGCCAGGGCTTTAGCAACGAATTTCATTTGGCCTAAAGAACACATATGCATATTTTTATTGATTTGTATATTTAAGTAGTATAATGTTATGTAAATGTATACAGTAGTTTATGAAAATGTATGTATAGATCATAAAAAAATTACCTTGCAAAACGTTTATCTGTAATTGAATGTTTTTTGTTGCTTCCATCACTTCATTCAGTTTTTCAAATAAGTCGTTGTTGGAAATTTGCGGGTTAATTTGTCTGTCTGAAAACAAAAAATTTATTTACAATATTATATGTACAATCGCCTATACAAAAAAAATACTTACTTTCGGAGTTCTCAAAATTAACACGCTTTATTTTTCTTGCCGGAGAAATCATTTTGTCATTCATCTTAATGTTTTACAAAAAAAAAAAAACAAGTTAGAGTGCTATATTCGGCTGTGCCGAATCTTTGATACCCTCCACCGACAGTTCGAATGTTTAAGGAGTAATATCTGTATGATGTTATTATTATCTTAAACTGTGACGATTTGTTATTTATTATGGTTTAAGGCAACCAAACTGTTTTCCGGTAGAAGGGTTTATATGGGGCCTAGGGTAAATTATGGACCGATCATTACGAAATTTGACAGTATCATTTATAGTCCTATAAAACTGTGACGGGCCAAAATTTGTTATGATTGCATTATTTTTTACGGTTTTAGGCGTACTAAACTGTTTTCCGGTAGTAGGGTTTATATGGGGCCCAAGGTAAATTATGGACCGATCGTCACGAAATTTCACAGTATTATTTCTTGTCCTAAAAAACTGTGACGTACCAAATTTTGTTACGCTAGCGTTATTTTTTACGGTTTTAGGCGTACTAAACTGTTTTCCGGGAGTAGGGTTTATATGGGGCCCAGGGTAAATTATGGACCGATCTTCACGAAATTACACAGTTTTATTTCTTGTCCTATAAAACTTTGATGTACCAAATTTTGTTATGATAGTATTATTTTTTACGGATTTAGGCGTACTAAACTGTTTTCCGGGAGTAAGGTTTATATGGGGCCCAGGGTAAGTTATGGACCGATCTTCACGAAATAACACAATTTTATTTCTTGTCCAATAAAACTTTGATGTACCAAATTTTGTTATGATAGCATTATTTTTTACGTTTTTAGGCGTACTAAGTTGTTTTCCGGAAGTAGGTTTTATATGGGGCCTATGGTAAATTATGGACCGATCTTCACGAAACTTAACAGTTTAATTTCTAGTCCTATGTAACTGTGATTTGCCAAAATTTGTAATGATAGCATTGTTAGTTAGGGTTTTAGGCTTAATATACAGTTTTCCGGGAGTAGGGCTTATATGGGGCCTAGGGTAAATTATTGACGGATCTTCACGAAATTTCACAGCGTAATTTCCAGTTGAATAAAACGAATTGTTGCGAAATCTTATATCATTCTGTGCATTTTTCCACCATTTATGTTAGTTTTTGTAACAAAATTATCAATTTTTTTTAGGTGGTGGTTCCACATTTTGATTCATAGCTCAGATCCTATTGAACCGATTTTGCTGAATTTAAATCCCAAACTGCTTAGGATAACTACAAGCAATTTGACACCAAGTTTGTTGATTTCTTTTGAGTTTTTCGAAAGTGAGCGTGTTTTCAACAGACGGACAGACGGACAGACAGACGGACATGGCTAAATCGACTTAAAATTACTCAAGGACCCAGCATATATATACTTTATAGGGTCTGAGATGAATAGTAAAAAAGTTTCACACGGAATGACAAACTGAATATACCCTCTTCACAACTAATTGTGGTGGAGGGTATAAAAAAAAAATACCGGCTAGAAAAAGCATTAAAGGCAGGCATGTAAAATTGGAATTAAAATCGACTGTTTCTTAAAAGGAAACCTAACTGCTTTACATTCTATTTCACTTAATTGAAAGTAATAAATATCGTCCGAAATGTTAGAATCTACCAAAAACATTCCAAGAGTAATTGAGTCACACGGCTCTTTAAAAAAACTTTGAATGTTTAAAAACTTTCGTCCAACTAAAGTTCCTCCATTTTCTTGTGAAAAACCCTGGACTTGAACAGTTATCCGGTGTTTTTGTCGTTAAGTAAGAATTGTTGAAGTAAAATTTGTTTTGAAGTAAGTTAAGG
The DNA here is from genome assembly GCA_930367215.1 of Pollenia angustigena. Taxonomy (NCBI): domain Eukaryota; kingdom Metazoa; phylum Arthropoda; class Insecta; order Diptera; family Polleniidae; genus Pollenia; species Pollenia angustigena. Next base: position 131,901,068 of record OV884056.1, on the reverse strand, counting down.
CCTTTGATTTTTTCTTTAATGCAAAACTTTTCTTCTACAACTTTTCTAAAAACCTGCTCCAAAATTTTAGATGGTCTTCTAACACATTTCTTTAAACTCTGCAAATAATTCTCTAAGGGGTAGCACTAATTTTCGGTTGGATTGCCAATCAGTTCAACAGTTTATTTTAAATGAGTGAGATTGTGTACGTTGTATGACAAACTATTTTCCCGAAAATTATTGGAAAGCTTTCTACAAACAAGTTTAAAAGAATTTCGATTGTTTTCAAATTGTTACTTCATTGCTTTGGACAGCATATCATTCTGTAAGAACAATGCAACAACAAAAACTCGTAAAAAACATCTTCATGTACCTCGTCTTTGAGAGCGACGAGACCTGTGTACAGTAGAAACTGTCTGAACTCAGTGGCCTTCCAATATGATATTTCATCCAAAGATCGAGGCTTTCGTCCAAATTCGGATGAAATATGAACGCGCAGAGAAGTAAGTTTTCTTGAAATGTTTTGCATATTTTCAGACGATACTTGAAAAAATTTTTTTTTATTAATTAAACGCATTAAAAACTTTCGCATTACACCTCAGTCTACTAAATGCATGCAATCTTATGGTATTTGCGTAATCATGCCTAAATTGAGGTGTTCCAAGGGAGTTTTTTGTGACAAATATTTTGGCAAATGGTGTGGAGGATATTTCCGAGCACAAAAATCTTCATCTGAAATAAGTACTCCAGATGATGTGGCATATGTTAATGTCCCATCACATTTTTTTGCTATTCGTGTGAACTTTGAGCATCCGTGCCGCGATGCATGAGATGGTGTGCCAGAAATAAATGCACGTGCTGGGGCGTCACAGAGAACTGCTCTTATTTGCATTCTGTAAATATTTCCCTCTAGTTGTAAGCCTGTTTCTATATATGAAGAAATTGCATCAACAAATTTCAAAAGAAATTCTTCACATGTTGCTGGCTTACTTTTACCAACAAAAACTCCAACTGGGAATACTGGTCGATCTTCCACATTGGTTAGTCTTATTAAAATTGGCCAAAGTTGTACCTTTGAACTTTTAAAGAGGGGCAACCCGTCTACATTAACATCAATTATAATGTTATCAGGCAGCTTAATGACATCGGCTATCCTCTTTAAGTTTCTTGGCATACCAATGTGGATATATGATCCACCTGCAACATTCTCTACTATCGGTTTGTTGGAATAATGAAACTTGTAGAATGGAGTGAAAACTATATTTTCTTCTCTTAGAATCTCTATTAAGTCCTTAACGCAATTTCGAGAAGGTTTATGTTTCTCATTCCACTTAATTAATTTTTGGCTGATACTTAAATTGCCACTCTCTTCTGTTAAACTATTATTGTCAGAAAATGTTTCCACTTCTTCTGGTTCATTTTGGACAGAATCACTTTCGGAAATTTAAATGCTAGGGTATTTAGTTGATAAGTTTTGAATATTATGTATGTATTTTTGGTACTACTCAGACATTATTGCTATGTAATATATTTTTGGCCTTTGGGCTTCTTATTACAAAATGAACTCTTAAATAAATAAATAAATACATAAATATATATTGTCACTTTGAGTTGTGCTATTTAAATTTTCTATGCCCACTTTCATCATCTTTTTAACAAAATTTTCTTTTTCACTTTTTATTATTCTTTTTAAGTGCCTTTTGCTTATCATTTTCGTTACCTTTATTTTATTAAACAAAAAGACTACTCATATATTAAAAAATTCACTTTTCTCCAAGAAAAACAATTTTAACAATTTTCGACTTCTCACTTGTTGATCAAAACACAGAATAATTGTTATTCTGTTTTGTTTTTTGTCAATCCCTGAATGATAATAGAAAACTATTGTACACATTTTTCTTTTCAACGTAAACAATAGAAAATGACAGAAAAAGAATTTTTTTCGCTTGCTTATATACGATGAACGAATTCATATAATATATTGGTACACCAAGTAGGTACTGAAAATTGTGAGTGACGAATTTATTACAGAAAAAACGCCAATAGCAGTTTTGCTGAACAAGCGGGAAATTATACGATTTAAAGCTTGTCGCGAGATTTACTTGTGTAGAAAAACATGTAAATTAAATAACTTGCGACCAATTTAACTTCTAGTTAACTATATGTTTTTATCAGTTATAGCGGATAGTTAATTATAACTGAACTTGCTGAAATTGACCGTTGATGTGATTGATATTAACTACTAAAATTCTCAAACGAAGTAAATACGAGTACTTAAATCTTGCGACAAGCTTTTATATTTAAAAAAAAATTGTGTATTGACAATCGACATGCTTTTATATCATATAAATTGATTAATGACATTATAAGTTCGAAAAACAGGAAGAAAAGTTTCTAAGTAATTCTTTCTCTTTAAATAAAGTTACCTAAAGCTTCGTACAGACGATGGTCAGATCTTACAATGTTGTAATTTTTCTGACAGTGATGCCATTGTCAAATGCATTAATTTTACACATCTTACACAGTTTCAATACTTTTTTAGGCAATTTTTATGACAACATTGTAAGATCTGACCGTTGAAACAAAATTTCGAAATTTGTTTTTGTTTTAAATGTTAGTTGAACGGACGAGTAAGGCGCTCGTGTTCTATAAACTACACATAAGCATTTATAATATGAGAACATCAAACAAGTATTAAAACCGCCACGTTAAGCGAGAAATCATTACATATGGCAGCCCAGATTGTACTATGAAATTTTCTAAACAATGTGCCAAATTTCCACTGGCAATGTGTTAAAAGAAACAAATATAGTATATTGGTACAACATAAGCATTTTAATAGTATTGTTTCTTTTCAATCAGTTGTTTGGTAAACGAAAAAACAACTGAGAATTTTGCGTTTATTGTTTTCTATTTTTGTGTACACTCAAAAAGTTTTACAGTAACTGAATGTCATTTACTAAAATCATTTTCCGTAAAGTTAAAACTAATTATTTAACTAAATATTTTACATGTTGTTCCAAAAATAAATATGTTCAGAAATTTTGTATGCATAAAATAAAACTGAAATACTTCAATGCAAAGTTATTTTAAAATATTTTATTATTTACATATTATTTTATTATTTGCACATACATAAATAACATAAACAAAAATTTTTCCCTGATTTGGTAGATAATAATGACAGGTATACTGTTAAAGCTATCTTAGTATGTAATTTAAATTTAGTTAAAATTTACTGAAAAAACCTTTGAATGTATTTTTTGTAGTTTGTATATTTTTATTTTAAATAATGAGTGAATCCATGTCAAACCGTTAAGTCGTTCGGCATCATCACCTCCGATTTGAATGAAATTCAACACAAATGTTGAATGTTATTGGACTTTAACAAAACATAAGTTTTCAGACCCCAGATTCTTTCGGCTTCCGAAATATGACGTCATAAAAGATGAGAAAAATGTGAAAAAAACTCAAAAGTCTCCTTACAAAAGGGGATAGAACTCTTGAACTACGCAAGATAATTTAGTTTTATTGGTATCGTTTTAAAGGTGAAAGTGCACCCTTTAAAATGATATGCATATTGTGTTTTTCTAAGAAAAGGTCAAAGCTCAATTATTGGGGTCTTGAGTTCAAAGCTCCATATCTAGAAAAGTATATTTTTTAAAATTCTTAAAAAAATATATGTTAAGTATTATACCCTCTTCAACATTTGCAGAAAATTTAAAGGTGGAGACTAGATTGGTGTCAGAGTTATATACCAGAACGGGATTCTAAGTATGTTTTGTGTTCAAAAACCCCTTGTTGTTGTTGTATTTTAATTATTTTTTTCAGTATATCTGGAGATCGGCAAGAGCCAAAGTTTCCAAATTTAGTAAATTGTAAGCCAAAAATTTTTCTTCAGCATTTGTGGAAGGAAAAAATTCAATGGGATGATAAATTACCCCAGGCCCTTAATACTGCTTGGCTTAATTTATGCTTCGAATTTTTAGAAGTAGAGAGTTGCGAATTTAAGTTTTAAGGCCTGGAGGTAAACACCAAATACATGCATTCTGCGATGCAAGTCTCCGTGCCTATGATGTTTGTGTTTACATTTGAAGTGAAAGCAATGGGTTGCAGCCACAAAGGTTTTAACAGTTACCAAATTAGAATTATCAGCTGCACTCCTGCTTGTAGAACTCGTGCACTCAATATCGAATTTGAATATTTTCGTTTCTGATATTTATTGTTGGTCAGACTCAACAATTGTCCTATCGTGGATTCAAGAAGAGTCATCAAATTATCAAGTTTTTGTATTAAATGGTATCAGTCGTATACAATCTTTTACTTCAAATATGAAATGGCTTTATGTTCCGATAGCTAAGAACCCGGCTAATACTTTATCAAGAGGTGCAAGTAGAGCAAAATTACAATATCATTGTTGGATATCTGCTCCAGAATTTCTAAAGGAGGATACAAAATCTTGGTCATCACAACCTCTAGTAATAAAAAATTTGCCAGGAAAATGCAAGTCGGTTTTGGTTTGCACAAATATATTACATCGTTTGGAAAAATCTGCAGAGTTTCTGCTTACATATATAAGTTTGGTGGTGCAGGTGTCTCATGTCGAAAGGGTTCATTGTCAACAACAGACTTGCAGGAAGGTACCATGTTATTAATTCGGATGGTTCAAAGAAGTCGATTTCTAAACGAGTATAAAGCTGTCAGTCAAGGCCAATCAATTTCATCATCAAGTTCGCTCATATCCCTAAACCCTTTTTTTGATAATTTTGGCCTCCTAAAAACGCACAACTTAATTCTGATGCTCGACAGCCCATAATTTTTCCTAAACAACATCCCTTAACAGACTCAATGATTGCGTATTTTCATTAAAAGAATCTTCATGCTGGCCCACAGTCATTGTTGGCAGCAATTATAATGTAGTTTTGGCCCATTGGGGGCAGAAAAGAGGTTAGTCGTATTATTAATCAATGTCTTCGTTGTCTGGGTAATCTTCCAAAAGACAGATTTGAAGGCTCTCGACCATTTTTGGTAACAGGAGTCGATTTTTGTGCCATAATATTATACCGTTCAGGAATTCGCGCAAGAGCTCCAATTAAATGTTAGCTGTTAGAGCTGGTCGAAGATTTAGTATCTACCTAAGGTTTCTTAGCAGCGCTTAAGCATTTTATTAGCATTCGAGGCAGACCCAAAACCATTTCGTCTGATAATGCCACAAATTTTGTAGGCTCAAAAAATCAAATGGCCGAACTTAAAAGATTATTTTTGAGCCAGCAGCACTTAAGGCTGTTCATGAACAATGTTTAGAAGATAATATAGATTGGAAATTCATACCACCAAGATCACCCCACTTCGCAGGCCACTGGGAGGCTTCAATCAAGATTGCAAAGCGTTATCTCTTACGTAGGCTTGGGCAATCAATTGTAGACTTTGATGAGCTTCGAACTCTCGTTTATCAAATTTCGGAAATCATCAACTCACGTCCTCTGTGCCCACTTTCTGAAGATCCGGATGATTTGAATATTCTGACACCTGCTCATTTCTTAATTGGCGCCCTTCGGTGGCAGCGTGTGTGCTATATGAAACAACTTTTTTGGAAACAATGGAGTACTGAATATTTGACAATTCTTCAACAGAGAACTAAATGGCAAATTGCTTCAGATAACATTAAACTAGGTACCATGGCGCTCCTCACGGAGGAAAATCAACCACCACTTAAATGGCAACTGGGCCGCATAACGGAGGTTATAGAAGCTGACGACGGCTTTGTACGAGTTGCTGTTATAAAAACGGTCAATAACTGGTTTCGACGAGCAGTTTCAAAAATTGGCTACTTATTTGATGATGAGGTTGAATTCCAGTGTTACCACCAGCAAGATTCAAAATTACACTTCAGATGAAGCAAAATTACCCGATTTAAATGAAATTACACCTGATATAAAATTTAAGTTTTATTTAATAAAAAATACATTTACAAAGAAGCAAAAACACAACAAAATCATTAAAACAAGATCAATATTAGTCAAACTTCTTATTTTATTTAAATTAACAAAAAATAACATTAAAGACTTAAAAAAATTAATTAAACAAAAAATAAAACTGCTAAAATAATGAGTTTAACTTCCCCATTTGGTTGATATATCTTGGGAAGGTTTAAAATGTTCCCTGTCATTGCTTTATCATGGATGCTTTTTAGCCTCATTGAGCTTACGAAAGGTTAGCTGTCAAACGAGCTGTCATACTGTTTTCACTTTTTGATCAGTCATATCATCATGAATAGATTAATGCTTGAACAACGCAACCAAATTATCCAAATATACTTTGAAAATCAGCCATCGATTTTCGCAACTTAAAAGTGACTTCATGATTTAAATGACGCAACTTTTTTTCACAAATGAAGGCGATGTGTTGATTTAGAGAAAATAAACTGTCAATTAGACTTCAAGGCCGTGCCACAAAGTATACAGAAATGAAAAAAGGGACGTATGAAAAATGCCTAAATCATTTGCGAGGGCAGCTTTCGAAGAAAGAGAAAGAAAACGTTTTTTTGTTAGTGAAGTGACAATGCGTAAAAACAGGCCGCTACTATCTACACAAATTGCATAATCAAAACAAAAAAACGCAAAAAGGGCAGCTTTCGAAGAAAAAGACAGAAAAAACACAATATGTTCTGTCTCGTGACGCCTCTGTATACTCTGTGGCCGTGCGATGTGACACTTATTGATTGTTTTCCGTAGGGTTGTGAAGTCAGTGGTTAATGCTGATAAACCAGCAACAATCGGTGTCTTGGAGGTCAACATTGTTTATTTTATTCGAAGAACAGAAACAAAATTGGACGTTCGCAATGCGTTTCGTCAAGGACAGGCGCGGTGTCTATTTGTTATAAGTTAGTTTCAAATGGTAATGCCGTGTATTAATCTGCGATTAAAATTTATTTTTTTTGTGTTGCCTGCCATTTTAGGTTTCATTGTCTTAAAAAATACCCTTTAAATTAATAAAACTAATTATATGTTGCAATATTGGAAACATATCTTCCCCCAGGCAAGTTTTTAGTTTCAATAAACTTCAGGTTCTAAATCACTATGATTGGCATCTTTATCCAAATCTAAGGTTCCATCTTGCGACATTCATTACCAAACATTTGAAAATATATGTATGTTTACTAATTGAAGTCGTTTCTTAAAAAGAAACAGAGACTTTGGTTCAGAAGGATGTGCATTTCTTAGCAACAATATTTAAAAAGAAATAAATGTCATCACTAAAACCGAATCTTGATTTTATTTAGGCATCTGAAGTAAAAATTTCAAGTTATACCTAAATTACTCCTAAGAGAAATTACCCGCGCTCTACCCACGACCGTAAAAATTACACCAAATTCGGGTAATTACCCACAAAGTGGCAACACTGTTGAATTCCCAAGGAATTCAACGGGGGCAGGATGTTCAGATCAGAGCAAACTTATTATTTATTTAATACAATATTGTTATTACTTAGTATAACTATATTCGCTATCTATTATTTCGTTATACTTAAACTAATTAGTAATTGAAAATGTTTACTTTAAATTTTTGATATCGCCCTAATTATAATTGAATTTCATAATTTTGTAGCTTTATAGTTCCTGAACATACAAACATACATATGTATTCAATATTTGTTGTTGCCCAAAATAATTTTGTAAAGAATTGTATTTTTTCTTTTGGTTTTCTTTAATTCTTCTTGCGTAGCGGTATTTAATTGTTTTAATTATTTTTTGCATTGTGAATTCAAATATATAATTTTTTTTAAATAAACCAGTTGTTAATATTCATTTGTCGCAAAAAAATTGGGTTTTCTCTTTTTTACTTAGTGAGACAGAATAAAGGAAACTTAATTGGTTTGTAATAAAAGCTATGTTTCTTTACTCTACTCTGCTATCCCTCGGGATCCCGATTTGCACGAAAAGCGTTCCCATACTTTTAATTTGTGTAAATGAGAGCGGATATGAGATAATAAAATTCTTCGTCTTCTTGCACGAAACGGCCCAGACTTTTTCTTCGTGCAAGTTGTGTAAATTTTCAAACAACTGTAAAGCATAAACAAAACAATAAAATGCAAAGGAAAAAAATCATGAACAAAATTTTGGAAAAAGTGCTGTGTAAAATAATGTACTTAAATATAAAGTTTTATGTTGAAATATTAGGAAAACATAATGTTAGTTATTGTAAATGTGTTTGTGTTGTTTAATTTTTGGTAAAATTAGTTTATTTCTGCAGACAATATACAACTTTTCAAAAGTGGATTAAACTTTTATTGTTTTGTAAGGACTGTCAAACAATCCCTTTTTATTTTGTACTTAAAATTTGGTTTTTTCTGTTCCCGTACTTTTGTGTAATTTTGTCTCTTTATGAGAGAAATTTATGATTACTATCATTTTCACGAACTTTACCCCAAAAGTAAAGAAACAGAGCTAGAAGTAAAACAAATTACAAATCAATTACAACATTTTTAGAATCAAAATTCAAACAATTTATCGGGCTTATTTGGAGCCACTTTATTGCATAATATACGTGAGTATTTGGCTATTCACGTCAACAATATTTTTAGTTAGGCTTGAGTTCATCAAATTTAATTTTCATATAACTATTTTTACTGAACGAAGGAATTTTTTTACAACATGAAATTTTTATTAAAGTTTATTGATAATTTTCTTGGCTGAGCTGGGGCTCGAACCTGGGTTAAGTTTACATGTTTCAAGAATCACCACATTCTTTCATCAGAATTCTTTGAGTTCTAGCCTCTGCACAACTGCGGCGCACAGTGCTGTGGTCCATAGACATAAAAAAAAACAAGTCTTATATTGTACTTAAAAATGTACAGATCGATAGATAACAAAATAATCCAAATGAATTTTGAAGAAGTTTTAAGATTTTACTCTTTTTGGCGGCGCTAGAGGGCGCCAAAGTTAGAGAATTTAAAGTAAAAATGGCTAAACGACTACTTGAGTTTTACATGCTTCAGGAAAACTGTTGTAAAACTATTGTTTTTTAAAGCACGAGATTGAAATTTTTTTCTGTAGTGGTTTATTATATTTAGAACTAACTGTAAAAAAATTTTATTGAATTATTTTTTCATAAGTGTTTTTTTATTGGTTTGAAAAATGCTTATTATTTACTTAAGCTCTAAAAATTTCTTAACTTTGATGAAATATTAAAAAATAAAGAAAAATATCGTCTATGGGTTTTTTTCTGTTTTCGAATATTTAGACTGTTTTCTAATAACTGCAAGAAAAACAATTGAAAAAATTTTACCACAACTAGAAAAAAAAAATTTTTTTAATGGTTATTTTCATGACTTTTGCTAAAATTTTCATAGTTTTCAGGAGTTTAAAAGACAATAAACTACAAATACTGTGAAATATAAATTCAAACTAATACCGTTCAATAAAAAACAGCAAAAATCAAAATATATATAAAAAATTGTTTGTCTGCATTTTACGGCATTAGAAGGCGCTAAAATAACAAATGCCCTTGGTTTTTCATTGTTTCAAAAAAATAATTGTAAGAAATTCATTTTCTGAATTACGAGATTAGATTTAGGTGAATTATTCTCCGATACATATTTTTTAATGGTTTGAAAAATGCTTATTATTTACTTAAGCTCTAAAAATTTCTTAAATTTGATGGAATATAAAAAAAAGAAAAATATCGTCTATGGGTTTTTTCTGTTTTCGAACATTTAGGTCCGTTTTCACAACTTACAGATAGCTAAAAGTAGACTTTAACCGGCCTTATAAAAAGTGTTCCATTATTTAAACATTAATTTAACCTAAAGTGAGCGATAAAGTAGATTAAGGTTCATCCTTCCTGGTAGGATAAAGTTAAGTTGTACTAATAGAACACTTTTTATACGGCCGATAAAATCCTACCTTTAGCTATCGGTAAGTTGTGAAAACGGGCCTTAGTCTGTGTTCATACGGCTCTTGTCTTATTGACATGATTGCTACTTTATAGGCGAGAGGGACGAGGGGAAAAGAAACGAGTACACAGATGCATGAACTGTCTTTAAGTTTTGCTTTTTCATTCGTTATTTTATTTTGTTATTGTTTTCAATATCAAAAAAGCACATGTCGTCAACATGACATGAATCATTTGAACACCAATTCATGTTCAAAGAAGAAAAAGGAAGAATCTTGTCAATAAGACATGAGCCGTATGAACTCAGACTTAGACTGTTTTGTAATAACTACAAGAAACACAAGTACAAAAATTTTACCACAACTTGAAAAAAAATGTATTTAAAAAAATTCTATTTTCGTGGTTTTTGCTCAAATATTCATGGATTGAATTAGTTAAAAAAAATAAACTAGGAACATAATAAGAAATATTAAGGTATTAAAGTAAACGTAACTAAAATAAATTTCAGGGTGCTTGTCCGAAGAAGCATTGGAAGCCAACCACAAAATCGTGAGAAAAACAAGACTGTCCCATACGAGAAAAACGTCACGAAGAGATTTAATACTTTCCTCAGATCCGTTGTTGTCTTCAAAAAGGAGTCCAAAGACTAAAAAAAATATATTTTTTGAAGAAATTGAGAAATATATACTGAGAGAAAATGTTGATGAACCAGTTAAAGATGACGAAACAAATGTTTCGTTGAGCGGCAATATTTTTTTGGAAGAATCCAGTAGCTCGTTTCTGTATTTCTCGCATCGTAAAATTTCTTACATGAGGTGTGAAACAAAAAATTCCATCGTTTCTCGATTTGTGAGAAAAAAGTGTTTCTGTATTTGAATGCGAAAACAGACAACACAGATTCTGTTTTAACTGGAATATTTCCAGTAAGTAACTTGAGGGTTACACGATCAAGTTTTGGCTATCAAGTTTTAATACACTCACACTTTTTTACCAATACACTCATACTTTTAAAAATTGATACGAACTTGCCTCTAAAATTCTCTTCCCAGTGAGTGTATCAATTTTCGTTCAAGAAAACATCTTATTACAAATCTTTTGAAGTTGTTTTTGTTTTTTTTCACAAATATTTTGCCGGCAAAAGCTGAAGTTCTTTTTTTTTACAAATTGTTGCGGGAATTTTAAAATTTTAACTAAAAACCTAAAAAAATAGTGAAATATGTTTATTAATAAAATTTATTTATAAAATTAATAAGCAAAATGATGTTCTGCGATTCATAGAGCTGTACAGAAGCCATGAAATTTTATGAATCTTTCATCATATAGGAGAAATGATTTGAAAATAAAAGCCTACGAGTCTATAGCTTCTGATACAAAAATGCCAGTGGAAGAAGTAAAGAAAAAAATAAAGTCCCTTCGAACAGCCTACAGTGCAGAAAAATTAAAAGTGGAAAATAGCAAAACATTTTGAGTTGTTTTCTCGGCGACGACATCTTGAAAAAGTAAATTGCTTTCAACTTGCGTGCAGCCTACGTCACAGCTGTCAACTTTTGCATATTTTGACAATCAGTATATGTAAAAGACTATCAAGAAAATCTTGATCGTGTGGCTGCACTGTAAGTGTCAAATAAAAGCGAAACGTCAACAAAAGAAATAAATATAATAAAAACAGGGCTGCCAGATTTGGCGAGTAATCGTCATTTTGACGATTTTTTGTTCCAAAATTAACAAAGTGACGTTTTGATGATTTTTTCTAAAATAGTGACTAAACAAAATCAAAAATATTTTATAATTTTGTTGTTACTTTCTATAGAAATTCAAATTGAATTTTTAATTTCAAACATTTTGTGGCGTTGAAAATTGAAAAAAAAAACAATATTAATGTCTGTAGAAAGCAACCACAAATTTATAAAATATTTTTGATTTTGTTTTTGCTTTTAATGAAATTGTTGGCGTTGCGTTTTACACTATAAGCCCCTTAGTCTTCATAATAACATAATTTTCATTTTTTTTGTTAAATGTTTGGTTATTAGGCACCACAGAAAAAAGATATCTTTAGAAACAAGGCAGCTTAAATTTTTATTTTATCCCTATTGTGAATATTGTCCTCGAAATTGTTTGTCTCTTCCCTGAAAAATGTATCGGCAAAAGCAAAATTTCGGGGGAAAGTAATGGACCGACTTGGCTTTTTTTGAACATTTAATACTTCTTATATACATATACAAAATACCCAGTAAAAACTTCACTTACGTTTTCAAAATGAATAGCTTCTCTCACTCATTATTTAGTAGCTTTCTTCTTAACCTGCTTCTATAACAACTTCCATAAGTACTTTGCTCTGGATATATGCAGGTAAAAAAAATAATGATTTACTTTTAAATGCGTTCATTTTGGGATCTCCCTTGTAAAATTCATTGGTTCTTTCAATAGAATTGTAAGTTGTGCTTTTATGTGTTTCTGATTACTCAACATATTCACCCTTATCGTGAATAATTTTTCCCTCGTAATTTTCCCCTTTTAACATATTTGCGATCATGAAAAACTCCCATGAAAAAAGGTAATTCAAAGGAGAATAATAAAGTGAAAAAATGTTCACGGGAATAAATTCCCCTTATCGTGAAAAGTTTTTTCCCTCGTAATTTGTTCACGTTTCCCTTAGATTTTCTCACTTTATTTTTGCTAGGGAACAGAACATGTATGTCAGTAGTTCCTCCTTTAAATAGAATATTATAGGAGGAATAGAATATTATTAATAAGGCACAAACCGCTATATTGGTCAACAAAATGCACAACAACAGGTTGGTTGCCGGTGGATTTGTGAAGTTTTCGAAAGACGTGGGGCAGTATTTTGGAAAATATTTTACTACATAAAATTTAAAGTTGCAAAAAAATAACGTTGTAATCAACCTATCCCTCCGATACTAATAATTTAGCTTTATTTTTTAACTTTTCTTTAAAATATATACTTATTCATTGAATTTTAATTTTTTCTAGGGGTGATTATTTTGTAGACGAAGTTTTTACTGGGTCTTTAACCCGTTTCTTTATGAACCGATTTTTTTAATTTTAACTACCATTTATTCTACTTAGTCTATTTATTTCAGGTAAAAAAGAAAAAGATTATAGGAATAGGTAAATTAATGATTTATATCTCAGCCATTTGTAAACCGATATAGTTAAATTTCAACTATATACTATTTCGGACTACATACAAATAAATAAAAAAAACAACGTTGTCACTATCTATTCTAGGTTTTTCGCAAAAATAAAAACCCTGAATATTTATAATACTGTTATCAAAGCTGATTTAATTTAAACATTTTCCATTTTGATCTCGGTATTTGTAAATACAATTACATATCTATTTTAAAAAAGGATGTATGTTTATTTTATTAAGCTTGGCTTCTTTTTGCTTTTGTAAAAATATTTATTTAATTTCAGGGTTTAAAAATACTAATATATTAGTCATAAATATGCATAATTTTCAACACAAGCTAACAGAAAATCTAAAAATATTTAATAATCAACTACCGTAATATATTTAAATGCATCGCTGTATTAATATAATTTCTAGTTACACTCAAAAATATTTAACCAGTGGCAACTTTTTAATATTACAATGCGCAAAATATTAAATATTTCGCCGTATAAATATATTTTCTATGGAAATATTAAAATTTTTTAGTCACCATAAATATTAAATATTGTGTGTCTTCAATTTCAATATATTGTTGCCACACATTACAAACTGCCGAAGTATATGCGAATTGTACGAATATAAATAACATAAAAAAAAAAATATGCGACACAAAATATGCGACTATTACACACGAAATCTTTAAATATTTCAGGGTGAATAGTAAACATATTATTAGTCGAAAAATAAACTAATAATATGTCTGTCTGCGTACACATATTTTGCGAAAAATGTTGCAAAATCTTGCAAAATGTTGTCTGCGTACTCCAAATCTCTTGCAGCGAGAGAGCCAAAAAGAGAATTTTTTGACAGTTGGAAGTTAGAGAACTTGCAAAATGTTACTGGAGATATTTCCGCTTGCAAGATTTTGCAAATACATAGTTTGAACAGCTGTTTGAATGAAATAGTTTTTGTGGAATGAAAATAAAAATTGAAATTCAACAATGGCAGAGGTAAATAGTTAGAATTGTGTTGATTTTTATCGTTTATAATAAATTGTAATAAACAAAACATTTTACTTCATGCTAGAAACATCCAAATATACAGTGCGACCGTGGCGTAAGTGGAGTGGAGATGGCAGAACCGATAGAACCAGCAGAACTTTGTGGGACAAACTTTGCAATTGAAGAGCCGAGTATTTGGAATTGTGTTCCTGGCGAGCACTTCACATCCAAATTATTTTTCTCCGTTGTCAAGCAGTTGGAGGGCACTGTATTGGGCATTTCATTCTTTTTTTCCATTGTAAGCCGGCACTATGTTGGGCAATGTAAGCAAAAGAAGTTTTATACAAAACCCGACAAATAAAACTAAAAACTAAAAAGAAATTGAATTTACCGAATTAATAACAGTGTTATAAACAAGTTTTTTTTATTTACAACACTTTTTAAGCTTCACTTTAATTAATAATTTTTTAATTTACCTCGAGAATTAAATTTTGTTACACATATCGTCGTGCCGAAGTTATCTTGCCGTATATCACAAAAATTTTTTTTTGGGAAATCGAATTTTAAGGTTCAAATTTGTATACACAAAAATGTACGTGAAAAAAGTCTTCCAATATTTTTGTCAGATATTGTGTTTGAAGTTCTTTATCGATTTATGTAAAAATATCCAAAGTCATGGAAAAAAATTTTCAAGTTATAGCCATTGTCACGTCCGAAAAAAATTTTCAATTTTGCCGTATACGCCACTTTTTGCGATATATTTTTTAGTTTGTGTGATATAAGTCAAAATAAGGTATTAAAAACCTACATTCACGTGTTTGACCAATATTGAAAATTACGTTATAATAATTTTCAGAACGAAAATTTATGCAAGTGACAAATATATTTACGTATAGTTATAAATTTTATATTATCGAATTTCCTTATGTATGAATAATTTTAAGTTTATTATTACTTAAGGTTGGTCTAACCATAATGCACGATGTAACTGTGAGTCACACCGTAACGTCAAATTTTTGTCCAACTTATTTTGACATTTCTTGGTATCAGTGCCAAATTCAACCATGAAGAGGTTCAGCATTGAGCAGCGCGTTAAGATTGCTGAAGCCTTTTACGAAAATTGGCGGTCAAATAAAAAATTAATTTTGTGCACATCTTGATTTTTTTGGTCAGCATAATCGATCAACTGTGTCCACAATCGGGATAATTGTGCGCCAAATTTAGCAAACCAGCTCTGTAGGAAATGTGAAAACGCCTGTGCTTGCATGCTTGGCGCGGTTTATAGCCAGGCAGCATCATCGGGCCTTACTTCTTCGAAAATGAGGTATGGTGTTCGCTATCGTGAGCTGATAATGGATTTATTTTTGCCATGGAAATGGAGGATATGGACCTAAACGATAAGTAGTTCCAAAAGAATGGCCATGTTTATTGGCCGTCACGATCATATGATTTGAAACCGTTGGCCTTCTTTCTTTAGTAATATTAAAATTAAAAAGTGTACGTCAATAAGCCAAGAAGAAGAAAGAAGAAATTCAAGAGCTAAAGACAGATAATTAGACACATTAAGTACATTGAACCTCAATAATGTCTCAGAGCCATTGAAAATATGGACCATAGGACAAGGTATGCAACCGAAGCCGCGACGAGCATTTGGCCGATAATTTGTCTCACACATAGTTGTCACAGATCCTTCTATAATAATAAAAAATATTCAGATAATTCGCTAAAAACTTTTTGTTTTATTTACAATTTACATTGTGCATTATGGTTGGGCCACCCTGTATTTTCAACCTTTAATTGCTTAGCAATAAAATGAATTTAGGCAATATAGCAATAATTCCATCAATATAAATAGCCGTTGTGTACTACGTCCGAAAAATATCTTTACATATAAAACGAAAAATGTTAAAAAACCGGAAATATTTATAAGATAGTCTATTTTTTGTAACATGCCTAATATACTTTGTTCACATACAACAAGATAACGCAAGATTTTTTTAATTAAAAGTTTTCATACGTTTTTTGTCGTATATCCACAATTATGCTACATACGGTATTATAACGCATTAAATTTTTCGTAAAAGTGGATATACAACAAAATGGCTTCGTAATATCTCATTAACCATAAGAGATAGAGACGTGAGGATTGCGCAGATCGATGGATCTGTTAAATTTACCACAGGAAACGGTCTTAACTCATTTTTTTCGATTTTGTGATATACGACAAGATAACTCCGGAACGACGATATGTATGCTAAAATTCTTTTGCTTTGTTATTTCAATTGTTTACACACCGAACAGCTGTTTTCTTGCAAAATTTCACTGGACACTGTCTGCGTACTTTTTGAGATTTTTTCAGCCGATAGAGTAATAGTGGTCTTACTCTCCCAAAAAATTTACTGAGTATTTGCTACTGGAAAAGTACCCAGACATACCTAATAGTCGCAATACGAAGAACAAAATATTTTTGTGTGTACATACAAAAAAGGTTAAAAAGAGGAAAGATTTAAAATAAAAAATTCATTGTATGATGTGTTGGTAGATTAAAATATAATTGCCTAATGGTTTTGTTATTTATTGAAAAAAGTTAAATTATGATTGAATGGTGAGTTTTATAATTTGAGTGCAAAAATATAAAAAGGGATTGAAAAATTAACTAATGTTTTAAGAAAACATATACATAGTTAGTATTTATAAAAAATATTTATAAACAGGCATTAAAAGATTATAGGGAGAGATATGCCAAAGACAAAATTAAATGGGTATTTGGACTAGTTGTTCAAAAATTAAGTTAAGGTACAAAAGTGCGTTTGTATTTTGAGAAATTTATTTACAACAAAGTACATTTCATAAGGGGAAACATCTTTATGTGTGGGTGTGTAGATCATAGTTTTAAGACCTATGCATTTTTTTTTAGCCTGGCTCATTTAATTGTTAATGATAATGGATGAATTCAAAATAGAACAACCAATCGCGATATTGTAATAGAAGCTCAAAAAATAGGATATAGTGTAAATGTAGGTAGGATGCTGCTTATATGGTATGTTAGAGAAAAGAATATTTAAAGTAGTGATAAGTTGTAAAGACTATGCAGATACATATGTATGTATGTACATATGTCTATATGTACATATATGTAGTTGTTACGACAAATAAATCTTTGAAAATTGATATTGTGTATTGCGTTATACCTACAAGTTTATTAAAAAAAAAAGATTCTTATGACTTTTCTTGTTTTTAGAAGTATGTAATTTGGAAAAGAAATGTTTTTCAGAGTAATGCCGTTTTTTGTTTTTATTTGTACCTACATAAATATTTTTTAAGGTAAAACATTTTTGTTTGTTTATGCACTTGCGTAGACATTAACGAAACCCAAATTTTCGTGCAAGTAGCGATCCTTTTTTATGAACATTTTTTGCTTATTTTATATACTTGTGACCTTTTCATTTGTTGTTGCTTATACATATGACAAACAAATGCAACAAACACAACACCTTGTGATATCGTAGACACTAAAGCCCTGCACAAATGCATTTGTTTCTTTTTCACATTTCTCCACACCAACTCATTGTTGTGTGAAATACTGAGTTGTTTTTTTAAAATCAATTCGAATGATACACAATGAAAAACCGAATCAATTTTAAACCGTAGCTCGTTTCAAACAACTCGTTGTTAAGCAGTAGTTTGATTTAAAAAAAAAAAATCAACTCAATGTATAATTCGATGTGAAAGAAAACATAACACACAAAAATTGTGAGTCCATAACAGGGAATTCCATTTATTTGCCCAATTGTGCGTACCACTAATAACACATATTTTTATGATCATCAATTCAGTCGTCGATGTGACTTCGACAAGTGAACATGCCTAGCGGATGCTGCTATGTTATTTTCTATTTTCATCTTAACAGAAAAAAACTTTATGATGACAAAAATACCTAAATACAGAAATTATTAAGAAAAAAAATAGCCACAGGAATTTGTTGGTATTTTGTGCTTGTAAAAATATTTTGGTTTCTGTACCAATCGCGTCGGTGGGGTTTTTTTATTCTTAGAAAACACTTTTCTTAAGTAAGTAAAATTTTAGAAAAACAAGTTAAAAACAGGCTTGTTTTGCTACAATTTATGTGTAAATAACCTATATACATAATAGCAAATGTGACAGTAGGTAACATGTTTGGGTAGAAAGATGTGTTTCATTGATTTATTAATGAAACTTTATTGTTTCGCACTATTTTTATTGCATACTTTTTATGCTACAATTATATGACCGAGCCCAAAGAGTTAACCTTACCTATTTATGGTAACTATTTAACGCAACTTTGACCTGTTATAATGACTTTATACATTTTTCCAGGCAAACTCAGGTGCGCATTTGGTATTTTGTAAAATGTTATGATATACCATTAGGGAAAATACTACACAACTTGATGCAGTATCCAACGAATTGCTAATGCTGGGTACACACAATGCAACCTACATGCAATCTGTTTCAATGCAACCTCAAAATATCAAAGCGTTTTGATGTTGATGCAATCTAGAATGAATGAAAATGAATTTAATTCACTAGATTGCGTAAACGCGTTGCATAGTGTGTACCCAGCATAATGTATGAAAGCTTAAATTTTAGTACTAATGAAGATTTCAACATTTTGCAATGGTGGAACTTACATCAAAATGAATTTCCACTTCTCTACAAAGTGAGCTGCAAAATATTAGCAACGCCTGCTAGTAGTGCAGCTTCAGAGAGAGTTTTTTCAGTAGCACGGAATTTGATTTCTGAAAAAAGATGCAGCATTGCTTCAAACGGTGATTCTATAAATGCCATAATGTTTCTTCATTCAAATATAGAAGCAACTGAAATACAAAATGAACTTTTAAACTGTACAAATTAATATATATTTTAAACCATTTTGCTCATTATATTATTTTTATCTTAATTTTGCAATTAATTGAATTAAGCTATTCATTTCTTTTTTACTTTTAATAAAATATTTCAAAATATATTTTTGTAACTTTTGAATAAAATAATATAAAATAAAAACTTAAGCATTGTATAAGAATATTTTGCAATCGAAACATGTCAGGGTAACCTGTCCGTAAAAACGCCTGGATTCTAGCCCAGATTGAGTAAAGAATGAAAAATTATCAGTAAATTTTAATTAATTTTCATGTTGTAAAATTCCTTTCTTCATAAAAATAATTTAATGAAAATTAAATTTGATGAACTTAAGCCTAATTAAAAATATTAAAAATTTGGATTAAAAACCATAAATAGTTCAGCAAAATAAACAAAATACTAATTATTTTGCATTCATTTGTTTTTTGCGCAATACAAGTTTACTAGTCATACCTATTAATAAAAAAAATTCAATAATTCAAATCACCTATTTTGTTACTGTTGTTTGGTGTGATTTGGTCTGATTCGTTTGATTCGTGCGATTCGTATGATTTGGTGTAGTTTGTGTTATTCGTTTGTTTCGTTGTTGTGTGGAGTATATTTCGTGCTCTTTACACTTCGTATTTGGTCGTTTATAACACACAAATTTAAATTCATTTGCATTTGTGTGTTTATATTCTTTTCGTGCTTTATGTGTTTTTCACAATACAGAGTTTGATTCGTTAGCAAAATGCAATCTACAATCACGAGTTGAAAAACAAACGAATGATTTGAAACGGCATTCAAATGCATTCGTGCAGGGCTTTAGTAGACACAAACGTATGCAAATTTATGATCTTTGCTTTTTGTTTGTTGTTTTTTAGCTGAAAATAAAGGGTTATTTATTTTTTCACTTGTTTTTTTTTACAACAGAAATAGAAAAAATAAGTATGAATAGTTATGACGCCAACATTTACGCAGAAAAAAAAATTGTACACACCATCTGAGGCAAGTGATGCGCATATGTATGCATGAAGATCCTTCTTGTATAGAACAGCGCACATAATTGTAATCAAATTATTAAATAAAACTAACCCTGCTCATATCCTGTCTCTCGTTATTAAGCGAAACGTTTGTTTTATAAGAAACCTAGTTTTAGCTACAAACAAAAAAAAAATCTTAGTCATTTTACCAAGGCCTGCATAGATAACTTATTTTTATATAAGATCAAAATAACAAGTTTTATTACCTAACTTAATTGGTAATTAGTACAATAAGAATTGCCTAAAATGTTTGTTAATACACACAAACAAATTCATAGATAAAATTACCTAAAAATATGGTATAAAATTAACTAAGCGCAAGGGTAGCATGGCAGTATCTAAGTTTCTTAGGTAATATAACTATTAATTTAGGTCATTTCCATGTTCGAAGAAGTATCTAAAAATTTTGTAGTTTTTCCTTGTTTTAAGAGTTGTCAATTTCAGAATAATTGATTCTCAAAGGAATAGATAAAAAGGAATATTTGTTTGAACTTTCATTATAGAGTCTTTTTAAAATTTGCATAAGTTTAAGTGCTCGCAACGCACTTAAACTTAAGTGTTTGGTTATAATATATTATTAATTTACTTGTTGTAATTAATCATAATTACATTTAACATTGCATTCCTTTAGTCCTTAAATGAATTCATTCTTATAAATATCTTGCCGTTAGATACATTCAAAAATGTTCTCTTTTCCAATTTTTGTAAATTTTAAACTGTGGTCATTAAAGGCCATGTCAGATAAAACTTTATCGCTTTGCGTGACGTTTCTAACTTTGGCAGAAAAGCGTAAAGCAAAAGGTGTTTGTCACAATAAAAACTTTGACAACACTTACGCATTGTTTGTTTACCTGTAAAAGCGGTTGTTATTTTTTGCATTTAATAATTTGTTTTTAAAATAAAACTTAAAATGGTTTTCGAAGATTTATTAGAATTGGTTTTAAATGTACTCCTAATGCATGAAGCATTGGAGCTATTAGAAAAAACTTCAACGCGAAAGTTCTGGGTGCGAAGTCTTTACCTCGATCGCGACCACACAGGTCTATTCGCTTCCAGCTTTGAAGAAATGCACCAAAGAGATCCAGAGCAATTTCAAAAGAGTATCCGGATGACCCCTGCTGTTTTTGATATGTTACTTGAAGTTTTAAAGGAACGTCTCACAAAAATATCAAACAGGCCATCAATATCTGCGTCCTGCAGACTCTTTTTAACACTTATGTGAGTGAAAGTAACAATTTAGTTAGTATTTTAAT
This sequence comes from Pollenia angustigena, assembly GCA_930367215.1. Classification (NCBI taxonomy): domain Eukaryota; kingdom Metazoa; phylum Arthropoda; class Insecta; order Diptera; family Polleniidae; genus Pollenia; species Pollenia angustigena. The sequence continues at coordinate 131,879,885 of OV884056.1, read as the reverse complement.
TTTGTATGTACAAATTTATAGTTATCTTGCTCACGGAGATAGTAAGCATACACTTGCCACTGCCTTTAAAATGGGACGTTCAACAGTAACCACCATTATTACTGAGGTATGTGAAGCTATTTGGGAGGAATTGGGGATTATTTACTTGTCGCCCCCAAATAAATATAAATGGAAACGTATTGCTGAAGATTTCAATACCATGTGGAACTTTCCGAATTGTGTTGGTGCTGTGGATGGAAAGCACATCACAATATCATGTCCACCCAATTCAGGATCTCTCTATTATAATTATAAGGGAACTTACTCCATTGTACTCTTAGCAAGTTGCGACGCCAACTACACTTTCACAACCGTGGATATCGGGGCGTATGGTTCCCAAAGTGACGGTGGAGTATTATGGAACTCTAGCTTTGGGCAACGATTGTTGAGTGGTAACCTTGATTTGCCTGAAGATGCTCATCTGCCTGGGACTTGCGCCAAATTTCCATATTTCATGGTTGGAGACGCTGCATTTCCCCTTAAAAACTGCATTATGCGTCCATACCCGGGTTTGTACATTCCCTTTAACTTATTGGGGGGTGTGCTGGAAATCGCAAAACGCAAGAATTTGTAGTCTGTTTATAATACACTTTTAATAAAATTTTTATAATTTTTGTTATAAAATTCTCTTTAATAGAGAAATGTTTGTATAATATTTGTCATAAAATTCTTTTATTACAGAAATCTTACTAAAAACCGACTTTTAAAATTCTTGCGTGTTGCGTTTGCGATTTCCAGCACACCCCTGATAAGCTTTATACTTATACATACATATGTTGGTTAAATATTTTTTTTTTTAATTAGGAATGCGCCTATCACTTGACCGAGAAATTTTTAATAGGCGGTTATCACGGGCCCGAAGAGTGATAGAGAACGCCTTTGGAATTTTGTGCGCTCGTTGGAGAGTGCTGTTATCCCCTTTGTTTATGCACCCAGAAAATGCAGAAAAAATGGTAAAAGCTGCTGCAGTTCTGCACAATTTCGTTAAATTCCACGATGGCAGTTATTGTCCGCCTGATTATGTGGACCGCTTTCAAGGCGACGAAATTGTAAATGGTCTGTGGCGGAGTGAAGTTTTAGCACCGTTGAGAAACCATGGCCGAATGACATGCAACAACGCAACAAGAAGTGCATTCGCATTGAGAGATCAGCTAAAGGACTACATTACATCCAATTATTCAATTCAATTCAATTATTTTTAGAAATTATTTTTTTTTTTTGCGAAAATATGATTTTTATTTTGTGTTTGTTAGGAAAGTACTATTTGAATTAGTAATAAACTTGAATTTTTTGATTTTTTTGATATTTAAAATCTTATAAATAATAATAGGCGGCCAACGATTTTTTACAATATTCACAATTCTTAAAATCTTTATAATTTCCTTTAAATGCACGATTTTTCCTTAACTAAGGAGCTTTGGGAATATTGTTAAAAAATTTCTAGCAACCAGTTTTGCTTTGCACATGTTAAAATAATTGAATTTCATGCTGATTAAAAATTTTTTGATTATGTGCGTGGTTGTGTTCTTCTACTTAATAGAAGAACCATTTGCACTTAATCACAATTTGAATAACATTTTTATTATGAAATATTTTTTTGGTAATTTGAAATTGAATAAGTTGAACTTTAAAAATATTGTGAATACTAAAAAAAAAACTCTTTCACTATAATATATACATACATATGCACGTACTTTTGTGTAAATAATTAAAAAAATCCAGCTTATATTCTTCAAGAATTTATATCTGTGGCTTTTGACAAAACATCTTAAGTCAAATTAAAAAGTTGAAAAAAAGCTGTTAATTATACGAATTTTTCTTTCTAAAAACATTTTTGTTTACGATTTTAACTTTTGTATTATAAACGAAATTTTTTTTAATTTCGGTTTATTTTATTATTATATTATAAAAAGAATTTTTCACCGAGTTTTATTATTTCGGCGATTTTGTTTAACAACTTGTCATTTTTTGTTATCATTACTAATATAAAAAAACATATTAAGTGAATTTTATACTCAGTCACTATTTAATTCTATAAGTATGTAGGTCAAAACTCCAGTAATGAAATCGGTGAGGCTGAAGTGTACGATATTATAGACTTGTGTACTTAATTTAAGTTTTTAGCTGAATACATATGAATATAATCTCCATTTTATTTAATTTTAAAAAAAATTACAGAAACAAAACAAAATTTACTTCGGCGACTTTTTGTATTTTTTCTTAGTTTTTGGCGATTTTTGACTGAAAAATTATACTAGCGTTTTTTGTATGCAAAATTTAATTTAAAAAAAAAAAAAATTTTACAAAAACTGAACAAAATCGACGTTTGGCGATTTCTGACATCCGGTTTGGCGATGGAGCTCAAAAAAATCTGACAACCCTGGTTAAAAGTTCCTAAGTTCCTAAAACAAATATAACACTAAAAGTCTTTTTCGTATCACATCGCGCTTAAATATTTACATACATATGTAGTTATTAAAATTCATATTGTGTATGTATGTTCATAATTCTATGAGCTATAAAATTGGATACTTGAAACTATGTATTTTTAAAACAGCTTTGTTTTCGGTTTTTGTATGAGTTATGGTTAGATAAAAAAAATAGTGAAAAACATTTTTAAATAGCAAAAAACTAACGCGACTAAGCTCACATTTCTAATCGGCATTATGTACATATGCAAGCAGCTCAATTTTAAGTAGATCTTGCAATTCTTCTGACTTTTTTTGGAGGCATTCGTCCAACATTTGCAAAAAGGCACTGTTTTTAGAAGGAGCGTTTTCTGTTTTCGCAGCAACAACAGCTTCGATGGTTCCACAAAGTCGTTCAAATCGCTCGCGCGATTCATTGCCCAATCGCTGACGTTTTGTGCTTTTCATGCTACTGGTTGTCTCTTCACTGCACTGGCTATTGTGTAATTCGCTCAATTCTAAATATTCATTATCCAATGCATCTTTGTTTTGAGAGGCGAGTGGTGCCTGACTGCAAGACTGTTGCTCATCACTATTCCATTGAAAATTTGAGATGCTTCTACAATTTATATGGAAAGATTAAAAATGTAGCAGATTAATAAATTTAGCTTACTTTCTAGGAGAAACGTGTTTTGTCAAGAATCGCATTGCCTCCATATAACACCATTCCGTTTTCTCTTCAGCAGCGGCTCCCGACTTGAACTTACTGGATGACATTTCACGAACGAAACGGTCGCGTAGCGATTTCCATCTACTTTTACAGTGTTCTTCTGCTTTAAAAGGAGAAAATAGCAAACAACACAAGACTCAGGTTGAAAAACCATATATGTACCTAACACTCCTGTTGAAGCAGCTACTGCCACGCTCGATCCTTCAAATATTTGTTCCGGAATAGTAAAGAACTTTTGTCGAACAGACATGGGTGCGTTTTCATTGCCTCGATAAGTTTTTCTTCTATTATTTTATGACTTAAAATATAAGAACTATATTTATAAGTATTTATTGCAGGTATCCCACATATTTACCTCTTTTTTAATGCTTTTATTTGTGTTTATTTTATTTTACCCAGTTCCAAACGTACGATGAATGTTGTATGCATAAAACACAGCACAATGCGATTACTCTGATGCCACTCACACTTTTTTTATGTAAATTTATTAAAATTTTAATAAAATTAAATATTTACGTGCGAATTTGGCAAAAAATAAAATAAAATTATACCAGCGATTGTCAAAGTGCGCAAAAAGATGAGAGTTGCCTAACTTTTCGCTTCGCTTTGCGTTAAAAGTTCTTTATGTGACATGTTTCGTATAAGTATGTATATTTCTTCTTAAATGTCAAAGCGAATCTCTGACGCAAAGCGAAGCAAAAGTTTTATCTGACATGGCCTTTACTTCAGAAAAATAATTTAAGCATTGTTTTTTTTTATCATTAAAGGAAGCAGTAGCTAAACATTTAAACGCATCATTGCATTTTTTATTTAAATATTTTCTTCGTAAACATTTTAGCGGCCGTGACAGGACACAGTCAGTTCTTGTGTCTAATTAAAAAAGGAAAAAATAGTTTTTTGTTAAATGTTGAAAAATAATTGTGAAAAGAAATTAAACATTTATCGGTTAAATAAGACAAACTCTTTCGAAAACATTTGTAAAAACTAACTGACCACCATATTCTGCTGCTGCTATTCATCGTCATCATTGTTCATCGCTGCTTGCTATCTAACCACCATACTCTGCAACTATTCGTCGTCATCATCGCTGCTTGCTATCTAACCACCATACTCTGCTGCTATTCGTCGTCATCATCGCTGCTTTGCTGGCTAACCACCATACTCTGCTGCTGCTATTCATCGCAATCATCGTATATTGGTAATTATCCAAAACACCATATTAACTTCATCATCATTATAAAAATCAACAACTCACACGCTCTCAAGAGTACATTTTATATTGGCTCACATATACATGATATTTATCAGTGTTGGTTTTTTTTTTTTTTTTTAACAACTTATCAGCGCTGATACCTTTTCGTCCGGTTTGGTACCTTTTTATACTGATTAGTACAAATTTAAAAATTGTTTTACATTTAAATTTGATCGTATTGTGTGAATTTATTTAACGTTTTCTAGCGGATATAACAAGCAATGGGTAGCGACAATGAAAGTGGAGCGAAATCTAAGAGTGATTTGTCTATATTGAAATCACAACGAAGTGCCATGAAATCCACTATTACAAAATTAAGAACTAAAGTAGAAAAGGAAGGTCATAATACTGATTACACCATTATTGAGTGCAGACTACAAATGCTTGAGTCATACTTTAAGCAGGTGAGTCATATTCAAACTCAAATTGAGCGGTTAGATGCCTCCGATGAAGGCCGTACAGGCTTGGAAGAAATTTTTGTGTTGACTAAAAGTTTTATAGTTGACCTACTGAATAAAAAACGCCGTGCTAGTGACGTCGATCATAGTTTTTTAAATACAACATCAGCATTCAGTCATCAGAATCGACTTCCAAAATTAAAATTACACAAATTTGAAGGAAAATATTCTGAATATTCGCGATTCATAACATCTTTTAAAATGTTAGTCCACGACGAAAGTTGTATACCAACTATCGACAAATTTAATTACTTGTTGAATTGTCTTGGCGGCCAAGCCCTAGCTTTAGTGAAACCGTTGCAAGTCGTGGAGGAAAATTTTCAAAAGGCTTTAGATTGTTTGAAAGAACGCTACGACAACAAACCTTTGATTTTTATCGATTATGTAAATTCGTTATTTTCGATTTCGCCCATAAGTGATCCTAATGCAGCTTCGTTACGTGCAATATTAGATAATGTTTCAGCCCTTTGAAGTTCCTTGTTGTCTTTGGGTTCTGAACTTGAAGTTATGAATGCAAGCTTAATACACATTGTTTTAACAAAAATTGATTCTGAATCCAGGATTTCAGTAAGTTGCCATCATGGGATGAGTGCTATTCTATTTTAAGTCGTCGTTGTCAATTTCTTGAAAGCCGATCAACTGAAGCCGACTCGTTTCATAATCGTGAACAAAGAACTAAACCAAAATTCAGACGTCCAGGTTTAGCTTTAGTAACATCGAATACTTTATGTAAATATTGTCAAAGCAAAGAACATTTTATCGGAAGTTGTACTTCGTATTTAGCGTTGCCTGTTGCTCGTAGGTTTGATTTTGTCAAATTACATGGTCTTTGTATCAATTGTCTGCGTACAGGTCATATGGTATCAAAATTTCAGTCGAAATCTCGCTGCCGTATTTCTCATCACTCGTCGTTACATAATCCAAATTAGCAATCGTCATCTGATCATCAGCACTCTTCAAATCTATCGTCTCATCACCATTCGTCTTCGAATTCATCGTCAGTTCAACGATCTTCATCGTCTTTAAATCCTTCATCGTCATCGTTTCGGCCATCGTCATCATCTGGTCAACATTCTGCCTCTTCGTCGTATCAAGCCAATTCTAATCAACAAAATTCGTCATCAAACCCAACAAACAGCTCTGCAGTCGTTTGTTACTCGCTGTTATCGTCGTGTACTACTTCCCACAGCCGTTGTTTTAGTAAGAGATAATTTTGGGACCTTGCAACCTATGAGAGCACTTTTAGATTCGTGCTCAGAAGTCAATTTAATTACGCAAGAAGCTGCCAGTCGTCTTCGTCTTCAACAATCTCGATCTATTCAAGAAATAGCTGGCGTTTCTGACATTAGAGCTCAATTAAAATATAAAGTTACCGCTCCGATTAAGTCTCGCATATCTGAATTTGAATTTACTTCAATATTTTCGGTCACAAAATCTATTTCGTCGCCGCAACTTGACGAGCGTGTGAACACCGATAACTGGAACATTCCGACTAACCTCGAACTGGCTGATCCACAATTCTACTTGCCTCAACGCATTGATTTACTTCTTAGTTCAGAAATATTCTTCGAACTTTTGCTCGATGGTAAAATTGATGTTGGTGAGAGCTTGCCTTGTCTGATAAACACTACACTAGGATGGATAGTAGGAGGTAAAATTGATTCTCAGCTACTAAACCGAATTTTGTCGTGCAATGTCGTTACTTACCAAGAATTAGACACAATGTTGAAAGCATTTTGGGAAATCGAGGAATTCACTAAAACCAAATCAGTCATGACTGAAGAAGAGAATCAATGTGAATTACAATTTGTGCAAACCACAGTTTTCGACCAAAACGGAAGAGTCAAGGTACGTTTGCCCTTTAAGCTTTCGACTACTCACCTCGGTAATTCCTTTGAGACTGCTCATCGTCGATTTATGTACCTTGAGAAACGCCTTCAACCGGATGAGGTGTTGAAAAATATGTACATCGAATTTATGAATGAATACATCAACCTCGGACACATGTCGTTAGTTAGTTATGAACCGTTAAAGAAGCCACATTATGTTATACCACACCATTCGGTTTTGTGCCTTCAAAGTTTAACAACTAAGCTAAGGGTGGTATTCAATGCGTCGGCTCGTACGTCTACAAATATTTCGTTGAATGAAATCTTAATGGTCGGTCCAACTATTCAACAGGAACTCATCATTACAATGCTTGTCTTTCGTTTACATAAATACGCCTTGTCAGCTGATATTTGCAAAATGTACCGACAGTTTCTAGTAAATGAAGAGGATAGAAACTTCCAACTTATTCTCTGGAGAGATGATATAAATAGCCCTATAAATCTGTATCAGCTCAATACAGTTACGTACGGTACTTCGGCTGCTCCTTTTCTTGCCATAAGAAGTCTCTTTTTTATAGCTGACACATACAAGCATGAATTTCCTATTGGCGCACAAATTCTTAAACAAGGCCTGTATGTAGATGACCTGCTTACAGGTGCTGCAAACATAGTTGAGCTTTCCGCAATAAAAATTGAAATTACTAAAATTCTAGAAAAAGCTGGTCTGACTTTATCAAAATGAGCTCTATTTGTCCACAAGTAACTCATTCGAATGAAGAAATGACGTTCAAAACTAACAATGAGAATAATACGAGAGCTCTCGGAATGTCTTGGAAGCCATGTCAGGATGTATTTTGCTTTCGATTCGATTTATCAAAAATTGAAATACCAACGAAGCGATCAGTTTTATCACAAGTAGCTAGAATTTTTGATATCCTTGGATTGTTAAGCCCTATTGTAGTATCGTGCAAAATTTTAATCCAAGAAATGTGGAAACAACAAATTGATTGGGACTCACCATTAAATGAACAATTAAAGTATCGTTGGGCTAAAATAGAAGAAACATTACCACATATTTACTGTATTGAAATCCCAAGATACGTGGGTATTGTTCCTGATGCTGAATTTGAAATCCATGGATTTGCCGACGCCTCTCAATTGGCATACGGGTGTTGCTTATACATTCGAGTGGCTGTTCCTAACGGATTTCACGTCAGGTTACTTATCGCGAAGTCAAAAGTAGCTCCTGTAGCTCAACAGTCTTTACCGAGGTTGGAATTGTGCGCAGCTCTATTATTGAGCCGAACGTGGGCAAAAATTAAAGATAAATTTGAAAAATGTTATAAATTTCATACTTTTTTGTGGTCAGATTCGAAAATAGTATTAAATTGGCTCAAAAACCATTCATCGTCATATGTTTGCTTCATAGCTAATCGCGTTTCAGAAATTCAGAATATATCAAATAATATACCATGGCAACATGTACCATCGAAAGAAAATCCTGCAGATGTTATATCTCGTGGGTGTCTTGCCGATGAACTGACATCAACAATTTGGTTTAGTGGTCCATAGTTCCTTTCAAAAAATGAAGAACATTGGCCTTAAGGTTCAATTTCAGATATTGAAGTACCCGCAATTGAATTAAAAAGGTCATCGTTCAAAACAACTATCGTCGCAAACTCAATCATTTCTCAAATTATCTCTAGCCAGTCGTCGTATCTTCGACTTTTACACATCATAGTTTATGTTCATCGGTTATTTCACAAATCAAAAATAAATCTGTTTATAACAACAGAAGAATTACAACTTGCTTTTTGGAAAGTCGTGTATGACGTTCAACATTACGCCTTTGAAAATGAAATTAATAGCATCAAAAAGGGATTAACGTTACCACATTCATTGCAAAAATTATCGCCATTTCTACAAGAATTGCCAAGTTACAAATCTACTTTATCGATTCTCAGAGTTGGTGGGAGGCTAGCAAATGCACCTTTACCTTATGATACCAAATTTCCGGCTCTACTTCCGAAAGATCATCGATTTACCAAACTTTACGTCAAGTATCTTCATCTAAAACACCTACATGCCGGTCCAAAAGCGCTCCTCGCTATTGTTCGTCAACAACAGTGTTGCCAATTTAGCCATTTTGTGGCTAGATTTAGCCATTTTTCACCCTGTTTAGCCATTAAAAAATGAGTTTTGCCATTAGCCATTTTTTTAGCCATTTTTCAACTTGTTTAGCCATAAAATTTTTTTGCCGTTTTTCTTTTAAAAAATATAATTTTTATTTTATTATACAAATTTATAAAAGTAAAATAAACATTTTTAACAATTAAAACGCCTTTAATTCAAATCACAACTTTTACAAATGTTGAAAATCGCTATAAACTATGACGCTGAAACATCAAAATATGGGAACATACATCGCTGTTTCTTTCTGGTTGCAAGTATTTCAATAAAGGGATGCATGCGGTAAAAAAATTGTTTTAGATATTTCAGAATTGACTAAAAAGTTGCTCTCACTTCCATGGCCTAATGCTGAAGTAGAGCGGGTGTTAAGCCAAGTAAACATCGTTAAAAGTAATTTGAGAAATTGGTTACATTAAGCAACCGTTAATTCGATTTTATCAATTAGGTAAATATTTTTAACCATAACAACACAATATTTATACCACCACCACAATAGTGGAGAGGGTACTATGCGTTTGTGCTGATGTCTGTAACACCTTCAAATATTGGTCCTTAGCCCACCTTTACGTACACCTATTGACTCCGAATCACTTTCTGAGTCGAATAAACGATGTTTGTCCGGCTGGCTGGCTGTCCATGTAAACCTTGTGCGCAAAGAACAGGTCGCCATTTAGAGATTATTTGATAAAACTTGGTTCAAAGATTCTAATGTGGTGTAGGGTATCATAAAGTCGGGTTTAATCGACTATTCTTTCTTACTTGGTTTTTATTGTAGATCTGGACTTAAAAGGTTGGGTAAATGTTGTCGTGATTACGATTTACCTTCAAATTATTTAAAACTTATGATTATTTAAAACTAATGAGTGAGTGATTCCTATGAAATGAACAATAACGACATCGAATTTTTCGATGATTTAATTTTTTAATATTAATTTATTTTAATATTAATTTTCGTTTATTCTTATTTAACAAATTGATCTTAACTCACAATTTCATCGCAAACAACTTTAAATTAATTATTTTTGATTTGTTATTGAATTTTAATGTGTTTTTATTTAAAAAAGCTTTTAGCCCATTTTTAGCCATTTTTTAGCCATTTTTTGCCGTAAATTTAGCCATTTTTGGTCACCAAGTTTTGGCAACACTGGTCAACAAGTATGGATCATCAACGCTAGAGATGTTGTAAGGAAAACAGTTCGCAATTGCATTCACTGTTTTAAGTACAAACCTCGACTTTTGCAACAAGTTATGGGTGATCTCCCAGCTGATCGTATAACGGTTCAACGGCCTTTTTCTGTTTGTGGTGTCGACTTCTGTGGTCCTTTTTATACATCTTACAGGATCAGAGGAAAAGTCCCGTACAAAACTTACGTAGCTATTTTCGTTTGTTTTGCCTCCAAGGCTATCCATATTGAGCTTGTGTCAGATTTGTCGACTAATTATTTTATTTTATGCTTAAAAAGATTTATAGGTAGACGAGGAATACCCAACCGCTTGTACTGTGACAACGCTACAAACTTTGTTGGTGCTAAGTCGAAGCTGAATGAATTTAAACAACGTTTTTTCGATGAAAATAATACAAAAGATTTGATGCATTACAGCGAAGTTACTGGATTCCAGTTTTCATTCATTCCACCCCGATCTCCTCATTTTGGCGGTCTTTGGGAATCGGCGGTAAAGTCTACAAAAACTATATTAGTGAAGAACATGTCTCAGGCCAATGTCACTTATGAAGAACTACAAACCATTATTATCGAAGTCGAAGCCATTCTTAACTCTCGTCCTCTGACAGCACGATCTGATGATCCAAATGATGGCGAAGCTTTAACTCCAGCTCATATGCTTATTGGTTCATCACTTCTGGCTCTGCCTGATGAAAATTTAGAGCACTGCAAGAACATAAGTTATTTAAGGCGTTGGCAACTTGTCACCTACTTGAAACAACAATTTTGGCTACAATGGACTCGAGACTATGTCCTAAGTCTGCAAGAGAAAGCAAAATGGTTCAAAGACGGTGTTGAAATCAAAGAAGGCAGCTTGGTAATAGTACATGAAGAAAATCTACCTCCGCAGCAGTGGCTCCTCGCACGTATTATTAAAACAATACCAGGTCGTGACGGCAGAACCCGAGTGGTGGACTTGAAGACGTCCAAGGGCACGTTCCGAAGATCAGTTCATTAAATTGCTCCCTTACCAATCGACAAAACGGATTGAAAGAGTCCTTTCAATGGGCCGGAGTATGTTTGGTTATAATATATTTAATAATTTACTTGTTGTAATTAATCATAATTACATTTAACATTGCATTCCTATAGTCCTTAAATGAGTTCATTCTTATAAATATCTTGCCGTTAGATACATTCAAAAATGTTCTCTTTTTCAATTTTTGTAAATTTTAAACTGTTGTCATTTACTTCAGAAAAATAATTTAAGCATTGTTTTTTTGATCATTAAAGGAAGCAGTAGCTAAACATTTAAACGCATCATTGCATTTTTTATTTTAATATTTTCTTCGTTTTATTCTTCCATCTTTAATTATATTGCAAAATCCTAATCTACACAAATGTGAAGTTTATTTAGCTAATGGTTTAAACCTATATTAAATTATTTTTAGCAATTTTAAATAGCTTGAATAAAATATCATGACTCGTAACAGTTTAAGCCGAACCTTAATGATTTTCAGGAGGGCAATTTATATTGAAGCCGTGGTAAGCTATGAGCCAATCATCCCAAAATTCCGCAGAGTGATTTCTGCTATTAAAAAACATAAATTTCAATTAGCAATTCGTTTTAGCGTTTGCAGTGAATTTCAGTGGCTGCTAAAATGGGATCTAAGGTAAATTATGGACCGAATATCACAAAATTACATAACACTTTTTCTGGCCATATGAAGCTAAACTGAAAGAAAGTTTACCGCAATATCTATATCTGCTACGGTTTAAGGCTTATTTAATTATTTTACCAGAGTGGGCCTAGGGTAAATTATGCGCCGATCTTCACGAAATTTCACAGTGTCATTTACTTTTGGTAACTAAATATTTGAGCAAGATTTTGCAAGCTTTGTCCACATTTGAGAAGTCGGGTTCACCATTAGTTTTGCCATTGTAAACACCACCTTTTGAAATAACAGCGGCGCCACTTTTTGTAGTGGAAGTAATCTACGGCATATGTATATACTGGTTTTAATTTTAATTCTGCTTCCACAGCCTTCACCTGTCGTTTTCCACATATAATAATATTCAATGATTTGTTTTATGGTCTTCCAAGGCAGCTGTTTACAGAAATGACAAGTTAAATTAGTTCGTTATGAATTGTGCCTTAAGTTCTTACGAAATTTTGTCTTACATCGTTAAAATCTTTTCCATATTTATCTGAAGTCTCTTTAAGTAAATTCGCTTTAGAAGGGCTCTAATCTTAGAAGGAATTAGAACTAAGGAATACATTGCCTCTTAAATGGAATAATTAGGTTTATGCAAAGTGCACATGGTATAAAACTTTAAAAACAATTTTGATTAGTTACAAGATGAATAATTCTTTTTATTAGTTAGAATGAGGGCTTCCAATCGGGATTGGTTTTTCTGAATCCCGGGATTCGGGATTGAAGAAAATATTTCGGGATTTCGATTTCGGGATCCCGGGATTCACGGGATTTTAAAAAAAATTTTGGGGATATTTCGGGTTTTTAAATTTTATTTATACCCAATACAAAAAAAAAAAAATTTTAAACTGCATTAAAAACAACTTAATTTTCGAGTTAAAATACACATTTCATGAACGTACATTATTTATTTGTAAAAATATAATAAAAAACAAGTAAGAGTGCTATATTCGGCTGTGCCGAATCTTATATACCCTTCACCATTGTGGGAGCAGAATACAGAGCAACTAGACAAAAACTAAATAATTTTTACATATCTATACACACATATTAACAATATGTACTTTAAACTTCATTATTAATTAAATTTAAAAAGCGAAAACTGGTAAATATTTTTAATAAATCGTTCTTAGAACATAGAAAAAATTAAAATTTAAAAAAAAAATTTTCTTTTTAAAAAAACAAGATTCGAAGCAGAGAACTCACAGTTTCTAACTTAACACACCCCCTAGACAACTAAACCATGAAGGAACGTTGTTTGAATCTCATTAAAATGAAATATGGCCTGTTTAATGTTCACTGTGTTGAGTTGTAATTACTTTTGATGTTTTTGTTCACCACAATAGCAAAGTTGTAAACCATAAAACTTATTTCAGTTGTGAACCGAAATATGGAAATATATTCACCAAAATAGTTTGTGGCATGTAAGTATGCGTGTTTGTTTCTTTTATCTTTTTGGGGAGTTTTTAAGTAGCAAAAAAGCACAAAAATTCCTAGTTTCGATTTGTTAAAATAATTTCGTTAAATAGATGAAATAATAAAGAAGGATGATAAAGAAAATCATATTGAGCATTATGCTAGTATATGTAAACAAATGTGAAGGGGGGGGGGGGGGGGGGAAGAGACGGATAGCCGGATTTGAACTTCGCGTTTCATAAGGACCCAGAATATATATACTTTATAGGGTGTAGGATCAATATTGTAGAAATTACAAACGGAATGACAAACTTATATAATATATACCCTTTTCCACCTGAGGTGAAGGGTATAAAAAAATATTAAATTATTAATTGAAATTGTTCAATTTTACGTATTGTACAATTATGTCGCCAATGTGTAAGTGCTATTCAAAGGTGACACAATATATTGGAAACAATCAAAAGACTCTTGATTTTTATTGCACAACAATAAAAGTGAAATGTGTTGGCAACATCGTACAATGCTGTTTATGTTATTCCTATAGGTAAGTTCACCTTTTTATTGAATGAATGATACCATTGTGCGACTTATTGCATAAATCCTGGTACTCTGTTCAACATTTCACGTGAAATTTTGTCAAAACGCTTGTGAAAAAAACTTGTGCGGAATATCTATGAAATAATGTTTTTGTTAACCGCACTAACACAGAGTTGTAAATCATAATACAAAAACTGCAAAATTTCAACTGAACTAGAGTTGAGTTGTATTAAAGACCAACATTTTAAGCAAAACTAAGCTGTTCCGTCAAAATTATGAATACAAACTTTAAGTAGTTTAACTGACATCTCAAAAACCTAAATGTATTTTGAAATTATCCAAATATTTTAAATTTGTCAAATATATTTTAAAATTGTCCGAATATACCTATTAAAAATTTTCAAATACAATTCAAAATTGTCCATAGATAGGTATTTCAAATCTATTCAAATGTATTTTAAACTTTTTTTGTCAACAAATACACGTATCTTTATACAAGTTATGAAAAAAGCTTTATAAAATACATAACTGAAATTTAGCTCATAGAATAAATTCGAAAAATTAAAAATGTTGAATATAATATAAAGTAACCTTTGGAAGGAAATAATTCCCAGTTTCTATTTGAAAAAAAATTTAAAATAATAAAGAAAAAACCCACTGCTGTTTATTGTTGATGTGTTTTGTTCAAGCTTTGAGATTGTTACAAGTAGAACTGTTGCTATAATTCTTATACGTTTAACAGTTTTATTTGGTTTAATATCTTTAGTTTGTCTAAAATCTTTATGGATGAAGTTTCCTGATGATCTGGCCTAAGCAACCAGTGAAATGCATAGGAATAGCTTATCCCATCAACAATAAATTTCAAGTGTTTTTATCAAGAATAAAAACTGGGAATTAAGCACGAATAGCAAAATCTTTTGAAATTAAAATTTTGTATTCCCAAAAATTGAAATTACTTTTTAATAATAATAAAGAATATAAAAAAATCGGGATCCCGAAAATCCCGGGATTAGAAATCAGAAATAGTATTAACAAACATTTTAGGCAATTCTTATTGTACTAATTACCAATTAAGTTAGGTAATTAAATTTGTTTTTTTGATCTTATATAAAAATAAGTTATCTATGCAGGCCTTGGTAAAATGACTAAGATTATTTTTTGTGTGTAGCTAAAACTAGGTTTCTTATAAAACAAACGTTTCGCTTAATAACGAGAGACAGGATATGATCAGGGTTAGTTTTATTTAATAATTTGATTACAATTATGTGCGCTGTTCTATACAAGAAGGATCTTCATGCATACATATGCGCATCACTTGCCTCAGATGGTGTGTACATTTTTTTTTCTGCGTAAATGTTGGCGTCATAACTTTTCATACTTATTTTCCTATTTCTGTTGTAAAAAAAACAAGTGAAAAAATAAAAAACCCTTTATTTTCAGCTAAAAAACAACAAACAAAAAGCAAAGATCATAAATTTGCATACGTTTGTGTCTACGATATCACAAGGTGTTGTGTTTGTTGCATTTGTTTGTTATATGTATACGCAACAACAAATGAAAAGGTCACAAGTATATAAAATAAGCAAAAAATGTTCATAAAAAAGGAATGCTACTTGCACGAAAATTTGGGTTTCGTTAATGTCTACGCAAGTGCATAAACAAACAAAAATGTTTTACCTTAAAAAATATTTATGTAGGTACAAATAAAAACAAAAAAACGGCATTACTCTGAAAAACATTTCTTTTCCAAATTACATACTTCTAAAAACAAGAAAAGTCATAAAAATCTTTTTTTTTTAATAAACTTGTAGGTATAACGCAATACACAATATCAATTTTCAAAGATTTAGTTGTCGTAACAACTACATATAGACATATGTACATACATACATATGTATCTGCATAGCCTTTACAACTTATCACTACTTCAAATATTCTTTTCTCTAACATACCATATAAGCAGCATCCTACCTACATTTACACTATATCCTATTTTTTGAGCTTCTATTACAATATCGCGATTGGTTGTTCTATTTTGAATTCATCCATTATCATTAACAATTAAATGAGCCAGGCTAAAAAAAAATGCATAGGTCTTAAAACTATGATCTACACACCCACACATAAAGATGTTTCCCCTTATGAAATATACTTTGTTTTAAATAAATTTCTCAAAATACAAACGCACTTTTGTACCTTAACTTAATTTTTGAACAACTAGTCCAAACACCCATTTAATTTTGTCTTTGGCATATCACTCCCTATAATCTTTTAATGCCTGTTTATAAATATTTTTTATAAATACTAACTATGTATATGTTTTCTTAAAACATTAGTTAATTTTTCAATCCCTTTTTATATTTTTGCACTCAAGTTATAAAACTCACCATTCAATCATAATTAACCTTTTTTCAATAAATAACAAAACCATTATGCAATTATATTTTAATCTCCCAACACATCATACAACGAATTTCTTATTTTAAATCTTTCCTCTTTTTAACCTTTTTTGTATGTACAAACAAAAATATTTTGTTCACCCTGAAATATTTAAAGATTTCGTGTGTAATAGTCGCATATTTTGTGTCGCATATTTTGGCAGTCGATGATCAACAAGACGGCATATTTTGTTTTGTTATGTTATTTATATTCGTACAATTCGCATATACTTCGGCAGTTTGTCATGTGTGGCAATAATATATTGAAATTGAAGACACACAACATTTAATATTTATGGTGACTAAAAATATTTGAATATTTCCATAGAAAATATATTTATACGGCGAAATATTTAATATTTTGCGCATTGTTATATTATAAAATTGCCACTGGTTAAATATTTTTGAATATTACTACGAGGTTTTTAGCAAGTTTAGAATATTTTTGCAATATGAATACCTTTAAATATTTTAGTTTTGAATATTTACTGTGGTTTTCGATATGAAGAAAAAAAACTATTTACTAATTTTTAAACCCTGTTTAATTTTTTGTTTAATATGATATTTTCCCATGCCTTTGTGTGACTTCTCCAGAGAAAAACAACAATATTATATTGTTATCGGATTAAACAAAATAAATAATTTTATAAAAAATAATCCTCCAGCTTAACAAAATAAATATATATTTAAAGAAATTATTAAATGCCCATGAACTTTAACTATGCTTTTGTTTGATTATGTTTTAAAAAAAAATCGAACAAAATTTGTTTAAAATTAATTTTAATTATTTTAAACAAAAAAGACGATCTTGTTATTGTTTTTCAGGAATTTGAAGATTTTTGCACAAATTTATGTGGCAGCACTGAATAAAAACAAGACAAGGAAAGAAAAAAAAAAGTTTAAATTAATGGTGTTTTCTTTTCTAAAAAATAATAATGTAATATATTTATTAGGTTACACGAACCCTTACAAAGTGATACATTTTTCTAAATTACAATGGAACAAAATAATAGCTACGTTTTACACTCAACACTAATGTGTATTTAGCGTGTTAAATATTGAATGCAAAGTTTGTACTAAAAGCGATATTCACCACGCTTGTAGCAATTTTCAACATTAAATTTTCCTACAATTCCAATAAGCGTTAACAGCACTGATTTTCAATAATTAATGTCAGCCGTTGTTAAAAATTTTGTGACAATAAAAATTTAATTATTAAATAAAAGTAAAGCAAACGAAAAACAAAAAGTTTTTATATCCATCACAATATAACTAAAAATCACAATATAACGTAAATTGTCCGCAAACACAAGAAAAAAATACTTGCTTGCATAAAAAAGTACTTTACGCAGATGCAAAAAACGGTATTATCTCACACTCAGTTATAACTGCGGGTAAGAAATGGAACAAATTTGCCATTTATTGTTGCAACATGTTTAGAAAGGAAAACGACAACTTCTCACATTTTTGCATATATTTTTAGAATGGAACGAAAACCCGCACGAATGGCAGCATATATGGAACATTATTGTCAGAAAAGAAAACACCATAAGAAAATATAACAATTGTGTTTTGTTTATTTTCATCATATAAATTATGCATTTATCATTTAAATTCCTTCTATTTTTTATTATTTTAAAAAAATAGTATATCAACATATTTTAAACTAAAAATATCTACATTTTGTTTTTCTCGCACCAATTTCAAATGCGACTAATTTTGACAGTTCTTGTAAGAAACTTTTCGCAAAATATTGTTACAGGAACATCTTTTCTCACATCCTTCCAATAATTGCTGGAAAATTATTCAAATGACAGATAATTCTCGCCAAGAAAAGATAAGAAACACTTGTGTGAGAAAAACCATTTTTTGTTTCATTTCACACTATTTTTGTTGCAATTCACACGTTTCATGCGAAAAGTTTTACGATGTGAGAAATACAGAAACGGGCTACAGTACTGAAGATGATTTATTGTAATTAAAAAATATGAACATATGTTAATAATAAATAAATTAGTTTAAAGAAAATAAATTATAAATAAAATAAGAAATAATTCGTTAGATCGGCTCAGAATCACTTTCTGAGTCGATCTAACGATGTCCGTCCGGCTAGCTGGCTGTCCATGCAACCTTGTGCATACAGATCGCAAATTCTGAGACAATTTGATGAAATTTGTCACAGAGGATCTGATCTGAACGAATCGGTCCATAATTTTACAAAAACCATCTTATTACATCGGCAAGATTAAATTTGGTCCAAACCAAACTAATTTAATTGCAATCAAAATCAGGTTAGCAAATTTTATTGGAATCTTTCTATTTTTTAACATAGCTCCCATACAAATCATTCTCCCGAAAATAGCTTTTAATGCCAGCTTCCTTAAAAATATTAATTCTTACGAATTATAGGGGTTTTCGATTAAGCGGGGTTTTTCAATTTATTAAGTAAAACGAAAAAACAATTGTTAAAAATAAAATAAATAAAAATTATTCATGTAACAAACTGATATTAAGAAAATAAATGCACACACAAACAAAAGCAAAAATTAGCGGTAAACAAAAAATCATTCTTTGCATGTTTTTGTTGTTGTTATTACGAATTATAAGTGATAGTTAGCAAACAATTACGATTTAAAAGAGGTAAAGAAGATTTTATTTGAAAAAAATTACGAATTAGCGAGGGGACAAATTGGCGACAATGATTTTTACTATAGCTACTATGTCATGACAAAATGTTGTCCAGGTAGGTCCAAAATAAACCATAGGTTCCATATAAACCCTCATCCAAAAAACTCATATATGTAGATGAAGATATCTAAATAATATTCGGCAGAAAGAACTTTTAAACGAATCTTAACCTCATAACATAATTTTGTTGCTGCACACGTTGCTAGTTGTGTGTGTATCAGCACGACCATTCTTTGTAGTTTTGTGGGCGTTATTGAAGCTAAAATTACATATTTCCATGAGGTAGGCGTGTCCTTGGACCGATTTCTCCAAAAATTCATATTTTTCTTAACTAAGCTATATTATGCTAGTGTACCAAATTTCTGATAACTCCTTCCCTTCATCCATAAAGATTTTAGAAAAACTAAAGATATTAAACCAAATAAAACTGTTAAACTATAAGACTTATAGCAACAGTTCTACTTGTAATAATATCAAAGTTTAAACAAAACACATCAACTGTTGCTATAAGTTTTATACGTTTAACAGTTTTATTTGGTTTAATATCTTTAGTTTTTCTAAAATCTTTATGGATGAAGTTTCCTGATGATCTGGCCTAAGCAACCAGTGAAATGCGCATAGGAATAGCTTATCCCATCAACAATAAATATCAAGTGTTTTTATCAAGAATAAAAACTGGGAATTAAGCACGAATAACAAAATTTTTGAAATTAAAATTTTGTATTCCCAAAAATTGAAATTACTTTTTGATAATTAATATTTTTGTTTTTTTAGCCTTTTTTTCTTTTGGAATTTAACAAAATATTCGTGACATATTTGATTGAATTTGGTAAACACGAATTTTGGCATTTCAAATACGAATACAAATATTCGTCACATCGTTAAAATGTACTATAATATATTGGTTGTTTGAACGCCGATGTCAAACGCTATTAAAGCAAAGATAATCATTGGAAAGTGTAAAGGTGAAGAAGTGCTTATTCCCAGGATACCTATGATAGCAAATGATCTAACATTTAAGTTAAAACGCGTTCAATTTCCAGTTTGCCTTGCATTCACAATGACGATCAATAAATCTTAAGGACAATTTTTAAAAGTGTGTGGGTTAAACTTAGGCTCCCAATGTTTTTCCCACGGTGAATTGTACTCGACAGTCGCTACACCGTCAGCACTATTTTTTTTTCTCTCCCAATAGAATAACAAAAAATATTGTTTACCATCGAGCTTTAAAATGAATTATATATGTTTCTCTCCTTTTTGATGGGTTATAATGAATAATTGTTGTAATACATATAATACTAATCGAAAGCAATAAATTGAAGAAAATGTGTGTTAATTTTTTTTTTTTTTTTTTGTACAGACATTTTTGTGTTGTAATTTTTAATTATATATGAAATACTATTAGTTAATATTTCCAGCTAGTTATACTTTAAAACCAATACTTTTATATATTACTTACATCAGCAGAAACGTATAATACCCTGTCCATCTATGGTGGTTTGGGTATTATTTTTAATAATTTATAATCAGGTATTAATAAATTTATTCTCGTTTTGCCTTCAGTTCCACCCACTGTGGATCTCTTACCAGCTAAAAACAAAACAAGCAAAACTTTCATGAAAGGTTAAGAATATTTAAACAGCTTTTAGGTAAAAAATACAATGAATTTTTAATTTCAAATAAGTAAAATCACAGCTAGATATACGCAGTATCATTTCTAACCTTTTTTTATTTAACATTTACTTTGGCTCAGTTTGCCGGAAAAATGTATAGAGAAAATACTAACCTAGTAACTTCGGATATTCAAACGAGAAAAAAATTTGAAATTGCGAACCAACATATAATCATTTACTTAAGCTCTAAAAATTTCTTAAATTATTAGGCTTGGTATATGTTAAAAAACATGGTTCTGATGACCCAATACTTATTGAAATGTACGATGAGCTACACCAGCTTTTTCATGAAACTAACAACTAGAACACCAATTGAAATTTCGTTTTTATACCTATATAGACACTCTTTATTTTTATACCTATATAAACACTCTATAAGTTATGTACTTTATTTATGTCTAGTAATAATTACTTGTTTTAATGAAATATTTATTTCAAATATGTATTGCTTGAGCGTTGCTGGTAGGGTATTTAGTATTATTTATCTAAAGTTTGAGTTCAATAAGGGATAATAGTACCTTTTCTAGAGACGTAACGGCTTCCATGGTAAAAATTCTTGCCAGGCAGAGAAGGGGCTTAAACGTTTGTCACATTAACGCTCAAAGTTTATTTAACAAAATCGACGAATTTAGATTTATGTTTGAAAATTCAGGTGCTCACATAATATGTGTCTCTGAGACGTGGTTTGGCAGACATATTACTGATACCCTGGTCTCACTTTCGGGTTACAATCTATTTAGAAATGATAGATCGGATGGCTATGGTGGAGTAGCGATCTATGTAAAAAAGGGAGTAAGCTGTACCGTGAAGAGGAAAAGCAATGATACAATAGACAATAACAACAAAGTTGAATATCTTTTTATTGAGGCAGCTAGTATGGGAAGGAAATTTCTTGTTGGTTGCGTCTACCGACCTAGGAATAACATCAGTTTTACCCATTTCTACGAAACTTTAGCTGAAGTTACACCACTTTATAGTGATGTCGTTATCGCAGGCGATTTCAACTCTAATCTGCTTGTTGAATCAAACTTATCACAGAATATGAAATTATTCAACCTTATTTCCGCAAATACTAGCAGCGCTACACACTTCACATCATCTAGTAACACTTTGATCGATTTATTTTTTGTCTCCGATAAGGAAAAAATTTTAAAATATGACCAGTTATCTGCCTCCTGCTTTTCTAGGCATGATCTCATTTTCATGATATTTGACATTCCTTTGCAAACCTGTATTAATACAATTCAATTTCGTAATTTCAAACGAATAAATTATGTCACCTTAGAAGAAGAGTTTCTAAATATTAATTGGGAGTGCATTTACTACATGCATTCAGTAGATGATCAGATTGGCTTCTTGGAGGAAAACATATTATCTCTGTATAACGCAACAGTACCTATTCAATCGAAAAAAATTAATAACCGCAATAGACCATGGTTTAATGAGGAAATAAAACGTCTGATAACAGCTCGAGACTATGCATTCTCTAGGTGGAAGCGCTTTAAAACATCTGATCTGCATAATACATATCGTGGAGCTAGAAAATCTGTAACTAGAGCAATACGAATAGCAAAATCCAATTATTATGCTGAGAAATTCACAAATTCAGTTTCTACAAAGACTACTTGGAGTGCAATTAAGGAAATTGGCATTGTGAGTACTAAAAGCAACCAACATAACGCTAGCATGCTTGATCCAAATCAAATAAATCAAAATTTTGTTAATATACCTATGAGACAAGCGAATCATTCATATTATGTCAACCATCATAATGAAGATATACCACAAATAAAGTTTAAGTTCGAGTGCGTAAACCAGTTCGACGTTTTTAAAAGCTGTTGTTCTATCAAGTCGAATGCAACAGGTATTGATGGCATTCATCCAAACTTCTTAAAAATTATTCTTCAACCACTATTACCATTTATAACGTACATTTTCAACACAATAATAACAAAAAGCAGTTATCCGCTAAGATGGAAGAAAGCCAAAATTCTACCAATACCAAAATCTGCGACTGAATACAGGCCAATTGCTATTTTACCATATCTGTCAAAGGCATTTGAAAAACTTTTACGTATGCAGATAGTTCAATATATAAATAATAACAATCTACTTACTGAAAAACAATCTGGGTTCCGAGCTAACCATAGCTGCATTACTGCTCTGACTGATGTTTCCGAAGACATTAGAAAGGAAGTGGATGATGGCTGTTTAGTAATGCTTATATTGTTAGACCATACAAAGTCATTTGATACAGTGGACCATACAATATTAGCTCAAAAACTTGAAAAAATTATGAATTTTTCAGTAACTTCGGTTAAATTGATATCGTCTTACCTTGAAGGTCGAATGCAGTATGTTGAAACTAAAAGTTTGAAATCTTCACAGTTTCTGCCAATTATAAGGGGCGTTCCCCAAGGTTCCATTCTCGGGCCGTTACTGTTCTCAATTTATGCAAATGATTTACCTGATAAGTTACACCATTGCCGTATTAGATTGTATGCTGACGATGTACAATTATATATAAGCACAAAAAAACAAAACATGGAGGCATGTACTGCCAAGTTGAATGAAGACCTCAAACGTGTTGCGCATTGGGCAGATATAAATGGCTTAAGTTTAAATCCTTCAAAATCTAAATGTATTATAATACGAAGGAGAACCCAGAAAATAGATCAACGTCCTAAAATTTGTATCAACGACCAACAAATTGAAATAGTTGATAAGGCAAAAAATCTTGGTCTAATTTTTAACAATACACTCACTTGGTCAGATCATGTAACATTTGCTTGTGGCAGAACTTACTCAATACTTAGAACACTATGGCAAACACAATGTGTAACACCAATGAAGATTCGAATACTAATTGCGAAAACATATCTAATACCAGTCCTTACCTATGGATGTGAAATCTTCGCAAGTTGTGATTCAAATAGCAAACATAAGTTAAAGGTAGCGTTTAACAACATTACGAGATATGTTTATGGCATAAAAAATTATGTCAGTGATGGCAATTATATTAATATTACCCCGTTTTCCAAAAAAATATACGGTGTGCTATTTGAAGACTTGTTGAAAATACGAACTCTTGTTTATCTGCATAAAATTATAACCACTCGTGAACCAAATTATCTCTATAATCGTTTAAATTTTAGTCGCCTCGGAAGGAACAAGAATTTTATTCAATTTAGACACCGCACGCTAGTTTCGGAATGGCAATTTTTTATAACTGCAATACGTCTCTGGAACAATCTTCCCTCAACAATTAAAGAAACCAGCAGCGCCCTGCATTTCAAGCAACAGTTATTTAGATTTTATTCATAAATAACTAACGTTATTATTATCGCTCTCAATATTGTTTTCGTATATAAAAATGTATTTCACTATTCTTTTTTTTTCACTTTTGTTATATTTTATACCAACATACCTATTAATTGTTTAAATAATATACTTGTTTTATGTTATTATTTTGTATATTTTTATGTTATTGATAAATACTTTTGATCATAACTTCATTAGATTTCTACTCACTAAAACCCATGTTTTGTTGTAGAAGTTCCAAATAAATGAAATAAATAAATAATAAATAAATAATAATAATTTGATGGAATATAAAAAAAAAGAAAAATATCGTCTATGGGTTTTTTCTGTTTTCGAACATTTAGTCTGTGTTCATATGGCTCTTGTCTTATCGACATGATTGCTACTTTATAGGCGAGATGGACGAGGGGAAAAGAAACGAGTACACAGATGCATGTACCGTCTTTACGTTTTTCTTTTTCATTCGTTGTTTTATTTTGTTATTGTTTTCAATATCAAAAAAGCACATGTCGTCAACATGACATGAATCATTTGAACGCCAATTCATGTTCAAAGAAGAAAAATGAAGAATCTTGTCAATAAGACAAGAGTCGTATGAACTCAGACTTAAGGCTCAGTTAGCCGGGAGTAACAGTAACGTTGAAAATCAGCTGATTCATTTTGTTGTATGTAAAGCAATTAGAACGATTACAGTTAGCAGTAAGATGTTACGTCTCAATCTGTAACTGATCTAACTGTAATCCCGGCTAACTGAGCCTTTAGACTGTTTTCTAATAACTACAAGAAACACAATTAAAAAAATTTTACCACAACTTGAAAAAATTGTTATTTTCGTGGTTTTTGCTCAAATATTAATGGATTGAATTAGTTAAAAAAAAATAAACTAGGAACATAATAAGAAATATTAAGGTATTAAAGTGGCTTTATGTAATTATAATGAAACGTAACTAATAACTTAAATAAATTTCAGGGTGCTTGTCCGAAGAAGCTTTGGAAGCCAACCACAAAATCGTGAGAAAAACAAGACTGTCCCATACGAGAAAAACGTCACGAAGAGATTTAATACTTTCCTCAGATCCGTTGTTGTCTTCAAAAAGGAGTCCAAAGACTAAAAAAAATATATTTTTTGAAGAAATTGAGAAATATATACTGAGAGAAAATGTTGCTGAACCAGTTAAAGATGACGAAACAAATGTTTCGTTGAGCGGCAATATTTTTTTGGAAGAATCCAGTAGCTCGTTTCTGTATTTCTCGCATCGTAAAATTTCTTACATGAGTTGTGAAACAAAAAATTCCATCGTTTCTCGATTTGTGAGAAAAAAGTGTTTCTGTATTTGAATGCGAAAACAGACAACACAGATTATGTTTTAACTGGAATATTTCCAGTAAGTAAGTGTCAAATAAAAGCGAAACGTCAACAAAAGAAATAAATATAATAAAAACAGGGCTGCCAGATTTGGCGAGTTATCGTCATTTTGACGATTTTTTGTTCCAAAATTAACAAAGTGACGTTTTGATGATTTTTTCTAAAATAGTGACTAAACAAAAACAAAATCAAAAATATTTTATAATTTTGTTGTTACTTTCTATAGAAATTCAAATTAAATTTTTAAATTTCAAACATTTTGTGGCGTTGAAAATTGAAAAAAAAAAACAATATGAATGTCTGTAGAAAGCAACAACAAATTTATAAAATATTTTTGATTTTGTTTTTGCTTTTAATGAAATTGTTGGCGTTGCGTTTTACACTATAAGCCCCTTAGTCTTCATAATAAGATAATTTTCATTTTTTTTAAATGTTTGGTTATTAGGCACCACAGAAAAAAGATATATTTAGAAACAAGGCAGCTTAAATTTTTATTTTATCCCTATTGTGAATATTGTCCTCGAAATTGTTTGTCTCTTCCCTGAAAAATGTATCGGCAAAAGCAAAATTTCGAGGGAAAGTAATGGACCGACTTGGCTTTTTTTGAACATTTAATACTTCTTATACAAAATACCCAGTAAAAACTTACTTACTTTTTCAAAATAAATAGCTTCTCTCACTCATTATTTAGTAGCTTTCTTCTTTAGCTGCTTCTATAACAACTTCCATAAGTACTTTGCTCTGGATATATGCAGGTAAAAAAAATAATGATTTACTTTTAAATGCGTTCATTTTGGGATCTCCCTTGTAAAATTCATTGGTTCTTTCAATAGAATTGTAAGTTGTGCTTTTATGTGTTTCTGATTACTCAACATATTCACCCTTATCGTGAATAATTTTTCCCTCGTAATTTTCCCCTTTTAACATATTTGCGATCATGAAAAACTCCCATGAAAAAAGGTAATTCAAAGGAGAATAATAAAGTGAAAAAATGTTCACGGGAATAAATTCCCATTATCGTGAAAAGTTTTTTCCCTCGTAATTTGTTCACGTTTCCCTTAGATTTTCTCACTTTATTTTTGCTAGGGAACAGAACATGTATGTCAGTAGTTCCTCCTATAAATAGAATATTATAGGAGGAATAGAATATTATTAATAAGGCACAAACCGCTATATTGGTCAACAAAATGCACAACAACAGGTTGGTTGCCGGTGGATTTGTGAAGTTTTCGAAAGACGTGGGGCAGTATTTTGGAAAATATTTTACTACATAAAATTTAACGTTGTAATCAACCTATCCCTCCGATACTAATAATTTAGCTTTATTTTTTAACTTTTCTTTAAAATATATACTTATTCATTGAATTTTAATTTTTTCTAGGGGTGATTATTTTGTAGGCGAAGTTTTTACTGGGTCTTTAACCCGTTTCTTTATGAACCGATTTTTTTAATTTTAACTACCAGGTATTCTACTTAGTCTATTTATTTCAGGTAAAAAAGAAAAAGATTATAGGAATAGGTAAATTAATGATTTATATCTCAGCCATTTGTAAACCGATATAGTTAAATTTCAACTATATACTATTTCGGACTACATACAAATAAATAAAAAAAAAACAACGTTGTCACTATCTATTCTAGGTTTTTCGCAAAAATAAAAACCCTGAATATTTATAATACTGTTATCAAAAATGATTTAATTTAAACATTTTCCATTTTGATCTCGGTATTTGTAAATACAATTACATATCTATTTTAAAAAAGGATGTTTGTTTATTTTATTAAGCTTGGCTTCTTTTTGCTTTTTTAAAAATAATTAGTATTGTGGTTATTTTGTTGAACTATTTATGGTTTTTAATCCAAATTTTAAATATTTTTAATTAGGCTTAAGTTCATGAAATTTAATTTTTATTAAATTATTTTTATGAAGAAAGGAATTTTACAACTTGAAAATTAATTAAAATTGTTATTGATAATCTTTCATTCTTGACGTGGCTCGGGCTCGAACCCTGGCCGGCAGGTTACCATGACATGTTTCGATCGCAACCACTCGATCTCCTCAGATGGATTTGCCGTCTTACACTCGCAGCCATCGACGACTGCTGACGTCACTAGTCAAACATCAATCCTTAAACCAAATTGTATTTTAACATTTGGTAGATCGAAATTTGCTTTCCTGAATGATTATCCATTTTAATTGATTTTACATGTTTTTTCCTTTACTTCTGTTTTTTCGTACTTTCGTCAAGAATTTTTCTTGAAGTCCAAGTACATTTTTTGTTTTTTCACTTTGTCTTTCTCTTTTCTGTTGACCTTTTTCAGCACAACTTGAAGGACAAATGTACAAATAGAGCTCGTGCCTTAGCTTTAACAATAATTAGTATTGTGGTTATTTTGTTGAACTATTTATGGTTTTTAATCCAAATTTTAAATATTTTTAATTAGGCTTAAGTTCATGAAATTTAATTTTTATTAAATTATTTTTATGAAGAAAGGAATTTTACAACTTGAAAATTAATTAAAATTGTTATTGATAATCTTTCATTCTTGACGTGGCTCGGGCTCGAATTAAATATTTATTTAATTTTTTGTTTAATATGATATTTTCCCATGCCTTTGTGTGACTTCTCCAGGGAAAAACAACAATAATACATTGTTATCGGATTAAACAAAATAAATAATTTTATAAAAAATAATCCTCCAGCTTAACAAAATAAATATAAATTTAAAGAAATTATTAAATGCCCATGAACTTTAACTATGCTTTTGTTTGATTATGTTTAAAAAAAAAATCGAACAAAATTTGTTTAAAATTAATTTTAATTATTTTAAACCAAAAAAGACGATCTTGTTATTGTTTTTCAGGAATTTGACGATTTTTGCACACATTTATGTGGCAGCACTGAATAAAAATAAGACAAGGAAAGAAAAAAAAAGTTTAAATTAAGAAAATATAACAATTGTGTTTTGTTTATTTTCATCATATAAATTACGCATTTATCATTTAAATTCCTTCTATTTTTTATTATTTTAAAAAAAATAGTATATCAACATATTTTAAACTAAAAATATCTACATTTTGTTTTTCTCGCACCAATTTCAAATGCGACTAATTTTGACAGTTCTTGTAAGAAACTTTTCGCAAAATATTGTTACAGGAACATTTTTTCTCACATCCTTCCAATAATTGCTGGAAAATTATTCAAATGACAGTTAATTCTCGCCAAGAAAAGATAAGAAACACTTGTGTGAGAAAAACCATTTTTTGTTTCATTTCACACTATTTTTGTTGCAATTCACACGTTTCATGCGAAAAGTTTTACGATGTGAGAAATACAGAAACGGGCTACAGTACTAAAGATGATTTATTGTAATTAAAAAATATGAACATATGTTAATAATAAATAAATTAGTTTAAAGAAAATAAATTATAAATAAAATAAGAAATAATTCGTTAGATCGGCTCAGAATCACTTTCTGAGTCGATCTAACGATGTCCGTCCGGCTAGCTGGCTGTCCATGCAACCTTGTGCATACAGATCGCAAATTCTGAGACAATTTGATGAAATTTGTCACAGAGGATCTGATCTGAACGAATCGGTCCATAATTTTACAAAAACCATCTTATTACATCGGCAAGATTAAATTTGGTCCAAACCAAACTAATTTAATTGCAATCAAAATCAGGTTAGCAAATTTTATTGGAATCTTTCTATTTTTTAACATAGCTCCCATACAAATCATTCTCCCGAAAATAGCTTTTAATGCCAGCTTCCTTAAAAATATTAATTCTTACGAATTATAGGGGTTTTCGATTAAGCGGGGTTTTTCAATTTATTAAGTAAAACGAAAAAACAATTGTTAAAAATAAAATAAATAAAAATTATTCATGTAACAAACTGATATTGAGAAAATAAATGCACACACAAACAAAACAAAAATTAGCGGTAAACAAAAAATCATTCTTTGCATGTTTTTGTTGTTGTTATTACGAATTATAAGTGATAGTTAGCAAACAATTACGATTTAAAACAGGGATGTCAGCGCCTTGCACAATTGTGCAAATTAATTCGCATGTACGCTTACGCTCTTTTATTTTGCGAGCGTAAAATATAATTGTTTACTGAGAAACACTCTCATTCAGCGGGAAATATCGCAAATATTGCAAGGCCTGTTTTGAGGCCTCTAAATATATTTATGTATATAAATAAATATACAATAACTGTATGTAGGTACATCTTTTTTTTTTTTTTGTTTTATTATCTTTTTTATTTTATTTATTATCTATGTTTTTGTTTTGTTTTATTTCTGTTTTTGTTGTTTTAAAACAGGGATTTCCATTTCTTTGCACAATTGTGGTTATTTTTTAAGATAGAATTTTAAAATTTTATAAAAATATATATGTAAAGTGAATCATAATCAACAAAAATTTCAAATTTTCAAAATAATTGTTTTGCACAAGTTTTGACAAGGAGAAATATTTGAAAAAATCTGAGTATTTTTGCAATTTTTGAAAACCTTTTCTACAACTTTCAAGATCGTTTTCAAGATTTTGAGGATATAAAACCACTACTTAACATATTCCAAAATCCCTTTAAGTGCGACATTGCGAGTTATGAATTCAGCATCCAGTCGGAACTAATCATACTTAGGAGCGAAATTAATCCTCCAGACAGGGAAAATATTATTGAGTTCTGGAAAAATTTAGACGGGGCGCTATATCCTATATTAAAAAAAAATTCCTTCAAATGTTTGTCGCTTTTCTCCTCAACATATCTTTGCGAAGAAATATTTTCCGATTTGAAATACATTTGCTCAAAACAACGCAATAAATTAACATCCGCAAACCTAAGAAATGTTTTGTTGTTACGAAACTGCAATATAAATTTAGAAGATATCATTGGTAAAT
This sequence comes from Pollenia angustigena, assembly GCA_930367215.1. NCBI lineage: Eukaryota > Metazoa > Arthropoda > Insecta > Diptera > Polleniidae > Pollenia > Pollenia angustigena. The sequence goes on along the minus strand of OV884056.1, from coordinate 131,849,750 downwards.
AAAAGTATTTTTTATAGGCTAGTAAAATCTTCTCTTTTTATAATGGTGGTAAATACTTACAGAATATTTTTAAACTTAATATTTGCATTAGTATGAGCAAATGAATTTTCATTGTTAGAATTCGCAAAGGTATGTTGAGCAAAAAACGAAAAATATTGGAAAGAATTGTATTAGGTTGTAAAAAAACTTCAAATATTGTGAACTGCGCAATTTTTCCAAAAAATAAGCAAAGTTTCTGAGGTTCCAAATTAAATTTATTTAAATAATAACTGATTGTGTCTGTCCATAACTCAACATTTTTCGATAATTGTATTATTATTTATTGCTTTTAAGTCTTCATAGCAATAAATGTAAGTTAACTTTAAATGGTCTGATGAAAAATGAATGGAAAGCATGAACTATATTTCCTCGCATAATGCTGGCCCTGGTGTTTGCATCGCCCTTTCATGAAAATGTTTTGTAAGTTTTAATACCTTACCTGATTCCCAACAATTTAATCGAACATAGATGACCCTCGCAATAGGCCTCGCAACCGCATATTTCGCCCGCTGGGCATGTAAGATATAAGAGTAATCTCACCAACACAATCATAATTGACATCACTGATTTAAAACAGCGGTGGGCGCTGGTTTGCGGGTTTTTCCATTTACTCTTCGTGTTTTTTTTTACTAGAGCTGCTAAAAATGCAAAAATTGCCCTACTAAGTTATTCCTTAAAATCACCAAAACATACCATACACTTGTTTTATTATACTACTTTTTAACTTAAAAAAAGTAGGTTTAAAATAGAGAAAATAAATAAAAAACAATTTTTTAGCAGTCAAAACAAGAAGAAACAACAATATTTACATTGAAATTAGAATGTGAAAAATTTACCGTATAACACATACACGTGTTTGTGTGATGTTGCTTTCACTCATTTACAACTGCGCACAAACTGAAAATCTTGAATTCATTGTTTCATGCGTAAAAGGTAACAAAGGCAACCCGAAAAACAAATACAACAGAAAGAAAAAAAATAAAATTGTATTCAATTGCTTAATAAATTTCAACAAAGCAGGACTGTTGCGCATGTTGTTATTTTGGCAAATTTTGCAATTTCGTAGTGGTATACTGACAATATATTTATTGTGTTGTGATCAAGCTGTGCTTATGTACTGTGAGCGTCAAAATAAAGTGTACAGCTTGTTTTCCAGTATAAAAAGGGTTATGTTAGTTATAAAAAGTTTAATTTCTACTTTGCCAATTTTGATCAGACTTCAAGCTTGCTGTCATCTGTGAAAAATACGTTGCTACAAAAAGTGACAAAAGCAAGTTGGACAAAAAAAACGTGATAAAAGGTAGAAATAAGAAATTCAACGGAAAAAATATAGTATCTAAAGTGAAGCGTGATAGGGTTAGCTTTTGTAAAACCTCCTAAAACAGATGGATCAGCCCAATAGTCGCTCGATATCAACTCAAGTAAACATCTGAAAACATTTGGACAGACAAATTAAAAAAAAAACATTAGCAGCTAGCACTCTCTGAATAAAATTCTGCAGGAAGGGTAGCCAAAATGTCTACTGAGCTAACTTTAAAATGGGTGGAATTGATGCCAAAGAGACTAGAAGCCGTCCTAAAAGCAAAAAGAAATCAATCAAAGTATTAGCCACTTCACTTTTCTTAGTATTTTAAAACTGTACACTTTTTTTGGACGCGTTTAAAACGGAGTATAATATTAGTTTTTTTATTGTATTGTTTTTGTTGTTTTTGAAGTACCTATTTCAAATTTTAAATAGTAATAACATTGTCCAAAGTTTTGTAAATGATAATAAACTTCTAAAAATTTTAATTATTTTTTGCTAAAATATCACTTTTTATATTGGAAAACCAGTTGTACACTTTATTTTGACGCTGACAGTATGTTTTTTTTCAGCTTGTTTTAAAAACTTTTCAGCAATCATGTGGGATGATGAATTATATTATAATCAAGTTTTTTACTGAATTCCTTTTTTTTTGCATAGTAACATATAAATAGTACACATTTTAAGTTTTTTCTCACGGTCTTTTCGATTTCAGGTGACCATATGCATATATATATTTTACCGTTAATGAAAACTTGATGAATTGTATAATAATAATATTTTTACTGAACTTTTTTTTTTTTTGGTTCTGCATATTTACATACAGTTTGAAAAGCTTTTCAAAAATTTCTCTAAGTGTAAATCAACTAATTTACTCTCTTTTATTCAACGTTCTCTATCTGCCCTTCGCTGATTTAAAAGAGGTAAAGAAGATTTTATTTGAAAAAAAATTACGAATTAGCGAGGGGACTAAAATGTATGGAAATTTAACCAATTAACGAGATTTTTTCAAGGGACCGACAGTTTATTTCGAATTATCGGGAATTACGATTTATCGGGGTACGAATTATCGGGATTTGACTGTATTTGTACACAAATTGGCGACAATGATTTTTACTATAGCTACTATGTCATGACAAAATGTTGTCCAGGTAGGTCCAAAATAAACCATAGGTTCCATATAAACCCTCATCCAAAAAAAACTTATACATGTAGATGAAGATATCTAAATAATATTCGGCAGAAAGAACTTTTAAACGAATCTTAACCTCACAACATAATTTTGTTGCTACACACGTTGCTAGTTGTGTGTGTATCAGCACGACCATTCTTTGTAGTTTTGTGGGCGTTATTGAAGCTAAAATTACATATTTCCATTTCATGACACATGGGAGGTAGGCGTGTCCTTGGACCGATTTCTCCAAAAATTCATATTATTCTTAACTAAGCTATATTATGCTAGTGTACCAAATTTCTGACAACTCCTTCTTTTTATGTCCCTTCGTTATATGGGGACAAGGCACTGTGCGGCGCCTGCCATCCAGCAGTCAAACATCAATATTTAACGAGTGGTACTGCTGATTCAAAATATGCTGTAATAACCATTTTTCTATTTATATACGTGTTGCCTCCTTTTCTTCCTGTTTTTTCGTATTCTTTCCGTCAATACTTTGTCTTGAACACCTGACTACATTTGTTAATTATGTTTTTTGTCCACTTTCGTCGACATTTTCTTTGTACAACTTGAAGAACAGATGTAAAAATTAGAGCTTGTACCATAGCTATTTTAAGAACACAATATTTATTTATTTTTTGCGGGCACCGTAGTGGTTAAAACTCAAAGATTTTCTGCAGATAGAATGTGTTGATTCTTGAAACATGTAAAAATCAACCCGGGTTCAAATCCCAGCTCAGCCAAAGAAAATTTATGAATACATTTTAATAAAAATTCCAAGTTGTAAAATTCCTTCCTTAGTGAAAATAATTTAATGAAACTTAAATTTGATGAACTCAAGCCTAATTAAAGAATATCAAAAATTAACAGTTTAACTAAAAAAAATTGTTCTTTGTGTAATATATTTATCAGGGTACACGCAGCCTTCCAAAGTGATACATTTTTCTAAATTACAATGGAACAAAATAATAGCTGCCTTTTACACTCAACTCTAAGGTGTATTTAGCGTGTTAAATATTGAATTTAAAGTTTGTACTAAAGCGATATTCACCACTGTTGAAGCGATTTTCAACATTAATTTTTCTTTGAATTTCAATAAGCGTTAACAACACTGAATTTCAACAATTAAAATCAGCTGTTGTTAAAAATTTTTGGCCAAAAAAAATATTTATTAAATAAAAGTAAAACAAACGAAAAACAAAAAATTTTTTTGTCAATCATAATCTAACCTTTAATCACAATATAAAACAAATGGTACGCAAACACGAGAAATAACTGAATAACCTAAACAAAAGCGGCAAGCGTTCTTTTGAACATGAAAATTTTATTTAAATACAATTTCAATAAAACAAACCGATAAAGCGATCTGTCAAATAAGATTTATCAGCCGGGTGGTTTCTAATTCGCATTCTAATGGTTTGTTTCGTATAAATTGTATGCAAATGAGAAGTTTTGACATACAAAAAACGCTTCCGCTCTTATTTAGGTATCTCAGTAAGTTAATAAGGAAAATACTTGCTTGCCCAAAAAAGTACTTAGCGCAGATGCAAAAAAGGGTATTATCATACTCAATTATAAGTGCCGGTTCACACACGTCAAGTTTCACTCGTCAAGTCTTGAGTTTTTAGGAGAGAAGGGAAAAGAAATGGCATTCTCTTTACCCTTCTCTCCTAAAAGCTCAAGACTTGAAGAGTCAAACTTGACGTCTGTTAACCGGCACTAACTGGGGGTGAGAAATGGAAGAAATTTGCAATTTATTTTTGCAACATATTTAGAAAGGAAAACTATAACTTCTCACATTTTTGCATGGTAGAATACATGGAGCATTATTGTCAGTAAAGAAAACACAATAAGTAATTCACCGACCTATTTAGGGGGTTTTTGACATATTTAATTTAGAGTTTTTTCCTTTGTTTTCTTTACTTTGTTTCTCTATTGAAAGTAATGGATATCAAACTGTTTTATTTCCCACTCCTAATTATTGTATAATAAGCAGAACAAAAAGATCGATACGAGTTTCTTTAAATGTTAAATGAGCCATTCCAGTTGTCGATAATTTGTGTACGATAATTAGTAAATTGCTGCAAATGATTGTGTATCTAGGAATGCTTAAAATCAACTTTTGTAATTTTCATAAATTCTTGTTGTGACGGCACAATACTGCTAAAGTTTTTTTGTTTTTTACTTTACTAAAAAACGTTACATAGAAAGGGCTTTTTTTTTTGATTAAAATGATTAAAAATTAATATTTTTAATTTCAAAAGATTTTGTTATTCGTGCTGAATTCCCAGTTTTTATTCTTGATAAAAACATTTGAAATTAATTGTTGATGGGATATTTATTTTATTTGGTTTAATATCATTAGTTTTTCTAAAATCTTTATGGATGAAGTTTCCTGATGATCTGGCCTAAGCAACCAGTGAAATGCGCATAGGAATCACTGTTGGGATCTGCCAATTCTTAAATTGTACCGTCTCAATGGCAAAATTGTACCAAATTGACATAAATTGTACCAAAATGTAACTATAAAATAAAAAGGCATACAAAGTACTTCATAAAAAATGTTATTCAATAAAACAAGTATGAAAGTATAGTCGGTCTTGCCCTACCATTTAATACCCACACCACAGTTTAAAAAGACATATTTTCAATAGTGTACTCTTTTGGGACCCATGGGCAATTATAGACCTGAAAGAACAAAATTATGTTAGGAGGTTTAGATTCATATGAAAGTTCTTTATGCCGAATATTATTGAGATATCTTAATCTATAAGTGATTTTTTGCCCTTAATTGATTTTAGGAAGGCCGCTTATGTACACTAAAAGAAAAATGCTTCATATATTTAATGAATCATGTTCATAACAAAATTTTCATTGGTTTAATAAACAGTTTCATTGTCTAAATGGAATTTCATAGTTATAATGAAGTATTTTCGTTAAAATCGCTTCATTGGATTTCGTAATTACGTTAAAAATTTTTATTGGATATATGAAAACTTAAGTTTGTCCAAGTTAAACAAAAAATTTTTATTGGGAACATAACAAAACAATATACAAACATAACTATATTCATAAATTAATACAAAATCATAGTTTCCTTAAAAAAATGTTTAATTGTTAATTAAAAAATGTAAGATTTAATAATTTCATACATCTAATGTTATATGTATGCCATTAAATTTATGAAATCAAAATTTTTTTATAAAAGCAACAGCCCCGGTAGGCTAGCTAGTAGTGAGCTAGTCTATCAACCACGGGGTTGCGGGTTCGATTCCCGCCAGAGACTCTGGTTTCTTTCCTGCAGACAAGCGTCAAGCTTCGCGGTGATTAGCATAGGGAATTAAAAAAATAAAAAATAAAAAATTTTTCAATAATTGCCTTCATAAATTTAAATTTTCATTATGACAATAAAAATGTCATTATAGTAATGAAGAAAAAACTGTCAATCCACTTTCAATCAACGTTGTTATTGTTGTTATGGCCAATTTAATCTCATAGTTATGCTCTTAATTGAGAAAAAAACATAGTTTTTTTTATCCAAAAACTACTCTGCCCCGGTAGGCTAGCTGGTAGTGAGCTAGTCTATCAGCACCGAGGTTGCGCGATCGATTCCCGCCAGAGACGGGAAAAAAATAAAAATAAAATAAGAAAAAAACAAGAAAAAATAAAATAAAAAAAAAAAAATTAAAAAAAATAAAAAAAAACAATAATTTTTTTTACTATATTGAAAGTATTCATCCGATGAATAATATTCATAGATCTAATGTAATGTTTCATTAAATCCTTTTAATGCAACAGGTTTCATTGATCCAACGAAGCGCTGCATAGGTTCCTTTTTTATTCAATTTTTCATGGGATTAATGTCAAAATTTATTGGTATTGCGAAGAAAATTCTTTGAGTGTAGAACCTTTGGTTAAGTTGGACTTACCAGCGCAATATTTATCATGACATTGTAGCTATGTGAACTTATGAATCGATTCTCACCATTTTCAGTTGGATTTGTCCTAATGAACTTAATCGAATGTACAAAACTTCATTAAATTACCTTAAAAATTGCGGCCTGTATTTAGCGCACAAGGTCATTAGGCATATATTATATGTGTTGTAAACATATGAATTGCCGACTGTGTCTGTGTAAAAAATACGATTATTGACTGCCTCGCGAGACTATGGAGTGGCCCGAACAAAGTTGTTGTATACATGTGAATTGCCGACCGTGTCTGTGTGAAAAATATAATTATTGACTGCACGCGAGTCTATGGAGTGGTTATGACTGGCATATAACAAAATTTTACGAAAAATTTGACATACCACTACATGGTGGCAAATATTGTACAATTGAAGCAAAGCCGCGAATAACGTTGTAAAAGACACTTTTTGCAAAAACTGTTTTTTTTTCGCAGATAACCATTAAAAACCAAAATTATGCACCTTAAAGCCTTTAAAAAGGACATACAAAGAGTCAGCTAGTGGAAGAACGTTGTAAGTTACTTAAAAATGATACAGCGTAAATGGTTTTAAACGTGGAATAACGTTTTAAAAGCCACCAGTCATGATGCGTTGCGTAGTAGAAGAACGTTTTAAATGACATCGTGATTGTGGAAATGAAACATTTTTCCACTAAAAAAAAGTTAAAAACTGTAAATTTGCATGTAATTTAAGTTTTAAATTTGTTGATATATTGCATAAAAATTTTTATTATCATTATTTTTATTATCAAAATAATTTTTGGGAATACAAAATTTTAATTTAAATTTTTAATAATCTAAAAAAAAAAATAAAAAATTAATAATCTTGCCTGTTAAAAACGTTCTGAAAAAAAATTATTTTGTAACTTAATTAATGAATAACACTTTTTTTAGACCCACAAATTGCTATATGAAATAAGTTTTAAATTAAAGTACATACATATGTGATGATTTATACAATAGGAAAATGTCTTGCACAATTAAAATTGCACGTTCTGCGCAGAGGTTGCTTCACTGAACTTTCTGAATAGTTGATGGGTTTTTGACCCAATGCCTGAGAAAACTTTGATTTGCTTTTGTATAACCGGACAATGTTTTTGTAGTGTGGCGAAATTATTTTTGTTGCAAGTATGATCAGAAAACCAGACTTCGCTTCAAGCAGTGTTGCCACTTTGTGGGTAATTACCCGAATTTGGTATAATTTTTACGGTCGTGGGTAGAGCGTGGGTAATTTCTCTTAGGTGCAATTCAGGTGTAATTTGAAATTTTTACTTCAGATGCCCTAATAAAATCAAGATTCGGTTTCAGTGATGACATTTATTTCTTTTTAAATATTGTTGCTAAGAAATGCACAGCCTTTTGAACCAAAATCTCGGATTCTTTTTAAGAAGCGACTTCAATCATTAAACATACATATACATATTTTCAAATGTTTGGTAATGAATGAATCAAGATGGACCCTTAGATTTGGATAAATATGCCTATCATAGTGATTTAGAACTTGAAGTTTATTGAAAAAAGTTTTTCAAAGTAAAAACTTGCCTGGGGGAAGACATGTTTCCAATATTGCAACATATAATAAATTGTATTTCTATCTTGCTAGTTTTTAATGTTTTAGTTTAAAGAATATTTAACGCCTTTTAGGGCCATTATTATAACTTGGCGTTAGCTGTTATCCGACAGTTAACAGACGCTTTTTGACAGATAACACATTATTATCAGTCAATTTAATCTTTACTTTAGCTAACTTCAAGTTGCAATAATGGTCCTAACAGTTCTAAAACTGAATTACGAAAAGAACAGTTGTATAAAACTCTGCAGGCATTTTGTTTACTAAATAAGGCATAAAGGGTATTTTTTAACACCATGAAACTTAAAATGGTAGACAACACAAAAAAAAAAATTAATTTTAATCGCAGATTGATACACGGCATTACCATTTGAAACTGATTTAAAACAAATAGACAACGCACCGCGCCTGTCCATGACAAAACGCATTGCAGACGTCCAGTTTTGTTTCTCTTTTTCGAATAAAATGAACAATGTTGACCTCCAAGACAACGATTGTTGCTGGTTTATCAGCTTTAACCACTGATTTCACAGTCCAACGGAAAACAATCAATAAGTGTCACATCGCACGGCCTTGAATTGTAATTGACAGTTTATTTTCTCTAAATCTACACATCGCCTTCATTTGTGAAAAAAGTTGCGTCATTTAAAACATGAAGTCACCTTTAAGTTCCGAAAATCTATGGCTGATTTTCAAAGTATATTTTGATAATTTGGTGGCGTTGTTCAAGCATGAATCTATTCGTGATGATGTGCCTGTTCAAAAAGTGAAAATAGTATGACAGTTCTTTACTAAGATTTCGTTTGACAGCTAATCTTTCGTAAGCTCTATGGGGCTAAAAAGAATCCATTATAAAGCAATGACAAGGAACATTTTAAACCTTTTCAAGATATATCAACCAATTGTGAAAGTTAAACTCATTATTATAGCAGTTTGAATTTATGTTTTATTAATTTTTTTTAAGTCTTTAATGTTATTTTTGTTAATTTAAATAAAATTAACAGCTTGACTAATATTGATCTTCTTTACATGAGTTTGTTGTGTTTTTGCTTCTTTGTAAATGTCTTTTTATTTAATAAAACTTCAATTTTATATCAGGTGTAATTTCATTTAAATCGGGTAATTTTGCTTCATCTCAATTGTAATTTTGAATTTTGCTGGTGGTAACACTGGCTTCAAGCATCACATCAGAGATGTAAATGAATCATTCATTTTTGAATTAATTCGTGAATCATTCATGCACTGAATTAGCAAATTTTGAATTAATTATTTTCACACAAAAAAATTAATTGAATGAAATTTGAGTCAATTCATTTGAATTTAGCATTTCATTTTTGCAATTCATTTTTAATTGAAATGAATTGGTAAAATGAATTGCAATTCATTTCCAATTCATTTGAATTGAATTGTCTTTGAAATAATTCAAATGAGTTAGAAAAAATTAATTGCAATTCATTTCCAATTGATTTTGAATTAATTCAAATGAGGTATTCACTTCCATCTTTCAATTGTATTTTGGCAAATTTAGTTTTAATTGTGGCTAAAGCTGGCAACAGATTACCAAAGAACATGCCGTTGTCTTTTGGTAGAAAGTCTATGGCCTCTGCTATTGGATGCAAGTACTCTTCTAAAAATTCAAAATCACTGTCTAGAAAAGTCTAAATATTCAACTTTTGGCATAGATAGATGGTCATGCTGATAGGATTTTCGCAGCTTCCTACTAATTCAAGTCATATTCTGCCGTTACCTGCTCATTACAGTACATCTGAAAGAAAAATGCTTCATATATTTAATGAATTAATTTCATAACAAAATTTTCATTGGTTTAATAAACAGTTTCATTGTCTAAATGGAATTTCATAGTTATAATGAAGTATTTTCGTTAAAATCGCTTCATTGGATTTCGTAATTACGTTAAAAATTTTCATTGGATATATGAAAACTTAAGTTTGTCCAAGTTAAACAAAAATTTTTATTGGGAACATAACAAAACAATATACAAACATAAAATTAGATTTTATTTTAGCTAATACGGCCTAAATTTTTTTATGTAATTAAAAATGCATTTAATCCATATTTTCCCAACGTTTCGTGAATGTTATGTTCACTTTATCAAGGGATTCGTAATAAGAAAATCAATTTTTATTACATTGAACAATAATTTGTTGTAGACAAGCATGAAAAACATTAAACATGAAAAATTAAATTAAACACAAACTTAAAAATTATATCACAGGTTTTTTGATATTGCAACACAGTAACTGGCACTAATAATAACTATATTCATAAATTAATACAAAATCATAGTTTCCTTAAAAAAATGTTTAATTGTTAATTAAAAAATGTAAGATTTAATAATTTCATCTAATGTTATATGTATGCCATTAAATTTATGAAATCAAAAATTTTTTTATAAAAGCAACAGCCCCGGTAGGCTAGCTAGTAGTGAGCTAGTCTATCAACCACGGGGTTGCGGGTTCGATTCCCGCCAGAGACTCTGGTTTCTTTCCTGCAGATAAGCGTCAAGCTTCGCGGTGATTAGCATAGGGAATTAAAAAAAATAAAAAATATTTCAATAATTGCCTTCATAAATTTAAATTTTCATTATGAGAATAAAAATGTCATTGTTGACATTCACATCAACATACATTTAATTTTAATTTTAACTATGTTAATGAACTGCATAAGTTCAGTGTATCGCTGACATAACATAATTTCATTTTTTGTTTTATTTTACCTTTTGTTTATAAATAATTGTTGACATATCATTATTTTATTTTGTTTACTTGAAGTTCAATCATCCCAAACAATTTTATTGTTTACTTTTGTTCATAATTGTTAACATAGCATTATTTTATTTTGTTACCTGAATCATAACTTTATACATTGAAATGTTAGTCAGCAATTATGCAAACAATTAATTGGGTCACTTCCGCATTGTGCAATAGTGATATTCAGTTTTTAATTAATTAAATTTTAGTATATAAGACAGTACAAAAATAAAGAAAGTGTTCAATTACTATAAGGCATTTAAAGTGTTTTATTGATTGAATCTATTAGCGTTCTACAAGTTAAAGTGCTTGGAGGACAATCAAGGCAATTAATATATCAGTTCAGATTTATGTGTTTGAACTGAAGCATATTATAGCCGCATTCCAAAATACATTTAATCACATTTATACATTGTGAATTATACATTGGTGACCCCAGAGGCTTTAGAATTAAAAAGTTTCCCCCCACCAGCGGTAAGGGACTTTTTACTCTAAAAGCAGAACACGCAGCAATCATCCGGCACCAAATACATTGGTGACCCCGACAACGTTTTAGACACTGTTTAAGCTTCCCCCCACCAGTGGTAAGGGGCTTTAAACAATCTAAAATCAACACACAACCTCAGTCAGCGGGACAGCAATCCAACGCTACAACATTTCCACACCAGTGGAGGCGACAACAGACACCATAACATTGGTGAACCCAGAGTCTTTAGAACTACAAGTTTACTCTAAAGACATAACAAGCAGCAATCATCCGGCACCAAATACATTGGTGACCCAAGTTCCAGCCGTTTTGTCGAAGATTGAGGGTCCTAACAGCGTTTAGGGGCTTTTGAACACAAAAGGCACATCGGACCACGCATCATTATTTGACGGTCAACCGGGCGACCGTATTCATCGAGACATCAGTATCCAACAGCCACTAAAAACATTTGGTGACCTCTGAAGAAGCAAGCAATACCAACAGTAGTGAGAGAGCTACAAAAAAAAAAATTTACATAACAAACAACAATAGCAAAGAGCTAGTAAACAAAATGACGACATTAAACGATCTTGTCAAGATACAAGACGGGAAGGCGGAAGAGATAAATCGGGCGATTAGCACCATAAGGAAGACACCGATAGAAAGGAGATCCGTAGAGTATTATCAAAAAAAAGCTAAGGAGCTCGGAGAATTGTGGAAAGGTTTCGAAAAAACAGACAATCGTATCAGACGTGATTCAACAGTAGGAGGACCATCGATACTTCTTACAAAAACTATACGAGGAGACGAGTCAAAGGTTTAGAGAGACTGATGACTACATACAAAAACAAATACAAATTATAAGGGAGCAATCAAAGATGCAAGCAAGCTACTCAGGCATCGCTGGGAAGCAGGCATCGGAGACAACGAAAAACAATTTAATAAATATACAAAACGCCACCATATCAAAAATAATCAACACATTGGTCGAAATGATATGCATTGGTGCTCAGTATACAATGCAGCAGATTGATGTGAAACTGAAGGAGGTCGAGTACAACAGGAAAACCATACAGCAATTGCAGGATAAAATATGTACTGATAATATCGAGCACGATATATACCAGTTCCTCGCAAAACAAACAGAGATAACAGAGAAGCTATTGCAAATTGAGGACCTAAAAACGAGTTTGATGCCAGAAACTGTTAGTCAAGCAAGAATTAATCAAGATACCCATCCACATCATCTGCCCAAAGTAACAATACCGAAATTCAATGGTGATTATCTGAGCTGGCAACCATTCTATGACCTGTTCAACGAGATGATACACAAAAAAGCAATGCCAACCGTACAAAAAATGTGGTTTCTAAAAACAAATGTAACAGGTGAAGCCGCAAGACTAATACAAAATCTATCTCCAACAGAAACCAATTATGAGACGGCATGGAATACACTTCAACACCGTTTTAACAATCCGAGAATTTTAACAAATGATATCATAAATAAATTGTTAGGCCAGCAAAAAATACCGGAAAATCCCTCTGCTGCAGCTATAAAAGGGCTGCACGATACGACGCGCGAATCTATTGCAGCACTAAACAATTTAAACATCGATACATCGACTTGGGATCCAATACTAGTCAATATATTGATTAAAAAGCTAGACCAGGGAACCCATGTACTGTACGAGCAATCCATACAGCTTCCCAAATCTTTACCGTCATTAGAAGAGCTATTGGGTTTCCTAGAAACTAGATTCCAGTCACTAGAAGCAGTCGGTTGAATTCAAAACACGCAAAAAAAACGGTTTCAGCAGCAACCATGTCTCAAGATAACTGCTCCTGCAAATTATGCGAAAATGGAAATCATCAGTTGTATCATTGCAAACATTTCTTATCAAAGCCAGCTTCCGAGCGATTAAAATGGATTCAACAACAGCAATTATGTGTCAACTGTTCAAGCCTGGCCACATAGCAAGACATTGCACAACAAGTTGCTGTAGAAAATGTCAGAAAAAACACAACACGCTAGTTCACCAGGACTCATATCAACACAACACAAACACTGCACCATCAACATCAAAAAAGGTGTCCACTGTGAGTGTAACACCAGCGACCAATGTACCAGCACCATCAACAGTAGCGTCGGCTCATTTGTCTGGGGCCCGGGAAGGCTACGTCCTGCTAGCAACAGCACGCGTAAAAATCACTGCCAATAATGGGCAATCTGGTATTTTTAAGGCAATATTGGATTCAGGCTCACAAATCAACATTGTGACAACCCGATTAGTAAATAAATTATCCATCAAGCCCACAGAAACATCTCTATGCATCGAAGGTATCGGCAGTCAATCACGCAGAACAAATCAACGTATTAATGTAGGACTTCATTCCACCTCAACCAACTTCAGCACAAGACTAGAAGCGTTTGTACTTCCCAACATTATTCCAATACAACCCTCCGAGGAATTCAATTGCACATCCTGGTCAATTCCAGAAAATATACAACTAGCTGATCCTGAGTTTAACAAACCCAACAACATTGATGTTCTCTTAGGCGCCGAATACTACCACGATCTGATAACTTCCGGTAAAATTAAGTTATTACCGGAACTACCAAGTCTAATAAATACGAAACTCGGTTGGGTCGTTAGCGGAAGGCTAGGACAAGGCTCCATACTATCAGCAACATGTGCAATAAATACTAAATGCAGCTCAGACACAAACGAACTCATCGAGCGCTTTTGGAAAATAGAAGATTTTGAGTCAAATGACACGCTCACGGAAGGAGAAAGGCGATGCGAAGCACACTTTATTCAAACCACAAAAAGAAACTCTGAAGGTCGATTCATAGTACGACTACCATTTCGCGAAGACCCAAGTAGTTTAGGCAGCACAAAGAAACTTGCATTTTCAAGATTTATATCCCTGGAACACCGTCTAGCAAGAAATCAAGACATCAAGGCTCAATATGTTGATTTTATGGACCAATATGAAAGGCTAGGACACATGACTCGCATAGATACTTCTGAAGTCAATGAACCCCATTGCTACATTCCCCATCACTGTGTGCTGAAACCAGAAAGTAAGACCACGAAGCTGCGAGTTGTATTTGATGCGTCAGCAAAATCCTCGACAGGTCTCTCTCTCAACGATATACTCAGCATTGGCCCTCCAACTCAAGGAGATCTCTTTGGCATGTTGTTACGATTTCGATTGCCCAGATTTGTGTTTTGCACTGATATCGAGAAAATGTATCGGCAAATTCTGGTTGATCCGGCTGATCGAAATATGCAACTCATTTATTGGAGACGGGATCCAACTGATACAATGCAAACATACAGGCTTAATACAGTAACTTATGGAACGTCTGCAGCCCATACTTAGCCACAAAATGCCTACAGCAGCTCGCAGACAAAAATATGGAGAAATATCCTCTGGGCGCTAAAAGTCTAAGATACGATTTTTATGTCGACGATGGCATGAGTGGCTCAGACAGCTTAATAACAGCAGTCGATATGAAAACCCAATTAAATAGTTTGTTACAAGAGGCTGGGTTTAAACTGAGGAAATGGTGCGCAAACCATCCTCAGCTACTGTCCGGAATACACCCTGAAGACGTGGAGCTAAACCTAGACTTCGACGATCAAAGCACAAAAATCTTGGGATTAACATGGAACCCCAAGGCAGACGTATTCTGCCTCAAGGCAGATATCCAAGAAACCCAAAGAATCACAAAGCGAACAGTAACATCAGATGTGGCACGAATATTTGACCCATTGGGCATCGCTGGTCCCGTAGTAGTTGCCGCAAAAATGTTTATCCAACAGCTATGGCAGCTAGAACTATCATGGGATGACGGACTCCCAGAAGAGCTTTATAACTATTGGTGGTCATTACGACAACACTTAAAACATATAAACAATTTATCTACTAAGAGACATATTTTTGATGGCCAAGTCTCAAAAGACACACAAATACACACTTTTGTAGATGCATCAGAACGAGCTTATGGAGCTGCAGTCTACATACGTTCCAAATTGAAGGATAATCGAATTATAGTCAGATTGTTATGTTCCAAGTCACGAATCGCACCCTTAAAGAAGGTGACCTTACCAAGATTAGAACTATGCGCTGCTCTCCTTGGGACCGAACTTACCAGGAGAGTAAAAAAGGAAATACGAGCTGAAAACACTCCAACATACCTATGGTCGGATTCAGAAATAGTTCTTCACTGGATTACATCGTCAACATCGTCCCTTCGTACATTCGTCGCCAATCGGGTAAGCAAAATTCAAGAGCAAACAACAACCAGCCAGTGGAGACATGTTGGCTCGAAACAAAATCCAGCTGACCTAATTTCTCGAGGTATAAGTCCAGAAAAACTGTCTCAATGCAACCTGTGGTTCTTCGGACCAATATTCCTACATGGCAGTGAAAAGGCGTGGCCTAAAGAATTTAATAAATCTCAACCACCTCATTCCGAAGAATTCAAACTAAATCCTGTGACGGCTCTAGCTACCACTTCACCTGGATTGGAAGAGATAATCTACAAAACTAATAATCACGGCTCATTCAAGACTCTTCAAAGGGTGGTAGCATATGCACTTCGTTTCCTCCAAAATGCTAAGACATCCAAGGCCGCTCGACCAAGCAGCAAAACACTCACAACTCTCGAACTCACTTCTGCAACTAACCTAATCACTAAAGGAATTCAAGCGTCAGAATTTAAAATTGAACTCAACAAGTTAAAGAAAGGGCATGAAATCGAAAAATCAAGTCAAATAAGTGGTTTGTCTCCCTTTCTGGACGAAAATGGCATTATAAGGGTAGGGGGAAGGCTAGAGGCCTCTTGCCTCTCATACAACGCAAAACACCCAATACTCCTTCCATTCGATGACCCGATCGCAAGACTTATAATGAAGATGCTACACATCGAAAACCACCACTGCGGTCCACAAACGCTGTTAGCCATCTCAAGACAGCAGTTTTGGATAATCAAGGGTAAGTCGTTAGCCAGAAGCATCGTCCAAAACTGTGTCCGATGTACAAAATCAAGACCAATACTAATGCAGCAAGTTATGGGAGACTTGCCCGCCACTAGAGTGACTCCAACAAGGCCATTCATGATATCAGGTGTAGACTACTGTGGGCCACTCTGGGTGCACTACAAATTAAGGGGAAAGAGGCCCCACAAGGTATACCTAGCAGTCTTTGTTTGCTTTTCAACGAAAGCAATACATTTAGAGGTAGTAAGCGACCTTACAACAGAAGCATTTATTGGGGCTCTCAAAAGATTTATTGCCCGCCGAGGACGCTGCCAAACCATATACTCAGACAACGCTACAAATTTTGTAGGAGCACGAAACCAACTTAAGGAATTGAATGACGTCATCTTTTCTGAGCATTCGCAGGAAACAATCAAAAGGACTTGTAGCAACAGTGGTATTGATTTCAAGTTTATACCCCCAAGGGCACCGCATTTCGGTGGATTATGGGAAGCAGCAGTGAAATCCGCTAAACAGTTACTGGTCAGAAGCATGGCAACAGCTTCACTTACATACGAAGAACTAGAAACTGTCATTGTCGAAATTGAGGCAATACTAAACTCGCGACCACTAACACCTCTATCAAGTAATCCAAACGATTATGCAGCCCTAACTCCCGGTCATTTTTTGATCGGAGAACCACTTACGGCACAAATAGATACAAGAACAGACAACCCTACCAACCCATCACTATCAAAAAGGTGGAATCTTGTCTCCCAACTGAAACATGAATTTTGGAAACGCTGGTCATTGGAATACCTGCACCACCTCCAAGAGAAACGAGAATGGAAAACGTCATCCGAAAATGCAAGGGAAGGTAAATTAGTCATAATAAAGGAGGATAATCTACCAGTCATGCAATGGCCACTCGGCAGGATTCTTAAAACTTATGAGGGAAACGATGGCAAGGTTCGAGTAGCAGACGTAAAAACAGCATCAGGAATAAAAAGACGGCCAATCCATAATTTAGCCCCACTACTTCCCGAGGAAGAATTAAAGGGAAATGAAGCATCCCACTCTACGCCACACTTGACATCTGATGAAGCAGATATTCCACCAATCAAAAGGCCCAGGTCACTTTAGTGCGTCAAACAGTTTGCACACATCATACGTCCAACTTAAACACATCGACCATATAAGCAGACCACAGGAAATCAACCAGATTCTTAACACCACAGATAGCCAGTTTGAAACTCACCTTAACCAACTCAATAACCTGCAAAAACAACTTAATGAGTCAACAATCACACGTCTACCACAGCTAATCAAGTCTAACAGTCAACATCATCATATAGTAAGCTACTCCGCGCTTATAATTTCCTTTCTCATCGCGGTAACCATAACACTAATTAAAAGAAGCTCAACCCATCAAGAAGAAAGAGGCCACAACTCCCACCAACCAAGACCGCATTCAGTTCCATTACCCCGACCTGTCACCATTGACATCATAGACACCTAAACAACACAGGTTATCATCGACCAGCGGTCGACGCGGGGGAGAATGTTGACATTCACATCAACATACATTTAATTTTAATTTTAACTATGTTAATGAACTACATAAGTTCAGTGTATCGCTGACATAACATAATTTCATTTTTTGTTTTATTTTACCTTTTGTTTATAAATAATTGTTGACATATCATTATTTTATTTTGTTTACTTGAAGTTCAATCATCCCAAACAATTTTATTGTTTACTTTTGTTCATAATTGTTAACATAGCATTATTTTATTTTGTTACCTGAATCATAACTTTATACATTGAAATGTTAGTCAGCAATTATGCAAACAATTAATTGGGTCACTTCCGCATTGTGCAATAGTGATATTCAGTTTTTAATTAATTAAATTTTAGTATATAAGACAGAACAAAAATAAAGAAAGTGTTCAATTACTATAAGGCATTTAAAGTGTTTTATTGATTGAATCTATTATCGTTCTACAAGTTAAAGTGCTTGGAGGACAATCAAGGCAATTAATATATCAGTTCAGATTTATGTGTTTGAACTGAAGCATATTATAGCCGCATTCCAAAATACATTTAATCACATTTATACATTGTGAATTATACAGTCATTATAGTAATGAACAAAAAACTTTACATCCACTTTCAATCAACGTTGTTATTGTTGTTATGGACAATTTAATCTCATAGTTATGCTCTTAATTGAGTAAAAAACATAGTTTTTTTTATCCAAAAACTACTCTGCCCCGGTAGGCTTGCTGGTAGTGAGCTAGTCTATCAGCACCGAGGTTGCGCGATCGATTCCCGCCAGAGACGGGAAAAAAATAAAAATAAAATAAGAAAAAAATAAGAAAAAATCAAAAAAAAAATAAAAAAAATTTAAAAAAAAATAAAAAAAATAAAAATTTTTTTACTTTATTGAAAGTATTCATCCGATGAATAATATTCATAGATCTAATGTAATGTTTCATTAAATCCTTTTAATGATCCAACGAAGCGCTGCATAGGTTCCTTTTTAATGCAATTTTTCATGAGATTAATGTCAAAATTCATTGGTATTGCGAAGAAAATTCTTTCAGTGCAGAACCTATGGTTAAGTTGGACTTACCAGCGCAATATTTATCATGACATTGTAGCTATGTGAAATTATGAACCGATTCTCACCATTTTCAGTTGGATTTGTCCTTATGAACTTAATCGAATGTACAAAACTTCATTAAATTACCTTAAAAATTGCGGCCTGCATTTAGCGCACAAGCTCATTAGGCATATATTATATGTGTTGTATACATATGAATTGCCGACCGTGTCTGTGTAAAAAATACGATTATTGACTGCCTCGCGAGACTATGGAGTGGCCCGAACAAAGTTGTTGTATACATGTGAATTGCCGACCGTGTCTGTGTGAAAAATATAATTATTGACTGCTCGCGAGTCTATGGAGTGGTTATGACTGGCATATAACAAAATTTTACGAAAAATTTGACATACCACTACATGGTGGCAAATATTGTACAATTGAAGCAAAGCCGCAAATAACGTTGTAAAAGACACTTTTTGCAAAAGCTGTTTTTTTTTGCAGATAACCATTAACATTACTCTCGTACACTGTTTAAACCTCAAATCACCCAAAATTATGCACCTTAAATCCTTTAAAAAGGACATACAAAGAGTCAGCTAGTGGAAGAACGTTGTAAGTTACTTAAAAATGATACAGCGTAAATGGTTTTAAACGTGGAATAAAGTTTTAAAAGCCACCAGTCATGATGCGTTGCGTAGTAGAAGAACGTTTTAAATGACATCGTGATTGTGGATATGAAACATTTTTCCACTAAAAAAAAGTTATAAACTAAAAATTTGCATGTAATTTAAGTTTTAAATTTGTTGATATATTGCATAAAAATTTTTATTATCATTCATTTCATTCATTCATATTATCATATCAAAATAATTTTTGGGAATACAAAATTTTAATTTAAATTTTTAATAATCTAAAAAAAAAAATAAAAAATTAATAATCTTGCCTGTTAAAAACGTTCTGAAAAAAAATTATTTTGTTACTTAAAACGTTATTCGCGGCTGTGCTTCAATTAATGAATAACACTTTTTTAGATGACTTGGGTTCAAAAATGTTCCGCGCCAAAAATGTTTCAATATTTTTATTTAGACCCACAAATTGCTATATGAAATAAGTTTTAAATTAAAGTACATACATATGTGATGATTTATACAATAGGAAAATGTCTTGCACAATTAAAATTGCACGTTCTGCGCAGAGGTTGCTTCACTGAACTTTCTGAATAGCTGATGGGTTTTTGACCCAATGTCTGAGAAAACATTGATTTGCTTTTGTATAACCGGACAATTTTTTTGTAGTGTGGCGCAATTATTTTTGTTGCAAGTATGATCAGAAAACCAGACTTCGCTTCAAGCATCACATCAGAGATGTAAATGAATCATTCATTTTTGAATTAATTCGTGAATCATTCATGCACTGAATTAGCAAATTTTGAATTAATTATTTTCACACAAAAAAATTAATTGAATGAAATTTGAGTCAATTCATTTGAATTTAGCAATTCATTTTTGCAATTCATTTTTAATTGAAATGAATTGGTAAAATGAATTGCAATTCATTTCCAATTCATTTGAATTGAATTGTCTTTGAAATAATTCAAATGAGTTAGAAAAAATTAATTGAAATTCATTTCCAATTCATTTCAATTGATTTTGAATTAATTCAAATGAGGTATTCACTTCCATCTTTCAATTGTATTTTGGCAAATTTAGTTTTAATTGTGGCTAAAGCTGGCAACAGATTACCAAAGAACATGCCGTTGTCTTTTTGTAGAAAGTCTATGGCCTCTGCTATTGGCTGCAAGTACTCTTCTAAAAATTCAAAATCACTGTCTAGAAAAGTCTCAATATTCAACTTTTGGCATAGATAGATGGTCATGCTGATAGGATTTTCGCAGCTTCCTACTAATTCAAGTCATATTCTGCCGTTACCTGCTCATTACAGTACATCTAATTTCTATTCTTATTATTTTCTATGTATTTCGACGATTATCTCGTTCTAGGTGATATCCGAAGTGAGTGTAATGCTGTCTGATAGAATAAAATGAGTTGGATAACAAAACGGGAGTAATGCTTCTTCACATTTACTTACAGTCTTTTTTCAAAATCAATTCAATTAAAATAAATTGAAAATGAATAGCAGATTCATTTTTCGAGTTCATTTGAATTAATTCAAATGAATTGAAAATGAATTGCAATTAATTTTTTGCAAATTAATTCAAAATCAATTCAAATGAATTGGAAATGAATTACAATTCATTTTTTCTAACTCATTTAAATTAATTCAAAATTAATTCAATTCAAATGAATTGGAAATGAATTGCAATTCGAATTGAAAATGAATTGCAATTTGAATTGAAAATGAATTGGAATTCATTTTGCTAAATTCAAATGAATTGACTAAGATTTCATTCAATTCATTTTTTTTGTGTGAAAAGAATTAAATCAAAATTTAGCTAATTCGTAATGAATTAAAATCAAAAATGAATGATTCATTTACATCTCTGCATCACATACAACTTTACAAAAAGAAAATGATTGCAATTGATATTCCGGAATAAGTATAAAAGACAAAAGCGCCAGAATAGCTTTAGAATTTCAAAGAGCATTACTGAGTGCTGGCATTGCTCTAAATTTTTTATAGGGAAAATATTTATTTTTTTAAAGTATTTAAAAGCTTGGACCAGATTATATAAGTATTGCATGCCACACTTAAATAACTTTGTTTAACCATTTTTACACATATAATATTTTTTCAAATTTCTAAATTTAATGACAAAGCAAATGGCTATATGATCGTACAAAAAAATTTGCGGAAACTTTTATGCGATTCCGAGTGTATATAGTATGAGTTCCATACCTTTTTATGCTCTATTCGACTATAATATGCCATTTTTGCTATTTGCAAAAATTTTAAAATTTCTAATGGACATACAACCACCCAGTCACCCGAAATGAGGGGCCTCGTTAAATCGACTCAGAAAGGGATATTTAGTGGATCAGTATACTGAATGATATATTAAAGTGTCTAGAACCAATATTTTTGGGTTTTACACACATCAACACAAACAACGCATAATACCCTCTTCACTTTTCTCATTTTTGCCAAAGGCAGAGAAAAGTGTAAACAGTTTCACCACAACAATCGACAAAAGATTTGGAGATTTGGAGACACTTTATCCCAGGCTTCCTACAAGAATACGAGTACATATCGAGCCTTTGCTGCAATAGAGTTATATCTTAATTTGGAATTTTCAAGCATCTTAAAATTTAATTCTTCTCTCTAGAGTTGAGTATATAACATATTTGTATGAAATTTTTATACAATATGAAGAAACGATATGCCGATTGACTCCACATTATTAGCGGCCCTATGTTCATCTGGAATTAATGTGTAGTTTATAGAACACGAGCGCCTTACTCGTTGAACGGACGAGTAAGGCGCTCGTGTTCTATAAACCACACATAAAGAATTAAATACGTTAGCTCAAATATTTGGTTTTTTGAGTTACATATTACTCTATTGCAGCAAAGGCTCGATATACTTAAGTACGTATGTACTTAATAGTCGTATGTTTGTATAACACCATGAACATAAATTACCAATGCTAAGGCAATTTTTGGTAGTTCTGGTCATGGCTGAAGATTTGTTATTAAAAATTTTATTATTGAAAAGAAATGATAAAACTTCGTGGGTATTTTTTTTTTAATTGAACCAAAAAAAAAAAATGAATTGTACCAGTGTACCAGTAATGTTTCGATTGTACCAAATTTGGTACAACTGTACCACAAATCCCAACAGTGATAGGAATAGCTTACCCCATCAACAATAAATATCAAGTGTTTTTATCAAGAATAAAAACTGGAAATTAAGCACGAATAACAAAATCTTTTGAAATTAAAATTTTGTATTCCCAAAAATTGAAATTACTTTTTGATAATTAATATTTTTGTTTTTTTAGCCTTTTTTTCTTTTGGAATTTATTAACAAAATATTCGTGACATATTCGATTCAATTTGGTAAACACGAATATTGGCATTTCAAATACGAATACAAATATTCGTAACATCGTTAATATATACGCCGATGTCAAACGCTATTAAAGCAAAGATAATCATTGGAATGTGTAAAGGTGAAGAAGTGCTTATTCCCAGGATACCTATGATAGCAAATTATCTAACATTTAAGTTAAAACGCGTTCAATTTCCAGTTTGCCTTGCATTCACAATGACGATCAATAAATCTTAAGGACAATTTTTAAAAGTGTGTGGGTTAAACTTAGGCTCCCAATGTTTTTCCCACGGTGAATTGTACTCGACAGTCGCTACACCGTCAGCACTATTTCTTTTTCTCTCCCAATAGAATAACAAAAAATATTGTTTACCATCGAGCTTTAAAATGAATTATATATGTTTCTCTCCTTTTTGATGGGTTTTAATGAATAATTGTTGTAATACATATAATACTAACCGAAAGCAATAAATTGAAGAAAATTTATGTTTTTTTTTTGTACAGACAGTTTTGTGTTGTAATTTTTAATTATATATGAAATACTATTAGTTAATATTTCCAGCTAGTTATACTTTAAAACCAATACTTTTATATATTACTTACATCAGCAGAAACGTATAATACCCTGTCCATCTATGGTGGTTTAGGTATTATTTTTAAAAATTAATAATCAGGTATTAATGAATTTATCCTCGTTTTGCCTGCAGTTCCACCCACTGTGGTTCTCTTACCAGCCAAAAACAAAACAAGCAAAACTTTCATGAAAGGTAAAGAATATTTAAACAGCTTTTAGGTAAAAAATACAATGATTTTTTAATTTCAACTAAGTAAAAGCACAGCTAGATATACGCAGTACCATTTCTAACTTTTTTTATTTAACATTTACTTTGGCTCAGTTTGCCGGAAAAATGTATAGAGAAAATACTAACCTAGTAACTTCGGATATTCAAACGAGAAAAAAATTTGAAATTGCGAACCAACATAAAATCAAAATAATGGATTTGGCTTTTCAAGAAAGAGAATATAATAGCTTGCATCGTTCTAAATTAAGTTCCAGAGATGGAAACATTGTGGAACACCATGATCAAGTATGTATACCAAGGTATATTAAAATAAAGTAATTTTGGAATATCTTAACCATAACAATTTTATTTGCTCTGCTCTCACCAATGTTATGCTAAAATATATAATTGAATAAGGGTCCAAAAGTTATATATGCATATTCTACTTCCTAGTATAACTTTAAGTCCGCTCGTCCGGTAAAAAATATGCTCATTTTACAAAAACTCGATAGAAAATAATTATAAATGCGTCAATTTACCAACCTCAAAAGAGTTGGTATTTCTAACACGTTTTGGTTTTCAAAATATACATATTAACATAGAAAATATAGAATCACCACTAAAAGGGATTAAAGTCGGTTCGGGGAGGTTAACAGTCTATTAGAAAGACAATAAGAATAACGAATACAATATTTTACTTTGTCGATTTTATCTACACTTTTGTACAAACAGAAAACTGCTTATTAAAGGTCCTCATGAAATCGCTTTAAATTGCCACATAGCTCCCCCTTCCGGTTGAGGTAGAGCCGTATCTTACGGCGATGTTTATACGGTTTGACTGTTGGTTATTTAGCTGTTCGTTCTTTGACTGTTGGTTCCTTTGTATTTTCGATGTCGTTATTCAGTAAAAATGCCGACTTCAGACGATTTACACCTACGTTCATTTTCTTTTCTTTTACATCGACGGTTAAATATTTATCGTGTCGTTTTAAAACGGAAAATGGTCTTTCATTAGGAGCTTGCAGAGGTTTCCAGACCACGGAGTTACGTACGAAAACCTGTGGAGAACTAAACAAATCTTTTTCGATGAAGTGGTTTTCCTTAGCGTGAGATGCATTGGTCGCAGGCTGTTCATCTGTTTCTTTAGATTTTCGACGAATTCGTTATGAAAGGTTTGGGTTTCATTGTTGTTCACTAGAAGCCCTCCCGGCAAAAGCAAACTGGATCTAATAATAATAATAATCTTTATTTTGTTTTCCTTAATCATTACTTGATCTATAGACTAGGTGAGAGAGTGTTGCGTTAACCTCTTCTTGGTATGTTACTCGAAAACGTAATAGGATGAGTGGAAGAATTTCGACCTAATTTTGCGATTTGTAACATGGCTGCTTTCAAATTGCGATGAAATTGTTTAATGAGAACATTTGAGGCAGGATGATAAGCTGTGGTTCTGCAATGTTAAATGCCCAGGACTTTAGTTAGTTCCTTGAAAAAAGTGCATTCAATTTGACGTCCTGTCCATTGCTGGTGTCACGGGAGGTGGCCAAAGTGTCGCTCGTGAGAGCGGCTGTTTATTGTTTTTGTTGTATCGTCTATTGGTGATGTATAGTCCCTTTATGTAGATGTTTGTGGTGTTCCGCAATTTGCGGAGGTGCAGGTCCAGTTGCTGTTTGCAGTGTTGCTGTCGTTGTGAGCTGCAGTATGCTGTGGGCCACCAGTCCCGGTACCGTTTAGGGTCCAACTGGTAGTAAACCTAAACCACCATAGATGGACAGGGTATTATACGTTTCTGCTGATGTAAGTAATATATAAAAGTATTGGTTTTAAAGTATAACTAGCTGGAAATATTAACTAATAGTATTTCATATATAATTAAAAATTACAACACAAAACTGTCTGTACAAAAAAAAAACATAAATTTTCTTCAATTTATTGCTTTCGGTTAGTATTATATGTATTACAACAATTATTCATTAAAACCCATCAAAAAGGAGAGAAACATATATAATTCATTTTAAAGCTCGATGGTAAACAATATTTTTTGTTATTCTATTGGGAGAGAAAAAGAAATAGTGCTGACGGTGTAGCGACTGTCGAGTACAATTCACCGTGGGAAAAACATTGGGAGCCTAAGTTTAACCCACACACTTTTAAAAATTGTCCTTAAGATTTATTGATCGTCATTGTGAATGCAAGGCAAACTGGAAATTGAACGCGTTTTAACTTAAATGTTAGATAATTTGCTATCATAGGTATCCTGGGAATAAGCACTTCTTCACCTTTACACATTCCAATGATTATCTTTGCTTTAATAGCGTTTGACATCGGCGTATATATTAACGATGTTACGAATATTTGTATTCGTATTTGAAATGCCAATATTCGTGTTTACCAAATTGAATCGAATATGTCACGAATATTTTGTTAATAAATTCCAAAAGAAAAAAAGGCTAAAAAAACAAAAATATTAATTATCAAAAAGTAATTTAAATTTTTGGGAATACAAAATTTTAATTTCAAAAGATTTTGTTATTCGTGCTTAATTTCCAGTTTTTATTCTTGATAAAAACACTTGATATTTATTGTTGATGGGGTAAGCTATTCCTATCACTGTTGGGATTTGTGGTACAGTTGTACCAAATTTGGTACAATCGAAACATTACTGGTACACTGGTACAATTCATTTTTTTTTTTTTGGTTCAATTAAAAAAAAAATACCCACGAAGTTTTATCATTTCTTTTCAATAATAAAATTTTTAATAACAAATCTTCAGCCATGACCAGAACTACCAAAAATTGCCTTAGCATTGGTAATTTATGTTCATGGTGTTATACAAACATACGACTATTAAGTACATACGTACTTAAGTATATCGAGCCTTTGCTGCAACAGAGTAATATGTAACTCAAAAAACCAAATATTTGAGCTAACGTATTTAATTCTTTATGTGTGGTTTATAGAACACGAGCGCCTTACTCGTCCGTTCAACGAGTAAGGCGCTCGTGTTCTATAAACTACACATTAATTCCAGACGAACATAGGGCCGCTAATAATGTGGAGTCAATCGGCATATCGTTTCTTCATATTGTATAAAAATTTCATACAAATATGTTATATACTCAACTCTAGAGAGAAGAATTAAATTTTAAGATGCTTGAAAATTCCAAATTAAGATATAACTCTATTGCAGCAAAGGCTCGATATGTACTCGTATTCTTGTAGGAAGCCGGCAAAAATTAAACACTTTCCCCTTTTTAAGGTGGCGGAGCTATCAAACTCCACTGCAACAATTATCGATCAGCTCCTTCTGACATCACTTAGGGAACCCTCCAAAGACCGAACTTTCCCACAAGGGTGAAAAATCAGCCTTCTGTACGGAAAAGTCCCTACTCGCAATTTTGGGTATAAACAACAGCCACTACGTGATCCCCGAAAGTATCCCTTCAAATAAGAGCATGGCTTTCGCAAAGACAATCTTCCAAAGTACAGGAAGCATTTCTCGCAAGAATTTTTTTAGATTCCCTAAGCTAATCCCGCGAAGCTCTACGCTTGTATGCAGGAAAGAAATCGGAGTCTCTGGCGAAAATCGAACCCGCAATCCCGGCGCTGATAGACTAGCTCACTGGTCATGGCTGAAGATTTGTTATTAAAAATTTTATTATTGAAAAGAAATGATAAAACTTCGTGGGTATTTTTTTTTTAATTGAACCAAAAAAAAAAAATGAATTGTACCAGTGTACCAGTAATGTTTCGATTGTACCAAATTTGGTACAACTGTACCACAAATCCCAACAGTGATAGGAATAGCTTACCCCATCAACAATAAATATCAAGTGTTTTTATCAAGAATAAAAACTGGAAATTAAGCACGAATAACAAAATCTTTTGAAATTAAAATTTTGTATTCCCAAAAATTGAAATTACTTTTTGATAATTAATATTTTTGTTTTTTTAGCCTTTTTTTCTTTTGGAATTTATTAACAAAATATTCGTGACATATTCGATTCAATTTGGTAAACCCGAATATTGGCATTTCAAATACGAATACAAATATTCGTAACATCGTTAATATATACGCCGATGTCAAACGCTATTAAAGCAAAGATAATCATTGGAATGTGTAAAGGTGAAGAAGTGCTTATTCCCAGGATACCTATGATAGCAAATTATCTAACATTTAAGTTAAAACGCGTTCAATTTCCAGTTTGCCTTGCATTCACAATGACGATCAATAAATCTTAAGGACAATTTTTAAAAGTGTGTGGGTTAAACTTAGGCTCCCAATGTTTTTCCCACGGTGAATTGTACTCGACAGTCGCTACACCGTCAGCACTATTTCTTTTTCTCTCCCAATAGAATAACAAAAAATATTGTTTACCATCGAGCTTTAAAATGAATTATATATGTTTCTCTCCTTTTTGATGGGTTTTAATGAATAATTGTTGTAATACATATAATACTAACCGAAAGCAATAAATTGAAGAAAATTTATGTTTTTTTTTTGTACAGACAGTTTTGTGTTGTCATTTTTAATTATATATGAAATACTATTAGTTAATATTTCCAGCTAGTTATACTTTAAAACCAATACTTTTATATATTACTTACATCAGCAGAAACG
Source organism: Pollenia angustigena (assembly GCA_930367215.1). NCBI lineage: Eukaryota > Metazoa > Arthropoda > Insecta > Diptera > Polleniidae > Pollenia > Pollenia angustigena. The sequence goes on along the minus strand of OV884056.1, from coordinate 131,821,450 downwards.
TATAATACCCTGTCCATCTATGGTGGTTTAGGTATTATTTTTAAAAATTAATAATCAGGTATTAATGAATTTATCCTCGTTTTGCCTGCAGTTCCACCCACTGTGGTTCTCTTACCAGCCAAAAACAAAACAAGCAAAACTTTCATGAAAGGTAAAGAATATTTAAACAGCTTTTAGGTAAAAAATACAATGAATTTTTAATTTCAACTAAGTAAAAGCACAGCTAGATATACGCAGTACCATTTCTAACTTTTTTTATTTAACATTTACTTTGGCTCAGTTTGCCGGAAAAATGTATAGAGAAAATACTAACCTAGTAACTTCGGATATTCAAACGAGAAAAAAATTTGAAATTGCGAACCAACATAAAATCAAAATAATGGATTTGGCTTTTCAAGAAAGAGAATATAATAGCTTGCATCGTTCTAAATTAAGTTCCAGAGATGGAAACATTGTGGAACACCATGATCAAGTATGTATACCAAGGTATATTAAAATAAAGTAATTTTGGAATATCTTAACCATAACAATTTTATTTGCTCTGCTCTCACCAATGTTATGCTAAAATATATAATTGAATAAGGGTCCAAAAGTTATATATGCATATTCTACTTCCTAGTATAACTTTAAGTCCGCTCGTCCGGTAAAAAATATGCTCATTTTACAAAAACTCGATAGAAAATAATTATAAATGCGTCAATTTACCAACCTCAAAAGAGTTGGTATTTCTAACACGTTTTGGTTTTCAAAATATACATATTAACATAGAAAATATAGAATCACCACTAAAAGGGATTAAAGTCGGTTCGGGGAGGTTAACAGTCTATTAGAAAGACAATAAGAATAACGAAAACAATATTTTACTTTGTCGATTTTATCTACACTTTTGTACAAACAGAAAACTGCTTATTAAAGGTCCTCATGAAATCGCTTTAAATTGCCACATAGCTCCCCCTTCCGGTTGAGGTAGAGCCGTATCTTACGGCGATGTTTATACGGTTTGACTGTTGGTTATTTAGCTGTTCGTTCTTTGACTGTTGGTTCCTTTGTATTTTCGATGTCGTTATTCAGTAAAAATGCCGACTTCAGACGATTTACACCTACGTTCATTTTCTTTTCTTTTACATCGACGGTTAAATATTTATCGTGTCGTTTTAAAACGGAAAATGGTCTTTCATTAGGAGCTTGCAGAGGTTTCCAGACCACGGAGTTACGTACGAAAACCTGTGGAGAACTAAACAAATCTTTTTCGATGAAGTGGTTTTCCTTAGCGTGAGATGCATTGGTCGCAGGCTGTTCATCTGTTTCTTTAGATTTTCGACGAATTCGTTATGAAAGGTTTGGGTTTCATTGTTGTTCACTAGAAGCCCTCCCGGCAAAAGCAAACTGGATCTAATAATAATAATAATCTTTATTTTGTTTTCCTTAATCATTACTTGATCTATAGACTAGGTGAGAGAGTGTTGCGTTAACCTCTTCTTGGTATGTTACTCGAAAACGTAATAGGATGAGTGGAAGAATTTCGACCTAATTTTGCGATTTGTAACATGGCTGCTTTCAAATTGCGATGAAATTGTTTAATGAGAACATTTGAGGCAGGATGATAAGCTGTGGTTCTGCAATGTTAAATGCCCAGGACTTTAGTCAGTTCCTTGAAAAAAGTGCATTCAATTTGACGTCCTGTCCATTGCTGGTGTCACGGGAGGTGGCCAAAGTGTCGCTCGTGAGAGCGGCTGTTTATTGTTTTTGTTGTATCGTCTATTGGTGATGTATAGTCCCTTTATGTAGATGTTTGTGGTGTTCCGCAATTTGCGGAGGTGCAGGTCCAGTTGCTGTTTGCAGTGTTGCTGTCGTTGTGAGCTGCAGTATGCTGTGGGCCACCAGTCCCGGTACCGTTTAGGGTCCAACTGGTAGTAGTTTAGGCTACGAAGCTGACCGGAGTCTTTATCTGGTACCACGGGAACCAGGGTGCCCTTGGGACCTCGGTCCCAACCTGGTTATGGTGAGGGCCCTTCGGGGGAGTAACGTGGTGGTTGTGGTTTAATACCCATATCGCGGGTAGAGTAATTTATTGCTCGGTGTGGAGTTGCATTGCAACCGGTTGCCATTTGACCATAAAATGGTAGGAGTGTTAGATAGGCTCCGCCCTTTACCGAGGGGGATGAAGTGTCCAAATGCACGGACTCGAAGTCGGTACCCTTGCTCTGGTGCCACAGTTTGTGGCGAAGGAGGAAGGGGGCGATGGTCACGCATGTTTTGACCCTGTGTTAAGAGCACCGTGAGGAAGGGTCTTCGGACGACGATCACGTAAAACCGGACAAATCTGTTCCTTTGGCATATAATAGCTTATAGCCCTTGAGGTTTAATCCGCAAACCCGATCCCTGTGTATCCGTGGCTCTTGGATTATTATTAGCTCCTCCTCTCTCTCTACCACTCGGAGGAGCAGTGCAGCAGATGCTGCTTTAGAGTGGTGAAGGTTTATCTGTGTCACCTTCACCATGTCCAATGTTGACGACCGTGACATTGGCATCCTCCTGGTCTGATTCCAGGAGGGCGTCCTCATCAGCCAATTCACCCATGCGTTCAAAGAGGTCACCCAGCATGTCAGAGACGGACGGGGTGTCTTCCTTGTCACATGAATGAACGGAAGCGTCATTCGTGCAGTTCACAGAGTGCGTAGGCTCCACAACCTTCGGAGCGGGATCGCCCTTGTCATCACCTCGGTAGACACGGAGCAAGATGGTACTAAAACCATAGTAAATTTTGCCCTGTTTCTCCCTCAGTGGCTTCAAGGAGTCCTGATTCAGGACTACGATCGCCGTACTTGAGGATCCTTCAGCTGCTGAAACCTTGACAACTTCCCAGTTATGAGTGGGAAGTTGGGGGTTGAAGCACTGAATGATCTTCAAGATTTCCTCCGGTGCAGATGATTCCGCTCGGATGGTGACGATGGATCTAGGTCTCCGTGGTATCTCACTCACCAAAACCACGTCGAGCCTAGCACCTTCCCATATTTCACCAATCGCTCCAATGGCAAGCTTCAGCAGAAGTGCCGAGCGCTCGTCCACACAAGCCATCAGCTTAACGTGACCCTGGTACCAGCCAGCATCGTCGCATTGCGGGGGTGCTCCTGGATTCTCACTGAGGATCTTCCAAAAGACACCCATCATTTGCTGCTTCACCAAGCCCCACCTAGAGTGGGAGATGGATCCGTCAGCAGCACCTCTGTCTATAATATCCCTAACAAGATGGTCTTTCGCCACCTCGCTGTAGGACCTATTAGTCGACTTTGGTGCATGCTTGGGACGTTTTGTCCCTGGTTGCTGTCTAGCGGTTGTCGCTTCTTCCTCCGAACGTTGCCGTTTAGGCGGTGCCTTCGCAGGCGCAGGAGGTGAAACGCTTTGAAGCCCAGCAGTAAGGGCCTTAGCCCATGCCAATGAAGCTTCCTGTTCAGCAGAAAGCTCATTGGTATCTTTGGAGCCGAATAGCTCGATAACACGCAAGGCAGCACGCCTTGAGTCAGATGCCCTCTTGGAAGGATTTTTATGCCGAGGTGTCTTCTTAGTGACGCCGGAGTTGGCGGGGGGAGGTACAGAAGTGGGACAGGATGTAATCATCTCCGTCCCCCTTTGCACAATAGGCATATGGGAGGCTGCTTTGTTGGACGACTTTGTCATTTCCAGCTTTGCAGCACCCGAAGCATGGGATTTATCCGCTTTGGCGGAAAGGGCTATTGCGACTTTTGATGTACTTGGCGCGAAAGATGAGGTACATCGGCGCTGTTGGGGGTCGAGGCTGATACAGCCACCGATGGGATCGTCTTCGTCTCATTGTCCTTATTATTAGTCCTTTTCATGTCCTGTTCCGTGCCATTGTTAGTTTGTTGTTTGTTTTGTTTTTGATTTGTTTTGAAAGGAGTTGTCATTTTGTTTTTGGTCCCACGAGTGTAGGGGATGTGGAGGTCCGCCACTACTGACTGCAAACCAACCGATAGGCACGGGTCGCATAACACCTCGGTTTAGGGGATTGATAACCTTTCGTTGCCAAGGCCTTTAAGATAACTGCCTTCATCTCGGGAACCACCAGATGCTGGCAAAATGCCCGGACCAAGACACGAACCACAGCCAAGACGTAAGCCACCACATCGCTTCAAGATTGTTATCCATAACACCAAATAAGTATTAAAACCGCCACGTTTAGCGAGAAATCACTACATATGGCAGCCCAGAGTGTACTATGAAATTTTCTAAGCAATGTGTCAAATTGCCACTGGCAATGTGTTAAAAGAAACAAATATAGTATAATGGTATAACATAAACATTTTAATAGCATTGTTTCTTTTCAATCAGTTGTTTGGTAAACGAAAACACAACTGCGAATTAGGTTTGCGTTTATCGTTTTCTATTCTTGTGTACACTCAAAAAGTTTTACAGTAACTCAATGTAATTTACTAAAATCATTTTTCGTAAAGTTAAAACTTAATAAAAATTTTGTTATTTTATAATTAAACTGATTCGTTAAATTTTTTTACATGTTGTTCCAAAAATAAATATGTCATAAAATAAAACTGAAATTCTTAAATGCAAAGTTATTTTAAATTATTTTATTATTTACATACTTTCATAGGTACATGTGCACATAAACAAAAATTTTTCGCTGAATTGGTAGGTAATAACGACAGATATACTGTTTAAGCTTTCTTAGTATGTAATTTTAATTGAGTTAAAATTTACTGAAAAAACCTTTGAATGTATTTTTTGTAGTTTGTATATTTTTATTTTAAATAATAGACAAATTTATTAATTTTTAAAGAATTTCTACGTTTTAAAATTAATATTAAAAAAAAGCCGTAAAATTCCTTTATTTTAAATGATTTTCCGTTTACTAATTAAATTTGCAGTTATTCAAACTTAATATTCTTTTGAATTTACCTATATAATATTTTGAGTGTAGCTTCATACAAGTATGCTATACTTGATTCTTTTAACACATTGACTAAACGAAAGCCACAAAAGACCAAGTGACACAAAAGACCGACTGACAGAAAAGACCGAGTGAACGAAAAGAACGAACAAGTTCATTTGTGTTAAGTGAACGATAATGACCGGTCACCTAAATGAACGATTAAGCCCAAGACTAGATGAAAACCCTCATTTTGTAATTTTACTCTCAGAGTGGCACTATCAAAGAAAAGTTTTATCTTTTTCCGAGATTGATTTTTGAGAGTAATTCCATTTAGGATTGTTTTGAGTACGTTTAAGGCCCAGAACAGACGGTGAAACGCAACTGCAACGACACTGCAACTTCTAGTGATTTTCGAGTTTCATTTGAGTTTATGTCATATTCTCCTTTGAGGGACCACACACGACGCGACAATTTTGAGACTGGTTTGAAATGCATTGGAAATCAGTTGCATTGAAACCGGCGTGCCGGAAACTCGTGTTTGCATTTCATCTGTTCTCAATGAAAATCGAAATGATTGCGATAATTTCATTACATTCTGGTACAATTTAGGTTGCAGGGTGTGTGGAAAACGATTGAAACTGGTTTCAAAACAATAACTTTTAAAGGGTTTCATTGCAGTTACGTTTCACTCTTTCTGTTCTGGGCCTTAGTGTTATTCGTACTTGAATTTTTAAGTACGACTTGTACTTAAAGTAAACATAAAAAACTTTATTTATCCCGAGTGTTTTTCTTTCTGTGAATTGTTTCTCTTGCGCGACAAAGATCTTTGCCGGGTATGTGCTTAATGTCCGTTGTAAATTGGCTCAACAAATCTAGGTGCCGAATTTTTCTTGGGCTTGCCTTGTCAATTTTTTGTTTGAATGCCAATTGCAGTGGTTGAAAATTATCGTTTACAATTTGTTGTAAAACTGCACCTGTGGCGATATTCGAAGCCCCAACTATCAGCGCGAGTTGTGCATCGGATTTGGAAAAAGCAAGGTATGATGCGTCGCCTAATTGCGTTTTGAATTGCTCGAATGTGAGTTTTCTTCTTCAGTCTGCGTAATATGTGATGTGGGATGTGTCGTTTTTTTTTTGTTGCCATGGATAAACCTGAATAAATTTGCCTGTTGGGTGGCTGCGTTTGGCAATAACCTAACTAAAGCTAACTTTTTTATAGCTTCTTGTAGTAACTTTTAGGCCCTGAATTTGTAAAACGCAACGCAATCCCAAAAATAACATTGAAAGCAAAAACAATGTCAAAAAATTGTTCAAAATTTTGTTGTTGCTTTCTACAGAAATACATATTGCGTTTAAAAATTATCAACGCCACAAGATATGCAGCGTTTAAAATTTAAAAATTCAATATTCATTTCTATAGAAAACAACAACAAAATTATGAAATATTTTCGATTTTGTTTTTGCTTTCAATATAATTTTTGGCGTTGCTTTTGCGTTTTACAAATTTAGGGCCTTAATTAATTCGAAATTTTTCATAGATTAAACAGTGTTTAAGTAAGTAACTGCCCAGCGGGAAAATAAGGAATTGATTACATAAATAACTAAAAAAATAATGTATTATTTTCAAAAGAATAATAATGCATTCATTGGAATCGAGAAGGTAATTTTATTGACACAATAGTTATGATTTGATTACCACGTATATTCTCACGTTTGCAGAACAAGGAATGTATTGTTTCTGTTCGTAAAAATGTTTCGTGTTTTTTCTTCTGGTCGTGACACTTACAGCCAATCCCACGATGTCACACGTTAACGTTCGCATAGAAAATAACATTTAAAACAAAAACAATTTCTAAAATTTGTTTTTGTTTTAAATGCTATTTTCTATGCGAACGTTAACGTGTGGCATCGTGGGATTGGCTGTTATTTGTACTTTTTAGAATTATTTAAGTCATTCCCAGTATACATTTAAATAATTTATTTCAATCCCAGGACATGTTCTGTGTTAAGAATAATAAATTCTGGAATCAAATATTTATCAATATATGTATTACATTCTCGTTTCCTATTGATTACATTTTCCCGCTGGGTGGCTTTGTTCTTAGAGGGCATTGTCAAAATACTAATATTTGAAAAATAACACTTTAAGAAGCTTTTTAGACATTCATCAGTAATTAAAAAGACCGTTGATTTATTGCCGTAGGAAAAATAGTTCGATGTAGGTAGTTTTAGTAGTTTTAGTAAAGAATATATTTTTATTGCTCGTTTTTAATTAAAACGATGCTAACAAATTAAAATTTCACAAAATTTAATTTGAAATTCCAGAAAGCAAAGTGTGAGTTTTATTTTAGGCCGAATATTTCATGAATACGAAATAAAACTCTATTTAAAGAGTTCATCTGAACTTTTACATTTTCCTTGAATAACGATTTTTAACTGTGGAGTTGAGAACGAACTCTAGCATGGAGAGTTTTTAAGCTAAAATTTTATGGATAACTCTTATTTACGGTTCCTTTAATTTACCCTTAAGTACAAAATATGTATATGTTTTTTTAATTAACTTAAATTTATTTATAAAACGTTTATTTTTATTAATTTTTTAAAGCATTAGGTAATGGTTAATTGTTTTGCTTTGTTATTTTTGTCATTAAAAATATGTTTTATTGTGTTTAAAAAAATAATTTTAAGTTGACGTTTTATTTTCATTTAATTTCTGATTTGTTTTTGAAAATATGGCGATTTCTTACCAAAACCATCAGGCACCCCTGGTTGAGATCGTATACAAATTTTTATAAACTCTATTATTTACATCAACTCGCCAACAATTTATTTATTTATTTAAGGTCTACGGAATAAATCCAAATAGATCAATTATATAAGATTTACATAATATACAAATTAAAAAAAGATTTAGACATCCATTTAATAACACTGATTAATGATGTTATCTTTTCTACAAAAAAGTCTGACATTTTATTTAAAAAAATGGAATTTGGTGTCTGTTTCATAAAAATTTTGCCTCCAAAAAAGGTGAGTTTTTTAGAATAAAACAAGGCATCCTTTTCGGGACCAACATTTTTAAGAAACAGACTCCTAATTCCATTTTTTTTAAATAAAATGTGACATTTTTTGTACAAAGGAAAACACCATAAGGTACAAAATAATATTACGTTTGATGACTTTAACATTACCAGAAAAATCAATAAGAAAATAAAAATCATTGTTACGTTTTTCCTTTAATAAACGCGTTCGGTTTACTCCCTTTATAATAAACCGTTGAGTTCTTTTAATTGCAAATAAAAACACACACTTATTCAACTTATTGAAATTAATAATTTTGTTCACAATTGTTAGTTACGAAAAGAACCGTTTCTCAAAACAAACTAAACTAATTGTACATGAGTCACCTCTTTTTATATTTCATAATTATTTCTAGAAATTACTGGGAAATTCATATAGGAATTATTTAAAAATAACAGTTGTGTTGAAAATTATACAGGACAATTTTAAGTAACTAATATGACATAAAGCTATAACTAATAAGATAACTTATAACTATAACTATAAAAAATTCTTAGATAATTTAACTTTCGAAACAATATATATTTTATTCGACCTTTATTATTTCAAATATTAATAAATTTTCGAGCCTAAGGTCTTTTTTTATAAAAAAAATTTTAACTTTTTATTTAAAACTAATATTTCGGCACATCCTTGAGTGCCTTCTTCAGGGTTTTTTGTTCTTTTCTTATTTTATAAATTTTTAACAAATTATAAAAAAAGACCTTAGGCTCGAAAATTTATTAATATTTGAATCATTATAATGTTTACACAATTTTCTTAGAAGATCAGAATAGATTGGAATGTAGAAACGTGTTGATCGATGAGGTACATTAAAATTTATGTTGCTGAGTAGGAAGTCTGAACAGACTGCACCATTTATTAGGTTGAAAAAAAATGAAGCGCTAAGCATAGTTCTTCTGCTCTCCAACGTTGGTAATTTTTTTAATGCAAGCCTTGTAGTATAAGTAGAAATAATGACGTTAGGATTCCATGTTGAATTACCCAAGCAAAAAAGAAGGAATTGTTTTTGGACTGATTCAATAATGTTTTTGAGAAAATCCGCATTCGGATCCCAAATAAGAGATCCGTATTCCAAGATTGGTCTGACTAAAGATATATATAACCGTTTAGTAATGATTGGTTCAGTAAACTCCTTAGCCCATCGTTCTATAAAAGCTAACACACCGCGAGCTTTGTTTACCATCATATATACATACATATGTGTTTCTGGAGATTTAATTTAGGATCCAAAAGTATTCCAAGATCTGAAAATTCCGTAACCAGTTGAAGTTGATGTCCACCCAGTGAAAAGTTGAATAAAGCGTTATCGTTTCTTGAAAAACGCATATGTTTACATTTTTTTAAATTGAGTTCCATTAAATTTAGCACGAACCATTGAAATAGTTTATCCAAATCGTGCTGCAGAAAACTTTTTTTCAATGTTATTGTCATAGCTATGAAATATCTTCACATCATCGGCATACATTAAGACGTTACAGTATTTAATTACGCACGGCAAGTCATTGATGAATAAGGAAAATAAAATAAGACCAATGTTTTTTAATGTAGTATTAATAAAAACAACATATTGTTTTCGGTTTGTTAAATATGATTTAATCCAATTTAAACTCCCGAGTGTAAGAACCATAGCATGAAGCTTTATCAGAGGTAATTTATGATTGACTTTACTAAAGTCCGTGTAAATAAAATCTGTAAATTTCCTTTTAATAAATCCACGATTTACTTTAGTAGTCAGCTGCAAGAGATTAGTTATTGATGAACGACCTTTTCTAAACCATGTTGACAGGAAGATAGTAGGGACGAAATTTGATGAAGAAGATTGTCGGTAACACACTTTTCAACTCTGCTCTTAACTTTGCTATGCCTCTATAGTTTATGACAGATGACTTTCTGCCAAATTTAAATAGCGGAATAATGAATGAGTCTTTATAAAAGAATATAAACCAAAATGTTTCAAAAATTTGGTAAAAGAAAAAGTATTTTGTCTCTCCTAAAAAGTATTTGTTTTTGAGTTACGAGGTTGCAGAAGAAAACCATCGATATTATCTGATCGTCACTAGATTCGTTTGCACCGTACTTCATTGTTTTAGGGAAGCAACAAGATTTATTTTTGGAATTCACAAATTTATAAAAAGATTTCGGGTCACAGTTAAAATTTTGTTTCATATTAGATATATAGTTTTTGTACAGCTTTGTGTTTAATAAGTTATATTCAGCACGTGAAAACGAAAATCTGCTATAATCAGACAGCAAGGCAGTTGCTTTATATTTTTTAAAGCGTTTATTTTTATACCCTTCACCACAGGTGGAAAAGGATATATATATATATATAAGTTTGTCATTCCGTTTGTAATTTCTACAATATTGATCTTAGACCCTATAAAGTATATATATTCTGGGTCCTTATGAGGAGAGAAGTTGATTTAACGATATCCGTCCGTCCGTTTTCCGGAGACTCCAGACATGATAGCGGCTACGTTGTTTAACATTTATGTCACATATAGTCCACCATTTTTTGCTATAGAAATTCAGCCAGATCGGTCCAACAATGGCTGAGATATGACCAAAAAAACACGACTGCCTCTAATTTTTCCAAAAAATCCCTTCTGGTTGTTGTATTTGTATTACTTTTTTCTGTATATCTGGAGAACGGCAAGAGCCAAAGCTTTAAAATTAGGTACAATCATTTAGTTTATAAATATACACCATCCTACAAAATGTGGGCGGGATTGGAGAAGTAGGCGTGGTACCTCTCATACAAAAAGTATTAAAAATTGTATAAAAACCTGAATTTTTTGACTGTAATATGACCTATGGTTACACCTTATATATCAGAAGATCGGAAATTTTTAATAGAAAATATTTTCTGAAAAACTCGGGAAAATCGGTTCAGATACGAAAAAGTTATGACCAAAATATTAATTTTTTTTTGAAAAATACCCATTTTCAGGAACCATAGATCTTCCCGAGTCCACGTTTTATAGCTAAAATAACTGGAAAATTTCTTCTTTAACACGTCGGTATATAAATCTGTCAAATCGGTTAAGAAATAGCAGAGTGATGACCAAAATACTGAAATCCCAAAAATTACTCTTTTTTATAATTAAGATTGTTTTTTATACCCTTCACCGAAGGTCCTACACCCTATAAAGTATATATATTCTGGGTCCTTATGTAAAGCGAAGTTCAAATCCGGTTGTCGTCTCTTCTTCCTATCCCCTCACCACCCTTCGTATTTGTTTACATATACTAGCATAATGCCCAATATGATTTTCGTTATCACCCTTCTTTATTATTTCATAATAAAAAATATTTACCAGTTATCGCTTTTTAAATTTCAATTATGTATAATGAAGTTGTAAGTATTGTAAATATGTATGTATATGTATATGCAAAAATTATTTAGTTGCTCTCTATTCTACTCGCACAATGGTGAAGGATATAAGAGTCGGCACAGCGGAATATAGCACTCTTACTTGTTTATGTTAAGTCTGGATTATTCTTTTATGCACCACGGAGGACCAGATTTTGTGCGCATTGCTAATTTGGGAACACATTCATTGAAAAAATTTGATAAAGATTCATAAAATTTTGCAACCATGGAATCAATAGCTGCTGGAGTATAACAAGGAATAGTCAGAAGATGATGCCAATTCGTATTATATAAGATGCTTTTAGTCATCGTAGTTACATTTTTTGAAACAGGAAATCTTTTCGTGTTGATTTGTTGATTGGGAGTTACTTTTAAGTGGAACATTAAGGCTGATATGTAGAGTAGGATGATACCGGTCCTCGGGTGCTGTAATTGGATCTGCGCGCTGCAAGGAACAATTGGCTGGTTCATTAACAAAAACCAATTCTAGTAATATACCATGCGAGTTGTAAACTCAATTTATTTGAAAAAGACATATATCATATAAGCTATTCAAAAATTCAAACACCCAGTCAGCGGCTTTTATGGGAGTATACATATAAGAGTCAGGTAAAAATTTCCATGAAACATTAGGTAAGTAAAAATCACCAAAAGCTACAAAAGAGTCACCTGGCGCAGCTGTTAATAAGTTGATTATTATTTTGGCTTGGTGGGATGTATGGAGTTTTATACGTATGCCAATAAATTCGATGGCTTTAGGAATATTGCAGTTTATTTCTTCAGATAAAAATATGTTAGAAATAGCTATTAGTACACAACACGCGTTACAAAAGCCATTCCTGTCAGCTGTTTTTTTATTTGTTTACTTATTTATGCATTGAAAACAGGTTCGAAAGTATATCAAGATTTGTTTATTTTATTGAATTTATTCTTTTTATAAAAATATTTTATGTTTTTTAAGCTCTTCAATAAGTTTTTCTTTCATGATTCACAAATTTGTTAAATTATTCTTTTTATTGTCAGCTGATTACTTGTCAAAAATACACAACGCGTTAAAAAGTTCAAAGTTAACCAACTTTCTGGCGCAAACGCTTCAAAATATTTTGCATGTAGCTTGTTCTATGAAATTGCAATAGTTTTACTTTTTTGACAGATCTCTACAGTGCGCGCGCCCTCTGTCGTTTTCTGTCAAAAAAAGTTAAACTAGTGTGTATTTTTGACAAGTAATCAGCTGACAATAAAAAGAATAATTTAACAAATTTGTGAATCATGAAAGAAAAACTTATTGAAGAGCTTAAAAAACATACAATATTTATATAAAAAGAATAAATTGAATAAAATAACAAAATCTTGATATACTTTCGAACCCGTTTTTAATGCACAAATAAGTAATCAAATAAAAAACAGCTGACAGGAATGGCTTTTGTGACGCGTGTTGTGTAACTTGCAGTTTTTGACGCGCTAAAGTTTTTAAACGCCTGATACTTGTCGACGAACTAACGCGTGTTATGTACTTCCACCTTAAGTGTTTTTGTGGATATTTTGTTAATTTTTTGCATTTTTCACAAATGATGTTGTTCAGTGATGGAAAATTGAAAAATCGAGGTGGTACTGAACACCAAGCGAAGCAGTACTTTTGTCAATATTTTGGTACTTTTTTCAAACATATTTTTATTGAAAAACAATCTTAAAAATAATAAACAAAAATACCTAAATTAAAAAAAAACTATTTTGGTTAAGAAACTAAAAATAATAATAATAACTGAACTGGCAAATTGTTTTATTTTTTTTTTGTTGTTTTCTTACGAAGACAATAAAATGAAGCAATTTGTTTTTTAATCTTGTTTTTTTCTTTTTACCCACTTACAACTACAATTCGAGTCGGAAAAAAGCCAACCAATTGTAGGGGAATGTAAGAAAAGATAAACTCACTGTTTACTGTTTGACTTATTCGCTTTTAGGGTTTTATTTGTATAATATTTTTGGATTTTCTATAATCTTTGGAAAGGTTTCCTGATGAACTGGCCTAAGCAACCAGTGAAATGCGCATATAACCTACCTTTCCCTCAACAATAAATCTCAGTATTTTTATCAAATATGAAAAATTGGGAACTTAGCACGTCACACAGAGGAGTATTTGGCCTAAAAAGCTGGCCAAAAAGGCAGAACTGAATTTTAAGAAATCTTAAGAACTAAGTACGCAGCTCGACAGACAACAATATTTTACATTATATTGTAAATTTTGAAGACTTTTAGTTGCGATTTGTAGCTCTGAGACCCTGCTAAAATCAGGAAAGTGAAGAAAATTATATGAGATTTAAATGTTTTTAATATGTTGAATATTCATGTTGAAACAATTCGTTCAAAAGCTAAAAAAAAACAAATTATACACTTTTTTTTGCAAAAAAAGGAAAAGAAGAGGTTTTTAATAGTGAGGTTAGCATGTCTACGAATTATGTTTGATACCACAATAAAATTTGGAATCTCTAATTTTAGAATCCAAAAAAAAGTGTGCGCAAATTTGCGCCATTATTTTTGACGATTTTTTTATATTTTCACATTTCTTCTATTTTTGCTCATCGGGCACTTTTTCTTATACCTTCATATCGTCATAAACTTTTATGTATTTTGAATTATTGATTTCAACTGTTATTCACATCACTTTTAACACTTCACAATATTAATACCTGCCTTTATGTAATTATAAATTGCAAAAATTCTTAATTAAGGAGCGATGAAGATAAAGCAATTGTTAAAGAGAGGAAGATATTCATCCAAAAAAGACTTAAAGACGAGATAGGAATACTTGTAGATGTTCCAAAACCAGGATACGGTAGCACTAATAATGGCAACACATCAAGAAGATTTTTTTCGGACCCAGCAACTGCATCGAAAATCACTGGAATAAATGAAGAATTAATCAACCGCCTGAAAATAATATTTGAAGCAATAACTAGCGGACACCGAATTAATATTGAGAAATTTGAGGAATATGCACATACAACTGCCGAAATATATGTGCAACTTTACAACTGGTACCCCATGAGTCCTACGATGCACAAGATTCTTATTCATGGCGGTAGTGTTATAAAGCAAGCAATCTTGCCAATTGGACAATTGTCAGAAGAAGCTGCCGAGGCCAGAAATAAGAACTTAAGATTATATCGTACGAATTATTCGAGGAAATTCAGCAGAAGCGGTACAATTCGAGATGTCTTACATAGGTTATTTCTGAGCAGTGACCCTTTTATAAGCTGCAGTACGCAAAGAGAACGGAATAATAAAAAAGCTTTTTCATCAGAAACCATCACACTTCTTCTTCCTGACACCGATGATGCAGCTAATGAGGATACACATACATAACTTTTCCGTTTATTAAGTAATAAATAATATAAAATAAATATAATAAAGCCTTTTTCATAAAAAAAATACTGTTTTATAAGAGCCCTACAATTTTAAAATTTTTTTTTTTATTAGACTAAATCATATGTATGTATGTACATTAGGGTGGTCGTTAACTGTATGGATCAAACTTTTTTTCTATTTTTCCATTCTCTAACCCCCCAATTCGGTGGGTATTGATAAAAAAACAACTCAAAAAAAATTTTAGGACGATCGGCGAAGGCTAAGCCGTCCCTCAAGCCCGCCAAAGTTTGAGAAAAATCGTAAAGTCCGACTTGTATGACTTATATTTCGGAAAATATTAATTTCACATAAAAATCGTTTTCTAAGAAGTTGTTGTTAGTAAAGTTTCCAACAACTTTTGCCTAAACAAGTTTTCTCTAAAACTCATATTGAACAAAACCTAATTAAAATAAAAAGTAAACAGCAGCATTGATGCGAATTTTTTCTTTAGAACTGTTTTTTCTTATGCACGTCAATTCAGCTTTAATATTTGTGTTTGTGTGCTTTTGCTTAAAAAAAAAAAATAGTCAAACGCATATCATTTGTTTCGTATGATAAAGTTGGTGCAATTGTACTTTTTTGATACAATTCAAAGCCAAAAAGTACGGTGGTACCCTAGGGTGACATTTAAATCAATAGTTGGATTTATTTAGGTTTCACTCGCCAATTTGGTGGGTATTGATAAAAACTCAAAAAAACAACTCCAAAATTTTTTTAAGGACGATCGGCGAAGGCTAAGCCGTTTCTCAAGCCCACCAAAGTGTGAGAAAAATTATAATTTTACATGAAATCTGACTTTCATGTTTAATAACTTAGAAAATATTAATTTTGTAGAAAATTTGTTAACAAGCTTTTCTTTATCTCTTATTAAACAAAATAAACTGAAAATATCGAATAAGCCACTAAAAAATCTAATTTTTAATTCATTTAAGAAACGCATTTTCTATGAATTAGTTTTGTTGAAAAACATTTTTATTATTTATTTAAAAAAAAAAAAGACCAGCCGGGCACCTGGCGTTTTACCCTAATTCGGGTACGCTGAATTCAGTGGTGCTAACCGTTTTTTAGGTAAGCTCTTGTTTTCAAAATTTCGAAAACGGAGGAGGTTGCACAGCGTAACTCAAAAACGGTTTAATTTATAAAATAAACTAAAAAAAAACGAAATTCCACAATAATATTACCTTTAACAATTGTTATAGGTTTTTTTAATATGCGTAGTCGTTTTAGAAAATAATTTTTTTTTGGCAATGGGGATAAAACAAATTATGTGAGGTTGGTCATATATTTGAGCCAACTAAGGGCAATCTTGGCGATGCAGTGGCCAAATTTAAGAATTATATTAAACCGGCATATTTGTATGGGAGCCCCCCTAAAGGGTAGAGATATAAGGCAAGTATGTTTTAAGAAAATGTTAAACACAAAAAGCTAATGAAGGTCTGTCATATATTTAATCCCCCTTGGGGCGATTCCTTGGCAGTTCTGAGGCTTTTTCTTTAAAATATTTCTAGTCTCTGTTGACAATTTTATATGAGAGCCCCCTTAAAGAATAAAGAAAGCGTGCAGGTATGTTACAGGGATGATAAATGAGAAAACCAATATCGTACTTACGAACTTCTAAAATCGTACTTTTTTATAAAAGAAAAAGACTTGTTTCGGTTACACTTGAAACCATTGGTACATATGGTCTATTTCGTTACTTTGTTTTTATAATATTTTGGCATGAAGGCTTATATGCTGCCGCTGAAACTTGATTTATAATGTGGCATATGCAATCGTCCAATGATCAAGTGCAAAAATCTATTCACAATAGCGAAGTTTAGTGTTTGTTGCAAATGGTCTTGCGAAGAGCAAATGCAAAATATCATAGCTGTTTTGTTAAATCCAACAACAAAATACACAGAGTTCCTTAAGATTTCATAAAAACGCTACGAAATTTTGCCTTTGCACTTTGGCAAAACCATTTGCACTAGGGTTCCCATATGACTTATTTTCAAAAGAGAACTTTCGTTCTAAAAAAAGAAAACATTTTAACTAAAAAAGAGTTTACAATAAAAAAATTATTTATTAAATAATTAATAATTTTATTGATGTTATAATTAATTAATTAATTATTATTAATGATAGAAACAACGAAATAAATATATAATAAAACAATAAAAAACAAAAAGAATCACATTTTCTTAAAAAAATAAACAAAATAAATTCAATAATCACATTTTCTTAAAAAAAAACATAAACAAAATAAATTAATATATAAAAATTAATTGAGATCAATATCTGATTCTGATGAATCGGAATTATACTTTTTTGAGCTACTTATTAGGGCTAAGTATTTTTTATCGTTAATAATTAACCCCCATATTCATAAAAAATATTTTTGTTTTATTGGAGGTTTATTGAACGAATTTCCTATGAAAATGTGTTCAATAAACCTCCAATAAAATAAAAATATTTTTTATGAATATGGGGGTAAATCTTTAAAAGATTTACATTTTATATCCTTAACCCATATCGTCCCAATGTTCGATTTTTCGAACAGTAATTTTAACGGGTTTTTGTAATTTTTTTACTCTTTTTAGGTAAGAAAAAGAACTAATTTTTTTAAACAATAATATATTGTAAATGGTTAGCTACAAATATAAAAATAAAAGTTCTTACCCACTTCACTCCTCCCTTGTATAACAAGGGGGAAGAAAAAACATTAATTTTAGCATCATTTTAAAAACTGAAAACTTTGTATAAAAAAAAAAAATTAAAAAAGTGAAAATGCAGTTCCATTAAAAAACGATTAAACTTTCAACAACAGCAAAAACATTTCCGTGTTTTTCAATTATGTTTTTGTTATTTGACTTTAAAAAGCAGTGTTCGATTTTTCGAACACTGGGCACTATTTAGCACTTTTGTTTTTTCTCTGAAAGGCTTACTTTCTAACCATTTTTCACGCATTTGAATAAATGGAAATAATTTATTCTGTTTTGCTGCACAATAAAAAGCTTATGAACAATCAGCGTTCTGTGAGAAATGTTTATCGTACAATTCGAGGAACTTACGGTGCGTAGAATCGGCCTACTACAGCTGTAGCTGAGAGTGCAAACATTGGTCCAAATTTGTTTAAAATTAAGGAAAATCAGAATGTCACCGTTAGGACCAGCATTCATGTGATAGCCCCTACTAATGCATTGCATTGGGTTGGAACTAGGAAAGTAGGTTATGGAAAGGAGAGAAGAGGTAGTAGTACCTGTGAACATTCGACTTGAATTTATTCATGTTCACAGTGAGAGGGAAGACTTCAGCAGGAAGGTTATTCCACATACGAACAGTCCGGCCAAAAAACGAATTTTCCCTGTAATGCATTGGACGATTTATCGACCAATCGATCACAAAAGGATGGGCTTTTGAAAAAAAAAAAACGTACGGGTTTCGGTCTCGGCCAAGCGTATCATTCATATTTGAAGCATAGCACCAACATCGGATACGCTTGGTCTATAATCAAATGATTATGAATGGCAAAGGTTGTTGTCATTTGCAAGAGAGTAGATAGGGTTGGAAGTTTGACATAGGAAGTCATTTAGAAAAATAAGAAATATAAATATTAGGAGAAAGAACGGAGTGTTGCGGCACCCCTTATTTAATTTTGAACTTGTTTGACGAAAGGCTATCTAAAACAACTCGTATAGAGCGACCTCTGATAAAACTTAATATAAATCGAGAGAAATTATCACCGACACCAAATAAAATAAGTTTTGACAAGAGTGCACAATACCAGACTCTGTCAAACGCCTTGAAAATATCTTAAGCAATTACCTTACTTTCGCCAAAATGGTAAATGGAACAGCACCAGTATAGTAACTTGAAATTCAAGCGCATGGTATCGGTGAGATATGGTTTCAGAAAGACAGCGCTACGAGCCATACATTTTGGTGAGCACTTAATTTCATGTTTTTCTATGGTAAATTTTCCACCTAGATATTGCGATATTACAACTTAGACCATTTTCTCTGGGTAATAACTGTCTTCAGGAATAAGTCAGCTACGATTGACGCTTTGGAAGCTAACATTACTCGTGTTATTCGCGAAATACCAGTCGCTATGCGCGAATGAGTCGCCCGAAATTGGACCTTTCGAATAAACCACCTCAGACGAAGTCATGGCCAACATTTCCATGACATCATTTTCGTTCAGTTAATGCCATTAATTATTCTTTTAACCGATAATAAAAATTTCAAGTTCGCTTTCAAATTTATGTGTTTTATTTTATGTTATAACTTCAACTTCACGATGCATCACCCGATTTATCTATTAACCATTTTTTGATTATCAGCGTTCTTCCCGGTTCTGTGCGAGTCGGATAATCGAGGTTGAGCTGTATATTTTTAATTTTAATTAATGCCTTGTTCTATTTTTCTATAATAAAATAAGATTAATAAGTTTTAGTTTATAAAAAATGTAGGTTTTCTATATTTACATTCTATAGGAGCAATAAAATAAAAATGCTTAATAGTGCCCAATGTTCGATTAATCGAACACTATTTTTCTCAAAAACAAAAAATCTAAAAAAAATTTGGACTTCAGATTCGTGTTTTCTAGTCCCAAATTATCTAATAACCACCAAGTTTTATAAAGTTACTCGAAAAAAAAAATCGCTGGGACGAAATGGGTTAAGATTGTATACAACCGTGAGAATCGATCTGATGGTTGAAATTTTGAGTTTGTTCCGCTCTTTCGTCCATTGTGCCCCAATTAAAGAAAATATTCTTTCGACATTTGCATTTTGTCCTGGTATGCAAAAAAAAAAAAAAATTGAAAAATTTTTAGGAGTTCCGAATAATACTCTGAATTATTATTATTTTCAAAAAACTTTAACCATTTTGCACTTGATATTAGTTTCTTAAATTCATCATCGGTATCAGATAGTTTCGCGGCCACAAAATTTTTTAAGTTACAAAACTGGTCAAAACCTTTTGAATCATTGAAACTTAATTCGACACCTTTCGAAGATATATATTTGACCGTAAGTTCAACTGATGTCCACTCAGGTACTTCGTCCAATTTCATCCAATTGAAGCAACTGAACTCATCCAAGTGAATTGTCCATTTTTCGAGGTATTCCAATGATTTTCGGTAGCACTTCATACAATCATTTTTAAAAGAATTAACTTCAGTTTCAAATCCGTTCCTGATTAATTCAAGTAATATTGTATTTGTGGAAATTGGCAAAAAGTTCTGGTCAATTCTGCACTTTAAAGTGGTTTTCAAAGATTTCACGATTGACGATACCTCCAAGATTGAATTTGTTTCCATTTCCATCTCTTTACTTCTTTCGTGAAATACATATTGCAATGAATGTACAAAGTACAAAAACGCCTCACTTAAGTTTGACTTAAAAAATCGTTCCAGAATAACTGGACAGTTATCAATAGATAAAAAAATAAGATTTTAGAGCTGGAAAAACTTCTAGAATTCGATTCACTGCGGGAAATAATGATAGCCATCGTGTGCCTGAATGTCCTAGCAAATTTTTTTATTCTATTTCAGTGAAGCTGCAAAATTCCTTTAAACTTTCGATTCTTACTGTGTAAATTGAAAAAAAATTAAAGATTTTTATACAAATCAATTCTACATCAACAGGAAACGAATCAAAACCAGTTTTGGCTGAGTTAGAAGTAATGTGAACTGGGCATCCGATTCCAATTAAATCCTTTTCCAGTTTTGATTTCAATTTGCAATAAACATTATTTTCGCCAGCTCTCTTTATTCCACCGAAATTCGTATTGCAGTTATCTGCGGAAAATGCAATACACTTTTCTAACAAATTAAATTTTGTTAAATATTTTATTATATAATTCGCTAGGTTTCGGATTTTTCATCTTGTAAATTATTCAGATGTAACATTTTCGTTTGAATTCCAGTTTTTGCATTGAAGTATTGGATTAATAATGGAAACATTTTAATTGAACCATGGTTGCTTCCTTCTGTACAAACAGATATATATGGAATTTCGGAAATTTCCTTTTTAATATTTTCAATACAAAAAGGTGTTATTACATTTTTTGCAATTGCCCTGGTTTTTGTATGCGCAGACCTAACCAGTTTTGCAATTTGGGAATCTTCAAATATTTCTTTAAATAAACTTGAACTGCAGTCGGTGGAACGGAAACTGAAATAGTGTTTAAGAGTATGGAAAGCTAAGGTACCTTCTGCAGCAGCTACCTTGTCATCCAGCTTTGTATATTTTGGTATAAAAAACTGGGTCAAACTACTCGAACCTTCACCTGCCTGTAATGATTGTTTGTGCCTTTGCGAACCAATATGTTGCTCCAAAACATATCGTCCTTTATTTGCAATCGAGATTTTGGTGTTGCAAATCGTGCAGAATGCTTCATGTTTTGCAAGTTCTGGTTTGGCAATGAACGATTTGTATTTTGTTTGTAAATCATGGTTAAAAGCACATTTTCTTTTGCTCATCTCTGGGCTACGAAAAAAGTTTTTATATAAATATAAAATAATAATCAAAGTTAAAAAAATAGATTACCTTATTGCTTATTAAACTAGCTAAACCATTAACTTTAAGGGTTTACACAAAGCAACCACGCTGCAGCGTGGAAAAACAAATAACCAAAGAGTTACAAGAGGCGACACCGATTGACAACTTAATGAAAAGAGACAGAACATTAGTCCAATTTCAGGGCTTTTTTTATTGCTGCACTCCTTTAGTAGGTTATCATAATTAGACGAGTTTTATACGAGTTTGTATGAAACAGCTGATTTTCTCTTTTTCATCAATCATTTTCGTCTTCTCTTGTTACTCTTTGCAAATAACAATAAAAAATTTGTATTTGATTTGACAGCAAACGGTTTGCTTTTGACAGAATGACAGATTTAACTTGTCAACAGATTTAACCCAGTAAACAATTAGAGCGTGTTATCGAAATGCCGAGAAAAAGTCCATAGCTCCGATTTCTGTGGCGAATTCCTACTAAATAAATAAAATTCCATCAATCTAGGATTTTTTTTTTTGAAATAGAGTACATAAAGAGCACTGTTGGACAAAAAACTACCGCACCAAAAAAAGAGAGTGAACAAAAAGATACGAACACAAAAAGAGAAAGAGAGATGTAATGGACAGCCTAATTTGCACCAAACACTGAAATTCGTTTATATTCATTGGACAGTAAATACGAGTTGTCATTTTATATCAATTATAAAAATTTAGGTTTGAAAATTTTGGAAATAGTACCAAATGAGTCACGGGGGTACCACCGTACTTTTTGGCTTTGAATTGTAACAAAAAAGTACAATTGCACCAACTTTATCAACTGCGGTACGTTAGAAACAAATGATATGCGTTTGACTATTTTTTTTTAAGCAAACGCACACAAACACAAATATTAAAGCTAAAGAAAAAACAGTTCTAAAGAAAAAATTCGAATCAATGCTGCTGTTTACTTTTTATTTTAATTAGATTTTGTTCAATATGAGTTTTACAGAAAACTTGTTAAGGCAAAAGTTGTTGGAAACTTTACTAACAACAACTTCTTAGAAAACGATTTTTATGTAAAAATTATATTTTCCTAAATATAAGTCATACAAGTCGGACTTTACGATTTTTCTCAAACTTTGGCGGGCTTGAGGGACGGCTTAGCCTTCGCCGATCGTCCTAGAAATTTTGTTGAGTTGTTTTTTTTTATCAATACCCCCCAAATTGTCCAATGAGACCTAAACAAATCCAACTTTTGATTTTAACGGTCACCCTAATGTACATACAGTCTATCAAGAATGAGTTTAAACCTTTAAAATCAACATTTGTTAATTGAGTTTTGCGATTTATACCAACTTTTATTCCTTAGGAATGTGGCTTTTAGAAAAATCTTAAAAATGTAAACTTTTTGGATCTTAAATTTTTTTATTGCATTTTGAAAACAAAAAATTTAAAGCATTTTGCATGTAAATTTTTTTTCGCCATTAAATTTTTAATAACTCCAAAATAGTGATAGATATAAAATAAATATGTATGGTTAGTTTAAGCAGAATTTTCCGGTGCATCTTCTGATCCTCCTGCTATTAAAATCGGAAAACACGTTTTAAAGTTATGGCAAAATATATAAGGCAACCCAACGATTTAGGGGGTGAAGTATGCCACGCCTTTAAAAGAAAATCCTTACGTACTAAAGAAAAACGGAAAACAGATTTGAATTAAGGGCATCAAAATCCATATAGTCTACAAACTTTTATTTCTAGGGTAGAGAAAATTTTTTTTGTTGCGCAGTGTACTTTTGTTGCGCAGTGTAATTTGTTCAAAATCTGCCACTAGACTTTTTATATCATACTACACTTAAAACTATCAAAAAACTAAAACTTTTAATTCAAAAAACACGTTTAATAATTTTGGCCAGCTTTTCAGGCCAAATACTCCTCTGTGCGTCATGCGGAAATCTTATTAATAATAAATTTTGTATTCCCAAAAATAACTGTGAAAAATAATTAAATTTTTGAAATAAACATTTATGTTTATGCATATGTATGTATTTATATACAACATACTATGTATTTGCTTATGATTAAGTATAACCCAGCTAGCATAGGTTGTTTGTTGGACGATTATGTTTAATATACAACTCCTTAAAGAATCTTCTGATGATTATCTAATTATTATCTAAAATATCTAAATTTTTTTATTTATTACTTTTTATTCATTTTTTGACACGCCTGTCTTTTTATCTTGGAATGAACTTTTTGCGACTGTCTGTAATAGTCGTATAACAATTACGGAGCTACGTAAATTGTAGTTTTTAATGAAAAATGTTTTCTTTCTTCTTGCGAGCAACCCGTGGTGTTGCTCAAGCAAGTGTAATTTTTATTCTCCTTTTCTTTTGACAATTATTAATGCTTATATACTACTTATGAAAATAATGATTAGCCTAACATTAAAATACTTACTAACTAATGCATGAGAACGCAACATGATCCATGCATAATAAGTTCCCATGCAATATAAATATTTACCGTATGCCGCATAAACTCTGCATATTTATAAAGTGCCGACGCTGCACATTCGTTAATTGTGTTGAACTGACCAACGACAACAAGTGCCAGTTTCAAGTGTTTGTGTGCAGGGGGTCGATTCTGGTTCTGTGAAACTGTGAAATGAAAACTTTTTTCATATTTTCATCGAGTTTCTGATTCTCGTTTAAAATGTTAATTAAATTTGAATGTTTTTATATGAGAAGAACAAATGGAATGAAACAAGTTGTTTTCACATTTTCACAGTAATGTGATTCTTGTTCTTTGTAACAGTGCAAATAAGTGTCACAAACTTTTCATTTATGTCATATTTTTACACTTTCATTTTAACAGTGAAAAGTAATTTTAAATAAATTATTTAGAGGAGAATATGGACATTGCCAACGATTAATAATGATTTAAAGGAATAAAAATAATAATCTTCTAAAAATATGCATATTTACAGATTTTAAACTTAAATACATTCATATAAAATGCCAATTTTTGAAAAAATACAGAACATTACTGAAGAAAAACGTTAACAAAGTTTTCTTATATTGGCTCATTCCGAATTTCTTGTGATAATTCAATTAAAACCAATAATCATAACATTTTTTTAAATTAATTATATTTTTTGTGTATTTGTATAATTTTGCACTTGATTTAATGACAAAGTAGATATTTAATTACTATCGGCGGTGAAGAATTTGGGTTAAAGAAAATTTAGAGCCGCCTACAATATTTTTTTTATTTGGCCTTTTATTGGTTCATGATTTCACCATTTTTTGGGCTTATGGTCGTTTTTTAAAGCTTATTTAACTTAGAATGTATGTATGTATGCAACTCAATTTGAAGCAGATATCTTTAATTTATTGAGCGGAAAATTTGTACACACGCTCAGTTTGGATGTCAATGCATTGTTTACTATGTGCCGTCATTCTAAATCATTGATGTCAAATTCATTCAATTTCATAGCACAATTGTGCTAGCTCAAAATTCACACACATTCTTACGCTCTTTCATTTAGTCCACGAGAGTACACAATTCAGTCGTCGATTATCAACACAAAGTATACAGAGATGAAAAAAGTGACGTATGAAAAATGCCTAAATCATTTGCGAGGGCAGCTTTCGAAGAAAGAGAAAGAAAACGTTTTTTGTTAGTGAAGTGACGATGCGTAAAAACAGGCCGCTACTATCTACACAAATTGCATAATCAAAACAAAAAACGCAAAAAGGGCAGCTTTCGAAGAAAAAGACAGAAAAAAACACAATATTTTCTGTCTCGTGACGCCTCTGTATATTCTGTGATTATCAAGCGACGAGTACACATGTGGCGGATGCTTACGTATTTTTGTTATTTTTATTAAGAAAACTTGTCTCTTTATTCACTAATACTAATATAAAGCACTACAACCACAATTTTCATTTTTGACATCACTGTTCTAAATCCAACATTGCGGCACAGCCAAGATGGCAGTCAAGCTATTTTTAATGCACTCCTTTAATATAGGTATCAAATAAAAAGGCTTGCTAAGAATAACTCGAAAAATAAAGGCCATCCAAATCTAATATGGTGGAAGCTGGAAACTTATCGTTTTTAATGCATTCCTACAATAACGGTTTTAAATGAAAGGATCTCAGTAAGTCCTAAGTAAATGCGAGTTTAAAATCAATTAGATGAAAAAAAGCCTTCAAAAAAGGTTTTATTTCAATGCGGTAAAAAGAAAAAAAAAATTAAGATTCAAAAATCTGTTTTACAAAACAAGTTTTTATTTAAATGCGCTTAAACGAAAGGAATTTACTTTTACTTAAAACTTTTACTAGCAACTAATAGAGTCATTAGATAATTTATAAGTCATTGTCCAGATTTGCAATTTTTGCTGTAGAAATTCTTGATTTTATTGGTGAGATGAGTACCTCTCCCAAATTTCCTCACCCCTCTTACCAATTAACTCAAGAATTGCTGCAACAAACATTGCAAGTCTGGACCGGCACTATGAGATAAAAGCTTGACAATTGACATGACACAATTTGCATGATGAAAAAACTTGTCCTGAAATTTACTTGTGTAAAAAAACAAGTAAATGAAATAACTTGATTTGATTGATTTTACTATTAAAAAATAAATTAAAAGTAAATAACCTTTAAAAAAAAACAAGCTTTTTTTTAAATACCCTAAATGGAAACTTTTACGTTCAGTCAATAACAACATTATTTTGGTAGATGTCATTTATATGCCAAAATTATTATGTTACTTATGGTTTACTGCAATAAATATTTTGGGGAAATCACGCGGGCAAGATGTTTTCCCAAAACTCATTTGGCCACTCATTGATTGATCCATTTTAAATTTTTAATGACTGCTTTTGTTTTTTGAATGAAAGTTTTTTTCAGTTTAAAAATTGCTGTTGTTTTTCTATATTAAAACATTTTAAGTAAAATTTTTTCCTTAACTTCAAAAGATTTTGCTATTCGTGCTTAATTCCCAGTTTTTATTCTTGACAAAAACACGAATAGCAAAATACGAATAGCAAAATCTTTTGAAATTAAAATTTTGTATTCCCAAAAATTGAAATTACTTTTTGATAATAAACAGGCAAGTGCATGGCCTAAAAAACACTTAATTGACAACATCTTTTGTAAGTTGTTGTTGTTTTTATTTTGTTTTTCTTAACCTACTTACAACTACAATTAATGTTGAGAGAATTTCAACTAATTGTAGTGGGGAATGTAAGATGAGATAAACCCACTGTTGTTTATTGTTGATGTGTTTTGTTCAAGCTTTGATATTGTTACAAGTAGAACTGTTGCTATAATTCTTATACGTTTAACAGTTTTATTTGGTTTAATATCTTTAGTTTGTCTAAAATCTTTATGGATGAAGTTTCCTGATGATCTGGCCTAAGCAACCAGTGAAATGCATAGGAATAGCTTATCCCATCAACAATAAATTTCAAGTGTTTTTGTCAAGAATAAAAACTGGGAATTAAGCACGAATAGCAAAATCTTTTGAAATTAAAATTTTGTATTCCCAAAAATTGAAATTACTTTTTGATAATAAACAGGCAAGTGCACGGCCTAAAAAACACTTAATTGACAACATCTTTTGTAAGTTGTTGTTGTTTTTATTTTGTTTTTCTTAACCTACTTACAACTACAATTAATGTTGAGAGAATTTCAACTAATTGTAGCGGGGAATGTAAGATGAGATAAACCCACTGTTGTTTATTGTTGATGTGTTTTGTTCAAGCTTTGATATTGTTACAAGTAGAACTGTTGCTATAATTCTTATACGTTTAACAGTTTTATTTGGTTTAATATCTTTAGTTTGTCTAAAATCTTTATGGATGAAGTTTCCTGATGATCTGGCCTAAGCAACCAGTGAAATGCATAGCAATAGCTTATCCCATCAACAATAAATTTCAAGTGTTTTTGTCGAGAATAAAAACTGGGAATTAAGCACGAATAGCAAAATCTTTTGAAATTAAAATTTTGTATTCCCAAAAATTGAAATTACTTTTTGATAATAAACGTGCAAGTGCACGGCCTAAAAAACACTTAATTGACAACATCTTTCGTAAGTTGTTGTTGTTTTTATTTTGTTTTTCTTAACCTACTTACAACTACAATTAATGTTGAGAGAATTTCAACTAATTGTAGCGGGGAATGTAAGATGAGATAAACCCACTGTTTATATTTTTGATGTATTTTATTCAAGCTTTGATATTGTTACAAGTAGAACTGTTGCTATAATTCTTATACTTTTAACAGTTTTATTTGGTTTAATATCTTTAGTTTGTCTAAAATCTTTATGGATGAAGTTTCCTGACGATCTGGCCTAAGCAACCAGTGAAATGCATAGGAATAGCTTATCCCATCAACAATAAATTTCATGTGTTTTTGTCAAGAATAAAAACTGGGAATTAAGCACGAATAGCAAAATCTTTTGAAATTAAAATTTTGTATTCCCAAAAATTGAAATTACTTTTTGATAATAAACAGGCAAGTGCACGGCCTAAAAAACACTTAATTGACAACATCTTTTGTAAGTTGTTGTTGTTTTGTTTTTCTTAACCTACTAACAACTACAATTAATGTTGATAGAATTTCAACTAATTGTAGTGGGGAATGTAAGATGAGATAAACCCACTGTTGTTTATTGTTGATGTGTTTTGTTCAAGCTTTGATATTGTTACAAGTAGAACTGTTGCTATAATTCTTATACGTTTAACAGTTTTATTTGGTTTAATATCTTTAGTTTGTCTAAAATCTTTATGGATGAAGTTTCCTGATGATCTGGCCTAAGCAACCAGTGAAAAGCATAGGACTAGCTTATCCCATCAACAATAAATTTCAAGTGTTTTTGTCAAGAATAAAAACTGGGAATTAAGCACGAATAGCAAAATCTTTTGAAATTAAAATTTTGTATTCCCAAAAATTGAAATAACTTTTTGATAATAAACAGGCAAGTGCATGGCCTAAAAAACACTTAATTGACAACATCTTTTGTAAGTTGTTGTTGTTTTTATTTTGTTTTTCTTAACCTACTTACAACTACAATTAATGTTGAGAGAATTTCAACTAATTGTAGTGGGGAATGTAAGATGAGATAAACCCACTGTTGTATATTGTTGATGTGTTTTGTTCAATCTTTGAAATTGTTACAAGTAGAACTGTTGCTATAATTCTTATACGTTTAACAGTTTTATTTGGTTTAATATCTTTAGTTTGTCTAAAATCTTTATGGATGAAGTTTCCTGATGATCTGGCCTAAGCAACCAGTGAAATGCATAGGAATAGCTTATCCCATCAACAATAAATTTCAAGTGTTTTTGTCAAGAATAAAAACTGGGAATTAAGCACGAATAGCAAAATCTTTTGAAATTAAAATTTTGTGTTCCCAAAAATTTAAATTACTTTTTGATAATAAACAGGCAAGTGCACGGCCTAAAAAACACTTAATTGACAACATCTTTTGTAAGTTGTTGTTGTTTTTATTTTGTTTTTCTTAACCTACTTACAACTACAATTAATGTTGAGAGAATTTCAACTAATTGTAGTGGGGAATGTAAGATGAGATAAACCCACTGTTGTTTATTGTTGATGTGTTTTGTTCATGCTTTGATATTGTTACAAGTAGAACTGTTGCTATAATTCTTATACGTTTAACAGTTTTATTTGGTTTAATATCTTTAGTTTGTCTAAAATCTTTATGGATGAAGTTTCCTGATGATCTGGCCTAAGCAACCAGTGAAATGCATAGGAATAGCTTACCCCATCAAAAATAAATTTCAAGTGTTTTTGTCAAGAATAAAAACTGGGAATTAAGCACGAATAGCAAAATCTTTTGAAATTAAAATTTTGTATTCCCAAAAATTGAAATTACTTTTTGATAATAAACAGGCAAGTGCATGGCCTAAAAAACACTTAATTGACAACATCTTTTGTAAGTTGTTGTTGTTTTTATTTTGTTTTTCTTAACCTACTTACAACTACAATTAATGTTGAGAGAATTTCAACTAATTGTAGTGGGGAATGTAAGATGAGATAAACCCACTGTTGTTTATTGTTGA
Source organism: Pollenia angustigena (assembly GCA_930367215.1). Taxonomy (NCBI): domain Eukaryota; kingdom Metazoa; phylum Arthropoda; class Insecta; order Diptera; family Polleniidae; genus Pollenia; species Pollenia angustigena. Next base: position 131,792,107 of record OV884056.1, on the reverse strand, counting down.
TGTGTTTTGTTCATGCTTTGATATTGTTACAAGTAGAACTGTTGCTATAATTCTTATACGTTTAACAGTTTTATTTGGTTTAATATCTTTAGTTTGTCTAAAATCTTTATGGATGAAGTTTCATGATGATCTGGCCTAAGCAACCAGTGAAATGCATAGGAATAGCTTACCCCATCAACAATAAATTTCAAGTGTTTTTGTCAAGAATAAAAACTGGGAATTAAGCACGAATAGCAAAATCTTTTGAAATTAAAATTTTGTATTCCCAAAAATTGAAATTACTTTTTGATAATAAACAGGCAAGTGCACGGCCTAAAAAACACTTAATTGACAACATCTTTTGTAAGTTGTTGCTGTTTTTATTTTGTTTTTCTTAACCTACTTACAACTACAATTAATGTTGAGAGAATTTCAACTAATTGTAGTGGGGAATGTAAGATGAGATAAACCCACTGTTGTTTATTGTTGATGTGTTTTGTTCATGCTTTGATATTGTTACAAGTAGAACTGTTGCTATAATTCTTATACGTTTAACAGTTTTATTTGGTTTAATATCTTTAGTTTGTCTAAAATCTTTATGGATGAAGTTTCCTGATGATCTGGCCTAAGCAACCAGTGAAATGCATAGGAATAGCTTATCCCATCAACAATAAATTTCAAGTGTTTTTGTCAAGAATAAAAACTGGGAATTAAGCACGAATAGCAAAATCTTTTGAAATTAAAATTTTGTATTCCCAAAAATTGAAATTACTTTTTGATAATAAACAGGCAAGTGCACGGCCTAAAAAACACTTAATTGACAACATCTTTTGTAAGTTGTTGTTGTTTTTATTTTGTTTTTCTTAACCTACTTACAACTACAATTAATGTTGAGAGAATTTCAACTAATTGTAGCGGGGAATGCAAGATGAGATAAACCCACTGTTGTTTATTGTTGATGTGTTTTGTTCAAGCTTTGATATTGTTACAAGTAGAACTGTTGCTATAATTCTTATACGTTTAACAGTTTTATTTGGTTTAATATCTTTAGTTTGTCTAAAATCTTTATGGATGAAGTTTCCTGATGATCTGGCCTAAGCAACCAGTGAAATGCATAGCAATAGCTTATCCCATCAACAATAAATTTCAAGTGTTTTTGTCGAGAATAAAAACTGGGAATAAAGCACGAATAGCAAAATCTTTTGAAATTAAAATTTTGTATTCCCAAAAATTGAAATTACTTTTTGATAATAAACATGCAAGTGCACGGCCTAAAAAACACTTAATTGACAACATCTTTCGTAAGTTGTTGTTGTTTTTATTTTGTTTTTCTTAACCTACTTACAACTACAATTAATGTTGAGAGAATTTTAACTAATTGTAGCGGGGAATGTAAGATGAGATAAACCCACTGTTTATATTTTTGATGTATTTTATTCAAGCTTTGATATTGTTACAAGTAGAACTGTTGCTATAATTCTTATACGTTTAACAGTTTTATTTGGTTTAATATCTTTAGTTTGTCTAAAATCTTTATGGATGAAGTTTCCTGACGATCTGGCCTAAGCAACCAGTGAAATGCATAGGAATAGCTTATCCCATCAACAATAAATTTCATGTGTTTTTGTCAAGAATAAAAACTGGGAATTAAGCACGAATAGCAAAATCTTTTGAAATTAAAATTTTGTATTCCCAAAAATTGAAATTACTTTTTGATAATAAACAGGCAAGTGCACGGCCTAAAAAACACTTAATTGACAACATCTTTTGTAAGTTGTTGTTGTTTTGTTTTTCTTAACCTACTTACAACTACAATTAATGTTGATAGAATTTCAACTAATTGTAGTGGGGAATGTAAGATGAGATAAACCCACTGTTGTTTATTGTTGATGTGTTTTGTTCAAGCTTTGATATTGTTACAAGTAGAACTGTTGCTATAATTCTTATACGTTTAACAGTTTTATTTGGTTTAATATCTTTAGTTTGTCTAAAATCTTTATGGATGAAGTTTCCTGATGATCTGGCCTAAGCAACCAGTGAAAAGCATAGGACTAGCTTATCCCATCAACAATAAATTTCAAGTGTTTTTGTCAAGAATAAAAACTGGGAATTAAGCACGAATAGCAAAATCTTTTGAAATTAAAATTTTGTATTCCCAAAAATTGAAATAACTTTTTGATAATAAACAGGCAAGTGCATGGCCTAAAAAACACTTAATTGACAACATCTTTTGTAAGTTGTTGTTGTTTTGTTTTTCTTAACCTACTTACAACTACAATTAATGTTGATAGAATTTCAACTAATTGTAGTGGGGAATGTAAGATGAGATAAACCCACTGTTGTTTATTGTTGATGTGTTTTGTTCAAGCTTTGAAATTGTTACAAGTAGAACTGTTGCTATAATTCTTATACGTTTAACAGCTTTATTTGGTTTAATATCTTTAGTTTGTCTAAAATCTTTATGGATGAAGTTTCCTGATGATCTGGCCTAAGCAACCAGTGAAATGCATAGGAATAGCTTATCCCATCAACAATAAATTTCAAGTGTTTTTGTCAAGAATAAAAACTGGGAATTAAGCACGAATAGCAAAATCTTTTGAAATTAAAATTTTGTATTCCCAAAAATTGAAATTACTTTTTGATAATAAACAGGCAAGTGCACGGCCTAAAAAACACTTAATTGACAACATCTTTTGTAAGTTGTTGCTGTTTTTATTTTGTTTTTCTTAACCTACTTACAACTACAATTAATGTTGAGAGAATTTCAACTAATTGTAGTGGGGAATGTAAGATGAGATAAACCCACTGTTGTTTATTGTTGATGTGTTTTGTTCATGCTTTGATATTGTTACAAGTAGAACTGTTGCTATAATTCTTATACGTTTAACAGTTTTATTTGGTTTAATATCTTTAGTTTGTCTAAAATCTTTATGGATGAAGTTTCCTGATGATCTGGCCTAAGCAACCAGTGAAATGCATAGGAATAGCTTATCCCATCAACAATAAATTTCAAGTGTTTTTGTCAAGAATAAAAACTGGGAATTAAGCACGAAGAGCAAAATCTTTTGAAATTAAAATTTTGTATTCCCAAAAATTGAAATTACTTTTTGATAATAAACAGGCAAGTGCACGGCCTAAAAAACACTTAATTGACAACATCTTTTGTAAGTTGTTGTTGTTTTTATTTTGTTTTTCTTAACCTACTTACAACTACAATTAATGTTGAGAGAATTTCAACTAATTGTAGCGGGGAATGTAAGATGAGATAAACCCACTGTTGTTTATTGTTGATGTGTTTTGTTCAAGCTTTGATATTGTTACAAGTAGAACTGTTGCTATAATTCTTATACGTTTAACAGTTTTATTTGGTTTAATATCTTTAGTTTGTCTAAAATCTTTATGGATGAAGTTTCCTGATGATCTGGCTTAAGCAACCAGTGAAATGCATAGCAATAGCTTATCCCATCAACAATAAATTTCAAGTGTTTTTGTCGAGAATAAAAACTGGGAATTAAGCACGAATAGCAAAATCTTTTGAAATTAAAATTTTGTATTCCCAAAAATTGAAATTACTTTTTGATAATAAACATGCAAGTGCACGGCCTAAAAAACACTTAATTGACAACATCTTTCGTAAGTTGTTGTTGTTTTTATTTTGTTTTTCTTAACCTACTTACAACTACAATTAATGTTGAGAGAATTTCAACTAATTGTAGCGGGGAATGTAAGATGAGATAAACCCACTGTTTATATTTTTGATGTATTTTATTCAAGCTTTGATATTGTTACAAGTAGAACTGTTGCTATAATTCTTATACGTTTAACAGTTTTATTTGGTTTAATATCTTTAGTTTGTCTAAAATCTTTATGGATGAAGTTTCCTGACGATCTGGCCTAAGCAACCAGTGAAATGCATAGGAATAGCTTATCCCATCAACAATAAATTTCATGTGTTTTTGTCAAGAATAAAAACTGGGAATTAAGCACGAATAGCAAAATCTTTTGAAATTAAAATTTTGTATTCCCAAAAATTGAAATTACTTTTTGATAATAAACAGGCAAGTGCACGGCCTAAAAAACACTTAATTGACAACATCTTTTGTAAGTTGTTGTTGTTTTGTTTTTCTTAACCTACTTACAACTACAATTAATGTTGATAGAATTTCAACTAATTGTAGTGGGGAATGTAAGATGAGATAAACCCACTGTTGTTTATTGTTGATGTGTTTTGTTCAAGCTTTGATATTGTTACAAGTAGAACTGTTGCTATAATTCTTATACGTTTAACAGTTTTATTTGGTTTAATATCTTTAGTTTGTCTAAAATCTTTATGGATGAAGTTTCCTGATGATCTGGCCTAAGCAACCAGTGAAAAGCATAGGACTAGCTTATCCCATCAACAATAAATTTCAAGTGTTTTTGTCAAGAATAAAAACTGGGAATTAAGCACGAATAGCAAAATCTTTTGAAATTAAAATTTTGTATTCCCAAAAATTGAAATAACTTTTTGATAATAAACAGGCAAGTGCATGGCCTAAAAAACACTTAATTGACAACATCTTTTGTAAGTTGTTGTTGTTTTTATTTTGTTTTTCTTAACCTACTTACAACTACAATTAATGTTGAGAGAATTTCAACTAATTGTAGTGGGGAATGTAAGATGAGATAAACCCACTGTTGTTTATTGTTGATGTGTTTTGTTCAATCTTTGAAATTGTTACAAGTAGAACTGTTGCTATAATTCTTATACGTTTAACAGTTTTATTTGGTTTAATATCTTTAGTTTGTCTAAAATCTTTATGGATGAAGTTTCCTGATGATCTGGCCTAAGCAACCAGTGAAATGCATAGGAATAGCTTATCCCATCAACAATAAATTTCAAGTGTTTTTGTCAAGAATAAAAACTGGGAATTAAGCACGAATAGCAAAATCTTTTGAAATTAAAATTTTGTGTTCACAAAAATTGAAATTACTTTTTGATAATAAACAGGCAAGTGCACGGCCTAAAAAACACTTAATTGACAACATCTTTTGTAAGTTGTTGTTGTTTTTATTTTGTTTTTCTTAACCTACTTACAACTACAATTAATGTTGAGAGAATTTCAACTAATTGTAGTGGGGAATGTAAGATGAGATAAACCCACTGTTGTTTATTGTTGATGTGTTTTGTTCATGCTTTGATATTGTTACAAGTAGAACTGTTGCTATAATTCTTATACGTTTAACAGTTTTATTTGGTTTAATATCTTTTGTTTGTCTAAAATCTTTATGGATGAAGTTTCCTGATGATCTGGCCTAAGCAACCAGTGAAATGCATAGGAATAGCTTACCCCATCAAAAATAAATTTCAAGTGTTTTTGTCAAGAATAAAAACTGGGAATTAAGCACGAATAGCAAAATCTTTTGAAATTAAAATTTTGTATTCCCAAAAATTGAAATTACTTTTTGATAATAAACAGGCAAGTGCATGGCCTAAAAAACACTTAATTGACAACATCTTTTGTAAGAAGTTGTTTTTCTTTTTATTTTGTTTTTCTTAACCTACTTACAACTACAATTAATGTTGAGATAATTTCAACTAATTGTAGTGGGGAATGTAAGATGAGATAAACCCACTGTTGTTTATTGTTGATGTGTTTTGTTCAAGCTTTGAAAATGTTACAAGTAGAACTGTTGCTATAATTCTTATACGTTTAACAGTTTTATTTGGTTTAATATCTTTAGTTTGTCTAAAATCTTTATGGATGAAGTTTCCTGATGATCTGGCCTAAGCAACCAGTGAAATGCATAGCAATAGCTTATCCCATCAACAATAAATTTCAAGTGTTTTTGTCGAGAATAAAAACTGGGAATTAAGCACGAATAGCAAAATCTTTTGAAATTAAAATTTTGTATTCCCAAAAATTGAAATTACTTTTTAATAATAAACATGCAAGTGCACGGCCTAAAAAACACTTAATTGACAACATCTTTCGTAAGTTGTTGTTGTTTTTATTTTGTTTTTCCTAACCTTCTTATAACTACAATTAATGTTTAGCGAATTTCAACTAATTGTAGTGGGGAATGTAAGATGAGATAAACCCACTGTTTATATTTTTGATGTGTTTTGTTCAAGCTTTGATATTGTTACAAGAAGAACTGTTGCTATAATTCTTATACGTTTAACAGTTTTATTTGGTTTAATATCTTTAGTTTGTCTAAAATCTTTATGGATGAAGTTTCCTGACGATCTGGCCTAAGCAACCAGTGAAATGCATAGGAATAGCTTATCCCATCAACAATAAATTTCAAGTGTTTTTGTCAAGAATAAAAACTGGGAATTAAGCACGAATAGCAAAATCTTTTGAAATTAAAATTTTGTATTCCCAAAAATTTAAATTACTTTTTGATAATAAACAGGCAAATGCACGGCCTAAAAAACACTTATTTGACAACATCTTTTGTAAGTTGTTGTTGTTTTTATTTTGTTTTTCTTAACCTACTTACAACTACAATTAATGTTGAGAGAATTTCAACTTATTGTAGTGGGGAATGTAAGATGAGATAAACCCACTGTTGTTTATTGTTGATGTGTTTTGTTCAAGCTTTGATATTGTTACAAGTAGAACTGTTGCTATAATTCTTATACGTTTAACAGTTTTATTTGGTTTAATATCTTTAGTTTGTCTAAAATCTTTATGGATGAAGTTTCCTGATGATCTGGCCTAAGCAACCAGTGAAATGCATAGGAATAGCTTATCCCAGCAACAATAAATTTCAAGTGTTTGTGTCAAGAATAAAAACTGGGAATTAAGCACGAATAGCAAAATCTTTTGAAATTAAAATTTTGTATTCCAAAAAATTTAAATTACTTTTTCCTTAACTATTTTTTGTGCGCACTTGGACAGGACATTGGCGCCAACCCTCTTTGAGATGCAATATAGTTCATGAAAAAAACCCAAATACAACAAATTCGCTGAAAATTAAGGAATTTTCGGTTCACTTATTTTTTTTTTTTTAGGTTAAAAATATTAACCATGTATGTATAAATATATAAAAAAACAATTATTTTACTGAAAAAATTTATATTGTATAAAACAAGGGGAGTCATAAAAATGTGTTTTGTTTTTTTTTTTCTTCAATTAAGCTCAAAGAACACAAAGCACAATTCATATAAATTTAAAAACCTTTCAGCAAAAATAAATACATGCGGCTCAAGCAGTTAAAAAACTCGTTAGCGGCTTAGCGCCGGCTAAAAACTCCTAAACTTCGATATCTTCATTTGACTTTTACATTTTAATAATATAGATACAAAAGTTTCACGGCTACAATGGAATGAAACACTTTTTCATTAAAAGAACGGGAATCGCAATTTGTACAAATGTAAAGTGATAATGTGAAAAATGCTTTTGAAAACGAAAATGAGAAGTTTTTTTTCATTTCACAGTTTCACAGAACCAGAATCGACCCCCAGGTCTCTAAAATAATGCAAACATGCAGAGTTTAATTGCACTATACCTCCATTTTCACAAGAATGTTCATATATTTATTTTTTTTTTTTTTTGAACATTCTTTTACTTAAATTAACAGTTTATTATTATTTTTATTATAGTTTAAAATTTTTAGTTTTATACAATATGATATCTTTTAAGTCTATTCTTATGTACTACTTGTGTTTTATTGGTTAGCTTATCAAGTGTTGTAACATTATTTCTTAAATCTATGTTTATTATTTCATATGGCCCTCTATAATTTGGATCAAGTTTATGGCCTGTTTCATTTTTAAGTAATACTAAATATTTACTTTTAAATTATATTCTAATGTTTTCTTATCATAGTTAAGTTTTTGCTTATGTTTATAATTTTCTAGAAGTGTTTGAGCTCTCCTAAATTTTGCCTCTTTTGCATAGTCATCTATGTTGTATAGAGGTGAAATTCTATCAATGTTGACTTCCTGTTCAAACTTATTTGGACATTTTGAAAAAATTAGCTCATATGGGCAGTAATTATGAACTGAAGAGGGTGTAGTGTTAAAACAGTATGTGAAATACTTTAACCAATCATCCGAGTCTGTTTTGTCTACAGAAATGTAAGATCGTACGTATTCGTTAAATGTTCTGTGACTTCTTTCTATTGTCCCTAATGTTTGATGGTGGTGCGCTATTGAAGTTATTTTTTCAATATGTAGTAGGTTACACAGTTCTGTCAAAACGGAAGTTCTCATTGAACCATAGGTGAGTTTTTCAAATATCGCTTTAGCGTTTGTCTTGGCATGTTTGTCTTGTATTGGTATTGTTACTAAGCATTTGGTTAAATCACATATTAATGTTATTGCATCCCAGTAAAAACTTCGCCTACAAAATAATGCGTTGAGTAATCAGGAAACCAAAAGAGCACTTCTTAAAATTCTACTGAAAGAACCAATGAATTTTACAAGGGATGTCCCAAAATGAACGCATTAAAAAGTTTGTCATTATTTTTTTTACCTGCATACATCCAGAAATAAGTAGTTATGGAAGTTGTTATAGATGTAGTTATAGAAGAAAGCTACAAAATAATTAGTTAAAGAAGCTATTCATTTTGAAAAATTAGGCGAAGATTTTACTGGGATATTCATTTCCTTTTAGCGATATTGGAAATGGTCCTATTGTATCTACATAAACTATATCAAAGGGTTTCCTAGGTTTCTCTGCCATAGTCAAAGTACATTTTATATTCTTAATAAATTTTGCCGTTTGGCATTTGTGACAGAATTTGATATATTTAGATATGTCCTTGGAAATATTTTTCCAGTAGTAATACCTTTTTATTTTCTCTGTTGTCCTATAGATTCCACAATGTCCTCCTTCTACCGGATCATAGTGATACTTCAACAAAATATCAAGAATTGCCTTGGCATTTCTATTATCAATTTGGGTCACCTCATTTAATAGCGCTATTTTAATTTTATTTAATATCTTATTGCCCATTATTTTAAAATCATTATTGGAGATAAATTCGAAAATTTTCTCACTAGGTGCCACTTGTAAATTATGAATATTGTGCTTTCCGGCCACATTTTCGAGCCTAGGGTAAAATTGTCCGTAGTCAAGATTCCCATAAGTAAACAAATCATTAATATGTATAAATGTTACTATAGATTTTCCCTTTTTGATGTAACATCTTCTGGGGGAAATCTGACGTCAGTGTTATTTAGTGGTAAATATATACTGGGCTCTTTAGTTTTGTTTATACTTTGTTGAATATTGGTGTTTACTGGATTCTTCTGATTTTCCGTCCTTTCTTTATTTTTCATTGATCTTGTTGTAGCTCTTAATACATTAATGGTAATGCGTGATGGTGCATCTGCGATATAATTATCTTTTCCCCTAAGATATTCTATTGTGAAGTCATATTCTTCTAAGTCTTACCTCATTCTTTTTAATTTGGAGCTTGGATTTTTAATGGAAAAAAGGTATGTCAACGGTCTGTGGTCAGAGCGAACCAGAAAGTGTTTTCCATATATATAAGGCCTGAAGTAATTTATAGCCCAATGAAGAGCTGTGAACTCTTGTTCGATAGTGGATTTATTACTTTCACCTTTAGTAAAAGTTTTCGAAGCATATGCAATTGGAAGTTGTTTACCTTCATATTCCTGTGTTAGCACAGCGCCACAAGCTGGTTTGCTTGCGTCTGTTGTTATACAAAATTCTTTTGTGAAGTCAGGATATTGAAATAATGTCGGGCTCATTAAAGCCTTTTTTAAATATTCAAATGCTCGAATATTCTGAAAAATTTTTAATAAATCTACGATAGTTATTGCAAAAAGCTACGTATCTTTTCGCAATATCTGCGTCCGTTGGTGTTGGATAATTTTTAACAGAATATTTAGTATCATCTGGCAGAATACCTTTGTCAGAGCACTTGTGACCAAGGTATGTTACTTCCTTCATAAAGAATGAACATTTTTCCGGGTGCAACTTTAGATTACTTTTTCTGCATAATTGAAATACTTCCCTTAAGTTTGCTAGCATATATTTGTCCGAGCATCCTAATACAATCAAGTTGTCCATATACAGGAATGCTTGATTTGGTTTTAAGCCGCTAAAAGCTAGTGTCATCATTCTTTGAAATGAGTTAGGAGCTACCTAGAGACCATAGGGTAATCTTGTAAATCTATATGAACCTTTATTGGTTGAAAATGATGTTAAGTCTCGAGATTGGTCATCTAATTCGATTTGATGAAATGCAGACATCAGATCTAAACAAGAAAAATATTTTACTCTACCAAGTTGGTCTAGTATATCATCGATTTTTGGTAAAGGAAATTTATCAGCTATTAGTTTTTTATTTATTTGTCCGTAATCGACCACAAGTCTCCATCTTTTCTGTTCAGAGTTCGGCAAAGATTTCTTTGGAACTAACAGAATTGGACTGTTATACTCAGAATATGATTGTTCTACTATTTCATCATTTATCAACTGATTTACTTGCTTGTCTATTTCTTCTTTGTGGGTATAAGGTATTCTATAGTTCTTTATGTATACCGGTGTTGAATCATTTGTTCTTAACTTTTGCTTATAAAAATTGTTAGTGCTAATTGGTTCTGTCTCAATTCCAAATATGTCATGAAATTCAGAGCAAAGTTCGGTTAATATTTTCTCGAATGGTTTGGGAAAATTCTTCTGTAATTTTTCTAATATTTCAGATTTTCTGTCATTATTGTTACTATTTCTTTTTGTTATACGATTGTAGTTATTAATGTTTTCTGTTACTATATTATTTGTTTGTACTGTGGTTGTAGTATCACTAGTATTTAATAGACGTATGTAGGCGTTATTAGTTTTCACGGGTGTGTTTGCAATAAGTACACCTGGAGCTATTTCCTGATTGGCTACCAATATGTCTTCTTCAGCCATTCCAAAGTGTACTTTACGTATTACCTCTGATCTGGCTGGTAGCATAATGTTGTCGCTATTGTTTGTTAGTGGTATTTTTATATCATTTGTAATGTTGACAGGTCTAAGAATTAGGTAGTCGTAGTCATTGTTAAAGTCTAATACACAATTGTATTTCTTTATAAAATCCATTCCAATAATTCCGTCGCATGTAATAGGAAAATTATCATTTACAACATGCAAAATATGGGGTATTAAAAAATATTGATTCCTTAATTCAAATAATATAGTACCTATGGATTTGATTTCACCTTTTCCTATTCCACTTATTGATGTAGTCTTATTTGTGTGTATTTTGGTACGTTCAAAATATTTTGATTTAACTAAAGAAATGTCTGCTCCTGTGTCTACTAATAATGTTAGTTTGGTATTAGTGTTACCTATGTAAGTGTTAATGAAGAAACAAAAGTTAAGATTAAGGTTATATACTTTTCTTCTTATTGATTCAATCCTAGGGGATGATTCGAGTTTTCCGAATCTCTATTATTACTTTCTGTTGCGCGTACATGGTTTCTACGATTGTTGTGTCTTTGTTGATTAAGGTTAGTGTTTCTACCATTACTGTTATAGTTATTGTTACTAGTATTAAAATTGTTGTAATTACTATTTCGGGGATTATTATTTCTCTGATAATTACTTCTTGGATAATTACTTCGTGGGAGAAATTTGTTGTTATCTCTACGATAATTATTTGTGTTTTGCCTTTACTGGAGTACGGTATTTTGTTGTCCCGTAGCTTCAGTGCAGCTATTTATGAATTTACTAATAGCATCATTAAAAGAGTTGAACTGTCCTGCTTCCATGACAAGCTTTACCTTATCTATGGTGCAGTTATTAGGTAAGGCTTTTACAACTACATTAGTAGCATATTTGGTGGCCAAGTCACTGGATAGGCCGTCTGTAATGTAAGCATTTTCCAATGATTTGGTTAGAGTCTCTATTTCATTGCAATAAGTATTAGCTGTTTTAGTATTCTGTTTTATATTCATTATTTTGGCAGTTATAACTTCTACTGATTCGCCTGTAACTGTTTTTTGTAGCTAAGTCACAATATCTGTTATTGTGCTTTCGTTATTTATTAAGTTTATTGCGTTTCCTTTTAGTTTGGCCTTAATTAATGAAATCACTACGGCTTCATGGGAACCTTTTATCAGATCTACTAATTTTAATGAATCTACGAATGAACCGAGATTTTCAGCTTAGTTTGGAAGCGGTATTAAGAAATTCTACAACAGTTTGCGGCATTTTCGTGTCTTTTTCTTGTAATAATGGAAATTGTTCAAAATTTATTTTTTCATGGAGTGTAGTTGGTATTTTTAAGTCAAATCCTTTTTTAATTGCTATATTAATTAATCTGTATCTTGTGTCATTGACGAAAGCTTCAGCTGCTAATTTGTGATTTGCCGTGAGTCTGCTGTAATTTACATTTAAGAGTATTCTAATTTCTTCTAAATGGTCTAATAATATTCCTAAGTGTTTATGAAGTGTTTCTTTCTTTATTGGTCTGTCTACATTAATACATTTGTATGATTGATTAAATTTTTCCTTTATGTCTCTACACCTTTCTAAAATACTTTTCCAATCCATACAGAACACTTAAACTTTGTCCAAATCATTAGCCCTACTAAGGTATCTCTTTCTAAGTGACCTTTTATGCAAAATATAGACTTTAAGTAGCAAATTAGTTATTGATACTATTACTAAAATTAATGTTACATCCATATGGAGTTTAATTCTTCAGTGTGATCGACAATTTCTACATTATTTACAACATTTGCGTTAGTATCCTGTATTTTTGAATTTGGTTTTCCCATATTTAGCTTTTTTTTATTTATATTCAAAAAAATTTTTTTTTTTTTTTTAAACGTCTCGCATTATTTGGTGAATTAAAAAAAAAAATTCTTTGCCTCGAGCGATTTGTTCGCTTATAGGCCCTAAGAGTGCAGAGAATGAGGCCCGCACGTCTGTTTTATAATAATCAAAAAAAATTAGTTTCATGGTTTTTCTATTTTCCATTAGAAATTCTATTTTGGAAATTTTGGTCGCTTTACGTCTGAATTGCTGATGGAAATTTTTGGCTGATCCGTCAGGACAAAATTAAAATATATATTATTATTTTTTTTATTTATTATTTTGGTTACTTTCGGTGCTCTACAAGGAAGCACTCCAAAGAACTGGCAGGATCGCCATGTAGTATTTAATGAAAAATGTTTTCTTTGTTTCTTCTTGCGAGCAACCCGTGGTGTTGCTCGAGCAAGTGTAATTTTTATTCTCCTTTTGTTTTGACAATTATTAATGCTTATATACTACTTATGAAAATAATGATTAGCCTAGCATTAAAATACTTACTAACTAATGCATGAGAACGCAACATGATCCATGCATAATAAGTTCGCATGCAATATAAATATTTACCGTATGTCGCATAAACTCTGCACATTTATAAAAGTGCCGACGCTGCACATTAGCTAATTGTGTTGAACTGACCAACGACAACAAGTGCCAGTTTGAAGTGTTTGTGTGCAGGTCTCTAAAATAATGCAAACATGCAGAGTTTAATTGCACTACAAAATAAGAGCGTTTTTGATATATGAAAATTCTATTGCCAATACAATTTCAATAAAACAAACCGGCCTAAGGATCTGTGAAAATGATTTTCCGACAGGATGGTGTTGATTTCGCGACCTTAAGGTTTGTTTTATATAAATTGTATAAATATTAAAAGTTTTGGCATGTAAAATTCGCTTGATGTCCTTCTTTAGATAGCTCAGTTATACGGCTAAGCATTTCACGAGTTGTAAAATAATCCCTACATGAGTCTCATAAGTCTATAAGACTATTAGGCATTTTGTTTAATTTACTTAATGATATCATTAGTAATATTATAATTGTAACAACAAGAATCAGCTGATTTTATTAATCTTTAGTTTTAATTAAATTTTAAAGAGTTTGTACTTGCAAACGATTTCTTTCTTTCTTCACTGCTGCTGATAAATGGGATATTGACAATATTTCGATAGCAATACGTGAAGTACCAGGAAACATAAGTTCGTCCATTTCGATCCTTATTTGGCTTACATTTTTCCAAAAAATCGAAATATCTTAATTTTTTAAATGTTTTATTTCTGGGAAATCCGCTAACGCACGAAATTGGGAATCGATTCTTAAAATGTATGACAAATTAAAAAATACATTTTTGTTTCAACGTTTAAATTTTAAGTTCCAATAAATTTTAGGCGTTCATTTTTATGTCCGCTTTAAGAGTTATGTAAATTAAAAAAATACGTTAGCGCTTCCCATTGCTCCAAAAATCTTTCAACCACAGCCTGTCTCGAAAGCCATCTAGTTTGGGCGTACCTTAAAATAACGTGAACTTCTGTTCCAAAATAGTATTGCTATTTTTAGGTAGATATGTATAAATAAGCCGCAGCTGCGGCAAACAAATTTGGTAACAATTCTTTTAATCTGGCCTGAACACCACTAAATTGCCCCATCATTACATTGCAATTATCAGCCGTACTGAATTCTCCATCACTGATGTTGTTATTATTGTTGTTGAAGTGTAAAATTTATAATTATGAATTTGCAGTAAACTTTTTGGGCACTGCTACACGTTCAATATTGATGGATCGCATTCCATATCGCAGAATGACCTAAAATATGAAATCCAGATCGCGGATCGTGGAGTGCGTGATAAATCTTGAACGTGTAGCATTTTCATGATATTAAATCATGATACGTCAGTAAAAACTGGCAAATAAAAGAAAATACGCAGTGGAAAAAATTAAACAAATGAAAAGTAAAACACAATTGACAAAATTTTTGTATTTTTTGCTCCAAATTTTTCTTTCCACTTTTTTCTTCAATGAAAAAGCAAGCAAAATAGCTAAATAGGCTTTCTTTTGGGTTTCTCGCGACATTGATCAACGACCCGCACAGCACAAAAATAACATACTGACTTGATAAATATTGAACATGTAGCATACGCCCGTGATCCATCAATATTTTAAAATGGATCGCGATCCAAATATCACGATAACGTGTAGCAGTGCCCTTTCAAAGACAAAACAAAAGCAGAAAAGATACACTTAAAAAATTCAAGTGTTATTGTTGTTATTATTAATTGTTTGTTTAGTTTTTGAATATGTTGGTATAAATGTTTGTTAATATTATTTTATGCGATACGAAGATTTGAAATTTATTCTTTTTGTAACAATATTTTAATATACAACAGATAACCACAGATATTGTAAAAATACTCATGGTGACAACAGATATTTGTAAGAAAAAAAAGTTGTAACATACCTACTCAATCCAAAACCATAAGCAACTGTTTTTGTTTTGAAGATATGGTGAGTGGGCAAAAGCAAAACCATACAATATTAGTTACACTTATTCTCTTATTTATATCAGTAGTAACAGATACATTTGTACACAGAAAAAATAATTTTTGCAATTCAAACAAAAAATTTGTAGAATCAAACAATTTTTTGTCTGAAATCGGTCCTATAAACAAATTCGCATATTCAAACAATTTATTTGCATTTTGTTTATTGAAAAAAACACCGATTTCTTCAAACAAATAATTTTACTGAATCAAACAAAAAGTTTACTGAAATTCATATAAATATCAAACAAATAATTTTGCTGAATCAAACAAAAAAGTTTTTGGACAAGCAAGCACTGTTGGTGAAGATGAAGCAGAGCAGAGCGGCCGGCTGGCTTTGAGACACATTTTTTTGTTAGAATAATTTTTGAACGAAGTCTTATTTTTATTTATACTGTACCTACACACAATGTTTTTCTTCATCACTCACTGTTGCTGCATCCTTTCCTTTGCTAACGAAGAAGAAATTTAACCAAAAACGGCGGCAGACCGACTCGATATGTTTTTCGTCATCATTTCATTTTGTATTTGATGTATTTAAAGGTGCATGTTGACAACATGTTTTTTACATCTGACTTGTCAACTTTTCAAGTCACATGTAATTGTGCATGTCTGTCAAAATGGCTGTTCTACAGAAGGTTTATAATATTCGGTCACAAACGCACATGTAATTTGCTTTTGACATTGTCTCTGTTTTTTCCCCATAGCTGTTACAAAAACCAAAATAAAAATGCCGCCACGAAAGTTTGTATTTACGCCGTTAAATAATTTAGCCATCTTAACATATTTTTCTTTTAATTCAAAGATACCAATTTAGGATATTATAATGAAACGGTTTTTATATATATAATTACATAAATTCTATTCAATGGTGCGATGATTATATATATTTCAGTATTGTGAAATATTAACTTCAGCCGGCTAATGATTCCGTCAATAGTGGACGCCGCTGCCGGTTTCTTCGCGGCATAGATATCTGATGTCAGATGGTTTGTCAGAAGAAAATAGAGCACGCTCTAATTGAAATTTTGTCAGATGACTTTGCATCTGACTTCCACAGAAGCAAAGTTTAAAAGGTAACACACGACATGTATGTATTTTGCAGTGGGAAATTTGACATGTCAGATGACAAAAACATGTCGTGTACGGTCGCCTTAAGCAAACAGTTTGAAAAAATTGAATACGGGATTTTGTTTTTTTTTTACCAACTTTGAAACCAACCAAAATTTTGTTTCTTATAATGTTGTTGTGGTTTCTGTTGTTTAAAAAAAATGAAACGTTTTTTTACCTGCTATTGTTTTTGTTGTTTTTTTACTACAAACCTCGTCAGGTTTTTTTTATCATTTTTCTTAATGCTGTACTTTTTTAAAGCGTCCAAAAATAGACTGCATGTGTTTTTTGTTGTAGTTCTTATATTTCACAAAAAGAAGTGTTGATTACGATCAAATAAAATAATGCAAAAAGACGACAACATTAAAAAGCGTTAAATATTTCATACAATATTATGAAAACTTAAAACCAATAACGCGTAAATTACATTTTTGAATAGTTGTCAACATTTTTATTGGTTAAATAAAAATCAAACAAAAATATTAATTGGATCAGTAAAAAAATTTGTAGAATTAAAAAAAATTTTCAAACAAGCGTTTGTTTGAAAATAATTCGGCAATAATTTTTTCTGTGTAGTATATCTGTTTTGCCAATACTTTTAGTTACACTCGTGTAGTTCTATAGTTCATAGTGCAGGGTAGTCAAATTTTGCAGTAGAAAGTTTTTTTTTTTTTTTTTTTTTTTTTTTTTCATTATTTATTTATTGAATCTTCATATATTAAATATGAACTAACAATAATTAATCAAATCTTAACCTAATATTATTTTTTGTCCTGCCAGTGCCAGACAAACATTTTGCTCATCGCGGGTTCTGTTCACTTTTATAGGTGTTTATCGCTCATCTAATTGGACAAGTGCCGCAGTGTCTCTTCTTCTTAAGCGAGTGTGGCCGCTATCATTTAAAATATTTCGTGCTAGTGGGTTCGGGTGCAATTCGAGCCTTTTTAAGTATTTTACTGCATATTTCGTAATCATAGTTTTAACTAATGGAACATTGAGATCCTTGTGAATATTTGAGTTTTTAACATACCAAGGGGCAGCTGTGATTATTCGAAGTAGTTTATTTTGGCGCCTTTGAATTTTTTCGATATTAGAGGCCGAGGCAGTGCCCCATAACTGAATACCATAGCACCAGATTGGCTTTAAGATGGAGTTGTAAAGAAGAAGTTTGCAGTCGAGACTAAGGACAGAGTTTCTTCCAATAAGCCAATGAATTTGGATGGCTTTTAGTTTCATTTGAGTTAATTTTGCCTCTATATGGCTTTCCCACGTTAAACGGCGATCTAGATGAATACCGAGGTATTTTACATGCGAATTTTGAGGTATTATTTGATTATTGATTTTAATAGGGGGGCATGATTCCCGACGCAAGTTGAATGTTATATGTACGCATTTTTGCTCATTGACCTCTATCCTCCATTGCTTTAACCATAGTTCGAGTTGAAATATATGATCCTGTAGGTATCGAGATGCTTCTTGACGGTTTTCGTGCACGCTCAAAAAAGCTGTATCATCAGCAAATGTTGAAGTTTGTGTGTAGTTGTTTGTTGGCATAACCGAGGTATATATTAAGTATAAAAGTGGGCCCAGGATGCTTCCCTGAGGGACTCCAGCGTCAATTTGCTGAGGAGAGCTTAAATAATCACCTTCTTTAATAATAAACTTTCGACCGACTAAGTAGCTTTCTAACAGCTTGTGTATGTTTACTGGTAAGTTTAGCTTCAATTTATGTAATAAGCCTTCATGCCAGACTTTATCGAAAGCTTGAGAAACATCGATGAAGAGAGCGGAACAATATTTTTTTTCTTCAAATGTTTTTCTTATTGCGTTTACTATACGGTGGGTTTGCTAAATTGTGCTGTGTTCTCTTCTAAAGCCGAATTGGAGGTTAGGAATACATCTATTATCATTTAAAATTGGGGTTAATTTTGACGCTAACAGCTTCTCAAACAGCTTTGATATATTAGAAAGTAAGCTTATAGGCCTATATGACTCAACTTTTGTGTGATCCTTTCCAGGTTTAGGTATCATGGTGACTAAGGAGACCTTCCACTTTTGAGGATAGTATTCAAGGCGTAAAATAGCATTAAAAATTAAAAGAATAATTTTCTTTGCTATGCTGGGTAGCTCCAAAAGCATTTTGTTGCTGATCTTGTCAAAACCAGGAGCCTTTTTGGGGTTTAAATCACAAATAGCCTTTTCGATTTCTCTTATCTCAAATCTTAGCGGAACAGCTGCTCTAGCAGCAACAGGTGGTAACTCGACCGCAATATCGTGAGATATATTTGGGGTAAATACGGTTTTTAAATGATTGACAAACAGATTTCCTTTTTCAACATCATTTCTTGCCCAACTTCCATTCAAGTTTCTTAATGGTGGTTTAGAGACAACTGGCCTTTTGAGATTTCTAGCTGCACGCCATAATGAGTAGTCTGATTGTGGGGTTGCATCAAGTTCCTTAAGATATTTTTCCAGAGAAGCCGTTTTCTTAGTCTGCAGTAACTTTCTTAGTCTTTTTGTACACTCTTTAAGTAAGCTCTTAAGTTGAGGGGATCTGTGCAATTGCCACTCTCTTCGAGCCCTCCTTTTTTCAGACAAAAGATGCTCGACATCTGTGGAATATATTTTAATAGTTTTTGTTTTTTTGGGGGCAATATTGGAATGTTGAACAGCTAGTTTCAGAAAACTGTCAAAATTGTCAATAGAGCGATCTACATAATCCGGTGTACTGAGCGGAATATTTTCTGTGCAATGGGTACTGAGATATTTTTTATATTTCAACCAATTAATTTGCGTAGCTGTCGTCGGAGGTACAATTTTATTGGGGTTCATTATAGTAACAATTGTAGGTGTGTGGTCGGAAGATAAATCTAGGGAGGCTTCAACTTGAATCGTTTCTATGGGAATGTTTTTAACCACGCCGAAATCTATGACATCTGGAATTTTTTGAAGATCAGTGGGCCAATATGTTGGTTGTCCGCTCGCTACCACATTTAAATCCATTTTAGAAATTATGTTAAATAAAACACGACCCTTTGGTGTTATAAGTCGCGACCCCCAGAGGGTATGTTTAGCGTTATAATCGCCAGCGGCTAGGAAACACGGTCCTAATGATTTAAAATATTTACAATATTGGTCCTCCGATATTGAAAATCTAGGCGGGGAGTATAACGATGAAATTATTAGGTTTCTATTTAATTCCTCAACGCAAATGTTCGTTGCCTGGAGATAATCTTCACGATGACCACACATTAGGTAGTGTTTGACTCGGGCCTTTATTAAGATGGCAGCACCTCCACAAGCTCTATCTCGAGGGTCCTTGGTATCATATAGTATATAACCATTGATTTTAAACGTATTTCTTGAGGTCAAATGAGTTTCAGAAATCATCATGACATCAATTTGTTTATTTTTAAGAAAGTATTCTAATTCATTTTTATGTTGGCGGATGCCGTTTGCGTTCCAAAAACAAATTTTTAAACAGTTCATGGTTTGTTAAGTACAGCTTGCAATAACATCGATTGCATTCTAAGCATTTCCTGCATCATATTACCCATTGTGTTTGTAAAATTATTTACTGTTTGCACTAATGTTTCCATGGTTTTTTCTAAACGACTTAAATTAGAAAATTGAGTTTCATCATTACTTGGCGAGGCACCTTGCATTGGCTCATGGTTTGATTTTAGGACGTTAGCGTAAGAGGTTCTGTTATTACTAGGCTGGGGGGCTTGAATTGCATTTGTGTTAACCTGATTTGCAACCTGCATTTGAGGGGTATATTTTTTCGGTCCAACCGTCTGCTTGACAATATTATATACTGGGCATCCTCTATAATTGGCAGTGTGATTACCGCCACAGTTGCTACATTTTTTTACGTTGGGGTCGGTTTTAGACTTATCGCAAGAAACTGTACCGTGTAGTTCACCACATACTACGCAGACAGGGGGTAAGTAGCAGTATGCCTTGGTATGGCCAAATTCCTGGCAGTTTAGACATTGAACAGGACCATTTCTTTTGTGCGGCTCCTCAATAGTTACCCTTCTGTACAGAATATATTTCAAATTATAAATTGGATGCGTTTCATTTTTTTTGAGCTTAACGTCGCCGGGTTCAACCTCCACTCGAAATAGTGGTTGGGGATTTTTTTTTCCTATTTTTGATATTTGTTACGTTTTTGATTTTAAAGCCCTTCTCTTCCAAAAAAGCTTTAATTTCCCCTGGGTCTACGCATGGGTCTATGCCCTTGATTACTACCTGAAGACCTTTACTGCTCTTCAGTTGATACGTATAAAAGTTTTTATTCAGAGTCTCAAAACTTGTAATTACCTTTCGAAAATCATCCTCGTGATTCACCTGTATTTTAGTCTCGTTAATGATACCGCGCTTTATTGCAGCTACATAAAAGGAATTTTCACCTATCACCGAAATTAAACTTTTTATTAACTCATTAGAGTTTTGCTCTCTAAGGTATATCGGGGGTGGCTTAGACGATTTAATGACGTTTGGTGCTTCAGAGGATCCATCCTCCAGAATCGCGAAACGATTTTGTGTATTTATTTTATCAAAAGATGGTACTTTTGAGGCCGAAGCAACTGCTGCAGAGGTAGGGCTGCGTCCCCGTTTAAGCACTGTTATGTACCTGTCCATACCAACTTGTACTGTAGGCTTTTGACAACTTTTTACAGGGGGGTTTTCCATTGCATTTGTGTTTAAGTTCATGGTATCATTGCCCACTAAATTTGTTTTTGACGTCACGGCAATACTTGCTGGCCTGGCAACACTTGTCACCAAATCTTGTTGTAGTTTTTTTAATGAGTCACTATCCACCGTTTGTGTAAATACCGAGGGTGAGAGGGAACGTGTTCGAGTAATTGGCTTAGCCGTTAAGTAGTTAATATTGTTCTGTTTTGTTTTATTTATTTCTGCATTATTTTCATTTGCATTAACTAAAACGTAAACATTTCTTTCATTTTGTCTTAGTGTTGTTTCACTGTTTGTACTCATGCAAAGAGTTGTTTTTGTTTTTCACCGTTTTGCTTTGCTTTAATATATTTATTATTTATTGTATTTTACAACAACAAAAGAAAAACCAGAATTTAAATGTTTTTTTCAGAATATGTATACACATGTATGAACATTCATACGTACATATATATTTTTACTGATTTATTTTATTTAATTTGATCGTTTTAAATTGTTCACTTTTATGTTAAATAATTTAATTAACAAAATATATTATTTTGTTTTTTTTTAAGCGTCCATTCGCTGCTTAGATTACAAATCAAATGTGATTAATTAATAGTTCAAATTGTATGCGGGGCTAAAATACACGTCTGTATCACAACAAAGCACAAACCGAAGTAGAAAGTAAATTAAATTAAAAACACAATTTGTTTGAAAAATTCAGTTTTATTGATATCAATGAGAAGTTCGTATTTGTAAGCGAATGTGGTAGTGACTTATTAAGTCAGGGCGGTAAGTACTTGCTTCCAATGACATCACCGTGTTAAAACAATGAGTAAAAATGCCAATGTATAAGTAGCGAAGAGTAGTTATATTAGCTTATCAACTCATTACTTTGCAATGTAAGTTTTTTCCGGAGAAATTTTGCTCAGATATTTCGTATAATATATATAAATTCGAAATGGATTTCCAAAGCTAAAATTGAAACATGAAACTAATGGATTACAAAACAAATAAGTCTCTAATAGTCTTTCTACTACACATTATTCTGCTATTCTTTGCGATACAAATTCTCATTGTTCTTTTCGACAATATATTTTATTTGCAGCACATATATTCTTGGCTCTTGCCACATAAAAGCTTGAAAATCAAGCCACATAAAGATCGCCTGAAAACCCTTATAATGATTACACGGTGAGACAGTCCAAAAAACCTGGGACCGGATATCATTTTTCTTGTAGGGCTTGTCGAGTAAAACAAGATTCCAATAGTGAAATATACCGGACACCTCCAAAATCCGGATTTACGGGTAAAAAACCGGTTTTTGTGCCTTTGCGCACTTATAAGCCTGTAATTTTGTTGATAATGATCCGATTTTCAATTTCTTACTAGATTTGGAAAGAAGAAACTGAGATCTTTCGAACAATGTATAATTTATTTAAGAAAACTGGAGAAATTTGGATGTTATTGTCGAGTCACCTTGCGTCGGGAATCATGCCCCCCTATTAAAATCAATAATCAAATAATACCTCAAAATTCGCATGTAAAATACCTCGGTATTCATCTAGATCGCCGTTTAACGTGGAAAAGCCATATAGAGGCAAAATTAACTCAAATGAAACTAAAAGCCATCCAAATTCATTGGCTTATTGGAAGAAACTCTGTCCTTAGTCTCGACTGCAAACTTCTTCTTTACAACTCCATCTTAAAGCCAATCTGGTGCTATGGTATTCAGTTATGGGGCACTGCCTCGGCCTCTAATATCGAAAAAATTCAAAGGCGCCAAAATAAACTACTTCGAATAATCACAGCTGCCCCTTGGTATGTTAAAAACTCAAATATTCACAAGGATCTTAATGTTCCATTAGTTAAAACTATGATTACGAAATATGCAGTAAAATACTTAAAAAGGCTCGAATCGCACCCAAACCCACTAGCACGAAATATTTTAAATGATAGCGGCCACACTCGCTTAAGAAGAAGAGACACTGCAGCACTTATCCAATTAGATGAGCGATAAACACTATAAAAGTGAACAGAACCCGCGATGAAGAAAATTTTTGTCTGGCACTGGCAGGACAAAAAATAACGTATTAGGTTAAGATTTGATTAATTATTGTTAGTTCATATTTAATATATGAAGATTCAATAAATAAATAATGAGAAAAAAAAAAAAAAAAAAAAAAATTGTCGAGCAAACACAAATTTTGTAGATTTTTCAAAAAAATTTCAAATTTAGTGACGTTTTTATACATTATTTTCTTAAGAAACTATAATACTATTGAGTTTATTCAAAAAGTACGTTTATTAACGATTACAACGCATATTTGGGTTTAAAAATAGATAAGTGATTGACTGAGTTATTTAACTTTGAATTGAATCGGATCATTATCAACCAAATTACAGGCTTATAAGTGCGCAAAGGCACAAAAACCGGTTTTTTACCCGTAAATCCGGATTTTGGAGGTGTCCGGTATATTTCACTATTGAAATATTGTTTTAGTCGACAAGCCCTACAAGAAAAATAATATCCGGTCCCAGGTTTTTCTATTTCATTCAGTTTTGTAACACTGTGTTAGTCGCCAATAATATTATGCGATCCAACGACGGTATTAAATAAATGAGCATCAGTGTTACCACTTTGTGGATAATTACCCGAATTTGGTATAATTTTTACTGTCTTGGGTAGAGCGTGGGTAATTTCTCTTAGGTGTAATTCAGGTGTTATTTGAAATTCTTGCTTGAAATACCCAAATAAAATCAAGATTCGATTTCAGTGATGACATTTATTTCTTTTTAAATATTGTTGATAAAAAATGCACAGTCTTCTGAACTAAAGTCTGGGGTTCTTTTAAGGAAAAGACTTCAATCATTGAATATATATTTTCAAAACTTTGGTAATAAATGTCTATCATAGTGATTTAAAACTTGGAGTTTATTCAAAAAATTTATTCAAACTACAAACTAGCCTGGGGGTATAAATGTTTCTAATATTCCAACATATTGTTACGTTTTTCCTTTAATAAACGCGTTTGAGTTCTTTTAATTGCAAATCCGAATAAAAACACACACTTATTCAAGTTAACAAACTTTATTGAAATTAATTATTTTGCTCACAATTGTTAGTTACGAACAGAACCGTTTTTCAAAACAGACTAAACTAATTTTACATGAGTCACCCCTTTTTATATTTCATAATTATTTCTAGATTTTTCCTGAACCTTCCCGTAAAAACTATTTATTATGTTCTATAACCATGTCTATAAATTACTGGGAAATTTATATAGGAACTATTTTTAAAATAACAGTTGTGTTGAAAATTATACATGACAATTTTAAGTAACATAAAACTATAACTTACAAGATAACTTATAACTATAACTATAAATAATTCTTAGATAATTTAACTTTCGTAACACTGCCCTACTTAAGCCTGTTCGTCCCGAATAGGCTCAGATTCTCCTTTTCCATAATTGGCCAGTCGTTCTAGATGCACCACTTTCATTTTTGATCTTGGGCTCTTATATTTCTGGATCCGATACACCACGTCATTCAATTTCTTTATTACTTTATATGGGCCATCCCAATGAGTCTGCATCTTTGGATATAGTCCTTTCTTCCGTTGCGGATTAAAAAGTAAAAGCAGCTGGCCTTCTTTGAAGCCTTCCGAATTTGCCACTCTATTGTTTCTGGCTTTCATCTGGTCATTTGATGAATTAACACGCCTTCGTCTTAACTCGTTTTTCTGCTCTTGGGTAGAGTCATTATTATTCGCTGGTACCTACGGATAGTTCACCAAAGTTGTACTGCTGGACCGGATTTCTACTTTCTCCAATTAGACCACCTTCTGCAACGCACTGTGGGCATGTAATTACGCAATCAATCACGGCTTGCTTGCAACCGATCCAATAGTAGCTTGCTTTTAACTTCTTTATGGTTTTCGTAACGCTTAGATGCCCACCACCAGTACCTTCGTGGAATTTCTTTACAACTTCACATACTTTAGAAGTCGGTACTACAATAAGGTTTTTAACCGTTTTGCCATCAGTACTTTCCCATGTACGGTATAGGCAACCATTTATCATCCGCAGACTACTCCACTGCGCCCAATACGCTTTCATTAGTGGACCGTTCAATTTAATTTCTTCACGAGTCGGCCTTTCACCTTCTTTTTTAGCCATCATAATTTGCGCTAATAAGGGGTCACTTTTCTGCGCCGTTGACCAGTCTTCGCTGAGTTCCACATCTAATAAGCGAATCTCATTTATGCATTTCTTGTTTTTACCTTGTTTCTCGCTCAAAGCTCGCAAAACTGCCTCCTTCATGCTTCTCATTTCCTTTAAAATATCTCTTCCTTCTTCAGCAGCAAAATCAAGTTTCCGCACCATATACGTTTGTGGCCTTGAAATTATCCTTGCGATTTCTTGTGCTAGGGCAAATGATACCGTTTCTGCAAATGATGGCTTCTGTGATGCACATACCGCTAGTTTTACATCAGCATCCCCTATACCGTTTACAAATGCCTCGGTCTTAAAATGATCTAGCAATGGATGACTTTCACCTGGATAAGTAAGCTGCACCAAGCGCTCAATCTCTAATGCAAAATCCTGTAGCGTCTCGTTTGGCTTTTGTACTCTACCCCGTAATTCCATTCTGAATATTTCTTTTCTATGTTCACCACCATACTTGCGTTGCAGTGCTACCATAATGTCCTCATAATTATTTCTGCAACTTACTGGTACACTTTCTAGAATTTCAGCCGCAGTTCCTTTTAAAGCCAGAATCAGCTCTATGGCTTTTTCTTCATTGTTCCAAGCATTTTTATTGGCGACTGTGTCAAACTGGAACTTAAACACATTCAATGGTGAGCTGCCGTCAAAACTTGGAGCTCTTATTCTATTCGAGACTTCTGGAAAAACTCGCACCACTCCCTCCTGGCACTGAAGACTATTTACTCTTTCTTCCAGATGATGAAGTTTTTTATCAAAAACCGTGACTTGTGTTTTTACATCAGTGACTTGTGTTTTTACATCAGATAATTCTATTTCCATATCGTCTACTCATTCGTTTATAACAGTAGAAATCTCTTGAAGCTTCTCAAGTTTGTCATTAGTAGCCTGAAGTTTCTCGTTTGTCACTTTAGAATTTTCTTGAATTTCGGCTAAGATGGTGCTTGAATTTTCTTTTACCATCCTCTCAATGTTTTTAGAATTTTCTGCTAGGATAGCGTTTGAATTTTCTTTTACCAACTTCTCCATGTTTTTAGAATTTTCTTCCATTTTTCTAGAGGTTACAGCCGAATTTTCTTTTACCATTTCCTCCATTTTTCTAGAATTTTCTTCCATTTTTCTAGAATTTTCTTCCATTTTTCTAGAATTTTCTTCCATTTTTCTA
Source organism: Pollenia angustigena (assembly GCA_930367215.1). NCBI lineage: Eukaryota > Metazoa > Arthropoda > Insecta > Diptera > Polleniidae > Pollenia > Pollenia angustigena. The sequence goes on along the minus strand of OV884056.1, from coordinate 131,765,638 downwards.
GAAGTTTCTGCCGACATTTTTTCCATTTTCTCCATCATAGCAGCAAACATTGTACCAAAATCCATGTTGTTTGTTACTGCACGGGTAGCAACTTCTATTTCTTCAAATTCATAAGTTGCGATGTCAATATTGCGTCGCTTAAATTCATCGATTAATCTTTTCTGCAGCTCAGCTTTATTTCCTGCAGTAGGCAGATCCAACTTGCCCAACTCTTTCTGGAGCTGTTCAACTTTTAGCTCCTCGAATTTCATTGTTGTTTGTATAGTTTTTTTTTTATTTTTTATCCTTTTTTTTATTTGTTTGTTTTTTTTTTTTTTTATTGCAATTTCACTTCTGACACCAATTGTTACGTTTTTCCTTTAATAAACGCGTTTGAGTTCTTTTAATTGCAAATCCGAATAAAAACACACACTTATTCAACTTAACAAACTTTATTGAAATTAATTATTTTGTTCACAATTTTTAGTTACGAACAGAACCGTTTTTCAAAACAGACTAAACTAATTTTACATGAGTCACCCCTTTTTATATTTCATAATTATTTCTAGATTTTTCCTGAACCTTCCCGTAAAAACTATTTATTATGTTCTATAACCATGTCTATAAATTACTGGGAAATTTATATAGGAACTATTTTTAAAATAACAGTTGTGTTGAAAATTATACATGACAATTTTAAGTAACATAAAACTATAACTTACAAGATAACTACAACTATAAATAATTCTTAGATAATTTAACTTTCGTAACAATATTATCAATTTTGTTTGTGTCTGGAAACTTTCAAATGCTTTACTTTGAAGAATATTGATCGCCCTAAACAGCTGTAAAACTGAATTACGAAAGGGATAGTTGTACAAAACCCTGCAGGCATTTAGTTTACTAAATATGGTATAAAGGGTATTTTTTAAGACCATGCAACTTAAAATAATAGAAAACACAAAACAAATCAATTTTAATTGTAATTTATACACGGCGCTACCATTTGAAACTGATCTAAGCAAATAGGCATCACCGCGCCTGTCCTTGACGAAACGCATTACAGACGTTCAATTTTGTTCCTCTTTTTCGAGCATTGCTGGCTGCATGTCACGAATAAATTAACAATGTTGACTTCCAATATGTCAATTGTTGCTGGTTTATCAGCATAAGCCAGTGACTTCACTTGCCTACGGAAAACAATCAAAAGGGCTCCCATCGTACGGCCTTGAAGTCCAATTGACAGATTATTTTCTCTAATTCAACATATCGCCTTCATTTGTGAAAAAAATTGCGTCATTTAAATGATACAGTCGCCTGTTGCGAAAATCGATATGGCTGATTTTCAAAGTAAATTTGGATAATTTGGTGGCGTTGTTCAAGCACACATTTATCTATTCATGATGATGTGCCTGCTCAAAAAGTGAGAGCAGTATGACAGTTTGTTTGACAGCTAACCTTTCGTAAGCTCTATCGGGCTTAAAAAACACCCTTTACAAAGGAATGGCAATGAGCATTTTGAACCTACCTAGAATTTTTGCAACCAAATGTGGAAGTTAAACTCATTATTTCAGGAGTTTTATTTTATGTTTTATTAATTGTTTTTAAGTATTTAATATTATTTATTTTAATGTTAATTTATTATAAATTACAATAAGAATGTTAACAGTTTGACTAATATTGATCTTCTTTCAATGAGTTTGTTGTGTTTTTGCTTCTTTGTAAATGTCTTTTATTAAATAAAACATCAATTTTATATCAGGTGTAATTTCATATAAATCGGGTAATTTTGCTTCATCTCAAGTGCAATTTTGAATTTCGCTGGTGGTAACACTGATGAGCATACATAAAATGTATAGTTTGTTGGCATTGAGTATTGGAACCAAAAGAAGGTCAGTCATTGACTTTAAATGTTTGAGTTTAAATTATTATTATTATTAGTCATTTATTCATTATACATTTATTTGGTATTTTCACTACGCTATCCTAGTATTATTGGAGCTTTGCTTTTAAAGTCTTGATTTATAAGCGGCTGAGAGTCTCTCATATAATAGTTTTCTTGAAACCTTAGATACATATCATATCGAATTGCATAACGTTCATTCTTAAACTTTATATTAAGGTTGTCATATGGATAAGGCTCTAAATTCAGATATAGTTGGGGCACTCATTTTGCAGTTTCAACTCACACTTAGAGATAGTGAAAAAATTTTGCAATCATTCTGTTGATGTTGAGTGATGAAATGAAAATTTGCAGCCTCACTAAACATGAGTGATAGTGATTCTAAAAAATTTTGCACTCAAAAACTGGTCAATGGCACAGAAAGATGACCCTATTTTAATAACAACTTTATATGCCAAAGAAGAAGGCAGAAGACCGAATCGAAACGAAATATCATCTGAAAGTTCTCTAACAAAAGCATATTTGGCCCTATGGAACAGCCTTCTGTTATTCAATGACTGCCTTTATAGTACATGGGAAAGTATCAATACTAATAGGTTGCCAACATGCTGTGGTTGATTGGATATCGAGCTACATCCAAAGCATTGCCACAAAACAACCAGCAAAGAAGAGTCGGGGACCGCCATAACAGTACAATTCGGGTGCACCCTTTGAGCGAATCGCAATGGATATAGCCACCCCTTTTGCTGTGAATGATGCCGGTAACCGTTATGTGTTAGTACATAGCTATCGATTACTTTGAAAATGTCCAGAGCTGTATGCCATCCCAAATAAAGATGCCAGAACCGTAGTAGACGTATTTTTGAATAAATGGGTATGCCACTACAGAGTTCTAATAGAAATACACTCCGAACGATGCAGAAATTTTGAATCTGCTGTGTTCAAAGAAATGTGTGAATTGTACGGAATAAGAAAAAAACACAACTCCTTTGCATCCACAATGCGATGGCATGGTTGAAAGATTTAACCTCACAAAAGAGGAACACTTGCGTAGAGTAGGCCTGCCATACGTCCTGGTTTTCCAGGATTGTCCTGGTTTTAGACTACTTGTCCTGGTGTCCTGGTCCACTATTAAATTGTCCTGGTTTTTTGAACAGGCCAAGACAAAAAATTTGTTTTTTGCTGGTCTTAGTTGTTAACAAAGTTTAAGATTTCTGTTATAACACTGCTACCGATCATTTTACTAGTTATTTGACCGATAGTGGTGACTGATATATTGGTTAAAGTTTCTATTAGTTTATTAAGAGCAAAATGAAAAACTAACCGATACTCTTGTGTACATGTGTTCTTTCCTCTCTCTTTAACTAACTAATTCCATCCGTCTACGGAATATATATATCTGTACTTCTTACTCTGCTGCTTTTTATTAGTCAATGATAACCTAAATAATGGTTAACGCTAACTAGTTAGTCTTAACGTAAATATTGGTTAGCACTAACTAGTTATTCATAACGTAAATATTGGTTAGTACTATCCTTTATTAAATACACAGTATATTTTTTTTTATTTTAACTTTTAATTAAATTTTTTATTGGAAAAATTATAATCAAATACATAGGAAAAGTATATACCGTTATTTCTGTGGCTGGTTTATGACGTTCCACTTCTTGCATGGGTCTGAAAATGGAGGTAAACGTACGTGTGACCAATTAACTGGATAAATAAATCAAATACATACTTGAAAAGTTATCAGGATTTTTAATAACATTTTTTGTCCTATTATTATTACGGGAAATCTTAAACGATTATCCTGGCCAAATCCACCACCCACATGGCCGCTACCTGTTGGACAACCATTCCTTTTAAAACTGCCGCTTTGTACACGATCTCTGTTGTTTCGAGGGAATCGACCACCAGGACTTTGAAGCCGCCATCAGTACCTTACCACTAGCATTATATCATTTAAATTGTTTCACAATTCACACAATTTTACAAGTGTTTGACAAAAATATATTAAAAAATGGCTTTATTTATGAAATGTTAGTTGTTCCTCTCTAACATATATGTTAGAGTGAAACAACTGATATAAAATTGTTGCAAGTGTGTTAGTTTTGGTTATGCATTTCTTGTAGGGAACTTTAATTAAATTCAACTGTTATGTGGTGTAAACGTCGTTTAACCAAAGACTTGCAATAATATTAGATGAGACTCGAACCTCTTTCAAATGTTGTTTCAACTAGTTGCTGTAAAAAGTTATACTGTGTAAACAACTTTTATAAGTAATCGAAAACCGAAAACAAATTGCTTTCTCTAAAGAGCCCATACACGTTTCAATTCAATTGTCAACTGCGTCGGTTGTAGTCCAAATCAAAGCGTGTATGGCAAGGTAATATATTTACACAAGGTAAACTCGTTGGCCTATATGTTTGTCAGCTGTTTACCCCATTTGGAACCCTAGTGTCAAAAGTTATTTATGTTGGTTCCGTTGGTTCCTTGTGTTTGTTAACATACTTATGGTTAGTGCCATTTTGAATTAAAAAAGTGTAAAATTGTGAAAAACATTTTATTTTTGTGAAATTTTAATTCTTGTGATTACTAAGCAAACAAAATACATTTAAATGCATTATTTTTTGCAATAATACTTTATTTTTATGCTTGAGAATGCACAATATATAAAAAATTGTTTCAGCTTATTATTCTGAACTGCACGTGTTGTTTTTTTTTTTCAATTTGTGTTTTTATTTTAAATGCACATTGTTGCGTTTTTTTTGACACCATGGTTCCAAATACAAAAACAATTTGGCGTGTTGTTTTTGTATTGTTGTACTTGTTGTAGCAACGAGCTTACCTTGTGTAAATATACCTTGGTTTATGGCTTTGTCAATTGATGAGTTTGACAGTTGCCGAGTTGGTTGAAGAAAAATCAAAAGATTTTGATTTTTTCAAGTTGAGTACTTAGTCTGCAATGGACTAAAGAAATAAACTCGTCAGTGCAATGAACATTTCTTACACCAGAACCGTAACCAAATTAAATTGTGGGTTACACCACTTCTGCGCTAATAGCCTCATATATTTTTGGATTTAAAAATTAAAAATGGATGGTTTTTATTAAAAAAACTTTTTTGTTGGTGTAATTTTTTATCCATTTTTTCTATGTGTCCTGGTTGATAGGTTCAAACTTCTGGCAGCCCTAGCGTAGAGTAGAGTAGAAAGACTGGGATGAACACATTAAAAAGTTTCTGTTCGCATATAGATCAGCTTTTCACAACTCCACCTCTTGTGAACATAATAATTAATTTTAATTAACTTTGTTAAGTTGATTAAGTGTGTGTATTTTTTTGGATTTGCAATTAAAAGAATTCAAACGCTTTTATTACAGAAAAATAAAATAAACAAATAAAAAAACACTTTAAAAACATGAATGAAATTCGATGAACTAAAAGTTGAACAGCTCAAGAAAGAGTTGGGAAAATTAGATCTGCCGACAACAGGAAATGAAGCTGAGTTGAAGAAAAGATTAATCAATGATTTCAAGCGACGCAATATTGACATCGTTACTTATGAATTTGAAGAAATGGAAGTTACTACCTGTGCAGTACCAAGCAACATGGATCTCAGAACAATGTTTGCTGCTATGCTGCTATGATGGAGAAAATGAAAAAAATGTCGGCAGAAAACTCTAGAAAAATGGACGAAAATTCAAGAAACATGAAGAAGATGGTAAAATAAAATTCAAACGCTATCGTATCAGAAACTTCTAGAAAAATGGAAGAGAATTCAAGAAAATTGGAGGAAAACTCAACTGCGGCTAAAATTCTAGAAAGTATACCAGTTATTTGCAGAAACAATTATGATGACATTATGGTAGCACCGCAACGTAAGTATGGTGGTGAACACAGAAAAGAAATATACAGAATGGAATTACAGGGCAGAGTACAAAGGCTAACGAGACGCTACAGGATTTCGCACTAGAGATTAAGCGTTTAGTGCAGCATACTTATCCAGCTGAAAATCATTCATTGCTAGAGCACTTTACGGCCGAAGCGTTTGTGAACGGTATACGGGATGCTGATGTTAAACTTGCTGTATGTTCATCACAGAAGTCTTCGTTTGCAGATACGGTATACAATAAGCCGTAAGGATAATTTTAAGCCCGCAATCGTATAAGGTGCAAAAACTTGATTTTGCTGCTGAAGAAGAAAGAAATATTGTAAAGGATATACCGGATGCAGTGATGCAAGCTTTGAGCTAGAAGCAAGTTAAAACAAAGCAAAATGCTAAAACTGCGGTAAGATTGGCCATATGCAGAGAGACTACAAAGCACCTAGAAGACGATCAAGATCTTCTTCGCAGCCAAAAAAAAAAAAACAGCGTGCTAATCACCAGGCATCACAAGAGTCATATTTAAACTAAAAAGCACTGCGAGGCATTGGCTAGCTTCCACGTCTTAGGGTGGTTACATTAACGGTCAAAAACGCATTCTTACTGAGGACACTGGGGCATTTTATTATAAGGCCCGATTTAATACAAAAATCAATCGAACTACTAAACGGGGTAAGTCTGCGAACAGCAACGGTCGAGTCTGCCACTGTTTATGGAAAAGTAAAAGTACAATAATGTATGGCTAATAAAGGAGATGTCGTAACAGCGAATGCAGATGTTCAAGGTTGGACAATGTACTTGAACAGAGGCAAAAATTAATAGCGAGCAGCATCAAGGCGCAGCCAGGAAGAATAGCAAGGACCACGAGTCACTAGAGTAACATGTGCGAAAATAAACCGAAAAACTAACACCGCCTAGTAAAAATAAGGCCAAACAGCTACTAAGAAGATATGCCTTTACATTCGCTTTGAAAGGTTAAAACCAAGGCAGAGCATCATAAGCAAATACGAAATCAACACCGGCGAAGCTAAACCAATAAAACAGGCACCAAGAAGTATTCCTCTAGGAAATCAAAGTGAAGTAAGAGAGCTGTAGCTCCTTTCTGTATTTCCAGCATCGTAAAATTTCTCACATGAAGTGTGAAACAAAAAATTTCATCATCAAAGTTATTTTTGGGCATACAAAATTTATTATTAATAAGATTTCCGCATGACGTGCTAAGTTCCCAATTTTCCATATTTGCTAAATACACTGAGATTTATTGTCGAGGGAAAGCTAGCTTCTATGCGCATTTCGCTGGTTGCTTAGGCCAGCTCATCAGGAAACCTTTTCCAAAGATTTTAGAAAAGCCAAAAATATCATACAAATAAAACCCTAAAAGCGAATAAGTCTTACTTGTACCAATATTAAAGCTTAAACAAAACACCAACAATAAACAGTGAGTTTATCTTCTCTTACATTCCCCTACAATTGGTTGGCTTTTTTCCGACTCGAATTGTAGTTGTAAGTGGGTAAAAAGAAAAAACAAAATTAAAAAACAAATTGCTTCATTTTATTGTCTTCGTAAGAAAACAACAAAAAAAAAAAAAAAAAACAATTTGCCAGTTCAGTTTTTTTGCACGGGCACATGCAAGTATATTATCAAAGTTATTTTTGGGAATACAAAATTTATTATGATTAAGATTTCCGTATGACGTGCTAAGTTCCCAATTTTCCATATTTGATATATACACTGAGATTTATTGTTGAGGGAAAGCTAGCTTCTATGCGCATTTCGCTGGTTGCTTAGGCCAGCTCATCAGGAAACCTTTTGCAAAGATTTTAGAGAAGCCAAAAGTATCATACAAATAAAACCCTAAAAGCGAATAAGTCTTACTTGTACCAATATCAAAGCTTAAACAAAACACCAACAATAAACAGTGAGTTTATCTTTTCTTACATTCCCCTATAATTGGTTGGCTTTTTTCCGACTCGAATTGTAGTTGTAAGTGGGTAAAAAGAAAAAACAAAATTAAAAAACAAATTGCTTCTTTTCTACATCTTAAGAAAAAAGTGTTTCTGTATTTGAATGCAAATAGACAACACAGATTCTGTGGTAACTGGAATATTCCCAGTAACTAAGTGTTAAATAAAAGCGAAATGTCAACAAAAGAAATAAATTTAATAAAAACAGGGCTGCCAGATTCGACGAGTTATCTTCATTTTGACAATTTTTTATTCTGAAATTAGCAAAGTGACGATTTGATGAATTTTCTAAAAAAGTGGCGAAAGCAAAAACAAAATCAAAAATATTTTAAAATTTTGTTGTTACTTGCTATAGAAATTCATATTGAATTTTTAAATTTATACTTTCTGTAGAAATTCATATTGAATTTTTAAATTTCAAACACTTCATATTTTGTGGCGTTGAAAATTGAAAAAACAATATGAATTTCTGTAGAAAGTAACAACAAATTTAAAAAATATTTTTGATTTTGTTTTTGCTTTCAATGAAATTGTTGGCGTTGCGTTGCGTTTAACACTATAAGCCCCTTAGTTCTCGAAATAAGATAATTTTAAATATTTTTATATGTTTGTTTATTAGAAAAAAAGATATCTTTAGAAACAAGGCAGCTTATATTTTTATATTTATCTCTATTGCGAAAATTGTCCTCGAAATTGTTTGTCTCTTCCCTAAAAAATTTATCGGCAAAAGCAAAATTTCGAGGGAAAGTAATGGACCGACTTGGCTTATTTTGAACATTTAATACTTCTTATATACATAAACAAAATATGAATGATATTTGATATTCTTATCTTTTATGGACACTTTTGTGAAACTATTATTTCTTCAAGAAAGTTGCTTGTTATAACCCGTTTATTTATGAACCGATTTTTTTAATTTTAACTACCAGCTATTCTACTAAGTCTATTTCAGATAAAAAAGAAAAAAAAGATTAAAGGAATAGGTAAATTAAAGATTTGTATCTCAGTCATTTGTAAACCGATATAGTTCAATTTCAATAACATACTATTTCGGAATACATACGATATAAATATAAAACAACGTTGTCACTATCAATTCTAGGTTTTTCCCAAAAATAAAAACCCAGAATATTTATAATACTGTTATGATAGCTGATTTAATATAAAAATTTTCCATTTTGATCTAGGTATTTGTAAATATATATATATTTTAAAAAAGGATGTGAGTTTATTTTATTAAGCTTGGTTGTTTTTTACTTTTGTAAAAATATTTATTTTATTTTTTGTTTACTATGATATTTTGTCATGCCTTTGTGTGACTTCTCCAGGAAAAAACAGCAATTTTAAATTGTTCCCTGATTGAAAAAAAAATAAATACTTTAATAAAATATTTATAAATAAATGATTAAATTTGTTTAAAATTAATTTTAAATTGCACGATTTTTAAAACAAAAAGACGATCTTTTTTATTTTGTTTCTCAGCAAATTGACGATTTTGACACAAATTTATCTGGCAGCCCTGAATAAAATCCAAGCAAGAAAATCCTAAGAAAATTTTAAATAGCAAAATATAAAAATTGAGTTTATTAATTTTCATCATTTAAATTATGCACTCATCATTTAAATTCTTTTTTTTTTATTTATTTAAAATAAATTTAATAAACCAAATTTTTAATATTTTAATTAGGCTTAAGTTCATGAAATTTAATTTTTCATTAAATTATTTTTATGAAGAAACGAATTTTACAACATGAAAATCAATTAAAATTGTTATTGATAATCTTTCTTTCTTTGTCCCAATTCACTGCACATTGGTCTGGCGAGCCACATTTTTGGCCAAAACTAAAATAATTAGTATTGTGGTTATTTTGTTGAACTATTTTTGGTTTTCAATCCAATTTTTTTTTTTTTTTAATATTTTAAGTCAGGGTAAGTTCATCAAATTTAATTTTCATTAAATTATTTTTTTTTTATGAAGAAAGGAATTTTACAACATGAAAATTAATTAAAATTGTTATTGATAATCTTTCATTATTGACCGTGGCCGGGGCTCGAACCCTGGCCGGCAGGTTACCATGACATGTTTCGATCGCAACCACTCGATCTCCTCAGATGGATTTGCCGTCATACACTCGCAGCCATCGACGACTGCTGACGTCAATAGTCAAACATCAATTCTTAAACCAAATTTCAGCACAACTTGAAGGACAAATGTACACATAGAGCTCGTACCTTAGCTTTAACAATAATTAGTATTGTGGTTATTTTGTTGAACTATTTATGGTTTTTAATCCTGCCGGCCAGGGTTCGAGCCCCGCAAACGGTCAAGAATGAAAGATTATCAATAACAATTTTAATTAATTTTCATGTTGTAAAATTCCTGTCTTCATAAAAATTTGTGCTTTATGTTTGTGCCTTGTTGTGATACAGACGTGGATTTTTAACCCCGCATACGATTTGAACTATTAATTAATCATATCTGATTTTGACATATATCAGCAGCGAATGGACGCTTAAAATAAATAATATATTTTGTTATTAAAATTATTTAACATAATAGTGAACAATTAAAACGATAAAATTAAATAATATAAAAAAGTAAAAATATAAACATTAGAGCGACTCACCAAAAAAACCTTGGACTTTTTTAAGATGACATTTTGAATATTTCGGCTCCAGCTTTGACCTCTCGTGAGCTGGACCAGTTTGAAAAATGGTCTATTTTTGCATGTTTTGTTAAGTTAAGAATCTGTTTCCTTAACAACATATACAAATTGGGTATCGTAAGAAAGGTTTTTTTATGGCGCGTCCAACTGTGTATACACTTTGTCCAAGGACGATCATCCATATCCTTTTTTTAAGGATTTTCTCTAAGAAAAACGGTTTTTGAATTTTTTGTTCGGGGTTGTTTGTAACAAAAGTGCTAAATTAACATATTTTAATCTTCAGTCGATTTAATTAAACACGTGTCTCAGCTTTTTTTGAAAATCATGCTAGTTCGCGTTTTGACAAAAATGCAACGGTGTGGCAACCCTTCGTTTAAAATAGGGCAATATGGGTATAAAATTTTATCTTTTGGCAAGTATATCATCTTTGTATGTAAATATTTTAGATTTTTGCAAATTGGATGCATTTTACTCGGTGCTCTGGAATATATATAAATGAAATTTTGTAGTAACTTTAATATGATACCGGATTTAGTTTCTAGATCATGTATGGATGAAAATAGGACTAAAGAAAGAAAAAATGAAATGATCCACGACTTTTTGGCGGCATATTTTTTTCGCAAATTAAAAAAAAAAATCAAGTCGTGGATCATTTCTTTTTTTCATTCTTTAGTCCTATTTTCATCCATACATGATCTAGAAACTAAATCCGGTATCATATTAAAGTTACTACAAAATTGCATTTATATATATTCCAGAGCACCGTGTAAATGCATCTAATTTGCAAAAATCTAAACTATTTACATACAAAGATGATATACTTGCCAAAAGATAAAATTTGCTACCCATATTGCCCTATTTTAAACGAAGGGTTGCCACCCCATTTCATTTTTGCAAAACGCGAACTAGCACGATTTTCAAAAAAAGCTGAGACTCGTATTTAATTAAATCGACTAAAGATTAAAAAATGTTAATTTGGCACTTCTATTACAAACAACCCCGAACAAAAAATTCAAAAGCCCTTTTTTTACAGAAAATCCTTAAAAAAAAGGACATGGATGATTGTCCTTGGACAAATTGTGTACACAGTTGGACGCGCTTTAAAAAACCCTTTCTTACGATACCCAGTTTGTATATGTTGGTAAGGAACCAGATTCTTAAATTAACAAAACATGCAAAAATATACCCTTTTTCAAACTGGTCCAGCTCACGAGAGGTCAAAGCTGGCGCCGAAATATTCAAAATGTCATCTTAAAAAAGTCCAAGGTTCATTTTTAGGAGGGGACATCGAGCACGAATTTAGCTTCCATACAACTTGAGTCGCTCTAATATACATACGTATGAATGTTCATACATGTATGTATGTATACATATTCTGAACAAAAACATTTAATCTTAAATTTCTTATTTTTTGTGTTGTTGTAATACAATAAATAATAAAAATATTAAAAGCAAAGCAAAACGGTGAAAAACAAAAACAACTCTTTGCATGAGTACGAACAGTGAAACAACACTAAGACAAAATGAGAGAAACGTTTACGTTTCAGTTAATGCAAATGAAAATAATGCAGAAATAAACAAAACAAAACAATATTAAGTATTTAACGGCTAAGCCAATTACTCGAACACGTTCCCTATCACCCTCGGTGTTTACAAAAACAGTGGATAGTGACTCATTAAAAAAACTACAACTAGATTTGGTGACAAGTGTTGCCAGGCCAGCAAGTATTGCCGTGACGTAAAAAACAAATTTAGTGGGAAATGATACCATGAACTCAAACACTATTGCAATCAGTGTTACCACTTTGTGGATAATTACCCGAATTTGGTATAATTTTTACTGTCTTGGGTAGAGCGTGGGTAATTTCTCTTAGGTGTAATTCAGGTGTTATTTGAAATTCTTGCTTGAAATACCCAAATAAAATCAAGATTCGATTTCAGTGATGACATTTATTTCTTTTTAAATATTGTTGATAAAAAATGCACAGTCTTCTGAACTAAAGTCTGGGGTTCTTTTAAGGAAAAGACTTCAATCATTGAATATATATTTTCAAAACTTTGGTAATAAATGTCTATCATAGTGATTTAAAACTTGGAGTTTATTCAAAAAATTTATTCAAACTACAAACTAGCCTGGGGGTATAAATGTTTCTAATATTCCAACATATTGTTACGTTTTTCCTTTAATAAACGCGTTTGAGTTCTTTTAATTGCAAATCCGAATAAAAACACACACTTATTCAAGTTAACAAACTTTATTGAAATTAATTATTTTGCTCACAATTGTTAGTTACGAACAGAACCGTTTTTCAAAACAGACTAAACTAATTTTACATGAGTCACCCCTTTTTATATTTCATAATTATTTCTAGATTTTTCCTGAACCTTCCCGTAAAAACTATTTATTATGTTCTATAACCATGTCTATAAATTACTGGGAAATTTATATAGGAACTATTTTTAAAATAACAGTTGTGTTGAAAATTATACATGACAATTTTAAGTAACATAAAACTATAACTTACAAGATAACTTATAACTATAACTATAAATAATTCTTAGATAATTTAACTTTCGTAACACTGCCCTACTTAAGCCTGTTCGTCCCGAATAGGCTCAGATTCTCCTTTTCCATAATTGGCCAGTCGTTCTAGATGCACCACTTTCATTTTTGATCTTGGGCTCTTATATTTCTGGATCCGATACACCACGTCATTCAATTTCTTTATTACTTTATATGGGCCATCCCAATGAGTCTGCATCTTTGGATATAGTCCTTTCTTCCGTTGCGGATTAAAAAGTAAAAGCAGCTGGCCTTCTTTGAAGCCTTCCGAATTTGCCACTCTATTGTTTCTGGCTTTCATCTGGTCATTTGATGAATTAACACGCCTTCGTCTTAACTCGTTTTTCTGCTCTTGGGTAGAGTCATTATTATTCGCTGGTACCTACGGATAGTTCACCAAAGTTGTACTGCTGGACCGGATTTCTACTTTCTCCAATTAGACCACCTTCTGCAACGCACTGTGGGCATGTAATTACGCAATCAATCACGGCTTGCTTGCAACCGATCCAATAGTAGCTTGCTTTTAACTTCTTTATGGTTTTCGTAACGCTTAGATGCCCACCACCAGTACCTTCGTGGAATTTCTTCACAACTTCACATACTTTAGAAGTCGGTACTACAATAAGGTTTTTAACCGTTTTGCCATCAGTACTTTCCCATGTACGGTATAGGCAACCATTTATCATCCGCAGACTACTCCACTGCGCCCAATACGCTTTCATTAGTGGACCGTTCAATTTAATTTCTTCACGAGTCGGTCTTTCACCTTCTTTTTTAGCCATCATAATTTGCGCTAATAAGGGGTCACTTTTCTGCGCCGTTGACCAGTCTTCGCTGGGTTCCACATCTAATAAGCGAATCTCATTTATGCATTTCTTGTTTTTACCTTGTTTCTCGCTCAAAGCTCGCAAAACTGCCTCCTTCATGCTTCTCATTTCCTTTAAAATATCTCTTCCTTCTTCAGCAGCAAAATCAAGTTTCCGCACCATATACGTTTGTGGCCTTGAAATTATCCTTGCGATTTCTTGTGCTAGGGCAAATGATACCGTTTCTGCAAATGATGGCTTCTGTGATGCACATACCGCTAGTTTTACATCAGCATCCCCTATACCGTTTACAAATGCCTCGGTCTTAAAATGATCTAGCAATGGATGACTTTCACCTGGATAAGTAAGCTGCACCAAGCGCTCAATCTCTAATGCAAAATCCTGTAGCGTCTCGTTTGGCTTTTGTACTCTACCCCGTAATTCCATTCTGAATATTTCTTTTCTATGTTCACCACCATACTTGCGTTGCAGTGCTACCATAATGTCCTCATAATTATTTCTGCAACTTACTGGTACACTTTCTAGAATTTCAGCCGCAGTTCCTTTTAAAGCCAGAATCAGCTCTATGGCTTTTTCTTCATTGTTCCAAGCATTTTTATTGGCGACTGTGTCAAACTGGAACTTAAACACATTCAATGGTGAGCTGCCGTCAAAACTTGGAGCTCTTATTCTATTCGAGACTTCTGGAAAAACTCGCACCACTCCCTCCTGGCACTGAAGACTATTTACTCTTTCTTCCAGATGATGAAGTTTTTTATCAAAAACCGTGACTTGTGTTTTTACATCAGTGACTTGTGTTTTTACATCAGATAATTCTATTTCCATATCGTCTACTCATTCGTTTATAACAGTAGAAATCTCTTGAAGCTTCTCATTAGTAGCCTGAAGTTTCTCGTTTGTCACTTTAGAATTTTCTTGAATTTCGGCTAAGATGGTGCTTGAATTTTCTTTTACCATCCTCTCAATGTTTTTAGAATTTTCTGCTAGGATAGCGTTTGAATTTTCTTTTACCAACTTCTCCATGTTTTTAGAATTTTCTTCCATTTTTCTAGAGGTTACAGCCGAATTTTCTTTTACCATTTCCTCCATTTTTCTAGAATTTTCTTCCATTTTTCTAGAATTTTCTTCCATTTTTCTAGAATTTTCTTCCATTTTTCTAGAAGTTTCTGCCGACATTTTTTCCATTTTCTCCATCATAGCAGCAAACATTGTACCAAAATCCATGTTGTTTGTTACTGCACGGGTAGCAACTTCTATTTCTTCAAATTCATAAGTTGCGATGTCAATATTGCGTCGCTTAAATTCATCGATTAATCTTTTCTGCAGCTCAGCTTTATTTCCTGCAGTAGGCAGATCCAACTTGCCCAACTCTTTCTGGAGCTGTTCAACTTTTAGCTCCTCGAATTTCATTGTTGTTTGTATAGTTTTTTTTTTATTTTTTATCCTTTTTTTTATTTGTTTGTTTTTTTTTTTTTTTATTGCAATTTCACTTCTGACACCAATTGTTACGTTTTTCCTTTAATAAACGCGTTTGAGTTCTTTTAATTGCAAATCCGAATAAAAACACACACTTATTCAACTTAACAAACTTTATTGAAATTAGTTATTTTGTTCACAATTTTTAGTTACGAACAGAACCGTTTTTCAAAACAGACTAAACTAATTTTACATGAGTCACCCCTTTTTATATTTCATAATTATTTCTAGATTTTTCCTGAACCTTCCCGTAAAAACTATTTATTATGTTCTATAACCATGTCTATAAATTACTGGGAAATTTATATAGGAACTATTTTTAAAATAACAGTTGTGTTGAAAATTATACATGACAATTTTAAGTAACATAAAACTATAACTTACAAGATAACTACAACTATAAATAATTCTTAGATAATTTAACTTTCGTAACAATATTATCAATTTTGTTTGTGTCTGGAAACTTTCAAATGCTTTACTTTGAAGAATATTGATCGCCCTAAACAGCTGTAAAACTGAATTACGAAAGGGATAGTTGTACAAAACCCTGCAGGCATTTAGTTTACTAAATATGGTATAAAGGGTATTTTTTAAGACCATGCAACTTAAAATAATAGAAAACACAAAACAAATCAATTTTAATTGTAATTTATACACGGCGCTACCATTTGAAACTGATCTAAGCAAATAGGCATCACCGCGCCTGTCCTTGACGAAACGCATTACAGACGTTCAATTTTGTTCCTCTTTTTCGAGCATTGCTGGCTGCATGTCACGAATAAATTAACAATGTTGACTTCCAATATGTCAATTGTTGCTGGTTTATCAGCATAAGCCAGTGACTTCACTTGCCTACGGAAAACAATCAAAAGGGCTCCCATCGTACGGCCTTGAAGTCCAATTGACAGATTATTTTCTCTAATTCAACATATCGCCTTCATTTGTGAAAAAAATTGCGTCATTTAAATGATACAGTCGCCTGTTGCGAAAATCGATATGGCTGATTTTCAAAGTAAATTTGGATAATTTGGTGGCGTTGTTCAAGCACACATTTATCTATTCATGATGATGTGCCTGCTCAAAAAGTGAGAGCAGTATGACAGTTTGTTTGACAGCTAACCTTTCGTAAGCTCTATCGGGCTTAAAAAACACCCTTTACAAAGGAATGGCAATGAGCATTTTGAACCTACCTAGAATTTTTGCAACCAAATGTGGAAGTTAAACTCATTATTTCAGGAGTTTTATTTTATGTTTTATTAATTGTTTTTAAGTATTTAATATTATTTATTTTAATGTTAATTTATTATAAATTACAATAAGAATGTTAACAGTTTGACTAATATTGATCTTCTTTCAATGAGTTTGTTGTGTTTTTGCTTCTTTGTAAATGTCTTTTATTAAATAAAACATCAATTTTATATCAGGTGTAATTTCATATAAATCGGGTAATTTTGCTTCATCTCAAGTGCAATTTTGAATTTCGCTGGTGGTAACACTGATTGCAATGGAAAACCCCCCTGTAAAAAGTTGTCAAAAGTCTGCAGTACAAGTTGGTATGGACAGGTACATAACAGTGCTTAAACGGGGACGCAGCCCTACCTCTGCAGCAGTTGCTTCGGCCTCAAAAGAACCATCTTTTGATAAAATAAATTCACAAAATCGCTTTGCAATTCTGGAGGATGAATCCTCTGAAGCACCAAACGTCATAAAATCGTCCAAGCCTCCCCCGATATATCTTAGGGAGCATAACTCAAATGATCTAATAAAGAGTTTAATTTCGTTGATTGGTGAAAATTCTTTTTATGTTGCTGCAATAAAGCGAGGTAGTATAAATGAAACTAAAATTCAAGTAAATCATGAAAATGACTTCCGCAAAATAATAAGCAAATTTGAGGCACTTAAAAAAAGTTTTTATACATACCAACTCAAGAGCAGTAAAGATCTCCAGGTGGTGATTAACGGCATTGATTCATGCGTAGACCCAGAGGAAATTAAAACTTTCTTGGAAGAAAAAGGCTTCAAGATAAAACATGTGGTAAATATTAGAAATAGGGACAAAAATCCACAACCACTTTTTCGAGTGGAATTAGAGCCCGGCGACATTAAATTAAAAAAAAACGAAACGCATCCCATTTAAAGTGTGAAATATATTCTATACAGAAAAATCACAATTGGGGAGCCGCAAAAAAAATGGACCTCAGTGCTTAAACTGCCAAGAATTTGGACATACCAAGGCATACTGCTACTTACCCCCTGTCTGCGTAGTATGCGGTGAACTACACGGTGCAGTTTCTTGCGATAAGTCTAAAACCGACCCTAACTTAAAAAAATGTAGCAACTGTGGCGGTAATCACACTGCCAGTTATAGAGGATGCCCTGTATATAACATCGTCAAGCAGACGGTTAGACCGAAAACAAATACCCCTCAAATGCAGGTTGCAAATCAAGTAAACACAAATGCAATCCAAGCCCCCAGCCTAGTTATAACAGAACCTCTTACGCTAACGTCCTAAAATCAAACCATCAGCCACTGCAAGGTGCCTCGCCAAGTAATGATGAAACTCCGGTTTCTAATTTAAGTCGTTTAGAAAAAACCATGGAAGCATTAGTGCAAACAGTAAATAATTTTACGAACACAATGGGTAATATGATGCAGGAAATGCTTAGAATGCAATCGATGTTATTGCAAGCTGTACTTAACAAACCATGAACTGTTTAAAAATTTGTTTTTGGAACGCAAACGGCATCCGCCAACATAAAAATTAATTAGAATACTTTCTTAAAAATAAACAAATTGATGTCATGATGATTTCTGAAACTCATTTGACCTCAAAAAATACGTTTAAATAAATGGTTATATACTATATGATACCAAGCACCCACGAGATAGAGCTTGTGGAGGTTCTACCATTTTAATAAAAACCAGAGTCAAATACTAACTAATGTGTGATTATCGTGAAGATATCTCCAAGCAGTGAACATTTGCGTTGAGGAATAAAATAGAAACCTAGTAATTTCATCGTTATACTCCCCGCCTAGATTTTCAATATCGGAGGACCAATATTATAAATATTTTAAATCATAAGGACCGTGTTTCCTAGCCGCTGGCGATTATAACGCTTAACATACCTTCTGGGGGTCGCAACTTATAACACCAAAGGGTCGTGTTTTATTTAACACAATTTCTAAAATGGATTTAAATGTGGTAGCGAGCGGACAACCAACATATTGGCCCACTGATCATCAAAAAATACCGGATATCATCGATTTCGGCGTGGTTAGAAACATTCCCATAGAAACGATTCATGTTGAAGCCTCCCTAGAATTATCTTCCGACCACACACCTACAATTGTTACTATAATGAACCCCAATAGAATTGTACCTCCGACTGGTTACATAGCGACGACAGCTACGCAAATTAATTGGTTAAAATATAAAAAATATCTCAGTACCCATTACACAGAAAATATTCCGCTCAGTACACCGGATTATGTAGATCGCTCTATTGACAATTTTGACAGTTTTCTGAAACTAGCTGTTCAACATTCCAGCGATACCCCCAAAAAAATTAAAAATAATAAAATATATTCTTCAGATGTCGAGTGGCTCTTGACTGAAAAAAGGAGAGTTCGAAGAGAGTGGCAACTTTACAGATCCCCGCAACTTAAGATTTTATTAAAAGAGTGCACAAAAAAGCTAAGAAAGTTACTGCAGAATCAGAAACGGCTTCTCTAGAAAAATATCTTAAGGAACTTGATGCAACTCCACAATCTGACTACTCATTATGGCGTGCAGCTAGAAATCTAAAAAGGCCAGTTATATCTAAGCCACCATTAAGAAACTTGAATGGTAATTGGGCAAGAAATGATAATGAAAAAGGAAACCTGTTTGTTAGTCACTTTAAAAACGTATTTACACCAAATATATTTCACAATATTGCGGTCGAGTTACCACCTATTGCTGCTAGAGCAGCTATTCCCCTCAGATTTGAGTTAAGAGATACCGAAAAGGCTATTTGTGACTTAAACACTAAGAAGGCACCTGGTATTGATAAAATCAGTAATAAAATGCTTTTGGAGCTACCTCGCATAGCAAAGAAAATTATTCTTTTTATTTTTAATGCTATTTTACGCCTTGAATACTATCCTCAAAAAGGGAAGGTTTCCTTAGTTACCATGATACCAAAGCCAGGTAAAGATCATACAAAAGTTGAGTCTTATAGGCCTATTAGCTTATTATCAAATATGCCAAAGCTGTTTGAGAAATTATTAGTTTCAAAATTAACACCAATTTTAAGTGAAAATAGATGTATTCCAAACCATCAATTCGGATTTAGAAGAAAACACAGCACAATCGAGCAGACTCATCGAATAGTAAATGTCATAAGAAAAGCACTTGAAGAAAAGAAATATTGCTCAGCACTCTTCATCGATGTTTCGCAAGCTTTTGATAAAGGGTGGCATGAAGGCTTATTACATAAATAAGCGCAAAATTTACCAGCAAACACACAAGCTGCTAGAAAGCTATTTAGTCGGTCGTCAATTTATTATTAAAGCAGGAAATTTCTTAAGTTCACCTCAGCCCATTGCCGCTGGAGTCCCACAAGGCAGCATCCTGGGCCCCCTATTATACTTAATTTATACTTCGGACATGCCAACAAGCAACTATAAACAAACTTCAACATTTGCAGACGATACAGCTTTTCTAAGCGTCCACGAAAATCGTTATGAAGCATCGCGTTACTTACAGCATCATATATTTCAACTAGAAACATGTTTACGACAATGGAGGATAATGGTCAATGAGCAAAAATGCGGACATATAACATTCACTTTGCGCCGGGAATCTTGCCCCCCTATTACAATCAATAATCAAATAATTCCTCAACATTCGCATGTAAAATATCTCGGTATACATATGGATCGGCGATTAACGTGGAAATGCCATATAGAGGCAAAATTAACTCAAATGAAACTAAAAGCCATTCAAATTCATTGGCTTATTGGAAGAAATTCTGTCCTTAGTCTCGATTGCAAGCTTCTACTTTACAACTCTATTTTAAAGCCTATCTGGTGCTACGGTATTCAACTATGGGGCACTGCCTCGGTCTCTAATATCGACAAAATCCAAAGGCGCCAAAATAAACTTCTACGAATAATCACAGCAGCTCCCTGGTATCTTAAAAACTCAAACATTCATAAGGATCTCAATGTGCCATTAGTTAAAACTATGATTACAAAATATGCAATAAAATATTAAAAAAGGCTTGAACAACACCCAAATCCACTAGCTCGAAATATTTCTTTATTTATATTTCGGCAATAAATATTAAAGTGGGGTTGGTCATACATTTGACCCATCTAGGAGCATCCTACGCGCTGTACCATACAAATATTGCGGCTTAATAAAATTCTTTAATTTGGCCCCTGCAGCGCGTAGGATGCTCCTAGATGGGTCAAATGTATGACCAACCCCACTTTATTATTTATTGCCGAATTTCGGTTTTTTTTAGTTATTTCAATAAACTAAACCGTTTTTGAGTTACGCAAATATATGCTGTGCAGCCTCTTACATTTTCGAAATAACGGTATATCTTGAAAACACGAGCTAACCTAAAAAAACGCTTAGCACCACTGGATTCAGCGTACCAAATTATGGTAAAATGCCAGGTACGCGGCTGGTCTGTTTTTTGCAACTTGCACAGTGTACTTATTGCTCAAAATTACAATATTATAATTAAATTTTAACATTATTTTTTTAAAGGTTGCGAAAGGAAAAAAATCATATCTTAAAAAAGAAAAAAAAAAACACCTCCTTCAAAGTTTCAGAATTTTTAAAGAACAGTTTGAGGTATTATACAAAAAAAAATCAGCCAAATAAAAAAATAAGTTTTTGACTTAGTCCGTTTTTAAAATTTAACATTTTGCAGATATTACATTTCTCAAATAAATTTTTTTTTTCAATATATTATTTGTAGCCCCAAGTATTCTCTTTAAAATGACATCTAAATCATCTTCGTATGTCAAGTAGTTTTCGACATATTAAGGAAATAAGCTCAACACATTCGGCTAATTCGGCGAAATTATGACATTTTGAATATGACATAACTTTTGAAAAAAAAATTTTTTTAATTTTTTTTCGTTCATATGTGTTCCTTATAAGATAAAAGGAACCTTCCCACCAAATTTCATTAAAATCGGAATGGGTCGTGTCCCAATCTTGGTCGTTTTGACATGGAATTACCCATATGTAAGAGAAACAATTAATAACAAAATACAAAGTCATTTTAAAGCCAAGTATTATTTTTTTTCAATTGATCTTGAAGATTTCTGCCATTTCACATCCAGTCTCACGCAATACTCCCGAATTTTTTATTAAAATATTTCTTATATTCATTAGAAATAGTTGTTTCTCCGATTTTTTCCAAAATATAACTACAAACACGTTCGGGTTTTTCTAGATTTTTACTTCCACTCTGCCAAACTCTGAGTAAATCACACTTTTTGAAGCAAAAGTTTCCTGAAACAAAAATAGATATCATTAAAATAAGCAAAAACTAGCAGAAAATTACTGATGATTCGTAAGCACCAAAAATCACTGTTACTTTTTGTATTTTTAGTTCGTTGAAAGCACTTGAAATTTTCAAGTTTTATAGTATATTTTTTTTTATTAAAAGCTAAAATCACTGATTTTGAGGTTAAGAATGTTTTTTATGTTATTTCTTATTTCCATAATTTTTATTGAATATTTCACTATTACAAATTTAAATACTTATCATCGTCATTAATATCCATAACTAATATATTTTAAAAGTTTTTTTATTTTCGTGTAACCTGTGACTTAAATAAAACAAAAAACTACACCACGTGTTTCGTTTTATCACTGCACTTAGAGCATTGAACTTTCTCACTTCATAGAATAACGGTGAATTGAAGTTTGCAAAAACAATTTTTTTTTTTTTTTTGTTTATCTCAAGTGTTAGCTACAATATTCCAACAACAAATATAGGAAAAAAAAGTTTTGAGTTTTGGCCAAAAAAATGGGTCTTGGAGACCATTGTGCACTGGTTTCATGCGGAAAATTTTTCGAAATACAAAAACGGGCTACTGGTTAGCGAGATGGAAATGAATGAAGTTATTAAACTGTCATCAGGTCCTTGGGGCTCACCAGTGGCTTTGGTGGAAAAGAAAGATGGAAGTACCAGATTCTGTGTAGACTACAAAAGGGTGAATGACGTCACGAAAAAATATATTATCCATTGCCTGGAATTGATGATACCTTGGAAACGTTACACATTAGAATTGCAGAGAAGTTATTGGCCAGTGGAAATTTCTGAAAATGATAAGGAGAAAACTGCGTTCAGCGCAAGTAATGGTTTATGGCAGTTAAATGAGGTGCCATTTGGACCAGCAATGCTCCGGCTACATTTGAGCTTTTAATGGAGTGTTAAAAGGTCTTTACCGGTGTACCTTAACAAGTACAAGACAAGTTGAATACACTAAAGAAAAAAATGCTGATAGTGCATAGAAAAACATTCTCGAAAGATATTGATGGAATGAGCCCAATAGAGTGGTTCGAAAAAAATTTTTTGTCAGTCGCCCGCTAGGATTAAAGATAATGTAAAAACAATTCAAAACAAGAACAAAATATTGTAATTTAAAATTGAATTTTATTTACATTGAAGAAATTTAGGCCCTATTAGCTTGACAAAAATAATATTCATAAATTCATCACTCTGGCCAAAGAAACAACTACAACAACAAATTCCAAACATTATTTTTTTGTTTTTTTTGCCGCCCTTTTAGCTTTTTGTTCACTGTGTCGCTATTTTTAGTCCGATCATAACATTTTGTATATCGGTTTTAATGGCTCTGTAAGAGCTACATTTCTGTCTTTAATAGTTTTTTTTGTACAGAAGTTGTATCAAAATAACACAGCTTCATTTCAGTTCAAAAATATTTAGCGTTTGGAAGGGTATAAACCGAGCTTTTGAGAGACATGTAATGCAGGAAATTTTGTTAAAAGAAATATAAATTTTTTTATGGATTTTTTTTATATAAATTTCAGTTATTGTTGTGTTTTTTATTTTAAATCATTTTTTCTATTTCTTTTACTTAGAATAAGAATGTTTTTATTGAAATTATTTACTTCATTTAGTATTTTCTTAAACTTATTAATACATTCTTGATTTGTAATCTTAAAAGCCAGTATTTTCATATTATGTATACTAATTTTGAATATACACCGAAATACGTTAATAACATGTTGTTATGAACCTTTATTATTAGCAACATGTTATTTCTTACTTGTACATATACTAATTATAACAGTGACTAATGGCTCATTGTGTTGCTCATTTGTTGAGCCATCGGAAAACGAAGAGGACATTCGTTATAGCTTTTATCCTTTTAAACTTCATAATAAAGTAGGATTTGTGTCTGATTTTATAAAAATTTAAAACAAATATATGTCAGGCTTTGTTTAGTGGCAATATACGCTATTATCATTTATGATTGACAACTAATGGTGATAATATCTTTCTGGCAACTGCTTACGTCTACAACATTGCTTTGCTTGAACATTAGTCAAGCAAGGAAAAGAAACCATAGCGTGGTTTATGAGGTGTTTTAGAAGCAAATTCGTGTCTGTAAAATTCTTTTCTGACAAGCTGTGAGTCCGTAAGGATTAATTTTACATCGGAAAATATAATTATCTGCCAACCAAAAAGAAAAGAAAAGTTAATATTTAATTGTATTTAATTAAAGTTATTTAATTTTAAATCAAAGCGAAATTTAAATAATTTTTTTTGTTTTAAAGTGTTTAAACCAAGGAGAGGTAATTTTTTTTATTATTATGGAATTTGTCAAGAAAATAAAAATTTTAAATTTTAGTGATTCGGTTATTGCAAAAATAAATAAATTTCCTTGCATTGGGTTGTTCAGGGAGATATTATATCCTGCCAAAGGACAAGGATTCACACACAAAAGCTTTCCTTGGTTTTTTTAGAAAAACAAAACTCTCAATTCCCCAAAATTTTATTGTCAAGAATTGTTCACGAATTGTGCGTGAATAAAGGTAAACGATTAACTTTTAATTAATTGTTAATTAATTTTTTTTAACTTATTCTATTTCTATTACTTGTATTAGGAGCTACAAAAAAAAAAATTATAATTTTGATATTTGTGGTGGCTCATAATACGAGCCATCACTGTGAATTTATTTTTTTGCAAAGATTAACGCTGACAATCATTGCAATTAATTTATTAATTTCGCTGCTCAAATACCTTTTTTTTCTGCGCCTTACTTAACTTACAAGAAAACGAACAAACAAGAGAAACGCAAAGAAAAAAAAACAGTAGCCTGTACGCAGCAACCTCGTCACCAGCGGTCACAACCTCAGTTTTGCTTTTACCGCTCACATTAAAAGAAGTAAAAAAAAAAATAAAAATAAAAAAAAAAAAAAAACAACAAAAAATTTGCCAAGAAAAAAAAACTAAATCATTGAATGAAAGTAAATATTATTACATTGAAGTTGAAACCTCATACATAAAAAATTGGAAATTCCGTGGATTATTTGAGAACCCAAAGTATCAGCAATATATTCCAAATCAGCAATTTTCGCCATCAAGGTCACTAGGTCATCCTACTATTCTGAAGATAGTGTAGAAAAAAAATTAAAATCTGTACAAAAATCTCATCACCGTAAATATAAGAATGAATTTTAAATATTTAAAACTAAATTTCATAATGCTTTAATACTTAATTTACATAAAACTTAATTGAAATCAAACTTAATTTACCTAAAACTTAATTTACCTTAAACTTAATTTACCTTAAACTTAATTTACCTAAAACTTAATTTACCTAAAACTTAATTTACCTAAAACTCAATTTATCTAATACTTAATAAGCCTAATACTTAATTTACATAATCTCGGTTCAAAGATTCGTTAACGAAAGGAAAATATGTTAAAAATCTCAATTTCTGTTACTTATAAGATAAAACAAAATCTAAACTAAAGGCTATATTGCAATTGATATCAGTAAATTTTGGTAGAAAAGCATTCTGGAATTTATAAAGATCGTTTATATTACATTAATAATTATTTCGTTTATTTAGTTAAGTGAACCTTACGTTAGTAATTGTATGGAAATACTCATTCTCTTTATTATTTCAATTCTTTATACACCTTCATCAACTAATCTTTCAATTAACTCCCTAATAACCAGCAATTGAGGAGGCCTCATCAACAGCTGCTGACAACATTTGTTTTGGGTGAGTGAAGCAACAATTTTATTATTGAAGATAACAATATACAAGGGGCACTTGTGAAACATTTGCTTAATGTAATTTTACTTTCGCAACATCGTTATCAACATGTTGATACCGAGAGTTTAATTAAAAGGCGCTCTTAATATTGTATATTGTTGTTACTTATTTTATTATTAATTGAAAAAGTGGTATAGATATTTCCATACATTTACACTGAAAGAAAAATGCTTCATATATTTAATGAATCATTTTCATAAAAAAGTTTTCCTTGGGTAAATGAAAATTTTCATTGCCTAAATGGAATTTCATAGGTTTGATGAAGTATTTTCGTTAAAATCGCTTCATTAGATTTCGTAATTACGTTAAAAATTTTCATTGGATATATGAAAACTTAAGGTTGTCCAAGTTAAACAAAAAATTTTAATTGGGAACTTAAAAAAACAATATACAAACATAACTATATTCATAAATTAAAACAAAATAAAAAATGTAAGTACGAAAAAACGGAAGTAAAGGAACAACATGTTAAAATAAATTAAAATAGATAATCATTCAAAAGCAAATTTCGATCTACCAAAGGTTAAATACAATTTGGTTTAAGGATTGATGTTTGACTAATGACGTCAGCAGTCGTCGATGGCTGCGAGTGTTAAACGGCAAGCCCTCTGAGGAGATTGAGTGGTTGCAATCGAAACATGTCAGGGTAACCTGTCCGTAAACACCTGGGTTCGAGCCCAGATTGAGTCAAGAATGAAAAATTATCAGTAAATTTTAATTGATTTTCATGTTGTAAAATTCCTTTCTTCATAAAAATAATTTAATGAAAATTAAATTTAATGAACTTAAGCCTAATTAAAAATATTAAAAAAATTTGGATTAAAAAGATTAAATAACTTCATACATCTAATGTTACATGTATGCCATTAAATTTATGAAATCAACAACTTGTTTTATAAAAGCAACATATTTCAATAATTGCCTTCATAAATTTAAATTTTCATTATGACAATAAAAATGTCATTATAGTAATGAAACAAAAACTTTCAATCCACTTTCAATCAACGTTGTTATTGTTATTTTGGACAATTTAATCTCATATTTACGGTCTTAATTGAGAAAAAAACATAGTTTTTTTATACAAAAACTACACTGCCCCGGTAGACTAGCTGGTAGTGAGCTAGTCTATCAGCACCGAGGTTACATGTTCGAATCCCACCAGAGACAGAAAAAAAAATAAAAAATAAAATAAAGTAAAATAAAATAAGAAAAAAGAAAAAAAAATAAATAAAAAAAAAAATTTTACTTTATTGAAAGTATTAATCCAATGAATAATATTCATGGATCTAATGTAATGTTTCATTAAGTAATTTTAATGAAACAGGTTTCATTGATCCAACGAAGCGCTGCATAGGTTCCTTTATAATGCAATTTTTCATGGGATTAATGTCAAAATTCGTTAGTATTGCGAAGAAAATTCTTTCAGTGTAGAAACCATAAGTGCCTTTAGTTGTTTTGATGATCTGCTTAAAATTTAGTTTCTCCTAATGTTTAGTGAAATATTTGTTCAATATTTTTTTAATTATTTAAGATTTAAACCTTTTGCTTAAATTTAGTCAAGTTTTGTTGGCGAAAGAAGATAAAATTTTTAACATGAATATATTTTTAAATAAAAAGTGAATTGATTGATATTATCATGGAAAACTAGTTAAAATAACGTTTTCTTACTGAAAGTGATGTGAGGGATATAGAGTAGCTCGCTTTGTGGGATTTTAGTATAATTAAGATTTTTTTTTTTGCGCTACTAAAATCAATGGTAGGGAGGGTATCGACGCGCATATTTATCCCAGTACATCAGGGATAGACATTAAAATTTTTTTTTTAGGTTGATTTAGTTTAATCAGATTTATTTTTAGTTGATCTCTATAGGGGTTAGATTAACAGCATGCTATTTTTGTTTTATAGATCAACATCCGGTCCATATTGTTCTAATCTTAGGGAGTCTATAAAAATATTTATGTGAACGAAATTCTATTGGCATAAGAAAAGTTCGAAAACAAGAACCCCCCCAACCGACTGACCGCTAGTGGTTAACAATGGCTCCCATTCGTTTCCGCTTTTCTTTTAAGAGCAACCAAATAGAGTTAGATCTTCTTTTTAGAAATAAGGCATTTGAATCAATGATTCATGCTACCACCGGCATTTTGTTCATTACATAAATTGGCGCCCAACGTGGGGCCCAGAGGATTTTATATACTGTGCTTAAAGTGATTATATTAGATTTTCTTTGCTCTACAAACATTCACATCATAGTTTAATAGATTTCATTAACTTATGGAAATATTATTTTATACATAATGGAAGTTTAACTGGCAAATAATTTTCAGCCTTATTCGGATTTCGATTATCTGAGGATGTCAGGTTCGGATACATCGACCAGTAATTACCTGTAAATCCTTTTGCTTGTAACTAGAAGCTATGTTAAATTATAATATCTTTCGTAGCAGCTTTTAAAAATACTTATATTTATTTTGTTAATAAAACTCGGTTGTAGATATCCTGATTTTTGCCTGGATCTACAATAGAATTGTGGTCTTCGCGATTTATTGTCCGCTAAAATCAGTTATGACAGTTATGACAAATCTATCGTTGTATATCTTATAGTTTGTTAACAAAATCATGAAAATCTGTTTTTTTTAGCTCCATAGCCCTGATTTTATTTTCTTTCAACCTAAACAAATTTTTTTATTTTACTACTCTTGCGATTCACATCACTAAAAGTAAGAGAACAGTTACTATATAATTACATCTTTTATTGATTTTTTTTGGAAAGAGGAAAAAAAAACAAAGATTTGTGTCCAAAAATCGGTTTTAAGAAGTTAAAGTATTTTTTTTTAATATTCTTGAACTGTGAGCATTTTTTCCAATTTTGTTTAATTCTTGGTAATTTTGACAACAAAGTGCCTGATACATACATTTGTATGCATACATACATATTTGTTTGTTTTAAAGTCCCTATTACAACTAATTTTCGTATACTTTTATTTTTTATGTAAGTTTACAGATGTTTTATAGGGATTACAGTAATTTGGGTCAAATCACAAGAAAATCTCTATAATTTTTTTATAATTTCATGTCCTGATTTTTTTTTTAAAAGGTAGTGGTTTTAATTTCCGGTCTGATATTCAAAACATTTGTTATATATTGTCATAGCCATTTATTGTTTAACAATATTTTGGTAAATAACTTTTTTGAATCATTACTGTTGTTAGCTATTTTTTTTTCTTTTTCTTTGATTTAAGCGAAACAAATTTTCTTATCTCAAAGTTAAGTTTTGTTTGCGTATTTAACGAAAATTTGCGTATTTTTTATTTTCATTACCTTTTGTGGCAAATCTATATAAAGTCTTGAAAAGACAAGATATCAGAGAAATTGTTTTTCTATCGTTATTTTAAAATACTCAATAGTAATTGTAGAGTATAAAGCACTTACCCCTAACTTGTCATTAAGATTTTTTTATTCACATCTTCATCACTGCGATCTATAATAATGGAGAGATCACCGCCTCCAATAATGCAGCCACAGGCTTCAGCTGTAAACGTTCCCAATACTGATCAAGGTTATATTAGTTGTAATGAAAAAATGTCAGAAGGACAGGATTATCTGATTATTTCAGAATGCAATCATGCGTTTCATCGTTCTTGCATTGAGGATCATTTAGCCAACACCTCGGAGTGTCCTTCTTGCAAACGGCCATGCTTACTAGCGGAACTTAAAACAATAAATATTCAGGAGCATATACCGATTGGCGAAAAATCTAAGAAAGTTAGTTGTAGACCGCGTGGAGCCATGGCAAAGCAATATAACACGCGAAGTAACGTTAGAAATTTGTTTGGTGAATCACAAACACCTTCAATTAACATCAATAGACAGACAACCAATCAAAATATACCTGAAGATTCCCCTACTTCTCAAAGACCGCAATCATTTTTATCAAGTAATAATTCTCCACAGACTAATAGGCGGTATACAAATTATAGCAATGGTACCGGAAATTCTCGAAATATTGACCATTCAAATTTAAATTATTTAATTGAAAACACCGTAACACGTTTACTGCAAAATTTAAACTTCATTCCCCCTCAAAATGTAACTCATACTCAAAACATTCAACCCCCAACGTCTCAACATCAAACTCCTTTTCAAGATGTTTACAATATCCCTCAAGCTCGTCCTGGTTTTCGTCAAAATAATAATAATTCATCATTTGATGATAATTTTGCAATACGGGCAGACAAAATCACATCTATAATACAGAATTGGAATTTAAAATTTGATGGCTCCAGTAATGGTATAGGAGTTGACGAATTTTTATATAGAGTGAGAACTTTGACAAAAGAAAACTTTAACAATGATTTTTCGGTAATATGTAGAAATCTACATATATTGTTAGCTGGCAAAGCGAGAGATTGGTACTGGAGGTACCACAAACAAGTTGACGTTGTTGAATGGAGAGAGTTTTGTGCAGCACTCAAGTACCAATACAAAGAATTCAAGTCAAGTTTCGAATTCATGAAGAAGTACGAAATCGTAAAATGAAACCTAACGAAAGTTTCGAGTCATTTTATGAGTCTATATGTATTATGTTAGACAAACTTTCTACACCCATTCCAGAATCTGACCTGGTAGAAATATTGACCAGAAATCTTCGTCCAGAAATAAGGCACGAATTGCTTTATGTCCCTGTATATTCTATAGCGCATTTACGAAAATTGGTACAGATGAGAGAACACTTAATGGAAAGTGATATCTTTCGCAAGAATATATCCAACAGATTTTCCCCAAATTATAATACAGGAAGGCAAGTCGCAGAAGTCGATGGTCCTGGTGAACTTAATTCTGTAGATCATCAAACGGAACCGGAAATATCTGTTGATGCAATTCATAAGACATCAACGATATTAAAGTGCTGGAACTGCGATCAACCAGGTCACCTCTGGGAGGATTGCCTTGAGAGCCGAAATATATTTTGTTATGGGTGCGGCATTAAGAACACGTACAAGCCACAGTGTACCAAATGTACAAACAAAAAACTTTCTCTTTCAAAAAACCAAATGGCTCAAAGCAATGTCCGGAATTACCCTTAAAAATCACTTCTATCAATCCCTTAAATTCTAATACTTCTTCAAATATAAGCCCTACTAAGAACATAAACATTTTGAAACATGAATTTACGCAAAATCTTGAAAATGATAAAGATATACATGATGGTAAACATTTATATCCAATTATCCCTTATCATATTCGGTTACAAAAATATTTAGACACCAGAAAGACAATTTTTGAAGTAAACTCCATTAATAATTTAACTGTACGAAGACCAAAACGTTCCACTATTAGGTTACGTACCTATTTTAAAAATCGAAAAATTACTCTAAAATATATTGTATCTTCTATTATAAACAATTCATCCGATAAGCGTTTTTATGCTCCAGTAAAATTTCTAACTTTCTCAGAATTCGGTCTCTTAGATACAGGAGCTAACGTCTCTTGTATAGGCGCAGATTTAGCAAATTTTAATTTTAAACAATTTAGGGAATTTTGTCCTATAAAAACCTGTGTTAAAACTGCAGATGGTGGTATCCAAAAGGTCCTTGGCTTATTGCAAGTTGTTGTAAATTTTAGAGGTATTGTAAAAAAATTAAAAATTCTCATAGTCCCATCAATAAATCAAAGACTTATTTTAGGGCTTGATTTTTGGAGAGCTTTTGATTTAGCTCCACATTTATTTGAGAATGCTCTTTTTTCATCTGTGGATGAAAATCCACTTAAGGTCATATCAGAGTTGTCTGTTTCCAAAGTTTTAGTTAATTCAAATAATGGTAAAGATTATCCATTGACACCTAATCAAAAACAGCAGCTTTCTACTATAATATCTCTTTTTCCTAATTTTGAAAAACAGGGATTGGGCCGCACAAGCTTAATCGAACACACCATAGATGTGGGTTCTGTAAAACCTGTAAAACAACGTTTTTACCCTGTATCCCCTGCTGTTGAGAAGTTGATGTTTCAAGAAATAGATCGTATGCTAGAGTTAAAGGTTATAGAGCCATCTACTTCACCATGGAGCTCACCCATGAGACTTGTAGTTAAGCCCCATAAAGTAAGACTTTGTCTAGATGCTCGTAAATTAAATGAGTTTACTCGGAAAGATGCGTACCCGTTGCCTAATATAGAGGGCATATTTTCAAGATTACCCAAGGCCAACATCATTTCTAAATTAGACTTAAAGGATGCCTACTGGCAAATTGGTTTGTCAGAAGAAGCAAAGCCCCTAACAGCCTTTACGGTCCCGGGAAGGCCGTTATACCAATTTGTTGTAATGCCTTTCGGGCTTTGCAATGCTCCTTCCACTATGAGTCGTTTGATGGACAGTATTATATCTCCTGATCTTCGTCATTCGGTATTTGGATATTTAGACGATTTAATTATTGTTTCAGAGGATTTCAATTCTCATTTGCTAGTACTGGTAAGAATTGCCGAGCAATTCAAAAAGGCCAATCTGACTTTGAATGTTTCGAAGTCCAAATTTTGCGTTACTGAGGTAAATTATCTTGGCTACATCATTGGTAATGGTGGCATTAAGACTGATCCGGAAAAAGTGCAGTCTATTAAAGACTGGCCAACTCCTAAAAATATTAAACAAGTCCGTGGATTTCTTGGCTTAGCTGGTTGGTACCGCAGATTTGTTGCAAATTTTTCGTCTATCGTTTTCCCTATTACTGAGGTGCTTTCAACCAAGCGAAAATTCTGTTGGACACCTGAGGCTCAAAACTCGTTTGAATTAATAAAAACCCTACTCACATCCGCTCCTGTGCTGTCAAATCCTGATTTTTCGAAAAAATTCTATTTACAATGCGACGCTAGCGACTTTGGCATCGGTGCTGTGCTATTTCAATTCGACGATGACGGCAACGAAAAGCCCATAGCTTTTATGTCGAAAAAGTTGAATTCTGCTCAGCGCAATTATAGTGTCACCGAACGCGAATGCTTAGCAGCGCTAGAAGCAATAAAAAAGTTCAGATGCTATCTTGAACTACAAGAATTTGAGGTAATAACTGATTATTCTTCTTTAGTGTGGCTTATGAAACAGCAGGATGTGACAGGGCGGTTAGCGAGATGGGTATGGAAACTGCAGGGTTACAAATTCACTATAAGACACAGAAAGGGAAAGGATCATGTGGTACCGGATGCTTTGTCCAGAATCCCTTTTGAGGAAATAGCCGCTCTTGACCTGGCGGAACCGGAAATTGACTTGTGTTCACCTCATTTTAATGACATTGATTATCTTGATTTGAAAAGAAAGATTAGCGATAATCCCTCTAAGTATCCTGATATTAAGGTTATTGATAATTATGTGTATATCAGAACATCATACTATACCGGAGACAATGAGCAGGATAACGAATCCTGGAAACTCTGGATACCGTTAAATTTAAGAAATAACATTTTGTTAAGATTTCATAATTCCCCTGTTGCCGCACATGGAGGCATGGTAAAAACGTTGGAATTGATTCGTCGCAAGTTTTATTTGCCTGGGATGGTTCGAGACGTCCGTAATTACGTAAGATTGTGTGAGACGTGCAAGGAATGTAAAGCTCCAAATAGTATCTTAAGGCCAAGTATGGGTGCTCAAGTTGTAACTTCTAGACCTTTTCAGCGATTATATGTCGACATTTTAGGACCCTGCCCTCGCAGTAAACAAGGCCATATTGGCATACTGATCGTCCTAGATCATATGACCAAGTTTCATTGGTTATGCCCCCTTAAAAAATTTACCGCGTCTATTATTCAGAAGTATCTGTTAGAACACATTTTTCACGTTTATGGGGTTCCCGAGACATTGGTCAGTGACAATGGCTCCCAGTTTAAAGCCAATGAGTTTAACGCGTTTTTGACCGAAATGGGTATCAAGCATGTTTATACTGCCATCTATTCACCCCAATCTAATGCCTCTGAGAGGGTAAATAGATCCATTATTTCTGGTATTAGATCGTATTTTAAGAAGGATCAAACCCTTTGGGATAAAAACTTAAGCTTTATTAGCTGTGCGTTAAGAAATGCCTTCCACCAAGCCATACAGGGTTCTCCTTACCAGCAGTTTTTGGGCAGGAAATGGTAACCCATGGTAGCTCTTATAATTTGCTTAGAAATTTAAATGTTTTTAATGAGCCTTGTGTAAATCTTAGTAGAAATGATAAGCTACAATTAATTCGAAATGATATCCAAAAATATATCGTTAGAGCCTTTGAGACAAACAGAATTTAAGAACAAGGCCCATATCCTACGATATAGGACAAACTGTATATCGAAGAAATTTTGCGCAGTCGAACCTTGAAAATAAATTTAATTCAAAACTCGCTCCCACTTTTCTGAAATCAAAGATAAAGGAAAAAGTGGGTAATCATTATTATATCCTCGAAGATGACAATGGAAAAATTTTAGGAACATATCACGCGAAAGACCTTCGTATATAATCTTTCTTCCTCCTAATACGGTAGTGAAAAATACCAGTATTATGCGGTTTGTAATGCAGGAAATTTTGTTAAAAGAAATATAAATTTTTTTATGGATTTTTTTTATATAAATTTCAGTTATTGTTGTGTTTTTTATTTTAAATCATTTTTTCTATTTCTTTTACTTAGAATAAGAATGTTTTTATTGAAATTATTTACTTCATTTAGTATTTTCTTAAACTTATTAATACATTCTTGATTTGTAATCTTAAAAGCCAGTATTTTCATATTATGTATACTAATTTTGAATATACACCGAAATACGTTAATAACATGTTGTTATGAACCTTTATTATTAGCAACATGTTATTTCTTACTTGTACATATACTAATTATAACAGTGACTAATGGCTCATTGTGTTGCTCATTTGTTGAGCCATCGGAAAACGAAGAGGACATTCGTTATAGCTTTTATCCTTTTAAACTTCATAATAAAGTAGGATTTGTGTCTGATTTTATAAAAATTTAAAACAAATATATGTCAGGCTTTGTTTAGTGGCAATATACGCTATTATCATTTATGATTGACAACTAATGGTGATAATATCTTTCTGGCAACTGCTTACGTCTACAACATTGCTTTGCTTGAACATTAGTCAAGCAAGGAAAAGAAACCATAGCGTGGTTTATGAGGTGTTTTAGAAGCAAATTCGTGTCTGTAAAATTCTTTTCTGACAAGCTGTGAGTCCGTAAGGATTAATTTTACATCGGAAAATATAATTATCTGCCAACCAAAAAGAAAAGAAAAGTTAATATTTAATTGTATTTAATTAAAGTTATTTAATTTTAAATCAAAGCGAAATTTAAATAATTTTTTTTGTTTTAAAGTGTTTAAACCAAGGAGAGGTAATTTTTTTTATTATTATGGAATTTGTCAAGAAAATAAAAATTTTAAATTTTAGTGATTCGGTTATTGCAAAAATAAATAAATTTCCTTGCATTGGGTTGTTCAGGGAGATATTATATCCTGCCAAAGGACAAGGATTCACACACAAAAGCTTTCCTTAGTTTTTTTTTTGAAAAACAAAACTCTCAATTCCCCAAAATTTTATTGTCAAGAATTGTTCACGAATTGTGCGTGAATAAAGGTAAACGATTATATTTTAATTAATTGTTAATTAATTTTTTTTTTAACTTATTCTATTTCTATTACTTGTATTAGGAGCTACAAAAAAAATTATAATTTTCATATTTGTGGTGGCTCATAATACGAGCCATCACTGTGAATTTATTTTTTTGCAAAGATTAACGCTGACAATCATTGCAATTAATTTATTAATTTCGCTGCTCAAATACCTTTTTTTTCTGCGCCTTACTTAACTTACAAGAAAACGAACAAACAAGAGAAACGCAAAGAAAAAAAAACAGTAGCCTGTACGTAGCAACCTCGTCACCAGCGGTCACAACCTCAGTTTTGCTTTTACCGCTCACATTAAAAGAAGTAAAAAAAAAAAAAAAAATAAAAAAAAAAAAAAAACAACAAAAAATTTGCCAAGAAAAAAAAACTAAATCATTGAATGAAAGTAAATATTATTACATTGAAGTTGAAACCTCATACATAAAAAATTGGAAATTCCGTGGATTATTTGAGAACCCAAAGTATCAGCAATATATTCCAAATCAGCAATTTTCGCCATCAAGGTCACTAGGT
Organism: Pollenia angustigena; assembly: GCA_930367215.1. Taxonomy (NCBI): domain Eukaryota; kingdom Metazoa; phylum Arthropoda; class Insecta; order Diptera; family Polleniidae; genus Pollenia; species Pollenia angustigena. The sequence continues at coordinate 131,729,879 of OV884056.1, read as the reverse complement.
CATCCTACTATTCTGAAGATAGTGTAGAAAAAAAATTAAAATCTGTACAAAAATCTCATCACCGTAAATATAAGAATGAATTTTAAATATTTAAAACTAAATTTCATAATGCTTTAATACTTAATTTACATAAAACTTAATTGAAATCAAACTTAATTTACCTAAAACTTAATTTACCTTAAACTTAATTTACCTTAAACTTAATTTACCTAAAACTTAATTTACCTAAAACTTAATTTACCTAAAACTCAATTTATCTAATACTTAATAAGCCTAATACTTAATTTACATAATCTCGGTTCAAAGATTCGTTAACGAAAGGAAAATATGTTAAAAATCTCAATTTCTGTTACTTATAAGATAAAACAAAATCTAAACTAAAGGCTATATTGCAATTGATATCAGTAAATTTTGGTAGAAAAGCATTCTGGAATTTATAAAGATCGTTTATATTACATTAATAATTATTTCGTTTATTTAGTTAAGTGAACCTTACGTTATTATTTCAATTCTTTATACACCTTCATCAACTAATCTTTCAATTAACTCCCTAATAACCAGCAATTGAGGAGGCCTCATCAACAGCTGCTGACAACATTTGTTTTGGGTGAGTGAAGCAACAATTTTATTATTGAAGATAACAATATACAAGGGGCACTTGTGAAACATTTGCTTAATGTAATTTTACTTTCGCAACATCGTTATCAACATGTTGATACCGAGAGTTTAATTAAAAGGCGCTCTTAATATTGTATATTGTTGTTACTTATTTTATTATTAATTGAAAAAGTGGTATAGATATTTCCATACATTTAGAAACCATAAGTGCCTTTAGTTGTTTTGATGATCTGCTTAAAATTTAGTTTCTCCTAATGTTTAGTGAAATATTTGTTCAATATTTTTTTAATTATTTAAGATTTAAACCTTTTGCTTAAATTTAGTCAAGTTTTGTTGGCGAAAGAAGATAAAATTTTTAACATGAATATATTTTTAAATAAAAAGTGAATTGATTGATATTATCATGGAAAACTAGTTAAAATAACGTTTTCTTACTGAAAGTGATGTGAGGGATATAGAGTAGCTCGCTTTGTGGGATTTTAGTATAATTAAGATTTTTTTTTTTTGCGCTACTAAAATCAATGGTAGGGAGGGTATCGACGCGCATATTTATCCCAGTACATCAGGGATAGACATTAAAATTTTTTTTTTAGGTTGATTTAGTTTAATCAGATTTATTTTTAGTTGATCTCTATAGGGGTTAGATTAACAGCATGCTATTTTTGTTTTATAGATCAACATCCGGTCCATATTGTTCTAATCTTAGGGAGTCTATAAAAATATTTATGTGAACGAAATTCTATTGGCATAAGAAAAGTTCGAAAACAAGAACCCCCCCAACCGACTGACCGCTAGTGGTTAACAATGGCTCCCATTCGTTTCCGCTTTTCTTTTAAGAGCAACCAAATAGAGTTAGATCTTCTTTTTAGAAATAAGGCATTTGAATCAATGATTCATGCTACCACCGGCATTTTGTTCGTTACAGACATGACTAGAATTTGCGTGGTATAAAACAACTATTAAAGACAGAAATGTAGTCCTTACAGAGCCATGAAAACCGATATACAAAATGTTATGATCGGTCTAAAAATGGCGACACAGTGAACAAAATACTAAAGGGCTTTATTTCTAGGCGTGGCAAAAGAATTAAAAACATAATTTTCGGAATTGTTTTTACATTATCTTTAATTCTAGGGGGAGACTGACAAAAAAAAATTTTTATTCGTGCTTAATTCCCAGTTTTTATTCTTGATAAAAACACTTGAATATTGTTACAAGTAAAACTGTTGCTATAAGTCTTATACGTTTAACAGTTTTATTTGGTTTAATATCTTTAGTTTGTCTAAAATCTTTATGGATGAAGTTTCCTGATGATCTGGCCTAAGCAACCAGTGAAATGCATAGGAATAGCTTATCCCATCAACAATAAATTTCAAGTGTTTTTATCAAGAATAAAAACTGGGAATTAAGCACGAATAACAAAATCTTTTGAAATTAAAATTTTGTATTCCCAAAAATTGAAATTACTTTTTGATAATAAACAGGCAAGTGCACGGCCTAAAAAAACACTTAATTGACAACATCTTTTGTAAGTTGTTGTTTGTTTTTTATTTTGTTTTTCTTAACCTACTTACAACTACAATTAATGTTGAGAGAATTTCAACTAATTGTAGTGGGGAGTGTAAGATGAGATAAACCCACTTTTTTATTGTTGATGTATTTTGTTCAAGCTTTGATATTGTTACAAGTAAAACTGTTGCTATAAGTCTTATACGTTTAACAGTTTTATTTGGTTTAATATCTTTAGTTTGTCTAAAATCTTTATGGATGAAGTTTCCTGATGATCTGGCCTAAGCAACCAGTGAAATGCATAGGAATAGCTTATCCCATCAACAATAAATTTCAAGTGTTTTTATCAAGAATAAAAACTGGGAATTAAGCACGAATAACAAAATCTTTTGAAATTAATATGAAAGTTTATAATAAAAATGTTACTAACCAGGAGAATTATTTTCCAGATCCTATTTATTTTTTTTTTTATTCAACATTTTTTTATTTTTTCGAATTTATTCTATGAGCTAAATTTCAGTTATGTATTTTATAAAGCTTTTTTGTAATAGTTCTATTCCTTCAATTTTTCAGAAATGACTTTATACACTACCAGACTATTATATTGTATTTTCTTGTTACATTTTACCTTAGCTTTCCTTTGGAAAGCAATGAGGTATATTTTATGTACAGAAAAATTTACAATTATATAATATAAAGTAACCTTCGAAAGGAAATAATTCCCAGTTTCTATTTTTTTTTTTATTAAAAAAAAAACAAACTACCAAAAAATAATGTTTTTCCGTACTTTTTTTGTTTGTTATGTAGTCTAATTTTTTGTTGGTTAAAGTATATATTTTAAGAGTAAAAACTATTAAATTTTACGGAATATTCTGTTTAATAAATAAAAAGTTTAAAAATTAATGTCACATTCATTCATTTTAAATGAAATGTAAATTATCCATTTTTTTTTAATGAATTTTATGTTGCTTAAAATGAATTTTCGTTTGAATTTAACTGCATAATATTTTGAGTGTTGGCTTATGTATGTAAATACTACAGGCGTTTTGTACCGAACTTTGCAAATAATGCTGAAAGTTTACACAAATTGACTGAAAATGCACAAAAATACATCTGGGGTGAAGCAGAGACTGCAGCATTTCAGAAACTGAAGGAATTTTTGTGCTCCGCACCTATTTCAGCTTACCCCATTGCTGGATAGAAATTTGTACTTAATACCAATGCGAGCGGATACGGAATTGTAGGAGTGCTTTCCCAAGTGGTCAATGGCGTAGTGCGAGTCGTAGGCTATTACAGCTGAATACTTTCGAAGTCTGAGTGACGCGAATGGCGCTCCTGGCAGTACTAGAGTGCATAAAACATTTCCACAAGTATTTGAATGGTCAACATTTTGAGTTAGGAACAGACTGCACTCAGGTGGTTGCATCAATTCAAGAATCCGGAAGGTCAGATAGCTCGTTGGATTTAGTGCCTTCAGAGTTATGATTTAAGCATTGAGCACAAGAAAGTCGAGAAATATAGAAATGCGGATGCATTATCAAGACAACTATTAATTAATATGATTATTTTATGTTACCAGCAAAATAAAATTAATCTCCAATAGAATTAAATTTCCCTTATTTTATTTTTTTATTTTTCCCAAGCAAATTCTTTATGATGATTTTATTTTAGCAACAAAATAAAAGCAATCTCCAATAGAATTAAATTTCCCTTTTTTGTTTTCTATTTTTGTTCCCATTGTGGTCAAGCAAAGCGTGAGAATTAATACGTAAGCATAATTGATGGAACGAACTAAATAAACGAAATATTAAATTTACACGTGCCTATTCAAATTACCACGTAGACAGAATGAAACTTGTGCATTGACCAACGGTGAGATAGTGCAGCAAAAGAATGAACATTTCTGACACGCTTAAACTTTAATTTGCTTACTTATACTTATTTAGAGTATATATGTATATGTTAAATTTTTAATAAAGTACACACTTCATCCTGGTGTACCACCTTGACGAGGATAAATAAGCCAACTATCCTTGTGTAGCACTCGGATTGCACCACAAAACTCAAAATAGTTAACTTGGTGTACCACCTAGAGAACAATTTCTAGTACAAAGTTGAACGAGGCAAATGAGCCTACGATTATACATTTTGGCGACCGTGATAGGACACAATCAACCAAATCATGGAACCCGCAAATGCGCTCCTCCGCCAGCTTAAGGAGATTGGTGCACAGATTGCGACTCTTATCCGGAATTAAAATACAGTGAGAGACTTTGAGAGGCTATGCATATTATGGTTGGAAGTGAAAACATGTCATGTTCGGCATCATCACCTCCAATTTCAATGAAATTCAACACAAATGTTGTATGTTATTGGACTTTAACAAAACATAAATTTTCAGACATACAACATTTGTGTTGAATTTCATTGAAATCGGAGGTGATGATGCCGAAAATTCCATTTTTTCGTGATGGTTTGACGTGTTTTAACTATTGGGCCTTATGACGTAATGGAGGCCACCATCAGCTAGGTCTGGCAGCAGATAGAGAAATGATGACACTGTTGGTTATAACTTATTACGATATGTTCGCCTCGAACAAGATGCCCAGTCAGTAATTATCCAGCTCGCAATTGCCAACATAAAATCCCAAATCTCAACCAAAGAAGACCAGCCGCATAACCATTACCAAATTTGATGGTGATTACATGAAGTGGATGTCCTTTTCCGACCTCCTCAAAAGGATTGTTCATAAGCAATGGATGTCTTACGCCCATAAGATGTGGTACTTAAAAACCAATGGTGAAGCAGCAAATCTAATAAATCATCTTGCGATTACTGAAGAAAATTAACAAGCGGCAAAGCTGTTGCTGGAAGACCGCTATGATTACAAGAGAATTATGGTGGCAACAGCAGTTCAAAGGCTGGTCTGGTGCCTGTACGTTAAGCGCCATCAAGCGATTGCACGACACAACCAAAGAGTGTTTGGCGGCCCTCTCTAACTTGGGAATCCAGATTGCCTCGTGCGACAGAGCCATTCATTCTAAATATGAACAGTTGATCTCCAACCCGAATGAATTACAAACCACAAGCCGCTTTCTGACATTCCTTGAGAATTTTTTCCACACCCTGGAGGCAATGGGACATAAGGAGAAAACTTCTGTCCACAATTGTTAAACTTGCATAATTGGCAAACCAGAATTTCACCCATTATACCGATGCAAGGAATTCATAATGATTAGCCCAGCAAGCCGTCTTAACCTTACACAGAAGCACAAATTATGGGCAAACTGCTTCTACAACACTAATCCTACGAAAATGTGTACCACTTCAGGCCGCTGTCAAATATGCGGGAAAATGCACTACACCTTAGTCCATTTTGACTAAACTTCAAAAAATAATTTCACATCCACAAAGCGAAGTAACTCTGCTGGAAAGTCTACTAACTCAACCAACAGCACAAACCGTCGACATCATCAACGATGCCTTGTACTGAATCAGCAGAAAGCGCAACATCTCTTGTCACTTCAATAATAATAGAAGCTGCAAGTGTGGCAGTAAGCTCAACAGTCCAACGACCCTATGTTTTGCTAAGAAGAGCATAGGTTAATGTCATGGCAAACGGTTTGAAAACTGAATGTATCAGTCTCATGCATTGGAAAAAACAGGACCAACCCAATAACATTTAAAAAAATAAGCGCACAATTATGCGCTACGCAATAAGACATACATAAATGCAGTAAAGTAAGTGAAAGAACTCTCAACTACTTTTATAAAAAAAAAATAACATTTCAAGTGCTACGGCATTCCCTTACCACGAAGCATGTTTGTAAGGGAGAATACTAAAAAATAACTGTATCAAAACATTCAGTGTGTAAAGCGGATCGTTACATCCAACAATTTTAATGTGCGCTGAATAATGCGCTTTATGTGTCAAAAATGTATTGCTTCAAAGTGGGAACTCGCCATATTGAATTCATGTAAGCGAAACTTTTATGTTTCTCCCTTACAAACCTGCTTATACAGAAATCTTATAAATGATAAATTTTGTTTTAAAAAAAATAACTTTGATAATATACTTGCATGTGCCCGTGCAAAAAACTGAACTGGCAAATTGGTTTTTTTTTTGTTGTTTTCTTACGAAGACAATAAAATGAAGCAATTTGTTTTTTTAATTTTGTTTTTTATTTTTACCCACTTTCAACTACAATTCGAGTCGGAAAAAAGCCAACCAATTCTAGGGGAATGTAAGAAAAGATAAACCCACTGTTCTTGTTGGTGTTTGGTTTAAGCTTTGATATTGGTACATGTAAGACTTATTTCGTTTTAGGATTTCATTTGAAAAATTTTTGGCTTTTCTAAAATCTTTGGAAAAGATTTCCTGATGAGCTGGCCTAAGCAACCAGTGAAATGCGCATAGAAGCTAGCTTTCCCTTAACAATGAATCTCCGTGTATTTGTCAAATTTGAAAAATTGGGAACTAAGCACGTTATACAGAAATCTTATAAAAGACTTTTTAATTTGTTTTATATTTTAATAATTTATTAATTTCAAGTGCGGCTTGTACGCACAATTTTAGATTGATACAATAATTGAATTTTACATAGGAATTGTTCTCAATTTTATCCCTGCATGCGTAATGTTATTTTTTATACGTTATGACTAATGTTAGTCGATTAGACTAAAATACCCGAAATAAGAACTCTGTGGAACAGGTAGTGCTCCTAATCCATAAAAGTTACTGAGAAACTAAAATACTATACCTTATTGTATATAAAAGCATAAAAATTTTCATTTGTTTAATTTTTTTATTTTATTTATAACCATATAAATTACTGTTCTTCATCAGTCTTAAGCTGGGATCACACGATTGCCGCAAATGCACCAATATGGCACAATTTTGATTGTGCTTTATTGACGTTCAATAAAGAAATTGCACCAATCAAATATTCTGAAATCACACGATTGCCCTGTTTTATACAATTTTAATTGCCGCTAGTTGGTACAAAGTGAAATGGGTACAATTATTACCGCAGCACATTCACACGATTGTTATTACTTGACAACTGCGAAAACAGCTGTTGTGGTAGCTTTTTTATTTGTTTAGAAGTTCTAGTTGGTATGTTCATTAAAAAACGAAAAATTTGTTCATAGGTACTCTGCAATTTTTTGTTGAATAGTTTTGTTTAAAATATTTTAAGAAAAATTTATGAAATTCCAAAAATTAGTTCAACTATTTTGAATGTTAATTTTATTAAATATCTTTGATAAAAATATTCGCACTTAGCAACCACATACATAGTATGCTTGTGAACATAGTACATATGTACAAACATATTTGTTAAAAACAAAAATTACAAAAAAAAAAATTAAAATGCATAATAAATAAATACATATGTATTTATATTCATTACTTGCTAAAGGAAACACAAAAACGTAAAATTTATTAAAAAAAGGCAAATATTGGCGCGTATTGTGTGTGTTGTTTGATTGCCGCACAAGAAGGCAATAAATATTGGTGCATTTTTGTTATTTTTATTGACGCGCGGTTGCATAGCAAAGAGTCACACGATTGCCGCATCAGGGTTGCATTTGATTGGTAAAAGTAAGCACAATATTGTCCTCGATTAGTACATGAGTTAATTGGTTGTGCAGTCACACAATTGGTGTATTAAAAAGTGTGAAAATTGGTGCATTGCGGCAATCGTGTGATCCCAGCTTTAGTTACATCACATATAAAAATTAAAAATATAAAATTTAAATAAATAGAAACTGGGAAGTATTTCCTTCCGAAGGTAACTTTATATTATATGCAACATTTTTCATTTTTCGAATTTATTCTATGAGCTAAATTTCAGTTATGTATTTTATAAAGCTTTTTTGTAATAGTTCTATTCCTACAATTTTTCAGAAATGACTTTATACACTACCAGACTATTATATTGTATTTTCTTTTTACATTTTACCTTAGCCTTCCGTTGGAAAGCAATGAGGTATATTGAATGTACAGAAAAATTTACAATTATTAGACACCAGCAGAATGTAATGCATTTTCTGGCCCGCTACGGCCGTCGTAAATTCGAAAAATGAAAAATGTTGCATATAATATAAAGTTACCTTCGGAAGGAAATAATTCCCAGTTTCTATTTGTTAAAATAGTTGAGTTAAAAATACATTCAATTTATAAAGTAACACTATCCAGTGAAACACAAAGAATGCTGACGACGGCTACTAAAAAAAATTGCAATAAAACCAATGTTAGTTGTTACGACTAAGTAGGTTTTGCAAACCAATAGATACCATTTAAATGAGTCACACAACCCGTCAGTACTAATCGGCAGTGGCTTTGTAACTAAAGGCTCAGTTAGGCGAACGTTGCTGTACCGTATCTGTACTGTATCAATCAGCTGTTCGCTTTTTGTTATATGAAAACCAATACAAAAGCTTACCGAAATGCAATGTACCGTAGTTGCAACGTACCAATCTGTATAAAATAGAATTTCATGCCGTTGTTACGTAACATTTGTAAGACAGTGATGGGCGGCTTGTATGTAACATTGAATGCGGGTAACTTTGCTCTTTTTTTTTTGGTACTTTTTTTAGTATATCTAAAGAATTGCGACAAAACAACTTACAATACAACATATTTCCAAATATACATATGTTTAGATGTTTAAAGTAAACAAATGCATATACACATACAATAGAAATGTGAAACATATTAAAGACTTTAAATGGTATTAAAACCTTGTTTGGTGTATGCACATTTACAATATATGTATGCTAAATATATATATGTATGTTAAAATACAAATTTATTTATTGTAAATCTATAATATAAAAAGTAAATTATTAACATTTTTTATATACAAAAAATACTGTTTTAATACCATTTAAATCACGTGGTACCTTTTCTGCACAACGGTCACCATTTGATCATTTTTGATTACCATCACTGTGTGTTTTGTTTTATGTATACTATTGCTTTTTGTTTATGTATGGAAAAACATATGACACGTTTTTAAACATTCTATAAGTGCACCAACGTACTTACAGTACGGTGCGGTAGATTACAGGTACAGCAACGTTCGCCTAACTGAGCCTTAAATCAGCTCATTCAACACTAAAAATGAGAATGATCAAAAAAGAGAACAAAAAGTTATGACGAGAAAAAATAACAATGTTAGTCGAAACGACTAACATTAGGCATGCAGGGTCATACTTAATAAATGCTGTTCAAGCATTTTCATTAACTGTGGAAGGTGTAACGGTTTGCTTGGAAATTTCATACAATGTCATAGTCAATCGTCCAATAGAAAGAGTGTTGATAGTATTACTATTGGACGAATTTGTGTTGTTCGTACTGTTTCTAATAAAATTGTATTGTATTGATATATACACAACACTCGACACACAAGTGCTTTATTCATGTTACATAAAAACATGCGCCTGGTTCATTGTATGTAATGTTACCGAAGTTATGTGTGTAAGCAAAGTCGAACACAATGACACGTTACACCTCTCTTTTACGAAAGAATATTCATATAACTGACAGTTTTATGGACATTCTTTTACAATTATGTATTATACTTAAACAATTCTGTAATTTAAATACTAATAATATTTATTATATTTTATTGAATTTTGCGTAATATTTTACTAAATATGGTAAGCCTAAAGTCTATACATTTTTACTACACCCAATCCTGTATTTACACGGTACATACGTTCCAAGGAACACCGTGCAAAAAAAACAGTACATATTCATAAGGCTGTATTCGATTAATTCAACCTTAAAAGAGGTCTTAGGGTTTAATATTTCTATGAAACACAAACATTTTATTTATTCATACAGCATTGCTTTTATTTAAGTTTATTATGCATTTTTAAGACATAAACCCAAAGAAATAATTCACACGTTTTCTTAAAATATTTTTTTAAATAAAGAATCACATTTAAGCAACAATATTTTGAAAAACTAAAAATAAGAAAAGAAAAATAATCACGTATGGAAAATAAAAATGTTTTATTCGGTGTCAGTCAAGGGCTTTTGCGCTGCACTGGTTCAACATTAGTTTCGTCCAAACATATTCTTAGTACGTCTGCATGTTCAGGTTCTACTGGTTTAATTATTTTAACAGCGAATTGAGCTATGGAAAGTTGCGATCCTACTCTGGAGATCTCTTTGTACAGTTCCTTGTATCGAGCCATACATGATTGTAGGTCTGATTGAAATTTAACAGCTCTTTCAATTCTATGATCATTTGCCAAAAAATTTTCTGCTAATTTATTTGCCATTTGAAGGCCATCAATATTTAAACTGGCTGTTATCGAAGGCGGAGTTTCATCAAGAACACAGTCGATTATTATTTCGTTGATATCATCAAAGGTAAGATATTAAAAACCGTCTCCTCCAACAGCTTGTGACAGCGTAACTATTTCTGTAAGCACTACATCGGTCACATTTGGGTTCACACCTTAATAACAGTAGTAGTGCTGGTATCATTTTCTATTCTATTTAATATATGTATTGAAATTATCGCTTTATATAATATGTTTTGAATGTTGCGATATTATACAGCTGTTTCAATGAAATGTATAACTTTATCGACTATTCTCTGAACATTAATACCATAAAAAGCAATATCATATTATATTTAAATCAATAATGTTTATTCTATTCTTTCTTTCTTTGCTTAAATAAATAAATTATTATGTTAATACATTAAGATAGTCTGTAAGGAATTTGTCCATAGTCTTAATTAATTCTCAAACCTTTCTGCTTAATGGTATTGGTATCAACTGGTACGTGCTTTTGGGTGCAGTCTTCTTTTCATGCTAGCAGAACCTTTTCCATTTGTTCTTTAGTTTTATCTCTCGTATAGGAAGACGACTTTGCACTTAATTTGGTACCAGAAATCACTGCTTTTCTAATCGCTTTTTATTTTCATTTTATTGTTCGAATTGGCGGTTTGTTCAGATTTAAAGACTTGCCAAAAGACCTGGGACCTTCTCCGTTTCTAAGTCTATCCAGAAGTTGAATTTAAGTATCCAAAAAAATAGTTGTTCGCTTTTGGTTTTTCATAGCTGTATTAAAAATTTATGAAGTAAATAATCTATCTGTGCTTAGTATGTTTTTTTAATTTTAATTTACCGTATTAATATAAAACAAAACAGAATTTATCCATTCTCAATAAATAGAAACACAAGAAAATGAGACTTTTTCACGAACTTCGCATAGTACGACGAATTCGTCGGCAAGAATTCGTTGCGTAAATTCGTCAAATGAGATACAATAAGTGCATGAACTTAAATTTTTTTTTAATTTTTAAAAAACTATTAATCGGGTATGTTCTAAAATCCGTATCCACTCGAAATGGATTTCTTCAGCATTTTTAGTTTTCTGCATTTCGATTTTGCGATCTCAAATTAGTTTTTGGGTTTGTTTAAAATTTTGAAATTTTTCGCGATTTATTCCTGTAAGTTTTTTAATTCTTTACAGCTTTCAAGATTTATTATAAATAGCAGACTATGGTATCATGCCGCTGTTATCAAATTTTTGCGACTTTCCGCTAATTTAGCAATTTTTACCGAATTTTAGCCATTCCTTAAAGTTTTAGGGACTTTTAATCAATTTTATGGCTTGTTTGAAATATTATAAATTTTCGCGATTTTTCGCTATTTGTGCAATTTTTTTTTGCCATTTTTCGACATTTTGTTTTGTTCACCCATTTAGCGATTTCAAATAAATTTTAGTGTTTATTTTAAAGTTTGCAATTTTCGCGAATTTTAGCCAAGTTCGCAAAATAAGCAATTTGTATTTGTGATTCTTTACAGCTTCCACGAATTATAATAAACAGTAGACTTTGGTATCATCCCAGTAAAAAATGTGCTGCAAAAGGAGCAGGTTTTGTGTATGAACTCATACCTCAAATCGCTTCAAACCTGCTGATGGGATGCCTTATTTTTGTATGGGGTGTTCCCGGTTTGGAGGACTATTTTCTGCTGACAGTAAGCGCTTCTTTTAACATGCAAACAAAGCACTCCTAAAGTGCTTTTCTAGCGGCTAACTATATTAACATATTTATTAATGTTTTACTTTTACTTGCTTAAATGCATTTTTTCAATCATTTTCGTATATTTTTATTTTTTTCGGTTTGCAACCTTCTTTGTTGTCAGCACTAAAATAGCAGCTTTTTTGTATATTTTATTCTATATCATTTACTGCTGTATTAAAGCTCTTTTATTGAAGCGCTCAATAATGCGCTTTTTCTCTTAAGTGCTTCAAAAACCCCAAATTTTTTTACTGGGATGCCGCTGTTAGCAAATTTTTGCGAATTTCCGCTAATTTTGTAATTTTTACCGAATTTTTGCCATTCCTTTTTGTTTTAGGGACTTTTTTTTATGCGAATAATTGCCATTTTTGCAAATTTTTTTTTGTGTTATTTTCCGATATTTTGTTTTCTTTTTTTTTACTAATTTAGCGATTTCAAATAAATTTTAGTGTTTTTAATCCAAATTTTTAATATTTTTAATTAGGCTTAAGTTCATGAAATTTAATTTTTATTAAATTATTTTTGTGAAGAAAGGAATTTTACAACATGAAAGTTAATTAAAATTGTTATTGATAATCTTTCATTCTTGACGTGGCTCGGGCTCGAACCCTGGCCGGCAGGTTACCATGACATGTTTCGATCGCAACCACTCGATCTCCTCAGATGGATTTGCCGTCTAACACTCGCAGCCATCGACGACTGCTGAAGTCACTAGTCAAACATCAATCCTTGAACCAAATTGTATTTTAACATTTGGTAGATCGAAATTTGCTTTCCTGAATGATTATCCATTTTAATTGATTTTACATGTTTTTTCCTTTACTTCTGTTTTTTCGTACTTTCGTCAAGAATTTTTCTTGAAGTCCAAGTACATTTTTTTGTTTTTTCACTTTGTCTTTCTCTTTTCTGTTGACCTTTTTCAGCACAACTTGAAGGACAAATGTACACATAGAGCTCGTGCCTTAGCTTTAACAATAAGTAGTATTGTGGTTATTTTGTTGAACTATTTATGGTTTTTAATCCAAATTTTTAATATTTTTAAGTTCAACAAAATAACCACAATACTAATTATTTTAGTGTTTGTTTAAAAGTTTGCAATTTTTTCGCGAATTTTAGCCAAGTTCGCATTAGAAGCCAATTGTCGTTGTAATTCTTTCCAGATTTCACGATTTTAAATAAATATTGAACTTTGATATCTTGCTGCGCTGTCCCTCTCCCAATTTATTCGTCGTTCGTCTGCGTAAGAAATAGAAATAAACCTATCGCAGAGTTCGTTACGCACGACGAATTTCGGTCTATGCAATTATTGTGTGTACTTTCATATACAACAATGTGTTCTATTTCTAATGACGAATATTCGTTGCGAATAATTCGTCGTTCGTCCCAGTTGTGTTTCTAGCAAAATGTCTAAAAAGATTTTTGTGCAAAGACAAGCACATAATTTGTAAATCCCCTAACTGCAAATACAAAAAGAATTATGTTACCACATGATACGTTTTTTAAAGTACATACATATGTTTAATCAAATCATGAACATTTTCAAAAGTATGTGGCTGAAAATTCCCCAAAAATATTTTAATTGGTGTAAAAAAGACTTGTAAAAACAGGAAAGGATTGTTTTTGTTAACCGTGTTATTTCAAAATCGTGTAAAAAAAATAGTGTTAAAACAGGATTGGGTGTATTTGTTCCTTATTATTTTTTATCAACTATGGTTACATTATTTCTTAAGTCTATATTTTTAATTACATAAGGGCCTTTATACCGATCATCTTATTTGTGCCCTACTTAATTTTTAATTAAAACTAACCCCCATATTCATAAAAAATATTTTTGTTTTATTGGAGGTTTATTGAACGAATTTCCTATGAAAATGTGTTCAATAAACCTCCAATAAAATAAAAATATTTTTTATGAATATGGGGGTTAGTCTCCAACTCTAAAATTTACTTCTAATAATGACCTATCATAATTTAATTTTTGTTTAAGTTTAGACCTATCTGTCATATTTCTAACCTAAATTTAACTTCCTTAGCATAATTTTCTATATTATATAACGGTGTTATTTCCTGAATGCTATTAAACTGTTGAAACCCATTTGGACGTTTACCAAAAACTAACTCATAAGGACAATAGTCATGAACGGAAGATGGCGTAGTGTTAAAACAGTACGTGAAATACTTAAGCCATTAATCCCAATCGGTTTTGTCGACGGATATGTATGATCTTACATATTCGTTAAAAGTTCTGTGACTTCCACAGTTCCTAGAGTCTGGTGAGGGTAAACTGTTGATGTAATTTTTTCTATCTTCAAAAGGTTACACAATTAAGTAAGTATTGAGTTTTTGTATTCTGTAACCATGTCCGAAATGAACGTCTTCATTGGACCATTTGAATTTGCGCTTTTATCTTGTATGGGTACCGTTACAAAATATTTTGTCAAATCACATATTATTGTGCCTGCATATTCATTGCCGAAATATGATTTCAGTAGTGGACCTATAGTATCCACAATTACCGTATGAAAAGGTTTATTTGGTGTATTTGTCAATGTCAGTGGTATTTTTTTAGGTTCTGTTATTTTAGCTGTATGCCATTTTTGGCACATTTTAATGTATTTTGTAATATCTCGAGCAGGGTTTAAAAATACTAATATATTAGTCATAAATATGCATAATTTTAAACACAAACTGACAGAAAATCTAAAAATATTAAATAATCCACTATCGTAATATATTTAAATGCATCGCTGTATTAATATAATTTCTAGTGTTACACAAAAATATTTAACCAGTGGTAACTTTTTAATATTACAATGCGCAAAATATTAAATATTTCGCCGTATAAATATATTTTATATCGTAACTTTAACATATTTTTTGTCACCATAAATATTAAATGTTTTGTTTCTACAATATCAATATATTCCTACCACACATTACAAACTGCCGCAGTATATGCGAAATGTACGAATATAAATAACATAACAAAACAAAATATGCCGTCTTGTTGATCATCGACTGCCAAAATATGCGACACAAAATATGCGACTATTACACACGACATATTTAAATATTTTAGAGTAAATAGTAAACATATTATTAGTCGAAAAATAAACTAATAATAGTCACAATATGAAGAAAAAATTTTTTTTTGTATTTACACACAAAAAAAAAAAAAATAAAAAGGGAAAAATTTAAAATAAGAAAATCTTTGAATGTGAGTATGTGTAGGAAGAAGTAAATAATTATGTTTGATGGTTAATTTATTGAAAAAAGGCAAAATATGGTTGAAAGGTGAGTTTTATAGTTTGAGTGCAAAAATATAAAAAATATTGAAAAGTTAACTAATATTTTAAGAAAATATATACATATGTACTTAGTTTGTATTTATAATAATATTTAATTTATAAACAGCCATTAAAAGAATATAGGGAGTGTTATATCAAAGACAAAATTAAATTGGTGTTTGGACTAGTTGTTCAAAAATAGAGTAAAGGTACAAAAGTGCGATTGTGTTTTGAGAAATTTATTTACAACAGACAAAGTATCTTTTATAAGGACAAACATTTTTATGCGTGGGTGTGTAGATCATAGTTTTATGACGTAAGCATTTTATTTTTAGCTTAGCTCATTTAATTGTTGATGATAATGGATGAATTCAAATTAGAACAACAAATCGCAATCTTGTAATAGAAGCTCAAAAAAAAGGATGTTGTGTAAATGTAGGTAGGAGGCTGCTTATATATGATCTTCTAGAGAAAAGAACATTTAAAGAAGTGATCTGTTGTAAAGACTATGCATATATATATATATGTATGTATGTATGTATGTATGTATATATAATTGTTAGCGACAAAGTAAACTTAGAAATTTGATATTGTGTTTTGTGTTATACAAGTTGATTAAAAAAAAAAAAATTTATGACTTTTCTTGTTTTTTATAAGTATGTAATTTGGAAAATAAATGTTTTTTCAGACTATTGTTGTTTTTTTATTTGCGCCTATCATAAATATATTTTTTAGGTAAAACACTTTTGTTTGCTATATGCACTTGCGTAGACATTTATAAATAAAGCAATAATTATGACGCCAACAATAACGAAACCAAAATTTTCATGCAAGTAGCGATCCTTTTTTATGAACATTTTTTGCCAATTTTACACACTTGTGACCTTTTTATTTGTTGTTGCATATACGTATGACAAACAATACCTTGTGGAATCACAACAACAAATGTATGCAAATTTATGATCTATTTTTTTTAGCGGAAAATAAAGGGTTATTTATTTTTTCACTTGTTATTTTTACAACAGGTATAGGAAAAAAATTATGAATAATTATGACGCCAATATTTACGCAGAAAAAGAATTGTACACACCATCTGAGGCAAGTGATGTACATATGAGGGGTATAGTTGCAAAGACTGCAATGTCCACTTTTTTACAAACGTAACTTATAATACCTCTTAGTTGTATTTAATGAATGCTTCCAATTAGTGAATATTACATTACTAGAAACACATTTATCCCATAAAAAAGTATGTTCAAAAATTAAGAGTTGAACATACTTTTGGAGATTGGAGATTGTCGTTTTTGCAATGATCACAGTTTGTTGAGCTCTTTTTCTCTCAACTATTTTCAAAAATGCGCGCTATTTTTTTTTATTCTGTTTCTTTTTTGCAAAACAAAACTAAAAGAAATGAAAAAAATAACAATTTCTCTTTTATATGAAACAGTTAATTATATTGTTAATTTTTTAACTTTGTCATTGGTCGTAATTATGGAGCTGAGTTGTTAATAAGTTCATCCAAATCAATTAAGAAAAAAAGGCAAGAGACACCAACAAATGGAAAGGAATTTAGAAAAAATAAAAAGGTATGTGTTAAGGCCAATTGATAAGCAGGCGGTGGTATTACGACAGCTGACTTTTTGATTTGATTAGAGCAAACACAGCAATCTCCAATTTTATTATTATAATTGCCAGCAAACCACTATATCGATTTGGTTGAAACTTGCGTCACATCTTCATCATTCTTATTCTTATTTACTGAATAGCATGATATACAAAACATAAATATGAATATACTTTGAGCTAGAGGTTTTTACTATTTATTGCGAAAACTATGAATGTGGACATTGCAGTCTTTGCAAATATACCCCTCATATGTTGTATGCATACCTATGTGAAGATTCTTTTTGGCAGGAATTGTTTGATTGTGCTTTATAAAATTTTTAATATAATAGAATATAAAACAGCGCACATAAATGTAATCAAATTATTAAATAAAACTGAACCTGAGCATATCCTGTCTCTCGTTATTAAGCGAAACGTTTGTTTTTTGAGAATCTATTTTTACCTACATACAATTCACAAAGTGTTGGTGATATTGATCCTTTATTAGATAAGACAATACAACAAGAACGGTGTCTAATATTACAGTACCGTAGATATAAAGTTATACATTTGTGGCACAATAAATTAAAGTGAAAATAAAACATAGAAATAAATAATAATTAATACAAATAAGTCAACAAATTTAAAAAATCAGTATTTATGAATATTAAATAAAAGATTTATGCCTGTACACCAATATGTCGCTTCGGTTTGCGTCGTTTTCGAAGTTGCATCTTTTTTAAATTTCTGTGATTTCGAAGTTTTGTCGTTTCAGTTTGCGTCGCTAATTGGGACCCGAAAAACTCGACGCATAAAAATAGTTTAAATTTAAAAAGGTTTACATATCAAATTTTCTATGAAAATTTTCCTTATTCAATAATCGTTTATGAATACGTTGTTAAAAATTCAATTTAAAAAAAATTTTTGACTAATGACAAATACAAAAGTTATTAAAATAATTTACCAAAAAAATTTTAACAAAAATGGTAGATTTAAAACTGTTTGCATTGCTAATGAAATGAATATGGGGGGTAGTCTGTTCCACAACCGAATTGTAGAAACGTAAAAATGTCTAACGACATAAGGCTACGGTACCGAATGGAGTTTATATTTTTTCCTCTGTTAGATCTTGAAAAAGTTAATCTTCTGTATATATATTCAGGTTGTTTAGTAAAAATCTGCTTTTGTAAAAACAATAATGAATGAACTTTCAACAGATTTTCGAATGTTAAATTGTAGTTTCTTTTTGAGTACACAGAAAAAAATATCTCAAAAAATATTTAACACTACAGTTTGTTAAAAATAAAATTTTAGGTCAACAAACTTTTTATTTGATTTAATGAAAAAATTTATCAAGTTTACACTGTGCAAAATAGCACTCAAAAAAAAACATATTTAATAATAAAATTATTAAATATTTTTTCATATTCAATAAAAAAAATATTTGAATCAAAGTAAAGCCAGTATTTTTACAACTTTTGTCTATTTTCTAAAGCTCATAATTCTCATTCGCTTTACAGTTATATTTGTATAAATCATTTAGTTTTGCCACAATCTTTGGATAATGATAATCTGGCCTAAGCAATCAGCCAAATGCGCATAGGAACTAGCTTATCCCACCATAATAAATCTTAGTGTATTTATCAAAAAATAAAGCCTGGAAATTAAGCACATCATAGTTAATAAATAAATTAAGATTCGATAAACATTTTGTTTGATTTTTTCTACATTTCCAACAATTTATTTAAACACATCACGTAAACATTTTGTTGAAAAAAATTATTTTGGGCAACAACTTTTTTTATTGATTCAAAAAACTTTGTTGTTGACTAAAAATTCAATAACTATACCTACAAACTTTATTATCAATACTGCAAAAATCGTCATCGCAGAAAATTCAAAAAAATTTTAATCAAATATGCGATTTTCGTATTCAAATATGAAAATTATTTTTTTCTGTGTAATCAGAGATACTATCAAGATGTCTACGGGCAAAAAAATAACTAGAAATATTGTTAAATGTCACATTAAGTTCGATCCCAATAAGCAAATTTTTTGGAAATCAAGTGCAAAACAATTGATATTCAACTTTGAATTTCAAGTTTCAAGGGTTGAGATATACTTTGTCACATTTTATATCAAAAGCATTCTCCAGTAAAAGAGGAATGTGAAATCAAGTAAATATTTTGAAATTTTAATAGCATTTTAAAATACGTTTGAATTCAAGTTTATTTCCAGCTAAATTTTATTTTATTTTTGAGTGCTTATTGGGATAATATTAATAAAAATAAATAAATAAATTAGCTATAATTTCTGGACTGTAATAAAGTTTAACCCCCGCATTCACAAACTATTATTAAATTTAACAAACGTTTATTAAGGAAAATTTTCATAGTAAATTTGTTCTTTAAACCTTTATTAAATTTAAAATTTTTTTGTGAATACAGGCATTAATTGTTATTTTCATATAAAAATTTTCTATTTTTCAGTTGGTTTTCGTTTATAATTTTAAGTCATTATTGTTCTAAAATTATTTATTTTTTTCAATTATGCAGCTAATAAGCAAAGTGTTAGTCTGAAGGTCGCTTTAATATTTTACAAAATTTTAATATAAGAACTTACCGCAAAAAAATTATTTTAAATATGTATATATATACCTATATGTTTTAATTCATTTATTTTAACATTTGCTTAAAAATAATAGTTATAATTAATATATTAGATAAAAAAGTTTTTTTACCAATTAATAACAATACAATTAGGTACTATTTTTCTTTTTATTTACTTCATGTTCTTTTAATAATTTTTTTTTTAAATTTGCTACGTAATTGTTGTTTTAAAGATAGTTGATTTCCCCTATTGATTCATCTAAAAGAGCGGGATTTAGTTTTACCAAAAGAATATTTTCAAGTGTTTCCGAACTTAGACGATTTCTGGACTCGCTTAGAATGACTCTTAAAGATGAGAAAGCTCGTTCTATTGTTACCTTTAAGATATACGTAATATTGTTTAAAATATATTAGAGTAATTAAATTAGAAAGCAATAGATATATACATACATATATGAACATGTGCATATGCTAATTTGAAACATATGCAGGTACACACAAGCCATTAATTACGTTTAGCAAAATTTTATGTTTATATATAACCGGCCAATTTCACCAAGCTCAGTTATAATTTACTATCAGTTATAATGTTATGTCCACAAGAATTAATATCATATAAAACAATGTATTTTGCATGTACATACACACAAACACAGGTAATAATAATTGAATGTAAACATAAATGAAATTATTATTACCAACAATGAGAAAAGAATAAGTACAATAAATTCCAACTAATTATGTCTGGATTAATTCCGGCAGTTGACAGAAATTAATTTCACACATTGCTTAATTTTCTTAAAGACAGGAAATTGCAAAACAACGTGCCAATATTTCTTTCTTAAATTCTTAAGAATTATTTGTGCACTAAATTAAATTTAACTTTAATTTGAACTTTTTAATTTTTTCGCTTGCTTAATTTCCTGCCCTGCAGTAAATTAAAATGCAAGTATGCACTTTATTCTTTTCTCACATTTATCATTTTCTCACAATAATTTTAACAAATTAAAAATATAAAAACAAATAATATTAATAAAAATGTCAGTAATAATTTTACCATCAAAAAAGACGCGTGTTTTAATTACTCCAGATTGTTATCTGAAAACCCGCAAATATAATTTTTTTTTTTGGATCTCAAAAAGCCAAAGGACGTTTCTTTATAACTGTCAAAAACATATTGTTAACTGGAAATTAAAGTAATAGTTAGTTTTAACTGAATTAGGTGAAATCGGCCGTAAATATATTTTTTTAACTTTTCAATGGGCACTATAAATGCAAAAACAAATAAATTCAGATTTTTTTTTCGAACACAAAAATTAAGAGAACGACGAGTTCATCATATGAATGTTCTTTAAATTTGCTAACGTAGGTACGTATATAATGTATGTATGGATATACAAATATAATGATTTATAAATAAGTTAATTTTCTTAAAATTTACCTGTGTTGGGGGAACACCAAAAATAATATTAGATATTATATAAAGCTCTTCATCTACAGCTTTTCTATCCCTCCAATAACTTAGAACACATGTATCACTTCTTAAAAATGGTAATTTTAGCCTTTCAATTCTTGTATATACATTAACAGACTCGTTTTGTACCATTATATCTTGCCTTAAGAAGGCTGTTAATATGTCATCGTCTTCTTCAATGTTTTTGTCATCTGATGTATTAGATACTTTAACTCCATACTCCTTATTAAGTGACACAAATCTATCCCACACCTTTTTGAGAAATGTAATTGCCCTTTCTTTTTCGTTTGTAGACAACCTATTATGAAATCGTGGATCAAAGTACAAACATGAAATGAGTATATCATTCTTATTTAGTGTAATCGATCGTTTTTCTAAATACGTTAGAGTTAAGTCTCCTAATATCTTTGTGAAGGTATTTTCAGTAGATTTTACGACAATTTGTTTTATTAATAATTTGCATTTAAGCCAATTCGCATAAAAGTCGCTATAATTTAAAGTCTCCTCTTGAAATTTGGTCAATATATCATTAATTGGGCTAAAAACTACTAAAAAAATCGTCAACCTTCTTCCAAAATTGGTCGTTAGCTTCAAAATAATCATCTTCAGCAGTATAGGCAGGCATATCTGGGTGCTCAATAAATGATTTTGCCGTTTTTAAGTCGTTGATCATTTTAAAAGTAGATCCCCAACGTGTTGGACAATCGATTTGTGGTACACGCACATGATTTAAATCAAATAAATGTCGAAATCCATTCGTCGGTTTTCTTAAAAACTTTGTAAAATTTCTACACAGTATAATGAACGGGTTGATACTTGAATTTTTAATAACATCAACTGCAACTAACTGTGCCGTATGCGCAGCACACCTGCATATTGTTACATCGCCTAAATCAATATCGTTGTCATTATCCATTTCATCTAAAACATTTCGGTAGTCGCTATTATTCAAAAAGTCATCTTCATATTTAGAAAGGCACTGGGACAATAATGACGTTGTTTTCAACATGTTCGCTCCATTGTCAGAAGTCACTGCAATTACCTGTTGTAAGTTTAAATTATATTTATTTAAAGTTTTGATTATTTCTGTTGCCAAATTTTTAGACTTAGTTGAGCCAGCTCCTTTTAACTCGATCATTCCAATTACTCTAGAAATAATATTTCCATTATTGCAGTATTGTAAACTGATTCCAAAAATGCTCCTTTCTAATCGAGTCGCACTATCAATTTTAAAAGAAAATAATTTATTTGACAGTTCACTTTGAATTAAACCACGAAGTTTAGTCACAACATCACATAAAATTTTTTTGGCATTGTCCGAGTTTAAAGAAAACATTTGCCCGCTGTTTGTTTTTAATGCACTACATATAGGTTTCAAAATATTTTGCATGTTATTGCTGTTTAAAATATCAAACGCTAATCCATTTTCAGTGACCAGTCCTATATACGAATTTATTATTTCATGTCGATTAACTGAAACAAATGCTTTTACATTTTTGGACTTTATTATGGATTTTTTAAGATCTATTTCAATCTTATGCATTTTAAGTAAATGTGACTTTAAATTATAGCTTCTGTTATTATTTAATGTTTTTTTGCATAAAACTTTGTCCTCAATATCACACACATCAAAATACTCATATATTTTTTCCATTATTATTTATTACTTGTAAAAACTATTTTCGTGAGACCAAACGTTAAAAATCAAATTAAACAACTGTCGTTTTGTCAGATTGTGCGACCTAATTTATACACTCGTTTCCTTTTCCTTATGTAAAAAAACAAGTGAAAAAGTAAATAACCCTTTATTTTCCGCTAAAAAATAGATCATAAAGTGGCATTCATTTGTTGTTGTGATTCCACATGGTATTCTTGCACTTGTTTGTCATATGTATATGCAACAACAAATAAAAAGGTCACAAGTGTGTAAAATTGGCAAAAAAAATTCATAAAAAAGGATCTCTACTTGCATGAAAATTTGGGTTTCGTTAATGTTGGCGTCATAATTATTGTCTACGCAAGTGCATATAGAAAACAAAAGTGTTTTACCTAAAAAAATATTTATGATTGGTCCAAATAAAAAAAAACAACACTACTCTGAAAAAGCGTTTCTTTTCCAAATAACATACCTACTTATAAAAAAAACAAGAAATGCAACATATGCGCATCACTTGTCTCAGATGGTGTGTACAATTCTTTTTCTGCGTAAATATTGGCGTCATAATTATTCTTAATTTTTTTCCTATACCTGTTGTAAAAATAACAAGTGAAAAAATAAATAACCCTTTATTTTCCGCTAAAAAAAATAGATCATAAATTTGCATACATTTGTTGTTGTGATTCCACAAGGTATTGTTTGTCATACGTATATGCAACAACAAATAAAAAGGTCACAAGTGTGTAAAATTGGCAAAAAATGTTCATAAAAAAGGATCGCTACTTGCATGAAAATTTTGGTTTCGTTATTGTTGGCGTCATAATTATTGCTTTATTTATAAATGTCTACGCAAGTGCATATAGCAAACAAAAGTGTTTTACCTAAAAAATATATTTATGATAGGCGCAAATAAAAAAACAACAATAGTCTGAAAAAACATTTATTTTCCAAATTACATACTTATAAAAAACAAGAAAAGTCATAAATTTTTTTTTTTAAATCAACTTGTATAACACAAAACACAATATCAAATTTCTAAGTTTACTTTGTCGCTAACAATTATATATACATACATACATACATACATATATATATATATGCATAGTCTTTACAACAGATCACTTCTTTAAATGTTCTTTTCTCTAGAAGATCATATATAAGCAGCCTCCTACCTACATTTACACAACATCCTTTTTTTTGAGCTTCTATTACAAGATTGCGATTTGTTGTTCTAATTTGAATTCATCCATTATCATCAACAATTAAATGAGCTAAGCTAAAAATAAAATGCTTACGTCATAAAACTATGATCTACACACCCACGCATAAAAATGTTTGTCCTTATAAAAGATACTTTGTTTGTTGTAAATAAATTTCTCAAAACACAATCGCACTTTTGTACCTTTACTCTATTTTTGAACAACTAGTCCAAACACCAATTTAATTTTGTCTTTGATATAACACTCCCTATATTCTTTTAATGGCTGTTTATAAATTAAATATTATTATAAATACAAACTAAGTACATATGTATATATTTTCTTAAAATATTAGTTAACTTTTCAATATTTTTTATATTTTTGCACTCAAACTATAAAACTCACCTTTCAACCATATTTTGCCTTTTTTCAATAAATTAACCATCAAACATAATTATTTACTTCTTCCTACACATACTCACATTCAAAGATTTTCTTATTTTAAATTTTTCCCTTTTTATTTTTTTTTTTTTTGTATGTACACACAAAAAAAAATTTTTTCTTCATATTGTGACTATTATTAGTTTATTTTTCGACTAATAATATGTTTACTATTTACTCTAAAATATTTAAATATGTCGTGTGTAATAGTCGCATATTTTGTGTCGCATATTTTGGCAGTCGATGATCAACAAGACGGCATATTTTGTTTTGTTATGTTATTTATATTCGTACATTTCGCATATACTGCGGCAGTTTGTAATGTGTGGTAGGAATATATTGATATTGTAGAAACAAAACATTTAATATTTATGGTGACAAAAAATATGTTAAAGTTACGATATAAAATATATTTATACGGCGAAATATTTAATATTTTGCGCATTTTATATTATAAAGTTACCACTGGTTAAATATTTTTGAATATATCTACAATGTTGTTAGTAAATTATGAATATTTTTGCGATATGAATACCTTTAAATATTTTAGTTTTGAATATTTACTGTCGTTTTCGGTATGAAGAAAAAAAACTATTTACTAATTTTTAAACCCTGATCTCGAGTCATATTTTCTTATATATCTTATTTTATTTAGAGTTTTTGAAACACCGGAATGTCCTCCCTCTGCGGGGTCATGGTGGCATCGTTTCATTATATCCGTTAATGATTTGGCATCTGTTACGTAGATCACCTCATTAAGTAGCGCTACTTTTAATAATTTATTGCCCATTTCTTGAAATTCATTAATAGAGATAAATTCGAAAATTTTCTCACTGGGTGCTACTTGTACTTTATGAATATTTTATTTACCGGCCACTACTTAGAGCCTGGGGAAAAATTGTCCTAAGTCAAATTTCCCATTAGTAAACGATTCATCTTTTTGAAAACTTGCTATTATAGATTTGCCACGTTTAATATAAACTTTTTCTGGGGTAATATTTTGCTTACAAAAATTTTTTTTTTTTTTGTCATTATTTGTTTAAGGAATCTTCATATATTAAATATGAACTAACAATAATTAATCAAATCTTAACCTAATACGTTATTTTATCTCCTGCCAGTGCCAGACAAAATTTTCTTCATCACGGGTTATGTTCACTTTTATAGGTGTTTATCGCTCATCTAATTGGGTAAGTGCTGCAGTGTCTCTTCTTCTTAAGCGAGTGTGGCCGCCATGATTTAAAATATTTTTAAATATTTTATTGCATATTTTTTAATCATAGATTTCACTAATGGCACATTGAGATCCTTATGAATGTTTGAGTTTTTAACATACCAGGGAGCGGCTGTGATTATTCGAAGAAGTTTATTTTGGCGCCTTTGAATTTTGTCGATATTAGAGGCCGAGGCAGTGCCCCATAGTTGAATACCGTAGCACCAGATAGGCTTTAAGATAGAGTTGTAAAGTAGAAGCTTGCAATCGAGACTAAGGACAGAATTTCTTCCAATTAGCCAATGAATTTGAATGGCTTTTAGTTTCATTTGAGTTAATTTTGCCTCTATATGGCATTTCCACGTTAATCGCCGATCCAGATGTATACCGAGATATTTAACATGCGAATGTTGAGGAATTATTTGATTATTGATTGTAATAGGGGGGCAAGATTCCCGGCGCAAAGTGAATGTTATATGTACACATCTTTGCTAATTGACCATTATCCTCCATTGTCTTAACCATATTTCTAGTTGAAATATATGATGCTGTAAGTAACGCGATGCTTCATAACGATTTTCGTGGACGCTTAGAAAAACTGTATCGTCTGCAAATGTTGAAGTTTGTGTGTAGTTGCTTGTTGGCATGTCCGAAGTATAAATTAAGTATAATAGGGGGCCCAGGATGCTGCCTTGTGGGACTCCAGTGGCAATGGGCTGAGGTGAACTTAAGAAATTTCCTTCTTTAATAATAAATTGACGACCGACTAAGTAGCTTTCTAGCAGCTTGTGTGTGTTTGCTGGTAAATTTTGCTTCAATTTGTGTAATAAGCCTTCATGCCAGACTTTGTCAAAAGCTTGCGAAACATCGATGAAGAGTGCTGAGCAATATTTATTTTCTTCAAGTGCTTTTCTTATGACATTTACTATTCGATGAGTCTGCTCGATTGTGCTGTGTTTTCTTCTAAATCCGAACTGATGGTTTGGAATACATCTATTTTCACTTAAAATTGGTGTTAATTTTGAAACTAATAATTTCTCAAACAGCTTTGACATATTTGATAATAAGCTAATAGGCCTATAAGACTCAACTTTTGTATGATCTTTACCTGGCTTTGGTATCATGGTAACTAAGGAAACCTTCCATTTTTCAGGATAGTATTCAAGGCGTAAAATAGCATTAAAAATAAAAAGAATATTTTCTTTGCTATGCGAGGTAGCTCCAAAAGCATTTTATTAATGATTTTATCAATACCAGGTGCCTTCTTAGTGTTTAAGTCACAAATAGCCTTTTCGATTTCTCTTATCTCGAATCTGAGGGGAATAGCTGCTCTAGCATCAACAGGTGGTAACTCGACCGCAATATTGTGAGATATATTTGGTGTAAATACGTTTTTCAAATGATTTACAAACAGGTTTCCTTTTTCATTATCATTTCTTGCCCAGCTACCATTCAAGTTTCTTAATGGTGGCTTAGATATAACTGGCCTTTTTAGATTTCTAGCTGCACGCCATAATGAGTAGTCAGATTGTGGAGTTGCATCAAGTTCTTAATCTTAAGTTGCGGGGATCTGTAAAGTTGCCACTCTCTTCGAACTCTCCTTTTTTCAGTCAAGATTTTTATTATTTTTAATTTTTTTGGGGGTAACACTGGAGTGTTGAACAGCTAGCTTAAGATAACTGTCAAAGTTAACAAGAGAGAGATCCACATTCTCCGGTGTACTAAGCGGAATATTTTCTGTGCAATGGGCACTGAGAAATTTTTTATATTTTAACCAATTTATTTGTGTGGCTGGCGTCGCTTAGTAACCTGACGGAAATACAATTCTATTTGGGTTCGATATAGTAACAATTGTAGGTGTGTGGTCGGATGATAATTCTAAGGAAGCTTCAACATGAATCGTTTCTGTGGGGATGTTTTTAACCACGCCAAAGTCGATAACATCTGGAATTTTTTGCTGATCAGTAGGCCAATATGTTAGTTGCCCGCTCGCGACCACATTTAAACCCATTTTAGAGATTGTGTTAAACAAAACACGACCTTTTGGTGTTATAAGTCGTGACCCCCAGAAGGTATGTTTAGCGTTATAATCGCCAGCGGCCAGAAAACAGGGTCCTAATGATTTATAATATTTATAATATTGGCCTTCTGATATGGAAAATCTAGGTGGAGAGTATAAAGAAGAAATTACTATGTTTCGATTTAGCTCCTCAACACAAATAGTCGTTGCTTGCAGATAGTCTTCACGGTGATCACACATAATGTAGTGTTTGACTCGAGTTTTTATTAAGATGGCAGAACCTCCACAAGCTCTATCTCGAGGGTCCTTGGTATCATATAGTATATAACCATTGATTTTAAACGTATTTCTTGAGGTCAAATGAGTTTCAGAAATCATCATGACATCAATTTGTTTATTTTTAAGAAAGTATTCTAATTCATTTTTATGTTGGCGGATGCCGTTTGCGTTCCAAAAACAAATTTTTAAACAGTTCATGGTTTGTTAAGTACAGCTTGCAATAACATCGATTGCATTCTAAGCATTTCCTGCATCATATTACCCATTGTGTTCGTAAAATTATTTACTGTTTGCACTAATGTTTCCATGGTTTTTTCTAAACGACTTAAATTAGAAACCGGAGTTTCATCATTACTTGGCGAGGCACCTTGCATTGGCGGATGGTTTGATTTTAGGACGTTAGCGTAAGAGGTTCTGTTATTACTAGGCTGGGGGGCTTGAATTGCATTTGTGTTTACCTGATTTGCAACCTGCATTTGAGGGGTATTTGTTTTCGGTCCAACCGTCTGCTTGACAATATTATATACTGGGCATCCTCTATAATTGGCAGTGTGATTACTGCCACAGTTGCTACATTTTTTTACGTTGGGGTCGGTTTTAGACTTATCCCAAGAAACTGTACCGTGTAGTTCACCACATACTACGCAGACAGGGGGTAAGTAGCAGTATGCCTTGGTATGGCCAAATTCTTGGCAGTTTAAGCACTGAACAGGTCCATTTTTTTGTGCGGCTCTTCTATAGTTATTCTTCTGTAGAGAATATATTTTAAATTGTAAATAGGATGTGTTTCGTTTTTTTTAAGTTTTACGTCACCGGGTTCAAACTCCACTCGAAAAAGTGGTTGGGGAATTTTTTCTCTATTTTTAATATTTACCACATGTTTTACCTTGAAGCCTTTTTCTTCTAGGAATGTTTTAACCTCTTCTGGGTCCACACATGAGTCAATACCCTTAATTACTACCTGTAGACCTTTACTGCTTTTCAGTTGGTAGGTATAAAAGTTTTTTTTAAGCGTTTCAAAGTTGTTTACTATTTTGCGAAAATCATTCTCATTATTGACTTGTATTTTTGTCTCGTTTATACTTCCACGCTTTATAGCCGCTACGTAAAACGAATTTTCACCTATCACCGATATCAAACTCTTTATGAGCTCATTTGAATTTTGCTCCCTTAGATATATCGGGGGAGGCTTGGATGGTTTAATGACGTTTGCTGCTTCAGAGGATTCATCCTCCAGAATTGCAAAACGATTTTGAGTATTTATTTTATCAAAAGATGGTACTTTTGAGGCCGAAGCAAATGCTGCAGAGGTAGGGCTGCGTCCCCGTTTAAGCACTGTTATGTACCTGTCCATACCAACTTGTACTGTAGGCTTTTGACAATTTTTTACAGGGGGGTTTTCCATTGCATTTGTGTTTGAGTTCATGGTATCATTTCCCACTAAATTTGTTTTTGACGTCACGGCAATACTTGCTGGGCTGGCAACACTTGTCACCAAATCTAGTTGCAGTTTTTTTAATGAGTCACTATCCACTGTTTTCGTAAACACCGAGGGTGATAGGGAACGTGTTCGAATAATTGGCTTAGCCGTTAAATAGTTTATATTGTTTTGTTTTGTTTTACATTATTTTCGTTTGCCTGAACTAAAACGTAAACGTTTCTTTCATTTTGTCTTAGTGTTGTTTCACTGTTCGTACTCATGCAAAGAGTTGTTTTTGTTTTTCACCGTTTTGCTTTGCTTTAATATTTTTATTATTTATTGTATTTTACAACAACAAAAAAAAACAAGAAATTTAAATTTAAATGTTTTTGTTCAGAATATGTATACACATGTATGAACATTCATACGTACATACATATATATTTTTACTGTTTTATTTTATTTAATTTTATCGTTTTAAATTGTTCACTATTATGTTAAGTAATTTAAATAACAAAATATATTATTTTTTTTTAAGCGTCCATTCGCTGCTTATATTTATGTATTACAAAATCAAATGTGATTAATTAATAGTTCAAATCGTATGCGGGGCTAAAAATACACGTCTGTATCACAACAAAGCACAAACAGAACAAAATTTTCTGACGTCAGAATTTATAATTGGTTCAAATATATTAGGCTTCTCATTTTCATTATTTAAATGCCGTTTATTTAGTGTAAATGGATATTTTTCAAGTGCCTTGTTTGCCATTGATCGAGTTGTTACTTTGTATACATTGTTGTTTTTGTTATTTATTTCTCTTAAATCATTTATTGCAATGCGCGACAAAGCGTCGGCCACATAATTATCTTTTCCCCTAAGATATTCTACAGTGAAATCATTTTCTTCCAAGTCCAATCGCATTCTAGTTAGTTTTGAGCTCGGATTTTTCATGGAAAATAGGTAAGACAGAAGTCTGTGATCAGTGCGGACAAGGAAATGTTTTCTATAAATATATGGTCTACAATGTGTGATGGCCCAGTACAATTGTGGATTTGTTACTCTCACCTTTTGTAAATATTTTGGATGCGTATGATATTGGTAGATGTTTTCCCTCATGTTCTTGAGTTAGTACAGCTCCACAAGCATGTTTGCTTGCATCAGTTGTTATGCAAAATTCTCTTGTGAAATCGGGATATTGAGTTAATGTTGGACTCATTAACTTTTTTAAGATATTTAAATTCTGAATCACAATCTTCAGTCCATTCGAAATTTACACTCTTTTTGGACAATCTTATAAGATGTCTAGAATACTCTGAAAATTTTTTGATAAATCTGCGATAGTAGTTGCGGATAATTTTCGATTACAGAATATTTACTATCGTCAGGCAGTATTCCTTTATCACTGCATTTATGTCCTAGGTATGTTACTTCCCTCATGAAAAATGAAAATTTTTCAAGATGTAACTTAAGATTGCGTTTTCGACATAATTCAAATACATTTGTTAAATGAGAAAGCATTGTTTTCCCGAACAGCCTCAAACAGCTAAGTCATCCATGTAAAGAAATGCTTGGCCTGGTCGCAAACCAGTAAAAGCGAGTGTCATCATTCTTTGAAAAGAATTGGGCGTTATTTTTAAACCATAGGTCCATCTAGTAAATCTATAAGATGCATTTGTTGTTGAAAATAAGGTTAGATCTCTAGAGGTTTTCTCTAGTCCAATTTGGTGAAAGCCTGACATTAGGTCCAGACATGAAAAATACTTGGTTCTTTCGAGTTGGTCTAAAATGCCATCTATTCTAGGTAATGGAAATTTGTCTACTATCAAGTTCTTATTTAGTTGTCTATAACCCACTACGAGTCTCCATCATCTGAAATTGGAAGTGATTTCTTTGGTACCAACAGAATTGGACTGTTGAACTCAGAATTTGATGGTTCAACTATTTTGTCGTCTATTATTTTTTTCACCTGCCCATCCATCTCCTCTTTGTGTGTATGTGGTATACAGTAGTTCTTAATGTACACTCCTTTACTCTCAAGTTTTGTTCATAGAAATTCTAAATTGTTATTGTTTCTGTCAAAGTTATTTTCTGGAATACAAAGTTTATTATTAATACGATTGCCGTATGACGTGCTAAATTCCCAGTTTTTCATATTTGATAAATACACTGAAAATTATTGTTGAGGGAAAGCTAGCTTCTATGCGCATTTCGCCGGTTGCTTAGACCAGCTCATCAGGAAACCTTTTCCAAAGATTTTAGAAAAGCCAAAAATATTAAACAAATAAAATCCCAAAGCGAATAAAAGTTATAAACACTC
This sequence comes from Pollenia angustigena, assembly GCA_930367215.1. Classification (NCBI taxonomy): domain Eukaryota; kingdom Metazoa; phylum Arthropoda; class Insecta; order Diptera; family Polleniidae; genus Pollenia; species Pollenia angustigena. Next base: position 131,698,174 of record OV884056.1, on the reverse strand, counting down.
TAAGTCTTACTTGTAACAATATCAAAGCTTAAACAAAACTCCAACAATAAACAGTGAGTTTATCTTTTCTTACATTCCCCCACAATTGGTTGGGTTCTTTCCGACTCGAATTGTAGTTGTAAGTGGGTTAAAAGAAAAAACAAAATTAAAAAACAAACCGCTTCATTCTATTGTCTTCGTAAGAAAACAACGAAAAAAACCAATTTGCCAATTCAGTCTTATGCACGGGCACATGCAATTATATTGTCAAAGTTATTTTCGGGAATACAAAGTTTATTATTAATACGATTTCCGTATAACGTGCTAAGTTCCCAGTTTTTCATATTTGATAAATACACTGAAATTTATTGTTGAGGGAAAGCTAGCTTCTATGCGAATTTCGCCGGTTGCTTAGCCTTTTCCAAATGAATAAATGTGATATGAAGTGCGGCTATAATATGAATCAGTTCAAACACATAAATCTGAACTGATATATTATTTGCCTTAATTGTTCTCCAAGCACTTTAACTTGTAGAACGCTAATAGATTCAATCAATAAAACACTTTAAATGCCTTATAGTAATTGAACGTCTTTCTTTGTTTTGGTTTTATCTTATGTACTAAAATTTAATACATTAATTAAAGCTGAATGCCACTATTGCACAATGCGGAAATGACCCAATTAATCGTTTGCATAATTGCTGACTAACATTTCAATGTTCAAAATATAAAATTATGATTCAAGTAACAGAATAAATAATGCTATGTTAACAATTATAAACAAAAGTAAAAATAAAATTGTTTGGGATGATTGAACTTCAAGTAAACAAAATAAAATAATGATATGTCAACAATTATTTATAAAAAAAAGGTAAAATAAAACAAAAAATGAAATTATGTTATGTCAGCGATAAACTGAACTTATGTAGTTCATTAACATTAAGTAACATAGTTAAAATAAAATTAAATGTAGATTGATGTGAATGTCAACATTCTCCCCGCGTTGTCTGCTGCACAGTGGGAAATTGTACGAGAAGGCGGTCAAAATTCCATAACTTTTGACTGGATCGGTATTTTCTTTGCTCGATATGTGCGATGTTAGGCTTTAATTTGCGCTATAAAACGTAATATTCGACTGATAGGAGCAAAAGTTATGGAGAGTACAAAATGCATTTTTTTTTTTTTTTTTAAGGCGTTTATTTAACAGATTTATATATTCTTAAACTTAAATAAACAAACAGTAATTATATCTTAAATTTTCTCCTTTATACACTGTCCCATAATCGAGCTCTCTAGTATACTAAATATTACAATATTTGTATTTTTGACATAAATTTTAATTTTTTTATACAATATTTACATTTGTATATACATATTACTTATTGAATGTAAAGAAAAAACAAGTAAGAGTGCTATATTCGGCTATGCCGAATCTTATATACCCTTCACCATGGTTTGGAAAGAACAGAAGTTTATATATATATTTAAATACATGTATATATACATGTATATTTATAAAATATATATCGTTTAGTTTTATTTAATTATTTGCACATGATTGCGTGCTATTAAATATATTAAAAGTTTAATTAATATATAGCACGTTAAGTTTTGATCGAATTTCAGTATTTGGTCATGCCGACATCTTAAAGTATAAAATTACCATTTACTTTGGTGATAAAACTTGTAGTCGGGAAGTTCTATGGTTCACGAAAATAGGTATTAAAAAAAAACTATATTTTTGACATTACTTTTTTTTTACCAATATTCCGAGTTTTTCTAAAGATTTCCGATATTTTGATATCTAAAACGTATGAATAGGTCATAATACAGCTCTAAAATTTTAGTTTTTATAAAAATTTTAATGTTTTTAGTCCTTTTTTGGAGTATTTTGCACATAACTTAACCATTTTTAACCGATTTGGCAGATTTATATACCAATGTGCTTAAAAATAATATTTCCATTAATTTGGCTTATAGGCATATATATATATACCTACATATTTGTACATATATTTAAGCAAACTTAATTATAAAAAAAACAAACTTAATTATAAAATAAAAAACAAACTTAATTATAAAAAAAGAGTAACTTTTGGGATTTCAGTATTTTGATTATAACTCAGCCATTTTTTAACCGATTTGACAGATTTATATACCGACGTGTTTGGCAAGAAATTTACCATTTATTTGTGTTATAAAACTTGGACTCGGGAAGATCCATGGCTACCGAAAATGGGTATTTAAAAAAAAAAAAATTAATTTTGGTCATAACTTTTTTGTATCTGAACCGGTTTTCCCGAGTTCTTTATAAAATATGTTCTACTTAAAATTTCCGATATTTTGGTATATAAGTCATTTCCATAGGACATATGACAGCCCTAAAATTTAGGTTTTTATACAATTTTTAAAACGTATGAATAGGTCATAATACAGCTGTAAAATTTTAGTTTTTATAAAAATTTTAATGTTTTTAGTCCTTTTTTGGAGAATTTTGCACATAACTTAACCATTTTTAACCGATTTGGCAGATTTATATACCAACGTGCTTAAAAATAACATTTCCATTAAATTGGCTTTTAGGCATATATATATATATATATATATATATATATATATATATATATACCTACATATGTGTACATATATTTAAGCAAACTTAATTATAAAAAAAACAAACTTAATTATAAAAAAGAGTAACTTTTGGGATTTCAGTATTTTGATTATAACCCAGCCATTTTTTAACCGATTTGACAGATTTATATACCGACGTGTTGAGCAAGAAATTTACCATTTATTTGTGTTATAAAACTTGGACTCGGGAAGATCCATGGTTACCGAAAATGGGTATTTAAAAAAAATATATATATATCTTATTTTATTTAGAGTTTTTGAAACACCGGAATGTCCTCCCTCTGCGGGGTCATGGTGGCATCGTTTCATTATATCCGTTAATGATTTGGCATCTGTTACGTAGATCACCTCATTAAGTAGCGCTACTTTTAATAATTTATTGCCCATTTCTTGAAATTCATTAATAGAGATAAATTCGAAAATTTTCTCACTGGGTGCTACTTGTACTTTATGAATATTTTATTTACCGGCCACTACTTAGAGCCTGGGGAAAAATTGTCCTAAGTCAAATTTCCCATTAGTAAACGATTCATCTTTTTGAAAACTTGCTATTATAGATTTGCCACGTTTAATATAAACTTTTTCTGGGGTAATATTTTGCTTACAGAAATTTTTTTTTTTTTTGTCATTATTTGTTTAAGGAATCTTCATATATTAAATATGAACTAACAATAATTAATCAAATCTTAACCTAATACGTTATTTTATCTCCTGCCAGTGCCAGACAAAATTTTCTTCATCACGGGTTATGTTCACTTTTATAGGTGTTTATCGCTCATCTAATTGGGTAAGTGCTGCAGTGTCTCTTCTTCTTAAGCGAGTGTGGCCGCCATGATTTAAAATATTTTTAAATATTTTATTGCATATTTTTTAATCATAGATTTCACTAATGGCACATTGAGATCCTTATGAATGTTTGAGTTTTTAACATACCAGGGAGCGGCTGTGATTATTCGAAGAAGTTTATTTTGGCGCCTTTGAATTTTGTCGATATTAGAGGCCGAGGCAGTGCCCCATAGTTGAATACCGTAGCACCAGATAGGCTTTAAGATAGAGTTGTAAAGTAGAAGCTTGCAATCGAGACTAAGGACAGAATTTCTTCCAATTAGCCAATGAATTTGAATGGCTTTTAGTTTCATTTGAGTTAATTTTGCCTCTATATGGCATTTCCACGTTAATCGCCGATCCAGATGTATACCGAGATATTTAACATGCGAATGTTGAGGAATTATTTGATTATTGATTGTAATAGGGGGGCAAGATTCCCGGCGCAAAGTGAATGTTATATGTACACATCTTTGCTAATTGACCATTATCCTCCATTGTCTTAACCATATTTCTAGTTGAAATATATGATGCTGTAAGTAACGCGATGCTTCATAACGATTTTCGTGGACGCTTAGAAAAACTGTATCGTCTGCAAATGTTGAAGTTTGTGTGTAGTTGCTTGTTGGCATGTCCGAAGTATAAATTAAGTATAATAGGGGGCCCAGGATGCTGCCTTGTGGGACTCAAGTGGCAATGGGCTGAGGTGAACTTAAGAAATTTCCTTCTTTAATAATAAATTGACGACCGACTAAGTAGCTTTCTAGCAGCTTGTGTGTGTTTGCTGGTAAATTTTGCTTCAATTTGTGTAATAAGCCTTCATGCCAGACTTTGTCAAAAGCTTGCGAAACATCGATGAAGAGTGCTGAGCAATATTTATTTTCTTCAAGTGCTTTTCTTATGACATTTACTATTCGATGAGTCTGCTCGATTGTGCTGTGTTTTCTTCTAAATCCGAACTGATGGTTTGGAATACATCTATTTTCACTTAAAATTGGTGTTAATTTTGAAACTAATAATTTCTCAAACAGCTTTGACATATTTGATAATAAGCTAATAGGCCTATAAGACTCAACTTTTGTATGATCTTTACCTGGCTTTGGTATCATGGTAACTAAGGAAACCTTCCATTTTTCAGGATAGTATTCAAGGCGTAAAATAGCATTAAAAATAAAAAGAATATTTTCTTTGCTATGCGAGGTAGCTCCAAAAGCATTTTATTAATGATTTTATCAATACCAGGTGCCTTCTTAGTGTTTAAGTCACAAATAGCCTTTTCGATTTCTCTTATCTCGAATCTGAGGGGAATAGCTGCTCTAGCATCAACAGGTGGTAACTCGACCGCAATATTGTGAGATATATTTGGTGTAAATACGTTTTTCAAATGATTTACAAACAGGTTTCCTTTTTCATTATCATTTCTTGCCCAGCTACCATTCAAGTTTCTTAATGGTGGCTTAGATATAACTGGCCTTTTTAGATTTCTAGCTGCACGCCATAATGAGTAGTCAGATTGTGGAGTTGCATCAAGTTCTTAATCTTAAGTTGCGGGGATCTGTAAAGTTGCCACTCTCTTCGAACTCTCCTTTTTTCAGTCAAGATTTTTATTATTTTTAATTTTTTTGGGGGTAACACTGGAGTGTTGAACAGCTAGCTTAAGATAACTGTCAAAGTTAACAAGAGAGAGATCCACATTCTCCGGTGTACTAAGCGGAATATTTTCTGTGCAATGGGCACTGAGAAATTTTTTATATTTTAACCAATTTATTTGTGTGGCTGGCGTCGCTTAGTAACCTGACGGAAATACAATTCTATTTGGGTTCGATATAGTAACAATTGTAGGTGTGTGGTCGGATGATAATTCTAAGGAAGCTTCAACATGAATCGTTTCTGTGGGGATGTTTTTAACCACGCCAAAGTCGATAACATCTGGAATTTTTTGCTGATCAGTAGGCCAATATGTTAGTTGCCCGCTCGCGACCACATTTAAACCCATTTTAGAGATTGTGTTAAACAAAACACGACCTTTTGGTGTTATAAGTCGTGACCCCCAGAAGGTATGTTTAGCGTTATAATCGCCAGCGGCCAGAAAACAGGGTCCTAATGATTTATAATATTTATAATATTGGCCTTCTGATATGGAAAATCTAGGTGGAGAGTATAAAGAAGAAATTACTATGTTTCGATTTAGCTCCTCAACACAAATAGTCGTTGCTTGCAGATAGTCTTCACGGTGATCACACATAATGTAGTGTTTGACTCGAGTTTTTATTAAGATGGCAGAACCTCCACAAGCTCTATCTCGAGGGTCCTTGGTATCATATAGTATATAACCATTGATTTTAAACGTATTTCTTGAGGTCAAATGAGTTTCAGAAATCATCATGACATCAATTTGTTTATTTTTAAGAAAGTATTCTAATTCATTTTTATGTTGGCGGATGCCGTTTGCGTTCCAAAAACAAATTTTTAAACAGTTCATGGTTTGTTAAGTACAGCTTGCAATAACATCGATTGCATTCTAAGCATTTCCTGCATCATATTACCCATTGTGTTCGTAAAATTATTTACTGTTTGCACTAATGTTTCCATGGTTTTTTCTAAACGACTTAAATTAGAAACCGGAGTTTCATCATTACTTGGCGAGGCACCTTGCATTGGCGGATGGTTTGATTTTAGGACGTTAGCGTAAGAGGTTCTGTTATTACTAGGCTGGGGGGCTTGAATTGCATTTGTGTTTACCTGATTTGCAACCTGCATTTGAGGGGTATTTGTTTTCGGTCCAACCGTCTGCTTGACAATATTATATACTGGGCATCCTCTATAATTGGCAGTGTGATTACTGCCACAGTTGCTACATTTTTTTACGTTGGGGTCGGTTTTAGACTTATCCCAAGAAACTGTACCGTGTAGTTCACCACATACTACGCAGACAGGGGGTAAGTAGCAGTATGCCTTGGTATGGCCAAATTCTTGGCAGTTTAAGCACTGAACAGGTCCATTTTTTTTGTGCGGCTCTTCTATAGTTATTCTTCTGTAGAGAATATATTTTAAATTGTAAATAGGATGTGTTTCGTTTTTTTTAAGTTTTACGTCACCGGGTTCAAACTCCACTCGAAAAAGTGGTTGGGGAATTTTTTCTCTATTTTTAATATTTACCACATGTTTTACCTTGAAGCCTTTTTCTTCTAGGAATGTTTTAACCTCTTCTGGGTCCACACATGAGTCAATACCCTTAATTACTACCTGTAGACCTTTACTGCTTTTCAGTTGGTAGGTATAAAAGTTTTTTTTAAGCGTTTCAAAGTTGTTTACTATTTTGCGAAAATCATTCTCATTATTGACTTGTATTTTTGTCTCGTTTATACTTCCACGCTTTATAGCCGCTACGTAAAACGAATTTTCACCTATCACCGATATCAAACTCTTTATGAGCTCATTTGAATTTTGCTCCCTTAGATATATCGGGGGAGGCTTGGATGGTTTAATGACGTTTGCTGCTTCAGAGGATTCATCCTCCAGAATTGCAAAACGATTTTGAGTATTTATTTTATCAAAAGATGGTACTTTTGAGGCCGAAGCAAATGCTGCAGAGGTAGGGCTGCGTCCCCGTTTAAGCACTGTTATGTACCTGTCCATACCAACTTGTACTGTAGGCTTTTGACAATTTTTTACAGGGGGGTTTTCCATTGCATTTGTGTTTGAGTTCATGGTATCATTTCCCACTAAATTTGTTTTTGACGTCACGGCAATACTTGCTGGGCTGGCAACACTTGTCACCAAATCTAGTTGCAGTTTTTTTAATGAGTCACTATCCACTGTTTTCGTAAACACCGAGGGTGATAGGGAACGTGTTCGAATAATTGGCTTAGCCGTTAAATAGTTTATATTGTTTTGTTTTGTTTTACATTATTTTCGTTTGCCTGAACTAAAACGTAAACGTTTCTTTCATTTTGTCTTAGTGTTGTTTCACTGTTCGTACTCATGCAAAGAGTTGTTTTTGTTTTTCACCGTTTTGCTTTGCTTTAATATTTTTATTATTTATTGTATTTTACAACAACAAAAAAAAACAAGAAATTTAAATTTAAATGTTTTTGTTCAGAATATGTATACACATGTATGAACATTCATACGTACATACATATATATTTTTACTGTTTTATTTTATTTAATTTTATCGTTTTAAATTGTTCACTATTATGTTAAGTAATTTAAATAACAAAATATATTATTTTTTTTTAAGCGTCCATTCGCTGCTTATATTTATGTATTACAAAATCAAATGTGATTAATTAATAGTTCAAATCGTATGCGGGGCTAAAAATACACGTCTGTATCACAACAAAGCACAAACAGAACAAAATTTTCTGACGTCAGAATTTATAATTGGTTCAAATATATTAGGCTTCTCATTTTCATTATTTAAATGCCGTTTATTTAGTGTAAATGGATATTTTTCAAGTGCCTTGTTTGCCATTGATCGAGTTGTTACTTTGTATACATTGTTGTTTTTGTTATTTATTTCTCTTAAATCATTTATTGCAATGCGCGACAAAGCGTCGGCCACATAATTATCTTTTCCCCTAAGATATTCTACAGTGAAATCATTTTCTTCCAAGTCCAATCGCATTCTAGTTAGTTTTGAGCTCGGATTTTTCATGGAAAATAGGTAAGACAGAAGTCTGTGATCAGTGCGGACAAGGAAATGTTTTCTATAAATATATGGTCTACAATGTGTGATGGCCCAGTACAATTGTGGATTTGTTACTCTCACCTTTTGTAAATATTTTGGATGCGTATGATATTGGTAGATGTTTTCCCTCATGTTCTTGAGTTAGTACAGCTCCACAAGCATGTTTGCTTGCATCAGTTGTTATGCAAAATTCTCTTGTGAAATCGGGATATTGAGTTAATGTTGGACTCATTAACTTTTTTAAGATATTTAAATTCTGAATCACAATCTTCAGTCCATTCGAAATTTACACTCTTTTTGGACAATCTTATAAGATGTCTAGAATACTCTGAAAATTTTTTGATAAATCTGCGATAGTAGTTGCGGATAATTTTCGATTACAGAATATTTACTATCGTCAGGCAGTATTCCTTTATCACTGCATTTATGTCCTAGGTATGTTACTTCCCTCATGAAAAATGAAAATTTTTCAAGATGTAACTTAAGATTGCGTTTTCGACATAATTCAAATACATTTGTTAAATGAGAAAGCATTGTTTTCCCGAACAGCCTCAAACAGCTAAGTCATCCATGTAAAGAAATGCTTGGCCTGGTCGCAAACCAGTAAAAGCGAGTGTCATCATTCTTTGAAAAGAATTGGGCGTTATTTTTAAACCATAGGTCCATCTAGTAAATCTATAAGATGCATTTGTTGTTGAAAATGAGGTTAGATCTCTAGAGGTTTTCTCTAGTCCAATTTGGTGAAAGCCTGACATTAGGTCCAGACATGAAAAATACTTGGTTCTTTCGAGTTGGTCTAAAATGCCATCTATTCTAGGTAATGGAAATTTGTCTACTATCAAGTTCTTATTTAGTTGTCTATAACCCACTACGAGTCTCCATCATCTGAAATTGGAAGTGATTTCTTTGGTACCAACAGAATTGGACTGTTGAACTCAGAATTTGATGGTTCAACTATTTTGTCGTCTATTATTTTTTTCACCTGCCCATCCATCTCCTCTTTGTGTGTATGTGGTATACAGTAGTTCTTAATGTACACTCCTTTACTCTCAAGTTTTGTTCATAGAAATTCTAAATTGTTATTGTTTCTGTCAAAGTTATTTTCTGGAATACAAAGTTTATTATTAATACGATTGCCGTATGACGTGCTAAATTCCCAGTTTTTCATATTTGATAAATACACTGAAAATTATTGTTGAGGGAAAGCTAGCTTCTATGCGCATTTCGCCGGTTGCTTAGACCAGCTCATCAGGAAACCTTTTCCAAAGATTTTAGAAAAGCCAAAAATATTAAACAAATAAAATCCCAAAGCGAATAAAAGTTATAAACACTCTAAGTCTTACTTGTAACAATATCAAAGCTTAAACAAAACTCCAACAATAAACAGTGAGTTTATCTTTTCTTACATTCCCCCACAATTGGTTGGGTTCTTTCCGACTCGAATTGTAGTTGTAAGTGGGTTAAAAGAAAAAACAAAATTAAAAAACAAACCGCTTCATTCTATTGTCTTCGTAAGAAAACAACGAAAAAAACCAATTTGCCAATTCAGTCTTATGCACGGGCACATGCAATTATATTGTCAAAGTTATTTTCGGGAATACAAAGTTTATTATTAATACGATTTCCGTATAACGTGCTAAGTTCCCAGTTTTTCATATTTGATAAATACACTGAAATTTATTGTTGAGGGAAAGCTAGCTTCTATGCGAATTTCGCCGGTTGCTTAGACCAGCTCATCAGGAAACCTTTTCCAAATGAATAAATGTGATATGAAGTGCGGCTATAATATGAATCAGTTCAAACACATAAATCTGAACTGATATATTATTTGCCTTAATTGTTCTCCAAGCACTTTAACTTGTAGAACGCTAATAGATTCAATCAATAAAACACTTTAAATGCCTTATAGTAATTGAACGTCTTTCTTTGTTTTGGTTTTATCTTATGTACTAAAATTTAATACATTAATTAAAGCTGAATGCCACTATTGCACAATGCGGAAATGACCCAATTAATCGTTTGCATAATTGCTGACTAACATTTCAATGTTCAAAATATAAAATTATGATTCAAGTAACAGAATAAATAATGCTATGTTAACAATTATAAACAAAAGTAAAAATAAAATTGTTTGGGATGATTGAACTTCAAGTAAACAAAATAAAATAATGATATGTCAACAATTATTTATAAAAAAAAGGTAAAATAAAACAAAAAATGAAATTATGTTATGTCAGCGATAAACTGAACTTATGTAGTTCATTAACATTAAGTAACATAGTTAAAATAAAATTAAATGTAGATTGATGTGAATGTCAACATTCTCCCCGCGTTGTCTGCTGCACAGTGGGAAATTGTACGAGAAGGCGGTCAAAATTCCATAACTTTTGACTGGATCGGTATTTTCTTTGCTCGATATGTGCGATGTTAGGCTTTAATTTGCGCTATAAAACGTAATATTCGACTGATAGGAGCAAAAGTTATGGAGAGTACAAAATGCATTTTTTTTTTTTTTTTAAGGCGTTTATTTAACAGATTTATATATTCTTAAACTTAAATAAACAAACAGTAATTATATCTTAAATTTTCTCCTTTATACACTGTCCCATAATCGAGCTCTCTAGTATACTAAATATTACAATATTTGTATTTTTGACATAAATTTTAATTTTTTTATACAATATTTACATTTGTATATACATATTACTTATTGAATGTAAAGAAAAAACAAGTAAGAGTGCTATATTCGGCTATGCCGAATCTTATATACCCTTCACCATGGTTTGGAAAGAACAGAAGTTTATATATATATTTAAATACATGTATATATACATGTATATTTATAAAATATATATCGTTTAGTTTTATTTAATTATTTGCACATGATTGCGTGCTATTAAATATATTAAAAGTTTAATTAATATATAGCACGTTAAGTTTTGATCGAATTTCAGTATTTGGTCATGCCGACATCTTAAAGTATAAAATTACCATTTACTTTGGTGATAAAACTTGTAGTCGGGAAGTTCTATGGTTCACGAAAATAGGTATTAAAAAAAAACTATATTTTTGACATTACTTTTTTTTTACCGATATTCCGAGTTTTTCTAAAGATTTCCGATATTTTGATATCTAAAACGTATGAATAGGTCATAATACAGCTCTAAAATTTTAGTTTTTATAAAAATTTTAATGTTTTTAGTCCTTTTTTGGAGTATTTTGCACATAACTTAACCATTTTTAACCGATTTGGCAGATTTATATACCAATGTGCTTAAAAATAATATTTCCATTAATTTGGCTTATAGGCATATATATATATACCTACATATTTGTACATATATTTAAGCAAACTTAATTATAAAAAAAACAAACTTAATTATAAAATAAAAAACAAACTTAATTATAAAAAAAGAGTAACTTTTGGGATTTCAGTATTTTGATTATAACTCAGCCATTTTTTAACCGATTTGACAGATTTATATACCGACGTGTTTGGCAAGAAATTTACCATTTATTTGTGTTATAAAACTTGGACTCGGGAAGATCCATGGCTACCGAAAATGGGTATTTAAAAAAAAAAAAATTAATTTTGGTCATAACTTTTTTGTATCTGAACCGGTTTTCCCGAGTTCTTTATATATTTTGGTATATAAGTCATTTCCATAGGACATATGACAGCCCTAAAATTTAGGTTTTTATACAATTTTTAAAACGTATGAATAGGTCATAATACAGCTGTAAAATTTTAGTTTTTATAAAAATTTTAATGTTTTTAGTCCTTTTTTGGAGAATTTTGCACATAACTTAACCATTTTTAACCGATTTGGCAGATTTATATACCAACGTGCTTAAAAATAACATTTCCATTAAATTGGCTTTTAGGCATATATATATATATATATATATATATACCTACATATGTGTACATATATTTAAGCAAACTTAATTATAAAAAAAACAAACTTAATTATAAAAAAGAGTAACTTTTGGGATTTCAGTATTTTGATTATAACCCAGCCATTTTTTAACCGATTTGACAGATTTATATACCGACGTGTTGAGCAAGAAATTTACCATTTATTTGTGTTATAAAACTTGGACTCGGGAAGATCCATGGTTACCGAAAATGGGTATTTAAAAAAAAAAAAAATTATTTTGGTCATAACTTTTTTGTATCTGAACCGATTTTCCCGAGTTCTTTATAAAATATGTTCCACTAAACATTTCCGATATTTTGGTATATAAGTCATATCCATAGGACATATGACAGCCCTAAAATTAAGGTTTTTATACAATTTTTACTTTTTTTTGTACGGGAGGTACCACGCCCACTTCTCCCATCCCGCCCACATTTTGTAGGGTGGTGTGTATTGACAACCAAAATGTGTGTACCCAATTTGGAAACTTTGGCTCTTACCGTTCTCCAGATATACAGAAAAAAGCAATAAAAATACAACAACAACAAGGGATTTTTGGAAAAAATTAGAGGCAGTCGTGGTTTTTTGATCATATCTCAGCCATTTGTGGACCGATCTTGCTGAATTTCAATAGCACGAAATGGTGGACTATATGTGACATAAATGTAAAACAACCTAGCCGCTATCATGTCTGGTTTTCCCGGAAAACACATATCAAGCGTAAGACGGACAGACGGACAAACGGACAGACGGACGGACGGACAGACGGACATTGTTAAATCAACTTCTCTTCTCATATGGACCCAGAATATATATACTTTATGGGGTCTAAAATCAATATTGTGGAAATTACAAACGTAATGACAAACTTATATATACCCTTTTACACCTCTGGTGAAGGGTATAAAAATAAGGGTATAAAAAGGGTAAATTAAAAGGCGTAAATATATATAAAATATACGTATATGAAGTTCATAAATATATTTAAAAAATTTTAAAAAGTGAAAAACTGACCTATTTCTTTTTAGATAAAAAGATTTATAAAATAAAAAAACAAAAAATAAAAAACAAAAAAAAGAATGGAATGAATGGGATTCGAACCAGTAAACCAATAAGACATTGTTAAGAGGCAGACCGTTTAGACCGTTCGAGTATCGAACCGCATGAGAAGTCGTTGTTGATTTGAGTATGTGATATCCATAATTATTTATATTAAATTAAAGTATGTATGTGTTTGTTGTTTGTGTGTAATACAGAAGGTAATATTAAATAAAAAAAAAAAGAAGTTTACCGCAAGTATTTTAAATGAAAAAAACCACAAAAAAAACAACTATTTTACAGGGTTACCATTAACCGTTTTGAAACGTAAACTTTCGTTTTGGTTAATAAAAGTCGCAAACCAATTTAAATGTTTTTTATTTATCAATAATACAACATAAACATACCAAGAAATTGCTTAAATTGTGTATGCTTTTAAATCGCTTTTGTGCAGAAGATATTATCAGGCCTGTTCTGAAAATCACTTTAACTCAAATCACGTGATTTGAAATCACATGTGCCTACTGAAATCACACGTGTGATATTTTAGCGTCCCGTTTTTGTGTGATCTTCAATTGCAGAAAGCACACCAAGAAACACAACAACGGTATGACTTTCAAAACACCACAAAGTCACAGGTGTGATTTCAGAACAGGCCCGTATATAGGTATATATGAATATATTTTTGTATAAATTGTCTAAAAAAGTGACAAATATGTTATCAATGTCAGCAATAAAAAGGCAAAGATTGCTTTTAATATTTTGACGACACTAGATGACTGTTCGTTATGTTAGCGGTTTTTTGTAGTCGTAAAATTATATGATGAGGGCATTTCTAATATTCCCTAAATACAATTTTTTTTAGAGTGGATAACCCTGCTTGTTTGTATGGTTTTTAAGCAGTGTGACCATTTTGGCAATTTTGCAGCTTTACTTAGATTAAAAATTTTAATTTAGCTAAAATACTTTCATTAAGCGCTTCGCATTTTTTTAAGCATTTTAATTGAATGTTTCTAGCTTTTTTAGAATTATTTTAAAAATTGAAGAATAGTTATTGATATAACTTAAGTTTTTTATGTATTATAATATATTATAATAAATTTTGACTAAAAAAAATAGTTGTAGTCAAAATGAAATTTCGTATGGAAATGGATAATTCTTATTTTATTGTAAAAAAATTTTCATTTTATTTTTTTACAAGACGATAAGCCTGCATGTTTGGGCGATTTTTAATGAAGACTTTTAAGTAGTGTGGGAATTTTTTATTTTTGAAAGTAAATTCAGCACAAAAAACTTAGATTTAGCTGTAAAATTTCCATTTGGCATTTTATTAGCTTTTTAGAAAAATGTTTTAAGCTTCTTTTGATTAATTTTTAAAGTTGGATGAAATAGTCTTAAGCGGCCCATACACTTGCAATATTACTGTATATGATATTCGCCATGTTATTTAAATTTTGTCCTATATTATGCAATAAGTCGCACAATGGTTTCATTCATTCAATAAAAAGGTGAACATAAACTATAGGAATAGCATAAACAGCATTATACAATGTTGCCAACACATTTCACTTTCTTTTCGTTGTGCAATAAAAATCAAAAGTCTTTTGATTGTTGCCAATATATTGTGCTACCATCGAATATCGCATACACATTGGCGATATAATTGTACAATACGTAAAATTGAACAATTTTATTGCAAGTGTATGATCCGCTTTAGCGATTAAAACTAAAATAAATTGTTATAAACTAACTTTTACGCAATTAATGATGACTGTTTTTTTAAAATATAAAAAAAATAATCTGGTCTAAATATGTCTGTAAATTCTTTTAAATCAAAATAGCTATAAAACCGTTTGTATTTTGTTTTTATTAGAGGGCCTTCCAATTTCAAGGTTAACCAATTGTGGTATTTATATCTGATGCTTTATCAAATCTACCTAAATACTTGTTTAAATATTACCATTTATTTTAATTTTGTTTAAAATGAGTCACTTAAATGTATAAGGCTTTAAAACAATATAATGAACAACTTTAAGAATTATTTGTAGCGTTTTCAAAATAATTTTTAGCATTTCTTTGCCTTGCCTAATGTCAGAGTAAGCTGTGAACAAATTTTAAGATCTGTTTCTTTGTCATTGGGTTCGTCAATAAAATTATCCTAACTTAAATGTTTCTAGCTTTTTGATTAAATTAAACATTTACGTACGCAAATACTTATTGTTGAATGTTTTGTTTTCAAATAACAAATGGGATTTTTTTTAGAAATAATAATATTTTTTAAAAATAATATGGCAACACGTGTAAGATTTTTGAATTGAAATGTAAGAAGAGACAATCCGTCTCTATAACTGAAAAAAAAGCAACAATCATGAAAACAATGCCTACCAATACACATAAATAACTTTTGCATATTCGTACATACTTAGGTATTTAAATTTAAGCCAAAAACAAATTGTAAAATATGTTTTTTGTTTCACATGTAAGGCGAACGATGCATATTTATATTGTCAATAAAATGAAAAAATCAAAAATCGCTGAATAATTTTAAAATCGTTTATAGAAATATTTATGGAAAAAGTTAAAAAATTTTTGTTTGGTAAAGGTGGAGATGCCGAGATTTGAACCCCGGCAATATAACAAACAAACCTTCTTGGGCAACCGCCCAGACCATTGAGCTATTAACCTTGTTAATAATAAAGCATTATAATAGAATATACTTCGTCATATTATTAGTTTAATTTGTAGGTATGTATTTTTCAATTAAAGCGAACAATCATGTACAAGCATGTGTACATGTTTCAAATAAAAAAACAAAAAAACAACAACCACAAGGGTTTTTTTTGGAAAAATTAGAGGCAGTCGTGGTTTTTTGATCATATCTCAGCCATTTGAGGACCGATCTTGCTGAAATTCAATAGCAAGAAATGGTGGACTATATGAGTTATTTTGGCTATAAAACTTGGACTCGGGAAGATCTATGATTCCTGAGAATGGGTATTTTTCAAAAAAAAATTAATATTTTGGTCATAAATTTTTCGTATCTGAACCGATTTTCCCGAGTTTTTTATAAAATATGTTCTACTAAAAATTTCCGATATTTTGGTATATAAGTCATATCCATAGGACATATGACAGCCCTAAAATTTTTTATACAATTTTTAATTTTTTTTGTACGGGAGGTACCACGCCCACTTCCCCAATCCCGCCCACATTTTGTAGGGTGGTGTGTATTGACAACCTTAATGTTTGTACCTAATTTGGAAACTTTGGCTCTTGCCGTTCTCCAGATATACAGAAAAAAGCAATAAAAATACAACAACAACAAGGGATTTTTGGAAAAAATTAGAGGCAGTCGTGGTTTTTTGATCATATCTCAGCCATTTGTGGACCGATCTTGCTGAATTTCAATAGCAAGAAATGGTGGACTATATGTGACATAAATGTAAAACAACCTAGCCGCTGTCATGTCTGGATTATCCGGAAAACACATATCAAACGTAAGACGGACAGACGGACAGACGGACATCGTTAAATCAACTTCTCTTCTCATATGGACCCAGAATATATATACTTTATGGGGTCTAAAATCAATATTGTGGAAATTACAAACGTTATGACAAACTTATATATACCCTTTTACACCTCTGGTGAAGGGTATAATAAGCAAAAAACCTTACATAAATAAATAAGGGTTAATTAAAAAATAAAAGTTATTTAGGTAAAAACGAGAGGAAGTGGAACTTACCTTGTAAGCCACCAAAATTTATTAATATTTACGTTTGGAAACATATTTTTATCTTTATTATAAACACTAATGTCATATCTTGTATTAGTATCTGTAAGTTGTTTGCTTTGAATTGCTCTGATATTGGCTCGTCTATACAAATGATAAAGTATAGGAACGCCGAATTCGTTTTGGATGTAGTCATTGCTATCGAGGTATACAAAAGCCTCAGGTGGTACGAATCCACTTTGGAGTGTTTTATGAATAAATTCATTGGAAGCATAGTAGGGAGCCATAATCAAATTATTTTCGAAACATTCAGTGCATTTTACAATATGATTCCTTATTAGGTGTATAATGAAGTTATCGATCCTGCCTATCTTTGCTACATTATAAAGCTTTTTATTTGAAACGTATTTTAAATAGTTACTGTGAGCAGATCTGTATTGGAGAGTACACGCTCGTAAGCATTTTCTCTCGAATACTCTTAGTTTCTCCATATACGACGGCGATACATTAAACCATATTTGGCATCCATATCCCAGCGGGAAAATGAGGAATTGATTACATAAATAATTAAAAAAATAATGCATTATTTTCGAAAGAATAATAATGAATTCATTGGAATCGAAAAGGTAATTTCATCAGACACAAAATTTAAGCACTGATTACCACGTATATTCCCACATTTGCAGAACAAGGAATGTATTGTTTCTGTTAGTAACAATTATTCGTGGTTTTGCTTTACATACATATTTGCTTAATAAAAATCCGTTATTTTTTTGCTGCCTTTATGTCGCCTACTTATAATTTTTATTTTAGTCGCAGTTTGTGTTTGAAAGCGTACGGTCAAAGCACAAATTATATGTCTGTGGGTCAAAGTTATTTAAAGTAAACAGGTATTAAAAAATGTATTCCAAACGGCATTGGAGAAGACTTTTGAATAATATAATTTATTCCAAAGAATGAATTATTTAATTCATTCACAGGATACATTAAAATAATTTATTACAATCCTAGGACATGGTCTGTTTTAAGAATAATGAATTCTGGAATCAAATATCATACAAGATATGTATTACTTTCTCGATTCCTATTAATTCCATTTTCCCGCTGGGATGTTAATACAGAACGTATTAATGATTGATATAAAATAATTTTTACATTTGAATGAATGTATTTGGAGAAAAATAGTGAATACCTAAGTATTTAACCGTTTCTTTATTGGGAATAACCACATTGTCCTTAGATTTAATTTTGAAGGATTTCCAATTTTTTTTGACATTATTGTTACACTTATTGACTGGGGGTCGAAATAGTATGGTCTCGCATTTACTACTGTTAATTTTCATGTGCCAATCAGTAGCATAATTCTCTACAATGTTAAAATTGTTTTTAAGTTCTTGATTTATTTTTTCAATTTTATCATCAGAATGAAAAACGATTATATCGTCAGCAAATCCAATGATATTATCTATTTGGCTCAAGAGATCATGTATATATAAATTAAAGAGAATTGGGGAGTTAACCATGCCTTGTTGTAAACCATTAACTATGATGAAATTTTTCGAACTTACTTTATTGTTATTAGAGACGAAAAAGGATTTGTTGCTTAGCATGTTATGAATAAGAAATATTAAATGTAAAGGAAATTTGTATTTAGTTAATTTATAGATTAAACCTGCTATCCAGATAATATCGAAAGCTTTTTCGAAATCTATCAGGCAGGCTCCTGTGCAGAAATACTTATTCCACTTCCAGTAGATATTTGATGTGAGTAAATGTATTGCATAAATAGTTGAATGCTTGTGTTTAAACCCGAATTGGTTATCATTTATAAGTGAAATTTTTTTTACATAATCTTGTTATATTAATATTTATGCAAACTTCGAAGATTTTGCTTATGTTTGGCAGTAAGCTTATTGCACGTAGGTTTTTTGGATCGCTACTATCTTTATTTTTTTTTGGGCAGAACTATTACTTTAGCTGTTTTCCAGGCGTGCGGGAAATAAGAGTTGTTTAACATATTGTTAAAAAGAGTGCAGTATTCAAGTACCAGAGACTCTGGAATATTTTTCAGTATAATATTTGGTATATTGTCTATTCCCGATGATAGCTTACTTCTTAAATTGCTAAAAATATATAATAGCGTGTCATTTGTCATGAAATAATCTTCAGCAAGTGAATCATTTAATTGGTTTGCCTTTCTGTGAACATTAAATGTTATTAAAGAAGGGCTTGTTATTTCAAAATTAGCCTTCTCTTCTAGAAAATTATTGAAACAATTTGTTATTTCATTTTGCACACTATTATTGTAATCCGTTTCTTTGAAAGCATGAACTCTTTCAAGGAAAGCACCAATAACATTAAGTATTTGGTTTTCGTCTCTTAACATAAAGTTGTTATTGTCTTTTTCTAACAAGTCGGGGTTAACTTCCGCATATCTAATTAGGATTTCATCATCTCTGGAATTTTTTAAATTATTAATACTGAGTTTTTTTGTTATTTTGAATTGTTTTTTAACCTCACTAAACATATCCGAGGATTTTACTGGACTTAAATTTTTGAGTTTCTCTTGAAAATGTTGGTTTACGTTTATAATAAAGTTTTCTTTTATTAATTTTTTAATTAATTTTAGTTTGGTTTTTAAAAAATTAAGTTCTGTAGGTGTAATGTTGATTTCGAGTCTATTAGATTTTTTTATAGAAGTTAAAATTTTACTTTTTTCATGTTGAAGTTTTTTAATGATATTGTTACAAAATATTTCAGTTGAGTTGGTTTTTTTGTGCGTGGGCACAGAACTTTCAATAGCTTTGTAAATAATTAGTATTGTGGTTATTTTGTTGAACTATTTATGGTTTTAATCCAAATTTTTAATATTTTTAATTAGGCTTAAGTTCATGAAATTTAATTTTTATTAAATTATTTTTATGAAGAAAGGAATTTTACAACATGAAAATTAATTAAAATTGTTATTGATAATCTTTCATTCTTGACGTGGCTCGGGCTCGAACCCTGGCCGGCAGGTTACCATGACATGTTTCGATCGCAACCACTCGATCTCCTCAGATGGATTTGCCGTCTTACACTCGCAGCCATCGACGACTGCTGACGTCACTAGTCAAACATCAATCCTTAAACCAAATTGTATTTTAACATTTGGTAGATCGAAATTTGCTTTCCTGAATGATTATCCATTTTAATTGATTTTACATGTTTTTTCCTTTACTTCTGTTTTTTCGTACTTTCGTCAAGAATTTTTCTTGAAGTCCAAGTACATTTTTTGTTTTTTCACTTTGTCTTTCTCTTTTCTGTTGAACTTTTTCAGCACAACTTGAAGGACAAATGTACACATAGAGCTCGTGCCTTAGCTTTAACAATAATTAGTATTGTGGTTATTTTGTTGAACTATTTATGGTTTTAATCCAAATTTTTAATATTTTTAATTAGGCTTAAGTTCATGAAATTTAATTTTCATTAAATTATTTTTATGAAGAAAGGAATTTTACAACATGAAAATTAATTAAAATTGTTATTGATAATCTTTCATTCTTGACGTGGCTCGGGCTCGAACCCTGGCCGGCAGGTTACCATGACATGTTTCGATCGCAACCACTCGATCTCCTCAGATGGATTTGCCGTCTTACACTCGCAGCCATCGACGACTGCTGACGTCACTAGTCAAACATCAATCCTTAAACCAAATTGTATTTTAACATTTGGTAGATCGAAAGTTGCTTTCCTGAATGATTATCCATTTTAATTGATTTTACATGTTTTTTCCTTTACTTCTGTTTTTTCGTACTTTCGTCAAGAATTTTTCTTGAAGTCCAAGTACATTTTTTGTTTTTTCACTTTGTCTTTCTCTTTTCTGTTGAACTTTTTCAGCACAACTTGAAGGACAAATGTACACATAGAGCTCGTGCCTTAGCTTTAACAATAATTAGTATTGTGGTTATTTTGTTGAACTATTTATGGTTTTAATCCAAATTTTTAATATTTTTAATTAGGCTTAAGTTCATGAAATTTAATTTTTATTAAATTATTTTTATGAAGAAAGGAATTTTACAACATGAAAATTAATTAAAATTGTTATTGATAATCTTTCATTCTTGACGTGGCTCGGGCTCGAACCCTGGCCGGCAGGTTAATATATCATTAAGTTTGAGTAGGTAGAAATCAATTTCAGAATTTGAAAGATTTCTGCAATTGGGAATGACTGCCTCATTTTCATTAAGTTTGTTTATTATGGTGTTTTTAAACCGTTTCCAATTAGTTTTTTTGTAATTATACTCTGGATTAGGATTGTCTTTAAAAAACTCCAATGGATGATCATTTTCACCACCTAAAACTTCGATTTGTAAGGCGTTATGATCGCTATCGTAATCAAGCGTTGCCAAACAATTTAGTGTATCGTTATTTTTATATATAGATAGACGAGAATCAGCTAAACATAAGTCAAGATACGAATTACAGCGGGGATAAGAAGGTGTTGTTGAAGCATACAAGCTAGTTCTAAATCTAATTTCATGACTAGATAACCACTCTTTTAACATGTTTCCTTTGGTGTTATTTGAAATATTACCCCAATCGGTATGTTTGCAATTAAGATCACCAGCTAGCAAGTAAAAATTATTTGCATTTTCTAAGTTAAGGCTTTGAAATAGTTGAAGAAACTCTGTTTTAAAACGGTTACTATTGTTACCCGATGGGTAGTAAACTGAAATTACAAACAAGATTTTATTTGATGGCAAAGGGATTTTAATAATAGTGGTTTCTAAATATTTAAATGAATTGATAATCTGATTAGAATAACTACTATATTTCCAACCATTTTTTATTAAAATTGCAGTTCCTCCTCCTCTTTTGGCATTAGTTCTATCCCTACGAATTAAATCATAATCTTTAAATGTAATTGAATGTAATTGAATGTCTATAATTGAGTTTTGTCTCATTCAATAGAACTAGATCCGGATTATATTTATTTACAAAATTAGATAGGTCAAGTCTTCTACTTAGTTTAATCAAAGAATTAACATTTATTTCGATAATACTAAGGTTTTTTACAAATGTGTCAGCCATTGTTAATAATTAGTTTTCTAACATAGTAAAAATTGAGTCAATTCTGGCTGCCTGTATTTGAAGTTGTTTTTGTAGATTAACAATCTGGTTAGATAGGTTCTGCATAGACATATTAAATTCTTGTAACGCTTGATGAATTGGATTTTTGTTGTTGTCAGTTCCACTGTTTTTTAAAACGTCAGCGAAGCTTACATTAGCATTATTCTTGACAAATGAAGTTCTTGCTCTTGTTTGGCGGAAATTTTTTCTTTTTTCACGGAGTTTCTGCTGTAGGATTTTATATTTTTCACAGCCTTTGTCCGAAGCTGGATGTCCATATTTATTGCAGAGAACACAAAATAGTTTTTCTCTTTCATTTATTGGGACCTGGTTAAGGGAACACTTTCCATGTTCATGTATTTCATTATATTTTACGCATCGCGGCGGCAAGTAGCAATTCGAAGCACTATGAAAAAAGTTTTGGCAGTTTCTGCATTGTGTAATTTCTGGTTTTTTTAAAGGTTCCCATCGTACGCACCGATATAGGATACCTTTGATGGATTTAAGTTCTTGAATTTTACTTTCATTCGTTATTTGCACCAGAAAAATTGGTAATTCTAAAGAATTTTCTTTGGACTTTTTTGATGTCATTTGACTAACTTTTACAAATTTTAAATTTTCATTTTGGTATTTACAAAGTTCATCATATATTGTGTTGAGATCAGTGTTGGCACTAAGGCCTTTTAAAACATAAGTTTTTGTTTTAACCTCCTTTGGGGTAAATGTAAAAAATTTAACTTTTGTTTTTTGTAAATAAGCTTTAACACGGTTAAAATCGTTCATTGATTGCATAAATAATGCAGTTTTTTTGTTATTGAATTCTTTTATTTTAAATTCTTTTATCTTTAAACCGTTTTTTAAGAAATCAGTTAATTCGTTAGGATCTACATCAAAAATGTTTATTGGTGGTATTTTTTCATTTTTATTTTGGGTTTTATTTATTTGGTTTTCATTATCATTTATAAACGCTTTTGGGTTGACTTTGGTTGCCCTAGAATATGATGTTGGTGTTTCATGTTGTACATGTTTCTAAAATGTATCTACATATTATCTGTTGCAATCATCATTGTCCAGAATAGCAAAATAATTATTTTTCAGTTGTTTTGAAATTGTTTCACTCTGCATGTTGCTTTTTCTTTTTCTTTCATTATTTTTATTTATTATTAAGTTGTTATTGTTTTTAACAATTAATATTTTTGGTGTCGGAGTCTCAGGTTCACTCATTAATTAAACCGGTTTTTTTTTATATATATTTTTTTTAGAGTCTCTATCTCTTTAGTAAAATAAAAAACAAAATGTAAATTATATTACAACAACGTAAGTTTTACGCACAAGTAAAACAAAGAATTGAATATTCTTATATGAAGAAAGAATTTTTCTGATCACCGCTAAACGTCTGTTTACCATGACGGTCACGATCAAACTCCAAAATGCATTTTCATTTTGTTGAGTTTCGGTGTAATAGTTGAATATTTCATATATGATTTTTTTATAATTTATCATTAATTCCCTTGTATTTTACAACTGATACTTATTTTTTATTGTCAAACTTAGATCCTGTCAGAAAATGCCAATATTTGGCCCCTGTAAATTTTTTTAGTCCCAATATTCACAGGGGCCAAAGGTTGGCTTTTTTGGGACGAGACGAGTTGTTATAAGGATAAAACTGAAATGGAATATTTTCAAAAATACCCAAGTAGCATTCTTGGCTATCGATAACATTTTAGGTAATTCAACTTTTTTTTTGGTTTGAGATGTATGTGTATTTTATTTTTATATATATATGGGCCAGCAGTCGACACAATCGACTGCAATCTAGTTATTTCTAATATTAACCATTCAAACGTCTGGGTTAAAAGTGTTTTAAATATATGTATGTAGATATGTATTTATTTAATGTTAAAAACATATCGCACTTGATCATAAAGAGGGTATTAACTCAAAATTTTAAAATTCCAAGTAGATCAGAACAGAAGGCATACGAAATTTAGTGACGATTTTTTAAAGTGAAAAAATTTGTTTGAGTTAATGACCTTTTTATGATCAAGTAGGTATAATATAAACATATTAAAAAAGTTGATATCAATTTAAATTTAATATTTATTTTTACGTATGTATGTTTATATTTTAAAATAGTTGATTAGGTTTTCTAAATGACAAAAAAACATATGTGTATGTTATATTTATAACATAAGTTTCCTAAGCTCAATGTTTATAACAAAGCCTTTTATATATTTTCTATTCATATTTATTTTGTTAATGAATTATGTTGTTATGACCTCTCTAAAGACTATATTTTTTGTAAATACACGATTATTATTTAATAAATGACCCTGATCGTTAGTGTTTGTTATATAAAATCGCAGCCCATCAAAAGCTCGCACTCGACTGGCAGCAGCAGTATGAAAATACGGGCTGCCTCAATAAAATGCCAACTTTTTTAAATTTTTGACCTTGGGACTTGTTAATGGTCATGGCAAAAGCGAGGATGACAGGAAACTGGGTACGTTGAAAAGTAAAAGGCAAATGTGTTCCAGAATATCCTAAATGAATCCGGGGAATTAAAATTCTTGTGCCCTGTGCAACACCAGTCAAAACTTCACAATCTAAACAGTTGTTGTACATACGTTTCACGCGTAATCGAGTGCCATTTACCAGTCCTTGCTTAGTATTAAAATTTCGGATAAGCAATACGGCTGTAGGAAATATCGCCAAAAAAAAAAAATAAAAAATCGCCCAAAAAAATTGCATGTAAAATTGGGCCTGATTTCATATGAAAAATGGCCCAAAATTTTTGGGCTATTTTTCGTTATTGTTTTTTTCTTTCGATTTTTCGTTTTTTAAATTTGTTTTTAAATTTGTATGTTAAAATTCTACCATAATCTTACATAGCAGAGAAAACCATGTTTTATTATGGTTGCAAACAACAAAACTATTTTTCAAGAAACTAATTTAACCATAATATGGTTGTCGGCGACAATGAAACCGGTTTTTGTTAGACCATAAAGGAGAAAATTCTTGCGCCCGGCCGAAGGCCGGCAATACAGAGAAGCTTTAGTTAGCGAAGCCGGTCTTTGTTATACCATAGAGGAGAAAATCCTTATTTTGAATATATATATATTTAATATATACACCCGGAGTAAAAGCTATAAAAATATTTTATCTATATTATGTTTAATTTAACCAAATCATTGTCACCGACAACCATATTATGGTTAAATTAGTATCTTTAAAAAAATCACTAGAAATTTTAACGGTATTTAAAAAAAAAAATGTACACATTTTTGATTATACGTTAAGTTGCGGACGTTATGACAATTCTTCGATGGACATTATGACAGTTTTAAAAGTGTCATAAAGACCAAGGACACAACGACACTGGACGTTATGACATGTCACCTAAATTTATATTTTTTTTGTGCAAATTGAGTTTTTGCTTTTTGGGTCATTTTCCATTTTCTTTTTGGGACATTTTTCTTTGGGCGATATTTCCTACAGCAATACAATTGAGTTCTTTTTAAGGACTAATTTATGTGGCGGTAAACCACTAACATTTAAGGAATATTCCACAGGCTAATTATTTTGCTCACGTATGTCATCACAAACTATCTTATCACAACTGAAATAGGTTTTTTACTTTCCTGGAATTACTTTCAGTATTTCGTTATTAACTTGGGAACAGTCTTTATTTTTTGGTGCTAATATTACAGATTTTAAAATTTCTGAGTTATGAATGTTGGTGGAAATAACGCCAAATGTTTCTTCTATTATATTAGCTGGATTTCCTATTAGACTTACTGGAATTTCAATAACATTTTCACCAAGTTGTTGGAAAGTTTTTGTATCGCCATTACCAAGAGACTTAAGAAATTTTATAACTTCAATTTCATGAGGTAGAGCTCTCATATTCTGTGTCAATGCTACTTTGTGAAACATTGTAAATGCAGACCATGAAGTAATGCAATTTTCAGTTAAAGAAACTCTTGATACATGAGGAACTACCGGTAAGATTTGCCTAAAATCGCCGCATAATAGAATTGTTTTGCCACCAAACAATTTGTTTCTGTTTTCATTCAAACTTAGATCCTTTAAAAGTCTATCAATTACTTTTAATGCATTTAGTGGGCACATTGAAATTTCATCAACCATTATTAATGAAGCAGAATTAATAAAATAGCCTTGATCGCTATTAACAGTAATGCTTGAAACAGAATTTTCCAAAATTGGAATAGACAACTTGAAAATATTATGTAAAGTTCTGCCTCCAATCAAAAGAGTGGATGCTATACCACTAAAGGCAGTTGGAATGTACCTTAGATTTAGCGAATTCATTTTGTGTATAATAGCTGTTTGGACATATGTTTTTCCACAGCCCGCGTCAGCTGTTAAACAAACAAGTAAGAGCGCTATATTCGGCTGTGCCGAATCTTATATACCCTTCACCATTTTGCGAGCAGAATACAGAGCACCTAGGCAAAAACTAAATAAATACTGGTAAATATTTTTTTTTAAATAAGAGACAACCGGTTTTGAACTTCGCTTTCATAAGAGCCCAGAATATATATACTTTATAGGGTGTAGGATCAATATTGTAGAAATTACAGTTATTTTACCTTCGGTGAAGGGTATAAAAAGAGTAATTTTCGGGAATTCAGGGGTCTAATCAACGTATTCGATACTATTGTATCGAATAAACTATTGAATTTTTTTGCATACGATAGACACTGGCGTATCGAATGAAAACTCGATTAATGTAATGTCGAGTTACTCGATGTCGAATGCTATTATTTCAAATTCAATACATTTCATTCGATATCAAGTTTCAAGATACCAAAATAAATATCTTCGATAAATTTTGCTCCATATCGTATGCGGTGATTAGACCCCAGTATTTCGGTTATAACTCATACAAATTTCTGATATTTTGGTATATAAGTCATATCCATAGGACGTATAGCAGCCCTAAAATTTAGGTTTTTATAAAAATTTTGTTTTTTAGCCCATTTTTTTGAGTATTTTGTTCATAAATTACCCATTGTCTAACCGATTTGATAGTTTTATATACCGACGTGTTAAGGAAGAATTTAGCATTTACTTAAGTTATATTTATATATAAACATTTATATACAGGTATGTGATGAAAATCGATCGTTTTCAAAACGAACGTTTTTAAAAGGTGTGATGAATTTCGAAGGATTTTAAAATCTATTTCTGAATTATAGTCCCAAATTTTCGTTAAGAATACACTTCAGTTAACGTATATAATATACAATTTGAAAGAATAAAGACTGATAATAAAAGGAATATGCATTTAAAATCCATTTCAAAAGATACTGAAAACGATATTTTCGGTTTCAAATCGTATCGTTTTTAAAATCGATTTCCATCACATACCTGATAAACTTGTAAATATATATTTTAACAAAGTTAATTATAAAAAGAGTAATTTTAAGAGACAACCGGTTTTGAACTTCGCTTTCATAAGGGCCCAGAATATATATACTTTATAGGGTGTAGGATCAACATTGTAGAAATTACAGTTATTTTACCTTCGGTGAAGGGTACCAAAAGAGTAATTTTCGCGAATTAAGGGGTCTAATCAACGCATTCGATACTATCGTATCGAATAAACTATTGATTTTTTTTTGCATACGATAGACACTGGCGTATCGAATGAAAACTCGATAAATGTAATGTCGAGTTACTCGATGTCGAATGCTATTATTTCAAATTCAATACATTTCCTTCGATATAAAGTTTCAAGATACCAAAATAAATAATTTCGATAAATTTTGCTTGATATCGTATGCGGTGATTAGACCCCAGTATTTCGGTTATAACTCATACAAATTTCCGATATTTTGGTATATAAGTCATATCCATAGGACGTATAGCAGCCCTAAAATTTAGGTTTTTATAAAAATTTTGATGTTTTTTAGCCCATTTTTTGAGTATTTTGCTCATAAATTACCCATTGTCTAACTGATTTGATAGTTTTAAATACCGACGTGTTAAGGAAGAATTTTACCATTTACTTAAGTTATATTTATATATAAACATTTATATAAACTTGTAAATATATATTTTAACAAAGTTAATTATAAAAAAGAGTAATTTTTGGGGATTCAGTATTTCGGTTATAACTCAGCCATTTTTTACGCCCACGCCCACTTCTCCAATCCCGCCCACAAGTTGTAGGATGGTGTGCATTGGCAACCTTAATGTGTGTACCTAATTTGGAAACTTTGGCTATTGCCGTTGTCAAGATATACGGAAATAAAAAAATACAACAACAACAAGGGATTTTTGGAAAAATTTAGAGGTAGTCGTGGTTTTTTGCTCATATCGCCGTCATTTTTGGACCGATCTGGCTGAATTTCAATAGCAAACTTAAACGGAGTATATGTGACATAAATATACATCAACCTAGTTCACATCATATCTGGGGTTTTCAGAAAACCCATTTCAACATACACACGGACAGACGGACAACCGGATTTGAACTTCGCTTTTCATAAGGACCCAGAATATATATACTTTATAGGGTGTAGGATCAACATTGTGGAACATACAAACGGAATGACAAAGTTATATATACCCTCTTACCTTCGGTGAAGGGTATAAAAACATTGCTACCTGTATTATGATGGAGTACTTCACATAAAACAAAATCTATAACGTAACGTTGTTCTTCATTCGCCCTCTCATACATTTCATTGAAACAACTCTGCTCTTTGACCAAATCTAAAAAATTAGCATCTGATTGTTCAGTTAAAACTTCGGGGCTTGGAAGACTAATCTTTTGACATGAAAGGTTATGGGACATAAGAATTTCTTCTATTTCCAAAGGCTTCTGTTATAAGAAATATTTTCAGAGTTATCTCGTAAAAAATCCTCACTCATGTATATTTTAAATTCATTCCATAATTCTAATGCATTCGTTGGGAGATTTAAGCTACAAATGAATGCAAATAATTGTTTGTGATGGAGATTGGGTGTCTTTTGCTTCATTTAGGCATTCCCGCCATTCGTTTTCGTTTGACGCAATGCCACGTGCATGACATGCTTCTAGAAATGTAGGATAAAGAATATTATTATACGTTCTCAAATGTTCGAAAGATGTTGGGCCACATACATGAAACAAAAGTAACTGCAAATGAAACAGCTCGATATCTTTTGGGGAAACAACATACAGTCGTGCTTTCTTTTTTCTCCTCCGCGCTTTCTTCTGGTCCATTCTTTTTCTCTATCTTTCCAGACATAGTGTTGTGATATTTCAGAATATAAAATTTCATTTGCCGAGCTATCATTATTATTTAAGCGAAAAAGTGGCATTGCGTTCAAACCCTTCTCTAAAATATACTTGCTGTCTTTGGGGTAAATGACAATCTAGATGAATAATCACATGGGATTGGAAATGCATTGGGAACTCAAATATACGCCATACAGCTTCTGTTGAGCCAACAAAACGACAACTTAAAAAGTTTCGAATCTCATCTATTTTTATTTCACTATTTTCTTGATTGTTTTCCATTTCAAGCGCTAATATTGCACAATCATAGCCTTTGTAAACGTATTTGTAAATATACGTAACACTCTTAACAGTTGTACACACTTCTACATTTATATGGCAATCAAATTTAGCTAAAAGGTACGGATTGTAGGGTACGACGAATCGATTATCAAGAGAAGTTCCACGCACATCAACGGAATATCCATTTTCCCGGCGTCTATAAACAGGATATCCATTCACATCATTGTGGGTACATTGACTAAATCCTTTTGGAAAATTTTTTGTGCACTTTCCATTTTTCATGCACACAGAACTCTGATTAAGCTCACCGCACGGTCCATGCATCATATGATTTTTAACTAATTCACGTAGCTTTGGATGAGCATGAGGAAGACCACGTTTTTGAACTCAATAGTATAAATTACACAGTACAACAGCCAATCTGGGGGGTGAGAAATTCCAAGTCAGGGTGATGGTACTAGGTCAGTATAGTAAAACCCTCAAAGGGTTTGGCGTTCGTATGTGTCAGTTTTTTTTTATGACATTTTAAATTTTTTCCTTATCTTGATGTTTTTTCGCTTAGCTGTAACATTTTGGCAAAAACGTAGTTTAACATAACTCGAGAACCACTTGTCCGATTTTGATGAAACAAATTTAGAAAAATTAAGAATTACAAATTCTCTAATCTGTTGTTATACCGTTTTCCTATATGTGCAACACTTTCGAAGTTAAAAATGAATGTATGAAGAAAAAAAATATTTTTTGCCCAAAAAATTTAAATTTTTTATTTTTAATTCATAAAAAATTCAAAACAGTAAAAAAAAGTTTCAAGTCCTATTACTTTCACGTGAAGTTGCATAACCTATGAAATAAATGAGACATAAATCATGAAAATCGATGAACGCGTTTCGCTTTTATTAACAATTAAGTGAAGGTATGCATTTCAAAAATTTGCTCGAGATATGCACAAAATTCTTTGCAAAAACATTTATGACTTTTTTAATGATTCTTAGAATTCAAAAAAAAAGTACTAAACAAAAGGTTATTTGATTTTTATGATTGCGGTAGCAAAGTAATAAGCGGTAATAAATGTGCGTGGACAATTGAAAGGAAAAAAGGAAAGTGCACTTTTTTAATTATTTTGGGTTTTCCGTTGGCTACCTGTATGATTTTTTTACAGAAATTCCACCCACATCTATTAGTGCTCATGTTTTGGAACGTACCTGTCAGTAAAATATTGAAAAATACGTAGTATTTATAGGTGTTCATTTATCGATTTTTGTCATTCAACAAGTGCCGACGAACGCGAACAGTAAAAGTGATTTTTCTCCAGTTTTTTAAAAGTGAACAAAAGAGAACAAAATATGGAGCTGTGCAAGCCAGATATAAATAGCTTTTGCTACTGCTGTGGTCAATATGTCTCAACACATAAAAAAGGGGAAATTTCAGTACTGAGATGTACTTCAACCAAAATGTTATAGTGAACGAAAATTGGGTACCAAATATAGTGTGTAAAAGCTGCTACAACCGTCTAATGGATTGGAAAAATAGAAGACGTGAAAGTATGCCATTCGGTATCCCAATGACTTGGACTAATCCTGGCGAAGGTCACAATCCATTGAATTGCTATGCATGTGCGAATAAAGAAGCCGCAAAAAGGATAAGAAAATCGTATAATTAGGTTGGTGTTGCAAGTGCCGTAACACCATTGCCTCATTCGGACCACATTCCTGTCCCAAAAGCTTCTAGCCCAGATATTTTCTCTTCTACGACTGCTCCGACATATCATGCACGTGATGATCCCCCATATGAGCCATCAGTATCCAATGAGCCAATTTTAATAAATCATAATAAGCTTGATTCAATTGTTGCCAAGTTGGAATTAACACAGCATAAATCGGAAGAGCTGGCTTCCATTTTGAAATCAAACAATTTGTTGGCACCCGGTGTGAAAGTCACAGCTTATCGAAGTCGTCAAATTGATGGACGCAATGGAAATAAAATATGAAGCAAATGACTGGAGATTATTTATTGACAGTTCAAAACTCAGCTTGAAGGCGGTTTTACTGCATAAGACCAATAAAAAACCTTCAGTTCCAATCGCCTATAGTACAGAAACGAAAGAAACATATGATGCACTTGAAAATATTTTAAAAATGGTTAACTACGCCAAACATATGTGGCACATATGCTGCGATTTAAAAGTTGTAGCAATGCTTTGCGGTCTTCAAAGCGGCTATATAAAATATATTTGCTTTTTGTGCGATTGGGACACACGATTTTCCGGTGACCAATATGCATGCCACGGATGGAAACTCAGAGAGCACAGCAGGTTACAAACGGCCAATATTATTCGTGAGCCTCTAGTGCCGAAGGAGAAGATATTGCTGCCTCCACTGCATATTAAACTTGGAATTGTTAAGAATTTTATCAAAACTGTCGCCAAAATAGATGAAGTTTTCTTGTGTTTGAAACTAGTTTACCCGAGACTCAGCGAAAGTAAAATTTAGGAAGGTAAGTTATAATATAACATTAATTTCACATGATTTTCCATCTTAACAAATTAATTTTTTCCAATCAGGCGTACTAAATGGTCCAGATATACGAAAGCTAATTAAAAGTGACGCATTCAACAATATTTTGATTGACGCTGAATTGTATGCATGGCAGGCAATCAAAGAAGTAATAGAAGGCTTGTTGGCAAAGCATCGTTCTAACAACTACGATGTTTCTGTCGCAAGGATGTTAAGAGCATTCTCGGAAATTGGTGTCCTTGAAAATCCATTATCTACATCATCATCTGGACTACTTCAGCAAACAATTGGCTACCGAATCTGATGAACAAGGTGAACGCTATCATCAAGTTGCTATGCCATTTGAAAAAGTCGCCGAGTGCAATAATTGCGGAAATTTGCAGGTGGAGTAAGCTTATGTGGCAAGACAAGGATGATCTTGATGATAAAGAATTTTCAGGAGATGCAGAAGGGCCAACAGTGGAGTCACACATTGACATTATGTGTGGTTCAGAAACTGATGATAGCGATGAATGCGATGCTACTAGTCCCGAACAACCACCATCGAAAAAGTCTAGGCAATATTTATTAAAATAAATAAAAATAAATAAATAAAATAAAAATAAAATTATATTAAACATTTTTTCATTTTTCGAATTTATTCTATGAGTTAAATTTCAGGTCTGTATTTTATAAAGCTTTTTTGTAATAGTTCTATTCCTTTAATTTTTCAGAAATATTATAAAATGTTTACTTAATTTTTTTAGTAGTTTATGGCCAGAAGTCTGGAGTTATTGGGGAAAATTTATAAAAAAGGCGATAAATGACACTTTTTTGAATAAAAACAAATATCAATATTCTTGTCAAAATGGGATACCTTCACTTAATTGCAAATAAAAGCAGAACGCGTTAATCGATTTTTATGATCTATGTCGCATTTTGTTTATAGGTTATGTGACTTTACATGATATTAATAACACTTGATCCTTTTTTCCGATTTGGATTTTTTATGAATTTAAAAAAAAAAAAATTTTAATTTTTAGGCAAAAAAATATATTTTTTTTTCTCCACAAATTTATTTTTACCGGCAAAACTGTTGATTATAAAGAAAAACGTTATATAAACGGATTAAAGAATTTGCAATTCTAAATTTTTTTGAGTTTGTTTTAGCAAAATCGGACAAGGGGTTCTCGAGTTATGTTAAACTACGTTTTTGCCAAAATGTTACAACTAAGCGAAAAAACATCAAGATAAGGAAAAAATTTAAAATGTCATTAAAAAAAACTGACACATACGAACGCCAAACCCTTTGAGGGTTTTACTATACTGACCTAGTACCATCACCCTGACTTGGAATTTCTCACCCCCCAGACAATAATCCCAAAAATGTTCCATAGTGTTATTGCTTCTACGGAAAATATTTGTTTTATAAATAACTTCGATTAGTTCTTTAAGCTTACATTTAAGTACCCGCACAATAATGTCTGGTCGAAAATTGGCAGGGCATCCGCCCAGATTTTCAGTGATTTCCGGCCAATGCGGATTGCACGTCATAGTGACAAATAATGACGGCTTTCCGTAATGTTGGACAATAGACATTGCGTCTAAGTAATTTTGAAACATATTACGCGGTGCGCCGATGAAAGATGACGGTAATATTATTTTACGTCCAACTGAATAAACGCTGTCGGTCCCATTTGGATGCTGATGCAGAAAATCTGTCAAGTTATTGTACACTTCAGCACGTAGCGTGCTTTGATTTTGTCGAATAAAATGTAATCTTGTCCCTTCGATTCGAACATACATATCGACTACCCACTGCAGGAATAACTTTTGCGAACAATGTAAAAGACTGAACCCATCGCGCACAGCAAGTCGGTAAGAAACAGCATCGTTATTTTATTCCATGGTGCTGCAGACGAAGTAGAAGTCGTACTGTGTCTCATGTTTATGTGCCAACCAGTGTCTCCATTTGGAAATAATAAAGGATAAGCCAATGGATCAAGCGAACAATCTAAGATGGACCCTGTACGCAGCGTGTTAGTTTGTTTAGAAAACGTAATCATATTTCGCTCAAATGGCGGTTCACTTTCATTTGTTCTAAAAATTGCGGCTACATCAGTAAAAACGGCATCATTAAAACGGCGAAAATCTGAATTCTGATTTATTTTAATAACCATTAAAACATTTACAGCCATATTTTCAGGTCGTTTGCAATATTCCGCCATTGATCTAAATGAGCGAACAAAAGCATTCACACGATCTAATTCATCGGCCAGCTAACGCATTAGATTCTCATTACATATACTGTTCATTGATACACCCATTCTATACTGATTTGCAGTTTCAACATCATAAAAGTAGAGTTGAGCGTACGTTGCTCTCCGACCATCATCCGTATTCAATGAGCCATCTTGATGATAAAATACATCATGTATTTTAAAATGATAGATACCATTTAAAACATTATCGGAGATTTTAGCTTCAGAGCTAACCATTGCAAATGATTAATTATAAGATCAAAGTTTTGGGAAGTAATTTTTTGAACGTTCTTTTACAGACCTATCAGTTGAAGAAAGTCCTTTCCAAAAATTCTCAAAAAAATGTATTTTGAGTATACGGAAGCAAAACAACTTTGCCCTTATGGCAACATAAGGTGAACGACTGAGTGTCACATAAAGTTACTTCTGATTTAAAACGCCTTGCATTACAGAAGGAGCATCGCATGTTTAACGGCCCACAGTAAAAAGTTTGAAAATTACGTGGGATTAAATTTAAGGCACACTTAAAGGAATCATCTAAGATACCAGTATCATCATTCGGTGTATTAATGACTGCATTATTTCGTAATATTGTCGAACGTCTCCTGCGGAGCCTATCACGTCCAGTCGTCAAGTTACCAGGGCGCGGCATTTTTCAGAATTTTTTTGTAAATCACTATATGTAGGTATTAAAACATTATATTATTTCATATAATTATAAACAATATTTCATATAATTATAAATAAAAAATACAACACAAAAAATATAATATGTATATTAAAAGTAACACCCAAAAATATTTAAGAAACACAAAAGCAACCAAGTTATTTGAAAAAAATGCAATAAACACATTCTTTACAATGTAACCATATTAATCAACAGTAACATACAAAAACTAAATCTCTTCCAAAAAGAAAACAAAATTTTTAAAATGTTATTTAATTCAAGGCATAGGAGAGAACTCTATACCTATGTTGTTGTTCTTTTTGTTTTTTGCTCACACGTACTTAAATTATTCCTATATGCAAACAATTAAAGAAATCAACGGTAACATTTTAAAACACCAACTCTTCCAAAAAGAAAACAAATATTTAAAATTGTATGTCTCTTTTTTCTTATTTTCTACTGCTCTCCAATTTAAGGCATAGAGAGAAACGTATGTTGTTGTTCTTTTTACTATGTATAAACACAAAAAAAGAAGCATAACTCTGTTTCTGTTATTTGCTTACATTTTTTTTTTTGCTCACACGTATAAGTATTTTCTATGTATTAGTAACACTTTCTAACGCCTATAACTCTTAAAATACTAAACCGATTTTAATAAAATGTAAATTGGCACATTCTACCAAAAAATATCTTTCCAATAATGTTTCATTTGTTAAAATCGAATGTATAGTGTAGTCGTAAAAGGGAGCAAATGAAATCCATTTGCCTATTAATATATATGATGATGATATACTTAAATCAAAAACAAATTATAACACTGCTATACAAAAAAAATAAAAAAATCTGCGGCAGGGATTTTGTTAATGGTTTTTGTTAATACTCATATTAGACCTTCACGCTGCATGCTTATTTATTTTTGATTCACTCTGGTTATTGAGATAAACGGAACTAAGAAATAATTGAAATACCATATAAACATTGTGGTTCATTGATTTGTTTTCACTTACGTTTATTTCTTATTTCAAATATTGTCATACATTTTTCATATTTGGATTCATTCCTAAATGATGAAACAGAACACGACCGCAACTTCAAGCAAAAATGACTCTCAGAGAAAACAGGCCCATAATTTAAACGCCGACTGCAACTTCAGGATCTGCCAATTAATTTTTACACTTTTTTTGTGTGTAAAGCTATAAAAAATTGTTTTTGAAAAAATTATATAAATTTTTTTATTGCGAAATTCTTGTTGTACATTGGCCACTGCATATTTTTTTCAATATCAGTCATTGCTTTTAGAAATTTACAAAACTATAAATTCAATTGGAATTTCAAAAGTTTTTTCCTAATTTCTTTTGTTTTTATTTTTCTTTGGTTTTGTTTACAAAATGTATGAAATTAAATAAAAGTATGGTAATACTGTTGAGAGCATTTGTGTTTATCAGTTATAAATCGGTTGTTTTGTGTTAAAGTGCACTTTTCCTTTCAAAAACATGAGTTTTCCACGTAAACCTTGTTTAAACGATCCTAACAGTTTTTGCTTTATTTGTGGCAAGTTTAGTTTACAAAAGCAAAGAAAAGAGATCACAGAGTTTGTAAAAACAGTCTACCGAGAATATTTCGGGATACCACTAGTGAAAAGCAATAAATATTGGGTGCCAAACATCGTGTGCAAGCCGTGCGTAGAATCTTTGCGTTACTGGAGCCAAGGAGGACGTAAAGGGTTACAATTTGGAGTGCCGATGATGTGGAATAAGCCAAGTAATCACTTAAACGACTGTTATTTTTGTGCCGTAAATGTTAACGATATGAACCGGTACAAAAAACGTACTTGGGTTTACCCGAGTGTGAAATCGGTTACAACTCCAGTATCTCACAGTGATGATTTGCCAATTCCAGTGTTTTCAAGACCATCTACATCAAATGGTGATGATTTTGAAATGTTAGAGGGATCAAGCGGTCAGTCGAGCAGTAGTGGAAGTGAGTTCGAAGAAGATGTTTCTAAGATAACTTTGTTTTTGTAATGACATTCCTGGGCTCCTAAGATCTATGTGTCTTCCTAAATATGAGGCTTAAGATTGGAGGCTTTTTATAGATAGCTCAAAAAGAAGTCTAAAATGTGTATTGCTGCACAATGGAAATAAGTATGCTTGCGTTCCGATTGGTCATACTACAAAACTAAAAGAAGAATACCAAAATATTAAAATGGTTTTAGAAAAGATTTCGTACGCACAACATCAGTGGCCAGTTTGCGTGGACTTGAAAATGGTAAATTTTTTACTAGGCCAGCAAGGAGGGTATACTAAGTACCCTTGTTTCATATATTTATGGGATAGCCGTGCAAGACACCAACACTGGATTACAAAGATCTGGCCTTTGAGAGAAAATATGGAGGTTGGAAAAGCAAATGTGATAAATGAACCTTTGATAAGCCGAGAAAACATCCTTCTTCCACCCCTTCACATTAAGCTTGGGCTAATGAAGCAGTTTATTAAAGCCCTTGATAAAAATGGTGTATGTTTCAAATATGTGTGCCAAAAATTTCCAGCCCTTAGCATGGAAAAATTAAAAGCAGGCATCTTTGATGGACCGCAAATACGTACACTGATAAAAGACACTGAGTTTGTAGCCCATATGACACAGATTGAATCTGAAGCATGGTTAAGCTTTGTGTTGGTAGTAAAAAACTTTTTGGGGAATCACAAAGCGCCGGAATATCAAGAACTCGTTGCAAAAATGCTACAACATTTTAACAGAGTAGGAGTCAACATGGGCATAAAATTGCATTTCTTACACAGCCATTTGGACCGATTCCCGCAGAACCTGAGTGATTACAGTGAGGAACAAGGAGAAAGGTTCCATCAGGATATGAGGATAATGGAAGAAAGATATCAAGGTCGATGGGACAGCCATAGGATGGCTGACTATTGCTGGACCTTAAAAAGAGATTGTCCTGACAAAGTAAATAAGAGAAAATCCCAAAGAAAAAGTTTTTTATGATCTTCATTTATTTATTCTAGTTAAAGGTACCCCAAACTATTATTTTTGTGTATTTTTGTAAAGATAAACAATAAAAATAAATTTTAAATAAATCTTTTGGCCCATTTATTGAAGCATTTTATGGAAAATGTTAGAAGCGTTTACCTCAAAAACTGGAGTCAATTTGACAATTCTGGTATTTTTCCCGTTATCAGCACACTCGTCTTATACAAAATCGACTTCAAGTATGCCTGCCGCAAAACGACTGTATAGCAGTGTAATCTGATTAGCTTCTTTAAGAAATAAAAAGTTCAATCTGAAATTCAGATTACAAACTAATGTTAGTTTTTTCTAAGATTTCATCGCTTACATGTATGTATATGTGTATGTGTGTGTATCGGTTATGAATTTGTGGTTCCTTGAGATGATTATAGTATAATGTTTATTTAATTGTTTATACTTATTAAATAAAAAACAAGTGAGAGTGCTATATTCCGCTGTGCCGAATCTTATATACCCTTCACCATTGTGCGAGTAGAATAGAGAGCAACTAAATAATTTTTACATATACATATACCTACATATTTACAATACTTACAACTTCATTATATATAATTGAAATTTAAAAAAAGCGATAACTGGTAAATATTTTTTATTATGAAATAATAAAGAAGGGTGATAACGAAAATAATATTGGGCATTATGCTAGTATATGTAAACAAATACGAAGGGTGGTGAGGGATAGGAAGAAGAGACGACAACCGGATTTGAACTTCGCTTTACATAAGGACCCAGAATATATATACTTTATAGGGTGTAGGACCTTCGGTGAAGGGTATAAAAAACAATCTTAATTATAAAAAAGAGTAATTTTTGGGATTTCAGTATTTTGGTCATAACTCTGCTATTTCTTAACCGATTTGACAGATTTATATACCGACGTGTTAAAGAAGAAATTTTCCAGTTATTTTAGCTATAAAACGTGGACTCGGGAAGATCTATGGTTCCTGAAAATGGGTATTTTTCAAAAAAAAATTAATATTTTGGTCATAACTTTTTCGTATCTGAACCGATTTTCCCGAGTTTTTCAGAAAATATTTTCTATTACAAATTTCCGATCTTCTGATATATAAGGCGTAACCATAGGTCATATTACAGTCAAAAAATTCAGGTTTTTATACAATTTTTAATACTTTTTGTATGAGAGGTACCACGCCTACTTCTCCAATCCCGCCCACATTTTGTAGGATGGTGTATATTTATAGCCTAAATGTTTGTATATAATTTTAAAGCTTTGGCTAGTGCCGTTCTCCAGATATACAGAAAAAAGTAATACAAATACAACAACCAGAAGGGATTTTTTGTAAAAATTAGAGGCAGTCGTGTTTTTTTGGTCATATCTCAGCCATTGTTGGACCGATCTGGCTGAATTTCAATAGCAAAAAATGGTGGACTATATGTGACATAAATGTAAAACAACGTAGCCGCTATCATGTCTGGAGTCTCCGGAAAACACATATCAAACGTAAGACGGATGGACGGACGGATATCGTTAAATCAACTTCTCTCCTCATTAGGACCCAGAATATATATACTTTATAGGGTCTAAGATCAATATTGTAGAAATTACAAACGGAATGACAAACTTATATATACCCTTTTCCACCTGTGGTGAAGGGTATAATAACTAAATATTAAAAAAAAAAGATTTTACTAAATATTGTTAATATGTTTATTCTTAGTGATGGATAATTAGTCCATAATTTTCCCCCTAAGCTATAAAAAGCAGGGCTGTGGAGTCGTCAAGAAATAGTTATAACTCCGACTCCTTTTGCTGTAATTTTTTAAGTACGACTCCAACTCCGACTTCGACTCCTATAAGAACTAGTGTTGTTATTTGACTTTAAACTCTTTTAATTTGTTTTTTAATTCAGTACCTTTTAAATGGTTAAATATAGCAAGAAAATTATTCTGTAAAACTTTCAAATCGATATTTTAATTCTAACGTGCCCGATTAAATAGACCAACTGAGCTCTACTTTTTTGATTCTACAGTGTTATGTCATTCTTGACTAATAACTCAACAGTTGAACATTTTAAGCCAACTGTAATATAGAAAAATAATGGATTTAATTTTGGTACCACCGAGTTTTGTTACGAACTTTCGAAAGATATGAGTTTTGATTCAAACCGTATGGGATCATTAAACTTTAGTATATTTTAAAAGTTATATTTATTTATTAAATATATGCAAACAGTGCTAAAAAATGTAACAATAGTTGTGTAGGGAAGAGATAAACTACACCAATTCACATCTGTTGGAATTTATAGATGTGTGAATTTCCATAAGTTCTATCTAATGCAGCTTTCGAGATAGAAAAGTTGAAAACAATGCCAAGTCCAATTTGCTAAGACGTTAAGGGCACCAAGTGTACTAAGTATTGTTTACCACAGAATTTGTAGACACAAAGAACATCATAAGTTCTTTTTTGTAAATTGTGAAGTGAGGTCTTTTGTTTTTAATATACATAAATTCAAACACTGCCGTTTTGGTCTTGTTTTATTTATTAAGTCAAATATTTAGACCAACTTTTTTAATCATTCTCAGGAAAATTAAATATGTTTTTATTAAAACATGCAGATGCGCCTTCAGTTGCTACTTCTACAATTTTTATAACACATTTTGAAGAGAAACGTACCGTAAAAATTTCTATTATTTCTGGGATCATTAAAATATTCGGACAAAGGCAAATTTTTAATACAGAAATAGCATCATTTGCGATTTTCAACGTGTTTCAAAATGTGGCTTGCAGAGTTAAAAAAATATGAATTTTTAAACAACTAAATTGAAATCGTTTTCTTCAGTACACCATTGCTTTTTTCCGTTCCAAGTTCTCTCCAATTTTTCCTAAATTGAGTAGATAAAAGAATTCTCAAATCATTTTTCGGGTTTACCCCCAGATTGATGGGAATTATATTAAGAACAATGTCATGTATTTTTCCGAGCTCCTTTTCCTTTTTTTCTATTATAATTCACCTTGAAGGGTAGAACTTAAAATTTAGTTTACTTAATGCTTTCACCACAGGAGCTACAGCAGATTTCAAGTCATATATCGGAACATGGCTACAAAAATATTTGTTAATATACGATAAATAAAAAACAACAAATTTTTAACTTCCTTAATTCGGCTCCATTTCATTAGGGATATCTTGGCGAAATTCAAACAGTGAACCAGCGAGTTTTGTTACAGAAATTTTAGGTCACATAAAAACATAGAAAAGGACATGCTTCGATACAATCTATATATTTCTCATAAATTGCTAAAAGAACTGTCAAAATAAGATGTTATCTCAATTTTTCTAACTCCCCTACTCATATGAAAAGTATACTGGTCATTATCTTCTGACTTCACAAATTCAAAAAGTAGACCCTAAAATAAAATCATATGAAAAATTATATTTAAATATGAATTGATATTTTAAAAGAATTGCTGAAATTGGTCATTAAAATTTTTTTATTTTGAAAAATATTAGAAAAAATTTTAATGCCAAAAAGTCGGAGTCGGAGTCATTAGTGTTTGTGGGTACTTCGACTCCGACTCCGGTACAAAAACCTCAACTCCGACTCCGACTCCACAGCCCTGATAAAAAGTTCTCCCCCTGTAACCATCTCATCCTTGGTTAAGTATATTAATTCTTCAAATGATGTATAAATGTTATCAGTATTGTTTTAAACATTCAACTATTCACTTAATTGTGCTCTGTGAAAAAAAAAATATATATAAAAAGAAAAATGCCAAACTTTAATTGTCAAACTTGTGGAAAAGTTTATACTAAAAATTCTAATTTAAATCGTCATAATTGATTGTATCATGATAGATCATCCACATCTACAAAGTATACAACTTGTAATTTACAATTAACA
The DNA here is from genome assembly GCA_930367215.1 of Pollenia angustigena. NCBI lineage: Eukaryota > Metazoa > Arthropoda > Insecta > Diptera > Polleniidae > Pollenia > Pollenia angustigena. The sequence continues at coordinate 131,656,383 of OV884056.1, read as the reverse complement.
AGTCGTAAAGAACTCCTTACACATAAACATTCAAGAAAGCATAAAGAGAATGTGAGGGAATCTCATAATTATTGCAGTACATGTAAGGAGCATATCTCAAAAACAAAGTGGCATTATCATCTGAGAACTAATACTCACAAAATAAAGAACGCTACTCAAATTGATAATAATTTATTCTGTATAAACTCATCATTTAACAACCGTATGAAAACTTATATTTTGCAAACTAAAGATGAAGAAAATCTTGTTCCTGAAAATTTATTAAAGGAAAATAAATCACAGATAATTACATTAATTAAAGATTCAACACAAAAACATCTTAATATAAAATTAAATTTTGAACTATTTTGTAAGTATATGCTAGTCAAAGACGAAGATGACTCATGTACTGTAGACCTTAAATCCCATCAAACAAAAATGATTATCGAGCAATTCCATATGAAAACGATCAAAAAAAAACTACTAAAGCGATCGCAACGAGTGATAGCTCGTGGGAGAGGTATTGAATCAGGCTTTAATTGAAAAATAAAATTTTCCTAATTTTTCTTAGAAATTTACCTTTAAATTTTCCCATGAAAATTAAATTTTCCGATTTTCCACAGAAGCTCCTAAATTTTCCGGCTAATTTTTTTTTTTTTGGATTCCTCATAATTTTTGCTTTAAGAATCAGCAATAAAAAAATGGGCCCCGACTCCTTGTTTGGACAGGAGAAGAGCATTTAAGAGACCACCTTGTTAAAAATACATTTTAAAAATTATTTTACAGTTAAAAATACATTTATGAAGAAAAAATCTTTCTTATTTTGCTGCTTATACTTAATTACAATATTTATTAAAAATTTCAATTGTCTTGGCATCATTATAAAATTAAAGTAACTTTAAATTTAGCACGTCGGCAGACGAAGAGTACCGCTTTACATTAATTGACATATCAGAAATATTTGGTATGAAGCAATGAAACTTTTGCGTTCCAGTTATAGTTTTGACATTATTATATCTGTTTTGAATTCGTCGCTCCATGGCATCGTGTTCTTTTTGAGTGCATAAAACTGTGTTAATGGCAATTTCCTTGCTTTGAATCCACGAAAACAAATGTTGTACATTTAAGATCTGGTCAGTATATGGCCTTTGCAAACTTGCCTTAGTCGCCATGCGTTTTAGGGTTCCCCCTAACGCATCGCATGGGCCCTTACCGTGGGACGTCGCGAAAAAGTGCCACTCGACCTTGCAGTTTTGTTCTTCTTCAATTATGCAAAGATTGTAAAATTTTTTTTATTCTTGTACTGAGAAGCCGCGCCGTCTGAGAAAAACGTTACTTTGTCGATTGCATCGAATTTTGATCTTAAGAATTCAAACAGTTTCACTTGAAATAAATAAACGGACACATAATTATGAGCTAAACTCTCCGCGACAACAACAAGGCTTACGGTCTGTAGTTCGTTATCTTCATTTTGGGCTAATTTCTCCTTACTTTCCTTTAGAAATTTCGATTGCATCTCGGATATGAAATGGTGCGCCTTCAGTTCATTCAACTTGAATCCGAATTCCTCGATGAATTCCGGAATCTGCTTTACCACGGTCTCAAGGGAACATCTGCCGCTGCTAATTATCCACTGTTTGAAATACACCTCCTGAATTAACAGCTGTTCAAACTTTTCCGCCAAATATTGCTCTAGCTCGTCAATCTTCGGACAATTGTCGCATTTTGACAGATGACAATTTTCCGTGGTGTATGCGCACAACGACTTCGACAGGAGGTCCCTATATGTTTCAATTTCACCGTGAAATACTTTCAATTTCTTGCATGGAAAGAAAATTAATTTGATGTTTTGATGAAACATGCAAACGCAGACTGAATGCGTTCCGTGCCTGTCTAATGCCAGCACGCATTCTTTTGGTCGTAGGATGGCAAACTTAGAAAATCCCACTTTTTCTGCTGGGTATTTCTCATTGAACTGATGGTATGCTTCGGATAGATTACATAATAATAATCTGCGCTGCTTGTGTACTTTTTCTCCATCTTCACGTGTGATAACATAGTCACGTGTACCTGGGCAGGCGCGGCTGTTGTCATCATTGCAGTAAAAATCTTGAATCAATTTCACCGTTGCTTCGCTGAGGGTCCTTGAGCCAAATTTCTTGGTGGGAGTCGCCAATATGCCCTTCTGTCGAACTAATTCTTTGCTTCTTCTCGCGATGTAAAAAGATGTTTGAAACTGTTCAGAAATCTTGCGTAAAGACCATGATTGAGGCAGCACAGATAAAATGAGATATTTCTCCGGAAAAGTGGTCGCTAAATTGAATTTTCTTTTCAACTGCTCAATCATTTGTTTGCCGTCATCAACGTCATCTGCTTGACTGCATTCGTTATCAGAGCCTTCAGCAAATATTGTCGCGATTGCACTCATAACCTTGCCTTTTTTCTCTTTCCTGTATGTTTCACTTCGCAACTTTCTTTTTCTAATAGGCGTTTCACCTAAAGTGGTAATAGCCTCATTCATAGGACTCAAAGACATATTGACCATCGGAATGTCTGTCTCACTATCAGATGAAACATTTTGTTCACTTGTCATTTCACTCTCGGATTGTGGCTGCATTTGTTTCAATGCATTTGCTTGTTGAGACAAATCGATTTTACACTTGGGGCAAATGAATTCTGCTTCTTCACCGTATTGTATATTTAATTCATTCATGTATAGCTTCGAAACACCAGTTAATTTTAATACTTTTATCTTTTTCGAACGATGTCCACTCTTGTTAAACGGATTGCAGCAAAATTTATTCATTTTACTTTAAATTGTCTTTACAGCTTCACTCTTTACTTTACAAAAAAAAAAAAACACTTTAACACTTTCACGTTTAGTATTCAACTGAAATTTGACTCAGAGTGTTTTAAGTATTTATATTTATTTTTTGGTAAAAAATAGGTAAAAAAAAATAAGCGATATTTGCTTTTCTTTAATAGGAAAATTTGCGTGAACTACTGGTCATAAAATGTTTTTTAAAGAGGGACTTAATTGGTTACTGCCAATAAGCCGACCACAGGTCATAAAATGTTTTGCAAATTTTTTAAATTACCAGGTAATAAATATTTCGCCATATTACAGAAAATCCGTGTTTTATGACTTGTTTCTGCACGTGTCATTTTAGGCGAAATATTTATTACCTGAAATTGGGAATTATTTCCTTGTGAAGGTTACTTTATATTATTATAAACATTTTTTTTCATTTTTCGAATTTATTCTATGAGTTAAATTTCAGTTATGCATTTTGTAAAGCTTTTTTGTAATAGTTCTATTCCTTTAATTTTTCAGAAATGACTTTATACACTACCAGACTATTATATTGTATTTTCTTTTTACATTTTACCTTAGCCTTCCTTTGGAAAGCAATGAGGTATATTGAATGTTCAGAAAAATTTACAATTATTAGACACCAGCAGAATGTAATGCATTTTCTGGCCCGCTACGGCCTTCGTCAGCATTCTTTGTGTCATACTGGATAGTGTTACTTTATAAATTGAATGTATTTAACTCAACTATTTTAACAATTAGAAATTGGGAATTATTTCCTTGTGAAGGTTACTTTATATTATTATAAACATTTTTTTTCATTTTTCGAATTTATTCTATGAGTTAAATTTCAGTTATGCATTTTGTAAAGCTTTTTTGTAATAGTTCTATTCCTTTAATTTTTCAGAAATGACTTTATACACTACCAGACTATTATATTGTATTTTCTTTTTACATTTTACCTTAGCCTTCCTTTGGAAAGCAATGAGGTATATTGAATGTTCAGAAAAATTTACAATTATTAGACACCAGCAGAATGTAATGCATTTTCTGGCCCGCTACGGCCTTCGTCAGCATTCTTTGTGTCTCACTGGATAGTGTTACTTTATAAATTGAATGTATTTAACTCAACTATTTTAACAATTAGAAATTGGGAATAATTTCCTTGTGAAGGTTACTTTATATTATTATAAAAATTTTTTTTCATTTTTCGAATTTATTCTATGAGTTAAATTTCAGTTATGCATTTTGTAAAGCTTTTTTGTAATAGTTCTATTCCTTTAATTTTTCAGAAATGACTTTATACACTACCAGACTATTATATTGTATTTTCTTTTTACATTTTACCTTAGCCTTCCTTTGGAAAGCAATGAGGTATATTGAATGTTCAGAAAAATTTACAATTATTAGACACAAGCAGAATGTAATGCATTTTCTGGCCCGCTACGGCCTTCGTCAGCATTCTTTGTGTCTCACTGGATAGTGTTACTTTATAAATTGAATGTATTTAACTCAACTATTTTAACAATTAGAAATTGGGAATTATTTCCTTGTGAAGGTTACTTTATATTATTATAAACATTTTTTTTCATTTTTCGAATTTATTCTATGAGTTAAATTTCAGTTATGCATTTTGTAGCTTTTTTGTAATAGTTCTATTCCTTTAATTTTTCAGAAATGACTTTATACACTACCAGACTATTATATTGTATTTTCTTTTTACATTTTACCTTAGCCTTCCTTTGGAAAGCAATGAGGTATATTGAATGTTCAGAAAAATTTACAATTATTAGACACCAGCAGAATGTAATGCATTTTCTGGCCCGCTACGGCCTTCGTCAGCATTCTTTGTGTCTCACTGGATAGTGTTACTTTATAAATTGAATGTATTTAACTCAACTATTTTAACAATTAGAAATTGGGAATTATTTCCTTGTGAAGGTTACTTTATATTATTATAAACATTTTTTTTCATTTTTCGAATTTATTCTATGAGTTAAATTTCAGTTATGCATTTTGTAAAGCTTTTTTGTAATAGTTCTATTCCTTTAATTTTTCAGAAATGACTTTATACACTACCAGACTATTATATTGTATTTTCTTTTTACATTTTACCTGAGCCTTCCTTTGGAAAGCAATGAGGTATATTGAATGTTCAGAAAAATTTACAATTATTAGACACCAGCAGAATGTAATGCATTTTCTGGCCCGCTACGGCCTTCGTCAGCATTCTTTGTGTCTCACTGGATAGTGTTACTTTATAAATTGAATGTATTTAACTCAACTATTTTAACAATTAGAAATTGGGAATTATTTCCTTGTGAAGGTTACTTTATATTATTATAAACATTTTTTTTTCATTTTTCGAATTTATTCTATGAGTTAAATTTCAGTTATGCATTTTGTAAAGCTTTTTTGTAATAGTTCTATTCCTTTAATTTTTCAGAAATGACTTTATACACTACCAGACTATTATATTGTATTTTCTTTTTACATTTTACTTTAGCCTTCCTTTGGAAAGCAATGAGGTATATTGAATGTTCAGAAAAATTTACAATTATTAGACACCAGCAGAATGTAATGCATTTTCTGGCCCGCTACGGCCTTCGTCAGCATTCTTTGTGTCTCACTGGATAGTGTTACTTTATAAATTGAATGTATTTAACTCAACTATTTTAACAATTAGAAATTGGGAATTATTTCCTTGTGAAGGTTACTTTATATTATTATAAACATTTTTTTTTTTCATTTTTCGAATTTATTCTATGAGTTAAATTTCAGTTATGCATTTTGTAAAGCTTTTTTGTAATAGTTCCATTCCTTTAATTTTTCAGAAATGACTTTATACACTACCAGACTATTATATTGTATTTTCTTTTTACATTTTACCTTAGCCTTCCTTTGACAAGCAATGAGGTATATTGAATGTTCAGAAAAATTTACAATTATTAGACACCAGCAGAATGTAATGCATTTTCTGGCCCGCTACGGCCTTCGTCAGCATTCTTTGTGTCTCACTGGATAGTGTTACTTTATAAATTGAATGTATTTAACTCAACTATTTTAACAATTAGAAATTGGGAATTATTTCCTTGTGAAGGTTACTTTATATTATTATAAACATTTTTTTTTCATTTTTCGAATTTATTCTATGAGTTAAATTTCAGTTATGCATTTTGTAAAGCTTTTTTGTAATAGTTCTATTCCTTTAATTTTTCAGAAATGACTTTATACACTACCAGACTATTATATTGTATTTTCTTTTTACATTTTACTTTAGCCTTCCTTTGGAAAGCAATGAGGTATATTGAATGTTCAGAAAAATTTACAATTATTAGACACCAGCAGAATGTAATGCATTTTCTGGCCCGCTACGGCCTTCGTCAGCATTCTTTGTGTCTCACTGGATAGTGTTACTTTATAAATTGAATGTATTTAACTCAACTATTTTAACAATTAGAAATTGGGAATTATTTCCTTGTGAAGGTTACTTTATATTATTATAAACATTTTTTTTTTTTTTCATTTTTCGAATTTATTCTATGAGTTAAATTTCAGTTATGCATTTTGTAAAGCTTTTTTGTAATAGTTCCATTCCTTTAATTTTTCAGAAATGACTTTATACACTACCAGACTATTATATTGTATTTTCTTTTTACATTTTACTTTAGCCTTCCTTTGGAAAGCAATGAGGTATATTGAATGTTCAGAAAAATTTACAATTATTAGACACCAGCAGAATGTAATGCATTTTCTGGCCCGCTACGGCCTTCGTCAGCATTCTTTGTGTCTCACTGGATAGTGTTACTTTATAAATTGAATGTATTTAACTCAACTATTTTAACAATTAGAAATTGGGAATTATTTCCTTGTGAAGGTTACTTTATATTATTATAAACATTTTTTTTCATTTTTCGAATTTATTCTATGAGTTAAATTTCAGTTATGCATTTTGTAGCTTTTTTGTAATAGTTCTATTCCTTTAATTTTTCAGAAATGACTTTATACACTACCAGACTATTATATTGTATTTTCTTTTTACATTTTACCTTAGCCTTCCTTTGGAAAGCAATGAGGTATATTGAATGTTCAGAAAAATTTACAATTATTAGACACCAGCAGAATGTAATGCATTTTCTGGCCCGCTACGGCCTTCGTCAGCATTCTTTGTGTCTCACTGGATAGTGTTACTTTATAAATTGAATGTATTTAACTCAACTATTTTAACAATTAGAAATTGGGAATTATTTCCTTGTGAAGGTTACTTTATATTATTATAAACATTTTTTTTCATTTTTCGAATTTATTCTATGAGTTAAATTTCAGTTATGCATTTTGTAAAGCTTTTTTGTAATAGTTCTATTCCTTTAATTTTTCAGAAATGACTTTATACACTACCAGACTATTATATTGTATTTTCTTTTTACATTTTACCTGAGCCTTCCTTTGGAAAGCAATGAGGTATATTGAATGTTCAGAAAAATTTACAATTATTAGACACCAGCAGAATGTAATGCATTTTCTGGCCCGCTACGGCCTTCGTCAGCATTCTTTGTGTCTCACTGGATAGTGTTACTTTATAAATTGAATGTATTTAACTCAACTATTTTAACAATTAGAAATTGGGAATTATTTCCTTGTGAAGGTTACTTTATATTATTATAAACATTTTTTTTTCATTTTTCGAATTTATTCTATGAGTTAAATTTCAGTTATGCATTTTGTAAAGCTTTTTTGTAATAGTTCTATTCCTTTAATTTTTCAGAAATGACTTTATACACTACCAGACTATTATATTGTATTTTCTTTTTACATTTTACTTTAGCCTTCCTTTGGAAAGCAATGAGGTATATTGAATGTTCAGAAAAATTTACAATTATTAGACACCAGCAGAATGTAATGCATTTTCTGGCCCGCTACGGCCTTCGTCAGCATTCTTTGTGTCTCACTGGATAGTGTTACTTTATAAATTGAATGTATTTAACTCAACTATTTTAACAATTAGAAATTGGGAATTATTTCCTTGTGAAGGTTACTTTATATTATTATAAACATTTTTTTTTTTCATTTTTCGAATTTATTCTATGAGTTAAATTTCAGTTATGCATTTTGTAAAGCTTTTTTGTAATAGTTCCATTCCTTTAATTTTTCAGAAATGACTTTATACACTACCAGACTATTATATTGTATTTTCTTTTTACATTTTACCTTAGCCTTCCTTTGACAAGCAATGAGGTATATTGAATGTTCAGAAAAATTTACAATTATTAGACACCAGCAGAATGTAATGCATTTTCTGGCCCGCTACGGCCTTCGTCAGCATTCTTTGTGTCTCACTGGATAGTGTTACTTTATAAATTGAATGTATTTAACTCAACTATTTTAACAATTAGAAATTGGGAATTATTTCCTTGTGAAGGTTACTTTATATTATTATAAACATTTTTTTTTCATTTTTCGAATTTATTCTATGAGTTAAATTTCAGTTATGCATTTTGTAAAGCTTTTTTGTAATAGTTCTATTCCTTTAATTTTTCAGAAATGACTTTATACACTACCAGACTATTATATTGTATTTTCTTTTTACATTTTACTTTAGCCTTCCTTTGGAAAGCAATGAGGTATATTGAATGTTCAGAAAAATTTACAATTATTAGACACCAGCAGAATGTAATGCATTTTCTGGCCCGCTACGGCCTTCGTCAGCATTCTTTGTGTCTCACTGGATAGTGTTACTTTATAAATTGAATGTATTTAACTCAACTATTTTAACAATTAGAAATTGGGAATTATTTCCTTGTGAAGGTTACTTTATATTATTATAAACATTTTTTTTTTTTTTCATTTTTCGAATTTATTCTATGAGTTAAATTTCAGTTATGCATTTTGTAAAGCTTTTTTGTAATAGTTCCATTCCTTTAATTTTTCAGAAATGACTTTATACACTACCAGACTATTATATTGTATTTTCTTTTTACATTAAATTAAATTACAAAATGCATAACTGAAATTTAACTCATAGAATAAATTCGAAAAATGAAAAAAAATTTTTATAATAATATAAAGTAACCTTCACAAGGAAATAATTCCCAATTTCTAATTGTTAAAATAGTTGAGTTAAATACATTCAATTTATAAAGTAACACTATCCAGTGAGACACAAAGAATGCTGACGAAGGCCGTAGCGGGCCAGAAAATGCATTACATTCTGCTGGTGTCTAATAATTGTAAATTTTTCTGAACATTCAATATACCTCATTGCTTTCCAAAGGAAGGCTAAGGTAAAATGTAAAAAGAAAATACAATATAATAGTCTGGTAGTGTATAAAGTCATTTCTGAAAAATTAAAGGAATAGAACTATTACAAAAAAGCTTTACAAAATGCATAACTGAAATTTAACTAATAGAATAAATTCGAAAAATGAAAAAAAAATGTTTATAATTATATATTACCTGGTAATTTAAAAAATTTACAAAACATTTTATGACCTGTAGCCTCAGTCGGATTTGGTGTGCCATTACATGCCACTGCTGCTATTATCCATGGATTTATGGCCGATCTTGTGAAGGCAGGCAGACCATATTCACTACACACTCAACTTGGGGCTCTTAAAAAAAAATTGATTTTTTCTTCATAAATGTATTTTTAACTGTAAAATAATTTTTAAAATGTATTTTTAACAAGGTGGTCTCTTAAATGCTCTTCTCCTGTCCAAACAAGGAGTCGGGGCCCATTTTTTTTATTGCTGATTCTTAAAGCAAAAATTATGATTAATCCTTATAAAAAAAAAAAATTAGCCGGAAAATTTAGGAGCTTCTGTGGAAAATCGGAAAATTTAATTTAATTTAATAATCGCTTTCAATGAGGTCCCTTATGAAGAATTCTTCAATTTTTCACATGACAGTGGTGTACACCACCACTAAACCAGGCACTATAAAAAAAAAAAAAAATATGTAGGTACATTATTTTTTGCTGCGCAATCGATTGAGACTATTTATTTTAAAATCGGAGAGGTGTCGTCCAAAAGGTGATCGCTTTCATATGGAATTGCTCTATCTTTAATTCGTCGCTCACAATAGAGGACATTGAACAATGTTATAAAGATCAATGTGATATTCTTATAAGGAAAATGAGTGAGTTTCAGGAACGCGATAGTGGATGGACATTAATAAAAAATAAATTCCTTGAAATTAACATTAACAAATATAAATGCATAAAAGGCTCTCAATATATTCCTCTTCCACAACAAATTAAAATAAAACACGCTTGCATTAACGTACAGAATCACGATGAATACTGTTTCAAATGGACTATTATTTCAGCACTATATCCAGTCGCTCGTGATTGTACAAAGAGATGTTCAGCATATAAAATAAATAATATTGAAGATGATGTAATAATAATGGATAATAGAATTCATTTAAACTTTAAGAATCTTAGTTTCCCTTTAGCTGTTATTAAAATTAGCGAGTTTGAAATTAATAATCCGCAAATAAGTATAAATGTGTTTGGATTAGAGGATAATAATATAGTTGGCCCATATTACTTCACTCAAGAAGAAAAGTTAAACCATATTAACTTGTTGCTTCTAGAGGATGATAACAGATTCCATAACGTATGGATTAAAAATATCTCAAGGTATATTACTTTTGAATAAAAAAAGGTATATATTATTAAAAAAAATATATTTTTTATTCATTTAATTACAGAATGATACGTAATCAACTAACTAAGCATAAAGATCAAATATATATATGTAATACCTGTCTAATACATTTCCATACTGACTCATCTTTACAAAAACATCAAATGGAATGTAACAAAATGGTTACTTAAATGCCTGATGTAAATAACAATTTAGTTAGCTTTAAAAATTTTAAAAAGCAAATGGATGTATCTTTTGTAGTGTATGCTGATTTTGAATATATTTTAAAATCAGTAGGTTAGTTTAGGTTAAGAAGGGTTGTGCGCCCACAGGCACACCTCCACTCGGAGACGGAATACGATCCATTGTGATTCCCTTCAATGAAAATATGAAGTATGAGATAGAGATAAGAGGAAGTGAAAAGTACAGAAAAGGAAGTATGATATAGACAGAAAATTAGAAAGTAGGACCAATACCCCCCTTACAGTCCCCTCAACAGAAACAGCCGCGTTATTTCCCTGACAAACCCCAGTAGATTGGCCGGATTACATCCAGCTATGCACCCCAGTTCGTCGTGAAACCTATCTCCTAGCCACTTCAGTCTGAGACCCTGCATCCTAGGACAATGGCTTAGTACATGCTCGATCGTCTCTAGCTCCTCCGAATCCTCGCATAGCCTGCAGCAGTCCGGTATGGCGTTGTCCCATCTGCCCGCAAAAGCCCTGACAGGACAATGCCCCGTCAAGAACTCTATAAGTGTTCTGAGACTACCCCTATCCAATCCCAGTAGAACCCTGGTTGCCCCCGCGTCCAAATTGGGCCATAGTGCCCTAGACACCCTGCAATCCATTCTGCCCCTCCAGGATCGGTCAACGTCATCACGGAATTTCTCCCGTATCACCCCATAGTAGTAGCATAGGGGGGTTTCACCCCCTGTCCCCCACCACTAAGTCGAGACCCGAACCTCCTCTCGCGAGTTCGTCCGCCACCTCATTCCCATCAACCACGCAGTGTCCTGGTACCCAACACAGCCTCACGTTGAATGCACCCATGAGTTCCCTAAGAGCGTTCCTACACCGCGCAACCACCGTATGGCTCTTCAATGCCCGAAGCGCCGCCTGACTATCGACGTAAATTGTCATTTCAGATCCACCCACGATGTGATCCAGTATCACCTCCGTCGCCCTCCATATCGCTAGGATCTCAGCCTGGAAGACAATGCACTCATCAGGGAGTCTGAATGACCTTTTTACCTCGGTGTCCTAGAATCAGTAAATATACAGAATTCAAGCAAAGTAAAATCTATACAAAAACACATTCCATTTGCTTATAGCTATTATATTAAATGCTCGTTTGACGCTAGTTTAGATATATTTAGAGTTTATAGTGGTGATAACTCACCTAATCATTTTTTTAATAGTTTAGTTAAGGATATTTTAACTATTTATAGGAATTATTTAAGTATAGTTAATCCGATGAATTCCTTAACAGAACTTGAAGAGAAGAGACAGAAAGAAGACACAATCTGTCATATTTGTAATGAATTTTTATCTATTGAAAATCGAGTAGCTGATCATTGTCATTTAACAGGAAAGTATAGAGGTCCTGCCCACAACAAGTGTAATTTAGAATATCAGATTGCAAATTTCACCCCAATCTTTTTTCATAATCTTTCGGCATATGATTGTCATTTGTTTATCCAAGAGCTATCATCTATTGAAGGTGATATAAATATAATTCCTATAAATAAGGAATTATATATATCCATTTCAAAAAGAATTTCGGTTAATGAAAAAGATACTATTGAATTGCGTTTTCTAGACTCAATTCGATTCATGCCATCTAGTTTAGAGAAACTAGCAAGTTATTTATCCGATGATGATTTAAATATTGCAAAATCAATTTATATGAGTGATGAGGAATTTAGTTTAATGAAACGTAAAGGTGTTTTTCCATATGACTATCTAGATTCTGTTAATCGCCTTCAGGAGACACAACTTCCACCCCGTTCAGTTTTCTTTAATAAACTTTCTAATGAGTCGTGTATTGAGGATGAATATAGACATGCTGAACAAGTTTGGAATACGTTTCAATGTAAAACACTAATGGATTATTTACTTTTATATCTAAAAGTAGACGTTCTTTTACTATGTGACATTTTTTAAAGTTTTAGAAAAGTTTGTAAAAACATTTATAATTTAGATCCCTGTCAGTACTATACCACCCCTGGTCTATCTTGGGATGCAATGTTGAAAACAACTAAAATAGAGCTGGAGTTGTTGACTGACATTAATATGTATAATTTTGTTGTACGGGGAGTAGTGTGTTTAGAGGGATCCTAGCGCAACTTCTCCATACAAATTTGGGAGCAAGCCGTAACCCAATAAACAATTTAATGTAAAAACTATCGCCTATATCGCCTATCTGTCGCCTTCTTATCGTCTCCAATACAAATTTAGGAGCATGCAAGCAAACAATTGTTTGCTGGGTTATACATTCACTCTTGAGAAATAAGGGTAAAAGGGAATTAGAAAAAATTTTGTTTATTTAGTGGAAGGTGTTAAATTTCTTCGTGTACATGTCTTGAAGATTTTAAAATTTTGTGAGGGATGATAATTTTACTTGTGCGTATTTGTATTGATGATTTACAAGTTGTTTATTTAGTGGAAAGTGTGAAATTTCTTCGTGGACGTCTCCGTCTTGAATATTTGTTTATGACTTTTTTTTGCATGTGCGTATTCATATTGACATTTTTTTTTTAGATGCAACTGATATTTCAATTCTATTTTATAGTTTACAAGAATTTTCTTAAATCGTGGGAGGAATATGAAAATATTGTTGATGAACTTTTTTGTTTAGAATAATTAATGACTTTGTTGCATAGGTTTTCTAGTGTCTTTTATATACATACCTCGGTAGGCTTGTGGGATAGTGAGCTAGTCTATTAGTATAAGGGTTACATATTTGATTATCACCAGAGACTGTTCTGTTTCACTACAACGGACTAATAGGCTAAGTAACTATTGATCGGTTGTGGCTGTGTGTGTATGTGTGTTTGTGTTTGTGTGTGTATGATTGATAATGATTATTCTTGTGAAAAGTAGGATTCCATCCACTTTTTTTTTGTATCAACAGCAACCAGCTGCACATTAGCTATGTTTACATAATTAATCAGTTAGATATGTATAAATACTCAGAATTATATTACAAAAAGTAGAAAGTAACTTCTTGGTTAATATTTTTCCTTATCGTACTCTACTCCTACTTATTTATAACAACAACAACAACTTAGAATATACATGAATAGAGCTGACGCAGCTGTAACAAGTCTTACAAACAGAAAACAAATAAAAAAATAAAAAAAATGTTTGGTTTTCTGAAATTCTTTTATTCTACTAAAATAAGCCCCACCCCTTATTTATAAATTTTTTTGTTTTAACTAATGAAATATGACGGGACTGTACCAAAAATATGATTAATTGTGAAATTCAAACTGTTGATTGAACATGCTTAATCATGTTTATAAGTATTAAATATCACAAATACATTAATAAGACTAACCTAGCTATATCAAAACCAAACATGATTGAACATGTTTAAAAGTAAAATTTTTATCTATAATAATAAAGAGATATAAATACCGCATACAATTTATTTAAACAATTAGTATATTGCGATATTTCATAAAGTTAAAATACTATTTTTTAATAATTGTGTTTAATATTTAAATAATTTTAATAATATATTATATTAAAATCTTTAAATTAAAATTAAAATGGTTAAAGATTTTAAATCCGAATGTTATAATAAAGATGCTCATCATCATTTAAAACAATCTCCATACACGCCACGCTATAGCATAAACGATAATCTTCATAGAGAAGATGAACGTTTAAAAACTTTTATATGTTGGCCATTAAAATGGTTAGATAAGAGGGAATTAGCAATGACTGGTTTGTTTTATAGCGGAGATTACGATAAAACAAAATGTTATTTTTGCGAAGTTGAAATTTGGAATTGGGGGCCTACTAATCAACCTTTAACAGAACATTTGCGTTGGTCACCAAATTGTGCTTTACTGAGAAGACGTTGTACCAATAATGTACCTATTAATTCGAATGTATTAGATCAAATACTACCACCACCCAGCTATGATACCTGTGGTCTACGAGGTGTAGAAGGGGAAATACGAGACGATCATTTCTATAACATGCCAGAATATAATTATATAGAAGGGAACAACGATGATATCTATAGATGTAAAAATATAACATATTATGGAGATCAAGTTATTGAAATCCCAATTTCATTTGTTGAATGCTCAAAAATATAACAAAATACTTTTTTATTTATCATTTAATATTATTCATCTTATTTATAATTTTATTTGTATTAGAATATATTTTATTTGTTGAAATTAGTAAATAAAGAAAATAAAAGAACAAATTAAACATTTTTAATCTGAAAAGATCTGTATATCTTTATCTCTTTTTTTCACATTATTATATAAAAACTAATTAAATATACTAAGATCGATTTAGTTTAACTCATATTAATTTATAGAAATTGATTTAATGCTTTAGTTGAAGAAAAGAAACTAAAGTGAACAGTCATAGAAAATGGACTCCTCTAAAAATTTAATAAATAAATTTAATTCACTTGGATATAGCAAATCCTTATTACATATTAAGGATCTTATAATGTCAGCTAAAGATGTAATTATAAATGCAAGCAGAGTAACAACAAAATATGGTTCCACAATCAAAATTGAGCTGGAGGATAATGTATTATTTTTACCATATCGCTATAATACGCTAAGTGACGAAGATGTTAAGAACTTATCTTCTGGAGCATATCTTATATCAAATGAAGGAGAGAAAAACTTACGATTGAAATCATTAGAAGAGGGTGATATCTTTTTATCCAATTCTAGATACCCCATATACGCCAACTTTAACAATTATTAAAATTTATTTTAATCAAAAAGTAATTTCAATTTTTGGGAATACAAAATTTTAATTTCAAAAGATTTTGCTATTCGTGCTTAATTCCCAGTTTTTATTCTTGACAAAAAACACTTGAAATTTATTGTTGATGGGATAAGCTATTCCTATGCATTTCACTGGTTGCTTAGGCCAGATCATCAGGAAACTTCATCCATAAAGACTTTAGACAAACTAAAGATATTAAACCAAATAAAACCGTTAAACGTATAAGAATTATAGCAACAGTTCTACCTGTAACAATATCAAAGCTTTAATAATAAATAATAATATGTGTATCCATATAATAATAAATTATATTATATTAAATAATTAAATAAAATATATTGTTTTTTTCTTTTTTTTAAATAATTTCAATTGTTTTATTTGTTGATTTCTTTTTCAGTTATTTTATACAAAAATTCAAGACATAAATGTCCACAATTAAATGAATCATAGTTTTGATGTTGATTGTAGTTAAATTTTATATTTCCTCCTAGGTAATCAACTAACTCCACTGTTGGTTGTAAATTTCCAAAACTATCATAATATTCTATTTGTTTATTATTTTTATAGTAAGCTACCCAATGTGTACCATTGCCGATTGTAGAATCCAAATTAATCACTCCACATTCAATATTTCTGGGATGTTTTGGTATTGAGTCTATCATGAAAATTCCTCTAAAGTGTGGTATATTTTTTGAGAATTTTCGTATATCAATAGCAGTCAATGGTCTTTTGGGTAGCTTGTTTAGAAGTTTTTTGCCTTTTCTTCATAAGTTAATCCATATCCTTTCTTATATGGTTTAAGATAAAGTCCTTTACCCTTTGCTATGGCTTCCATATTCTTATTGTGTCTAGTCGCTTCATCAAGTTGAAGTTTAGCATTCTTTGCCGCATTACCTGCTTTTACTATGTTAGCACCTCCACTAGATAGGGTTCCAATTACACCTAATGCAGTTAATATTGGTATTAATGGTAAAACACCTCCAATTTTTGGAACACGTATTATACGTGGTATAACAATTTCAGATTTTTTTCCCTTTAAGGATTTCTTAATGGTTTTGCGTGCAATCTTAATAGCACTATTAAGATCTGTTGGTTTTGCTTTTTTAAAAATTTTTGTTGTTGCTTTTATCGTTGAATTGAATAGTTGTCTTCCTTTAACTTTTTTTGATTTTAATTGTCTATTATTATGGCTTTTGCTTTCATTGCGTTAGTAACCAAATATGCAAATTATTTTTCTGGAAGACTGATATTTTTTGAAAGTACTCGTTCCCAAGCTCTTTTCTCAAGAATTTTATCAGCTTGATGTCTAATATTTTAATCTTGACTTTTTGAATAAGCAATATCGTGTTCTTTGCATGCAGCGTCTAATAGATTTATTTCTTTATCACCTCGTTCTAAACGTTTTTGTAATTTCGTTCCAGGACCACAATATTGATAACCAGGAAGATGTATTTCGAAAGGAAGTGAATTTACCAATTTATTAATTAAACCTCCTCCTCCTCTGACGGTTTTATTGCAATTAACAATTATTTTATCCTATAAGAAAGAATAATATTTAATTATTTAATTCAGTTATAAAGATGCGTTTAATAAAACAACATAAAAATATTTTTGTTCGCAATGCTGATTCTTCAACGATTATAAAATCAAAGACTAGACATAGATCTATATTACCGAATTCTATTTGTGCGTTATTTGTAGGTCCTTCAAATTGTGGAAAGACTAACGTTATGATTAGCTTACTAGAAAGTTCTAATGGATTGAAATTTGAAAACATCTATTTATACTCAAAATCACTTTTCCAACCAAAGTATGAATATTTAAAAAAATTAATATCGCCAATTCAAGAAATGGGGTTTTATACGTTTTCAGATAATGATTCCGTAATACCTCCTGATTAATCACAAAACAATTCAGTTATGATACTCGATGATGTGCGAGTTGGATAATCGAGTTTCAACTGTATATTTTTAATTTTAATAAATGCCTTGTTCTATATTTCTTTAAATTAATAAAATGAATTACGTTCAGTTTATAAAAAACTTAGGTTTTCTATATTAGTAGTGTGTTTAGAGCGGTTCTAGCGCAACTACGCCATACAAAGTTGGGAGCAAGCCGTAACCCAATAAAAAAATTAATGTAAAAACTATCGCCTATATGTCGCCTTCTTATCGCCTCCAATAAAAATTTAGGAGCATGCAAGCAAACAATTGTTTGCTGGGTTATACATTCACTCCTGCGAAATAGAGGCAAAAGGGACATGACGTGTAAAAAAAGTTGTTTATTTATGATTTTTAAAATTTTGTGCATAAGAATTTGTGGGAAAATTTTTTTTTTTGTTTATTTAGTGGCAGGTGTTAAATTTCTTCTTGTACGTGTCTTGAAGATTTTAAAATTTTGTGAGGGATCATAATTTTACTTGTGCGTTTTCGTATTAAAGATAAAACTGATCGTGGAATAATTATTTTTAGTTTTTTCAGTTATTGTGTGTGTGTTTAGAATAGTTAATGACTTTGTTGCATAGGTTTTCTAGTGACTTTTTATATACATACCTCCGTAGGCTTGTGGGATAGTGAGCTAATCTCAGTATAAGGGTTGCATATTTGATTATCACCAGAGACTCTGGTCTGTTTTACTATAGCAGACTAAGGATCTAAGCAACTATTGATCGGTTGTGTGTGTGTGTGTGTGTATGATTGATAACGATTATTCATGTGAAAAGTAGGATTCCATCCACTTTTTTTTATATCAACAGCAACCAGCTGCACATTAACTGTGTTTACATAATTAATCAGCATAAATACTCAGAATTATATTACAAAAAACAGTAGAAAGTAACTTCTTGGTTAATATTTTTCCTTATCGTACTCTACTCCTCCTTATTTATAACAACAACAACAACTTAGAATATACATGAATAGAGCTGACGCAGCTGTAACAAGTCTTACAAACAGAAAACAAATAAAAAAATTAAAAAAATGTTTGGTTTTCTGAAATTCTTTCATTCTACTAAAATAAGCCCCGCCTTTTATTTATAAATTTTTTAACTAATGAAATATGACGGGACTGTACCAAAAATATGATTAATTGTGAAATTCAAACTGTTGATTGAACATGCTTAATCATGTTTATAATTATTAAATATCACAAATACATTAATAAGACTAACCTAGCTATATTAAAACCAAACATGATTGAACATGCTTAAAAGTAAAATAATAATATAATAATAAAGAGATATAAATACCGCATACAATTTATTTAAACAATTAGTATATTGCGATATTTCATAAAGTTAAAATACTATTTTTTAATAATTGTGTTTAATATTTTAATATATTAAAATTTTTAAATTAAAATGGTTAAAGATTTAAAATCCGAATGTAATAATAAAGATGCTCATCATCATTTAAAACAATCTCCATACACGCCACGCTATAGCATAAACGATCATCTTCATAGAGAAGATGAACGTTTAAAAACTTTTATATGTTGGCCATTTAAATGGTTAGATAAAAAGGAATTAGCAATGACTGGTTTGTTTTATAGCGGAGATTACGATAAAACAAAATGTTATTTTTGCGAAGTTGAAATTTGGAATTGGGGGCCTACTGATCAACCTTTAACAGAACATTTGCGTTGGTCACCAAATTGTGCTTTACTGAGAAGACGTTGTACCAATAATGTACCTATTAATTCGAATGTATTAGATCAAATACTACTACCACCCAGCTATGATACCTGTGGTCCCAGAGGTGTAGAAGGGGAAATACGAGACGATCATTTCTATAACACTCCAGAATATAATTATATAGAAGGGAACAACGATGATATCAATAGATGTAAAAAAATAACATATTATGGAGATCAAGTTATTGAAATCCCAATTTCATTTGTTGAATGCTCAAAAACGCTGATTTTTTATCATCATCATCCATAAAAAATATAACAAAATACTTTTTTATTTATCATTTAAATTATTCATCTTATTTATAATTTTATTTGTATTAGAATATATTTTATTTGTTGAAATTAGTAAATAAAGAAAATAAAAGAAAAAATTAAAAATTTTTAATCTGAATAGATCTGTATATCTTTATCTCTTTCTTTCACATTATTATATAAAAATTAATTAAATATACTAAGATTGATTTAGTTTAACTCATATTAATTTATAGAAATTGATTTAATGCTTTAGTTGAAGAAAAGAAACTAAAGTGAACAGTCATAGAAAATGGACTCCTCTAAAAATTTAATAAATAAATTTAATTGTCTTCGATATAGCAAATCCTTATTACATATTAAGGATCTTATAATGTCAGCTAAATATGTAATTATAAATGCAAGCAGAATAACAACAAAATATGGTTCCACAATCAAAATTGAGCTGGAGGATAATGTATTATTTTTACCATATCGCTATAATACGCTAAGTGACGAAGATGTTAAGAACTTATCTTCTGGAGCATATCTTATATCAAAGGAAGGACAGAAAAACTTACGATTGAAATCATGAGAAGAGGGTGATATCTTTATATCCAATTATTTATATCCCCATATACGCCAACTTTAACAATTATTAAAATTTATTATAATAATAAATAATAATATGTGTATCCATATAATAATAAATTATATTATATTAAATAATTAAATAAAAAATATTGTTTTTCTTTTTATAATAATTTCAATTGTTTTATTTGTTAATTTCTTTTTCAGTTATTTTATACAAAAATTCAAGACATAAATGTCCACAATTAAATGAGTCATAGTTTTGATGTTGATTATAGTTATATTTTATATTTCCTCCTAGGTAATCAATTAGCTCCACTGGTGGTTGTAAATTTCCAAAACTATCATAATATTCTATTTGTTTATTATTTTTATAGTAAGCTACCCAATGTGTAGTACCATTATCGATTGTAGAATCCAAATTAATCACTCCACATTCAATATTTCTGGGATGTTTTGGTATTGAGTCTATCATGAAAATTCCTCTAAAGTGTGGTATATTTTTTGAGAATTCCTCTAAAGTGTGGTATATTTTTTGAGAATTTTCGTATATCAATATCAGCCAATGGTCTTTTGGGTAGCTTGTTTAGAAGTTTTTTGCCTTTTCTTCATAAGTTAATCCATATCCTTTCTTATATGGTTTAAGATAAAGTCCTTTACCCATTGCTATGGCTTCCATATTCTTATTGTGTCTAGTCGCTTCATCAAGTTAAAGTTTAGCATTCTTTGCTGCATTAACTGCTTTTGCTATGTTAGCACCTCCACTAGATAGGGTTCCAATTACACCTAATACAGTTAATATTGGTATTAATGGTAAAACACCTCCAATTTTTGGAACACGTATTATACGTGGTATTACAATTTCAGATTTTTTTCCCCTTTAAGGATTTCTTAATGGTTTTGCGTGCAATCTTAATAGCAATTTTAAGATCTGTTGGTTTTGCTTTTTTCAAAATTTTTGTTGTTGCTTTTATCGTTGAATTGAATAGTTGTCTTCCATTAACTTTTTTTGATTTTGATTGTCTATTATTATGGCTTTGCTTAGTCATACCCATACCGAATTTAGTTTTTGCTTTCATTGCGTTAGTAACCAAATATGCAAATGATTTTTCTGGAAGACTGATCTTTTTTGAAAGTACTCGTTCCCAAGCTCTATTCTCAAGAATTTTATCAGCTTGATGCAGTGTTACCACTTTGTGGATAATTACCCGAATTTGGTATAATTTTTACTGTCTTGGGTAGAGCGTGGGTAATTTCTCTTAGGTGTAATTCAGGTGTTATTTGAAATTCTTGCTTGAAATACCCAAATAAAATCAAGATTCGATTTCAGTGATGACATTTATTTCTTTTTAAATATTGTTGATAAAAAATGCACAGTCTTCTGAACTAAAGTCTGGGGTTCTTTTAAGGAAAAGACTTCAATCATTGAATATATATTTTCAAAACTTTGGTAATAAATGTCTATCATAGTGATTTAAAACTTGGAGTTTATTCAAAAAATTTATTCAAACTACAAACTAGCCTGGGGGTATAAATGTTTCTAATATTCCAACATATTGTTACGTTTTTCCTTTAATAAACGCGTTTGAGTTCTTTTAATTGCAAATCCGAATAAAAACACACACTTATTCAAGTTAACAAACTTTATTGAAATTAATTATTTTGCTCACAATTGTTAGTTACGAACAGAACCGTTTTTCAAAACAGACTAAACTAATTTTACATGAGTCACCCCTTTTTATATTTCATAATTATTTCTAGATTTTTCCTGAACCTTCCCGTAAAAACTATTTATTATGTTCTATAACCATGTCTATAAATTACTGGGAAATTTATATAGGAACTATTTTTAAAATAACAGTTGTGTTGAAAATTATACATGACAATTTTAAGTAACATAAAACTATAACTTACAAGATAACTTATAACTATAACTATAAATAATTCTTAGATAATTTAACTTTCGTAACACTGCCCTACTTAAGCCTGTTCGTCCCGAATAGGCTCAGATTCTCCTTTTCCATAATTGGCCAGTCGTTCTAGATGCACCACTTTCATTTTTGATCTTGGGCTCTTATATTTCTGGATCCGATACACCACGTCATTCAATTTCTTTATTACTTTATATGGGCCATCCCAATGAGTCTGCATCTTTGGATATAGTCCTTTCTTCCGTTGCGGATTAAAAAGTAAAAGCAGCTGGCCTTCTTTGAAGCCTTCCGAATTTGCCACTCTATTGTTTCTGGCTTTCATCTGGTCATTTGATGAATTAACACGCCTTCGTCTTAACTCGTTTTTCTGCTCTTGGGTAGAGTCATTATTATTCGCTGGTACCTACGGATAGTTCACCAAAGTTGTACTGCTGGACCGGATTTCTACTTTCTCCAATTAGACCACCTTCTGCAACGCACTGTGGGCATGTAATTACGCAATCAATCACGGCTTGCTTGCAACCGATCCAATAGTAGCTTGCTTTTAACTTCTTTATGGTTTTCGTAACGCTTAGATGCCCACCACCAGTACCTTCGTGGAATTTCTTCACAACTTCACATACTTTAGAAGTCGGTACTACAATAAGGTTTTTAACCGTTTTGCCATCAGTACTTTCCCATGTACGGTATAGGCAACCATTTATCATCCGCAGACTACTCCACTGCGCCCAATACGCTTTCATTAGTGGACCGTTCAATTTAATTTCTTCACGAGTCGGCCTTTCACCTTCTTTTTTAGCCATCATAATTTGCGCTAATAAGGGGTCACTTTTCTGCGCCGTTGACCAGTCTTCGCTGGGTTCCACATCTAATAAGCGAATCTCATTTATGCATTTCTTGTTTTTACCTTGTTTCTCGCTCAAAGCTCGCAAAACTGCCTCCTTCATGCTTCTCATTTCCTTTAAAATATCTCTTCCTTCTTCAGCAGCAAAATCAAGTTTCCGCACCATATACGTTTGTGGCCTTGAAATTATCCTTGCGATTTCTTGTGCTAGGGCAAATGATACCGTTTCTGCAAATGATGGCTTCTGTGATGCACATACCGCTAGTTTTACATCAGCATCCCCTATACCGTTTACAAATGCCTCGGTCTTAAAATGATCTAGCAATGGATGACTTTCACCTGGATAAGTAAGCTGCACCAAGCGCTCAATCTCTAATGCAAAATCCTGTAGCGTCTCGTTTGGCTTTTGTACTCTACCCCGTAATTCCATTCTGAATATTTCTTTTCTATGTTCACCACCATACTTGCGTTGCAGTGCTACCATAATGTCCTCATAATTATTTCTGCAACTTACTGGTACACTTTCTAGAATTTCAGCCGCAGTTCCTTTTAAAGCCAGAATCAGCTCTATGGCTTTTTCTTCATTGTTCCAAGCATTTTTATTGGCGACTGTGTCAAACTGGAACTTAAACACATTCAATGGTGAGCTGCCGTCAAAACTTGGAGCTCTTATTCTATTCGAGACTTCTGGAAAAACTCGCACCACTCCCTCCTGGCACTGAAGACTATTTACTCTTTCTTCCAGATGATGAAGTTTTTTATCAAAAACCGTGACTTGTGTTTTTACATCAGTGACTTGTGTTTTTACATCAGATAATTCTATTTCCATATCGTCTACTCATTCGTTTATAACAGTAGAAATCTCTTGAAGCTTCTCAAGTTTGTCATTAGTAGCCTGAAGTTTCTCGTTTGTCACTTTAGAATTTTCTTGAATTTCGGCTAAGATGGTGCTTGAATTTTCTTTTACCATCCTCTCAATGTTTTTAGAATTTTCTGCTAGGATAGCGTTTGAATTTTCTTTTACCAACTTCTCCATGTTTTTAGAATTTTCTTCCATTTTTCTAGAGGTTACAGCCGAATTTTCTTTTACCATTTCCTCCATTTTTCTAGAATTTTCTTCCATTTTTCTAGAATTTTCTTCCATTTTTCTAGAATTTTCTTCCATTTTTCTAGAAGTTTCTGCCGACATTTTTTCCATTTTCTCCATCATAGCAGCAAACATTGTACCAAAATCCATGTTGTTTGTTACTGCACGGGTAGCAACTTCTATTTCTTCAAATTCATAAGTTGCGATGTCAATATTGCGTCGCTTAAATTCATCGATTAATCTTTTCTGCAGCTCAGCTTTATTTCCTGCAGTAGGCAGATCCAACTTGCCCAACTCTTTCTGGAGCTGTTCAACTTTTAGCTCCTCGAATTTCATTGTTGTTTGTATAGTTTTTTTTTTATTTTTTATCCTTTTTTTTATTTGTTTGTTTTTTTTTTTTTTTATTGCAATTTCACTTCTGACACCAATTGTTACGTTTTTCCTTTAATAAACGCGTTTGAGTTCTTTTAATTGCAAATCCGAATAAAAACACACACTTATTCAACTTAACAAACTTTATTGAAATTAATTATTTTGTTCACAATTTTTAGTTACGAACAGAACCGTTTTTCAAAACAGACTAAACTAATTTTACATGAGTCACCCCTTTTTATATTTCATAATTATTTCTAGATTTTTCCTGAACCTTCCCGTAAAAACTATTTATTATGTTCTATAACCATGTCTATAAATTACTGGGAAATTTATATAGGAACTATTTTTAAAATAACAGTTGTGTTGAAAATTATACATGACAATTTTAAGTAACATAAAACTATAACTTACAAGATAACTACAACTATAAATAATTCTTAGATAATTTAACTTTCGTAACAATATTATCAATTTTGTTTGTGTCTGGAAACTTTCAAATGCTTTACTTTGAAGAATATTGATCGCCCTAAACAGCTGTAAAACTGAATTACGAAAGGGATAGTTGTACAAAACCCTGCAGGCATTTAGTTTACTAAATATGGTATAAAGGGTATTTTTTAAGACCATGCAACTTAAAATAATAGAAAACACAAAACAAATCAATTTTAATTGTAATTTATACACGGCGCTACCATTTGAAACTGATCTAAGCAAATAGGCATCACCGCGCCTGTCCTTGACGAAACGCATTACAGACGTTCAATTTTGTTCCTCTTTTTCGAGCATTGCTGGCTGCATGTCACGAATAAATTAACAATGTTGACTTCCAATATGTCAATTGTTGCTGGTTTATCAGCATAAGCCAGTGACTTCACTTGCCTACGGAAAACAATCAAAAGGGCTCCCATCGTACGGCCTTGAAGTCCAATTGACAGATTATTTTCTCTAATTCAACATATCGCCTTCATTTGTGAAAAAAATTGCGTCATTTAAATGATACAGTCGCCTGTTGCGAAAATCGATATGGCTGATTTTCAAAGTAAATTTGGATAATTTGGTGGCGTTGTTCAAGCACACATTTATCTATTCATGATGATGTGCCTGCTCAAAAAGTGAGAGCAGTATGACAGTTTGTTTGACAGCTAACCTTTCGTAAGCTCTATCGGGCTTAAAAAACACCCTTTACAAAGGAATGGCAATGAGCATTTTGAACCTACCTAGAATTTTTGCAACCAAATGTGGAAGTTAAACTCATTATTTCAGGAGTTTTATTTTATGTTTTATTAATTGTTTTTAAGTATTTAATATTATTTATTTTAATGTTAATTTATTATAAATTACAATAAGAATGTTAACTGTTTGACTAATATTGATCTTCTTTCAATGAGTTTGTTGTGTTTTTGCTTCTTTGTAAATGTCTTTTATTAAATAAAACATCAATTTTATATCAGGTGTAATTTCATATAAATCGGGTAATTTTGCTTCATCTCAAGTGCAATTTTGAATTTCGCTGGTGGTAACACTGGCTTGATGTCTAATATTTAAATCTTTACTTTTTGAATAAGCAATATCGTGTTCTTTGCATGCAGCGTCTAATAGATTTATTCCTTTATCACCTCATTCTAAACGTTTTTGTAATTTCGTTCCAGGACCACAATATTGATAACCAGGAAGATGTAATTCGAAAGGAATTGAGTTTATTAATTTATTAATTAAACTTCCTCCTCCTCTAATGGTTTTATTGCAATTAACCTTGTTTTTAAAACATACTACCATTTTATATTATTTCATCCTATAATATTTAATTATTTAATTCAGTTATAAAAATGCGTTTAATAAAACAACATAAAAATATTTTTGTTCGCAATACTGATTCTTCAACGAATATAAAATCAAAGATTAGACATAGTTCTATATTACCGAATTCAATTCGTGCGCTAATTGTAGGTCCTTTAAATTGTGGAAAGACTAACGTTATGATTAGCTTGCTAGAAAGTTCTAATGGATTGAAATTTGAAAACATCTATTTATACTCAAAATCACTTTTCCAACCAAAGTATGAATATTTAAAAAAATTAATAACAAAAATTAAAGGAATGGGATATTACACGTTTTCAGATAATGACTCCTCCTAATGAAGCACAAAACAATTCAATTATGATTTTTGATGATGTTGCATGTGAAAAACAAAACAATATACGTGCATATTTTTGTATGGGTAGACATAAAAATATAGACTCATTCTACTTATGCCAAACATATACAAGAATTCCTAAACATTTAATAAGAGATAATGCTAATATGATTATTATGTTTAAGCAAGATGAAATGAATATGAAACATATTTATGCTGATCATGTCGGTAGCGATATGAGTTACGAAAAGTTTCGTGAAATTTGTAGAGAATGTTGGAAGGATAAATATGGATTTTTGGTTATAAGTAAAGATGATGATTTCAATAATGGAAGATATAGAAAGCAGTTTGATTATTTTATAATATTATAAATTCGAGAATATATTACATACCATTATTAGTATATCATCAACCTTTCAAGATATTACAACAACAACAACAACAAGAAAACGCATTGTCACCCAATGAAAAAAAATTAATGAAAATGTTTTAAAAGAGCTAGTTAAACAAGAAATGTCTTAAAGAAGAAATTTCGCAGTATAAAAATTGGTGAAGCTGATACCCGTGAACAACTGAAAGATACATTAAAACCTATAACAGAACCCTTGAAAAATTTTATTAATAGTTCGAAAAATACCAAAGTAAATTTAAAAATTGAAAAGAATAAAATTAAAAATGAATCAAAACAACAACAAGAACAATTTAAAACATATTCTAGTATTCCAATTATAAAACGAGAAAAAATATATTATCTACTGCTGCAAGTAACTCTGAAGATTATGATGATGACGATTTTTATTCTCAACCAGAAACAGAAAATCTAAATAGTCGCATAAATTTTAATGATTTGTTATATCTAGAAAAAAGACATGAATTAGACACACTATATGGAATACATAAAGATTCAAATAATGAATGAAAATTTGGTGATAGTAACATTAAATTTAATGAAGATAAGATTCAAGTTGGAAATCAAATATGGGCACTCACTCCAGGTTTATTTTCATTAATGTTTCAAAAAATACCAAAAAACTATGATAAATCCGAGTTAGATATTTATAAAAAGATATTTATTAATACTAATGCCTATAAAAGGGGTTATGCCATAGATGGTAACATAAGGGGTACAAGAGCATATAAATACAGAAATATTATTAGAAAATTGATTAAACCTAAGAACTCATCTACCACAATACCGCAATCACCCACTTCATCTGATACATCAACAACAAAAGAAAATTATATGGGAAGTGGGTTAATGGATTACAATTCAAATAAACCAAACTATATATACTGGGATGATTTAAATGAGTTGATAGATCGACTTAGACTCCTGCTCGCATCACAAGCTGCAGATCACAGCAACCATAATAACGAAATTGTGTCTATTATGGAAGAATTATACGAAGCTAACATTATTGAATAACTATTAAATTAACACAAAACAATGTCTATTGATTAATATGGACATTACATTAACGATACAAGTGATATAATTTCTATGAAGAATGCACCTAAACTGTTTGGGTTCTTAATGGATACAGATAATAACATTGACGTTCAAAACAAAAGAATCAAACGTATGTCGAATGCTTTGGAAGAAACCGATGGTGTCAATAAAATGTTTTTACAATCTCAAATTAAAAAAAACAGAGAAGGAGATAATGGATCAGTTAAACAAGAATATTAATGAAGTTTATCAAATAATAGAGAAAATTAAAAAAGATTTTGAAAGAAGAATGAAAATCTTGAATCAGAAACTATATAACAGGCTTGATATTAAAAATAAAGAACAGGAGATTACAATATTCCCTCAAGTAAAGAAGGTAAACCAAATAATGCATTCAAGAAAAAGAGAATTAGTAAATGAACTTCATAAACCAGATCGAAAAAATTTCATACGTCGAAGAGTTGTAATGAAAGGTATAGATGATCTCTGGCAAGCTGATTTAGTTGAAATGGGAAACTATTCTATATATAATAAAAAATATCGTTATTTATTAACTATCAAAGTTTGCATGGGGTGTTGCACTTAAAACAAAAACAGCAACTGAAGTATTTCAAGCAATGGAAAGTATTTTAAAATTAGGTCGAGTTCCCAAAAACTTGCATACTGATGATGGTAAAGAATTTTTCAATAAAAAATTTAAAACCCTCATGGACAACCACAATATCAATCACTATTCAACATATAGTATAATGAAAGCCTCAATAACAGAACGATTTAATCGAACTCTAAAAGGAATGATGTGGAAAGAATTTAGTTTTAATGGATCATATTATTGGCTTGATATTTACAAAGATCTAATTAATAAATATAATAGAAAAGTTCATCGCACCATTAAAATTGCACCAATTGATGTAAATTCTAAAAACGAAATGAAATTATTGAAAACAGTCTACAATCATCTAAAAATATATAAAAAAAATCTAAATTTAATGTTGGAGATTATGTACGCATAAGCAAATATAAACATATTTTTGAAAAAGGTTATACTCCCAATTGGACAACAGAAATTTTTAAAATTAAAACAGTAAAAGTTACCTATCCCTCAACATACATATTGGAAGACTATCAAGGCCAATTAAAGGTGGTTTCTATGATGATGAACTTACAAAAACTCGATTTCCTAATACATATCTTGTTGAAAAAAATTCTTAAAACTAAAGGAGAAATGGTCTATGTAAAATGGTTAGGATTTTCTAATCAACATAATTCTTGGATTAATAGAAATGATATATTATAGTTTGTAAGAGTAGATATAATAATAAAATTAGTATGTAAGAGTTAATGTATTATTGTGTAAGAAAAGAAAAAAGTATATGTAAATAAATTGTTTTTAAATAAAGACTATTATGCTTTTTACTTTATTTGTAATTCAACAGTCGAAATGTCAATAACTCTAACTCATCAGAGTTGACAGCTAACTATTTTCCTCCAATTGAGTTGAATGGACAATATGAATGTGCACTTACAGATTTTCATTCATATAATAGTATTCTAAATGTAGATGTATATAATAATATGTTTCATATTGGTGAACAAGTGATTCAAATTCCGGTTGGATCTTATGAAATGAAGGATATAGTCGATTATATTAAAGAACAATATCATCGATATAGTCCTCAAAATAAAATTACCATTGAAGCTAATAATAATACAATGATAGTTAGAATAAAAAACTCTAATGATCCAATATACTTTAATAAGGAAAATACTATTGGCAAGCTTTTGGGATTTAAAGAAAATATTCTATTACCTAATAAAGAATATTATTCAGATCTTCCAGTTAATATTTTTAAAGTTAATCTTTTACGTATTGAGAGTAATATAGCTGTCAACACATACATGAATAACTCCCAAGCACATACTTTGCATGAGTTTGCCATTAATGTCCCACCTGGCTATAAAATAGATGAGATTCCTAGGAATCTCATTTATTTACCAATCAAAACTGTCGAGAGATAAACACCCTTACTCTGCGAGTGGTTGATCAAGACGGTGATTTATTTAATTTCCGAGGAGAGGAAATTACAATTCGATTACATTTGAGACTAATAAAATAATGATAATTTACAATAAGAATACATCTAAAAACCGAATATCACAATCATCATCTTCTAACAAAATATTGATAAATAAATTAAATTTAAAGAGTTCATTAAAACATATAAACTTAACAGAATTAAATAAAGAATTTCTAAAATCATTAAATTTAAAATTGAAGAAACCATGAGTTCAATAATAGATGTTCTGGATAAACCTTTATCCGATGAAAATATAATTAAAAAGGATTTCCATACGTAAAGCCCATATTTACAATCTTATAATAATAACGATGAAATTCGTATTACAATACAAAATCAAGACTTGTTTGTTTTACCGTCGGAAAGTTTCATATATGTAGAAGGATTTGTTAAAGATGAAAGCAATACAAAATTAGTATCTTCTGTAGCCAACTTTAAATTAAAAAATAATTTTGTAGCGCATCTGTTTGATGAAATTCGTTACGAAGTAAATGGTGTTGAAATTGATCAAACGAGACATTTAGGAATATCAAGTACTATTAAAAATTTGATTTCACTATCACCAATAGTTAGTAATGGAATGCAAAATGCTGGATGGAATAAAATGGATGATATTGTTCTCGTAAATGGATATTTTAATTTTTATGTACCACTTAAATTGTTTTTGGGTTTCGCTGAAGACTATAATAAAATATTATTGAATGCAAAACATGAATTGATTCTATACGTAATAAAAATGATGAGGATCTTGTATATTCAACTGTTTCCACCGAAAAGGCTAAATTAACAATTTCAAGTATATCTTGGAGAATTCCTCATGTACAACTATCTGATTTTAGTAAATTAAATACGATAAAAATAATAAACAGTGGTACTTCAATACCAATTACATTTAGAAGTTGGGATTGTCATATAAATCCACAACTAAATATGACAACTAATCATGTGTGGAATGTTAAGCTGGCGGCAAATAGAGAACGCCCTCGTTTTGTTTTGATTACATTCCAACATGAAAAGAAATTTCTACACTGCGATTTGACTATTTTAAATGTACATTTAAATTCAGAGTCATATCCATATGACGATCTTAACATAAAGTTTAAGAATGAACGTTATGCAATTCTATATGATATGTATTTAAGATTTCAAGAAAACTATTATATGCGAGACTCCCAACCTCTTCTCACATTAATGCTCCAATTATAGTAGTAGATGTTAACTATCAAAACGAATCTATAGTTAGTGGACCTAATTGAGTCTCTTGGAGACGATTCACAGAATTGAAATAGTCATACGGAAAGACACCTTTACGTTTCATTAAACTAAATTCATTGTCATTTGTAAAATTAGATTTTATCATATTTAAGTCATCATCGGTTAAATAGCTCGATAATTTGTCTAAACTAGATGGCATGAATCTTAATGAATCTAGAAAACGTAATTCAATCGTTTTCTTTTCATTTACCGATATCTTTTTTGATATTGAAATATATAATTCCTTGTTTAAAGGAATTATATTAATATCACCTTTAATTGATGACAGTTCTCGTACAAACAAATGACAATCATATGCCGAAAGATTATGAAAAAATATTGGGATGAAACTGGCGATTTGAAACTCTAAATTGCATTTATTATGAGCAGGACCTCTATAATTGCCAGTTAAGGCTGTTTTACACTATCACACAAGTCTTTAGACTTTTGGTCTTACAAAATGAAATGATTTTTGGTCTGATTGTCAAAAAATCA
The DNA here is from genome assembly GCA_930367215.1 of Pollenia angustigena. Lineage (NCBI taxonomy): Eukaryota > Metazoa > Arthropoda > Insecta > Diptera > Polleniidae > Pollenia > Pollenia angustigena. The sequence continues at coordinate 131,624,795 of OV884056.1, read as the reverse complement.
AAGAGAAATTTTTTTTCATTACATTTTGCTTCTACACTATCACACTTCAAATAAAAAGTAAAATCTTTGTGATTTATGAGATCCACTTTAGATTACAAAATAAAGACGAAAAAACATTTTATTAAGCATTGGAACATTGTTAGCTGGCGTATTATTCACTAACTTGCACATTTAAACTTGCACCTTGGTCCTCAGATATATTTTTGCTTTATTTTTAATATTTCTTTAATATTTAATAATTTTTATTTTGATGTGGCCGGCAAATTATTCAACAGCTGTTTTTTATTTTCTTCTAGGGTGGAAAAGTTGATACAATAAAATTTTTATATTTTTTTTTCGTCTTTGTACCCAAGGCCCATTGAAAAGGTCTGCGCAAGAAGCCTGATGATCATTGTTTATGTTCTTTTTAGTTGTCAAAAGTTGTTTACATTTTGCTTACGTGTGCATGTATACGTTTGTTTACGTTTATATTAAGCCACACATACACGTTTTTTCCTTTTGCTTTGTATATGTGGTAGTAAATTTTTGACAACTAAAAAGAATCGTTTTTTAATTTTGTACAAGTAAGCAGACCTGATAGATGGGCCTTGCTTGTACCGTATTTAACGATTTTTTACAACAAATATTTGTGATTTATTTAAATTTTAAAAGAATTCACTTGAAATTTTATATTTTTTTTATCGTTTTGCAATTTTTTATTAGAAAAAATAATAGTGAATATTTGTGCACAAAATTTTAATTTTCCATCCCTGATTTTCTTCTTGTGGTTTTGTAAAAACACAATTCTGATAAAATGAAAAATCTAATCGTTTAGAAAAATTTCAAAAAATAGAGAGAACCATACGACTGCCAAATTTCTTTACGTATTTTTTGACATTTCATTACAAAATGTTTTTACACTATTATACATTATGAATGATTTGTAAGTTTTTGACATGTCTTAACACAAAGTATTATAGTCTAAAATGGCCTTTAGATGACAATAGTCAGCTACTCTATCTTCAACAGATAAAAATTTATTGCAAATATGACAATTTGTATCTTCATTTTGTCTTATCTGTTGAAGTAGTGTCAAGGAATTCATTGGCTTGACAACACTTAAATAATTATTGTAAATTTCTACACTATCCTGAACTAAACTATTGAAAAAATTATTTGGTGCATTCACGCCGCTATAAATTCTAAATATATCTAAACTTGAGTCAAGTGAACACTTAATAAAATGTAAGCAAATGGAATGTGCTTTTGTGTCGATTTTACGTTCGTAGAATTTTGAATGTTTACTGTTTCCAGAATACATTCAAAATCAGCGTATACAACAAAAGGCACATCCATTTGCTTTTTTAAATTTTTATAACTCACTAAACTTTTTTCCGTAGTAGGCATCCTAGTCACAATTTTGTTGCATTCATCTTGGTGTTGTTTTAATCATGACTCAGTTTGAGAATGTATTACAGATATAAACTTTATTTTTAGATTTCGTCAGTTGGCTACGTATCAAACTGTAATTAAGTGAAAAAAAGAAATGATTTAAATTAATATATTTTTTGAATGTATATATATAAATAGTTTTGTAAATATTATGAACATACCTGGAAATATTTTTGATCCATACATAATGGAATCTTTCACCGTCCTCTAGCAGTAATAAGTTGAAGTGTTTGGATTTCTCTTCTTTTGTGAAGTAGTATGGCGCTACGATTACATCACCTTCTAATCCAAACACATTCACACTGATTTGAGGATTATTTACCTCGAAATCTCTTATTTGGCTTACCGCTAGAGGAAAATTCAAATTTTTTAAATTTAGGGTGATTCCATTATCCAGTAAAATGATGTCATCTTCAATATTTTGAATTTTGTATGATGAACATCTATTGGTATCAATACTGACTGGAGAACCTGCTGATATCATTGCCCACTTAAAACAGTACTCGTCTTTATTTTGAACGTTTATACAGGCTTTTTTGTTTTGTATTGATGGTGGTAAAGGAAGGTATTGCGATCCTTTGATGGAACTATATTTATTGATATTTATTTCAAGGTGCGAGATTTCTATTAAAGCCCATCCACTATCTCGCTCCTGAAACTCGCTCATCTTTCTCATAACAATATTGCAATGGTCATCATAAAGCTTAAGAATTTCATCCGTTGTTGTTGCAGCATTTAAGATGACCATTTTTGTTTGATGAGATTTCATGTCGATAGTGCATGAGTCCTCCTCATCCTTTACTAATACATACTCGCAAGATAGTTCAATGTTGAATTTTATTGCGGTAAATTTTTGAATAATATTCTTCAACAATTGAACTATTTTGGGTTTTATTTCGCCTAGAAATTTTCGGGCAATAAATTATTTGTATCCTCGTTCTCCAGTAGATATGTGGCGATGCGGTTTTTAAAAGTAGTCTTAATGCAGCTCATATTATTACTGTCTTTAGTTTTTTCACAATTAAATTTATGTTTACTTGTTCTCAAATGATAACCAAATTTTGATATATGTTTATTACACGCATCGCAATAAACATCCTTAGCTTCACAAATTTCTTTAAGATGTTCGGTTAAATGATTATGCTTATGAAATTCATTGCGATTAGCGAATTTCAAGTTGCATGTAATACACTTCCATGATGTGGACGGACCATCATGAAATAATCTAATATGACGCATTAAGTTTTTGTTTTGTGTAAACACTTTTTCACAATAGTTGCATACAAAAGAAGCCATTTTTATTTTAGGATAATATTTTTTTTTATTTAATTAATTAAAAAATTCAATATTCACGTTATGATTTGGCAAACAAGACTGATTTCGATTGAGAAATAACAGCGGTATTTATACAAAAAAATTTTCACAATTAATCATATTTTTGGTACTGTAACGCAGTTTATTTTCCCAGCTGAGGTATGACTCAGTCTGTCCAGGGTCAATTCGAAGGTCTGCTTCCTTTGAAATGAAACACGGGATGTTTTCGTGTATGTTCGCTTACAATAATTTCAACAAAGCTTTATTTACGAAATCTTAAGCTACGCTAAATACTTAGAACTACGATGATCCTCTGGGGATTATGTGCAGCTGCTGGCGGGGATGAATACGGGAACGACCGGTCGGGTGACGTTTATGGAGCTGGACGGCGGATGTGGCTAAGGTGCGGGGTTCAGGTTGTAGCGCAGGACCTTATCTGGTAAAAACTTCGTTAAGCAAAGGGGTTTAATTAGTATGTGGGTTAAGCTACGGGTGCTGCTGAATCGGCTAAATACGGTTCGGGTAAATCAGGTTCGGTTAAATACGGTTTGTATTAAATACTGGGCTAAATACTTCTAACAACACGAGAATTCGGAAGCCGTGGTGTTCGGCTAACTACTTCGTAAATACTTCGGACGCCACGAGAATTCGGAGGCCGTGGCGTTCGGCTAACTACTTCGTGAATATTTCGGACACCAAGAGAATTCGGAAGCCTTGGCGTTCGGCTAACTACTTCGGACACCACGAGAATTCGGAGGCCGTGGCGTTCGATTAACTACTTCGTAAATACTTCGGACACCAAGAGAATTCGGGAGCCTTGGCGTTCGGCTAACTACTTCGGATACCACGAGAATTCGGAGGCCGTGGCGTTCGGCTAACTACTTCGTAAATACTTCGGACACCAAGAGAATTCGGGAGCCTTGGCGTTCGGCTAACTACTTCGGGCACCACGAGAATTCGGAGGCCGTGGCGTTCGATTAACTACTTCGTAAATACTTCGGACACCAAGAGAATTCGGGAGCCTTGGCGTTCGGCTAACTACTTCGGACACCACGAGAATTCGGAGGCCGTGGCGTTCGGCTAACTACTTCGTAAATATTTCGGACACCAAGAGAATTCGGGAGCCTTGGTGTTCGGCTAACAAATTCGGACACCACGAGAATTCGGAGGCCGTGGCGTTCGGCTAACTACTTCGTAAATACCTCGGACACCAAGAGAATTCGGGAGCCTTGGCGTTCGGCTAACTACTTCGGACACCACGAGAATTCGGAGGCCGTGGCGTTCGGCTAATTACTTCGTAAATACTTCGGACACCAATAGAATTCGGGAGCCTTGGCGTTCGGCTAACTACGGTTTATAATTAGATACTTCGGACACTAGAAGAATTCGGAAGCTCTAGTGTTCGGCTAGATACGTAAAACTACTTGTTAATACTAACTACCAAGAGTAAATACTGGGGTTAATGGCAATATCTACTCTGTTTGTTCTGAGGCAAACCTTGTCTATTTATTCAAAAATAAAATGAACTAAATGAGACTTATAACTAACAAAAGTAATTTAGGTAAACAGTAAGGGTATTCATAGTAGTGAGTAAAATAGTAAGGGTATTCAGGGTTAGTGTTAGTGTTAAATGTATATATAGAGTTAGTTTGTAACGTCACGTTACAGTCCCCCCCTACTTTAACTAAAAAATAAAAAAGGATATTGTGCACTAGGCGAGTTGTGACCGGAGGTCTGCACTACCCGAAGGTAACATTTACCAGAGCGGGATACGCTCTGGCTCGGCCTTAAGTGCGGGTTATTAATAACTAGGTAACCAAAAAAAAATGCATTCAACAATAATAATACAAAAAAAAAACAATTCAAATATAATCTCAATTCAATCATAAGTAACCGTGTGGGATTGTAGAATACCGCCAACTATTGTCGTCCCTCCTCTAGTCCGTTAGCTCGACAAACTTTTCCTGGCCCTTACATCGTAGCCTAGCCAATCCGTCAATCATCTTCACCTCCACCTTCGGCCTTCCCTTTGGGTACACGATCCATCGATTTCTCTTCCTCAACGGATTGCGTCTGATCGTAATATCCCGAAAGCGGTCGTCGGTATCTTCCGGGCTGCTGAGGTCACTGGGCGTCAGGTTGAGGATATCGTTGGCAAAATCTTCAGCGGCCTGAAGTGCCGCAGTCTGGCTGTCTGCTGCTGGCCTGGTGTCAACAGGTCCGGTGGGCGGTTTGGTTATAAGGACCTCCGGGTCCCTGGACAAAGGAGCTAAGGGCGGTGGTGTTGACCGAATCGCATGCAGGGGTTCGGTGCTTCTTCGGTCCCACATTCCCTTGGCCAGTGCATCCAATGCCGGGTCCCCGGATTGGGCCACTGGGCTGCTCTCCACGTTGTGAATTTTCGGCCGGTCCTCGAAGGGCGGTAAAAATGGTGGCACGTGTCGTGGCATCGTGGTTTGGCGTAGATAGCTGGTAATTTTGCCCGGAGCTAAAGGTCTTGTTGGTTTCCTTTCCATTTTGTCACTGATGTGGGATCGTACCCCCTTTTATACTTTTATTGTGGTTGGTATAACCTATTACGAATATCTTTCTTGTTCGTACTGGGAAATTCCCTTTTTGATACGGGGATTCTCTTTTTTTATACTTTTATTGTGGTTGGTATAACCTATTACGAATATCTTTCTTATTCGTACTGGGAAATTCCCTTTTTGACACGGGGATTCTCTTTTTTAGGGGGTTTCGTTGTGGTAGATCGGGGTGGAGTTAACTGGGCGGTTGTTGGGAGGCTTGTGGTGGGTGGTAGGAATAGCTGACGGTTGTGGTTGCGGCTTTAGGTGAGTGACTACTGTGTGGTTATGAGCGAGGGTTATGTCATATTTCTGGGGTGTCTCGTTTGTGGTAGTATTTTAAATCTTGAACGTGTACCTGATGGATTTTCCCCGAGTCGCCCCGAATGGTATAAATGTTTGGGGAGATTTTGCCGGTGACTTCGTGAGGTCCTGAATACTTGGGACCGAGTTTAGCCGCAAAATGGTTGATGCCCGACGAGAGATGATGTTCGCGTTTTAGTACTTGGTCGCCAATCTTGGGCTGCCATTCTCGTCTCCGGAGGTTATAGTGTCCCCGCTGTTTCTCGGTAGCTCGTGTCATGATTTTAACGATTTCGCGCCATTCGGGGGGTCCGGGTATTTTGTGGCTGCCGATGTCTGGTGTTTTCCCCTCTCCGAAGATCTGGTTAGGGGGTCGAAGATTTCGTCCAAACAGTATCTCGGCCGGGCTGGCAGTTGTGCCCTCGTGTACGGCCGAATTTAGGGCGAAAGCGACTTCGGCTACGAACTTGTCCCAGTGGCGGTGGTTCCCCTCCGTGTTTTCGGCTATGAGTGTCTTAATAACTCGGTTAGCCCTTTCGGTAGGATTTTCCTGTGGAGTATAGGGAGCGGTTAAGCGATGTTGGATCCCACATTCCTGAAGGAACGTTTCTACTGCTTTACTAACGAATTGTGACCCATTATCCGAGATGAGGGTCTCGGGACAGCCGAATCGAAATATGATGCGTTCTCTTAGGGCTTTAATAACTGCCGAGGAGGTGGCCGTGCGTAAGGGGATTAATTCCACCCACTTGCTGAATTTGTCCACAAAAACCAGGAGGAAACTGTGTCCTGAGGAGGACCGCGGTAACGGGCCGATGAAGTCGGTGCAGACGATTTCCCAGGGCCGATTAACTGACATGCTGTGCATAAAGCCGGCCTTACGCCTCTGTTCGACTTTGAACCGGCCGCAGGTGTCGCATGATCTTACATACCGGCGGACATCCCGTGCCATGCCAGGCCAATAGTAGTTTTCTTGTGTTCGGCGTAGAGTTTTATAGACTCCTAGGTGGCCCGCAGTTTTCGCGTCATGGGTTTCGTGTAGCACTCGGGTGGTGTCGTGCGGCGGTACACACAGCTTCCACTCGGGGAGGTTAGATATCGTGGACTTCTTCGAGACGTGGCGAAACAATCTGCCGTCTATAAACTGGTAGTCGGGTAGTTTTGAGGCATTGTCGTGTAACTTGCGAAGGACCTTGGCGTGCCAATTCGGTTTGCCGGAGCTAATTATCGCTAATGGTTCAGCTTCCACATTTGGCAGTGGGCTTCGTGACAGCGCGTCGGCCACGACGTTGAGCTTGCCACGCCTGTATTCGATACCGAAGTCATATTGCTGGACTTCCAATGCCCATCGGGTCAACCGACCGGACGGATTCTGGATCGAGTTTAGCCATTTGAGGGATTGGTGATCTGTGATGACTGTGAACCTGTACCCTTCCAGGTAAGATCTCATCTTTCGAATGCCCCAGAGGACCGCCAAGCACTCCTGCTCGGTAGCCGAATACTTTCGTTCTAGGTCGGTTAGGGTTCGGCTCGCGTAGGCGATCACCGTCTCGTGATCGTTTTGGCGTTGGAATAGTACAGCTCCCAATCCTTCCTTGCTGGCGTCGGTTTGTAGGAAGAAAGGCCGTTCGAAGTCGGGGCAGCTTAAGATCGGAGCGTGGGTCAATTTTTCTTTCAAAGCGATGAATGCTTGTTCTTGTCCAGCTCCCCACTCCCACGGGGTCTTTTTCTTTAGAAGACGAGTCATAGGTTCGGTCAGTTTGGAAAAGTTCGGTATGAAACGTCGATACCAAGATGCTATACCTAGTACTCGCCGCAGGTCACGGATAGTTTTGGGTGCCTCCAGCTTTTGGATTGCATCAATTTTATCGGGATCGGTATGTATCCCTCTCGTACAGACGACGTGGCCTAGGTATTTTAGGCTGGTTCGGACGAATTCGCATTTCTCGAAGTTTACCTGCAGGTTCGCGGCCAGTAGGCGGTCAAAGACTACCATCAGCATGCCCAAATGTTCATCAAACGTGCGGCCCAAAACGATGATATCATCCAGATATACGAAAGCCTTTGGGTGCAACTCGGGTCCGATGACACGATCGAGAATTCGCTGAAACGTAGCTGGAGCCGAGTGTAATCCGAAAGGCATCACCTTCCACTGGAACAGACCGCGGCCCGGTACAGTGAAGGCGGTATATTGGCGGGAGCCCTCGGCGACCGGTATCTGCCAGTAGCCGTTTTTAAGGTCGATTGTTGATATGTATGCTGCTTCCTTTAGCTGGTCCAAGATTGCGTTGATCTGTGGTAGGGGATAGGCGTCGGGTTCGGCGGCTGCGTTTATCTGACGGAAGTCGATGCACATGCGCCAAGTACCTTGTTTCTTCCGCACTAGGACGATGGGTGAACTGTAAGGACTGTGCGACGGTTCTATTCGTTCGGAGGCTAGTAACTCATCGACCTCGCTATTTATGACATTTTGCATAGCCGGGTTGCGAGGGTAATACCGCTGTTTAATCGGCCGATCATGTTTCATATGGATAACATGCTCACCTACGGTGCAAGGTCCGTTGATGGCTCCGAACGCCGCCTTGGCCGAGGCCAGAAACGTGTGTAATTGTAGTTTTTGTTCGGCTGGTAGTTCATCACGGGTGACGATCGAGTGCAGCGCATGCAAACGGTTCTCTCCCGACGGTGGGGTGGCTCGTAGTTCTACTCCATCGATCAGTAGCCGAGCCTGACGGCGGCGCAAAAAATCCATGCCGAGAATTATTGGCTCAGCCAAGCTATCGAGGGCGGAGGCTAGTAGACGCGTGGTACCTCCGCTGGTTTCTACGACCAGGGGGTAGACGTTGAGACTGGTTCTGCAGGATCCGTCGGCCAACTGGATGCTGCGTTGGTGGTTGCGGGGTCGGATATTTCGGGCTTCAAGTAGGTGGCGTACCCTTAATCCGATATACGTAAGGGTCGAGCCCGTGTCGACTAGGGCCTGTACGGTGGAGCCGCAAATGCTGACGGTTAGGTAGTATCGTCCGTCGGAGGCTGGTTCGCTGCGGCAGGCGCAGACTTGGGTCAGAGTGCCCTCCTGGCCACACCATGAGCAGAATCGAAATCCGGGGTTCGGGCAATTCCTCCTTACATGGCCAGGCTGCTTGCAGCGCCAGCAGTGAGTGCTGCGGTGGTAGGGCGAGACGTCGATACAGTGGGTTGGTTGTGGTCTCCCTTGCCTGGCTTCTTCTTTTCTAAGCAGCTCATACTCGTCCGTTAATTCCATTAATTCATCCAGCGAGCGGAAGTCGGTGCGGTGAACGTACAATTTGTATTCGCAGCGTAAGCCGTCATAGATGCGATCCGTGTGGTCGAGTTTTCGTAGTTCGGGATGCTGTCGTATAAGGGCTTGGAGGCACATGACGTAATCCTTTGCTCTCTCTCGGTTGCCCTGCTTACGGGGGTAGATCGCTTCCTCTAAGTGAGCGAGATGACGTCTCGGTAGGAAGAACCGAATGGCCTCTGCCTTGAAGTCGTCCCAGCTGCGAATCTGCTCTCTTTTGATACGATACCACTGTAAAGCCTTACTTTTCAGGATATCCAGTAGGGAGAACAATAACCGACGACGCTCAAAGCCATAGCATTCAGCTAATTCTTCTAACCGTTCGATGAACTCCATTAAATGCTCGCCGCCGTCGTAAGTCAGATCCCATCGACGAATAGTAGCCATGACTTCTGAATCGCTTGGAATGTTTGTCAGACACTTCCGACCCTCGGCTCGCGGTATCTCGACACTAACTGGTTCGAGTAGCGGTCTTCTTTCTTCTTCTAGCACTTCCTCTTCCAGTGTGCGCAAGAGGTTTTCTGAGGAGGCTCTCTGCCGTTTCAGACTTACAAGCTCGCTCAGTTTACGACGCAGATGGTCGACCTTCAGGTGCCGTGTTGACGGCAAACCTCCAGTAATTTGTCTTTCCGAAGGAGATAGATCCATCCCGAGGAATCCGTTCGTAGAGTGTTCGGCGTAGCTATGGTTTCGTTGCTTTGTTCTTGGCCCGATCCAGTTCCGTTGGTGGTTTGGTGCGTGGTTTTACCACAGGTTGCGGTTTTGGAATCGGGTCCCTGCTCGGGCGCCATTGTAACGCAGTTTATTTTCCCAGCTGAGGTATGACTCAGTCTGTCCAGGGTCAATTCGAAGGTCTGCTTCCTTTGAAATGAAACACGGGATGTTTTCGTGTATGTTCGCTTACAATAATTTCAACAAAGCTTTATTTACGAAATCTTAAGCTACGCTAAATACTTAGAACTACGATGATCCTCTGGGGATTATGTGCAGCTGCTGGCGGGGATGAATACGGGAACGACCGGTCGGGTGACGTTTATGAAGCTGGACGGCGGATGTGGCTAAGGTGCGGGGTTCAGGTTGTAGCGCAGGACCTTATCTGGTAAAAACTTCGTTAAGCAAAGGGGTTTAATTAGTATGTGGGTTAAGCTACGGGTGCTGCTGAATCGGCTAAATACGGTTCGGGTAAATCAGGTTCGGTTAAATACGGTTTGTATTAAATACTGGGCTAAATACTTCTAACAACACGAGAATTCGGAAGCCGTGGTGTTCGGCTAACTACTTCGTAAATACTTCGGACGCCACGAGAATTCGGAGGCCGTGGCGTTCGGCTAACTACTTCGTGAATATTTCGGACACCAAGAGAATTCGGAAGCCTTGGCGTTCGGCTAACTACTTCGGACACCACGAGAATTCGGAGGCCGTGGCGTTCGATTAACTACTTCGTAAATACTTCGGACACCAAGAGAATTCGGGAGCCTTGGCGTTCGGCTAACTACTTCGGATACCACGAGAATTCGGAGGCCGTGGCGTTCGGCTAACTACTTCGTAAATACTTCGGACACCAAGAGAATTCGGGAGCCTTGGCGTTCGGCTAACTACTTCGGGCACCACGAGAATTCGGAGGCCGTGGCGTTCGATTAACTACTTCGTAAATACTTCGGACACCAAGAGAATTCGGGAGCCTTGGCGTTCGGCTAACTACTTCGGACACCACGAGAATTCGGAGGCCGTGGCGTTCGGCTAACTACTTCGTAAATATTTCGGACACCAAGAGAATTCGGGAGCCTTGGTGTTCGGCTAACAAATTCGGACACCACGAGAATTCGGAGGCCGTGGCGTTCGGCTAACTACTTCGTAAATACTTAGGACACCAAGAGAATTCGGGAGCCTTGGCGTTCGGCTAACTACTTCGGACACCACGAGAATTCGGAGGCCGTGGCGTTCGGCTAATTACTTCGTAAATACTTCGGACACCAAGAGAATTCGGGAGCCTTGGCGTTCCGCTAACTACGGTTTATAATTAGATACTTCGGACACTAGAAGAATTCGGAAGCTCTAGTGTTCGGCTAGATACGTAAAACTACTTGTTAATACTAACTACCAAGAGTAAATACTGGGGTTAATGGCAATATCTACTCTGTTTGTTCTGAGGCAAACCTTGTCTATTTATTCAAAAATAAAATGAACTAAATGAGACTTATAACTAACAAAAGTAATTTAGGTAAACAGTAAGGGTATTCATAGTAGTGAGTAAAATAGTAAGGGTATTCAGGGTTAGTGTTAGTGTTAAATGTATATATAGAGTTAGTTTGTAACGTCACGTTACAGTACAGTCCCGTCATATTTCATTAGTTAAAACAAAAAAAAATTATAAATAAGGGGCGGGGCTTTTTTTTAGTAGAATAAAAGAATTTCAGAAAACCAAGCATTTTTTTATTTTTTTTATTTGTTTTCTGTTTGTAAGACTTGTAACAACTGCGTCAGCTCTATTCATGTATATTCTAAGTTGTTGTTGTTGTTATAAATAAGTAGGAGTAGAGTATGATAAGGAAAAATATTAACCAAGAAGTTACTTTCTACTTTTTGTAATATAATTCTGAGTATTTATACATATCTAACTGATTAATTATGTAAACATAGCTAATGTGCAGCTGGTTGCTGTTGATACAAAAAAAAGTGGATGGAATCCTACTTTTCACAAGAATAATCGTTATCAATCATACACACACACTCACTCACACACACATACACACACACACACAAACACACACACACACAAACACACACAACCGATCAATAGTTACTTAGCCCATTAGTCCTTTGTAGTGAAACAGACTAGAGTCTCTGGTGATAATCAAATATGCAACCCTTATACTAATAGACTAGCTCACTATCCCACAAGCCTACCGAGGTATGTATATAAAAAGTCACTAGAAAACCTATGCAACAAAGTCATTAATTATTCTAAACAAAAAAGTTCATCAACAATATTTTCATAGTCCTCCCACGATTTAAGAAAATTCTTGTAAACTATAAAATAGAATTGAAATATCAGTTGCATCTAAAAAAAAAAAAATGTCAATATGAATACGTACAAGCAAAAAAAAGTCATAAACAAATATTCAAGACGGAGACGTCCACGAAGAAATTGCACACCTTCCACTAAATAAACAACTTGTAAATCATCAATACGAATACGCACAAGTAAAATTATCATCCCTCACAAAATTTTAAAATCTTCAAGACTAAATAAACAAAATTTTTTCTAATTCCCTTTTACCCTTATTTCTCAAGAGTGAATGTATAACCCAGCAAACAATTGTTTGCTTGCATGCTCCTAAATTTGTATTAGAGGCGATAAGAAGGCGATGGATAGGCGATATTTAGGCGATAGTTTTTACATTAAATTGTTTATTGGGTTACGGCTTGCTCCCAAATTTGTATGGAGAAGTTGCGCTAGGATCCCTCTAAACACACTACTACGGGGTATTAGGGGAGGTATTGTACATTAAGTGATTATGACTCCACCAAGGAATCTAATTGTCTAATTATATTTGGATGTAAATAATTTATATGGCTATGCAATGTCTCAATACCTTCCCTATAAACATTTTAAATGGATGGAAATTTTGATAATTTTAATGTCATTAATATAAAAGGCGACTCACCATTAGGTTATATACTAGAAGTAGATTTGGAATATCCATTCGCATTACACGACTTTCATAATGATTTACCATTTTGTGTGGAAAGTAAAAAAATTTAAATAATGAAACAGACAAAACTTATAGCAGATTTAAATAATAAAACTAATTATATAATACACTACCGTACATTGCAGCAATGTATTCAACTTGGATTAATTCTTAAAAAAATTCATAGAGTTCTTGAATTTAATCAATCAGATTAGCTAAAGATATATATTGATTTGAATAATCATCATCGAACGTTAGCTAAAAACTCATTTGAACAAAATTTTTTTAAATAATGCTGTGTATGGAAAATGTTGACAAGAGAAAGGATATTAAAATAGTATGCGAATGGGAGAACAAACGTAAACGGTTAGGAGCTAGAGCTTTTATAGCTAAACAATAGCGCACTTAAAATTCATGAGAATATGATGGCTATTGCATTGAAAAGAGTGAGTACCGTATATAACAAACCAATTTATATTGGGTTTTTTGTTTTAGAGCTATCAAAATGGAAAATGTATAACTTTCATTATGATTGCATGAAACCCAAATATCTTGATAATATTCATTTAAACTATATGGATACAGATTCCTTCATATATGATATAAAAATAAATGGTTTGTATGATGATATTCGAAATGATATAAACATTCATTTCGATACATCTGCATATCCGAAAGATAATATCTTTAATTTTCCATTTCTAAATAAAAAAGTATTGGGTATGAGAAAGGATGAATGCAATGGTAAGCTCATAGTGCTGGGAAACTATCGATATTATCGATAGTTTAAAAATATCGATAGGAAAAATATAAATATCGATATTATTATTATTTAAAATACACCTATGAAGACATGTTACAGCAGCTATAAACACACAGTTTTTCGCCGCAAATTTTTACTTGCTATTATTAATTCGCTCTGAATTAACAACAAGAATGGCAAGTGGTATGGGTTGGTTAGCAGTGCTTTTTACTGCTAATTAAAGGCCTTTAAGTCGAAAGTTATACATGTTTATATAGGGACTAAAATGTCAAATATTTTTGTATTGTTGTAAAAAAAAAAAATCCAGATCCAAATGCAATTGCAAACATAGGACAAAACAATGAACGACCATTAGAGGATAAGTCCGCTAGATTGATTACATTTTTGGGTTTAGAATTTAGAAAATTTTTTAAAGTTGCAATGGAATATCTTATAGTCCCTGTTACTTCGGTTCCTTCAGAAACGTACTTATCAATTTTTAAAAAACTGCCATCTAAAATAACGTGCGTATATAAAAACGTCTCATACATTCAATAAAGTGATAAAACAACGGACTGTAGCCTTATAAAAAAATAATTAAATTTTCCTGCACAAGTACCAACATTCAGTCGATAATAATATCGATATATCGATAGTGAAATCTGAATTATCGATTACTATCGATAGTAGAAAATATCGATAGTATACCAGCACTATAAGCTCATAAAGGAATTCATTGGTTTAAGAGCAAAGATGTATTCAATAAAAAACAATAATCTAGTTATACAACTTTTTAAAGGAAGGTTTATTAACAAAATTTGAAAAATTTAAGTTGACAACACACGCTGCAGCGGCATCTGAACAATATGGTTTACCTAAAATCCATAAGGAAAATGTACCACTGAGGCCAATATCCTCATCTATGGGAGTGCCTTGCTACAATTTAGCAAAATATGTAGGAAATATAAGGTCTGTCTGCGTACACATATTTTGCGAAAAATTTTGCAAAATCTTGCAAAATGTTGTCTTCGTACTCCAATTCTCTTGCGGCGAGAGAGCCAAAAAGAGAATTTTTTGACAGTTGGAAGTTAGAGAACTTGCAAAATCTTACTGGGGAAATTTGAGCTTGCAAGATTTTGCAAATAGTTTGAACAGCTGTTTGAATGAAATAGTTTTTTGTGAAATGAAAATAAAAATTGAAGTTTAACAATGGCAGAGGTAAGTAGTTAGAATTGTGTTGATTTTTAACGATTATAATAAACGAATTTTACTTCACGCTGTGATAGCGAGGCTTTGGGAAGGAGTATTGTTTTTCTAATTTTTCCTAACAATTTTCTATTGCTGTAAGGATATTTGTACGGTTAAAAAATTGTTGAATTTTCAATCACCATAGCCTTGACTTTTGGTTCTGATAAATTTCTAATAAAATTGAAAAATATTTTTGTTCGAGTCGGTTGTGTATTCAAAAACAATTTTTTTTTGGTGTTGGAAAAAACATATATTGCTGTAAAAGTGTGGAAATTATTGGATGTGTTTTGCGGATTAAACCAAAACTGTTGGATTGGTAGATTTATATATTTGCCGTGAATAGTACTGAAAGTAGCCAGTATTTAGTATTTGCCTTAGAGGGTCATTCCGTTGGTAATCGTTCGTTAGTTGTGCACGTCTATTTTAACTTACATTTCTATCATTGGAGGAAATCAAGTCCTGTAACCATCAAAGAATTGTATTTATATATTGTGATCATTAACCATTGGTCTTTAATTTCACGCAGACTCAATACACAGCCTTGTTTTAATAGAGATAACATATTCTATTCTTTCGCTTAATTAAAATTGAGACCACAATTGCTCTCTAGTTAAATGTAACTCATTAAAATTGGTTTACAAACGTAATCTCGTCACCCTACTCAAAGTAGGGCGACCCAAATGGACCCTATTTGGTTAAAACGCATACATTATTAAAACGCATACATTTTTGTTATTAAATACTTAAATTACGAGAGTGTTAATTTCAAATATAATTTAAATCTACGCTATTTAAATATTAATTTAATTTAAAACCTAATATTATTTATTAGTTTGCATTTTAATGCCTATTTAAATTTCAATCACTTTTATTGTTTTTCCTTAATATGGTCACTTTATTTGGAATTTTCATATAAAATCAACACATTTTAATTCCTACACATATAATATAAATAAGAACCTTTTTTATTTACCTAATCCACAGATAAACATTTTTCATTCACTCCAATTATTTATTCAAATGCATTTACACTCATAAATACAGACATATAAAACATATCAGACATACCTATACTCTACCATGTGGATTGTATAGCTTTTTAATTAATACAATCCACACATACTTATTTTTAGTCACACTCTGTCTTAACGTTTAGTGGTCATAAGCAGTTCACTCATCCAGTCTTCCGGCGCCTGTGGACAACGATGGATTTTGTAATGTAAGTGAATTATAAATGTCATTATTCGTTTATTAGACACATTTAGTTATACTTCTTACACTCAATTTCAATTTGGTTTTATTTTTGGTACGTAACATAATTAATTAAACATGCCTACAACCATCTATATATGAAATTATGTTTTAAAACCTACGTCGAGGTTTTGTTTATACGCATTTATAATAATTTAAACTTTTAAACGTAGTAAATGTTTCAATACTCAGCGTAGTTTTTCTTTATAATTAAGTTTCGTACTTATGAATAATTCTTCCTTTACATTCCTTAATTCACATTTATTTTTTAATTTTAACTCATATGAAAATATATGTTGGTTGATTTTGTATTTTGCAATATTACTCAAACTTCATTTGAGTAAAAGAGCATTAATAATTTTAAATAGACAATTTTGTATAGAACTGGCCAAATTTACACTAAGTATTAAACTTCTTAATGTAGTATTTTGTATTATTTGTATGGTTAATTATAATAGTAATTAAGTTTTTCTAATTTGTTTTGTTTTTGTTTAATTTAAACTAACTAATCATTAAATCATTACTTTTAGTATGTTAGTAAAAATGGAATAAACTTTGAGTTTTTGTATTTACGAAAGGTGAAGTTGGAAGTATGGGTTAGGTAAATTCTTGTAGTGTATTTTTATTATTGGGCTGTCAACTAAAAGTTCACTTTGACAGCATGGTGGGTGGGTAAAGACCGGTGTAGCTAATAAGATCTTGAGCTACCCCTACACTCATCCGATAGATCTTTCCTTTCTTCTCTCTCCTCTGTAAGGTATCGTTTATGTCGTAAAGCTACCTAAATTTAAAATTTTCTGCTGGCGATTCAAAATTTTGTTTTCAAAACTACTATTCGGGAACTGAACACACCCCATCCGACGAGCACGGCCGAACTACTAGGTAGCATGTTCCCATAACAATACCCGTAATCCCAAAGAATCGTTACAGAGATTTTTGGCGCCCAACGTGGGGCCTCAGCGGTCGTAACTTTAAAATTTTTCTTGTGCAATTTGATCTAGATGCTGAGGGCCTTGAACTTATTTATGTGTGTCGATTTTCATATAGAATTTCCTATCTTTTTATTTTATTATTTTCCTATCTTCATTTGTTACTTTTGTTAAATGTTCTGTTAATTTGGATTTAAATTGTTAATTGGGGATTATTCTACGGTTTTCAATTCCATTATTAACATTGCACGAGACAATCGTGACCAGGGTTTAGGTTCGAACTTGAGATGTTGTTCTGGTTTATATCAATTCAATTGTCGTTTGACTTTTACTCTATATTAATTTTTGGATTTCCTCTTCTCAATCAAAATTTTTTACTTTATTTGATTTTTCTAGTGTTTTGGATTAAAAATATATTGAATTTAGTTGATTATTTTCCAGCATTAGATAATCGATAGTTAATATAACTCAATGTCGGTTGTCATTAGAAATTTTAGCCTTGCTTATAATTTCCAACGAATTCGAGTTATTTATTTTTTTTTTTTGTTTTGTATAACCCTATAAGGATGAGTGTGATATAAACTATTTTTAATTTACTGGCCCATACTGGGATACTTCACCGAGTAGTATTAAATTATTATATATCTGAGATTTTCGCATAATTTTAGCATATTGTTTTATTGTTAGTATATATTGGATAGTTCTAGTTTGAGAATTAATTTTTTTTGTAATCCCTATCGGAGTTAAAAATTAGTTACTTGTTGCAAATTTGGTTTCTTTAGCTTTAATTGTAAATTTTTTTTTTGTTGTTTAGGATAATTTCTTTTTTGTTGTTTTTCTTCTTTAAAAAAAATAATAATTGTTAGGTTTAGTATAATTTTTGTTATTTCCACTATTAGACATAGTTTTTTTTTACATTTTGATTTTAAATATTTAGCATTAGTTTATTCTTTAGCATTAAAAATTTAGTTTTAGCTCGTTCACACAATTAATTAGATTTAGGTATTAATTTTAATTTGACAAAATGCCTACAATTCGTAGCAATGAAAATATCCCTGCTAGTGCCAATCAGGAGGCTGAGAATGTAGTAGAACAGGGAGCTGGTGGGGATGATGCACGTACATCAATCCCAGAGGAAGACCTATGACTAGATTGCAGGCCCAGAGACAGGCAGTTAGTCTAGAAAATTTACAGGAAGCTCGCACTCGTCAAATTGTTAGTGAATCTTTGGGAGGCCTTAGGGATGAAATACAGGACATGATTGTAGATGCGATTCGAAATGTGGGTATGTTGAATGCTCGACCAGCTTCACCAGATAGACCAACCGGGACTGACCATGGGGATCGGGACTTGACTAGGGAGAATTCTCCCGTGGGGCGAAACAATAGAGACACTTTCGGGCCAAATCGCTCGGCTGGAGGTTTCGAAAGAAACTCTGAAAGAGTGCTTAATATAATTAAGAATTGGAAGATTCATTTTACCGGGGAGTTGTCAGATATTACTGTAGAGGAATTTATATACAGAGTGAATGTTCTTACAAATTCAAACTTAAGAGGCAACTTTGAGCTTTTGTGTGAGCATGCTCATGTGCTTTTCGAAGGAAAAGCCTTAAAGTGGTTTTGGCGTTTCCACCGCGGTTGTCAGTATATAAATTGGATCGATTTGTGTGACGCATTAAAACATCAATTCAAGGACGATCACACCGACTTTGATATTAGGGATGAGATTTTGCGCAGACGACAAAAATACAACGAAACTTTTGACGAATATTACGACGCCATAATA
Organism: Pollenia angustigena; assembly: GCA_930367215.1. Classification (NCBI taxonomy): domain Eukaryota; kingdom Metazoa; phylum Arthropoda; class Insecta; order Diptera; family Polleniidae; genus Pollenia; species Pollenia angustigena. Next base: position 131,606,208 of record OV884056.1, on the reverse strand, counting down.
TGTTTGAGTGATAAATTAAAGATCCCAATGTCTGACTCTTGTTTGTGTGAAACCATTCAACGCAATCTTCGTCCGGAGGTTCGACATGAACTTTTGCACCTGGGAATTACCAGGGTTGCTGAACTGCGACGTGCGGTACGCCGTCGTGAAAAATTCGTCAGAGATATGGCCATGACTAATGATTACAGACGTAATTGTGCGAAAGGTCAGGTGTCGGAAATGGTGACGGCAGATGCAAAGTTGGACATAGTGGATAACAGTGACGAAGATAAGGAGATTTGTTTAGTAGTTAAGACAAATAGATGCTGGAATTGTGATAATTCTGGTCACAGCTTCGTGGACTGCTTAGAGCCTCGCACAGTGTTTTGCTATGGGTGTGGAGCTAAGAACACCTACAAGCCTCAATGTTTGAAATGTTCTCAGAAAAAGGGAAACGCTTTGAAGGATGTTCGTTCAAACAAGAACGGGCATCCGAAACTGAATTAATACCTCAGAATTTTATTTTATTGAATAGTCAAAACAATTTTACTTTTGAACCGGACACGACAAACAAACCGGATGTTACTACTAAACCGGATGTGACCAAAATTCACCCTTTACAGCGACCATATCATATTCGGCTGGAGGAATATAATCGTATCAGGAGTAAAATTTTTGATAGGACTGATTTAAAGCCAACACCTAACCGATCCTCTCGTCGAATTCGTGAATTCTACAAAAAGCGAAGACGTTTGAAATCTTTTGTGATTTCGTCGTTAGTGGCAAGGGTGAATGATAATCGACCCTACATTTTGGTAAATTTATTTGGAAAACCTAGATATGCATTGCTGGACAGTGGTGCGAATATAAGTGTGATTGGGGGAGACCTGTGTGCTGGTTTGATTCAGGGGAAGAATTTTAAACGAGGCGTCGGTAGCGTAAAAACTGCTGATTGTTAACATCAACAAGTTCAAGGGACGATAGTATTGGACGTGTCGTACCATAATCGGACAAAGTCTATTGAGTTTTTATTGATTCCATCGATAACTCAGGAGGTGATTTGTGGAATGGATTTTTGGAACCAATTTGGTATTCAAGTCGCGTCCATTAATGCTATTAGTGAAGTAGTTTCCGAGGAAGACATAGGGAAAAATTAAACTTTCTATGGCCCAAAGACAACAACTTCAAAAAGTGGTTGAATATTTTCCTAACTCGGAACGGGACGGTCTGGGTTGCACATCCCTTATAGAACACCGTATTGACACGGAAACTTCAGCCCCTGTGAAACAAAGGTATTACAGTAGTATGTTTATGTTCCTTCTAAATCACGATTTCCATACAAAGTGTCGGAGCATGCCTACGCTACGCTGGCATTTAAGTTCATCGATTGGTATGCTACACTGAATCATTCTTTTCTTTAATTTGTTATGGTTGTCTGATTATCTAAGACATAAACCACAAGCTTTTTCCATATGTTTCAGAGGTATACTCGATTGTAATCTGGCAGCTCTGTTTATCTAAGTCATTAACCACAAGCTTTTTCCATATATTGTAGAAGTATATTTGAATGTAATCTAGCAGTTCCATAGGTTTTCTGATCTGACAGCACTGCTTAAAGATGAAACTTTTCAATCTGATAGTTCTCTTTTTATCTCTTATGACCATCTGTTTATCCAAGTCATAAGCCACAAGCTCTAGGCCATAAGATTTTTGATCTAACAGCACTGAAAAAGATGAAACTTTAAATCTGTCAGTTCTGATTTTATGTTCTATAGCCGTCTGTTTATCTTAATCATAAGCCGCAATATGTTACCCTACACTAACACTACTATAACTAAACAGTTGAAACTTTACAAAGTGATTATTAATTCTGTTTTTTATTTATATATTCTTCTGTTTATCGATGTCATAGTCCGCGAGCTGTGCTTCAAATGTTTTTATTTATGAATTTTTGTATTAAAAATATTTTATAAATGTTAGACATAAAACCTTTTAGTAACTTTTAAGTTTGAAAAAGTATAAACTGCAAATGATAATCTGATTAGCTTCTTTAAGAAATAAAAAGTTCAATCTGAAATTCAGATTACAAACTAATGTCAGTAATGTCAATAAATAAAATTAACAACTGAAAGATTTTATAGGATATTTTTTTGTATTTTAATTGTTTGGAATAAACATAAATTAATAAAATTTCTTAATAAAATTACAGTTTTTTCAGCACATATTTAGCTAAAATTTATATGATTTTTACAAATATATATATTAAAATGATTTTTATATAAAGTTTTAACATTTGGATAATTCAAACCAGCTTAATTTATTATACATATTACTTACTATCTCTTCTTTAAGTAATTCTTTTAGCCATATCAATTTTTCAAGTCCTTTAACATATATAATAGGATATTCTTCATTTTCTCTCCTTTTTTCATAGGTATTATTAGGTATTTCATCAACTCTTTTAGTATAGCGTCGTCAGTATTCCAATGTAAACCGTGTAATTAATTGTATGTATAACCATTTGATTGTTATCCTATCCTTATAAATTAATTCTGAATATTTTAATTGTGATTCAATGAGAAAAGTTAGGATTTCGAAATCAGTGTCTGAAATGCAGACTTCTTTTTGCATACAATTTACTTGCAATACAAAATCCTTGTACATCAACGACTATAAAACTGTCTTGATGCTGCATTGTCTTCAACAAAAACAAAAACTGATATAAAAAAAAAAAGATCGGCCAAGCACTTCCTCTGATAAATATATATATTTATCCGGTAGAAAAATAACATCATTTTCTTTTTCGAGCATAATTTTGAGTCTAAACTTTGTTGTTTTTCCTTTTACATTTTATAATTTTAATCTTCTAATCAATCGGAATATTCTTTTTCATCGTCTCACTCATTTCTTTGATCTTGAAGGAAGCTTTAGTTATTACATTAACAAGTTTCCAAATACTATTGTTGAAATTCTGTTTGTGTTATCTATTTAAACTTTAATTTATAAGCGAACGGATTTTAGAAATAAGGAGTGTCATATCCTTTTTTTTTGTCGTTCTTCTTATCATTAAATAGTGGTGTTTTTTTTGTATATATAAAAATTTAATATAATGTAAGAATTCATTATTAAAATATTTAACCTTTTTTTTTACTAAATAGTTGTGTTTTTAATATTTTTGGTAACAAGTCAGTATATGTATATTAGGGGTTCTACTTCACTTTGAATTTTAGGTCGTTAAAAGGTCAACTTCCTATAGGTTTAGTATGGGGGAAAGTAATAAAAGCCATTAAAGGTCATCGTTGTTTTTTTTAGCCATTAAAAGGTCAACTTCCTATAGGTTTGGTATGGGGGAAAGTAATAAAAGCTATTAAAGGTCATCGTTGATTTTTTAAGCCATTAAAATGTCATAAAATTTTTAAAAATGTCATAAAATTTTTAAAAAAGCAATAAAAATGTCATAAATTTTTTAAAAAAGCCATAAAAATGTCATAAAATTTTAAAAAAGCCAAAATTAGGGGGGGAAATTCCTGAACACGTGTTAAAGTAGGTGAAATTTTTAAAAAATTTCAAAACAAAGTAATAAAAAAGTCGTTAAATTTTATAGGAAAGCAATAAAGCTGAGATATAGAAAACAAAAAATGTTGGGGGAGCAATGCACAAGTGTTGGGTGCATTGTTGAAGCCTTTCATTTGTTGTGATCGACAGACGGTCTTACTGTGTAGATGAACTTGAGAAAGATGTGATTTAGTTTTTGTGGATATGTATGCATGTAGATCAATAGGCAGAGAGACATACTGTGTACAAGTACACAGATGCACTTGATTTATGGGGTGTGAGATGATAAGGGTATTGTATTGGGGTGTGTTTTGAACATGGACAGATACACAGATAGATCTTGTAGAAGAAAATTGAAAAAATATTTTTTTTATATTTTTGTGTGTGTTTATGGATTGTTTGGGAGAAAAAACACACATTTCTGATAAGCCCTTTTTTGTAAGCCCTTTTTTTTTTAACGGACAGACAGACCTTGAGGAAGAAATTGGAAAAATATTTTTTTCTTTATTTTTAACTTAAGCAATTTTAAAAAGGCTGTATTTTCTTTTTTGTGGACAATTTTTTCAAAGCGATGATATTAAAACTAATAATTTATGGGGTGTGAGATGATAAGGGTATTGTATTGGAGTGTGTCTTGAACATGGATAGAATCATGGACATGGAAAATTCATGAGCAAGTGTAAAAGTAGGTCAAATTTTTAAAAAATTTCAAAGTAATGAAAAAGTCGTTAAATTTTATAGGATAGCAATAAAGCTGAGAGTTTGGTAGAAAGAGCAATGAACTATTATTTTGCTGAAAGACAACAGACCTTGAGGAAGAAATTCTAAATGTGGGTCAAGTTCCTGTGCGAGGAAAAAATGTAGGTCATGTTAAATAATAGAAATACAAAGAATTTATGTCAATAATGCTATCAGAATGTTGTTGTTTTGTTTGTTTGGGTGATTGACTGACGATCGACGAGAAAATTATTGGATGGATAGACAGACAGACAGACAGACAGACAGACAGACAGACAGACAGACAGATAGACAGATAGACAGATAGACAGATACACAGACGAAAAGACCTTGAGGAAGAAATTGGAAAAATATTTATTTTATTTTTGTGTGTGTGTTTATGGATTGTTTGGGAGAAAAACACACATTGCTGATAAACCTTTCTTTTAGTTTTTTTATTCTCAATTAGGTGTTATAAAATTAATTGAGCGATTGACATGTGTTAAAAGCGCTAGTTAATGTAGGTCAAAATTTTTTAAACGCTAGAAAATGTAGGTCAACATTTTTTAAACGCTGGAAAATGTAGGTCAACATTTTTTAAACGCTAGAAAATGTAGGTCAACATTTTATTTTTTTTTTTTTTTTTTTTGGGAGAAAAACACACATTTCTGATAAGCCCTTTTTTGGTGGAAATTGATTAGATGAACAGTTTACATGGATTTTTCCTAATATTAGTTTAAAAAAAGTAAAAAGGCTTAGTGGAATGTTTTTTCTGAAAACTAGGTTTAGTTAAATTTTAACACTAAAGAGTAAAACATGAATTCTAATCAAAATATATTTGAACTTGTGGACAATAATTCAGAAGAAAATTCTGTAGAGGATAATACACAGGCACGTATAAATGCGTTAATCGACGCAGCTTTAGAGGATTTCCAATTCGTTTCAACCTCAAATTTTGCAATCCTCAACAACCGGATGGGATATTATGACTTCTTGTGGGAAAATGAAAATTTCCTGGATGATGAAGAGGGGGATGCCATCATATTAAATTTAAATGATGCATTTTACACAGATGAAGAAGGTGATCGCTACATCAGAGAATTAGATTTTTAGTTTAATGAAAATATACAAAATTATTTTATAAAAACATATATTTATCTACATATAATAAACTATTTAAATTTAACTAAACAATTTTATTTTGTTTGCAATGGGTGTGGTGGGTAAAAATTTTATTTTGTTTACAATGGGTGTGGTGGGTAAAAAAAATTAAAAAAAACATTATCGATAACTTTAATGAATTATAGCAAATAACATATGTTTAAACTATGTGTAGCCAAAAATTTTTTTCTATAAATTGTGAATTTATTGAATTTTTTATTACATTTCATTATAAATTATCAAACGATGAATATTAACGCGGAATTAATTGCTTCATTTAATAAGTTAAATATGAAACATATTTTAAGTGTTAAAAATATGGTAGATGGAAAGGACTATCCTATTACAGGAGCTGAACGGGTAACTACAAAATATGGAGATGTTATAGTCTTGGAATTGGATGGAGCTATGCTTTATCTTCCTAAAAGGTTTAATGCCTTGACTGAAAACGATGTTGGGTACCTATCAACTGGCTCATATATCATTTCAAAGATTCCTTTAGATGACGAAAAGGATACCATTAATTATAAGCTGGAAATTAAGATGGCTGCTCCTACGAAAGGATATTACCCTTATACTCATTTTAATACTTTTAAATAAAATAATTTTTCAATAAAAAAATTAGTAAACAATAAATTATTATAAATTCTTGTGTTTTTTTCTTATTTTATTAGTAAACAGATATGTATAAGTATATATAATATAGAATAATTAATATTTCTATAAGTTGTAAGTGAAATCTTAATGTGGAAAGATGGAGGTTATTGAAGCTTTTCTACAAGAATTCGGAAGTGTTATCTTTGAAGAACATTTGGAATTATTATGTGCATTCAAAAGAGAATATACAGATTTTAATGTATATAGTATACCTTGCTCTCACGAAAGTACAAGTGGAGATGTCGTGGGTTTGTGTGGATGTTACTTTTTCTTTAAGAGAAAGAAGGAGGTTATGAGAATTATCGAAAACTATAAAAAAATATTTAAACATCTTAAATGTCTAAATTTATGTGCAAGAAAAACAAAATAATGAATTTGATTAAACTTTTTTTTTTTTTTTCTTTAAATAGAGATTTTCAAAGTAAAAATATTATTAGTATACATTTAAAATTCATCGAGAATGTTTCATCTCAAGAGAAACCCGAAAATAAACGACTGTGTATTTGAGTTGGAATATTTTATAAATTTAAAATTAAAGATATCCTGCGGATTTTCCACAGCCCTTGGTTTTAAGCCAATGGTTTGGCTACATTACAAAGGAAAAAATTTCATTGGATTTGATCGAGATGAGTGGATGTACCTTATGAGCTATAAGGAATACATTCAGGCAACACTTAATCAGTGTGAATTTTTAGATTGTATGAATCTTATTCAGACCAATAATAAGAGAGAAATTCAGTATGATTTCCACTACAAAAATGGAATATGTTATCTGATCCTTCAACAAGAAAATTATAAAATCAAAATTGATCCAGAGACGTGGAAATCCTTAACTCAAATTGGAATATTCCTAACAACATTCTTAAGCTGGAATATAATTCTTCAAAAGCAGATTCTATATTTTTATTATGAACATTACATTCCAACTTGTTCTATGTTAAATAAAACTAGTGCACATTTTTTTGAAATTAATACTATAAATGAAAGAGATATAGAACTAGATTTAACAAGACTTTGTTATGAGTTTGGAAAAAAAATGCAAAATAAAATTAAAACAGATGTTAAAATCTATAGACTATTATTAAGAATGGATAATAAATAAAAAAAAAACAAACAAAAAAAATAATAAAAATATATTAAAACAAACAAATATTTGAGTTTTTTTATTAATTCTTTATTTTGAAATTTATTAAAAATTTTAAACATAAATGACCACAAATAAATGTATTAAATTTTTGATATCTTAAATAGTTATATTTAATGTTTTTACCCAAGTATTTTAAAACTTCCATAGGTGGTTGGAGATTACCAAAACTATCAAAGTATTCTACATTATCATTATTTTTATAAAATGCTACCCAATGTGTTCCATATCCTCTATTTGAGTCCAAGTTTATAATCCCATTCTCTATTCGGTGCGGAGTTTTAGGAAGTTTATCCCTCATATAAACTCCTCTAAAATAAGGAATATACTTCTTCCCAAATGTTTTCAAGTCCACATCTGTTAGTGGTCTATTAGGTAGCTGTTTCAATAGTTTTTTGATGAGGTATAAAATATTCCATAGCCTTTTTTATAAGGTTTAAGATATAGACCTTTACCCATAACTATTGACTCTAATGTTTTGTTATGACGCTTACTTTCTTCGAGCTGTTGTCTACCATTTTTAGCTAAAGTAATAGTTTTAGCGATTGCTGACCCACCAGAAGCTATTGCTCCCAACGCTCCAAGTGCTGTTAGAATAGGAACAAGTGGTAGAAAACCACCAAGTTTAGGTATGTTGATAATTCTAGGAATTTTTACTATAGATTTTTTTCCAAGAAATGAATGTCGTATAGCTTTTCGTGCAGTTTTAATAGCGGTTTTGATGTCATTTGGTTTTTCCTTTTTTAAAATATCGGTTGCTGATTTAACGGCATTCTTAAAAATATTTCGTCTACACTTTTTCTTTTGGTTACCAGTTTTAACTCCCAAGCCTAATTTAACTTTTGACTTCATTGCGTTAGTGACAAGGTATGCGTTGAGTTTTTCTCCAAAAGTACTATCTTTAGCTTTAACTCTACTCCAAGCTATTTCTGCTAGTTTTTTATCTGCTTGATGTCGCTTCTGAATATCAGTGTTCTGGGAATAAGCAATATCATGAATTTTGCAAGCTGCATCCAAAGGATTGATACCTTTATCACCCCTTTGTAATCGTTTTTCTAATTTAGTTCCTGGTCCACAAAATTGATAACCCGGCAAATGAAGTTCAAGAGGTAGTGAATTAATTAAGCTATTAACAAGTCCTTTTCCAAGGACGAATTGTTTTCTACTAAATTCTTTTTTTTTATACACAATCATTTATATATAAAAATAGCTTTTTTCTGAAATTAAAAAAAAAAAAAATCGAAAGTAAATAAAACGTAACATTAAGCAAACGTATGCTTTCAGTTATAAAGATGCGTTTGGTAAAACAACAATCGAATATTTCAGTGAGAAACTTGGATTTAACGGAAAACAGAAATGGTTTTAAACATAGCTGCCTTTTACCAAATTCTATTAGAGCACTAATAGTTGGTCCCTCAAACTGTGGCAAAACAAATATAATGCTAAGTTTAATTGAAAGTCCGAATGGTTTAAAATTTAAGAATATTTATATATACTCAAAATCATTAAATCAACCAAAATATAAATATCTATCAAGATTAATTTCATCAGTAAAGGGTATGGGACTTTATACATTTTCAGATAATGAACATGTCATAAAAGCTAAAGTAAATTCTATTATGATATTTGACGATGTTGCTTGTGAAAAGCAAAATAATATAAGATCATATTTCTGTATGGGTAGACATAAGGATATTGATTCTTTTTATTTATGTCAGACTTATACACACATTCCAAAACATTTAGTACGTGATAATGCAAATATGATTATTTTATTCAAGCAAGATGAATTAAATTTAAAGCATATCTACAATGATCATGTTGGTAGTGACATGAGTTTAAATATGTTTCGTTACATTTGCGGAGAATGTTGGAAGGATAAATATGGATTTCTTGTAATAAGCAAAGATGATGAAATGAAGCAAGGACGTTATAGAAAAGGCTTTGATCTATTCATTCAGATTTAGTCATATGTACACTATTAACTACATCAGACGTATACCTATTAATATTAAATACGTTTTTTTCCACTTGGAAACTGTTAAAATTATTCCACGAAGCTGTTTATCTGTTTTAAGAAGCTGTTTAGCTGTTTTCAAAAGCTGTTTAGCTGTTTTCAAAAGCTGTTTAACTGTTTTAAGAAGCTGTTTAGCTGTTTTCAAAAGCTGTTTAGCTGTTTTAAGAAGCTGTTTAGCTGTTTTAAGAAGCTGTTTAGCTGTTTTCAAAAGCTGTTTAGCTGTTTTCAAAAGCTGTTTATCTGTTTTAAGAAGCTGTTTAGCTGTTTTCAAAAGCTGTTTAGCTGTTTTCAAAAAGCTGTTTAGTTGTTTTGAAAAGCTGTTTAGCTGTTTTCAAAAGCTGTTTTCAAAAGCTGTTAAGCTGTTTAGCTATTTTTTCAAAGTTATAATCATGGAAGAAAATATTTTAAAAGAGTTGGTGAAATCCAAACAAATTTTAAAGAAGAAATTTCAAAGCATAAGACTTGGAGAATTGGAAAAATTTAATAATTTAGAAAGAACATTTAAACCTTTAACAGAACCTCTAAAGAAACTAGTCAAATTGTCAGATTCGTCAAATTTAACAATACCCATACGAAAAACATAAATGTAAGCACAATACTAAAATAAAAACGGAAAATAAAACTATATTCACCAGCACCCCTAAGAAAAACTTAATGAAAGAGAAAAACATTGATTCAGCACCTAATAGAATAAAAAAAGATAAAGAAGAAGAAGAAGAAGACTATAACAGTAATAGTGAAGATGAAGTAAATGATACATCGAAAAATGAACAATTTTATTCTCAGTCATCCGATTGGGAGTTTGATTTATCAACTCTAAATGGAAACAAAAAGCTTGACACTATTTTTGGACCTCATAAGACGGAAAATGGAGACTGGAAATTTGGAAATTCTATTTTAAAGCTAACCGATGATAAAATAATAATAGGTCAAAAATCTTGGGCACTAACCCCAGGGTTATACTCATTACTTTTTCATAAAAATCCAAAACAATTCGATTCGTCAGAGCTAGCAATATATAAACATATTTTACTTGATACAAACGCACATCGAAGAAACTATGATCCTAATAATCAAATTAATGGAAACAGAGGTTATAAATATAAAAAAATAATAAATAAATTGTTTACTACAACTACTCACGTTGGTAAGGGTTTAATGGAGGTTAATCTTAATAAACCAAACTATATATACTGGGATAATCCTAATGAAATTGTAGACCGATTGAGGCTGTTAATAGCGTCACAACATGCTGGTAACAATAATCATTCTAATGAAATAATATCTATAGTCGAAGAACTAAGGGAAGCAAATATAATTGAATAACTTTTAAATAAATAAATAAATAAAAAAATTATGACTGTCGACAAATTTGGTCATTACTATAATCAAAAATATATAGGAGATATAACAAGAAACAACCTCTCAAAAAATTTCGGTATCACACTTAACGGAAATAATATTGACATAGAGAATAAAAGAATTTTAAATTTGTCACCTCCAATTAATGGGGCAGATGCTGTTAATAAAAATTATGTGAATACACAAATTACCCATATGCAAGAACATTTAAAAAGGGGTATAAACAAAGAAGTTTTAATTGTTCGAAATGAAATTAAAGATTTAAATAAAAAAATTTCTGACATATATAGTGTAATGATTACGCTTTCATCACAGCAACAGCAGCAGCAACAACAACAACAACATAATGGAAAAAAGAACGATAATAAATGAACTACATTCTAGAGCGCGCAAAAATTTCTTACGACGCAAAGTAATTACAAAGGGAATTGATGATCTTTGGCAAGCAGACTTAGTAGAGATGGGCAACTATTCGACTATAAACAACGGCTATAAATATATGATAACAGTCATTGATACATTCTCCAAATACGCTTGGGCTGCAGCAATTAAAGCAAAAACCGCATCTGAAGTATCAAAAGCTTTTCAGAAAATATTAAGTAAGGGGCGAGTACCTAAAAATTTACAAACAGATGATGGTAAAGAATTTTTTAATAAGGAATTTGGTTTGCTAATGCGCAAATATTCAATTAATCATTACTCTACATATAGTGTAATGAAAGCTTCAATAGTTGAACGGTTTAATCGAACACTAAAAGGTATGATGTGGAGAGAATTTAGTTATAATGGAACATTTCACTGGATTGATATTTATAAAAAACTAGTTGATCAATATAACAGAAAAACTCATAGTAAAATCAAAATGGCGCCTATTGATGTAAAACGTGAACATGAACAACATCTACTGAAAACTGCATTTAGCAGTTTAAAAATGTTTAAGTCATCACGATTTAAAGTCGGTGATTATGTTCGCATAAGCAAATACAAACATATTTTTGAAAAAGGTTATACACCAAATTGGACTACAGAAATATTTAAAATAAAATCTATACAGAACACCTATCCAATCACATTCTTACTAGAAGATTACCAAGGAAATCCTATAAAAGGGGCATTTTACAAAGAAGAAATACGTCACACACATTATCCCAATACATATCTAGTGGAAAAAATTTTAAAAGAGAAAGGTGATAAAGCGTATGTTAAATGGCTAGGGTTTCCAAACCAACATAATTCATGGAATAATAAAGATGAAATATTATAAGAATAAGTATTTATAATATTTTTTTTTTTTAATAAATACCTAAATTTAATAAAAGAAAAAAACCCCAGCATTTTATTTCATTTAAAGTTTAGCGCTCATAATGTCAATTACATTAGCGTTAAGTGGCAATTCATCAGTTTTAACAGCAAATTATTTCCCACCAATAGATCTTAAAGATGACTATGAATGCTCTTTAGTTGATTTTCATTCATATAACTCTATTCCCAATGTAGATTATGATAATAATTTATTTCATATAGGAGATAAAATAATTGAAATTCCTATCGGATCATATGAGTTGCAAGATATTGTGGATTATATAGTTGGACAGTATAAAGCAGAAAATTTCAATAAATCTATTCTGATTAAAGCTAATAATAATACTTTGCAAATTGAAATTACTTCCTCCCACGATGTAATTTTCTTTGATCGAAATCGATCTATTGGTAAATTATTAGGTTTTAGTAGGCGATTATTAGAAGCTGGAAGAAAACATGTATCAAATCAACCTGTAAATATATTAAGAGTTAATGCTATACAAATTCAGTGTAACATCATAACTGGAGCTTATATGAATAACTCTCCAGCGCATATACTTCACGAGTTCGCATTAGACGTACCAATAAACATCCTTAGCTTCACAAATTTCTTTAAGATGTTCGGTTAAATGATTATGCTTATGAAATTCATTGCGATTAGCGAATTTCAAGTTGCATGTAATACACTTCCATGATGTGGACGGACCATCATGAAATAATCTAATATGACGCGTTAAGTTTTTGTTTTGTGTAAACACTTTTTCACAATAGTTGCATACAAAAGAAGCCATTTTTATTTTAGGATAATATTTTTTTTTTATTTAATTAATAAAAAAATTCAATATTCACGTTATGATTTGGCAAACAAGACTGATTTCGATTGAGAAATAACAGCGGTATTTATACAAAAAAATTTTCACAATTAATCATATTTTTGGTACTGTAACGCAGTTTATTTTCCCAGCTGAGGTATGACTCAGTCTGTCCAGGGTCAATTCGAAGGTCTGCTTCCTTTGAAATGAAACACGGGATGTTTTCGTGTATGTTCGCTTACAATAATTTCAACAAAGCTTTATTTACGAAATCTTAAGCTACGCTAAATACTTAGAACTACGATGATCCTCTGGGGATTATGTGCAGCTGCTGGCGGGGATGAATACGGGAACGACCGGTCGGGTGACGTTTATGGAGCTGGACGGCGGATGTGGCTAAGGTGCGGGGTTCAGGTTGTAGCGCAGGACCTTATCTGGTAAAAACTTCGTTAAGCAAAGGGGTTTAATTAGTATGTGGGTTAAGCTACGGGTGCTGCTGAATCGGCTAAATACGGTTCGGGTAAATCAGGTTCGGTTAAATACGGTTTGTATTAAATACTGGGCTAAATACTTCTAACAACACGAGAATTCGGAAGCCGTGGTGTTCGGCTAACTACTTCGTAAATACTTCGGACGCCACGAGAATTCGGAGGCCGTGGCGTTCGGCTAACTACTTCGTGAATATTTCGGACACCAAGAGAATTCGGAAGCCTTGGCGTTCGGCTAACTACTTCGGACACCACGAGAATTCGGAGGCCGTGGCGTTCGATTAACTACTTCGTAAATACTTCGGACACCAAGAGAATTCGGGAGCCTTGGCGTTCGGCTAACTACTTCGGATACCACGAGAATTCGGAGGCCGTGGCGTTCGGCTAACTACTTCGTAAATACTTCGGACACCAAGAGAATTCGGGAGCCTTGGCGTTCGGCTAACTACTTCGGGCACCACGAGAATTCGGAGGACGTGGCGTTCGATTAACTACTTCGTAAATACTTCGGACACCAAGAGAATTCGGGAGCCTTGGCGTTCGGCTAACTACTTCGGACACCACGAGAATTCGGAGGCCGTGGCGTTCGGCTAACTACTTCGTAAATATTTCGGACACCAAGAGAATTCGGGAGCCTTGGTGTTCGGCTAACAAATTCGGACACCACGAGAATTCGGAGGCCATGGCGTTCGGCTAACTACTTCGTAAATACCTCGGACACCAAGAGAATTCGGGAGCCTTGGCGTTCGGCTAACTACTTCGGACACCACGAGAATTCGGAGGCCGTGGCGTTCGGCTAACTACTTCGTAAATACTTCGGACACCAATAGAATTCGGGAGCCTTGGCGTTCGGCTAACTACGGTTTATAATTAGATACTTCGGACACTAGAAGAATTCGGAAGCTCTAGTGTTCGGCTAGATACGTAAAACTACTTGTTAATACTAACTACCAAGAGTAAATACTGGGGTTAATGGCAATATCTACTCTGTTTGTTCTGAGGCAAACCTTGTCTATTTATTCAAAAATAAAATGAACTAAATGAGACTTATAACTAACAAAAGTAATTTAGGTAAACAGTAAGGGTATTCATAGTAGTGAGTAAAATAGTAAGGGTATTCAGGGTTAGTGTTAGTGTTAAATGTATATATAGAGTTAGTTTGTAACGTCACGTTACAGTCCCCCCCTACTTTAACTAAAAAATAAAAAAGGATATTGTGCACTAGGCGAGTTGTGACCGGAGGTCTGCACTACCCGAAGGTAACATTTACCAGAGCGGGATACGCTCTGGCTCAGCCTTAAGTGCGGGTTATTAATAACTAGGTAATCAAAAAAAAATGCATTCAACAATAATAATACAAAAAAAAAACAATTCAAATATAATCTCAATTCAATCATAAGTAACCGTGTGGGATTGTAGAATACCGCCAACTATTGTCGTCCCTCCTCTAGTCCGTTAGCTCGACAAACTTTTCCTGGCCCTTACATCGTAGCCTAGCCAATCCGTCAATCATCTTCACCTCCACCTTCGGCCTTCCCTTTGGGTACACGATCCATCGATTTCTCTTCCTCAACGGATTGCGTCTGATCGTAATATCCCGAAAGCGGTCGTCGGTATCTTCCGGGCTGCTGAGGTCACTGGGCGTCAGGTTGAGGATATCGTTGGCAAAATCTTCAGCGGCCTGAAGTGCCGCAGTCTGGCTGTCTGCTGCTGGCCTGGTGTCAACAGGTCCGGTGGGCGGTTTGGTTATAAGGACCTCCGGGTCCCTGGACAAAGGAGCTAAGGGCGGTGGTGTTGACCGAATCGCATGCAGGGGTTCGGTGCTTCTTCGGTCCCACATTCCCTTGGCCAGTGCATCCAATGCCGGGTCCCCGGATTGGGCCACTGGGCTGCTCTCCACGTTGTGAATTTTCGGCCGGGCCTCGAAGGGCGGTAAAAATGGTGGCACGTGTCGTGGCATCGTGGTTTGGCGTAGATAGCTGGTAATTTTGCCCGGAGCTAAAGGTCTTGTTGGTTTCCTTTCCATTTTGTCACTGATAAAAGATGTGAGATCGTACCCCCTTTTATACTTTTATTGTGGTTGGTATAACCTATTACGAATATCTTTCTTATTCGTACTGGGAAATTCCCTTTTTGACACGGGGATTCTCTTTTTTTATACTTTTATTGTGGTTGGTATAACCTATTACGAATATCTTTCTTATTCGTACTGGGAAATTCCCTTTTTGACACGGGGATTCTCTTTTTTAGGAGGTTTCGTTGTGGTAGATCGGGGTGGAGTTAACTGGGCGGTTGTTGGGAGGCTTGTGGTGGGTGGTAGGAATAGCTGACGGTTGTGGTTGCGGCTTTAGGTGAGTGACTACTGTGTGGTTATGAGCGAGGGTTATGTCATATTTCTGGGGTGTCTCGTTTGTGGTAGTATTTTAAATCTTGAACGTGTACCTGATGGATTTTCCCCGAGTCGCCCCGAATGGTTTAAATGTTTGGGGAGATTTTGCCGGTGACTTCGTGAGGTCCTGAATACTTGGGACCGAGTTTAGCCGCAAAATGGTTGATGCCCGACGAGAGATGATGTTCGCGTTTTAGTACTTGGTCGCCAATCTTGGGCTGCCATTCTCGTCTCCGGAGGTTATAGTGTCCCCGCTGTTTCTCGGTAGCTCGTGTCATGATTTTAACGATTTCGCGCCATTCGGGGGGTCCGGGTATTTTGTGGCTGCCGATGTCTGGTGTTTTCCCCTCTCCGAAGATCTGGTTAGGGGGTCGAAGATTTAGTCCAAACAGTATCTCGGCCGGGCTGGCAGTTGTGCCCTCGTGTACGGCCGAATTTAGGGCGAAAGCGACTTCGGCTACGAACTTGTCCCAGTGGCGGTGGTTCCCCTCCGTGTTTTCGGCTATGAGTGTCTTAATAACTCGGTTAGCCCTTTCGGTAGGATTTTCCTGTGGAGTATAGGGAGCGGTTAAGCGATGTTGGATCCCACATTCCTGAAGGAACGTTTCCACTGCTTTACTAACGAATTGTGACCCATTATCCGAGATAGGGTCTCGGGACAGCCGAATCGAAATATGATGCGTTCTCTTAGGGCTTTAATAACTGCGGAGGAGGTGGCCGTGCGTAAGGGGATTAATTCCACCCACTTGCTGAATTTGTCCACAAAAGCCAGGAGGAAACTGTGTCCTGAGGAGGACCGCGGTAACGGGCCGATGAAGTCGGTGCAGACGATTTCCCAGGGCCGATTAACTGACATGCTGTGCATAAAGCCGGCCTTACGCCTCTGTTCGACTTTGAACCGGCCGCAGGTGTCGCATGATCTTACATACCGGCGGACATCCCGTGCCATGCCAGGCCAATAGTAGTTTTCTTGTGTTCGGCGTAGAGTTTTATAGACTCCTAGGTGGCCCGCAGTTTTCGCGTCATGGGTTTCGTGTAGCACTCGGGTGGTGTCGTGCGGCGGTACACACAGCTTCCACTCGGGGAGGTTAGATATCGTGGACTTCTTCGAGACGTGGCGAAACAATCTGCCGTCTATAAACTGGTAGTCGGGTAGTTTTGAGGCATTGTCGTGTAACTTGCGAAGGACCTTGGCGTGCCAATTCGGTTTGCCGGAGCTAATTATCGCTAATGGTTCAGCTTCCACATTTGGCAGTGGGCTTCGTGACAGCGCGTCGGCCACGACGTTGAGCTTGCCACGCCTGTATTCGATACCGAAGTCATATTGCTGGACTTCCAATGCCCATCGGGCCAACCGACCGGACGGATTCTGGATCGAGTTTAGCCATTTGAGGGATTGGTGATCTGTGATGACTGTGAACCTGTACCCTTCCAGGTAAGATCTCATCTTTCGAATGCCCCAGAGGACCGCCAAGCACTCCTGCTCGGTAGCCGAATACTTTCGTTCTAGTTCGGTTAGGGTTCGGCTCGCGTAGGCGATCACCGTCTCGTGATCGTTTTGGCGTTGGAATAGTACAGCTCCCAATCCTTCCTTGCTGGCGTCGGTTTGTAGGAAGAAAGGCCGTTCGAAGTCGGGGCAGCTTAAGATCGGAGCGTGGGTCAATTTTTCTTTCAAAGCGATGAATGCTTGTTCTTGTCCAGCTCCCCACTCCCACGGGGTCTTTTTCTTTAGAAGACGAGTCATAGGTTCGGTCAGTTTGGAAAAGTTCGGTATGAAACGTCGATACCAAGATGCTATACCTAGTACTCGCCGCAGGTCACGGATAGTTTTGGGTGCCTCCAGCTTTTGGATTGCATCAATTTTATCGGGATCGGTATGTATCCCTCTCGTACAGACGACGTGGCCTAGGTATTTTAGGCTGGTTCGGACGAATTCGCATTTCTCGAAGTTTACCTGCAGGTTCGCGGCCAGTAGGCGGTCAAAGACTACCTTCAGCATGCCCAAATGTTCATCAAACGTGCGGCCCAAAACGATGATATCATCCAGATATACGAAAGCCTTTGGGTGCAACTCGGGTCCGATGACACGATCGAGAATTCGCTGAAACGTAGCTGGAGCCGAGTGTAATCCGAAAGGCATCACCTTCCACTGGAACAGACCGCGGCCCGGTACAGTGAAGGCGGTATATTGGCGGGAGCCCTCGGCGACCGGTATCTGCCAGTAGCCGTTTTTAAGGTCGATTGTTGATATGTATGCTGCTTCCTTTAGCTGGTCCAAGATTGCGTTGATCTGTGGTAGGGGATAGGCGTCGGGTTCGGCGGCTGCGTTTATCTGACGGAAGTCGATGCACATGCGCCAAGTACCTTGTTTCTTCCGCACTAGGACGATGGGTGAACTGTAAGGACTGTGCGACGGTTCTATTCGTTCGGAGGCTAGTAACTCATCGACCTCGCTATTTATGACATTTTGCATAGCCGGGTTGCGAGGGTAATACCGCTGTTTAATCGGCCGATCATGTTTCATATGGATAACATGCTCACCTACGGTGCAAGGTCCGTTGATGGCTCCGAACGCCGCCTTGGCCGAGGCCAGAAACGTGTGTAATTGTAGTTTTTGTTCGGCTGGTAGTTCATCACGGGTGACGATCGAGTGCAGCGCATGCAAACGGTTCTCTCCCGACGGTGGGGTGGCTCGTAGTTCTACTCCATCGATCAGTAGCCGAGCCTGACGGCGGCGCAAAAAATCCATGCCGAGAATTATTGGCTCAGCCAAGCTATCGAGGGCGGAGGCTAGTAGACGCGTGGTACCTCCGCTGGTTTCTACGACCAGGGGGTAGACGTTGAGACTGGTTCTGCAGGATCCGTCGGCCAACTGGATGCTGCGTTGGTGGTTGCGGGGTCGGATATTTCGGGCTTCAAGTAGGTGGCGTACCCTTAATCCGATATACGTAAGGGTCGAGCCCGTGTCGACTAGGGCCTGTACGGTGGAGCCGCAAATGCTGACGGTTAGGTAGTATCGTCCGTCGGAGGCTGGTTCGCTGCGGCAGGCGCAGACTTGGGTCAGAGTGCCCTCCTGGCCACACCATGAGCAGAATCGAAATCCGGGGTTCGGGCAATTCCTCCTTACATGGCCAGGCTGCTTGCAGCGCCAGCAGTGAGTGCTGCGGTGGTAGGGCGAGACGTCGATACAGTGGGTTGGTTGTGGTCTCCCTTGCCTGGCTTCTTCTTTTCTAAGCAGCTCATACTCGTCCGTTAATTCCATTAATTCATCCAGCGAGCGGAAGTCGGTGCGGCGAACGTACAATTTGTATTCGCAGCGTAAGCCGTCATAGATGCGATCCGTGTGGTCGAGTTTTCGTAGTTCGGGATGCTGTCGTATAAGGGCTTGGAGGCACATGACGTAATCCTTTGCTCTCTCTCGGTTGCCCTGCTTACGGTGGTAGATCGCTTCCTCTAAGTGAGCGAGATGACGTCTCGGTAGGAAGAACCGAATGGCTTCTGCCTTGAAGTCGTCCCAGCTGCGAATCTGCTCTCTTTTGATACGATACCACTGTAAAGCCTTACTTTTCAGGATCTCCAGTAGGGAGAACAATAACCGACGACGCTCAAAGCCATAGCATTCGGCTAATTCTTCTAACCGTTCGATGAACTCCATTAAATGCTCGCCGCCGTCGTAAGTCAGATCCCATCGACGAATAGTAGCCATGACTTCTGAATCGCTTGGAATGTTTGTCAGACACTTCCGACCCTCGGCTCGCGGTATCTCGACACTAACTGGTTCGAGTAGCGGTCTTCTTTCTTCTTCTAGCACTTCCTCTTCCAGTGTGCGCAAGAGGTTTTCTGAGGAGGCTCTCTGCCGTTTCAGACTTACAAGCTCGCTCAGTTTACGACGCAGATGGTCGACGGTTGCACCTTCAGGTGCCGTGTTGACGGCAAACCTCCAGTAATTTGTCTTTCCGAAGGAGATAGATCCATCCCGAGGAATCCGTTCGTAGAGTGTTCGGCGTAGCTATGGTTTCGTTGCTTTGTTCTTGGCCTGATCCAGTTCCGTTGGTGGTTTGGTGCGTGGTTTTACCACAGGTTGCGGTTTTGGAATCGGGTCCCTGCTCGGGCGCCATTGTAACGCAGTTTATTTTCCCAGCTGAGGTATGACTCAGTCTGTCCAGGGTCAATTCGAAGGTCTGCTTCCTTTGAAATGAAACACGGGATGTTTTCGTGTATGTTCGCTTACAATAATTTCAACAAAGCTTTATTTACGAAATCTTAAGCTACGCTAAATACTTAGAACTACGATGATCCTCTGGGGATTATGTGCAGCTGCTGGCGGGGATGAATACGGGAACGACCGGTCGGGTGACGTTTATGGAGCTGGACGGCGGATGTAGCTAAGGTGCGGGGTTCAGGTTGTAGCGCAGGACCTTATCTGGTAAAAACTTCGTTAAGCAAAGGGGTTTAATTAGTATGTGGGTTAAGCTACGGGTGCTGCTGAATCGGCTAAATACGGTTCGGGTAAATCAGGTTCGGTTAAATACGGTTTGTATTAAATACTGGGCTAAATACTTCTAACAACACGAGAATTCGGAAGCCGTGGTGTTCGGCTAACTACTTCGTAAATACTTCGGACGCCACGAGAATTCGGAGGCCGTGGCGTTCGGCTAACTACTTCGTGAATATTTCGGACACCAAGAGAATTCGGAAGCCTTGGCGTTCGGCTAACTACTTCGGACACCACGAGAATTCGGAGGCCGTGGCGTTCGATTAACTACTTCGTAAATACTTCGGACACCAAGAGAATTCGGGAGCCTTGGCGTTCGGCTAACTACTTCGGATACCACGAGAATTCGGAGGCCGTGGCGTTCGGCTAACTACTTCGTAAATACTTCGGACACCAAGAGAATTCGGAAGCCTTGGCGTTCGGCTAACTACTTCGGGCACCACGAGAATTCGGAGGCCGTGGCGTTCGATTAACTACTTCGTAAATACTTCGGACACCAAGAGAATTCGGGAGCCTTGGCGTTCGGCTAACTACTTCGGACACCACGAGAATTCGGAGGCCGTGGCGTTCGGCTAACTACTTCGTAAATATTTCGGACACCAAGAGAATTCGGGAGCCTTGGTGTTCGGCTAACAAATTCGGACACCACGAGAATTCGGAGGCCGTGGCGTTCGGCTAACTACTTCGTAAATACTTAGGACACCAAGAGAATTCTGGAGCCTTGGCGTTTGGCTAACTACTTCGGACACCACGAGAATTCGGAGGCCGTGGCGTTCGGCTAATTACTTCGTAAATACTTCGGACACCAAGAGAATTCGGGAGCCTTGGCGTTCCGCTAACTACGGTTTATAATTAGATACTTCGGACACTAGAAGAATTCGGAAGCTCTAGTGTTCGGCTAGATACGTAAAACTACTTGTTAATACTAACTACCAAGAGTTAATACTGGGGTTAATGGCAATATCTACTCTGTTTGTTCTGAGGCAAACCTTGTCTATTTATTCAAAAATAAAATGAACTAAATGAGACTTATAACTAACAAAAGTAATTTAGGTAAACAGTAAGGGTATTCATAGTAGTGAGTAAAATTGTAAGGGTATTCAGGGTTAGTGTTAGTGTTAAATGTATATATAGAGTTAGTTTGTAACGTCACGTTACAGTACAGTCCCGTCATATTTCATTAGTTAAAACAAAAAAATTTATAAATAAGGGGCGGGGCTTTTTTTTAGTAGAATAAAAGAATTTCAGAAAACCAAGCATTTTTTTTATTTTTTTATTTGTTTTCTGTTTGTAAGACTTGTAACAACTGCGTCAGCTCTATTCATGTATATTCTAAGTTGTTGTTGTTGTTATAAATAAGTAGGAGTAGAGTATGATAAGGAAAAATATTAACCAAGAAGTTACTTTCTACTTTTTGTAATATAATTCTGAGTATTTATACATATCTAACTGATTAATTATGTAAACATAGCTAATGTGCAGCTGGTTGCTGTTGATACAAAAAAAAGTGGATGGAATCCTACT
This sequence comes from Pollenia angustigena, assembly GCA_930367215.1. NCBI lineage: Eukaryota > Metazoa > Arthropoda > Insecta > Diptera > Polleniidae > Pollenia > Pollenia angustigena. The sequence goes on along the minus strand of OV884056.1, from coordinate 131,584,606 downwards.
TTTCACAAGAATAATCGTTATCAATCATACACACACACTCACTCACACACACATACACATACACACACACACACAAACACACACAACCGATCAATAGTTACTTAGCCCATTAGTCCTTTGTAGTGAAACAGACTAGAGTCTCTGGTGATAATCAAATATGCAACCCTTATACTAATAGACTAGCTCACTATCCCACAAGCCTACCGAGGTATGTATATAAAAAGTCACTAGAAAACCTATGCAACAAAGTCATTAATTATTCTAAACAAAAAAGTTCATCAACAATATTTTCATAGTCCTCCCACGATTTAAGAAAATTCTTGTAAACTATAAAATAGAATTGAAATATCAGTTGCATCTAAAAAAAAAAATGTCAATATGAATACGTACAAGCAAAAAAAAGTCATAAACAAATATTCAAGACGGAGACGTCCACGAAGAAATTTCACACCTTCCACTAAATAAACAACTTGTAAATCATCAATACGAATACGCACAAGTAAAATTATCATCCCTCACAAAATTTTAAAATCTTCAAGACTAAATAAACAAAATTTTTTCTAATTCCCTTTTACCCTTATTTCTCAAGAGTGAATGTATAACCCAGCAAACAATTGTTTGCTTGCATGCTCCTAAATTTGTATTAGAGGCGATAAGAAGGCGATGGATAGGCGATATTTAGGCGATAGTTTTTACATTAAATTGTTTATTGGGTTACGGCTTGCTCCCAAATTTGTATGGAGAAGTTGCGCTAGGATCCCTCTAAACACACTACTACGGGGTATTAGGGGAGGTATTGTACATTAAGTGATTATGACTCCACCAAGGAATCTAATTGTCTAATTATATTTGGATGTAAATAATTTATATGGCTATGCAATGTCTCAATACCTTCCCTATAAACATTTTAAATGGATGGAAATTTTGATAATTTTAATGTCATTAATATAAAAGGCGACTCACCATTAGGTTATATACTAGAAGTAGATTTGGAATATCCATTCGCATTACACGACTTTCATAATGATTTACCATTTTGTGTGGAAAGTAAAAAAATTTAAATAATGAAACAGACAAAACTTATAGCAGATTTAAATAATAAAACTAATTATATAATACACTACCGTACATTGCAGCAATGTATTCAACTTGGATTAATTCTTAAAAAAATTCATAGAGTTCTTGAATTTAATCAATCAGATTAGCTAAAGATATATATTGATTTGAATAATCATCATCGAACGTTAGCTAAAAACTCATTTGAACAAAATTTTTTTAAATAATGCTGTGTATGGAAAATGTTGACAAGAGAAAGGATATTAAAATAGTATGCGAATGGGAGAACAAACGTAAACGGTTAGGAGCTAGAGCTTTTATAGCTAAACAATAGCGCACTTAAAATTCATGAGAATATGATGGCTATTGCATTGAAAAGAGTGAGTACCGTATATAACAAACCAATTTATATTGGGTTTTTTGTTTTAGAGCTATCAAAATGGAAAATGTATAACTTTCATTATGATTGCATGAAACCCAAATATCTTGATAATATTCATTTAAACTATATGGATACAGATTCCTTCATATATGATATAAAAATAAATGGTTTGTATGATGATATTCGAAATGATATAAACATTCATTTCGATACATCTGCATATCCGAAAGATAATATCTTTAATTTTCCATTTCTAAATAAAAAAGTATTGGGTATGAGAAAGGATGAATGCAATGGTAAGCTCATAGTGCTGGGAAACTATCGATATTATCGATAGTTTAAAAATATCGATAGGAAAAATATAAATATCGATATTATTATTATTTAAAATACACCTATGAAGACATGTTACAGCAGCTATAAACACACAGTTTTTCGCCGCAAATTTTGACTTGCTATTATTAATTCGCTCTGAATTAACAACAAGAATGGCAAGTGGTATGGGTTGGTTAGCAGTGCTTTTTACTGCTAATTAAAGGCCTTTAAGTCGAAAGTTATACATGTTTATATAGGGACTAAAATGTCAAATATTTTTGTATTGTTGTAAAAAAAAAAAATCCAAATCCAAATGCAATTGCAAACATAGGACAAAACAATGAACGACCATTAGAGGATAAGTCCGCTAGATTGATTACATTTTTGGGTTTAGAATTTAGAAAATTTTTTAAAGTTGCAATGGAATATCTTATAGTCCCTGTTACTTCGGTTCCTTCAGAAACGTACTTATCAATTTTTAAAAAACTGCCATCTAAAATAACGTGCGTATATAAAAACGTCTCATACATTCAATAAAGTGATAAAACAACGGACTGTAGCCTTATAAAAAAATAATTTAAGTTTTCCTGCACAAGTACCAACATTCAGTCGATAATAATATCGATATATCGATAGTGAAATCTGAATTATCGATTACTATCGATAGTAGAAAATATCGAAAATATACCAGCACTATAAGCTCATAAAGGAATTCATTGGTTTAAGAGCAAAGATGTATTCAATAAAAAACAATAATCTAGTTATACAACTTTTTAAAGGAAGGTTTATTAACAAAATTTGAAAAATTTAAGTTGACAACACACGCTGCAGCGGCATCTGAACAATATGGTTTACCTAAAATCCATAAGGAAAATGTACCACTGAGGCCAATATCCACATCTATGGGAGTGCCTTGCTACAATTTAGCAAAATATGTAGGAAATATAAGGTCTGTCTGCGTACACATATTTTGCGAAAAATTTTGCAAAATCTTGCAAAATGTTGTCTTCGTACTCCAATTCTCTTGCGGCGAGAGAGCCAAAAAGAGAATTTTTTGACAGTTGGAAGTTAGAGAACTTGCAAAATCTTACTGGGGAAATTTGAGCTTGCAAGATTTTGCAAATAGTTTGAACAGCTGTTTGAATGAAATAGTTTTTTGTGAAATGAAAATAAAAATTGAAGTTTAACAATGGCAGAGGTAAGTAGTTAGAATTGTGTTGATTTTTAACGATTATAATAAACGAATTTTACTTCACGCTGTGATAGCGAGGCTTTGGGAAGGAGTATTGTTTTTCTAATTTTTCCTAACAATTTTCTATTGCTGTAAGGATATTTGTACGGTTAAAAAATTGTTGAATTTTCAATCACCATAGCCTTGACTTTTGGTTCTGATAAATTTCTAATAAAATTGAAAAATATTTTTGTTCGAGTCGGTTGTGTATTCAAAAACAATTTTTTTTTGGTGTTGGAAAAAACATATATTGCTGTAAAAGTGTGGAAATTATTGGATGTGTTTTGCGGATTAAACCCAAACTGTTGGATTGGTAGATTTATATATTTGCCGTGAATAGTACTGAAAGTAGCCAGTATTTAGTATTTGCCTTAGAGGGTCATTCCGTTGGTAATCGTTCGTTAGTTGTGCACGTCTATTTTAACTTACATTTCTATCATTGGAGGAAATCAAGTCCTGTAACCATCAAAGAATTGTATTTATATATTGTGATCATTAACCATTGGTCTTTAATTTCACGCAGACTCAATACACAGCCTTGTTTTAATAGAGATAACATATTCTATTCTTTCGCTTAATTAAAATTGAGACCACAATTGCTCTCTAGTTAAATGTAACTCATTAAAATTGGTTTACAAACGTAATCTCGTCACCCTACTCAAAGTAGGGCGACCCAAATGGACCCTATTTGGTTAAAACGCATACATTATTAAAACGCATACATTTTTGTTATTAAATACTTAAATTACGAGAGTGTTAATTTCAAATATAATTTAAATCTACGCTATTTAAATATTAATTTAATTTAAAACCTAATATTATTTATTAGTTTGCATTTTAATGCCTATTTAAATTTCAATCACTTTTATTGTTTTTCCTTAATATGGTCACTTTATTTGGAATTTTCATATAAAATCAACACATTTTAATTCCTACACATATAATATAAATAAGAACCTTTTTTATTTACCTAATCCACAGATAAACATTTTTCATTCACTCCAATTATTTATTCAAATGCATTTACACTCATAAATACAGACATATAAAACATATCAGACATACCTATACTCTACCATGTGGATTGTATAGCTTTTTAATTAATACAATCCACACATACTTATTTTTAGTCACACTCTGTCTTAACGTTTAGTGGTCATAAGCAGTTCACTCATCCAGTCTTCCGGCGCCTGTGGACAACGATGGATTTTGTAATGTAAGTGAATTATAAATGTCATTATTCGTTTATTAGACACATTTAGTTATACTTCTTACACTCAATTTCAATTTGGTTTTATTTTTGGTACGTAACATAATTAATTAAACATGCCTACAACCATCTATATATGAAATTATGTTTTAAAACCTACGTCGAGGTTTTGTTTATACGCATTTATAATAATTTAAACTTTTAAACGTAGTAAATGTTTCAATACTCAGCGTAGTTTTTCTTTATAATTAAGTTACGTACTTATGAATAATTCTTCCTTTACATTCCTTAATTCACATTTATTTTTTAATTTTAACTCATATGAAAATATATGTTGGTTGATTTTGTATTTTGCAATATTACTCAAACTTCATTTGAGTAAAAGAGCATTAATAATTTTAAATAGACAATTTTGTATAGAACTGGCCAAATTTACACTAAGTATTAAACTTCTTAATGTAGTATTTTGTATTATTTGTATGGTTAATTATAATAGTAATTAAGTTTTTCTACTTTGTTTTGTTTTTGTTTAATTTAAACTAACTAATCATTAAATCATTACTTTTAGTATGTTAGTAAAAATGGAATAAACTTTGAGTTTTTGTATTTACGAAAGGTGAAGTTGGAAGTATGGGTTAGGTAAATTCTTGTAGTGTATTTTTATTATTGGGCTGTCAACTAAAAGTTCACTTTGACAGCATGGTGGGTGGGTAAAGACCGGTGTAGCTAATAAGATCTTGAGCTACCCCTACACTCATCCGATAGATCTTTCCTTTCTTCTCTCTCCTCTGTAAGGTATCGTTTATGTCGTAAAGCTACCTAAATTTAAAATTTTCTGCTGGCGATTCAAAATTTTTTTTTCAAAACTACTATTCGGGAACTGAACACACCCCATCCGACGAGCACGGCCGAACTACTAGGTAGCATGTTCCCATAACAATACCCGTAATCCCAAAGAATCGTTACAGAGATTTTTGGCGCCCAACGTGGGGCCTCAGCGGTCGTAACTTTAAAATTTTTCTTGTGCAATTTGATCTAGATGCTGAGGGCCTTGAACTTATTTATGTGTGTCGATTTTCATATAGAATTTCCTATCTTTTTATTTTATTATTTTCCTATCTTCATTTGTTACTTTTGTTAAATGTTCTGTTAATTTGGATTTAAATTGTTAATTGGGGATTATTCTACGGTTTTCAATTCCATTATTAACATTGCACGAGACAATCGTGACCAGGGTTTAGGTTCGAACTTGAGATGTTGTTCTGGTTTATATCAATTCAATTGTCGTTTGACTTTTACTCTATATTAATTTTTGGATTTCCTCTTCTCAATCAAAATTTTTTACTTTATTTGATTTTTCTAGTGTTTTGGATTAAAAATATATTGAATTTAGTTGATTATTTTCCAGCATTAGATAATCGATAGTTAATATAACTCAATGTCGGTTGTCATTAGAAATTTTAGCCTTGCTTATAATTTCCAACGAATTCGAGTTATTTATTTTTTTTTTTGTTTTGTATAACCCTATAAGGATGAGTGTGATATAAACTATTTTTAATTTACTGGCCCATACTGGGATACTTCACCGAGTAGTATTAAATTATTATATATCTGAGATTTTCGCATAATTTTAGCATATTGTTTTATTGTTAGTATATATTGGATAGTTCTAGTTTGAGAATTAATTTTTTTTTGTAATCCCTATCGGAGTTAAAAATTAGTTACTTGTTGCAAATTTGGTTTCTTTAGCTTTAATTGTAAATTTTTTTTTTGTTGTTTAGGATAATTTCTTTTTTGTTGTTTTTCTTCTTTAAAAAAAATAATAATTGTTAGGTTTAGTATAATTTTTGTTATTTCCACTATTAGACATAGTTTTTTTTTACATTTTGATTTTAAATATTTAGCATTAGTTTATTCTTTAGCATTAAAAATTTAGTTTTAGCTCGTTCACACAATTAATTAGATTTAGGTATTAATTTTAATTTGACAAAATGCCTACAATTCGTAGCAATGAAAATATCCCTGCTAGTGCCAATCAGGAGGCTGAGAATGTAGTAGAACAGGGAGCTGGTGGGGATGATGCACGTACATCAATCCCAGAGGAAGACCTATGACTAGATTGCAGGCTCAGAGACAGGCAGTTAGTCTAGAAAATTTACAGGAAGCTCGCACTCGTCAAATTGTTAGTGAATCTTTGGGAGGCCTTAGGGATGAAATACAGGACATGATTGTAGATGCGATTCGAAATGTGGGTATGTTGAATGCTCGACCAGCTTTACCAGATAGACCAACCGGGACTGACCATGGGGATCGGGACTTGACTAGGGAGAATTCTCCCGTGGGGCGAAACAATAGAGACACTTTCGGGCCAAATCGCTCGGCTGGAGGTTTCGAAAGAAACTCTGAAAGAGTGCTTAATATAATTAAGAATTGGAAGATTCATTTTACCGGGGAGTTGTCAGATATTACTGTAGAGGAATTTATATACAGAGTGAATGTTCTTACAAATTCAAACTTAAGAGGCAACTTTGAGCTTTTGTGTGAGCATGCTCATGTGCTTTTCGAAGGAAAAGTCTTAAAGTGGTTTTGGCGTTTCCACCACGGTTGTCAGTATATAAATTGGATCGATTTGTGTGACGCATTAAAACATCAATTCAAGGACGATCACACCGACTTTGATATTAGGGATGAGATTTTGCGCAGACGACAAAAATACAACGAAACTTTTGACGAATATTACGACGCCATAATATGTTTGAGTGATAAATTAAAGATCCCAATGTCTGACTCTTGTTTGTGTGAAACCATTCAACGCAATCTTCGTCCGGAGGTTCGACATGAACTTTTGCACCTGGGAATTACCAGGGTTGCTGAACTGCGACGTGCGGTACGCCGTCGTGAAAAATTCGTCAGAGATATGGCCATGACTAATGACAACAGACGTAATTGTGCGAAAGGTCAGGTGTCGGAAATGGTGACGGCAGATGCAAAGTTGGACATAGTGGATAACAGTGACGAAGATAAGGAGATTTGTTTAGTAGTTAAGACAAATAGATGCTGGAATTGTGATAATTCTGGTCACAGCTTCGTGGACTGCTTAGAGCCTCGCACAGTGTTTTGCTATGGGTGTGGAGCTAAGAACACCTACAAGCCTCAATGTTTGAAATGTTCTCAGAAAAAGGGAAACGCTTTGAAGGATGTTCGTTCAAACAAGAACGGGCATCCGAAACTGAATTAATACCTCAGAATTTTATTTTATTGAATAGTCAAAACAATTTTACTTTTGAACCGGACACGACAAACAAACCGGATGTTACTACTAAACCGGATGTGACCAAAATTCACCCTTTACAGCGACCATATCATATTCGGCTGGAGGAATATAATCGTATCAGGAGTAAAATTTTTGATAGGACTGATTTAAAGCCAACACCTAACCGATCCTCTCGTCGAATTCGTGAATTCTACAAAAAGCGAAGACGTTTGAAATCTTTTGTGATTTCGTCGTTAGTGGCAAGGGTGAATGATAATCGACCCTACATTTTGGTAAATTTATTTGGAAAACCTAGATATGCATTGCTGGACAGTGGTGCGAATATAAGTGTGATTGGGGGAGACCTGTGTGCTGGTTTGATTCAGGGGAAGAATTTTAAACGAGGCGTCGGTAGCGTAAAAACTGCTGATTGTTAACATCAACAAGTTCAAGGGACGATAGTATTGGACGTGTCGTACCATAATCGGACAAAGTCTATTGAGTTTTTATTGATTCCATCGATAACTCAGGAGGTGATTTGTGGAATGGATTTTTGGAACCAATTTGGTATTCAAGTCGCGTCCATTAATGCTATTAGTGAAGTAGTTTCCGAGGAAGACATAGGGAAAAATTAAACTTTCTATGGCCCAAAGACAACAACTTCAAAAAGTGGTTGAATATTTTCCTAACTCGGAACGGGACGGTCTGGGTTGCACATCCCTTATAGAACACCGTATTGACACGGAAACTTCAGCCCCTGTGAAACAAAGGTATTACAGTAGTATGTTTATGTTCCTTCTAAATCACGATTTCCATACAAAGTGTCGGAGCATGCCTACGCTACGCTGGCATTTAAGTTCATCGATTGGTATGCTACACTGAATCATTCTTTTCTTTAATTTGTTATGGTTGTCTGATTATCTAAGACATAAACCACAAGCTTTTTCCATATGTTTCAGAGGTATACTCGATTGTAATCTGGCAGCTCTGTTTATCTAAGTCATTAACCACAAGCTTTTTCCATATATTGTAGAAGTATATTTGAATGTAATCTGGCAGTTCTGTTTATCTTAGCCATAAGCCTTCTATTCCATAGGTTTTCTGATCTGACAGCACTGCTTAAAGATGAAACTTTTCAATCTGATAGTTCTCTTTTCATCTCTTATGACCATCTGTTTATCCAAGTCATAAGCCACAAGCTCTAGGCCATAAGATTTTTGATCTAACAGCACTGAAAAAGATGAAACTTTAAATCTGTCAGTTCTGATTTTATGTTCTATAGCCGTCTGTTTATCTTAATCATAAGCCGCAATATGTTACCCTACACTAACACTACTATAACTAAACAGTTGAAACTTTACAAAGTGATTATTAATTCTGTTTTTTATTTATATATTCTTCTGTTTATCGATGTCATAGTCCGCGAGCTGTGCTTCAAATGTTTTTATTTATGAATTTTTGTATTAAAAATATTTTATAAATGTTAGACATAAAACCTTTTAGTAACTTTTAAGTTTGAAAAAGTATAAACTGCAAATGATAATCTGATTAGCTTCTTTAAGAAATAAAAAGTTCAATCTGAAATTCAGATTACAAACTAATGTCAGTAATGTCAATAAATAAAATTAACAACTGAAAGATTTTATAGGATATTTTTTTGTATTTTAATTGTTTGGAATAAACATAAATTAATAAAATTTCTTAATAAAATTACAGTTTTTTCAGCACATATTTAGCTAAAATTTATATGATTTTTACAAATATATATATTAAAATGATTTTTATATAAAGTTTTAACATTTGGATAATTCAAACCAGCTTAATTTATTATACATATTACTTACTATCTCTTCTTTAAGTAATTCTTTTAGCCATATCAATTTTTCAAGTCCTTTAACATATATAATAGGATATTCTTCATTTTCTCTCCTTTTTTCATAGGTATTATTAGGTATTTCATCAACTCTTTTAGTATAGCGTCGTCAGTATTCCAATGTAAACCGTGTAATTAATTGTATGTATAACCATTTGATTGTTATCCTATCCTTATAAATTAATTCTGAATATTTTAATTGTGATTCAATGAGAAAAGTTAGGATTTCGAAATCAGTGTCTGAAATGCAGACTTCTTTTTGCATACAATTTACTTGCAATACAAAATCCTTGTACATCAACGACTATAAAACTGTCTTGATGCTGCATTGTCTTCAACAAAAACAAAAACTGATATAAAAAAAAAAGATCGGCCAAGCACTTCCTCTGATAAATATATATATTTATCCGGTAGAAAAATAACATCATTTTCTTTTTCGAGCATAATTTTGAGTCTAAATTTTGTTGTTTTTCCTTTTACATTTTATAATTTTAATCTTCTAATCAATCGGAATATTCTTTTTCATCGTCTCACTCATTTCTTTGATCTTGAAGGAAGCTTTAGTTATTACATTAACAAGTTTCCAAATACTATTGTTGAAATTCTGTTTGTGTTATCTATTTAAACTTTAATTTATAAGCGAACGGATTTTAGAAATAAGGAGTGTCATATCCTTTATTTTTGTCGTTCTTCTTATCATTAAATAGTGGTGTTTTTTTGTATATATAAAAATTTAATATAATGTAAGAATTCATTATTAAAATATTTAACCTTTTTTTTTACTAAATAGTTGTGTTTTTAATATTTTTGGTAACAAGTCAGTATATGTATATTAGGGGTTCTACTTCACTTTGAATTTTAGGTCGTAAAAAGGTCAACTTCCTATAGGTTTAGTATGGGGGAAAGTAATAAAAGCCATTAAAGGTCATCGTTGTTTTTTTTAGCCATTAAAAGGTCAACTTCCTATAGGTTTGGTATGGGGGAAAGTAATAAAAGCTATTAAAGGTCATCGTTGATTTTTTAAGCCATTAAAATGTCATAAAATTTTTAAAAAAGCCATAAAAATGTCATAAAATTTTTAAAAAAGCAATAAAAATGTCATAAATTTTTTAAAAAAGCCATAAAAATGTCATAAAATTTTAAAAAAGCCAAAATTAGGGGGGGAAATTCCTGAACACGTGTTAAAGTAGGTGAAATTTTTAAAAAATTTCAAAACAAAGTAATAAAAAAGTCGTTAAATTTTATAGGAAAGCAATAAAGCTGAGATTTAGAAAACAAAAAATGTTGGGGGAGCAATGCACAAGTGTTGGGTGCATTGTTGAAGCCTTTCATTTGTTGTGATCGACAGACGGTCTTACTGTGTAGATGAACTTGAGAAAGATGTGATTTAGTTTTTGTGGATATGTATGCATGTAGATCAATAGGCAGAGAGACATACTGTGTACAAGTACACAGATGCACTTGATTTTGAAAAAAATTTTGTGGACAATTTTTTCAAAGCGATGATATTAAAACTAATAATTTATGGGGTGTGAGATGATAAGGGTATTGTATTGGAGTGTGTTTTGAACATGGACAGATACACAGATAGATCTTGTAGAAGAAAATTGAAAAAATATTTTTTTTATATTTTTGTGTGTGTTTATGGATTGTTTGGGAGAAAAAACACACATTTCTGATAAGCCCTTTTTTGTAAGCCCTTTTTTTTTAACGGACAGACAGACCTTGAGGAAGAAATTGGAAAAATATTTTTTTCTTTATTTTTAACTTAAGCAATTTTAAAAAGGCTGTATTTTCTTTTTTGTGGACAATTTTTTCAAAGCGATGATATTAAAACTAATAATTTATGGGGTGTGAGATGATAAGGGTATTGTATTGGAGTGTGTCTTGAACATGGATAGAATCATGGACATGGAAAATTCATGAGCAAGTGTAAAAGTAGGTCAAATTTTTAAAAAATTTCAAAGTAATGAAAAAGTCGTTAAATTTTATAGGATAGCAATAAAGCTGAGAGTTTGGTAGAAAGAGCAATGAACTATTATTTTGCTGAAAGACAACAGACCTTGAGGAAGAAATTCTAAATGTGGGTCAAGTTCCTGTGAGAGGAAAAAATGTAGGTCATGTTAAATAATAGAAATACAAAGAATTTATGTCAATAATGCTATCAGAATGTTGTTGTTTTGTTTGTTTGGGTGATTGACTGACGATCGACGAGAAAATTATTGGATGGATAGACAGACAGACAGATAGACAGATACACAGACGAAAAGACCTTGAGGAAGAAATTGGAAAAATATTTATTTTATTTTTGTGTGTGTGTTTATGGATTGTTTGGGAGAAAAACACACATTGCTGATAAACCTTTCTTTTAGTTTTTTTATTCTCAATTAGGTGTTATAAAATTAATTGAGCGATTGACATGTGTTAAAAGCGCTAGTTAATGTAGGTCAAAATTTTTTAAACGCTAGAAAATGTAGGTCAACATTTTTTAAACGCTAGAAAATGTAGGTCAACATTTTTTAAACGCTAGAAAATGTAGGTCAACATTTTATTTTTTTTTTTTTTTTTTTTTGGGAGAAAAACACACATTTCTGATAAGCCCTTTTTTGGTGGAAATTGATTAGATGAACAGTTTACATGGATTTTTCCTAATATTAGTTTAAAAAAAGTAAAAAGGCTTAGTGGAATGTTTTTTCTGAAAACTAGGTTTAGTTAAATTTTAACACTAAAGAGTAAAACATGAATTCTAATCAAAATATATTTGAACTTGTGGACAATAATTCAGAAGAAAATTCTGTAGAGGATAATACACAGGCACGTATAAATGCGTTAATCGACGCAGCTTGAGAGGATTTCCAATTCGTTTCAACCTCAAATTTTGCAATCCTCAACAACCGGATGGGATATTATGACTTCTTGTGGGAAAATGAAAATTTCCTGGATGATGAAGAGGGGGATGCCATCATATTAAATTTAAATGATGCATTTTACACAGATGAAGAAGGTGATCGCTACATCAGAGAATTAGATTTTTAGTTTAATGAAAATATACAAAATTATTTTATAAAAACATATATTTATCTACATATAATAAACTATTTAAATTTAACTAAACAATTTTATTTTGTTTGCAATGGGTGTGGTGGGTAAAAATTTTATTTTGTTTACAATGGGTGTGGTGGGTAAAAAAAATTAAAAAAAACATTATCGATAACTTTAATGAATTATAGCAAATAACATATGTTTAAACTATGTGTAGCCAAAAATTTTTTTCTATAAATTGTGAATTTATTGAATTTTTTATTACATTTCATTATAAATTATCAAACGATGAATATTAACGCGGAATTAATTGCTTCATTTAATAAGTTAAATATGAAACATATTTTAAGTGTTAAAAATATGGTAGATGGAAAGGACTATCCTATTACAGGAGCTGAACGGGTAACTACAAAATATGGAGATGTTATAGTCTTGGAATTGGATGGAGCTATGCTTTATCTTCCTAAAAGGTTTAATGCCTTGACTGAAAACGATGTTGGGTACCTATCAACTGGCTCATATATCATTTCAAAGATTCCTTTAGATGACGAAAAGGATACCATTAATTATAAGCTGGAAATTAAGATGGCTGCTCCTACGAAAGGATATTACCCTTATACTCATTTTAATACTTTTAAATAAAATAATTTTTCAATAAAAAAATTAGTAAACAATAAATTATTATAAATTCTTGTGTTTTTTTCTTATTTTATTAGTAAACAGATATGTATAAGTATATATAATATAGAATAATTAATATTTCTATAAGTTGTAAGTGAAATCTTAATGTGGAAAGATGGAGGTTATTGAAGCTTTTCTACAAGAATTCGGAAGTGTTATCTTTGAAGAACATTTGGAATTATTATGTGCATTCAAAAGAGAATATACAGATTTTAATGTATATAGTATACCTTGCTCTCACGAAAGTACAAGTGGAGATGTCGTGGGTTTGTGTGGATGTTACTTTTTCTTTAAGAGAAAGAAGGAGGTTATGAGAATTATCGAAAACTATAAAAAAATATTAAAACATCTTAAATGTCTAAATTTATGTGCAAGAAAAACAAAATAATGAATTTGATTAAACTTTTTTTTTTTTTTTCTTTAAATAGAGATTTTCAAAGTAAAAATATTATTAGTATACATTTAAAATTCATCGAGAATGTTTCATCTCAAGAGAAACCCGAAAATAAACGACTGTGTATTTGAGTTGGAATATTTTATAAATTTAAAATTAAAGATATCCTGCGGATTTTCCACAGCCCTTGGTTTTAAGCCAATGGTTTGGCTACATTACAAAGGAAAAAATTTCATTGGATTTGATCGAGATGAGTGGATGTACCTTATGAGCTATAAGGAATACATTCAGGCAACACTTAATCAGTGTGAATTTTTAGATTGTATGAATCTTATTCAGACCAATAATAAGAGAGAAATTCAGTATGATTTCCACTACAAAAATGGAATATGTTATCTGATCCTTCAACAAGAAAATTATAAAATCAAAATTGATCCAGAGACGTGGAAATCCTTAACTCAAATTGGAATATTCCTAACAACATTCTTAAGCTGGAATATAATTCTTCAAAAGCAGATTCTATATTTTTATTATGAACATTACATTCCAACTTGTTCTATGTTAAATAAAACTAGTGCACATTTTTTTGAAATTAATACTATAAATGAAAGAGATATAGAACTAGATTTAACAAGACTTTGTTATGAGTTTGGAAAAAAAATGCAAAATAAAATTAAAACAGATGTTAAAATCTATAGACTATTATTAAGAATGGATAATAAATAAAAAAAAAACAAACAAAAAAAATAATAAAAATATATTAAAACAAACAAATATTTGAGTTTTTTTATTAATTCTTTATTTTGAAATTTATTAAAAATTTTAAACATAAATGACCACAAATAAATGTATTAAATTTTTGATATCTTAAATAGTTATATTTAATGTTTTTACCCAAGTATTTTAAAACTTCCATAGGTGGTTGGAGATTACCAAAACTATCAAAGTATTCTACATTATCATTATTTTTATAAAATGCTACCCAATGTGTTCCATATCCTCTATTTGAGTCCAAGTTTATAATTCCATTCTCTATTCGGTGTGGAGTTTTAGGAAGTTTATCCCTCATATAAACTCCTCTAAAATAAGGAATATACTTCTTCCCAAATGTTTTCAAGTGCACATCTGTTAGTGGTCTATTAGGTAGCTGTTTCAATAGTTTTTTGATGAGGTATAAAATATTCCATAGCCTTTTTTATAAGGTTTAAGATATAGACCTTTACCCATAACTATTGACTCTAATGTTTTGTTATGACGCTTACTTTCTTCGAGCTGTTGTCTACCATTTTTAGCTAAAGTAATAGTTTTAGCGATTGCTGACCCACCAGAAGCTATTGCTCCCAACGCTCCAAGTGCTGTTAGAATAGGAACAAGTGGTAGAAAACCACCAAGTTTAGGTATGTTGATAATTCTAGGAATTTTTACTATAGATTTTTTTCCAAGAAATGAATGTCGTATAGCTTTTCGTGCAGTTTTAATAGCGGTTTTGATGTCATTTGGTTTTTCCTTTTTTAAAATATCGGTTGCTGATTTAACGGCATTCTTAAAAATATTTCGTCTACACTTTTTCTTTTGGTTACCAGTTTTAACTCCCAAGCCTAATTTAACTTTTGACTTCATTGCGTTAGTGACAAGGTATGCGTTGAGTTTTTCTCCAAAAGTACTATCTTTAGCTTTAACTCTACTCCAAGCTATTTCTGCTAGTTTTTTATCTGCTTGATGTCGCTTCTGAATATCAGTGTTCTGGGAATAAGCAATATCATGAATTTTGCAAGCTGCATCCAAAGGATTGATACCTTTATCACCCCTTTGTAATCGTTTTTCTAATTTAGTTCCTGGTCCACAAAATTGATAACCCGGCAAATGAAGTTCAAGAGGTAGTGAATTAATTAAGCTATTAACAAGTCCTTTTCCAAGGACGAATTGTTTTCTACTAAATTCTTTTTTTTTATACACAATCATTTATATATAAAAATAGCTTTTTTCTGAAATTAAAAAAAAAAAAAATCGAAAGTAAATAAAACGTAACATTAAGCAAACGTATGCTTTCAGTTATAAAGATGCGTTTGGTAAAACAACAATCGAATATTTCAGTGAGAAACTTGGATTTAACGGAAAACAGAAATGGTTTTAAACATAGCTGCCTTTTACCAAATTCTATTAGAGCACTAATAGTTGGTCCCTCAAACTGTGGCAAAACAAATATAATGCTAAGTTTAATTGAAAGTCCGAATGGTTTAAAATTTAAGAATATTTATATATACTCAAAATCATTAAATCAACCAAAATATAAATATCTATCAAGATTAATTTCATCAGTAAAGGGTATGGGACTTTATACATTTTCAGATAATGAACATGTCATACCACCCGAAAAAGCTAAAGTAAATTCTATTATGATATTTGACGATGTTGCTTGTGAAAAGCAAAATAATATAAGATCATATTTCTGTATGGGTAGACATAAGGATATTGATTCTTTTTATTTATGTCAGACTTATACACACATTCCAAAACATTTAGTACGTGATAATGCAAATATGATTATTTTATTCAAGCAAGATGAATTAAATTTAAAGCATATCTACAATGATCATGTTGGTAGTGACATGAGTTTAAATATGTTTCGTTACATTTGCGGAGAATGTTGGAAGGATAAATATGGATTTCTTGTAATAAGCAAAGATGATGAAATGAAGCAAGGACGTTATAGAAAAGGCTTTGATCTATTCATTCAGATTTAGTCATATGTATACTATTAACTACATCAGACGTATACCTATTAATATTAAATACGTTTTTTTCCACTTGGAAACTGTTAAAATTATTCCACGAAGCTGTTTATCTGTTTTAAGAAGCTGTTTAGCTGTTTTCAAAAGCTGTTTAGCTGTTTTCAAAAGCTGTTTAACTGTTTTAAGAAGCTGTTTAGCTGTTTTCAAAAGCTGTTTAGCTGTTTTAAGAAGCTGTTTAGCTGTTTTAAGAAGCTGTTTAGCTGTTTTCAAAAGCTGTTTAGCTGTTTTCAAAAGCTGTTTATCTGTTTTAAGAAGCTGTTTAGCTGTTTTCAAAAGCTGTTTAGCTGTTTTCAAAAAGCTGTTTAGTTGTTTTGAAAAGCTGTTTAGCTGTTTTCAAAAGCTGTTTTCAAAAGCTGTTAAGCTGTTTAGCTATTTTTTCAAAGTTATAATCATGGAAGAAAATATTTTAAAAGAGTTGGTGAAATCCAAACAAATTTTAAAGAAGAAATTTCAAAGCATAAGACTTGGAGAATTGGAAAAATTTAATAATTTAGAAAGAACATTTAAACCTTTAACAGAACCTCTAAAGAAACTAGTCAAATTGTCAGATTCGTCAAATTTAACAATACCCATACGAAAAACATAAATGTAAGCACAATACTAAAATAAAAACGGAAAATAAAACTATATTCACCAGCACCCCTAAGAAAAACTTAATGAAAGAGAAAAACATTGATTCAGCACCTAATAGAATAAAAAAAGATAAAGAAGAAGAAGAAGAAGACTATAACAGTAATAGTGAAGATGAAGTAAATGATACATCGAAAAATGAACAATTTTATTCTCAGTCATCCGATTGGGAGTTTGATTTATCAACTCTAAATGGAAACAAAAAGCTTGACACTATTTTTGGACCTCATAAGACGGAAAATGGAGACTGGAAATTTGGAAATTCTATTTTAAAGCTAACCGATGATAAAATAATAATAGGTCAAAAATCTTGGGCACTAACCCCAGGGTTATACTCATTACTTTTTCATAAAAATCCAAAACAATTCGATTCGTCAGAGCTAGCAATATATAAACATATTTTACTTGATACAAACGCACATCGAAGAAACTATGATCCTAATAATCAAATTAATGGAAACAGAGGTTATAAATATAAAAAAATAATAAATAAATTGTTTACTACAACTACTCACGTTGGTAAGGGTTTAATGGAGGTTAATCTTAATAAACCAAACTATATATACTGGGATAATCCTAATGAAATTGTAGACCGATTGAGGCTGTTAATAGCGTCACAACATGCTGGTAACAATAATCATTCTAATGAAATAATATCTATAGTCGAAGAACTAAGGGAAGCAAATATAATTGAATAACTTTTAAATAAATAAATAAATAAAAAAATTATGACTGTCGACAAATTTGGTCATTACTATAATCAAAAATATATAGGAGATATAACAAGAAACAACCTCTCAAAAAATTTCGGTATCACACTTAACGGAAATAATATTGACATAGAGAATAAAAGAATTTTAAATTTGTCACCTCCAATTAATGGGGCAGATGCTGTTAATAAAAATTATGTGAATACACAAATTACCCATATGCAAGAACATTTAAAAAGGGGTATAAACAAAGAAGTTTTAATTGTTCGAAATGAAATTAAAGATTTAAATAAAAAAATTTCTGACATATATAGTGTAATGATTACGCTTTCATCACAGCAACAGCAGCAGCAACAACAACAACAACATAATGGAAAAAAGAACGATAATAAATGAACTACATTCTAGAGCGCGCAAAAATTTCTTACGACGCAAAGTAATTACAAAGGGAATTGATGATCTTTGGCAAGCAGACTTAGTAGAGATGGGCAACTATTCGACTATAAACAACGGCTATAAATATATGATAACAGTCATTGATACATTCTCCAAATACGCTTGGGCTGCAGCAATTAAAGCAAAAACCGCATCTGAAGTATCAAAAGCTTTTCAGAAAATATTAAGTAAGGGGCGAGTACCTAAAAATTTACAAACAGATGATGGTAAAGAATTTTTTAATAAGGAATTTGGTTTGCTAATGCGCAAATATTCAATTAATCATTACTCTACATATAGTGTAATGAAAGCTTCAATAGTTGAACGGTTTAATCGAACACTAAAAGGTATGATGTGGAGAGAATTTAGTTATAATGGAACATTTCACTGGATTGATATTTATAAAAAACTAGTTGATCAATATAACAGAAAAACTCATAGTAAAATCAAAATGGCGCCTATTGATGTAAAACGTGAACATGAACAACATCTACTGAAAACTGCATTTAGCAGTTTAAAAATGTTTAAGTCATCACGATTTAAAGTCGGTGATTATGTTCGCATAAGCAAATACAAACATATTTTTGAAAAAGGTTATACACCAAATTGGACTACAGAAATATTTAAAATAAAATCTATACAGAACACCTATCCAATCACATTCTTACTAGAAGATTACCAAGGAAATCCTATAAAAGGGGCATTTTACAAAGAAGAAATACGTCACACACATTATCCCAATACATATCTAGTGGAAAAAATTTTAAAAGAGAAAGGTGATAAAGCGTATGTTAAATGGCTAGGGTTTCCAAACCAACATAATTCATGGATTAATAAAGATGAAATATTATAAGAATAAGTATTTATAAGATTTTTTTTTTTTAATAAATACCTAAATTTAATAAAAGAAAAAAACCCCAGCATTTTATTTCATTTAAAGTTTAGCGCTCATAATGTCAATTACATTAGCGTTAAGTGGCAATTCATCAGTTTTAACAGCAAATTATTTCCCACCAATAGATCTTAAAGATGACTATGAATGCTCTTTAGTTGATTTTCATTCATATAACTCTATTCCCAATGTAGATTA
This sequence comes from Pollenia angustigena, assembly GCA_930367215.1. Classification (NCBI taxonomy): domain Eukaryota; kingdom Metazoa; phylum Arthropoda; class Insecta; order Diptera; family Polleniidae; genus Pollenia; species Pollenia angustigena. The sequence goes on along the minus strand of OV884056.1, from coordinate 131,565,512 downwards.
TGATAATAATTTATTTCATATAGGAGATAAAATAATTGAAATTCCTATCGGATCATATGAGTTGCAAGATATTGTGGATTATATAGTTGGACAGTATAAAGCAGAAAATTTCAATAAATCTATTCTGATTAAAGCTAATAATAATACTTTGCAAATTGAAATTACTTCCTCCCACGATGTAATTTTCTTTGATCGAAATCGATCTATTGGTAAATTATTAGGTTTTAGTAGGCGATTATTAGAAGCTGGAAGAAAACATGTATCAAATCAACCTGTAAACATATTAAGAGTTAATGCTATACAAATTCAGTGTAACATCATAACTGGAGCTTATATGAATAACTCTCCAGCGCATATACTTCACGAGTTCGCATTAATTAATTTACCAGTAAACGTCAAAGAAATAACATATCTCAAGATTTGGATCGTTGATCAAGAAAATCGTACAGTAAATTTCAGAGGTGAAGAAATAACACTAAGATTACACCTAAGACCACGGAAAAAATGATAATTTACAATAAAACTAGGCACATTAACGTTAATAGAGACATTCCTACTAATCATATTAAAGCTACAAGACCATCATTAACGAAAGAAAATATAGCCTTTTTAAAATTGCTTAAGTTAAAAATAAAGAAAAATGTCTGATATACTCAATGTCATTGAAAAACCATATTCTGATGAAAATATAATAAAAAAAGATTATCATAGCTATGTGCCCTATATTCAATCATTTAAAAACAATGATGAAATTCGAATTACACTACAAAATCAAGACTTATATGTTCTTCCATCTGAAAGCTACTTATATATAGAAGGAAACATACAAAACTCTAAAGGTGAAGAAGCATCACAAAATACTAGATTGAGGAATAATTGTGTTGCATACTTATTTGATGAAATACGGTATGAGATTAATGGTGTTGAAATTGATCGTACTCGATACTTGGGAATATCTAGTACAATTAAGAATTATGTCTCACTAAATGAATTTGAAAGTAATATGATGAGAAATGCAGGGTGGAATATTTCTGAAGACCTATCAATGCGAAAATTTAATTTTTATATTCCCCTAAAACTACTGTTGGGTTTTGCTGAGGATTTTAATAAAATAATTTTAAATAGCAAACATGAACTTATTCTTTTACGAAGTTCAAATGATGATAAGGCGTATTACTCAACAGATGCTAATGAAAAATTGAGTTTATCGATTAAAAACATAACATGGAGAATACCACATATTCACCTATCAGATGCACGAAAAATACAAATAATGAAGATTATTAAGGAGGGTGTTTCATTGCCTATAGCATTTCGCAGTTGGGACTGTTATTTTAATCCAACATTTTCCGAAGGTAGAAATCATAACTGGAATATTAAACTATCAGTGAATAGAGAAAGGCCAAGATTTCTTTTATTCGTATTAGAAAATGATAATAAATATATACACTCGGACTTAAAAAATGTTAAAGTACATTTAAATTCAGAATCCTATCCATATGATGATTTAAATTTAAAATTTGAGGAGAATCGATATGCTATTCTATATGACATGTACGCTAAGTTTCAACAAAATTATTATATGAGAGAAGCACAACCTCTTCTTTCCTGTGAGAAATTTAAAAATGTTCCAATTGCAGTAGTTGATGTTAGCTATCAAAATGAAATTGTTAAAAATGGACCTATCGATGTGAAAATTGAGTTTGAGACAAGCAGCCCAGTACCAAAAAATACAAATGCTTATTGTTTAATCCTACATGATCGTATGATGGAGTACACACCTTTAACTGGAATTGTTCGAAAAATTATATAATCTTAAATACATTCTAATACTTACTTTTTTTTTCATTTAATTTCCATTAAATAAAGAATACAACTGTTGGTTTGTTTTTTTTAAATAAATTTTGGTTTTTTTTTTATTTTTTTATTTTATGTATATATTTACATTTACATGTAGATATGTATAAAAGGTAATGTATAAATATTTTATTAAGAGTAATTATTTTCTAACTCTATTTCTTTAATTAACATTTCTAATTCATATTCACCATTACAACTATCTGATTGATAATGATGCCATGCATATGTGTTAATATTATCATTTTTAATATATCGCTTAGTATCATTAAAACTAAGTGCTATTTTATTTACTTCATTTGTTAATATAATATGTAATTTAGATGTAAACGTTTGCATAGAAGCATACACTACTTCCTTATTAAATAAAACATTTTTATACATTTCAATGCTAAAGTTTTCTACAACACACTTTTTAACCCCCTTAGCTTTTTTAACATCCTTCTCACAATCTTGAACCGCGAATGAGTATACTTTAGGTGCTAAGCCTACAAACTCTGTAATAAACCTACCCTCAGTCTCATCTTTCATCATTCCCAATACTTTTTTATTAACTAGTGGAAAGTTAAATGGATTATTTAATGAATATGAAGATGTGTCGAATAGTGTATTTAAATCATTTTTAATGTCAGCGTAAAAATCTTCCGTCTTTATTGAATATATGAAAGAATCTGTATCCATATAATTGAGACTTATATTTGTATCAAATTTTGGTTTCATATATTCATAATGGAAGTCATACATTTTCCATTTTGACAATTCTAACACACAAAAACCTAAGTAAATTGGTTTATTATAATACGTCTGAGTTTTATTCATTTGCACAGCCCAAAGTGTATCAGTAAATTGAGATATGCTATGAAAATTTGGTTTTGCAATTAAGTCACCAACACCCAATTTATTGCGATTAGTACGACCCCATTCACTAACCAATCGCACGTCTTTTCTTTTATCGACATTTTCCATAGTTTTACCATATACAGCATTGTTAAGCAATTTAAAGAAATCTTTTTCAAATTCATTCTTTGCTGCTGTTCTATATTGTGTATTTAGGTCTTTGTATGTCTTTAACCACGGTTTTTGTTTAAATTTAAGAATTCGGTGAACTTTTTGCAAAACCAATCCATTATTTAAACATTGTTCTAATGTTTTATAATGGATAACATAACTCTTTTTATCTGCTAAATCAGCTACTAGTTTCTCGTGTTTACTCCCACCAATTATTTTGTTTTCCGAGCAAAACGGCAAGTCATTGTGATAGTCATGACAGCTAAAAGGGTAAGCCAAATCGACTTCATAAATATACCCAACTTCTGAATCATGGGAAATATTTTTGGGGTGAACAAAATCATTTGTCCAAGTAAAGCCTCCATACGGAAGTGCTTCTGACATTGCCCAACCATAAAGATTATTTACATCGAAATATAGTATATACTCTGAAGGCTTTGTGGAATCATAATCATTAAGATATTTATGATTAGCCTTACTATACCTTTTACTACATTGTGTAAGGCCACCACGAATTCCTCGTTTAACGAAATTATACATTTCTAGATCTGTAAACAGTTCGAGTTCAATTTTTGTATATTTCAACATTGCATCCCATGAAAGGCCTGGTATGGTATAGTAATGTGAAGGATCTAGCTGATAAATATTCTTACAGAGTTTCCTAAAGTTTTCAAATACATCTGTAAGTAGAAGCACATCAGTTTTTAAATATAGTTTCATGCAATCCATAACTGATTTACAATCAAACTTTTTCCAAATTTTACCTGCAAGTAAATAATCTTCCTCGGAACAGTGTTTATCAGTTTAACTGCTGTAAAATGATTCAATTGGTGGGAGTTTATTTTCTTTTAATTTTTCAAATGAATCTAAATATTCATATGGAAAAACACCCTTTCGTTTCATTAGAGAAAACTCTTCCTCATCTATAAAATTTTCTTTAATTGAATTTAAATCTCCATCACTTAAATTGCTAGCTAATGAATCTAATCCCGCTGCCATAAATCTAAAAGAGTCTAAAAACCTTAGTTCAATTTTTTTTTCGGTTTTATACTTTCGTACTTTTTCAAGTTGTTCTTGAATAGTATGCTGAGGAATATTTTGCTTACGTTTTTTTAAATATAACCGATTTATATGATCATCGATTTCTTTATCAGTATATACCCGAACAGTATGAGATAAAGAAATGTATAGCTCCTTATTTATTGGAATTACATTTGTATCGCCTTTAATACTAAGTAATTCCTTAATAAATAAGTGACAATCATACTTTGAAAAATTGTGGAAAAAAATTGGAATGAAGTTTGGAATTTTATAATTTAAATTGCACGAATTATGTGCAGATCCTCTATATTTTCCTGATAAATGGCAGTGGTCTCTAACGACTAGTTCATCGCCTAGTTCTTTATCGCAAATATGACAGATTTTGGAGTTTAAAAAATGTTCTTCTTCTAAGGGGGTTAATGGTATCATAGGTATAACCTTTTCAAAAAATTTCTTATAAATATCCCTACACTCGTTAATTAAACTATCTATAAAATGTTGCCCTACATTAATGGTACTATCATTATTAGCAAACATTTGAAACTTATCTAAATCCTTATTAAAATTACACTTAATATTAAATCCATATGCACATGGCACATGTTTTCTTAAGAATCTAGAGTTAACACTATTACTACTTACACTAGTGCATTCTTCAAGAACACATTCAAAATCAGCATACACAGTGAACGGGAGATCCATTTGTCGCTCATTATGGGAAAACATTATAACTGATTTTTCTCCCTCTGGCATCTTGGGAATGCATTCTCCACATTCTTTCTCTTTATGGATTACCATTCTCTCCGGTATAGTTGTATGGTAGAGACAACTATTGCAAAAAATTAAAGCACCTTTATATGCTGAAATTTGGGATCTTAGTAGTCTAAGAGAAAAAAGAATTTTTATTAATAAGATGTTTTGCACGATATATTTAAATATTTTAATAACTACCTTGAAATATTATTTATTAGAATGTAGTGCATTTTATCACCACATTCGTCTTCCAGCAGCATAAGGTTTATATGCATATTTTTTTCCTTTTTGGTAATGTAGTATGGTCCAATAACAGCCTTGGATTTCCTATCAAACCCGAACACATTTACACTTATATCAGTATTATTTCTTTCAAATACTTTAATATCTTTCACATCAGTAGGAAATTGCATTGATGTGAAATTAAGTGTTCTACCGCAATCAAGCTTAATAATATTGTCAGCAATATTTGGTATATTGTAAATTGTCTGCCTATGTTTATTAATATTATCACCATTATAAAATGCTGCTATTACACTCCATTTAAAGCAAAATACATCATTGTTTTGAATGTTGACACAAGCTTTCTTCCTCGCCAGCTCTACGGGTGTAGGTATATATTGGGATCCTGATAATGGTGATGCTTTATTTATGTTTATTTCCAGCCATTTAATTTGGATAAGAGTCCAACCAGAATCTCTTTCTTGGAACTCTGACATTTTAGCTTTAATTTTTTCAATTTGTGTTGTCAAAGCTAAGTCTACGTCATCCGCTCTCGATATACGCATCATTTCCGTACAATGATACATATTTGTTTCTGGCTTATCAGGATGTGCTGGTAACTTGTATCGAGCAGTAAGTTCCAAATTGAATTTCACCATTATGTGTTCGGCTAGACACATATTCAAAAGTTTTTGAATAAATCTTTGACCCTCTTCCAAATACTTATTTAAATTAAGGTCTAGGTCTTCTTTTGGGAAACGGTATGTCTGAAGCCGTGACTTGAATGAATTTTTTATGCTATACATTTTGTTTCCAATTTCCTTTTCTATATTAATCCTGTGTGTGGGTTGTGAGCAATGTATAAACCATTGCTGGGATTGTATTAGAGTGTTGCAATCCTTGCACATAATAACAGCTTCTGAACACGGTTCTAACTTTTTTTGTTTCGATGGTGTTATGAATGTGTTGGGTTCTACTAGTGATTGACGCTTCCTAGATGCAGCTGATGTTGATGGATGTTCATCCATTTCTTCTACTTGTTGTTGTTGCTCTTGTTGTTGCTGTTGTTGTTGTTGCGGTTGTTGTTGTTGTTGTTGTTGTTGCCGTTGTTGTTGTTGTTGCTGTTGAAGGAAATCTATATGGATTTCAACATGTTTTCTTTTTTCCATAGATGTCATGGATATATGATTACATATATCACATGGCATATGAATTATTGTATGTTTTTTTAAAATGTTTTTATTTTTATATATATTTTGGCATATTTCACATATGATAACACTAGCCATTATTATTTTTAAATTTTTATTTATTTTATTTTTTATTTTTAAAAAAACACTAACTTTGTTTAGCAAGTTTACTTTAGAAACTAATTGAAAAGAATATATTAAAAACCTTATATACACTTCAAATATCTATACAGTCGATCACCCAAACGAGCAAAACAATAACAACAACAACATCTCACCATCTGGATACCCATAAACACACAAAAAAGGGCTTATCAGAAATGTGTGTTTTTTTTTTCTCCCAAACAATCCATAAACACACACAAAAAAGAAAATACAGCCTTTTTAAAATTGCTTAAGTTAAAAATAAAGAAAAAAATATTTTTCCAATTTCTTCCTCAAGGTCTGTTCGTCTGTGTATCTGTCTGTCTGTCTGTCAAAAAAAAAAAAAGGGCTTATCAGAAATGTGTGTTTTTTCTCCCAAACAATCCATAAACACACACAAAAATATAAAAAAAATATTTTTTCAATTTTCTTCTACAAGATCTATCTGTGTATCTGTCCATGTTCAAAACACACTCCAATACAATACCCTTATCATCTCACACCCCATAAATTATTAGTTTTAATATCATCGCTTTGAAAAAATTGTCCACAAAATTTTTTTCAAAATCAAGTGCATATGTGTACTTGTACACAGTATGTCTCTCTGCCTATTGATCTACATGCATACATATCCACAAAAACTAAATCACATCTTTCTCAAGTTCATCTACACAGTAAGACCGTCTGTCGATCACAACAAATGAAAGGCTTCAACAATGCACCCAACACTTGTGCATTGCTCCCCCAACATTTTTTGTTTTCTAAATCTCAGCTTTATTGCTTTCCTATAAAATTTAACGACTTTTTTATTACTTTGTTTTGAAATTTTTTAAAAATTTCACCTACTTTAACACGTGTTCAGGAATTTCCCCCCCTAATTTTGGCTTTTTTAAAATTTTATGACATTTTTATGGCTTTTTTAAAAAATTTATGACATTTTTATTGCTTTTTTAAAAATTTTATGACATTTTTATGGCTTTTTTAAAAATTTTATGACATTTTAATGGCTTAAAAAATCAACGATGACCTTTAATAGCTTTTATTACTTTCCCCCATACCAAACCTATAGGAAGTTGACCTTTTAATGGCTAAAAAAAACAACGATGACCTTTAATGGCTTTTATTACTTTCCCCCATACTAAACCTATAGGAAGTTGACCTTTTAACGACCTAAAATTCAAAGTGAAGTAGAACCCCTAATATACATATACTTATTACCCCATTTCACCAGCTAGAGAGAAAGTGCTTTGTGAGGAAATTTACCGAATGTTGAACTTAGGTGTAATAGAAGAATGCCCTTCTTCGCCTTGGTCATCTCCTGGGGTGTTGATTGTGAAACCTGGTAAGGTCAGGTTTTGTTTAGACAGTAGGACTCTGAATTCATTAACGACAAAAGACGCGTACCCCATACCCAATATTGACGGACTAATATCGCGGCTTCCTCCAATTTATTATATTTCGAAAGTGGATCTTAAGGATGCATTTTGGCAAATAAAATTAGAGGAATCCTCGAGACAGAAGACCGCATTCACAATCCCTAATCGGCCCTTGTACCAGTTTACAAGAATGCCGTTTGGATTGTGCAACGCTCCGCAGACAATGTGCCGACTAATGGACCAGGTAATTCCTTACAACCGAAAGACGAACGTTTTTGTATACCTTGATGATTTACTAATTATGTCGAAAGACTTTGACGAGCACATACGTCATCTACAGGAGGTGGCTACCAATTTAAGAAGGGCCAATCTTACCATCAACATAAAGAAAAGCACTTTTGCTATACGCCAGGTTCAATATTTAGGTTACATTGTAGGTGAGGGGTGTTTAAAAGTAGACCCGGAAAAGGTGAAAGCAATCTCCGGATTTCCGGTACCAAAAACCATCCGCCAACTTCGTCAATTTCTTGGGATGGCTGGTTGGTATAGAAGGTTTATGGATGATTATGCCAGCGTTACTTTCGCTTTGACGGAACTTCTTTCCAAAAAGAAAACGTACTCTTGGAATGACAATGCTCAAAGTGCATTCGACACGATTAAAACCAAATTAACTTCTGCTCCAGTGCTGGTTCACGCCGACTTTGACAAGCCTTTTATACTCCAATGTGATGCGAGTACATACGGAGTAGGTGCTGTGTTAGCTCAGTTGGACTCTAAAGGCAATGAAAGGCCCATAGCCTTTATGTCGCAGAAATTGAATAAGGCACAAAGGAACTATTCGATAACTGAGTTGGAATGCCTTGCAGTAATTTTGGCAATTAAAAAGTTTCGAGCTTATATCGAAGGCCACCCCTTTAAAGTCATAACAGACCATGCCAGTCTAAAATGGCTTATGAGGCAAAAAGACCTAAACGGGCGTTTGGCCAGGTGGGCTCTCAAATTACAGGGCTTTGACTTCGCTATCGAGCACCGTAAAGGCAAAGATAACATCGTCCCTGATGCCTTGTCAAGGGCCTTTGAACAAGATGACGCAACTATTGCAGAGATTGAACTGCCAACATTACCGTCAATTGACCTTAATTCCACTGCATTTGATGGCCTTGAGTATGAAAAGTTAAGAAACGAATTTCGGAATTCAGATTTACCAGATTTTAGGGTAGTCGATAAATTTATTTATAAGCGAACAAAATTTTCGGAAGGGCACCAAGATGAATCTGATTCATGGAACCTTTATGTTCCGATTGAATTACGCAGAGATGTCATCTATGCTGCGCACGATATCCCAAATGCCTCTCATGGTGGCATAGCGAAGACGTTACATCGTATACGTCAGTTCTTCTACTGGCCCAAAATGGTCATAGATGTAAAACACTACGTATTAAATTGCGCTTTGTGCAAAACTTCAAAAACCCCTACCATGTCACTCAAACCACCTATGGGTGATATGGTAAACACAGAGAGACCGTTTCAGAGGTTGTATATGGACCTTATAGGCCCATTCCCACGCACCAAGAATTGTAATATTGGTATTTTGATAATCCTTGATCATTATACAAAATTTACGTTTTTGCAACCAATGAAGAAATTTGTGACAAAGCCTATAATAGATTATCTACGAAACGAGCTTTTCACGTGTTTTGGCGTACCGGAAATTATCGTGTCCGATAACGGTAGCCAATTCAAGTCTAAAGAGTTTAAAAAGCTGTTGGAGCAATATGGAATAACCCACCAATTCACAGCAGTCCATAGCCCACAATCAAACGCATGTGAAAGGGTCAATCGGTCCATTAATGAAGCTCTGCGTTCGTACATTAGGAACGATCAACGTCAGTGGGATATCTTTCTACCTAGTGTGAATTGTGCGATCCGCAACAGTGTGCACCAAACGACAGGACGAACACCCTATGAACTGGTTTACGGACAGACAATGATAAACCACGGAAAAGACTATGATGTTTTGCGGAATTTGAAACTTTTATCGGAGACCGACACAGAAATACAAAGACAAGACAATTTCACTGTATTACGCGATTCAATTCAGGCCAAAATTAAAGATGCATATGAGCGGAATGTGAAGTCATACAATCTGAGAGCTAGAAAACGAGAATTTAACGTAGGCCAGATGGTAATCAGGCGGAATTTTACCCAAAGTTCGTTGGCTGCAAATTTTAATGCTAAGTTGGCTCCAACGGGCATACAAGCAGTGGTGAAGAGGAAAATAGGTAATGTTAATTACGAGCTTGAAGACATTAATGGTTTACCATATTAAGGATATATGGACGTGAATGCAGTTGGTGAATGCTAGCTAATGTTGTTATTGCTTGTTTCAGATTAAGTCCTGCAGCGGGCTTGGTTCTTAATCAGTTTTGTCATAGCGAGGCTTTGGGAAGGAGTATTGTTTTTCTAATTTTTCCTAACGATTTTCTATGGCTGTAAGGATATTTGTACGGTTAAAAAATTGTTGAATTTTCAATCACCATAGCCTTGACTTTTGGTTCTGATAAATTTCTAATAAAATTGAAAAATATTTTTGTTCGAGTCGGTTGTGTATTTAAAAACAATTTTTTTTTGGGGTTGGAAAAAATTTTGAAAGAAATTTAATTCATTATTAGTATTGTGGTTATTTTATTGAACTATTTATGGTTTTTAATCCAAATTTTTAATATTTTTAATTAGGCTTAAGTTCATTAAATTTAATTTTCATTAAATTATTTTTATGAAGAAAGGAATTTTACAACATGAAAATTAATTAAAATTTATTGATAATTTTTCATTCTTGACTCAATCTGGGCTCGAACCCAGGTGTTTACGGACAGGTTACCCTGACATGTTTCGATTGCAACCACTCAATCTCCTCAGAGGGCTTGCCGTTTAACACTCGCAGCCATCGACGACTGCTGACGTCATTAGTCAAACATCAATCCTTAAACCAAATTGTATTCAACCTTTGGTAGATCGAAATTTGCTTTGAATGATTATCTATTTTAATTTATTTTAACATGTTATTCCTTTACTTCTGTTTTTTCGTACTTTTGTCAAGAATTCTTCTTGAAGTTCAAAGTACATATTTTTTGTTTTTTCATTTTTTTTTGTCTTTCTTTTTCTTGTTGACCTTTTCAGCACAACTTGAAGGACAAATGCAAACATAGAGCTCGTGCCTTAGCTTTAACAATTATTAGTATTGTGGTTATTTTATTGAACTATTTATGGTTTTTAATCCAAATTTTTAATATTTTTAATTAGGCTTAAGTTCATTAAATTTAATTTTCATTAAATTATTTTTATGAAGAAAGGAATTTTACAACATGAAAATTAATTAAAATTTATTGATAATTTTTCATTCTTGACTCAATCTGGGCTCGAACCCAGGTGTTTACGGACAGGTTACCCTGACATGTTTCGATTGCAACCACTCAATCTCCTCAGAGGGCTTGCCGTTTAACACTCGCAGCCATCGACGACTGCTGACGTCATTAGTCAAACATCAATCCTTAAACCAAATTGTATTCAACCTTTGGTAGATCGAAATTTGCTTTGAATGATTATCTATTTTAATTTATTTTAACATGTTATTCCTTTACTTCTGTTTTTTCGTACTTTTGTCAAGAATTCTTCTTGAAGTTCAAAGTACATATTTTTTGTTTTTTCATTTTTTTTTTGTCTTTCTTTTTCTTGTTAAAGCTAAGGCACGAGCTCTATGTTTGCATTTGTCCTTCAAGTTGTGCTGAAAAGGTCAACAAGAAAAAGAAAGACAAAAAAAAATGAAAAAACAAAAAATATGTACTTTGAACTTCAAGAAGAATTCTTGACAAAAGTACGAAAAAACAGAAGTAAAGGAATAACATGTTAAAATAAATTAAAATAGATAATCATTCAAAGCAAATTTCGATCTACCAAAGGTTGAATACAATTTGGTTTAAGGATTGATGTTTGACTAATGACGTCAGCAGTCGTCGATGGCTGCGAGTGTTAAACGGCAAGCCCTCTGAGGAGATTGAGTGGTTGCAATCGAAACATGTCAGGGTAACCTGTCCGTAAACACCTGGGTTCGAGCCCAGATTGAGTCAAGAATGAAAAATTATCAATAAATTTTAATTAATTTTCATGTTGTAAAATTCCTTTCTTCATAAAAATAATTTAATGAAAATTTAATTTAATGAACTTAAGCCTAATTAAAAATATTAAAAATTTGGATTAAAAACCATAAATAGTTCAATAAAATAACCACAATACTAATAATTGTTAAAGCTAAGGCACGAGCTCTATGTTTGCATTTGTCCTTCAAGTTGTGCTGAAAAGGTCAACAAGAAAAAGAAAGACACAAAAAAAAATGAAAAAACAAAAAATATGTACTTTGAACTTCAAGAAGAATTCTTGACAAAAGTACGAAAAAACAGAAGTAAAGGAATAACATGTTAAAATAAATTAAAATAGATAATCATTCAAAGCAAATTTCGATCTACCAAAGGTTGAATACAATTTGGTTTAAGGATTGATGTTTGACTAATGACGTCAGCAGTCGTCGATGGCTGCGAGTGTTAAACGGCAAGCCCTCTGAGGAGATTGAGTGGTTGCAATCGAAACATGTCAGGGTAACCTGTCCGTAAACACCTGGGTTCGAGCCCAGATTGAGTCAAGAATGAAAAATTATCAATAAATTTTAATTAATTTTCATGTTGTAAAATTCCTTTCTTCATAAAAATAATTTAATGAAAATTAAATTTAATGAACTTAAGCCTAATTAAAAATATTAAAAATTTGGATTAAAAATTTAATTCATATTAAAAAAAAAAAAAAAAAAAAAAAAAAAGTGTGGCTATACATATATTGCTGTAAAAGTGTGGAAATTATTGGATGTGTTTTGCGGATTAAACCAAAACTGTTGGATTGGTAGATATATATATTTGCCGTGAATAGTACTGAAAGTAGCCAGTATTTGCCTTAGAGGGTCATTCCGTTGGTAATCGTTCGTTAGTTGTGCACGTCTATTTTAACTTACATTTCTATCATTGGAGGAAATCAAGTCCTGTAACCATCAAAGAATTGTATTTATATATTGTGATCATTAACCATTGGTCTTTAATTTCACGCAGACTCAATACACAGCCTTGTTTTAATAGAGATAACATATTCTATTCTTTCGCTTAATTAAAATTGAGACCACAATTGCTCTCTAGTTAAATGTAACTCATTAAAATTGGTTTACAAACGTAATCTCGTCGCCCTACTCAAAGTAGGGCGACCCAAATGGACCCTATTTGGTTAAAACGCATACATTATTAAAACGCATACATTTTTGTTATTAAATACTTAAATTACGAGAGTGTTAATTTCAAATATAATTTAAATCTACGCTATTTAAATATTAATTTAATTTAAAACCTAATATTATTTATTAGTTTGCATTTTAATGCCTATTTAAATTTCAATCACTTTTATTGTTTTTCCTTAATATGGTCACTTTATTTGGAATTTTCATATAAAATCAACACATTTTAATTCCTACACATATAATATAAATAAGAACCTTTTTTATTTACCTAATCCACAGATAAACATTTTTCATTCACTCCAATTATTTATTCAAATGCATTTACACTCATAAATACAGACATATAAAACATATCAGACATACCTATACTCTACCATGTGGATTGTATAGCTTTTTAATTAATACAATCCACACATACTTATTTTTAGTCACACTCTGTCTTAACGTTTAGTGGTCATAAGCAGTTCACTCATCCAGTCTTCCGGCGCCTGTGGACAACGATGGATTTTGTAATGTAAGTGAATTATAAATGTCATTATTCGTTTATTAGACACATTTAGTTATACTTCTTACACTCAATTTCAATTTGGTTTTATTTTTGGTACGTAACATAATTAATTAAACATGCCTACAACCATCTATATATGAAATTATGTTTTAAAACCTACATCGAGGTTTTGTTTATACGCATTTATAATAATTTAAACTTTTAAACGTAGTAAATGTTTCAATACTCAGCGTAGTTTTTCTTTATAATTAAGTTACGTACTTATGAATAATTCTTCTTTTACATTCCTTAATTCACATTTATCTTTTAATTTTAACTCATATGAAAATATATGTTGGTTGATTTTGTATTTTGCAATATTACTCAAACTTCATTTGAGTAAAAGAGCATTAATAATTTTAAATAGACAATTTTGTATAGAACTGGCCAAATTTACACTAAGTATTAAACTTCTTAATGTAGTATTTTGTATTATTTGTATGGTTAATTATAATAGTAATTAAGTTTTTCTACTTTGTTTTGTTTTTGTTTAATTTAAACTAACTAATCATTAAATCAATACTTTTAGTATGTTAGTAAAAATGGAATAAACTTTGAGTTTTTGTATTTACGAAAGGTGAAGTTGGAAGTATGGTTTAGGTAAATTCTTGTAGTGTATTTTTATTATTGGGCTGTCAACTAAAAGTTCACTTTGACAGCATGGTGGGTGGGTAAAGACCGGTGTAGCTAATAAGATCTTGAGCTACCCCTACACTCATCCGATAGATCTTTCCTTTCTTCTCTCTCCTCTGTAAGGTATCGTTTATGTCGTAAAGCTACCTTAATTTAAAATTTTCTGCTAGCGATTAAAAATTTTGTTTTCAAAACTACTATTCGGGAACTGAACACACCCCATCCGACGAGCACGGCCGAACTACTAGGTAGCATGTTCCCATAACAATACCCGTAATCCCAAAGAATCGTTACAATGCTAGAAACGTCCAAATATACAGTGCGACCGTGGCGTAAGTGGAGTGGAGATGGAATTGTGTTCCTGGCGAGCACTTCACATCCAAATTATTTTTCTCCGTTGTCAAGCTGTTGGAGGGCACTGTATTGGGCATTTCATTCTTTTTTTCCATTGTAAGCCGGCACTATGTTGGGCAATGTAAGCAAAAGAAGTTTTATAAAAAACCCGACAAATAAAACTAAGAAGAAATTGAATTTACCAAATTAATAACAGTGTAATTAACAAGTTTTTTAATCTACAACACTTTTTAAGCTTCACTTTATTTAATAATTTTTTAATTTCCCTCGGGAATTCAATTTTGCGTACACATATGCTAAAATTCTTTTGCATTGTTATTTCAATTGTTTACACACCGATCAGCTGTTTTCTTGCCAAATTTCACTGGATACTGTCTGCGTACTTTTTGAGATTTTTCTAGCCGATAGAGTAATATTGGTTTTACTCTCCTAAAAAAATTTACTGAGTATTTGCTACTGGAAAAGTACCCAGACAGACCTATAATAAAGAACACCATTTCAAAAACTTACAATATACAAAACTCATTGAAACTTAAACAAAAACTAAAAGAAATAACATTGGAGAATGACGATGTCATGGTTTCCTTCGACGTGGTATCATTATTCACCAACATTCCGGTTCACCTGGCAATAAAAAACATATTGGGAAAATGGGAAACCCTAAAGGGACATACTACAATACCAAAAAGAAAATTCTTAACGATTCTACAATTCTGTTTAACTGACAACAATTATCTCACATTTGACAACAAATTTTACCATCAATTATATGGTATGCCAATGGGAAACCCTCTATCGCCAACAATTGCTGATATAGTACTGGACGCACTACTCGACGATGCAATAGACGAACTCAGATCGAAGAATATAGAAATCAAGTTTATAACAAAATATCCGTTTTACTATCGAACGTGAAAAGAACATGACAATACCATATTTGGACATCAACATTATCCGAGAAAACGGTAGAATAACAACTGACTGGTACAACAAACCAACGCCATCAGGAAGAATGATCAATTTCAATTCCACGCAACCATTGAAAATGAAAACGAACACAGCGACAAATCTAATAAAGAAAGTAATGCATATCAGCGACGAAAAATTTAAAAAGAAAAATATATGCAAAATAAAAAATATCTTGACTATGGACAATTATCCAACACACTTAACAAATTCATTAATAAATAAAATTCTAAAAAGCAAAAATCTTGAGAAAAAGAAAGAATCGGAAACAGAAAAATATTTTTACAGTGTACCATACATCCCAAAATTAACGGAGACAAAAACACTAAAGAACTTGATCACAGAAAAAACAACAACAATTGCACATAAATCAAACAAGACACTAAGGCATTTGTTTACATATAACAAAACCAAACTGGACATATGTAAAATAGATAATGTAGTTTATGAAATAAAATGTGACGGAAACGAAAGGGAAAGGTGTAATAAGGTTTACATTGGAACAACAAAAAGAAGGTTAGAGAAGAGAATTCATGAACACAAAACAGACGTCAAAAAAGGCAAAATAGCGACGGCACTATCTCTGCATGTAAAAGAGTGCAATCACAACATGAACTTCGACAATATAAAAATATTAGACAGAGAGCGGAGAGAGAACAAACGTTACACTCTCGAAAGCTTACGAATCGAAGAGAAAATCAAAAATACAATGAATACGAAAGAAGACAAGGACAATTCAAAACTGCAATACTCCGCAGCAATAGTTAATGATTATAATTAGTTATAGTTCTGTGATATTTACATTAAGTTTGACTTTTATTCGGTGTTTGTGTTGTATTTTACTTATTAATTATTTAATAATTAGTATTGTGGTTATTTTGTTGAACTATTTATGGTTTTTAATCCAAGTTTTTAATATTTTTAATTAGGCTTAAGTTCATGAAATTTAATTTTCATTAAATTATTTTTATGAAGAAAGGAATTTTACAACATGAAAATTAATTAAAATTGTTACTGATAATCTTTCATTCTTGACGTGGCTCGGGCTCGAACCCTGGCCGGCAGGTTACCATGACATGTTTCGATCGCAACCACTCCATCTCCTCAGATGGATTTGCCGTCTTACACTCGCAGCCATCGACGACTGCTGACGTCAATAGTCAAACATCAATCCTTAAACCAAATTGTATTTCAACATTTGGTAGATCGAAATTTGCTTTCCTGAATGATTATCCATTTTAATTGATTTTACATGTTTTTTCCTTACTTCTGTTTTTTCGTACTTTGTCAAGAATTTTTCTTGAAGTCCAAGTACATTTTTTGTTTTTTCATTTTGTCTTTCTCTTTTCTGTTGACCTTTTTCAGCACAACTTGAAGGACAAATGTACACATAGAGCTCGTGCCTTAGCTTTAACAATAATTAGTATTGTGGTTATTTTGTTGAACTATTTATGGTTTTGATAAAAATGGCAGTGATAAAAAAAAACGATTGATCATATTAGTCCGTGAGGAAAACAAAAATCCTCAATAATAATAATAAAAAATAGATAGATTTGATGATGAAATCAAGAAGATAAAAGGTGTTAAACATTGTATAACATCAAAGCTTACAGTTACTGATTTCCGAAAATGTTTATTTGAACAAAAATTATATTATGAGGTTCATCAAATATATACTCAACATATAAATAAGTTAACTTTAAGCTATTCAGATGATAAGAGATATATAAGAGAAGATGATGCCGATACATATGAATGGGGCATTATAAAATAAGTTGCATATCTTCATCAACAACACCCTCTTCATCATCTGAATCAAACATAGAAACCTTCAATTTTAATTATTATAGAGACTACATGGAAGAAGATGATGAAATTCTCCTAAATGAAAATAGAGATTAAATAGTTTATAAGAATGTAAATATAGAATAACTAGTTTTAAGGAGTCAAATGAACATTTAATATAAATCAAATAGTTTATTACAAATCAACTAATATAATTTATGCTATAAGTATGTAAATGTATATTAAACAGTTTATATGAATCCATCATTGCTATTTAGATTATAAGATTGTTATATGACAAAACAAAAACAAAGGATAATAATAAATAAATAAAATTTTTTATAATATAAAAATTAAAACAACCAGATTTTTTTTTTTTGTTTCTTTTATTGATTATATTTATTATATAAAAAAAGGTAAACACAATTGACTACAATTAAATATGTATAATGTATTTTATTTCGGTAGGAATCAAACACCAATTAAATAAACAAAACTGAGTTTCTCTGTAATCAAAGCGGTTTTTAAAAATTTTATTATTATTAATTTTAAACATTACTTATTTAGTTATTTCTTATCCTCTAACACTATAAATATGGAATTTACCTGTAATCAAAGAAACGACATTAAAAGTTTATAATTTCAGCGTAAATTCCTTCTTAAGCAGTATTATTTTAATAACCTTACTGTCTCTTTACAAAAAATCTTTTAATTATGACTTGACAAATTTAATAAAACATATGTTTATCTGGTGCAACCTGTGTCAGATATCTAAATACTTGCGTTCTTTTCTGTACAAGATAGACGATTAAATAAGGGAATTCTAGCCCTTACATCTCCCTCCTCGGGGGAAAAATTATTTTAATAATTTTTTTATATTGTTTAATTTTAACCAAATAATTATTTAAGTTCAGTGTGTAAAGCAGGGACCAACTTTGTAATGTGAAAAAAACTCAACTCCGATTCTCTGTGACCTGTGTTTATTTTGTAAATTGAATTTGATAATTTTTCTATTATTTTATACGGCCCAATTTGTAATTCGTCCATTTTCTTTCGATTAAGTTTGTTACCGTTTGCCACAAATACCATATCTCCTTCTTGAAATTCAAAGTCTTTTCTATTTTTATCAAAAAGTTTTTTATTATAGTTGTGGGATTTTATCGTATTCTGTAAAGCCTTTTTCCTGTTGTTTAGCCATTCTTCATCTGTACCTTTTACTTTTATTTCATCAGGTAATATTGTAGTATCTACGCCTTCTAACAAATATTTTGGAGTGAAGCCTGTAATCGTGTGTTCCGTTTCGTTGTATAATTTTACACATTCTTGCGCTATTGTTGTCCAAGATCGTTTCTTTCCGGTTTCAATAATCCTGCATCTAATTTTGTTTACAAGTGTCTGGTTAAGTCTTTCGTTTAGTCCATTTGAAAATGGTGCGTCTATTGCAGTAAAAATTATGGGTATGCCTTTTGACATTAAAAAATTTTTGAATTCCTTCGAATTTAACCCAGGGTATCGATCTGATAAAACCGTACCAATTCTGTGATCATCTGTTACTTTCTGTATTAGTTTAATAAAATCTTGTGCATTCTGTGTTTTCGACGTTAAAATGTATGCATATCTTGTAAAGTGATCTACTAGAAGGTGTAAATATTTCTTTGTGGATCTTGAGCCTCCGAATCCTCCGATTGTGTCTATTGAAACTATCTCAAACGGCTTTTCAGCTGGACGTAACTGTGACAGTAAGCCAATTTTATTTCCACTTCTTGACTTATTCTTTATGCATACTTCGCAATTTCTGCAAATTAATTTTATATTATGCGTTAAATTATCAGCTGTGTAAAACGGACAAATCTTATTTTGCATTTGTCTCAATCCTATATGACAGAAATGTTCATGGATTTTTTTATAAATTCCATACTGAATTTTTCAGATAAAACGATCTTTTCTCTTTTTTTTCCTATTTTGTAATAAATCGGTTGTTTGTATTTAAATTTTTCTTTGTTGGCTTTAAGTTTTTCATTATTTCTTTGATCTACTAAGATTTCTTCCAATCTAATTAAATTTATTACCTTTAATTGATCATCACGGTTTTCATGTGCTTCTAATACTGGGTTTCTACTTGAACAATCAGCCTCTAAATTATTTTTCCCGGGTAAATACTTTATGTTAAATTCATACTGAGACAAGTAGTATGTTAAATCTCCTAATTCCTCATCTGTCCTTGCCTTTACATTCATGTTTTCGAGTGGTTTGTGATCACAAATTACTGTAAATTTAGTACCCATAAGTCTATATTGCCAATATCTTATAGCCTCTTTTATTGCCAGGCATTCTAAATAGATAGCCTTTTTCCCCTGTTGACTGTGGTTTAATTTTTTGAAAAAAATGCTACTGGTTTTTCCTCACCATTTTCTTGTGTTTGTTTTAAAACTGCTGCCACACCTTTTTTACAAGCATCGGTATAAATAATTATTGGTAAGTCTTTATCAAAAATTGCCAAAACAGGTTTTGAACATAGTAGCTTTTTTACACTCTCGAAGGACTGATTGCATTCTTGCGACCAAATAAATGCGTTTCCTTTCCTTAACAGATTGTGCAGTGGATCTAATATAATTGAACTTTTTGGTATATATTTGTTATAAAAATTTATTTTTCCTAAAAACTGTCGAATATTTTTCTGAGTTTTCGGAATTGGGAACTCTTTAATTGCAACTAGGTTATCTTTTAAAGGACTTATCGAGTTATTTTTTATTACGTGCCCTAAGTATCTTACAGAGTCAGCTGCAAACTTACATTTCGATAATTTCAGTCTGAAACCTTCTTCCATTATTGCGTTTAATAATTTCTCCAAATGGTCCATATGTTCTTCAAAAGTTTTTGAAAATATTAAGATATCATCTATGTAGTTTACGGTGGAGTTTGAAAGTTCATGTTTTCTAATTATGTTACTTAATATTCTTTAAAAATTTGCGGGTGATGTTTTTAATCCAAATGGGAGGCACGTCCATTGAAAGTGACCTTCCTGAGTTACAAAGCCCGTTTTTTGTCGATCTTGAACCCTTAATGGAATGGCCCAAAAAGCCGAGTTTATGTCCAGCGTTGAAAAAAATTACAGTTTCTTGTTTTATCTACCAAGTCTTCAATTAGTGGGAAAGGCTGTGATTGAGGAATAACAATTTTATTTAACTCCCTAAAATCAATACAGAGTTTTGATTTTTTATTATCCTCTTTCTTGTAAGCTAAAGTTACTGGAGCCGCAAACGGACCATAAGACTCTTCGATCAAATTATTTTTTAGGAGTTTTGAGATCTGATCCTCAATTTCTTTTCTATCCTCTATAGAACATCTGTAAGGTCTTTTGCTGCAATATTTATCTATTTTCAAGTCAATGTGAGCTTCGTAATCCCTTACTGTACCCGTATCATATTTATCTTTTGCAAAAATTGATTTATATTTATCAATGAGCCTATTTATCTTTGATTGTTGTTCCATATGTAAATGGTTTATAGAAATTTCAAAATTTTCTACTTCTAAGTTCTCATTAAAATTTATTGTATATTTTCCTGGCATTTTACTCACATTTTCTATTGGACTGCATTCGTTTTTATCAGAATCTCTTAGCATTTTAAAATCACCAGAACTTCCTTTCTCCTTTGGCTCGATATATGTTTGTGTTATTTGCAGATTTTCATCTTGTTTTAATTTAAAAAGTTTTATCATATCCAGCCCAACTAAAACGTCATATTTAAAGTTTTCATCATATATTACAAATAGGTCTACTTGTTCTTCTATTCGAAAAATTTTTATTTTTATTCGAATCATACCATTTGTTTTCTTCTCACCATTAATTGTACTAAGGTTGGCGCACTGCTGATTATATTTTTTATAATTTCCATTTAATAGTTTTGAGTTTATCAAAGAAACATTAGAGCCAGAATCATATATTCCACTCGCCTCTAATGAGTTTTGTAACAGCAATTTGACTCTAATTAATGGTGAGATTACTAGTTTTTTGGCTGCATATCATTCAACTCTGCCTCTAACTCAGAATTGTGAACATATTTTATCTCCTCTCTCTTCTTTACTGAAGGTTTCTCATTACTCTTGAACCAGCATGATTGCTCCGAATGGTAGCGATATTTCTTTCCCCGTTTTTCACATATTTTGCATGGGGTTTTTTCTTGAACCTTTTCCTTAAAATTTGTATTCATATTCTTCTTTTTGTCGGGAAAGTTTCTTTTCATCACATGTTCCAGACTTCGCAATCGATTAAATAAGTCTTGTGTATGATTTAAGTCTTCTCTATTGATACCATCTGTCACTATATCCGGCAATCCTGCTGCAATCAAATCAATTAAAGTTTTAGTGTCTATTGATTTATTACTCTCTAGTAAAATTCTCTCCTTTTTAAGAGCGTAATCTAATAGTGATCCATTTATATATTTAAAAGATATTGCGTATTTAATTGAAAACCATCCTTTGTCTGCATAAGTTTCGCAAAAATTATTTTTCCACTCGTTCCACTCTGAATCTAAAGAAAACTTTATAAGCATGGAGCTATACCAGTCTAAACAAGATGTTTCTAAGAAAAATCTCATAATTTCAATTTTCTCCTCATCCTTTCCTATTTCCAGACGATCACATTCACTCTCAAAATCCTTTATCCATTGATGGACATTTGAACTGTTATTTGAAAATTTTCTTAAGACAAATTTTCCGGATAAATTTTTTAAATCTTTCACACAAACTAAATCTTCCTTTTTTGTAATTCCACTTTCACCAGCTACTTTTCTCTCAGAATGAGTAGGATCAACCTCTTCTAAAAAATAATCTTTAAATTGCACATTGTTTCCTTCATCTAAATAAGTTTCTGATAGTATCTCGTTAAGTTTAATCCACACCCTCCGTGTTTGATGTCTCTGTTTAATAGAATTCTTGATCTTTTTGAATGCTGCAGTTTTTATCACCTCTGTGTGATGTGATACGTCTTGGTAGTCTTCTGGCATACAAAACGTTTTATCCTCTATTGTAGAGATTGAGGTTAGGGCTAAAAAATTAGATTTTCCATCACTCGCCGCTTTAAGTATAAACTCAAATTTAAGAGTGTCCATTTTGATCATAAACCAAAAAAATGTCGTTTTATAATGTATTTTATTTCGGTAGGAATCAAACACCAATTAAATAAACAAAACTGAGTTTCTCTGTAATCAAATCGGTTTTTAAAAATTTTATTATTATTAATTTTAAACATTACTTATTTAGTTATTTCTTATCCTCTAACACTAAAAATATGGAATTTACCTGTAATCAAAGAAACGACATTAAAAGTTTATAATTTCAGCGTAAATTCCTTCTTAAGCAGTATTATTTTAATAACCTTACTGTCTCTTTACAAAAAATCTTTTAATTATGACTTGACAAATTTAATAAAACATATGTTTATCTGTTGCAATCTGTGTCAGATATCTAAATAATTGCGTTCTTTTCTGTACAAGATAGACGATTAAATAAGGGAATTCTAGCCCTTACATATGTATATTAAACTGTTTGTTGTACCGGCCGTAAACTGATATGTACCCAAATACAGAAACGAACAATAGAAATTTACCAACTTTAGTTCTTGGAACAGCTCTTGATATACCTTTAACAAAAACTGTTATTAAGAACAGCTTAAGCTGTTGCGGCCCTTTGTTCCTACTAGGAACCACAGGACATAATATATATATATAAGCTTTTAAAATAGAAAAAACCAACAACCGTATTGTTGTAAAATATCAGTTTAAACTCACGTCATGAGCTGTTTTAAATATGATTGCGAACATTATGTAACTGGTTATAAAAGTATTAAATTAGCTTTTTTAAATGCGTCTGTCTGTTTTGGATGATATTTATTTATAGCCACACCACAATAGTGGAGATGGTATTATGCATTTGTGCTGATGTGTGTGTAAGACTGTAAATATGGGTCCTGGACCCACCTTAAAGTATACCGACCGACTCAGAACAACTTTCTGAGTCGATCTTACGATGTCCGTCCGGCTGGTTGGCTATATCCATTAGACTGGTCGCAATTTTTTTTTTTTAATTTAATTGTTTGCGCTGCTTAAAATATAAGGTTTGGTGTAAGAAATCGTGATCTAATTTTTCAGGTCAATCCGACGGTGCCTAGCCGTGCCGGGTGGGGCCCATTTTATAAAAAAAACATCTTTTCTATCAGTTATACTAGTTGAAAAGCCGAAAATCAAACATATGACTTCGCTACGATCTTCCGCAGAGAAAGTACTTCAAGTGTGCCAGCTTCCTATGTCATCAGATGGCTTCAGAAAGTTGCGGAAAGGACAGGACATACATGCAAACATCCTGACATACTAAGAAATTATATATTGTATAGATAGATTAAAGTATTTGCTGTTTAATATTTTAGTATGATACGAACGAAAGAGTTTTAACTAATTTTAACTAATTCGTGGTCGCCGAATCCAGTGGTGCTAGCCGTTTTTTAGGTTGGCTTTGGTTTTCGAGATATACCGTTATTTCGAAAATTAAGGATGTTGCACAACATATGTTCGCGTAACTCAAAAACGCTTTAGTTTATTTAAAACTAAAAATAAACGAAATTCCGCAATAAAATTTACTTTAAGAAAGTTAAAACTTTTTTCTTTATGTCGACTTTGGTTTTCGAGATATACCGTTATTTCGAAAATTAAGGATGTTGCACAACATATGTTCGTGTAACTCAAAAACGCTTTAGCTTATTGAAAAACTAAAAAAACGAAATTCCGCAATAAAATTTACTTTAAGAAAGGTAAAACGTTTTTCTTATATGCGCAGTCGTTTTAGAAACATAATTTTTTTTTCTGGAAAAAAAAATAATTTTTTTATTAAAATTTCGGAATTTTTTTATTAAAATTTCGGAATTTTTGTTTTTAAAAATTCATAAAAAATTGAAAAATGCAGCTATGCTTCTAATTTTATAGACTCATATAAAAAACAATATTGCAAACGAAACAAGCTATAAATGATTAAAATCTGTTAACAACTTTTGATTTTATGTATTCACAAAAGACGAAAAATTTTAATTAATTTAAGAATTTTATTAAACCGCCACATCTTTTGTGAATACATAAAATCAAAAGTTGTTAACAGATTTTAATCGCTTATAGCTTGTTTTGTTTGCAATATTGTTTTTTATATGACTCTATTTTTAGTTTTTAATAAACTAAAGCGTTTTTGAGTTACGCGAACATATGTTGTGCAACATCCCTAGTTTTCTAAATAACGGTATATCTCGAAAACAAAAGCCAACATAAAGAAAACAGTTTCAACTTTCTTAAAGTAAATTTTATTGCGGAATTTCGGTTTTTTTTAGTTTTTCTATAAGCTAAAGCATTTTTGAGTTGCGCGAACATATGTTGTGCAACCTCCATAATTTTCGAAATAACAGTATATCTCGAAAACCAAAGCTAACATAAAAAAACGGCTAGCACCACTGGATTCAGCGACCCCGAATTAGTTAAAATTAGTTAAAAATCTTTCGTTCGTATCATACTAAAATATTAAATTGCTAATACTTTAATCTATTTATACAATATATAATTTCTTAGTATGTCAGGATGTTTGCATGTATGTCCTATTCTTTCCGCAACTTTCTGAAGCCATCTGATGACATAGGAAGCTGAAATTTGGCACACTTAAAGTACTTTCTCTGCGGAAGATCGTAGCGAAGTCATATTTTTGATTTTCGGCTTTTCAACTAGTATAACTTTAAAGATCTGATGGAAAATATGTTTTTTTTTATAAAATGGGGAACTTTGGGCCCCACCCGGCACGGCTAGGCACCGTCGGATTGACCTGAAAAATTAGGTCATGATTTCTTACACCTCATATTTTAACCAGCGAAAACATATTTTAAGCAGCGCAAACAATTAAATTTAAAAAAAAAAAATCCCATACAAGATGCGACCAGTCTAATATCCATGTTAACCGCGTGTAAAATGTACAGATCGTAATTTCTGAAATAATTTCAAGAACTTTGATATATAGATTAAAATTCTCCCAAGGACCAAACCTATTTAAAATGGTCCGAATCGTAGGACCACGAGGGAAGATAGGGGCAATTTCTGCCTTTCAAAAACTATCAAACCGATTTAAATGAAATTTAAAACATAGATAGATCCATACTTATATGTATACATAAGCATGATTCTCCATGAGTCCCGAATAGGGTGCACTAAATGTGTTTTAAAATACTGTGGTGTAGGGTATCTTTCTAACTTGTTTTTTCTCTTAGATTATTTTTTTACAGCTGTTTATCTGTTTTAATTAGCTGTTTAGTTGTTTTAAAAAGCTGTTTAGCTGTTTTAAAAAGCTGTTTAGCTGTTTTAAAAAGCTGTTTAGCTGTTTTAAAAACCTGTTTATCTGTTTAAATTAGCTGTTTAGCTGTCTTAAAAAGCTGTTTACCTGTTTAAAAAGCTGTTTAGCTGTCTTAAAAAGCTGTTTACCTGTTTTATAAAGCTGTTTAGCTGTTTTTTTTATGTTTTTTTTATTTAATTTAATAAAGTACACTTCATTCTTAACCCTCTCATGCCCGAATTAAAATGGGCGTGGCTAAAATTTTTTTGAGTAGACATATAAAATAGAGTTGACCTCAATACCAACTGACAAAAATTTCAATGTCCTAGGTGTCCTGGTTCAAGAGCTACAGGATGTTTTGCGTATATGCAACATTTGGTAATGATGTTAAAAATTTTAAGACAAGTTGATTTTTTTTTAAATGCCTTTAATTTCAATTTATGTATGGTAGGATACAAAACAAATTCTTGAGGATTGGAGCACAAGTGCACATTGCATTTGCTGCATTTACAGCTTGGAAACCCAGTGCTGCATAGCCTACATCTGCCCCTTGTTCCCCATTCCGGCCAATGATTATAACCATCATATCGTAGGGATTTTGCAGGCTCTGCAACATATGCTCTTTTATAGGGGCTTGATTCAGAACCCGTAGAATGAGCTGGTGATATTGGAGCTGGTGATGATGGAGCTGGTGATGACGAAGTCGATGGAGACGGTGATAAAGTTCCTGAATTCATTGTCAAAAGGAGTGATGATGGACGACCTCTATTTTTTGCGTCAACTGAAGTTTGACTTGCGTTCAAGAGCTCTGTAGCAACATCCAATTGAAATTTATGAGCGGCATATGCTTCAATTCGCCGTCTGTATATGTGATGTCTCTGCGGTACAACAACCAACTGTTTACTAAACTCGAATTTATGCACCAGTACACTATGAGCATGTACCATTTATTACCATTTATTTTGTACAATTCAAGCAGCATGTCCGCAAGATCAACCCCTCCCATGTGCTTGTTGTAGCATTCTACTATTCCTGGACGAGGTAAAGTTATAAACTTCTTCTCTTTGCGGCACCATCTCTTACATTCACTCATGGGGTTCTTACCTGCATGTTTGAAACCAGTTGTACACTCTTATTGTCATTCCAACGACAATCAATCAAGTTGTGTGTTGCTTCATATTTGAAATCGCTCGATCCTCGTCCTCGTTTTTGAAGTTTTGAAACCCCACTTGTGGGGCTTCATTGGAAGATATTGTTTCAACCTATGTTGACCTAAGAAAAGAATTTATTATTCTATTATTCAGAAATATATTACATATGTTCACAAATAATAAGATACCTTTATATGCAAACATTTGCTCATCAATGCTTTGGCATTCTTCCTTTGAAATTTCATTAATTTTTTTTTTTATGGAGTCCAACAAAGG
Organism: Pollenia angustigena; assembly: GCA_930367215.1. Classification (NCBI taxonomy): domain Eukaryota; kingdom Metazoa; phylum Arthropoda; class Insecta; order Diptera; family Polleniidae; genus Pollenia; species Pollenia angustigena. The sequence continues at coordinate 131,538,525 of OV884056.1, read as the reverse complement.
CCGAACTTTGTATAACTTGTCGTACCCAGGTGTTCCTTTTTGAGGCTTTAGTATTATTGTTCAAGTGGAAAAACTGTTTGATTTTTTCGAATCTGTTTCTTGGTAATGCACTTGCAACGGCCGCTAGTTTGAAATTGGCCGCCCACGTCATTCTATATGTTGGTATTTTCACAACCGCAAGATATAGTAGAATGCCAACAAACCGTTTTATTTCAGGCACAGTACATTTCAATTATATGCCCTTTGTTTGCATGGCATATAAGTTCGTTTCATCACATATTTTCTGCCACAGCTCATCCGCAAAGAAAACAGTAAAATATTCGGTTTTTTCAACGCATTGAAGCATAATTTACTTTTCCAGCTGGTCTCGCTTTCCATTAACTCTGCACTCCTCCACCTCAAACTCTGTAAATCAATTTTTTTCCATCACCTTCTGTGCAACGTTTTCATTTTCACTTAAATCTTCATCATTTTCGGTTGTAATAAATTGGTCAATCAAACCAACTTGCATATTTTCAGCTCTGTTATCCAAATTTTCCAAAGTTTCCTCTATAATTCTGTCCATATTTCCATCTTCTTCTTCTTCATTTTCCTCGTCAGCCGAATCATCCCAATCAAAGTTAACAAATTTTTCAATTTCAGACCTTTTGGGCGCATCTTAGAATGTGCATACAAAAATAAGTTGTTATTTTTGGAAAATTACCACAATAGACCAATGTTGCATATACGCAACACTACATTTACAAAATTATTACAGACAAACTAAATAATATTTTCATGACGAGTTCTTTTTAAATTACTCACTTACCTTTAACTATATAGTTCTTGAACTTGTTTTTAGAGTGAATTAATTATATTAATGTTTTTTAGCACTTTTTTAAAATAACGATTTCTTGCAAAATGAATTTGTCAACTTCGCTCTCGGGAGAATAGATACTAACTGAACACGTGCACAGCTAACTACCAACTAATTAGCTGTGAGCTTTAACAACACATGAAGCTATAATTTTGCGAAAAGTTAAAAAAAAAATATTTAAAATAGCGGTACTTAGACGCTCATAAACACAACGTTGCATATACGCAACATCGGGCATGAGAGGGTTAATGCTACATCCCGCTAAGTCCTATGGCTTGTCCGCAGGAAAATATTATTTAGGAATGGTTTAAATTATTTTAATTCATTGCGAGTTAAAAAAAAAATTCTTATATATTTTCTTTCTTCTAACCGTGTTTGTGATATCCCTCAAGTGGTTTGGCAGTTCATTGTATATTGTTGGCAAAATAACTTTTAGAGTTCGATCCCCATAACTGTTTTTGGTGGTTTTGACATTAAATCTGCCATCTAAGCGAAGCCTGGTGTTGTACTGATGATCTATTTTCTTCAGAAGTCTGTGTTCGTTTAGTTCTATTAGAACAGTTAGACGATATATGTTTTTGACGTTAAGTATCTTTAGTTAACGAGGTAGGTTTTTTGCATGCAAAAACGCCAATTACGTCTTGTAATGGTCCGGACGAAACGCCAATACGTTTCGCCGAGCGTGGAGTATATAGGGGTGGATTTGGGCTACAGCTCCAGAATACCAGCCAAGGATCCAAGCACCTTGGTATATTCCCCGAGAGAACGCCGATTACGTGGTCCGGGCGAAACGCCGATACGTTTCGTGGAGTGTATAGGGTGGCTTCGGGATTCAGCGCTAAAATACCCACCAAGTATCCAAGCAACTTGGTGATATTAAAAAGGCTGGAAAGAGAGCTAGAAAAAGGCACAGATATTTAAACGAAAGAAACGCACTTTTAACGATATAAAAACACTTTCCTGTTTTTTCCAAAAACATTATAAATTTCCATTTATTTATTGCAAAGATACAAAATTTATTACACAACATTAAACTTCTAAACAGTTTAAATAATTTAAGCTCAAAAACGCGAGTATAAAAAAGCAGCCGTCCAATATGGCTTTTAAACAACGATTCGACTTAAAAATTTGTAAGTTACAACAATAAAAAATTAACCAAAAATACATACGTAAAACGTAAAGAAAATCTTAAAATATAAAACATGATGACAGTGGCGCCTCAAGTTGTCAACTCCCTTCACAAACAATTGACACCAGAGATGGGAAATCCGCTGCCTTCTGTTCAGACGTGAACAACCCGCCGGCCTTGCTGTACAGCAATTCAAAAAGCAAATGAAAATCTGCATAAAGAAAGAAGAAATCCAAAAAAAACCAATAATATATATATATATATATATATATATATATATGTACAGCGTTTATTTAGCGAACAGTTTTTGAAGCTAGCGCATAAACGGCGGACAGTTGCATACTTAGCGAACAGTCCGCCAAATGATTACATGCCTAGAGCATATTTACCGGACACGTCAATTTTTCCCCACAAATTTTAATTTTTTTGGTTTATTCTTTTTTTTTACTTTATTTGATTGCACTGTGGTTATATATCAATCAATTACTATTAAAACTTCTATATATACGGTTTAAATGCCTTAATTTTGTATTTTTTTAACAAATTTTAACAAATTTTGTTGCGTAGTATTGCCAAGTACTCTCATATATTTTCCCATTTTTTTTCTCCGTAAAAAATATATACAAGTGATTTCGAGGACACAGAGAAAATATATAAACATGTGACTTCGAGGACACAAAGGGAAAAAATATATACATGTGACTTCGAGGACAAACCGTTACATTTTTCAGCGTTGCCATTGTAAACAATTTTCCCTTGTTTTTTACAGGTTAATTTACGATGTTTTAAAGTTAATGAAGGTTTTTTAAAAATATCCTGCCGTATTCATAAAGAATTACAGTGCATGAACATTTTGCCTTAAAACACGTTTTAAGCTTATTTTAAATACGGCTGAAATAATGATGAAAATATCTAATGATGATTTTTGGCTACTGACCGATCTTATTTTATCTGTCCAACATACCTTAATTAAGGGTTGCACGATCAAGTTTTGCCTTTCAAGTTTTTTAAACTTTAACCGAATTTGATTTCAAAATTCTCTCTAGAGTGGATTTACCTACAACGTTTAAATTTTTAGGCACATGATTAATGGACAGAGCAAAATAAAGATGTTGCGATGAAGTTTTTCTGAAGTTTTTCCATAATTAAAAAAAAATAAGTTAAACAATTTTGTCGTAACCAAATCTATACCAAATATTAATTTAAACTGAAATTTTGGATTAGTACACTATTGTTGATCAAGAGCGACATGTGTCATTTTAAAGCTGATTTATTTTATGTTTTTTTTTTTTAATAAATAGTTTATCGTATCCTCCTTTTTTAAAGAAAAATATATTTTTTAATTTAATTTTCTTATATGTTTTATTTGGTTGTTCAACTGCTTAAAACTTAAAAACGCCAAGGCTAAATTGGATACTTTCCTCTTCGTGTTTGTTTATAATTGGTACGCAAAGGTTTAGGAAAAGAGAAAAGTCGACAAAACAGGTGGAAAAATTTATTGAAATGGTTGTTTATTTTGTACTTCGTTTATGTTTTTTTTTTTTCAAATATTCAATTTGAAAACATTAAAATAATTTAATTTAGATTTTTCTTTTCTATGGCAATGCGGGCGCATCCGGTGTACGAAGTAGAATTATATCTAACACACAATTCATACGAGCGCTTTTGCGGCTTCTTTTTTTCTTAGGACTTTATTGTCTAAACCGCAACGCAACGCCAAATATTTCATTGAAAGCCAAAACAAAAGACACGTCAAAAAAGCGACGTCGTAAAAATCCCCGTCTGAATTTGCTGTAACACGACGCGCTTTTTAGTAACATCTTTTTTTATTTGAGAAAGGGCCTCGATTATCAGTCATTCGATTAACCAGCAACATCAATTATATAGTTAATATACAAAAGTCTTTAATCAACTTAAAATACTTTTGAACAATCATAAAAATGTGAATAAAAGGCGAATTCTCTTGCAAATTACTGGGAAGCATGTTCTGCAAAAATTACATTTTTACTCATATTATTAAAACATGTACATTAGGGTACAACCAATTTTTTGACGTATTACCATGAGGCCAACCATGTCCTAGTATTCACGAAAATAATAATCTTTTGTAATTTTTTTAAAAAAATTTCACGCACCAATTGGTTTTTCTAAACCAATGCTATATTGAATATTCATAATTTTATACGGTGTTTTGTTTTCTTTTTTATTTTTTCTTTTGTAATTAAAGGTTGAAAATACGTTTTCGTTTGCGGAAAAATCTCTTACCATCTCTAAATATTAATGACATTTCATACTTGAGCTATTTTTTGTTTTAAATAAACATATTATTAATTTTTCTTAGCAAAAAAGAAAATCAAAAATTTTCAAAACTTCATCGCGGTTGGTGTGTGAACTTTTTTGACCTTAGCGAAAAAATAAATATACGTTCCCTTATAGTTTTTTATTGTCTATCTATTAAAAAATTGTTAAAAAGTTATATCCCTAATGTACATACGTAAATCTGTATATAAAATCTCTTAATAATTTTAACTAGAAACACACAAAAAACTACTAAAAATTGTTGATATTAATAACCGAGGTCTTACTGTATTTTCAAACTGATATTTCAAAGTTAGTCAAAGAATAAAACGTAACAAGAAGAAAATAAGTTGAAAGAGAAATATGAGAAAAAGACATACAAAACACTTACCAAGTATTTTTGTTTACCCCTCTTTCTTCTCTAAACCGTGGCCACCAAACCAAAAGAGACGTCGTAAAAGCCCACGCCTGAATTAACTGTAAGGCGACCTACGTCGTAGATACGCTTTTATATTTGCGCCAGCTATTGTGTGCCTTTGTATACAATATTGTACGTTTTAATTTGGCATCGTATCTACGTCGTACAGTACTACGTTTATATGGTACAATTGTGTTCCTTAAGGCTAGATTACACTATCTCACAAGTCTTACGTATTCCATAATACTTTGTGAGATAGAAATCTAATAAGTTTTGTTGCGACTGTCAAGTAATCTAATTTAACATAACAGTTTGTGTTCACACGATCTCACAAAGTATAAACACTCACACATGTAATAAAATGCATCCCTCATCCAATGAAAAGTATAATTGCTTAAGCTTCGTACAGACGATGGTCAGATCTTACAATATTGTAAGCAGGCGTTGCCAACAGCAATATTTTTCTGACAATGTTCCATTGTCAGATGCATTAATTTTGCACTTCTGCAAATACAAATGAGCTTACAATGTTCACACAGTTGTAAGACATTTTAGCCAATTTTAATGCAATTTAAGCAACGCTGCTTACCAATATTGTAAGATCTGACCATCGTCTGTACGAAGCTTTAGAAATGTAAAATTTTGTTTATAATACTTGTCATTTTTATCATGCATGCATTCACACAATCAGACTTTTACATATTACTTGAGTTTTTCACAGTATTATTACAAAGTATAATAGGGTATACTAGCCTTAGGGCGGGTTTTTGAGATGGGGATTAAGTTTAAACTTGGTTTAACGTTCTCTGCAACTCGGATTTTCCGGTGAAATTTGATTTTTGTTCTATTATTTCATTAAAGACTCTCATTTTAAGCAAGTCTGCGCTGTTCCGGCAACATTTTGTTTTAAAACTTGGTATTGGCGGCACAAATCAATTTTCAGATTAACTAAACCTAGTTTAACTGAGATCTCAAAAATCCAGCCTTAAACATAGAGACAGCATACAAATATAGTACATTTGAAGAGAAAAATGTAAAAAATTCGTATTTTTTGTGAACAAATTTTTTTAATAATAATTTTGTGCAAGCTTGCAACTTGTGGTATGTATTTAGAACAAGGACAATAAATCAAAAAGCTTACAAACAAACAAATTAAATTTAAGTGGCAAAACAGGGTTCAAATTCGTACTTTTTGTAAAGCGCTATGTTTCTAATCAGTAAGCAATTTGGAATTAAAAAAGTTAGAAGTAAAAAATGTTAAAAAATTTTGACCGGGGCGGACAAAACGTGTAAAGTTTTGTACGCTTGTTACTTTTCTTAAAGTAAAAATGTTTTTCAAAACAATTTTACATAAACTTTAAAATAGTGTTTCAAGTTCAAAACACAATTAATGTAGTTCATATAAGAGTTCGTACACACAGAAAAAAATACCCATGTAAAATTAACATGGAAAAATGTTGATTGAGAATCATGTTAAATTTCAGAAAAATTATGCCCTTTACTTAAATTTATCATTATTTCATATTAAATTTTAATAAAAAATATCAAAATAACCTTAAATTACGTTTATTTAATATTATTCACTGTTAAAAAAATAAAAAAAAAAAATATTAAAATATAAATAAATCTGGATTCAATATTGAACCCATAAAAACCTGTTTTGTATTAAAATCAAAAGTTTATCTTGTTAAATTAACATGCATACCTACTTAATTATGTACATTTTTTATTTTCACTTTTAAAATATGTTATAAAAAGAAGACAATTCCCGTATTCTTTTAATTAAAATTGTTTATTTAAATAGTACATCAAGTTTTCAAAGTAGAATGATGACCATATCGGGCGATTCTGCTGATGCTTCTGTTAACAAAGGAGAATACAAAATAAGTGAAACATGTGTTACAGGGTTTTGAATTATTCTTACATAAATGCAAATGTTGTCTGAAGCTTCTTCACACTGTTAAAATACACTCAAACCCATTTGATTCTACATGAAATTCACGTTGTTGCAACTGGAAATAACTTTCATTCAACGTGATTCCGATTGTTATTTCAATATAAATTACATTTTGCTCTAACTTTACTGCAATGTTAAATTAACATGAATTATAGTTATATCAAAAGAAAAAAATGTTGTTCGCAGTTATTGTAAAATCAGGTTGAATTAACATGAAACCCGTATGAAGCAAAATCACCACCGAAAAAATTTAAATCAACCTTGTTTTCGACGTTTTTAACTTGATGTTTTTCTGTGTGTAAGAGAAAAAAAGCTAAAAAGGGTAAAATAATTTTTTTTATTTTAGTATAAAGCCATCATGGAACTGAAAATATTATTAATATTACTTTTATAAGAATAATTACACTATGCAACAGATAAAATAAAAGCTCCTTCTCGTGTGGAATTTCTTGAAGTACTTTTCGCAACTTACAAACCCCTATTTGGGTTTTCCTAGTTTATCTGCCGAACTAGTTTTTGGGCCTATTGAAAATTTTGTCTAAAACTTGATTTTTTTTGGAAAAAACATGAATTTTTTCGGAAACCAATAATATCACAGAATACTAAGAGAACTGTCACGAGACGGACGATTTTGCGTTTTTTTTGTCTCTTTCTAAGAAAGCTGCCCTTTTGCATTTCTCTGTTCATCATATTCTTTGCCGCAATGAACACAAATTTATTTAGTTAAGATTTATTTGCAAAACTGTTGTAAAAATTAACTTTTTAGTTCACCACAACACAAGTAAATAATATTTAAGTAAGTAAATAACATTATAATACAAAACAATATTACTAAATACATTTTTTTTTGCACAAAAAACATCGTTTGTTAAACTAATGCATTTGTTTAACGTGGTTTGTGTTTTGTTATTTTGATAACGCCATTTGTGTTGATTGTTGCGGTCTGTTTTTACACCTTGCCACTTCACTACCAAAAATCGCTTTCGGTCTCTTCGAAAGCTGCCCTCGCAACTGTTTTGGGCCTTTTTCACACGTCACTTTTAACAGTTCTGTGTATTCTGTGGTAATATTCAGAAAAAAATTAATTCTTAAATATAATTCAAAATTCTTTAGAACATCATAATTCTTATTTTACCTTTTTCAGCTGTGTTATTATCAAAAATTTGAAATATGTATGTATGTGTCAAAATAACAATTGAATAATAAACTTGTTTTTACTTTTTGCAACATTGTATGCATTTCATAAATATCACGAATTTTCTTTCAAAAATACATCTGGAAAATGTGGAAAATGCATTTTCCGGTAATTATATACATACTTATGTGCATATGAGGAATTATGAATGAAATATTTTTTCTGAAGATTACCGTTTGGCAGCTACGAGCCAAAAATAGTGCAAAAACTAACCTGTGATATAATTTTTAAGTTTGTGTTTAATTTAATTTTTCATGTTTAGTGTTTTTATGTTTGTCTACAACAAATTATTGTTCAATGTAATAAAAAATTAATTTCTCTTTTTACGAATCCCTTGATAAAGTGAACATAACATTCACGAAACGTTGGGAAAATATGGATTAAATGCATTTTAATTGCATATATTTTTATAAACAACTACATTGGCGAAACAACAAAAATAATATAGATACAATTTTTGGACTTTGGGCCAAAAATTGTGAAATATTTATATAAATTTTGTATTTTCAACATTTTTTATTTTTCGAATTTATTCTATGAGCTTAATTTCAGTTATGTTTAGGACTATAACAGTCGATTTCATCATCTTTAGATACTTCAGCACCTAAAAGAATATATTTGGGATCGTTAAGGTATGAAGTATTAAAGGAGTAAACAGAATTATACAACGTTACAGTAATAAAGCACACATAGAGTCTAATATGGTTTGTTTCATAAAAACTTCACTGCATCCTTTCATTTAAAATACTGCAAATTGTAGTTTATTATTATTTATGAAAATCTTTATAAAAATTTTAAACATTTTTACGTCTAAAAATACTTATAAAATAGAGATTACATGACAAATGGTAACGCTGGTAATATGCAACTCTGTGTGTTTCTTTCCACACTGCTGCCAATTTAGCTATTTTCTTATCAAATCCAGCGATTTTTAATAAAATTTATAGGACAAACTTTTTAACTTTAAATTTTATTTAAAAAGGGTGATTTTTTGCGATTTATAGGTAAATTCACTCATAATTAAAAAATGTAGCTATTATTTATTGCGTTTGTTTTATAATAATTTAATAATTTTAGTTCAAAAGGAGTTATTTTAAGCGATTTATAGCTAAATGCACTTATTATTAAAAAAATTTAGCTATAATTTATTGTGTTTGTTTTATAATAATTCATTAATTTTATTTCAAAAAGTGTGGTTTTTAGCGATTTATAGCTAAATCCACTTATAATTGCAAAAAAGGCATTTTATTGAGAGTGAAAATTATTATTTTGTGCCGCACACGCCACTTTTCAACATTTATTTCTACAAAATAAGCTTTTTGTTCCGCAAACATATATTTAATGCTGTATATTGTGATGTTGACAGTTTATCTAACTTCTACTCCTTTTTTTACGGCAATGAAGCGAAGCAAGATTAAAATGTATTTTCTTGTCAAATTATTTTGCTTTAACTTCTACAGCATTTGCCAAGCACTGGCTCGTTATGCCAAACAATATTTAATACACTTCAAAAGAGTTGGTATGGAGCAAAATTAATGCTTAATATTCAGAAAGCGGGTAATCAAAATAAATATACCCATACCTTACTAATTTTTCTTAAATGGTCAGCGGGTTAAACCAATAATGAGCTGAAGAAATTCGTTGATTGTCGTTGAAAGACCACATACAAAAAATGTCAATTTATGAACTTTTAACTTTTCTACCAAACACGTTTTATGTCCCATAAATTTTAAAAATTTTTATATTCCATTATAAATGTTTTCAATTTCAGAATTTGCAATTGTTGCCTTTTTCCGATTTCATTCTTCAAAGCTTTTTTTCCGAGAAACATAAAATACCAAAAAATTTTTATATTTAAGAAACTTATTTAAAAGGGCAAATGCAAAATATCGAAGTTTTTTTGTAAAATTAAACAACAAAACACACAAAGATTTCGTTATATTTGATAAAAGTGTTACGATATTTTGTGGTTTTCATGGGCAACGGCGTATGTCTTAAAACAAATGTTTCAGGAAAGCCGAAAAACCATTCGATATCCAATGCGCTAGGTATTTCACTTTTTATACTTTGGCATTAAGTAAAAAATCGAAATTGATTCATCTTTTTCCAAAAATGTTCTGAAACATGTAAAGAGCGTTTTAAAATAGGCAATATGGCATCAACATCTTAAAATGGGCAAAATGGACATACGTGGTTGCCCATGAAAACCAAAGATTTTGCATTTGCTCTTTTGCAAGCCTTATTTGAACTCCGCTATTTGATTTACATTAAGAAAAATTTTAAAAAAAGCCCAAAAATAAAAAAAATCGTTGCAAAAAAATTTTAATTTATTTTGTATTTTTATGTCATCTATGAGAGGGGCTTTATGATAATATGATTGCTTCTAAATTTATTTTGATTAACATGATGATAATATGATTACTTCTTAACTAATTATGATTAGCATGACAATAATTTGATTACATCTTTACTTAGTATGATAACAGAATAATAATATGATTAAGGGAAAAATATTATGTTGTAATATTACGAGTATATTTAGTCATACTATTATTCAATAATAATCTTAATATGGTGACTTCAATCATGCATTTTATCATAGTATGTTGCTCTTAGAATATGTTTACCACAACCATGTTTTTTCTTTGCGTGTATAGTGAAATATTTGATGTATGTGAACTAACCTTCGTCGATTTATCCATGTCCGTCTGTAAAAAACTCTTTTTAGAAAATCTAAAAGAAAAAAACAATATTGATGTCAAATTGTTTTTAGCTTTCTTAAGCAGTTTGGGGTCGAAATCCAACAAGATCGGTATAGTAGGATAATAGTTATGAATCAAAATGTCTAACAACCAACCTTAAAATTTATAGTTTTGATATAAACTAACATAATTAGTAGCGGAATGCAATTATTGGTATAAGATTTTGCACATATTCGTTTTGTATAACTTGAATTATTATAAAATTAAGTGAAAATTTGTCAATAATTTACCATAGGCCCATATAAAGCCCACAGTCGGAAATACTATAGAAGCATTAAACCGTAACGACAAATCCTATTATTATGAACTTTTGGTGGTCAGTTTTATATGAATAGAAAATATTCTGTCAACTTTTTATAGATTGGTATATAATTTATAAAAGGCCCCATACAAGCCTTGTTTTAAACGATTGGAAATCACACTGTCAAATTTCGTGAAGATCAGTACATAATTTATGATAAGCCCCATTTAAACCTTAACATCTCTCTAATTTTCCGTCTCACGCGAAACCACTAGTTTTATTGAAACAAATTTTGCTTTTTCAAAGTTTTTCAGATTTTTTATAAACGGTTTATTTTCTTATACATATATTTAATGCATGTTATCGCACAGCAAATCCACAGGTTTCTCTCACTGATTGTGTAAGTTTGACATGAAGCAGTTGATAGCTGTCTTAGAACGCCAAATCAATACATTGAAACATGTATGAGCTTTGTGTAAATTTTGTTTGGGCACATCTTGGGTTAAGTTTATGGTAGAGTCGTGGCTCTACAGCATCTATTGAACTCTATAAAGCACGGAAACCTTGTTAAGAAACACGCAAAGAGCCCGTAACAAATTAAAAAAGAGAATCAAAAATTAACAAAATCATTAAAATTGGTTTGTATAATTAACAACAACAAAATATAGTAAAACCTACCTGCCAAAACAATATGCATACATACATAGCTTGAGGAGCCTCTGGTGTGCAATGTCCTAGTTCAGAATAACCTTTTAAAAATTAAATTAACTTAATTGTTTAATTTCTATTAAAAAACAAACAAAATTTAACATTTTGTAATGATAAAAATTGTTGTTTAAACCCCGCATAAAAGTACAATTTAAATACAGTTATCATTTTCTCGTTTATTATCACGTACAACTATAGCACCAAAACTATTATATTTTACAATAAATTTAAAATAAACAAAAAATGTTCCTTTTTTTATATTTTTAACAAATATTTTGACATTCACAAACACTTATTTAATAAAAAAATTTTAGCGCATAAAAATTCATTTGTGTAAATTTTTTTGCGGGTTTTTTTTTTCAAAAAAAAAAAACGCTTCATTGCTGAAAATCGGCTTTGAAAAAAATGTTTTACTGTTTTGACAACACTAATTAAAATTAATGTATAATGCATTAAACACATTCACCACAGCAGGATACACGAACACAAGACTACAAATGCTGCTGGGTGCAATTATAGTCGTGTAGTCAGCTACTGAATTATGTTGAAGACGGCAGCTACAATTGAAAAAATATAAACAGCTGTTTTTTTTAATGTCTGTTTATATTTCAATGGTGCCACTATCACTTTTTTACTTTTATAAAATGAAAAACATGCATAATTGCAGACTTTTATACAAACTTAATTGAAGATTATAAATATATAAATACGTATTTATAATACATTTTATAACGTAAAAACAATTGAATTTGTTATAAAATATAATAAATATTATAATTTTGTTGTTTTTGGAAGCAAAAAACAATATAATCTTAACGGCAGATTAAATAAATAAATACATATAAACAGCATACAAATTTCCGTCAACGAGCGTGGTATAGGTCTTAAAAGTTTCAGAAGACTTTGGGTACGTACGTTAATGCATGAAAACTATTCATCAATGCTGCAGTGATGCAAAATGATATTGCTGATGCGTAATTACCAGTTGCAGTTGTGATGCTGATACTTTTTTATTGCACAACAGCTGTGCAAAGTTTGAATTGCAAAGTTTAACTAACAACATAAAATAATAATCAAAACGTTATCAACAATAACGATGTCAAAGTTTATTAAAAATATTGAGCCAACAACTTACCGTTTTCTTATAAATGACAAGAAAAAGCATCACAAAAAAAAAAATAAAACGATTTCTTTTATGTCAAAAGCTATTGCTTCAGGAAATCAACGGAAACAATAATTGCGAAAATTTGCTGCATAATAAACATAATAAAATTTTTTGACACATAAAAGTCATGCCAAGTTTCTTAAAAGTGATGTTTTCCGAACATTAAACTTTACTTCTGCGCACGTGATACCCAACAACTGCATTTTAGGTAAAAACAGGATCAAAGAAGTACTGGTATTATTAGAAACTACTTCGAAATATCTTTTACATGCTGTGTTAAAAATTCCGTTAAGAGCAAATTCCCAAATTAAATATTTCTAGACAGATTTTTCTACGAAACTTAAAATTTTGTTAGTATATGTATTTATTAAACATAATCTGCCGTATTCATAAAAAATAAAATAAGTTTGAAATGTGTTTTGATGCAAAATGTTCATAAAAATTTTTCCTAAAATACAACTCAAAAGACTATGAATAGGGAAGAATACTTCAAGCTTTTATAAACCATATTTTTAGTAACTCCATCATATAGAATTTTATATTTATAAAGATAAAAAAATTTTATTTTGGAAAATTTCTCAATTTATTTATAAGTTTGAGTAAAAATATGTATGTATTTAGTAATAATTTATGTACTTGTTACATATTTAATTATTGTTATATGTACATAATTACTTAAGTGTTACGCAAGGCCGAAAACCCGCAATAAAGAAAGTTTATTAAAGGCCAGTTTACACGGTAATACATTGTATTACGACATAATGTATAATGAGAGAAATCATATCATGTAAAAGCAAAATGCATTGAGTAAGAGAGAATACGAATACAAAATCTGACAAGCGGTCGGTAAATGGTTTTTTTTTTAAACCATTTTAGAAACGTATGTGTTTTCATCATACCAGAGGTGTATTTTAACGGAGTATATTGAAGGTGGTAGCATTTTTATACAATTACAAAAACAACTAAAATCAACTCAGGAAATTTTTATGTTGTTTTTGTAAAAATTTTAAACTGCAACCATCTGTTTTGTTGTTATTATTTTTGATTTTACTTATACCATCCGTGTAAACATGAATTATACTTACAGCAGATTTTTATTTTTTTTTCTTTTAAACACGGAGAGAATTTCATAATATTTTGATTCTACAAAGTCGTAATACATTGTATTACCGTGTAAACTGGCCTTAAGCAAATATCTAGAGTTAAATAAATAAATATCGACATAATTAAAAGATAAAGCCAATTTTGTTAAAAAAAATGTCAGCCACGGAGTATGAATATATAATATTACCTCAAAATTGGTAAATCTGGATGCTTTAAACTCCATGTAAAACACATTTTGAAGCATTTTCCAATGATTCCCATATATTATAAATTCATTTTTATCTAAATAGATATGGATAAAGTATTTTGCAATTTTTACGACCTATAACTCCTTAACTAGGAGCGTTGGCGCGAACAACATGTTCCTATAAAACTTCTTTCAAGAATACTAAAAAATTATATAAATATCAATTTGGTGCTGAGCCGAGTTAATATTCTTTTCTGTTAAACAAAAAAAAAAAAAAAAAAAAAAAAAAATTTTAAGCACTCATTCTTTAAAAATTTTTTTTTATTAGCAACACTTTTTCTGTTTTATAGTGCACAAAAAAAGAAATTAGTTTAATTTTACTACAACGGCAAAATAAGCACAGACAACAACCTGCAGCATCAAAGTCGGCAAATACAGCGCATATTTGACGAACAGCTGCATACGTTGCGTTTAATTGCCGAAACTGTCTGGTTAATATGCCCCTTGTATAAGAAATTTAATATTCCCACATTATTATTTGGGAATAATAATGTGGAAACATGGCAACAAAAAATTTCATATACAAGGAGCATATTTTCCAGACAGTTTCGGCAATTAAACGCAACGTATGCACCTGTTCGTCAAATATGCTCTGCCCACAAAAAACGATTTTTAAAAGACTTTTAAGACTTTTAGAAGAAAAATATTGAATTTGTATTTCGAAAATATTGCAATTTATAATATTTCATCAAAAAAAGTAAAGATTTTTTGTGTTCGCATAATATGCCCTGTGCATAAGTATATATATATATATATATATATATATATATATGTCATGGCGATGTGTTGGGGTCTGTTTTTCGATATACGGCTTTTTTTAAGGTCATTTGTATACTTTGGGTACCGGTCCCAAATAAATCATAGGTCTAAAGCTTGCTTTGGGGACCGACATAATTTCAGGAGATTTTTTTCAAAAAAAATTTTTTTTTTAATTTTTATTGATTATGAATTGACTATTGCTTATTTACTACGATTACATATCCTTTTATTAATAGACACTCAAGAAATGTATAATTTTCACATTTTTAGTTAAAATATTAAAATTGATATTGCCACATTTTCGAAAAAAATTTTATATTTTGAGGTCCATATCAACACTGTATTACCATAACCACTGTATTAGCAAACCGACATAATTTTGTATAACTTTAGGGTAGTTGAACTGTCAAACTTGTATTATAAATTTACATAACAAAAGTACTCAAATTTTTTATACATTAATTGGGGGAAAAAATAGTACCAAAAAGGGGAATTACGGGAAATTTCTAATTTTACTAAAATGTTTGGTTCTGCAGCTGGTATTTTTTTAATTATCGTTAATGTTGGACCTTAAAACATAAGATTCAACATGCAATATCCTGAGTCGATAAGAATCTATGACGGAACTTTTTGGTACTTTTTTGTTCTTTAACTGGTACTTTTTGAATTTCCGTTAGTATTGGACCTAGTGGATGAGAGTCAGTAAGAGTGTACTTTTTTAACTTTTTTATGCGTTAACTGGTACTTTTTGAATATCCGTAAGCATTGTACCTAGAAACATTAAATTAAACATGCAAGGTCCTGAGTGAGAATCTGTAAGAGGGCTTTTAGGTACTTTTTGTTCATTAACTGTTACTTTTTGAATTTCCGTCAGTATTGGACCTAGAAACATAAAATTAAACATGCAAGATCCTGTGTAAATGAGAATCTGTTAGAGGTATCTTTTCGGTACTTTTTTATTCGTTAGCTGGTACTTTTTGAATTTTCGTTTGTATTGGACCTAGAAACATAAAATTAAACATGCAAGGGCTTGAGTGAATGGGAATCTGTATGAGGGCTTTTTGGTACTTTTTTTCTTTAACTGGTACTTTTTGAATTTTCATTAATATTGAACCTAGAATCATAAAGTTCAACATGCAAGGTCTTGAGTAAATAACAATCTGTTGGAGGGATATTTTTGGTACTTTTTCGTTTTTTAACTGGTACTTTTTTTAAATTTTCGCTAAGATTGGTCTTATGAACATAAAATTAAACCTGCATGGTCCTGAGAGAATGAGAATCTCTAAAAGCGCTTATTGGTACTTTTTAGTTCTTAAACAAGTACTTTTTAAATATCCGTTAATATTGGACTTAGAAACATTAAATTCAAGATGCAATGCCCGGAGTGGATAAGGATCTATAAGCGGGAAGTTTTTGGTACTTTTTTGTTCTTTAGCTGGTACTTTTTGAATTTCCGTTAGTATTTGGCTTAGAAACATAAAATTAAACATGCAAGGTCCTGAGTGAATGAGAATCTGTAAGAGGGCTTTTTGGTACTTTTTTTTGTTCTTTAACTGGTACTTTTTGAATTTCCATTAATATTGAGCCTAGAATCATAAAATTCATCATGCAATGTCCTGAGTTGATGAGAATCTATAAGAGGGAAGTTTTTGTTACTTTTTAATTCATAAACTGGTACTTTTTGAATATCCGTTAGTATTGGACCTAGAAAGATAAAATTAAACATGCAATGTCCTGAGTGAATGAGAATCTATAATAGGGAACGTTTTGGTACTTAGTAATTCATTAACTGGTACTTTTTGAATTTCCGTTAGTATTGGACCTAGAAAGATAAAATTAATATGCACGGTGCTGAGTGAATAATAATGAATAATTTAAATAATAATTGAATTTAGCTATAAATCGTTAAAACCACCCTTTTAAAATAAAATTATCGAAATATAATGAAACAAACAATAAAAAATCGCAAAATTTTTTAAATAATAATTGAATTTAGCTATAAACGGCTAAAAGCACATTTTTTATATAAAATTATTGAAATATGATAAAACAAACAATAAAAAATAAAAATTTTTTTTAAAAAATAAGTGAATTTAGCTATAAATCGCTAAAACCACCCTCTTTTAAATAAAATTATTAAAATATAATGAAAAAAACAGTAAAAATTCGCTAAATTTTTTAAATATAAATTAAATTTAGCTATAAATCGCTAAAGCCACCATTCTTTAAATAAAATTATTGAAATATAATGAAACAAACAATAAAAAATCTCAAAATTTTTTAAATAATAATTGAATTTAGCTATAAATCGCTAAAATCCCTTTTTTAAATAAAATTATTGAAATATAATGAAAAAAACAACAAAACATCGCAAAATTTTTTAATAATAATTGAATTTAGCTATAAATCGCTAAAAACCATCCTTTTTAAATGAAATTATTGAAATATAATGAAAAAACAACAATTTTATTTAAAAAAAGAGTGGTTTTTAGCGATTTATTGCTAAATTCAATTATTATTAAAAAAATTTAGCGATTTTTTATTGTTGTTTTCATTATATTTCAATAATTTTATTTAAAAAAGGGTGGTTTTTGGCGATTTATAGCTAAATTCAATTATTATTTAAAAAATTTAGTGATTTTTTTATTGTTTGTTTGATTATATTTCAATAATTTTATTTAAAAAAGGGTGGTTTTTGGTGATTTATAGCTAAATTCAATTATTATGTAAAAAATTTAGCGATTTTTTTACTGTGTGTTTCATTATATTTCAAAAATTTTATTTAAAAAAGGGTGGTTTTTGGCGTTTTATAGCAAAATTCAATTATTATTTAAAAAATTTAGCGATTTTTTATTGTTTTTTCATTATATTTCAATAATCCTATTTAAAAAATTGTGGTTTTTAGCGATTTATAGCAAAATTCAATTATTATTTAAAAAATCTAGCGATTGTTTTTTCCTTATATTTTTATTGTTTTTTCATTATATTTCAATAATTTTATTTAAAAAAGGGTGGTTTTTGGTGATTTATAGCTAAATTCAATTATTATTTTAAAAATTAGCGATTTTTTATTGTTTGTTTCATTATATTTCAATAATTTTATTTAAAAAAGGGTGGTTTTTGGTGATTTATAGCTAAATTCAATTATTATTTAAAAAATTAGCGATTTTTTATTGTGTGTTTCATTATATTTCAATAATTTTATTCAAAAAATTGTGGTTTTTGGCGTTTTATAGCAAAATTCAATTATTATTTAAAAAATTTAGCGATTGTTTATTGTTTTTTCCTTATATTTTTATTGTTTTTTCATTATATTTCAATAATTTTATTTAAACAAGGGTGGTTTTTGGTGATTTATAGCTAAATTCAATTATTATTTTAAAAATTTAGCGATTTTTTATTGTTTGTTTCATTATATTTTAATAATTTTATTTAAAAAAGGGTGGTTTTTGGTGATTTATAGCTAAATTCAATTATTATTTAAAAAATTTAGCGATTTTTTATTGTTTTTTCATTATATTTCAATAATTTTATTTAAAAAAGGGTGGTTTTTGGTGATTTATAGCTAAATTCAATTATTATTTTAAAAATTAGCGATTTTTTATTGTTTGTTTCATTATATTTCAATAATTTTATTTAAAAAAGGGTGGTTTTTGGTGATTTATAGCTAAATTCAATTATTATTTAAAAAATGTAGCGATTTTTTATTGTGTGTTTCATTATATTTCAATAATTTTATTCAAAAAATTGTGGTTTTTGGCGATTTATAGCAAAATTCAATTATTATTTAAAAAATTAAGCGATTGTTTATTGTTTTTTCCTTATATTTTTATTGTTTTTTCATTATATTTCAATAATTTTATTTAAAAAAGGGTAGTTTTTGGTGCTTTATAGCTAAATTCAATTATTATTTAAAAAAATTTGCGATTTTTTATTGTGTGTTTCATTATATTTCAATAATTTTATTTAAAAAATTGTGGTTTTTGGCGATTTATAGCAAAATTCAATTATTATTTAAAAAATTTTGCGATTGTTTATTGTTTTTTCATTATATTTTTTTTGTTTTTTCATTATATTTCAATAATTTTATTTAAAAAAGGGTGGTTTTTGGTGCTTTATAGCTAAATTCAATTATTATTTAAAAAAATTTGCGATTTTTTATTGTGTGTTTCATTATATTTCAATAATTTTATTTAAAAAATTGTGGTTTTTGGCGATTTATAGCAAAATTCAATTATTATTTTAAAAATTAACGATTTTTTTTGTTTGTTTCATTATATTTCAATAATTTTATTTAAAAAAGGGTGGTTTTTGGTGATTTATAGCTAAATTCAATTATTATTTAAAAAATTTAGCGATTTTTTATTGTTTTTTCATTATATTTCAATAATCCTATTTAAAAAATTGTGGTTTTTGGCGATTTATAGCAAAATTCAATTATTATTTAAAAAATTTTGCGATTGTTTATTGTTTTTTCCTTATATTTTTATTGTTTTTTCATTATATTTCAATAATTTTATTTAAACAAAGGTGGTTTTTGGTGATTTATAGCTAAATTCAATTATTATTTTAAAAATTTAGCGATTTTTTATTGTTTTTTCATTATATTTCAATAATTTTATTTAAAAAAGGGTGGTTTTTGGTGATTTATAGCTAAATTCAATTATTATTTAAAAAATTAGCGATTTTTTATTGTTTGTTTCATTATATTTCAATAATTTTATTCAAAAAATTGTGGTTTTTGGCGATTAATAGCAAAATTCAATTATTATTTAAAAAATTTAGCGATTTTTTATTGTGTGTTTCATTATATTTCAATAATTTTATTCAAAAAATTGTGGTTTTTGGCGATTTATAGCAAAATTCAATTATTATTTAAAAAATTTAGCGATTGTTTATTGTTTTTTCCTTATAGTTTTATTGTTTTTTCATTATATTTCAATAATTTTATTTAAACAAGGGTGGTTTTTGGTGATTTATAGCTAAATTCAATTATTATTTTAAAAATTTAGCGATTTTTTATTGTTTGTTTCATTATATTTTAATAATTTTATTTAAAAAAGGGTGGTTTTTGGTGATTTATAGCTAAATTCAATAATTTTTTAAAAAAATTAGCGATTTTTTATTGTGTGTTTCATTATATTTCAATAATTTTATTTAAAAAATTGTGGTCTTTGGCGATTTATAGCTAAATTCAATTATTATTTAAAAAATTTAGCGATTGTTTATTGTTTTTTCATTATATTTTTATTGTTTTTTCTTTATATTTCAATAATTTTATTTAAAAAAGGGTAGTTTTTGGTGCTTTATAGCTAAATTCAATTATTATTTAAAAAATTTAGCGATTTATTATTGTTTTTTCATTATATTTCAATAATTTTATTTAAAAAAGGGTGGTTTTTGGTGATTTATAGCAAAATTCAATTATTATTTAAAAAAATTTGCGATTTTTTATTGTGTGTTTAATTATATTTCAATAATTTTATTTAAAAAATTGTGGTTTTGTCGATTTATAGCAAAATTCAATTATTATTAAAAAAATTTAGCGATTGTTTATTGTTTTTTCATTATATTTTTTTTGTTTTTTCATTATATTTCAATAATTTTATTTAAACAAGTGTGGTTTTTGGTGATTTATAGCTAAATTCAATTATTATTTTAAAAATTTAGCGATTTTTTATTGTTTGTTTCATTATATTTTAATAATTTTATTTAAAAAAAGGGTGGTTTTTGGTGATTTATAGCTAAATTCAATAATTTTTTAAAAAAATTAGCGATTTTTTATTGTGTGTTTCATCATATTTCAATAATTTTATTTAAAAAATTGTGGTTTTTGGCGATTTATAGCAAAATTCAATTATTATTTAAAAAATTTAGCGATTGTTTATTGTTTTTTCCTTATATTTTTATTGTTTTTTCTTTATATTTCAATAATTTTATTTAAAAAAGGGTAGTTTTTGGTGCTTTATAGCTAAATTCAATTATTATTTAAAAAATTTAGCGATTTTTTATTGTTTTTTCATTATATTTCAATAATTTTATTTAAAAAAGGGTGGTTTTTGGTGATTTATAGCTAAATTCAATTATTATTTAAAAAAATTTGCGATTTTTTATTGTGTGTTTAATTATATTTCAATAATTTTATTTAAAAAATTTTGGTTTTTGTCGATTTATAGCAAAATTCAATTATTATTAAAAAAATTTAGCGATTGTTTATTGTTTTTTCATTATATTTTTTTTGTTTTTTCATTATATTTCAATAATTTTATTTAAACAAGGGTGGTTTTTGGTGATTTATAGCTAAATTCAATTATTATTTTAAAAATTTAGCGATTTTTTATTGTTTGTTTCATTATATTTTAATAATTTTATTTAAAAAAGGGTGGTTTTTGGTGATTTATAGCTAAATTCAATTATTATTTTAAAAATTTAGCGATTTTTTATTGTTTGTTTCATTATATTTTAATAATTTTATTTAAAAAAGGGTGGTTTTTGGTGATTTATAGCTAAATTCAATTATTTTTTAAAAAATTTAGCGATTGTTTATTGTTTGTTTCATTATATTTTAATAATTTGATTTAAAAAATTGTGGTTTTTGGCGATTTATAGCAAAATTCAATTATTATTTAAAAAACTTTGCGATTGTTTATTGTTTTTTCCTTATATTTTTATTGTTTTTTAATTATATTTCAATAATTTCATTAAAAAAAGGGTGGCTTTTGGTGATTTATAGCTAAATTCAATATTTTTTTAAAAAATTTAGCGATTTTTTATTGTGTGTTTCATTATATTTCAATAATTTTATTTAAAAGATTGTGGTTTTTGGCGATTTATATCTAAATTCAATTATAATTTAAAAAATTTAGCGATTGTTTATTGTTTTTTCATTATATTTTAATAATTTTATTTAAAAAAGGGTAGTTTTTGGTGCTTTATAGCTAAATTCAATTATTATTTAAAAAATTTAGCGATTTTTTATTGTTTTTTCATTATATTTCAATAATTTTATTAAAAAAAGGGTGGCTTTTGGTGATTTATAGCTAAATTCAATTATTATTTAAAAAATTTAGCGATTTTTTATTGTGTGTTTCATTATATTTCAATAATTTTATTTAAAAAATTATGGTTTTTGGCGATTTATAGCAAAATTCAATTATTATTTAAAAAATTTAGCGATTGTTTATTGTTTTTTCATTATATTTTTTTTTTGTTTTTTCATTATATTTCAATAATTTTATTTAAAAAATTGTGGTTTTTGGTGCTTTATAGCTAAATTCAATTATTATTTAAAAAATTTAGGGATTTTTTATTGTTTTTTCATTATATTTCAATAATTTTATTTAAAAAAGTGTGGTTTTTGTTGATTTATAGCAAAATTCAATTATTATTTAAAAAAATTTGCGATTTTTTATTGTGTGTTTCATTATATTTCAATAATTTTATTTAAAAAATTGTGGTTTTTGGCGATTTATAGCAAAATTCAATTATTATTTAAAAAATTTAGCGATTGTTTATTGTTTTTTCATTATATTTCAATAATTTTATTTAAAAAATTTAGCGATTTTTTATTGTTTTTTCATTATATTTCAATCATTTTATTTAAAAAAGGGTGGTTTTTAGAGATTTATAGCTAAATTCAATTATTATTTAAAAAAATTTAGCGATTTTTATTGTTTTTTCATTATATTTCAATAATTTTATTTAATAATGGGTGGTTTTTAGCGATTTATAGCTAAATTCAATTATTAGTTAAGCAATTTAGCGATTTTTATTGTTTTTTCAATATATTTCAATAATTTTATTTAAAAATGAGTGGTTTTAGGCGATTTATAGCTAAATTCAATTATTATTTAAAAAATTTAGGTATTTTTTATTGTTTTTTCATTATATTTCAATAATTTTATTTAAAAAAGGGTGGTTTTTGGTGATTTATAGCAAAATTCAATTATTATTTAAAAAAATTTGCGATTTTTTATTGTGTGTTTCATTATATTTCAATAATTTTATTTAAAAAATTGTGGTTTTTGGCGATTTATAGCAAAATTCAATTATTATTTAAAAAATTTAGCGATTGTTTATTGTTTTTTCCTTATATTTTTATTGTTTTTTCATTATATTTCAATAATTTTATTTAAACAAGGGTGGTTTTTGGTGATTTATAGCAAAATTCAATTATTATTTAAAAAATTTAGCGATTGTTTATTGTTTTTTCCTTATATTTTTATTGTTTTTTCATTATATTTCAATAATTTTATTTAAAAAATTGTGGTTTTTGGCGATTTATAGCTAAATTCAATTATTAGTTTAACAATTTAGCGATTTTTATTGTTTTTTCATTATATTTCAATAATTTTATTTAAAAAAAGGGTGGTTTTTGGTGATTTATAGCAAAATTCAATTATTATTTAAAAATTTAGCGATTTTTTATTGTTTGTTTCATATTATTTCAATAATTTTATCTAATAACGGGTGGTTTTTAGCGATTTATAGCTAAATTCAATTATTAGTTAAACAATTTAGCGATTTTTATTGTTTTTTCATTATATTTCAATAATTTTATTTAAAAAAAGGGTGGTTTTTGGTGATTTATAGCAAAATTCAATTATTATTTAACAATTTAGCGATTTTTTATTGTTTGTTTCATATTATTTCAATAATTTTATCTAATAACGGGTGGTTTTTAGCGATTTATAGCTAAATTCAATTATTAGTTTAACAATTTAGCGATTTTTATTGTTTTTTCATTATATTTCAATAATTTTATTTAAAAAAAAGGTGGTTTTTGGTGATTTATAGCAAAATTCAATTATTATTTAAAAATTTTGCGATTTTTTATTGTTTGTTTCATATTATTTCAATAATTTTATCTAATAACGGGTGGTTTTTAGCGATTTATAGCTAAATTCAATTGATAGTTAAACAATTTAGCGATTTTTTATTGTTTTTTCATTATTTTTCAATAATTTTATTTAAAAAAGGGTGGTTTTTGGCGATTTATAGCTAAATTCAATTATCATTTAAAAATTTAGCGATTTTTTATTGTTTGTTTCATTTTATTTCAATAATTTTATCTAATAACGGGTGGTTTTTAGCGATTTATAGCTAAATTCAATTATTAGTTAAACAATTTAGCGATTTTTTATTGTTTTTTCATTATTTTTCAATAATTTTATTTAAAAAAGGGTGGTTTTTAGCGATTTATAGCTAAATTGAATTATTATTTAAAAAATGTAGCGATTTTTTATTGTTTTTTCATTATATTTCAATAATTTTATTTAAAAAAGGGTGGTTTTTAGCGATTTATAGCTAAATTCAATTATTATTTAAAAAATTTTGCGATTTTTTATTGTTTTTTCATTATATAACAATAATTTTATTTAAAAATGGTTGGTTTTAGGCGATTTATAGCTAAATTCATCTATTATTTAAAAAATTTAGCAATTTTTTATTGTTTGTTTTATTATATTTCAATAATTTTAATTAAAAAAGGGTGGTTTTAGCGATTTATAGCTAAATTCAATTATTGTGTGAAAAATGTAGCGATTTTGTATTGTTTTTTCATTATATTTCAATAATTTTATTTAAAAAATTTAGCGATTTTTTATTGTTTTTTCATTATATTTCAATAATTTTATTTAAAAAAGGGTGGTTTTTAGCGATTTATAGCTAAATTCAATTATTAGTTAAGCAATTTAGCGATTTTTATTGTTTTTTCAATATATTTCAACAATTTTATTTAAAAAAGGGTGGTTTTTGGCGATTTATAGCTAGATTGAATTATTTTTTAAAAAAAATTTAGCGATTTTTTATTGTTTTTTCATTATATTTCAATAATTTTATTTAAAAAAGTGTGGTTTTTGGCGATTTATAGCTAAATTCAATTATTATTTAAAAAATTTTGCGATTTTTATTGTTTTTTCATTATTTTTCAATAACTTTATTTAAAAAAGGGTGGTTTTTAGCGATTTATAGCTAAATTCAATTATAATTTAAAAAATTTTGCGATTTTTATTGTTTTTTCATTATATTTCAATAATTTTATTTAAAAAAGCGTGGTTTTTGGCGATTTATAGCTAAATTCAATTATTATTTAAAAAATTTTGCGATTTTTATTGTTTTTTCGTTATATTTCAATAATTTTATTTAAAACTGGTGGTTTTTAGCGATTTATAGCTAAATTCAATTATTAGTTAAACAATTTAGCGATTTTTTATTGTGTGTTTCATTATATTTCAATAATTTTATTTAAAAAATTGTGGTTTTTGGCGATTTATAGCAAAATTCAATTATTATTTAAAAAATTTAGCGATTGTTTATTGTTTTTTCATTATATTTTTTTTTTGTTTTTTCATTATATTTCAATAATTTTATTTAAAAAAGGGTGGTTTTTGGTGCTTTATAGCTAAATTCAATTATTATTTACAAAATTTAGGGATTTTTTATTGTTTTTTCATTATATTTCAATAATTTTATTTAAAAAAGGGTGGTTTTTGTTGATTTATAGCAAAATTCAATTATTATTTAAAAAAAATTGCGGTTTTTTATTGTGTGTTTCATTATATTTCAATAATTATATTTAAAAAATTGTGGTTTTTGGCGATTTATAGCAAAATTCAATTATTATTTAAATAATTTAGCGATTGTTTTTTGTTTTTTCATTATATTTTTTTTGTTTTTTCATTATATTTCAATAATTTTATTTAAAAAAGGGTGGTTTTTGGTGCTTTATAGCTAAATTCTATTATTATTTAAAAAATTTAGGGATTTTTTATTGTTTTTTCATTATATTTCAATAATTTTATTTAAAAAAGGGTGGTTTTTGTTGATTTATAGCAAAATTCAATTATTATTTAAAAAATTTAGCGATTGTTTATTGTTTTTTCGTTATATTTCAATAATTTTATTTAAAAAAGTGTGGTTTTTGGCGATTTATAGCTAAATTCAATTATTATTTAAAAAATTTTGCGATTTTTATTGTTTTTTCGTTATATTTCAATAATTTTATTTAAAACTGGTGGTTTTTAGCGATTTATAGCTAAATTCAATTATTAGTTAAACAATTTAGCGATTGTTTATTGTTTT
Source organism: Pollenia angustigena (assembly GCA_930367215.1). Lineage (NCBI taxonomy): Eukaryota > Metazoa > Arthropoda > Insecta > Diptera > Polleniidae > Pollenia > Pollenia angustigena. The sequence goes on along the minus strand of OV884056.1, from coordinate 131,512,604 downwards.
TTCATTATATTTTTTTTGTTTTTTCATTATATTTCAATAATTTTATTTAAAAAAGGGTGGTTTTTGGTGCTTTATAGCTAAATTCAATTATTATTTAAAAAATTTAGGGATTTTTTATTGTTTTTTCATTATATTTCAATAATTTTATTTAAAAAATTGTGGTTTTTGGCGATTTATAGCAAAATTCAATTATTATTTAAAAAATTTAGCGATTGTTTATTGTTTTTTCGTTATATTTCAATAATTTTATTTAAAAAAGTGTGGTTTTTGGCGATTTATAGCTAAATTCAATTATTATTTAAAAAATTTTGCGATTTTTATTGTTTTTTCGTTATATTTCAATAATTTTATTTAAAACTGGTGGTTTTTAGCGATTTATAGCTAAATTCAATTATTAGTTAAACAATTTAGCGATTGTTTATTGTTTTTTCATTATATTTTTTTTGTTTTTTCATTATATTTCAATAATTTTATTTAAAAAAGGGTGGTTTTTGGTGCTTTATAGCTAAATTCAATTATTATTTAAAAAATTTAGGGATTTTTTATTGTTTTTTCATTATATTTCAATAATTTTATTTAAAAAAGGGTGGTTTTTGTTGATTTATAGCAAAATTCAATTATTATTTAAAAAAATTTGCGATTTTTTATTGTGTGTTTCATTATATTTCAATAATTTTATTTAAAAAATTGTGGTTTTTGGCGATTTATAGCAAAATTCAATTATTATTTAAAAAATTTAGCGATTGTTTATTGTTTTTTCCTTATATTTTTATTGTTTTTTCATTATATTTCAATAATTTTATTTAAAAAATTTAGCGATTTTTTATTGTTTTTTCATTATATTTCAATCATTTTATTTAAAAAAGGGTGGTTTTTGGCGATTTATAGCTAAATTCAATTATTATTTGAAAAATGTAGCGATTTTTTATTGTTTTTTTCATTATATTTCAATAATTTTATTTAATAACGGGTGGTTTTTACCGATTTATAGCTAAATTCAATTATTAGTTAAGCAATTTAGCGATTTTTATTGTTTTTTCAATATATTTCAATAATTTTATTTAAAAATGAGTGGTTTTAGGCGATTTATAGCTAAATTCAATTATTATTTAAAAAATTTAGGGATTTTTTATTGTTTTTTCATTATATTTCAATAATTTTATTTAAAAAAGGGTGGTTTTTGGTGATTTATAGCAAAATTCAATTATTATTTAAAAAAGTTTGCGATTTTTTATTGGGTGTTTCATTATATTTCAATAATTTTATTTAAAAAATTGTGGTTTTTGGCGATTTATAGCAAAATTCAATTATTATTTAAAAAATTTAGCGATTGTTTATTGTTTTTTCCTTATATTTTTATTGTTTTTTCATTATATTTCAATAATTTTATTTAAACAAGGGTGGTTTTTGGTGATTAATAGCAAAATTCAATTATTATTTAAAAAATTTAGCGATTGTTTATTGTTTTTTCCTTATATTTTTATTGTTTTTTCATTATATTTCAATAATTTTATTAAAAAAAGGGTGGCTTTTGGTGATTTATAGCTAAATTCAATAATTTTTTAAAAAATTTAGCGATTTTTAATGTGTGTTTCATTATATTTCAATAATTTTATTTAAAAAATTGTGGTTTTTGGCGATTTATAGCAAAATTCAATTATTATTTAAAAAATTTAGCGATTTTTTATTGTTTGTTTCATTTTATTTCAATAATTTTATCTAATAACGAGTGGTTTTTAGCGATTTATAGCTAAATTCAATTATTAGTTAAACAATTTAGCGATTTTTTTTATTGTTTTTTCATTATTTTTCAATAATTTTATTTACAAAAAGGGTGGTTTTTAGCGATTTATAGCTAAATTGAATTATTATTTAAAAAATGTAGCGATTTTTTATTGTTTTTTCATTATATTTCAATAATTTTATTTAAAAAAGGGTGGTTTTTAGCGATTTATAGCTAAATTCAATTATTATTTAAAAAATTTAGCTATTTTTTATTGTTTTTTATTATATAACAATAATTTTATTTAAAAATGGTTGGTTTTAGGCGATTTATAGCTAAATTCAACTATTATTTAAAAAATTTAGCAATTTTTTATTGTTTGTTTTATTATATTTCAATAATTTTAATTAAAAAAGGGTGGTTTTAGCGATTTATAGCTAAATTCAATTATTATTTTATAAATATATTTAAAAAAGGGTGGTTTTTAGCGATTTATAGCTAAATTGAATTATTTTTTAAAAAAAATTTAGCGATTTTCTATTGTTTTTTCATTATATTTCAATAATTTTATTTAAAAAAGTGTGGTTTTTGGCGATTTATAGCTAAATTCAATTATTATTTAAAAAATTTTGCGATTTTTATTGTTTTTTCATTATATTTCAATAACTTTATTTAAAAAAGGGTGGTTTTTAGCGATTTATAGCTAAATTCAATTATTTTTTAAAAAATTTAGCGATTTTTATTGTTTTTTCATTATATTTCAATAATTTTATTTAAAAAAGTGTGGTTTTTGGCGACTTATAGCTAAATTCAATTATTATTTAAAAAATTTTGCGATTTTTTATTGTTTTTTCAATATATTTCAATAATTTTATTTATAAAAGTGTGGTTTTTGGCGACTTATAGCTAAATTCAATTATTTTTTAAAAAATTTAGCGATTTTTATTGTTTTTTCATTATATTTCAATAATTTTATTTAAAACTGGTGGTTTTTAGCGATTTATAGCTAAATGCAATTATTAGTTAAACAATTTAGCGATTTTTTATTGTTTTTTTCATTATATTTCAATAACTTTATTTAAAAAAGGGTGGTTTTTAGCGATTTGTTGCTAAATTCAATTATTATTTAAAAAATTTAGCGATTTTTATTGTTTTTTCATTATATTTCAATAATTTTATTTAAAAAAGTGTGGTTTTTGGCGACTTATAGCTAAATTCAATTATTATTTAAAAAATTTAGCGATTTTTATTGTTTTTTCATTATATTTCAATAATTTTATTTAAAAAAGTGTGGTTTTTGGCGACTTATAGCTAAATTCAATTATTTTTTAAAAAATTTAGCGATTTTTATTGTTTTTTCATTATATTTCAATAATTTTATTTAAAACTGGTGGTTTTTAGCGATTTATAGCTAAATGCAATTATTAGTTAAACAATTTAGCGATTTTTTATTGTTTTTTTCATTATATTTCAATAACTTTATTTAAAAAAGGGTGGTTTTTAGCGATTTGTTGCTAAATTCAATTATTATTTAAAAAATTTAGCGATTTTTATTGTTTTTTCATTATATTTCAATAATTTTATTTAAAAAATAATGAATGAAAAAAAAAATTAAAAAGAATACAAAATCGCTAAATTATTTAAATAATAATTGAATTTAGCTATAAGTTATTGAAATATAATGAAACAAACAATAAAAAATCGCTAAATGTTTTAAATAAGAATTGAAATTAGCTATAAATCGCCAAAACTACCCTTTTTAAAAAAAATTATTGAAATATAATGAAAAAATCGCTAAATTTTTTAAATAATAATTTAATTTAGATATAAATCGCCAAAAACCACCCGTATTAAATAAAATTATTGAAATTTAATGAAAAAACAATAAAAAATCTAAAAAATCGCTAAATTGTTTAACTAATAATTGAATTTTGCTATAAATCACCAAAAACCACCCTTTTTTAAAAAAAAATTATTGAAAAATAATGAAAAAACAATAAAAAATCGCTAAATTGTTTAACTCATAATTGAATTTAGCTATAAATCGCTAAAAACCACCCGTTATTAAATAAAATTATTGAAATATAATGAAAAAACAATAAAAAATCGCTAAATTGTTTAACTAGTAATTGAATTTAGCTATAAATCGCCCAAATCCACGCTTTTTTAAATAAAATTATTGAAATATAATGAAACACACAATAAAAAAATCGATAATTTTTTTTAAATAATAATTGAATTTAGCTATAAATCGCTAAAAACTACCCGTTATTAAATAAAATTATTGAAATATAATGAAAAAACAATAAAAATCGCAAAATTTTTTTAAATAATAATTGAATTTAGCTATAAATCGCCAAAAACCACCCGTTTTAAATAAAATTATTGAAATATAATGAAAAAACAATAAAAAATCGCTAAATTGTTTAACTAGTAATTTAATTTAGCTATAAATCGCCCAAAAACACGCTTTTTTAAATAAAATTATTGAAATATAATGAAACACACAATAAAAAATCGCTAATTTTTTTTTAATAATAATTGAATTTAGCTATAAATCGCTAAAAACCACCCGTTATTAAATAAAATTATTGAAATATAATGAAAAAACAATAAAAAACCGCTACATTTTTTAAATAAAAATTTAATTTAGCTATGAATCGCCAAAAACCACCCTTTTTTAAATAAAATTATTGAAATATAATGAAAAAACAATAAAAATCGCTAAAATTTTTTTAAATAATAATTGAATTTAGCTATAAATCGCTAAAAACCACCCGTTATTAAATAAAATTATTGAAATATAATGAAAAAACAATAAAAAATCGCTAAATTGTTTGATTAGTAATTGAATTTAGCTATAAAACAATAAAAAATCGCTAAATTGTTTAACTAATAATTGAATTTAGCTATAAATCGCTAAGAACCACCAGTTTTAAATAAAATTATTGATATATAATGAAAAAACAAAAAAAAATCGCTAAGTTGTTTAACTAGTAATTGAATTTAGCTATAAATCGCCCAAAACCACGCTTTTTTAAATAAAATTATTGAAATGTAATGAAAAAACAATAAAGATCGCTAAATTTTTTAAATAATAATTGAATTTAGCAACAAATCGCTAAAAACCACCCTTTTTTAAATAAAGTTATTGAAATATAATGAAAAAACAATAAAAAATCGCTAAATTGTTTAACTAATAATTGAATTTAGCTATAAATCGCTAAAAACCACCAGTTTTAAATAAAATTATTGAAATATAATGAAAAAACAATAAAAATCGCAAAATTTTTAAAAAAATAATTGAATTTAGCTATAAATCGCCAAAAACCACCCTTTTTTAAATAAAATTATTGAAATATAATGAAAAAACAATAAAACTCGCTACATTTTTCAAATAGTATTTGAATTTAGCTATAAAACGCCAAAAACCACCCTTTTTTAAATAAAATTATTGAAATATAATGAAAAAACAATAAAAAATCGCTAAATTTTTTAAATAAAATTATTGAAATATAATGAAAAAACAATAAAAAATCGCTACATTTTTCAAATAATAATTGAATTTAGCTATAAATCGCCAAAAACCACCCTTTTTTAAATAAAATTGTTGAAATATATTGAAAAAACAATAAAAATCGCTAAATTGCTTAACTAATAATTGAATTTAGCTATAAATCGCTAAAAACCACCAGTTTTAAATAAAATTATTGAAATATAATGAAAAAACAATAAAAATCGCCAAATTTTTAAAAAAATAATTGAATTTAGCTTTAAATCGCCAAAAACCACCCTTTTTTAAATAAAATTATTGAAATATAATGAAAAAACAATAAAACTCGCTACATTTTTCAAATAATATTTGAATTTAGCTATAAAACGCCAAAAACCACCCTTTTTTAAATAAAATTATTGAAATATAATGAAAAAACAATAAAAAATCGCTAAATTTTTTAAATAAAATTATTGAAATATAATGAAAAAACAATAAAAAATCGCTACATTTTTCAAATAATAATTGAATTTAGCTATAAATCGCCAAAAACCACCCTTTTTTAAATAAAATTGTTGAAATATATTGAAAAAACAATAAAAATCGCTAAATTGCTTAACTAATAATTGAATTTAGCTATAAATCGCTAAAAACCACCCTTTTTTAAATAAAATTATTGAAATATAATGAAAAAACAATAAAAAATCGCTAAATTTTTTAAATAAAATTATTGAAATATAATGAAAAAACAATAAAAAATCGCTACATTTTTCAAATAATAATTGAATTTAGCTATAAATCGCCAAAAACCACCCTTTTTTAAATAAAATTATTGAAATATATTGAAAAAACAATAAAAAATCGCTTAATTGTTTAACTAGTAATTGAATTTAGCTATAAAACAATAAAAAATCGCTAAATTGTTTAACTAGTAATTGAATTTAGCTATAAATCGCCCAAAACCACGCTTTTTTAAATAAAATTATTGAAATGTAATGAAAAAACAATAAAAATCGCTAAATTTTTTAAATAATAATTGAATTTAGCTACAAATCGTTAAAAACCACCCTTTTTTAAATAAAGTTATTGAAATATAATGAAAAAACAATAAAAAATCGCTAAATTGTTTAACTAATAATTGAATTTAGCTATAAATCGCTAAAAACCACCAGTTTTAAATAAAATTATTGAAATATAACGAAAAAACAATAAAAATCGCAAAATTTTTTAAATTATAATTGAATTTAGCTATAAATCGCCAAAAACCACACTTTTTTAAATAAAATTATTGAAATATAATGAAAAAATCGCTAAATTTTTCAAATAATAATTGAATTTAGCTATAAATCGCCAAAAACCACCCTTTTTTAAATAAAGTTATTGAAATATAATGAAAAAACAATAAATAATCGCAAACTTTTTAAAAAATAATTGAATTTAGCTATAAATCGCCTAAAACCACTCATTTTTAAATAAAATTATTGAACTATATTGAAAAAACAATAAAAATCGCTAAATTTTTTAAATAATAATTGAATTTAGCTATAAATCGCCAAAAACCAACATTTTTTAAATAAAATTATTGAAATATAATAAAAAAACAATAAAAAAAAATCGCTAAATAATTGAATTTAGCTATAAATCGCTAAAAACCACCCTTGTTTAAATAAAATTATTGAAATATAATGAAAAACAATAAAAAATCACTAAATTTTTTAAATAAAATTATTGAAATATAATGAAAAAACAATAAAAAATCGATACATTTTTTAAATAATAATTGAATTTAGCTATAAATCGCCAAAAACCACCCTTTTTTAAATAAAATTATTGAAATATAATGAAAAAACAATATTAAATCGCAAAATTTTTTAAATAATAATTGAATTTAGCTATAAATCGCCAAAAACCACACTTTTTTAAATAAAATTATTGAAATATAATGAAAAAACAATAAAAATCGCTAAATTTTTTAAATAAAATTATTGAAATATAATGAAAAAACAATAAAAAATCGCTGCATTTTTCAAATAATAATTGAATTTAGCTATAAATCGCCTAAAACCACTCATTTTTAAATAAAATTATTGAAATATATTGAAAAAACAATAAAAAATCGCTACATTGTTTAAATAATAATTGAATTTAGCTATAAATCGTCAAAAACCAACATTTTTTAAATAAAATTATTGAAATATAATGAAAAAACAATAAAAAATCGCTAAATTGTTTAACTAATAATTGAATTTAGCTATAAATCGCTAAAAACCACCAGTTTTTTAATAAAATTATTGAAATATAATGAAAAAACAATAAAAAATCGCTACATTTTTCAAATAATAATTGAATTTAGCTATAAATCGCCTAAAACCACTCATTTTTAATAAAATTATTGAAATATAATGAAAAAACAATAAAAATCGCAAAATTTTTTAAATAATAATTGAATTTAGCTATAAATCGCTAAAAACCCCCCTTTTTTAAATAAAATTATTGAAATATAATAAAAAAACAATAAAAAATCGCTAAATTGTTTAACTAGTAATTGAATTTAGCTATAAATCACCAAAAACCACCCTTTTTTAAATAAAATTATTGAAATATAATGAAAAAACAATAAAAAATCGCTAAATTGCTTAACTAATAATTAAATTTAGCTATAAATCGCTAAAAACCACCCGTTATTAAATAAAATTATTTAAATAAAATGAAAAAACAATAAAAAATCGCTAAATTGCTTAACTAATAATTGAATTTAGCTATAAATCACCAAAAACCACCCTTTTTTAAATAAAATTATTGAAATATAATGAAAAAACAATAAAAAATCGCTAAATTGCTTAACTAATAATTAAATTTAGCTATAAATCGCTAAAAACCACCCGTTATTAAATAAAATTATTTAAATAAAATGAAAAAACAATAAAAAATCGCTAAATTGCTTAACTAATAATTGAATTTAGCTATAAATCGCTAAAAACCACCCGTTATTAAATAAAATTATTGAAATATAATGAAAAAACAATACAAAATCGCTACATTTTTCACACAATAATTGAATTTAGCTATAAATCGCCTAAAACCACCCTTTTTTAAATAAAATTATTGAAATATAATGAAAAAACAATAAAAAATCGCTAAATTGCTTAACTAATAATTAAATTTAGCTATAAATCGCTAAAAACCACCCGTTATTAAATAAAATTATTTAAATAAAATGAAAAAACAAAAAAAAATCGCTAAATTGCTTAACTAATAATTGAATTTAGCTATAAATCGCTAAAAACCACCCGTTATTAAATAAAATTATTGAAATATAATGAAAAAACAATAAAAAATTTCTAAATTGTTTAACTAGTAATTGAATTTAGCTATAAATCGCTAAAAACCACCCGTTATTAAATAAAATTATTGAAATATAATGAAAAAACAATAAAAAATTTCTAAATTGTTTAACTAGTAATTGAATTTAGCTATAAATCGCCAAAAAAACACCCTTTTTTAAATAAAATTATTGAAATATAATGAAAAAACAATAAAAAATCGCTAAATTTTTTAAATAAAATTATTGAAATATAATGAAAAAACAATAAAAAATCGCTACATTTTTCAAATAATAATTGAATTTAGCTATAAATCGCCAAAAACCACCCTTTTTTAAATAAAATTATTGAAATATAATGAAAAAACAATAAAAAATCGCTACATTTTTCAAATAATAATTGAATTTAGCTATAAATCGCCAAAAACCACACTTTTTTAAATAAAATTATTGAAATATAATGAAAAAACAATAAAAAACCGCTAAATTTTTTAAATAAAATTGAAGCAAAGCCGCGAAAAACGTTGTAAACGCCACATTTTGCAAAAACTGTTTTTTTGCAGATAAACGTTGACTTTACTCTCTTACACAGTTTAAACATCAAATCAACCAAAACTATGCACCTTAACGCCTTCAAAATGGCGTACAAAGTGTCAGCCAGTGGAAGAACATTGCAAGTTACTAACATAATGATGAAACCGAAATGGTTTTGCAGTGCGGAATAATGTTTTAAAAGCCTTTTGCATTAAAGTTTTTATTATCACTATTTTAAATAATAGAAAAAAAATTTTTTAAAACAAATAATGCTGCTTGTCAAAAAACGTTTTTTTGCTCTCCTGAAAAATTATTATTTTGTAACTTAAAACGTTATTGGCGGCTGTGCTTCAATTATTGAAATATAATGAAAAATCAATAAAAAATCGCTACATTTTTTAAATAATAATTGAATTTAGCTATAAATCGCCAAAATATATATATATATGTATATATTGAAATATAATGAAAAAACAATAAAAAATCGCTACATTTTTCAAACAATAATTGAATTTAGCTAAAATCGCCAAAAACCACCCTTTTTTAAATAAAATTATTGAAATATAATGAAAAAACAATAAAAAAAATCGCTAAATTTTTTAGATAAAATTATTGAAATATAATGAAAAAACAATAAAAAATCGCTACTTTTTTCAAATAATAATTGAATTTAGCTATAAATCGCCAAAAACCACCCTTTTTTAAATAAAATTATTGAAATATAATGAAAAAACAATAAAAAATCGCTAAATTTTTTAAATAAAATTATTGAAATATAATGCAAAAACAATAAAAAATCGCTACATTTTTCAAATAATAATTGAATTTAGCTATAAATCGCCAAAAACCACCCTTTTTTAAATAAAATTATTGAAATATAATGAAAAAACAATAAAAAATCGCTAAATTTTTTAAATAAAATTATTGAAATATAATGAAAAAACAATAAAAAATCGCTACATTTTTCAAATAATAATTGAATTTAGCTATAAATCGCCAAAAACCACCCTTTTTTAAATAAAATTATTGAAATATAACGAAAAAACAATAAAAAATCGCTAAATTTTTTAAATAAAATTATTGAAATATAATAAAAAACAATAAAAAATCGCTAAATTTTTTCAATTATAATTGAATTTAGCTATAAATCGCTAAAAACCACCCTTTTTTAAATAAGATTATTGAAATATAATGAAAAAAACAATAAAAAATCGCTAAATTTTTTAAATAATAATTGAGTTTAGCTATAAATTGCCAAAAACCACCCTGTTTAAATAAAATTATTGAAATAAAATGAAACAAACAATAAAAAATCGCTAAATTTTTTAAATAATAATTGAGTTTAGCTATAAATCGCCAAAAACCACCCTTTTTAAATAAAATTATTGAAATACTAGCATTTAACCCGCTACTTCGTTAGCGTCTCCTATTACTTCGTAGACATATTTTTATGCCAAACTTTCTTTTTCTAGAACCAATCGTGTTTTAATTCTTGCATTTAACCCGCTACTTTGTAATCGGTCTTTTCTTTCATGAACATGATATGCTAAAGTACATGTATCTAGGTTTTAGCAAAAAGTTCCAACATTTTTCATCTCATAGGTTGATATTCACACAGGGCTTTACACCTATAATTTTGTGTTTCTAAGGTCAATATTATAGAAAATTCAAAAAGTACCACTCATAGAACATAAAAGCAAATAAAAGAATGTTAATTTCCGTATTATCATTTTTGATACTATTTTCTCCCCATTTATGTATTAAAAATTTCAATGTTGTAGGAGGAGCCCATAATTTTGTACGTTTTTGTCATAGAATGCAGAAAATGTTTTGCTTTAAAAGATAGATGGCGTGACAAAAAGGTTCCAAAATATGAACAGGCTTAACGCGTTTACTCCCCAAAAGGACCAATTTTCAAAAAAGAACTTGCATGTTTAATTTTATGTTTCTAGATCTAATAAATACGGATATTAATAAGGTGACAGTTAAAGAACAAAATAGTACCAAAAACCTCTAACAGAATCTCATTCACTCAGGACCTTGCATGTTTAATTTTCTCTTTCTTAGGTCAAATACTAACGGAAATTCAAGTTAATAAATAAAAATGTAACAAAAAGTTCCATCTTATAGATCCTCATCCAATCATAACATTGCATGCTGAATTTTCAAATTTTCAAAAAGTACCAGTTAAAAAACAACAAAAGTACCAAACGGCCCTCTACAGATTCTCATTCACTCAGGACCTTGCATGTTTAATTTAATGTTTCTAGGTCCAATACTAACGGGAATTCAAAAAGTAATAGTAAATGAACAAAAAAAATTCCAAAAAGCCCTCTTAGATTGTCATTTACTCAGGACCTTGCATGTTTAATTTTGTTTCTAGATCCATTACTTACAAACAACAAAAAAGTTCCAAAATGCGCTTTTACAGATTCTCATTCACTCAGGACATTGCATGATGAATTTTATGTTTCTAGGTCCAATAACAACGGAAATTCAAAGAGTACCAGTTAAAGAACAAAAAAGTACCAAAAAGCCCTCTTACAGATTCTCATTCACTCAGGAGCTTGCATGTTTAATTTTATCTTTCTAGGTCCAATACCAATGGAAATTCAAAAAGTACCAGTCAAAGAATAAAAAAGAACAAAAAGTTCCCTCTTATATATTTTCATCCACCCAGGACAGTGCATCTTAAATTTTATGTTTATAGGTCCAATACTTACGGAAATTAAAAAAGTACCAGTTTAAGAACTTAAAAGTACCAATAAGCGCTTTTTGAGATTCTTATTCACTCAGGACCTTGCATGTTTAATTTTATATTTCTAGGTCCATTACTTACGGAAATTAAAAAAGTACCAGCTAAAGAAAAAAAAGTACCAAAATGCGCTTTTACAGATTCTCATTCACTCAAGACCTTGCATGTTTAATTTTATGTTTCTAGGTCCAATACTAACGGAGATTCAAAAAGGACCATTTAAAGACAAAAAAGTACCAAAATGTTCTCTCATAGATTCTCATCCACTCAGGACATAACATGTTGAATTTTATGTTTCTAGGTCCAATAATAACGGAAATTCAAAAACTACCAGTTAAAGAACAAAAAAGTACCAAAAAACCCTCTTACAGATTCTCATTCATTCAGGAGCTTGCATGTTTAATTTTATCTTTCTAGGTTCAATTCCAATGGAAATTCATAAAGTAACAGTCAAAAAATAAAAAAGAACAAAAAGTTCACTCTTATATATTTTCATCCACCCAGGACATTGCATCTTAAATTTCATGTTTCTAGGTCCAATACTAACGGCTATTCAAAAAGTACCAGTTTAAGAACTAAAAAGTACCAATAAGCGCTTTTTGAGATTCTCATTCACTCAGGACCATGCAGGTTTAATTTTATGTTCATAAGACCAATATTAGCGAAAATTTTAAAAAAGTACCAGTTAAAAAACCAAAAAGTACCAAAAAGATCTCTCATACAGATTGTCATTCACTCAAGTCCTTCCATGTTTAATTTTATGTTTTTAGGTCCAATACTAACGGAAATTCAAAAAGTACCAGTTGTTGGTCCAAAAAGCTAAAGAAAAGTATAAAATTTCACGTATTTCCTTTTTTTGGTACTATTTGTTCCTCCCATTAAAGTGTCAAAAATTTCAGTACTGTAGTGGGAGCCTATAATTTGGTACGAATATGTCAATGAATGGAGAAAAATGGTTTTGTAAAAAAAGTACCAAAAAAATCACGATTTTCACCCCTAAAATGTTCGAATTTCGAAAAAGTACCAAATCTATATTCGTATTTTTTGATCACTTTCGAATGTGGTATAAATTTTGTTTCTATGTTTATTGGTTCTAAAGATAGATGTGGTTCAAATAAGTACCAAAATTTAGATTTTACCTGTTTACTCCCTAAAAGGGCCGAATTTCAAAAAAGTACCAGACACCTGTCCGCTAATTTTTGTAAAGAACAGCGATATGTATTACATTTTTTTGTATATCTTTTAGTTTTGAAATTTTCGAATTTTCCCGTTTTTACCCTTTTTTACCCCCTAAACTTTTGAATTTCCAAAAATCCCGTCTTAGTGGACCGATTTGGTGAGTGACCAATCTCTCGTCCAAATTTCAAGTTTTTAGCTTCAGGCGTTTAGGCTGTGCGATGATGTTGATAACATTTCAAAAATTGAAAGAAAACGGCATTACCAATACCAAAATAAAGTGTAAGTATGGCAACATGAATTTTGATATACACAGAGTTTTTTATGAGCCCCGGTTCCCAGAGAAAACGTAACGTAATTACAGGACCCGTATGAATGCGGTGCATACTAAAAACTGTTTTTTTTTAATTGTAGAAAGTTTTGGAGAAAAATATTGTATTTGGGTTTCCAAATTGTCGAAATGCACAAAAATCGATAAAAAAAAGTTAATAATTTTACGGTCCCCAACACATCGCCATGACATATATATATATATATATATATATATATATATATATACTATATTGAAACAGGTGTGATTGCAGACCATGTGTCTCAGTTAATAAAGTTGAATTATATACTAGCTTAACCCGGTGTGCTTCGCTACCCCCTTCGTTAAAAAATAACACTTAAAGTATTTACAATATGTATTAACAAAAATTTATTAATTAAATTATTAATAAATTATTGCAATGCTTTAGGATATACAATGTTTTTAGTTTTTCCACCTGGAGCATAAACATATAAATCGGTGGGTTTTCCAACACGCGAGCATGCAATATAAAGTTGTCCATGCGAGAAACATGGATTTGCTAAATTCAATCCGCAAACTTGCATAGATTGACCTTGGGCTTTGTTTATTGTCATCGCAAACGCTAACCGAACAGGAACTGCAATCGTTTGAAGTCAAATGGCAAATCAGTTGGTATCATCGGAATGCGTGGCAACAGTACATCTGTTTCTTTATACTTTCCTGTTATAATGGTTGCTACGATTAAATTGTTCCGCATTTCTTTTACGGCAAGTCGAGTGCCATTGCAAAGGCGTGGTGGATCGATATTGCGCAATAAAATAATGGGCACTCCAACTTTTAATTGTAGAACATGAGGTGGAAAGCCTGGCACATCGAGTGAATTTAAGAACTCAACAGGATAATTTACGGCATCATCCACTCTCGCTACAGTATCTATGGATTTGTACGTTTTTGTAGTTTCGTAGATTTTATTCAGAATGGCATTATTTATGGAATTAACATCAATGTTTTTGGCAGCAAGTAACGCTCGTTCACATAACCATTCCTTGTTTTTGAAATTGTGTTCAATATGTGGAAATCAACTCTTCAATGGATTGTGTCATTTTACAAAAGTCAGGTGGAAACGTGATGCATTTTGTTGTTGAATCCGTCGTCATTTTCCCATTTCCTAAATCCAACAACTGCTTTGAAAATCCGGAAGCTGATGCATCGTGTTGGAGTTGCACACGCATATTTGTTGTTAATCTCAGTGTGCGAACATGTCGCCAAAGAATGGATGATTTCAAGCATGCATTAAGCTCATCAGTTGGCGTTGAACCTGGAATTACCGGCAGTGTTTGGCGAAAATCACCGGCTAACAAAATCAGAGCTCCACCAAATAATGTTCTGTTGCTTCTAAAATCCTGTAGTATGCGATCGAGGGCCTCTAAAGATTTTTTGTGTGCCATTGTGCACTCATCCCACACTATTATCTTACATGTTTGCAGTACTTTACCCATTGATGAATTTTTCTTAATATTGCATGTGTGCGTCTCAGAGAATAGGGATTTCAGCGGTAATTTAAGTGCTGAATGCGCTGTTCTGCCCCCATCCAAAAGTGTTGCCGCAATGGCCAATGCAATATTGTTTTGGGATCGAACTTTAGCCAAAATTAGCGAAATCAAAAACGTTTTTCCTGTACCGCCTGGTGCATCAATGAAATACAATCCACCACATTCGTTTGCAAAGTTGCTCCTGCTGTAAATTTGGTAGATTTGATGCGATAAATAACTGCAACTCTTGTCGATTGTAATTTCGTTCTAGTAGCAGATCTCGATCTCGAACATACCTATCTGAATGAGTGTCTTATTGCTGATTTGTAAACACTTGTCTTCCAGTAGCACCAAAGCCTCATTATAAATTGCATCGGAAAATTCAATTGTTTCGTCGTTGCTGTTAGTTCTTTCTCGATGCAATATGTCTTCGCTCATATATGATTTAAATTTATTCCATAGTTCTTTCGGGTTGGATGGAAAGCAAGTTAGTAATATGATCGCAAATAATGCCCTTATCTGCCACGGATGATTGCTAATTGATGCATCTTCGAGTGTTGTTTCCCAATGTGAGTCGCTTTCTAATAAATTAAGTTTTTGGCATGCCTCTCGATAAGTTGCACATATTAGGCCATTAACTGTACGCAAGTTCTCGAATGAAGTTGGTCCGCGAACGTTTATAAGAAGCATTCGCAAATAGAAACATTCGTCATTTTGGGGGTGAACAGTATACAGCCTACCTAGTGCATCAGTGGAATATAAATTTGGCCATCCTTGAACTGCTTTTCCTTGCTTGCGGCGTTGAAATTTTTTTGTTGATGCTTTCCACGTGTAGTATGTTGGAATTTCGGCATAAAGCAAAGTTTGGGCAAATAAATCATTTGCGCATATATCGAAAAAAGAAGTTAACGTAGTAGCTGGTGGCGCTGCTGCCCTTTCATGTGCATTTACCTCTGTGAAGTAAACGCGTTGCCCATTTTCGAGGTGAACAGATAAATGAACAACCGTCGGATGACGTTCATGAATGGGAAATCCTAAAATTCGCCAAACAGCTTCATTGCTGCTAATGTATCGGGCCATTTGAAAACGTATAATTTCATCATTTGGATTGTCCAACGAAAACACTGCCATATCTGATCCCTTGGTAACATATTTACAGATGTATTTAATTGATTTTACTGAGTTGCAATACTCAACATTAATATGCGCTTTGTACGTTTTTAAAAGCAAAGGACAATAGGGTACCACCCAGCGATTATCAACATCAATGTCACTGTTTCGCACGTTCAGCGTAATTGATTTTCCACCATCTTCAGTTGATCTACGACGATAAAGCGGATAGCCATCAATACCAGACATTGTTTCTTGCAGCAATTGTCGTGGATACTTTTTCGTGCACTTCCCATCGGTCATGCATGGTGAATTTGGATTGATGCTTCCGCACGGACCACGAATCATGTTTTTGATCACAATTTCGTGTAAATGTGAATCAATGCTAGGATCAAGTATTTCCGCAGAAATGACATCATCTATTTTATCAGCCGTAATTTTGTCAACCAACCAAATTAAAATGTGTGCATGTGGCAATCCACGTTTTTGCCATTCCACGGAATACATCCAGCACCGCGTTTCTCCAAAAACACGTAACTTAACAATGAAATCAATTAGTGATTTTAATTTTTGTTTAAATACGCGTGCTGTAATGTCGTGTCGATGAGCAGATGTTTGCCCAGAAGACAATTCCAATTTAATTTCCTCCCACTTCGGATTACATGTGAATGTAATGAACAAATCTGGGCGCCCATATGATCGCACATATGTCATTGCATCTTGTGAATATTCCTGCATATGACGGGGGCTTCCTGTGAATGTTGCTGGCAATATGATAGGTTGTCCTAGTTCATTGGGATTTATGTCATTTTGATGATGTATTGCATCGCGAAGATGAATGTAGTCGTCCACTCGTAGTATGGCTTGATTATATCGTATGTATAACAGACGTCCCGTTTCAATTTTGGCGTACATGTCCACAGCATACTGGTGAAATAGTTCGCGACATTTCAGAATATGATTGTCAGTGTTTTGACGAATCATTAAGCGAAATGCGTAAAACTTCATCGAACTCACTTTTTTGCTCGTTGGTTCATCTATAATATGTCAGATATTAAATTTTGCGATAACTTCATTTATTTTAAAGTCAAGTGCAACAAAGTTATATTTAAAATGTTAACTTACGGGTTGTTTGATTGATTTGGCGAATTTCAAAGTGATATCCATCTTCACCATATGGGAAAATAATTGGATATTGAAGAGAGTCGTATGAGCGATGTGTTTCAGATATTCTCTGAACACTCTTATCGCGACGCCGAATAGTAATATCGCGAGGTGCCACTGGCTCACCTACCATCAGGATTGCTACCTCATTTATTGCAGGCGCGTTATAACGTCCTTGGTGTTGGCCTGCTGGCGTTTTGTCAGCATGAATTGCAATACAGTGTGCATTTGAAGCTAAACGCGGATCATCTATCGCTTGTTTGAATGTCCTCACCAACTGGTTGTTTGCATGAAGCATAATTTGCAAACCGGCTACGATTTGCCATTTGCGCAGCACATTGCAGGTGCTTTGTTTTTGTACTTATAGGCATTGCAGTATTGACAAACTTTATTCATTTGTCCAATTGCAACTAATTCATCTTCAGCGTTATCGGTTGCTGGTGTGTAGTGGAATGCCTTTCGCTCGTATGATGCAGGCTTTCGACGTTTTTGCGATATTCGATTACGATTTTGTGCATGGCGTTCATCAAGCTGCTCTGGTGTCCTCTGCAGTTCTAGAGGTTGACGTATATAGCGAGTTCCCACTTTGAAGGAATAAATGTTTGACACAAAATTCGCTTTATTCAACGCATATAAAAACTGCTGAATGTTGCGTTCAGCTGTACAGTTTTTTTTTTGTTATAATTCTCTTGCTTCGTAGTAAGAGAATTCCGTGGCATTCAGTAGTAGGGGGTATTGCTTTCCCTCCGTCAACCCCGCCGAATTTTCTTTTAAAATTTATCATAATAGTGGATTTTACCACGTTTGACTCTAGCTATCATAGTTCTTCAGTAACGCGATATTTAATATGGGAGGTATTGCTCCCACTGCGCCTACCCGCTTTATTTTTATTTTCAAAAGTGTAGTATACCATTAGAGTGACTTGTACAAAGTTTGAATATTCTCACTATAACAGTTCTTAAGATATGCGATATTAAACAATGGCGTCCTATGCCACTTCCCCCGCTGCTATTTTATTTGAATTTTGGGGCTCAGAAGATCCTACTACCAAAAGTTCAACAAAATGCTTGCAGCGGCTCTTAAAATATTCGATATTTAATATTGGCATCCACTTTTCTTTTAAAATTTATCATAATAGTGGATTTTACCACGTTTGAAGACTCTAGCAATCATAGTTCTTCAGTAGCGCGATATTTAATATGGGAGGTATTGCTCCCACTGCGCCTACCCGCTTTATTTTAGTGTAGTATATCATTAGAGTGAATTGTACAAAGTTTGAACATTCTCACTATAACAGTTCTTAAGATATGCGATATTAAACAATGGCGTCCTATCCCACTTCCACCGCTGCTATTTTATTTAATTTTGGGGCTCAGAAGATCCTACTACCAAAAGTTCAACAAAATGCTTGCAGCGGCTCTTAAAATATGCGATATTTAATATTGGCATCCACGAAAAAATATGGCACCGCCCCTTTGTCAAATACACCTTTTTACGACTGTTTTAATTAAACGTATTTCTATTCATGGCAACAACATATATACCAAATATTATCGCCGTAGGTCAAAAAATGTCATAGATAACACGATTTTAAATTTTGGGTTGTATGGGCGTGGCATCGCCTCTTTGCCCAGTCACAATTTTATATAGCCTAATGTCTCTTCCAGGGTCACAGTTACAGGCTGTGAAAATTTCAAGGCCATCGGTCAAGTGGTTTGGCCTCCTATAAGGCACAAATATATATATATATATATATATATATATATATATATATATATATATATATATATATATATATATATATATATATATATATATATATATACAAACATACATACATTCACTTTTATATATATAGATATAGATATATATAAGTTCCAAAAGCTCGCAATAGTCAAATAAACTGCAGTTGTTAACAATTGTTTTCCTTCCTTTTTCAGTGCTTCTGCCACAATTAAGATTACCTGATCTAGTGTGAGGGTAGCATTCTGACAATTCTGTCGTACCAGACCATTATGTTTTTGTCGGCGGCGGCGGCGAGTATTTCGGTTCTTCACAGGTACCAGAACCAGAGCTTGAGACGAACTAGGTCTCGTACTCTCATGACCATCGGACGAACGAGGTCCCCTGGTGGAGCCATTGGACGAACGAGGTCTATTTTGCTCTCGGCATTTGGACGAACGAGGTCCATGCTGCAAAGGCTTGGTTTTGGCCACCTTCGACGTACTAGGTCGTTTATCCTCCTTATGTAACAGTGTGCGATGCATATCACTGCAGTGTTTGCATTTGCCTCAACTCTCGCAAGTACACCAGGTATGGTCATGACTCAAGCAGCCAGCACAATACCAACCTGTCCGAAAAATATTAAGAACTAAAATAGCAAAACGTGCTATAAAAATGAATAAACAAGTTAAAAAACTTTTAAACTTTTAATTTCAAGAAAATCACAGCTTACAAGAAATATAAAATTAAAGCTCTCAAAAACTAGTATATGTTCACAAAGATCAAATACTATGAAAACACACGTAGTTTAGCTCTACCAACAGGCAGAGGTGCCAAAATTTGGTGACCAAAATTGGCCAAATTTTTAAAATAAAATAGCCAACAAAAATTTCCAAAATTTGGCTACAAAATGGCTTAATACCTTTTCAACTAAAACACATGAAAAAATTAACAACAAAACAAAATTCCCAAATATATACATACAATAAAATTGAAATGAAGCGATCAATTTTTACAAAAAAAATTATAGAAACAAAATATTCTGATATGTAAAAAATAGATCGTTGACATATTAGATGTCATTTTTGTTGAATGATAAAAAAAATATAGTTCTCGATTAAAATTTCTACATAGTGTCTGAAAATTGGCTAACTTATGTATATTTTTAAATTTTTATCAAAATGTACCGTCGTTTTCTGTTTATTTACAATAAAATAATAACTCACAATAAGTTGAGTAGTAACCAGACTTAGTGCAACTTTATGGTTTTACCATTCGATTCTATGATTCCAATTCTAAAATCTACACCAATTGTGCTGATATACCTTTCTGTATATGTGTCGTCCACAAATCCAATCAGAATCCTCAATCAAAAGAAATTCAAAACAAATCATATTCGGATTTATAGCTGACATGTCGTTGTTGTTGTTTTGGCTTTTTCCTTCATAAATTTGGTGTGTAGTTTCCTTAGCTTAAATTGTGTTAATCTTTATCTTTATTTTTATTTAAACTCATCTTGGCTGAAAGTTTTCGCACAAAATTTTTGTCTTCGTATTTTTTATATATACATATGTATATGTATATTAACACTAAAAACTTAAATTTTCTTGCCAAAAAATTATTTTAAAAAATAAAAAATTATTAACACACTAGAACAAAAGCAATTATAGAAAAACAAACAAAAAAGAAGATAAAAATGTCAATAAAAATATCAGCTGTCGCCGAAACATGGTATTGCCAAATAAAATAAGTTTTGAACAGCACTGATATTTTTTTTTTTTTTTTTTTAACGCTAGGGACCTATTTGGTCTATGCGGGGTCTTTGTGACCGGCCACTCTAACCTAGCACCGATATTTAGCGAAGACAAAACCCACTTTTATATATTTAAAACAACCACCAATGGTTTTTAAACTATTTTGCAATATTTTGTTGATTTTGTAACCAAATGTTACAACACCAACAAAAAATTAAATAAATAGAAAAATATCACCTTTTTTTCTCCAACTAATCCCGAAAACTCTAACCCATCCAAATATCCGGTTCGATTGGATGCATAATACCCTCTCCACTATTGTGGTGTTGCTATAAATAAATATCATCCAAAACAGACAGACGCATTTAAAAAAGCTAATTTAATACTTTTATAACCAGTTACATAATGTTCGCAATCATATTTAAAACAGCTCATGACGTGAGTTTAAACTGATATTTTACCACAATACGGTTGTTGTTTTTTCTATTTTAAAAGCTTAAGGTGTTCTAAATAACAGTTTTTGTTAAAGGTATTTCAAGAGCTGTTCCAAGAACTAAAGTTGGTAAATTTCTATTATACATATCAGTTTACGGGCGGTACAACAAACAGTTTAATATACATATTTAATTGTAGTCAATTGTGTTTACCTTTTTTTTATATAATAAATATAATCGGTTTGTGCTTTGTTGTGATACAGACGTGTATTTTAGCCCCGCATACGATGTGAACTATTAATTAATCACATTTGATTTTGTAATATAAGCATCGAATGGACGCTTAAAAAAAAAATAATATACATATTTTGTTATTTAAATTATTTAACATAATAGTGAACAATTTAAAACGATAAAATTAAATTAAATAAAACAGTAGAAATATATACGTATGTATGAATGTTCATACATGTGTATACATATTCTGAACAAAACATTAAAATTTCTTGTTTTTTTTGTTGTTGTAAAATACAATAAATAATAAAAATATTTAAGCAAAGCAAAACGGTGAAAAACAAAAACAACTCTCTGCATGAGTACGAACAGTGAAACAACACTAAGACAAAATGAAAGAAAAGTTTACGTTTTAGTTCAAGCAAACGAAATAATATAAAATATTTAACGGCTAATCCAATTACTCGAACACGTTCCCTATCACCCTCGGTATTTACAAAAACAGTGGATAGTGACTCATTAAAAAAACTACAACTAGATTTGGTGACAAGTGTTGCCAGGCCAGCAAGTATTGCCGTGACGTCAAAAACAAATTTAGTGGGAAATGATACCATGAACTTAAACACAAATGCAATGGAAAACCCCCCTGTTAAAAGCTGTCAAAAGCCTACAGTACAAGTTGGTATGGACAGGTACATAACAGTGCTTAACGGGGACGCAGCCCTACCTCTGCAGCAGTTGCTTCGGCCTCAAAAGTACCATCTTTTGATAAAATAAATACACAAAATCGTTTTGCGATTCTCATTAAATCGTCTAAGCCACCCCCGATATACCTTAGAGAGCAAAACTCTAATGAGTTAATAAAAAGTTTAATTTCGGTGAAAGGTGAAAATTCCTTTTATGTAGCTGCAATAAAGCGCGGGTATCATTAACGAGACTAAAATACAGGTGAATCACGAGGATGATTTTCGAAAAATAATTACAAGATTTGCGACTCTGAATAAAAACTTTTATACTTATCAACTGAGAGCAGTAAAGGTCTTCAGGTAGTAATCAAGGGTATAGACTCATGCGTAGACCCAGGGGAAATTAAAGCTTTTTTAGAAGAGAAGGGCTTTAAAATCAAAAACGTAACAAATATCAAAAATAGCGGAAAAATCCCCAACCACTATTTCGAGCGGAGCTAGAACCCGGCGACGTTAAGCTCAAAAAAAATGAAACCGCATCCAATTTATAACTTAATATATATTCTGTACAGAAGGTAACTGTTGAGGAGCCGCACAAAAGAAATGGTCCTGTTCAATGTCTAAACTGCCAGGAATTTGGCAATACTAAGGCATACTTCTACTTAACCCCTGTTTGCGTAGTATGTGGTGAATTACATGGAACAGTTCTTTGCGACAAGTCTAAAACCGACCCCAACGTAAAAAAATGTAGCAACTGTGGCGGTAATCACACTGCCCAATTATAGAGGATGCCCTGTATATACTATCGTCAAGCAGTCGGTCGGACCGAAAACTAATCCCCCTCAAATGCAGGTAACAAATCAGCTAAACACAAATGCAATTCAAGCCCCCCAGCCTAGACATAACAGAACCTCTTACGCTAACGTCCTAAAATCAAACCATGTGCCAATGCAAGGTGCCTCGCCAAGTAATGATGAAACTCCAGTTTCCAATTTAAGTCGTTTAGAAAAAACCATGGAAACATTAGTGCAAACGGTAAATAATTTTACGAACACAATGGGTAATATGATGCTGGCAATGCTTAGAATGCAATCGATGTTATTGCAAGCTGTACTTAACAAACCATGAACTGTTTAAAAATTTGTTTTTGGAACGCAAACGGCATCCGCCAACATAAAAATGAATTAGAATACTTTCTTAAAAAGAAACAAATTGATGTCATGATGATTTCTGAAACTCATTTGACCTCAAGAAATACGTTTAATATAAATGGTTATATACTATATGATACCAAGGACCCCCGAGATAGAGCTTGTGGAGGTGCTGCCATTTTAATAAAAACCCGAGTCAAACACTACCTAATGTGTGATCATCGTGAAGATTATCTCCAAGCAACGAACATTTGCGTTGAGAATTAAATAGAAACCTAGTAATTTCATCGTTATACTCCCCCGCCTAGATTTTCAATATCGGAGGACCAATATTATAAATATTTTAAATCATTAGGACCGTGTTTCCTAGCCGCGGGCGATTATAACGCTAAACATACCTTCTAGGGGTCGCGACTTATAAAAACCAAAGGGTCGTGTTTTATTTAACACAATTTCTAAAATGGATTTAAATGTGGTAGCGAGAGGACAACCAACATATTGGCCCACTGCTCATCAAAAAATTCCAGATGTCATCGATTTCGGCGTGGTTAAAAACATTCCCATAGAAACGATTCATGTTGAAGCCTCCCTAGATTTATCTTCCGACCACACACCTACAATTGTTACTATAATGAACCCCAATAGAATTGTACCTCTGACGACAGCTACGCAAATTAATTGGTTAAAATATAAAAAATATCTCAGTACCCATTGCACAGAAAATATTGCGCTCAGTACACCGGATTATGTAGATCACTCTATTGACAATTTGACAGTTTCTGAAACTAGCTGTTCAACATTCCAATATTGCCCCCAAAAAAACAAAAACTATTGTCTGAAAAAAGGAGGAGGCTCGAAGAGAGTGGCAATTGCACAGATCCCCTCAACTCAAGAACTTACTTAAAGAGTGTACAAAAAGACTAAGAAAGTTACTGCAGACTAAGAAAACGGCTTCTCTGGAAAAATATCTTGAGGAACTTGATGCAACCCCACAATCAAACTACTCATTATGGCGTGCAGCTAGAAATCTCAAAATGCCAGTTTCCTCTAAACCACCATTAAGAAACTTGAATGGAAGTTGGGCAAGAAATGATGTTGAAAAAGGAAATCTGTTTGTCAATCATTAAAAAAACGTATTTACCCCAAATATATCTCACGATATTGCGGGTCGAGTTACCACCTGTTGCTGCTAGAGCAGCTGTTCCGCTAAGATTTCAGATAAGAGAAATCGAAAAGGCTATTTGTGATTGAAACCCCAAGAAGGCTCCTGGTTTTGATAAGATCAGCAACAAAATGCTTTTGGAGCTACCCAGCATAGCAAAGAAAATTATTCTTTTAATTTTTAATGCTATTTTACACCTTGAACACTATCCTCAAAAGTGGAAGTTCTCCTTAGTCACCATTATACCTAAACCTGGAAAGGATCACACAAAAGTTGAGTCATATAGGCCTATAAGCTTACTTTCTAATATATCAAAGCTGTTTGAGAAGCTGTTAGCGTCAAAATTAACCCCAATTTTAAATGAAAATAGATGTATTCCTAAACACCAATTCGGCTTTAGAAGAGAACACAGCACAATTGAGCAAACTCATCGTATAGTAAACGCAATAAGAAAAGCCTTTGAAGAAAAAAAATATTGTTCCGCTCTCTTCATCGATGTTTCTTAAGCTTTTGGTAAAGTCTGGCATGAAGGCTTATTACATAAATTGAAGCTCAACTTACCAGTAAACACACACAAGCTACTTAGGTGGTCGAACATTTATTATTAAAGAAGGTGATTATTTAAGCTCTCCTCAGCAAATTGGCACTGGAGTTGGTCGAAAATTTATTATTAAAGAAGGTGATTATTTAAGCTCTCCTCAGCAAATTGGCGCTGGAGTCCCTCAGGGAAGCATCCTGGGCCCACTTTTATACTTAATATATACCTCGGATATGCCAACAAACAACTACACACAAACTTCAACATTTGCTGATGATACAGCTTTTCTGAGCGTGCACGAAAACCGTCAAGAAGCATCTCGATACCTACAGAATCATATATTTCAACTCGAACTATGGTTAAAGCATAGAGGATAGAGGTCAATGAGCAAAAATGCGTACATATAACATACACCTTGCATTCGGGAATCATGCCCCCCTATTAAAATCAATAATCAAATAATACCTCAAAATTCGCATGTAAAATACCTCGGTATTCATCTAGATCGCCGTTTAACGTGGAAAAGCCATATAGAGGCAAAATTAATTCAAATGAAACTAAAAGCCAACCAAATTCATTGGCTTATTGGAAGAAACTCTGTCCTTAGTCTCGACTGCAAACTTCTTCTTTACAACTCCATCTTAAAGCCAATCTGGTGCTATGGTATTCAGTTATGGGGCACTGCCTCGGCCTCTAATATCGAAAAATTCAAGGGGCCAAAATAAACTACTTCGAATAATCACAGCTGCCCCTTGGTATGTTAAAAACTCAAATATTCACAAGGATCTTAATGTTCCATTAGTTAAAACTATGATTACGAAATATGCAGTAAAATACTTAAAAAGGCTCGAATTGCACCCGAACCCAGTAGCACGAAATATTTTAAATGATAGCGGCCACAATCGCTTAAGAAGAAGAGACACTGCAGCACTTATCCAATTAGATGAGCGATAAACACCTATAAAAGTGAACAGAACCCGCGATGAAGAACATTTTTGTCTGGCACTGGCAGGACAAAAAATAACGTTTTAGGTTAAGATATGATTAATTATTTTTAGTTCATATTTAATATATGAAGATTCAATAAATAAATAATGAAGAAAAAAAAAGTAAATATAATCAATAAAAGAAACCAAAAAAAAAAATCTGGTTGTTTTAATTAAAATTCGGCCCGGTGGCCGAAATTCGAACACTTCACATTTACTTTTGAGAGAACCTGTGCGTTGTACAATAAAATCGTACACATTTTAAGAGAACGGCTAAATTCACTATTCACCTATCTTTGTACGTGTGTCTATAGGATAAATTAAAATGCTTTTTAAACACTTTTATTCCAAAAATTTAGAAAAAAAATATATTGTGCATATCCCCGTAATTTATTTATAAGATTTTCATGAAATGTTATCAAAGTAAAAAAATAGAAACACAGATCTTCGGTAAAAGTCATTAAAAAAAGTTTCCGACTTTTATTTTTCTAAGCGACGTTTTTGTGCGACTTCATTTTTTTAAATGTGTGTTTGCAAGTGCAAAATGAAAACAAAAACATTTTGGGAGAACAACATAGAGCATAACCATCGTTTATACATTTGTGTACATGTGTGTTTGCAAGTATAATAACAACATAGAGCACACCGTCTTTTATACATGTGTGCGCATGTGTGTTTGCCAGTATAATGCAAGAAAAAAACACATTTTGGGAGAATAACAAAACACACAACTTCTTTTTATACATGTATGTGCGTGTGTTTGCAAACAAATTTAAAACGCTTTTAAAACCATTTAATCCTCAAAATTTAGAAAAAAAATGTATATTGTGCATTTCTACACAAAAATACCTTCAAAACGATATATGTTTCATTAAAATCGGTGGACGTTAAGATACTTAAAAATCAACGATAAAAAAATTGCTTCCGTATTTATATATAAGATTATAAAAATTTTATTTATTTATTATTATCCTTTTTTTTTTTTTTTTTTGTTTTGTCATATAACAATCTTATAATCTAAATAGCAATGATGGATTCATATAAACTATTAAATTTACATTTACGTACTTAAAGTATAAATTATATTAGTTGATTTCTAATAAACTATTTGATTTATATTAAATGTTCATTTGACTCCTTAAAACTAGTTATTCTATATTTACATTCTTATAAACTATTTAATGTCTATTTTCATTTAAGAGAATTTCATCATCTTCTTCCATGTAGTCTCTATAATAATTAAAATTGAAGGTTTCCATGTTTGATTCTGATGATGATAAGGGTGTTGTTGATGAAGATATGAGTATATGGGTAATGAGAGAGTTGGTTAACTTTGGACTAAAAGCCATTAAAAGGTCAACTTTCTATAGGTTTAGTATGGGGGAAAGTAATAAAAGCCATTAAAGGTCATCGTTGTTTTTAAAGCCATTAAAAGGTCAACTTCCTTCAGGTTTAGTTTGGGGAGAGTAATTAAAGCCATTTAAGGCCATCGTTGTTTTTCTAAAGCAATTAAAATGTCATAAGTTTAAAAAATAGCAATAAAAATGTCATAAAATTTTTAAAAAAGCCATAAAAATGTCATAAAATTTTAAAAAAGCCATAAAGCTGAGAATTTGGAAAAAATTAGGGGGAAAATTCATGAACACGTGTTAAAGTAGGTCAAATTTAAAAAAAAAAATTCAAAACAAAGTAAGACAAAAGTCGTTAAATTTTATAGGATAGCAATAAAGGTGAGATTTAGAAAAAAAAAAAATGTTGGGGGAGCAATGCACAAGTGTTGGGTGCATTGTTGAAGCCTTGAGAAAGATGTGTTTTAGTTTTTGTGGATATGTATGCATGTAGATCAATAGGCAGACAGACATACTGTGTACTTGTAGATGCACTTGATTTTGAAAAAATTTTTTGTGGACAATTTTTTTCAAAGCGCTGATATTAAAACTAATAATTTATGTTGTATGAGATGATAAGGGTATTGTATTGGAGTGTGTCTTGAATATGGACAGATACACAGACGGAAAGACAGACCTTGAGGAAGAAATTGGAAAAATATTTTTTTTAATTTTGTGTGTGTTTATGAATTGTTTAGGAGAAAATCACAGATTTCTGATAAGCCCTTTTTTTGTGTGTTTTATGGGTAGCCAGATGGTGAGATGTTGTTGTTGTTGTTTTGCTTGTTTGGGTGACCGACTGACGATCAACGAGAAAATTATTGGATGGACAGACAGACAGACAGACAGATAGATTTTGAAGAAGAAATTGGAAAATTAAAATATTACTGATAAGCCTTTCTTTAGTTTTGTTCTGAATGAGGTGTTGAAAAATTAATTGAGCGATTGACATGTGTTAAAAGCGCTGTAAATGTAAGTCAACATTTTTTAAACTCTAGAAAATGTAGGTCAACATTTTTAATAGCTCAATAAATTCATAATTTATAGAAGCAATTGATGTTTAAATTTTGGATAGGATAGGGAAATATGAAACCTTTAAAATTTTTGTTGTGTGTAGATGGCTAGATGTAAAAGAAATTGGAAAATATTATTGATAAGGCTTTCTTTAGATTTTTTTTTGTTTCTAAAATTATTGGATTGACAGAAAAAAATGAAAAAATAACTAATTAAATTTGGAATTTATTAAGTTATTAAAAATGATATAGAGCAATTGGTATTTAAAATTTGGTTACTTAATAGATAATTTTATTTGGATGGAAATTGATAAGATGAACAGTTTGCATGGATTTTTTCTAATATAAGTTTAAAAAAGTAAAACGGCTTAGTGGAATGTTTTTCTGAAAACTAGGTTTAGTTCAATTTTAACACTAAAGATTAGAACATGAATTCGAGTTAGAATATATTTGAATTTGTGGACGAAAATTCTGTGGAAGCTGAAGAGGACAATACACAGGCACGCATAAATGCGTTAATCGACGCAGCTTTAGAGAATTTCTTGTTAAATCCAACCTCAGATATTAAAATCCCCAACAACCAGCTGGCGTATTATGACTTCTTGTGGAAAATTGAAAATTTCCTATATGATGAAGAGGGAGATGTCATCATCTTAAATATAAATGATGAATTTTACACAGATGAAGAAGGCGATCATCAGGAAATAAGATTTTTAGTTTTAATGAAAATATATAAAATTATTTTATAAAAAATATATATAAGTACATGTACATATAATAAAACTATTTAAATTTAAACTAAACAATTTTATTTTGTTTACAATGGGTGTGGTGGGTAAAAATTTTATTTTGTTTTACAATGGGTGTGGTGGGTAAAAAAAAATTAAAAAAAACATTATCGATAACTTTAATGAATTATAGCAAATAACATATGTTTAAACTATGTGTAACCAAAATTTTTTTCTATAAATTGTGAATTTATTGAGTTATTTATTACATTTCATTATAAATAATCAAACGATGAATATTAACGCGGAATTAATTGCTTCATTCAATAAATTAAATATGAAACATATTTTAAGTGTAAAAAATATGGTAGATGCAAATAACTATCCTATTACAGGAGCTGAACGGGTAACTACAAAATATGGAGATGTTATAGTCTTGGAATTGGATGGATCTATGCTTTATCTTCCTAAAAGGTTTAATGCCTTGACTGACCTATCAACTGGCTCATATACCATTTCAAAGATACCTTTAGATGACGAAAATGATACCATTAATTATAAGCTGGAAATTAAGACGGCTGCTCCTACGAAAGGATATTACCCTTAAGTCATTTTAATACTTTTAAATAAAATAATTTTTCCATAAAAAAAAATTAGTAAGCAATAAATTATTATAAATTCTTGTGTTTTTTTTTTTATTAGTATACAGATATGTATAAGTATATATAATACTAGCTGGACCCGGTCCGCTTTGCTGGCCCTTTGTAAAGATTTAAAATTTTATAAAATATGAACGTGTTTTATTGATTTTCAAAACAAATATATGCAAAAACACGTAATGAACCAATAATTATTTTTATTAAAAATCGCAAAATTTATTTAACAAACGCGAAACTACACAGAAACACGACTCAGGGACCGCTTTGCTGGGCCGGCTTAAGGACTATTAAAAATAAATATAGATTGAGTGGTTGCAATCGAAACATGTCAGGGTAACCTGTCCGTAAACACCTGGGTTCGAGCCCAGATTGAGTCAAGAATGAAAAATTGTCAATAAAATTTTAATTAATTTTCATGTTGCAAAATTCCTTTCTTCATAAAAATAATTTAATGAAAATTAAATTTAATGAACTTAAGCCTAATTAAAAAATATTAAAAATTTGGATTAAAAACCATAAATAGTTCAATAAAATAACCACAATACTAATAATTGTTAAAGCTAAGGCACGAGCTCTATGTTTGCATTTGTCCTTCAAGTTGTGCTGAAAAGGTCAACAAGAAAAAGAAAGACAAAAAAAAATGAAAAAACAAAAAATATGTACTTTGAACTTCAAGAAGAATTCTTGACAAAAGTACGAAAAAACAGAAGTAAAGGAATAACATGTTAAAATAAATTAAATGGATAATCATTCAAAGCAAATTTCGATCTACCAATGGTTGAATACAATTTGGTTTAAGGATTGATGTTTGACTAATGACGTCAGCAGTCGTCGATGGCTGCGAGTGTTAAACGGCAAGCCCTCTGAGGAGATTGAGTGGTTGCAATCGAAACATGTCAGGGTAACCTGTCCGTAAACACCTGGGTTCGAGCCCAGATTGAGTCAAGAATGAAAAATTGTCAATAAAATTTTAATTAATTTTCATGTTGTAAAATTCCTTTCTTCATAAAAATAATTTAATGAAAATTAAATTTAATGAACTTAAGCCTAATTAAAAAATATTAAAAATTTGGATTAAAAATAAATAAAAATGGAAAAATTCGGTTATTAAAAAATAGTATTTATTGTAATGCTCTTTGATAAACGACATTTTTTGTTTAATTTTCCTTTGTTAAAATAAATAATGATGATGGCTTTCCAACACGTGAACATCCAACATATAACTGACCATGTGAAAAACATTGATTTTCTAAATTCAATCCACAAACTTTCAGCGTCTGTCCTTGAGATTTATTTATACTCATGGCAAATGCTAATCTCACTGGGAACTGTACTCGTTTAAATTTAAATGGCATGTCTGTTGAAGTGATTGGGATTCGCGGAATTAACACGTTTTCACCTTTATACTTTCCAACTATTAAACTAGCTTCAATAATATTATTACACAATCTTTTGACAACCAATCGTGTACCATTACAAAGTCGTGGCTGATTAAGGTTCCGTAAAAGAATAATTGGAACACCTACTTTAAGCTCTAATATATGAGGTGGCATACCAGGAATATCAAGTGAATTTAAAAATTCTACTGGATAATTTACAACTTCTTCGACATGTTCTACGGCATCGATTGACTTATATTAAGATGTTTGTCGATTTATTTTATTTTGAATAGTTATGTTTATATCATTTACGTCTTTATTTTTGGCAGCTAATATAGCACGATCACTTAACCATTGGTGGTTGGTAATATTATTTAAAATATTTGGATAAACATTAGAAATTAAATCATTTGTTTCATTACAAATAACACCAAAGTTTTCAGGAAATGTTACTAATCCTGTTCTATTGTCAACGGGAATTTTTCCATTGCCGATGTCCAACAATTGTTTTGCAAATATATCAGAAGATTCATTTTTTTGTAATTTTACACGCATATTTTCACTAAGAGGTAACTTTTTAACAAATCGCCATAAATATGATGCTTTTAAACACGAGTTTAATTCATCTGCTGGTGTTGATCTTGATATGACCGGCAATGTTTGTCTAAAGTCACCTGATAATAATATGAGAGCTCCTCCAAATGGTTGTTGAATGTTACGCAAATCTCGTAGAGTTCTATCTAAAGCCTCCAACGCTTTTTTGTGAGTCATTGTACATTCATCCCATATAATTATTTTACATTGCCGAAGCACTTTCGCCATTCCAGATGATCTTGAGATGTTGCATGTTGGTGTTTCTTCTAGGTGAATATTTAAATTTAATTTCAATGCAGAATGAGCCGTTCTTCCTCCATCTAGTAAAGTAGCAGCAATTCCAGAAGATGCTAATGCCAATGCAATATTACCACTTGATCGTATTTTTGCTAAAATTAATGAAATAAGAAAGGTTTTTCCTGTACCTCCAGGGGCATCTAAAAAATAAATTATACCAATTTCTGCATCTATAGCTTGCATAATAGTGTCATAAACGATTCTTTGTTGATCATTCATAATTGAAGTATTTGATTCAACAAATGCATTTAATGTATCAGAATCGTAAGAGATTTCTCTTACTGCTTCATAATTTGACACGTTTGAAACCATTCGATTGGCTGTTGGCATTCCAAGTGAGTTAAGATCCTTATTTACCATTGATAAACAAAGGTCTTCAATAAAAATTAAAGCCTTGTTATAAATTTCCAAATTGTAATCTAATTCCAGATTCCCAGTATCATTGCGTGCTTGTCGCAAAATATCTTCTGCCATTTATTTTATATTTATACTTTTCCCATAAATGCATTGGGTTTGTTGAATTGCAAGAAGATATTACAATAGAAAATAATGTACGCATTTGGTATGGAGAAGCAGTAAAAGAAGCTTCTTGAAGTGATTTGTCTCAATTTTGGTCATCTTCTAATAAATGCAAAAGTTGGCAAGCCTCTCTATATGCTTCGCACCAAACATTATTCACGGTTCTCAAATCCTGAAATGATTTTGGCCCACGAACATTTATTAACAAATAACGTAAATAATAGCACTCGGCATTATTTGGATGGACAGTGTATAATCGACCTAATGCATCGCTAGAAAATATGTTCGGATGTCCTGTTACGGCTTGTCCTTGTTTACGGCGTTGGAACTCATTTCTTGAAGCATTCCATGTATAGTATCTTGGGACATCAGAATATAACAAAGTTTTAGCAAAATCATCTGATTGACATAATGAAAAAATGCGGTCAATGTAGTTGCTGGTGGTTGAACTGCTCTTTGGAAAATATTTTCATTTCTAAAATAAACTCGTTGTCCATTTTCTAAATGAACTGCTAAGTGGACAACGGCTGGATATCTCTCATGAATTGGAAATGAAAATATACGCCATATTGCTTCGTTGCTGCTTATATATCGTCCCATCTGATATTGCTTAATTTCGTCGATATTATGGGCTACGCCAAAAATAGCCATGTCGCTGCCTTTATTCACATATTTGCATATGTATTTAATAGATTTTACGAAGTTGCAATATTCGACGTTTATGTGAGCTTTGTATATTTTGGACAAAAGAGGGCAGTATGGTACTATCCATCGGTTGTCAATTTCTGTATCTTTGTTACGAACTTTTAATATTACTGATCTGCCACTGTCGTCTTTTGAACGCCGCCGATATTGTGGATATCTATCGTTACCCGTGATAGTCTCAGAAATAAGTTCCTTCGGATATCGCTTAGAACATTTGCCATCAATCATACATACATTTGGATTTATCATACCACATGGGCCATGAATCATGTTTTGAATAACTACGTTGAATAGGTCTGGATCAAGTGTTAAATCAGGTATTTCTGCACTAATTATACTGTCAATTTCACTTGGCTGAATTTTATCTACACACCAAATTAATATATGAGCATGCGGAAGTCCTCTCTTCTTAGGGTAGCCAGATTTTAAATTCGGAAAAACAGTACATTGAACACAAAAAAACAGTACAATCAAGAAAAAAACAGTACATTTCTTTGACGAAAAAAAATTACTCCATTTGCGTTTAAAAAGCAAACACCACAAACGAAGCATTTGGTCAGGAAAACCATAACAATGCTGTAAGCCATATAAGAAATGAGAAAAGCCGAACTTAGCTTGAAACAATTAACTCATTGATTGTGATACATACATAGTACGATTTTCTTTGAACATGTTCGTATTTAAAGCAATTTTCACCACACCTAGTTGCACAAATCATATAGAATTTGAGAAAGTTTGTTTCCTAAATTAATTTTCCAATTTCAAACAATTTTTAAATTATATTCAACATTTTAAATTTTTCGAATTTACTCTATCAAGGCTAAGGTAAAATGTAAAAAGAAAATACAATATAATAGTCTGGTAGTGTATAAAGTCATTTCTGAAAAATTGAAGGAATAGAACTATTACAAAAAAGCTTTATAAAATACATAACGGAAATTTAGCTCATAGAATAAATTCGAAAAATGAAAAATATTGAATATAATATAAAGTAACCTTCGGTAGGAAATAATTCCCAGTTTCTATTTAAGTTTTTAAATTATTTACGGCCAATTTTACCAAGTTCTGCTAAAATTAACTATTACTAAAACAAAAGATTTTTGACATTTATAATGATAGTTAATTATACCTGAACTTGGTGAAATTGGCCATTAATCTATAAAATCCAAAAAACATACATAGTTTGGTTTATTTTTATTTAACAAGATCTGAAAATATTAAAATAGTAAAAAAAACAAGTTTCAATAAAATTTAAAACAAAAATTTCTGCCTGTAAAACAATCAAGTGCAATTGAAAACGATGAATATTTTCAATGAAATTTTTGTAAAAATTAACTTATCTTTTCCTTATTTCAGTAGTTTAGGTAAAGAAAATCTGTCCTCAAAGGTATTAGGTATTTCAATAAATTTTGAACACGGAGAATTTTCCAAATTTGTTCGTTTTCAATTTCACGTGATTTCGATATCCAGAACATGCCCTAAAATTAATAAAGTTCTAAAAATTTAATATAATTGTAATATAATTAATATAAGTATGTATTTATTTAGTATTTAAAAAATTTTGTTTTGATTTTGTCAGGTGTGGAAAGGGAAATACTATTGGAAGAGGTAGCCATAAAATCATACATAGTACACATGTCTTAAAAATAACAATACGAAAATATACTACTGCTGCGAGCTACTCATTATAATTTAGATTTCTACTGTGTATTTATGAGAAAACAATGACCACAGCGTAAAAACTCGTATTATTTTAGAACTTTTTTGTTTGAAACACATACAAATTTTTTAAGCTATGTACTGTTAAATATTAGGATATCATAAAAATGTGTTTAAGTGCCAATTCACACGTTGCAAGTCTTATTGACCAGCTTGCTACCTTATAGGCGAGAGAGAGTGAGAGAGAGAAACGTTTATTTTCCTCTCTTCACTCTCGTTATAAAGTAGCAAGCTGATCAATAAGACTTGCAACGTGTGAATTGGGACTTAGTAGGGTTTTTCTTAATATCTTGATTTTTTGTACACTGAACAAAAAAAAAAAAAGTACAAAAAACTGTACAAAGTGTAAAAAACAGTACATTTGCGTACTGTTTTAGGAATTGTGCATAAAACAGTACAATTGCACAAAATCAGTACATGTACTGCTTAAAACAGTACGTATGGCAACCCTATCTCTTCTGCCATTCAATAGAGTACATCCAACATCTAATTGTACCAAAAATTTTATGCTTTACAAACAAACCAATTAATGACTTTAATTTTTGTTTAAATACTCTAGCTATTAGATCATGGCGATCGGTATGAGACTGACCAGGCAATAATTTTTTCTTAAATTCTACCCATTTCGGGTTACACGTAAATGTAATGAATAAGTCTGGCCGTCCATAGTTGCGAACATACGACCTGCGTATATTCAAGCATGTGTCGAGGACTACCAGTGTATGTAGCCGGAAGTATAACTAAACGTCCAACTTCAGTTAAATTTCCATCATTATTCAATGCATCACGAATAAATAAAAGTCGTTCCGATTCAATTTTAGCGTACATATCTACTATGTACTGATGAAAAAGTTGTCTGCATTTTAAAATATGATTTTCTTGGTCTTCGCGAATCATTAATCTGTATGAATAAAAATTCATGCTACTGACTTTTTTGTTTGTTTCGTTGCCTATGAAATTGAAAAAAGACGTAATAAAGTATTAAGCATATTGTAGATAGAGCATTTTGGATATAAGTTGTTAACATTTAATCATAAGACATACCTGTTGATGGATTAATCATTTTAATATGAAAGTGATATCCATCTTCACCTTGCCAAAATATAATTGGATATTGGAGGGCGTCATATGATCGGTGAGTTTCGGAGACACGTTGCAACTGATGGTTTCGTCGATGTAAAATTATATCTCTTGCCTCGAATTGATCACCGACAATTACAATTGCAACTTCCATAATTGTTGGGGCATTAAATCGTCTTGCGTGTTCACCTTCAGGTACTTTATCAGCTCTTATTACTACCTTATGATGGCATTTTATCAATTGCAGTTTTAAATAGCTTTACTAAGTTATTATAACGATGGTAAAAACTCTGCAGTGATTGCACAATATCACGACGAACTCCTGAACTAATTCCACACCTTGTATTTATCTCTTCGTCACTATTACCAAGAAAATAAATTTGCAAGAATTTATGCTGAACCAGCTTGGTGATATATTTGCCCTTGTATTTTAAAAGTTGGCATAAAGTTGTCTGTAATTATGTTATCAGCTCCAAATGAAGTCATTTAAAAGCAATTATCATACTTTTGGATATTTTTGAGAAATATTTTCGACTGCGGTGTAATTCCTGAAACCAATGAATGTAAGGGCTCTGGCGGTATGCTTAATTCTGTCAATTTAACTTGACCATTATAAAATTATAAAAATTGTTTATATTTGTATTTTTAAAGAATAAAATTAGGAATACATATATACGAAATAATAAATGTTTTACTTACCAGCAAATGCTATTATAATGGATACCCTAACCGCCTATTTGAAAAATATTTATGGAAGTGGAAATAGACTTTTGTAAACTAAAATTAACATAAATGTTTGGAATAAAACTGGCTATTAAACCATATAATATTTTTTCATTTTGGTGATTTTAGCGTATTTTAGTGAATTACCGCTGAATTGTTAAATGTATATTGATAAAGATTTAGTGACATACCATGCATCTACATTTTAAAACATTATGTTTAGCGATTACGGACGAAAATGACAAAAATATAAAAACGTGGTGCCATCTATCGGATAAATACGAAACTCCACAGAAACACTCCTCATGCCTCATACATCAAACACACAAATTTTGGTCAACGTCGCACACTGGGGATTTCGCGGAAAAAAGTCAAATTGTCAACATAGTCTTCAAGCAATATGCAGTGATATGTTGCAATTTTAGACTAAATGGTACAATCAAATCAAACAGATTTACTCCGATCTGACTGCCAGTTTTTTTTTATATCCGTCTCAAACTCAGAACTTGTGTGTTTTACCGAACCAACTTAATTTAAGCCTAAGAATTTAAATACGAATATTATTTTACTATGTGAGCTAACGTTTTTCTTTTTTTTTCTATTTAAAGTAGTATATTTCAGTTTACTAAAATTGAAAAAAAAAAATCTGCAGAGACTTAAGTTTTTTTTTTTTTTGTATTTTTATGGACATATAACAAAAATCTCATTTTTCTCCAAACATTTGGACCTGGAATTTTTTCTTTACTTTTCCTCAGTTTGAAATCACACCGAATACATTGTCTTATATCTGTTTTAACATTATTAATCAATTTCAAGTGCCACCAGGTGCCACCTCTCAAGTTTTTGCATTACACAGTACAACATTTTTCAGCTGATTGATTCGGGACTCAATTCTGATAAGGCTCTTTTGTTTAACATAACTCGAGAACCACAAGTCGGATTTTGCTGAAAAAAATTTAGAAAAATCAAGAATTACAATTACTTTCATCTGTTTATATAACATTTTGCTACATAAGCAACAGTTTCGCAGTTATAAATAAATGTATGAAGAAAAAAAATATTTTTTGCCCAAAAAATTTAAATTTTTTATTTTTAATTCATAAAAAATCCAAAACAGTAAAAAAAAGTTTCAAGTTTTATTACTTTCGCGTAAAGTCGCATAACCTATGAAAAAAATGAGACATAAATCATGAAAATCGATGAACGCGTTTCGCTTTTATTCACAATTAAGTGAAGGTATGCATTTCAAAAATTTGCTCGAGATATGCACAAAATTCTTTGCAAAAACATTTATGACTTTTTTTATGATTCTCAGAATTAAAAAAAAAAAAGCAATAAACAAAAGGTTATTTGATTTTTATGATTGCGGTAGCAAAGTAATAAGCGGTAATAAATGTGCGTGGAAAATTGAAAGGAAAAAAGGTAAGTGCACTTTTTTAATTATTTGGGTTTTTTTCGTTGGCTACCTGCATGATTTTTTTACACAAATTGCACCCACATTTATGAGTGGTCATGTTTTAGAACGTTTCGAAAAATTTTAAACGCACACGAATCAGGTATATAGACTCCCTTAAAAGATGCGCGAATTCATAAGTACCTTTCAGTAAAATGTTGAAACTTACGTAGTATTTATAGGTGTTCACTGATCGATTTTTGTCATTCAACAAGTGCTGGCGAACGCGAAATTATTTAATTATAACTGAAACTAAGGACCAAGAGTTTTACGGCAATGGAAAGTTTTTCTATTTCTCATGGGGTTTTATGCTCGAAGCTTCTGGAATTTGACAAAGACAGAACAAAATTAAAACAGTTTTTGCAACAATTGCACGTTGGCTTAAACGATACTAGAGCATGTGAAATTTTGGATACAATATATAAACACTTTTACTATAACTTCAAACAAAGATGGCAGGATTCTAACCGTACGAAGTCGCGATTGGAAAAAAAGAATGTAAATTGGCTTGAAGGCACATTTACAATTAAGTTTACTGAGGCTGAATGTTCTACCAGTTCTGCACTTGGTCGGCCCCGCAAATCGTTTGAGGAGTGCTGTGATCGCGCCAAACGATACAAAAGGGATGAAGTACGTTCTATGTTTCCTCAAGAAGTAATTGATTTTTCTTCTAATATTTCAAAAACCAACCACAAAATTTGTACATTAAAAACTTTGGGGATGTTTACAAAGCTTGAACTTACAAAAGAAAAATACGAGTATCTAATGCATTGGTTACAAAATGAAGGATATAACATACTCGTACCATACAAACAACTCACGAAAGAAAAAACTAACAGTTATCCTCTAGAAATTTCTATCACTGAAAGTTCAGGCAGTGTACCTCTGCAAAATCTGTTGGATCATACTGCTAAAAGAGTCCTAGAGACCAAATCAGTAAAGGAAATAAATAATATTGAAAGCGGAAATCTAACAATGTACTGTAAATGGGGATGTGATGGGGCATCTGGTCAAAGCGAATACCAACAGAGGTTTTCAGATGATCAAATTTCTGACTCTCATTTATATATGACATCAGTTGTACCACTAAAATTATCATTGAGTGATGACATAAATAAATTAGTA
This sequence comes from Pollenia angustigena, assembly GCA_930367215.1. Classification (NCBI taxonomy): domain Eukaryota; kingdom Metazoa; phylum Arthropoda; class Insecta; order Diptera; family Polleniidae; genus Pollenia; species Pollenia angustigena. Next base: position 131,473,454 of record OV884056.1, on the reverse strand, counting down.
TGGAACAACAATAAACCTTCTTCCACACAATATTGTAGAACACTACAGTTTGCGTACGTTAAAGAGACACCTCAAGTTATACGAGAAGAAAAGAGAAGAGTCGATGAGGAGATATCTCAACTAAAATAATTTGAGTTAACAGTAAATAGTCGTAACTTTAAAGTTAAACATGAATTATATTTTACAATGATTGACGGCAAGACAGCACAATCAGTAACAGAGACACCAGCAGGATCTTCTTGTTTTATTTGTGGAGCAACAACATCCAAGATGAATAAAATCGAAGAAGTTCAAGCTATGCCCGTAAATGAACAAGCACTGCAATTTGGTATGTCACCACTTCATGCGCGTATTAAGCTGATGGAGTGTCTTTTGCATGTAGCTTTCAATCTTGAATTTAAACGTGGAAGAGTCGACTCAAATACTCGTCCGATAAGAGAAGCCCGAAAATGTTTGATAAAGCGTGAAATTAAAGAGAAAATTGGAATACAGGTTGATACTGTTAAACAAGGCTCTGGTACGACAAATTCAGGAAATACGTCACGAAGATTCTTTGCTAATCCTGCTTTAATTTCCGAAATCACGGGTCTAGATGAAGACATAATCAAGAGGTTTTCAACAATTCTCGAAGCTATAACCATTACCGAGGCACTAGATCCGAAAAAAAGTGGTACAATATGCCACCAACACTCCACAAAATTCTGATTCATGGAAAATATATAATTGAAAAGTGTATTTTTCCTGTAGGCTTATTATCCGAAGAGGCTCAGGAAAGTCGTAACAAAGACTATAAAAAATATCGCCTTAGACACTCCAGAAAATGCAGTCGAATTGCCACGAACGAAGATATTATGCACCGAATGATGGTAACATCAGATCCCATGATCTCACACTTGACTTCTTCATTTAGCCAGAAAAAGCATAGTGATATAAGCGACGAAGTTAAGGCTCTTTTAGAATAATAAATTAAAAAGTAGATTTAAAATAAATAATAAATTAAAAATTAAAAAAATCATTTAAATTTTTTGTTAGTTAGGGCTTTTTACATTGTAGGTAACGATATACATTTGTCTAGCTTTCTTTATTTTGATTACTTTTGTATATAACTATATAAATAAAATTAAGTTTGTGATGAAATTAAAAATAGATTTAAAATAAATAATGAATTAAAAAAATCATTTACATTTTTTTTGTTAATTAGGGCTTTTTACATTGTAGGTAACGATATATATTTCTCTAACTTTCTTTATTTTGATTACTTTTGTGTATTACTATATAAATAAAACTAAATTTGTACTGAAATCATTATATTTTTTGAAAAATATACTTTTTTCCTCACCTCCATACAAAAATCCCCAGTGTGCGTCGGTGCAGTAGTTTTTGAGTTTAGCGATTACAAACAGACACGTCTCTTTTATATATATAGATACATAGATAGAATAATTAATATTTCTATAAGTTGTAAATGAAATCTTAATGTGGAAAGATGGAGGTTATTGAAGCTTTTCTACAAGAATTCGGAAGTGTTATCTTTGAAGAACATTTGGAATTGTTATTATCTCACGAAAGTACAAGTGGAGATGTCGTGGGTTGTGTGGATGTTACTTTTTCTTTAAGAGAAAGTAGGAGGTTATGAGAATTATCGAAAACTAAAAAAAAATATTAAAACATCTTAAATGTCTAAATTTATGTGCAAGAAAAACAAAAAAATTAATTTGATTAAACTTTTTCTTTTTATTAGAATTTAATAATAAATGTACTTTATTTTATTACAGTTAATACATATATAGTTTTCAAAAAAAAAAAAAAAGCGCATTATTTTTTCTTTAAATAGAGATTTTCAAAGTAAAAATATTATTAGTATACATTTAAAATTCATCCAGAATGTTTCATCTCAAGAGAAACCCGAAAATACACGATATGGTGTTTGAACTGGAGTATTTTCTAACTTTAAAGTTGCATGCGGTTTTTCAACATTCCTTGGTTTTAAGCCTATTGTCTGGTTGCATTATAAGGATAGGAACTTCATTGGATTAGACCGGGATGAATGGATAAACCTTATGAGCTATAAGGAATATATTAAGGCAACACTTAATCAGTATGAATTCCTAGATTGTATGAATCTAATTAAAAAGGATGAAAAGAACCATGTTCAATATACATTTCAATATAGGAATAATATTTGCTATCTCATCCTACAACAGGGAAACCATAAAATTAAAATTGATTCTGAGACATGGAAATCTCTAACTCAAATTGGAATATTCTTGACGACATTTTTAAGCTGGAATACAATTCTTCGCAAACAAATCTTATATTTATATTATGAACATTATATTCCAAAATACTCTAATTTAAATAAAACAAATGTACAATATTATGAAATTAAAGATATAATTGAAAGAGATATATAAATTGATTTAACCAGACTTTGTTATGAGTTTGGAAAAAAATGCAAAATAAAATCTATAGATTATATATATATATTTTTTTTTTGTTTGTTTTTTTTTTATTTATTATCCATTCTTAATAATAATCTATAGATTTTAACATCTGTTTAAATTTTATTTTGCATTTTTTTGTGGTCATTCATGTTTAAAATTTTTAATAAATTTCAAAATAAAGAATTATTTATATATAAAAACAAACAAATATTTGAGTTTTTTTTATTAATTCTTTATTTTGAAATTTATTAAAAATTTTAAACATGAATGACCACAAATAAATGTATTAAATTTTTGATATCTTAAATAGTTATATTTAATGTTTTTTCCCAAGTATCTTAAAACTTCCATAGGTGGTTGGAGATTACCAATACTATCAAAGTATTCTACATTATCATTATTTTTATAAAATGCTACCCAATGTGTTCCATATCCTCTATTTGAGTCCAAGTTTATAATTCCATTCTCTATTCGGTGTGGAGTTTTAGGAAGTTTATCCCTCATATAAACTCCTCTAAAATAAGGAATATACTTCTTCCCAAATGTTTTCAAGTCCACATCTGTTAGTGGTCTATTAGGTAGCTGTTTCAATAGTTTTTTGATGAGGTATAATATATTCCATAGCCTTTTTTATAAGGTTTAAGATATAGACCTTTACCCATAACTATTGACTCTAATGTTTTGTTATGACGCTTACTTTCTTCGAGCTGTTGTCTACCATTTTTAGCTAAAGTAATAGTTTAATGCTCCAAGTGCTGTTATAATAGGAACAAGTGGTAGAAAACTGCCAAGTTTAGGTATGTTGATATTTCTAGGAATTTTTACTATAGATTTTTTTCCAAGAAATGAATGTCGTATAGCTTTTCATGCAGTTTTAATAGCGGTTTTGATGTCATTTGGTTTTTCCTTTTTTAAAATATCGGTTGCCGATTTAACGGCATTCTTAAAAATATTTCGTCTACACTTTTTTTTGGTTACCAGTTTTAACTCCCAAGCCTAATTTAACTTTTGATTTCATTGCGTTAGTGACAAGGTATGCGTTGAGTTTTTCTCCGAAAGTACTATCTTTAGCTTTAACTCTGCTCCAAGCTTTTTCTGCTAGTTCTTTATCTGCTTGATGTCGTTTATGAATATCAGTGTTCTGGGAATAAGCAATATCATGAATTTTGCAAGCTGCATCCAAAGGATTGATACCTAAATCACCCCTTTGTAATCGTTTTTCCAATTTAGTTTCTGGTCCACAAAATTGATAACCCGGCAAATGAAGTTCAAGAGGTAGTGAATTATTTAAGCTATTTTCAAGTCCTTTTCCAAGGACGAATGTTTTCTACTAAATTCTTTATTTTTATACACAATCATTTATATATAAAAATTGCTTTTTTTCTTGGATTTACCGGAAAACAGAAATGGTTTTAAACATAGCTGCCTTTTACCAAATTCTATTAGAGCACTAATAGTTGGTCCCTCAAACTGTGGCAAAACAAATACAATGCTAGTTTAATTGAAAGTCCGAATGTCTTAAAATTTAAAAATGTTTATATATACTCAAAATATTTAAATCAACCAAAATATAAATATCTGTCAAGATTAATTTCATCAGTAAAGGGTCATGTCATAGCACCCTAAAAAGCTAAAGTAAATTCAATTATGATATTTGACGATGTTGCTTGTGAAAAGCAAAATAATATAAGATCATATTTTTGTATGGGGAGACATAAGGATATTGATTCTTTTTATTTATGTCAGACTTATACACATATTCCAAAACATTTAGTACGTGATAATGCAAATATGATTATTTTATTCAAGCAAGATGAATTAAATTTAAAACATATCTACAATGATCATGTTGTTTCGTTACATTTGCGGAGAATGTTGGAAGGATAAACATGGATTTCTTATAATAAGCAAAGATGATGAAATGAAGCAAGGACGTTATAGAAAAGGCTTTGATCTATTCATTCAGATTTAGTCATATATATACTATTAACTACATCAGATGTATACCTATTAATATTAGCTGTTTTCAAAAGCTGTTTAGCTGTTTTCAAAAGCTGTTTATCTGTTTTAAGAAGCTGTTTAGCTGTTTTCAAAAAGCTGTTTAGCTGTTAAGCTGTTTTCAAAAGCTGTTTAGCTGTTTTAAGAAGCTGTTTAGCTGTTTTTCAAAGTTATAATCATGGAAGAAAATATTTTAAAAGAGTTGGTGAAATCCAAAACAATTTTAAAGAAGAAATTTCAAAGCATAAGGCTTGGAGAATTTGAAAAATTTAATAATTTAGAAAGAACATTTAAACCTTTAACAGAACCTCTAAAGAAACTAGTCAAATTGTCAGATTCGTCAAATTTAACAATACCCATAGATGAAAAACATAAATGTAAGCACAATACTAAAATAAAAACGGAAAATAAAACTATATTCACCAGCACCCCTAAGAAAAACCTAATGAAAGAGAAAAACATTGATTCAGCACCTAATAGAATAAAAATAGATAAAGAAGAAGAAGAAGAAGAAAGACTATAACAGTAATAGTGAAGATGAAGTAAATGATACATCGAAAAATGAACAATTTTATTCTCAGTCATCCGATTGGGAGTTTGATTTATCAACTTTAAATGGAAATAAAAAGCTTGACACTATATTTGGACCTCATAAGACGGAAAATGGAGACTGGAAATTTGGAAATTCTATTTTAAAGCTAACCGATGATAAAATAATAAAAGGTCAAAAATCTTGGGCCTAACCCCAGGGTTATACTCATTACTTTTTCATAAAAATCCAAAACAATTCGATTCGTCAGAGCTAGCAATATATATAATTATATTTTACTTGATGCAAACGCACATCGAAGAAACTATGATCCTAATAATCAAATTAATGGAAACAGAGGTTATAAATATAAAAAAATAATAAATAAATTGTTTACTACAACTACTCACGTTGGTAAAGGTTTAATAGAGGTTAATCTTAATAAACCAAACTATATATACTGGGATAATCCTAATGAAATTGTAGACCGATTGAGGCTGTTAATAGCGTCACATGCTGGTAACAATAATCATTCTAATGAAATAATATCTATAGTCGAAGAACTAAGGGAAGCAAATATAATTGAATAACTTTTAAATAAATAAATAAATAAAAAAATTATGACTGTCGACAAATTTGGTCATTACTATAATCAAAAATATATAGGAGATATAACAAGAAACAACCTCTCAAAAAATTTCGGTATCACACTTAACGGAAATAATATTGACATAGAGAATAAAAGAATTTTAAATTTGTCACCTCCAATTAATGGGGCAGATGCTGTTAATAAAAATTATGTGAATACACAAATTACCCATATGCAAGAACATTTAAAAAGGGGTATAAACAAAGAAGTTTTAATTGTTCGAAATGAAATTAAAGATTTAAATAAAAAAATTTCTGACATATATAGTGTAATGATTACGCTTTCATCACAGCAACAGCAGCAGCAACAACAACAACAACATAATGGAAAAAAGAACGATAATAAATGAACTACATTCTAGAGCGCGCAAAAATTTCTTACGACGCAAAGTAATTACAAAGGGAATTGATGATCTTTGGCAAGCAGACTTAGTAGAGATGGGCAACTATTCGACTATAAACAACGGCTATAAACATATTATAACAGTCATTGATACATTCTCCAAATACGCTTGGGCTGCAGCAATTAAAGCAAAAACCGCATCTGAAGTATCCAAAACTTTTCAGAAAATGCTAAGTAAGGGGCGAATACCTAAAAATTTACAAACAGATGACGGTAAAGAATTTTTTAATAAGGAATTTGGTTTGCTAATGCGCAAATATTCAATAAATCATTACTCTACATATAGTGTAATGAAAGCTTCAATAGTTGAACGGTTTAATCGAACACTAAAAGGTATGATGTGGAGAGAATTTAGTTATAATGGAACATTTCACTGGATTGATATTTATAAAAAACTAGTTGATCAATATAACAGAAAAACTCATAGTAAAATCAAAATGGCGCCCATTGATGTAAAACGTGAACATGAACAACATCTACTGAAAACTGCATTTAACAGTTTAAAAATGTTTAAGTCATCACGATTTAAAGTTGGTGATTATGTTCGCATAAGCAAATACAAACATATTTTTGAAAAAGGTTATACACCAAATTGGACTACAGAAATATTTAAATTAAAATCTATACAGAACACCTATCCAATCACATTCTAACTAGAAGATTACCAAGGAAATCCTATAAAAGGGTCATTTTACAAAGAAGAAATACGTCACACACATTGTCCCAATACATTTCTAGTGGAAAAAATTTTAAAAGAGAAAGGTGATAAAGCGTATGTTAAATGGCTAGAGTTTCCAAACCAACATAATTCATGGATTAATAAAGATGAAATGTTATAAAAAATAAGTATTTACAAGATTTTTTTTTAATAAATACCTAAATTTAATAAAAGAAAAAAACCCCAGCATTTTATTTCATTTAAAGTTTAGCGCTCATAATGTCAATTAGCGTTAAGTGGCAATTCATCAGTTTTAACAGCAAATTATTTCCCACCAATATATCTTAAAGATGACTATGAATGCTCTTTAGTTGATTTTCATTCATATAACTCTATTCCCAATGTAGATTATGATAATAATTTATTTAATATAGGAGATAAAATAATTGAAATTCCTATCGGATCATATGAGTTGCAAGATATTGTGGATTATATAGTTGGACAGTATAAAGCAGAAAATTTCAATAAATCTATTCTGATTAAAGCTAATAATAACACTTTGCAAATTGAAATTACTTCCTCCCACGATGCAATTTTCTTTGATCGAAATCGATCTATTGGTAAATTATTAGGTTTTAGTAGGCGATTATTAGAAGCTGTAAGAAAACATGTATTTAGAGTTAATGCTATACAAATTCAGTGTAACATCATAACTGGAGCTTATATGAATAACTCTCCAGCGCATATACTTCACGAGTTCGCATTAGACGTACCACCAGGCTATAAATTAGATGTTATTGCTAATAACCTAATTTATTTACCAGTAAACGTCAAAGAAATAACATATCTCAAGATTTGGATTGTTGATCAAGAAAATCGTACAGTAAATTTCAGAGGTGAAGAAATAACACTAAGATTACACCTAAGACCACGGGAAAAATTATAATTTACAATAAAACTAGGCACATTGACGTTAATAGAGACATTCCTACTAATCATATTAAAGCTACAAGACCATCATTAACGAAAGAAAATACAGCCTTTTTAAATTGCTTAAGTTAAAAATAAAGAAAAATGTCTGATATACTCAATGTCATTGAAAACCATATTCTGATGAAAATATAATAAAAAAAGATTATCATAGCTATGTGCCCTATATTCAATCATTTAAAAACAATTATGAAATTCGAATTACACTACAAAATCAAGACTTATATGTTCTTCTGTCTGAAAGCTACTTATATATAGAAGGAAACATACAAAACTCTAAAGGTGAAGAAGCATCACAAAATACTAGATTTAGGAATAATTGTGTTGCATACTTATTTGATGAAATACGGTATTAGATTAATGGTGTTGAAATTGATCGTACTCGATACTTGGGAATATCTAGTACAATTAAGAATTATGTCTCACTAAATGAATTTGAAAGTAATATGATGAGAAATGCAGGGTGGAATATTTCTGAAGACCTATCAATGCGAAAATTTAATTTTTATATTCCCCTAAAACTACTGTTGGGATTTGCTGAGGATTTTAATTAAATAATTTTAAATAGCAAACATGAACTTATTCTTTTACGAAGTTCAAATGATGATAAGGCGTATTACTCTTATCGATTAAAAACATAACATGGAGAATACCACATATTCACCTATCAGATGCACGAAAAATACAAATAATGAAGATTATTAAGGAGGGTGTTTCATTACCTATAGCATTTCGCAGTTGGGACTGTTATTTTAATCCTACATTTTCCGAAGGCAGAAATCATAACTGGAATATTAAATTATCAGTGAATAGAGAAAGGCCAAGATTTCTTTTATTCGTATTAGAAAATGATAATAAATATATACACTCGGACTTAAAAAATGTTAAAGTACATTTAAATTCAGAATCCTATCCATATGATGATTTAAATTTAAAATTTGAGGAGAATCGATATGCTATTCTATATGACATGTACGCTAAGTTTCAACAAAATTATTATATGAGAGAAGCACAACCTCTTCTTTCCTGTGAGAAATTTAAAAATATTCCAATTGCAGTAGTTGATGTTAGCTATCAAAATGAAATTGTTAAAAATGGACCTATTGTTGTAAAAATTGGGTTCGAGACAAGTGGTCCAGTACAAAAACATACAAATGCTTATTGTTTAATCCTACATGATCGTATGATGGAGTACACACCTTTAACTGGAATTGTTCGAAAAATTATATAATCTAATATACATTCTAATACCTACTTTTTTTCATTTAATTTCAATTAAATAAAGAATAAAACTGTTGGTTTCTTTTTTAATAAATTTTTGGTTCTTTATTTCATACAGTATGTATGTATGGTATGGTATATATTTACATATATATTATTATTATTCTTACATATGTATGTTATTATATTTACATAATTTTATTATTACAAGATAATATGTATATATATATATAAATATTCTATTAATTAAAGTTATTCTTATTCGACCTTATTCTATTAATACTAATTATTTAGGGACTCAATATCACTAATTAACCTACTTAATTCTAATTCACCATTATCAGTAGTAGCTTAGATGTGAATGTATACATGCATGCTCCTACTGTTTCCTTACTAAATAAGACATTTTTATAATCATTAATACTATAATTTTCTACCACGCACTTTTTAACCCCCTTAGCTTTCTTAACATCTCTATCATCTTCAACTGTGAAGGAATAAACTGTGGGTCCTAAGCCTACATATTCAGTGATGAATTTACCCTCAGTTTCATCTTTCATCATTCCAATGACTTTTTTATTTAATTGCGGAAAGTTAAATGGATTGTTTTTTGAATATGCAGGTGTGTCAATGAGTGTTTTTAAATCTCCTCTTATATCGTCATTGAAATCGTCAGTTTTAATTGAATAAATGAAAGAGTCAGTGTCCATGTAATTAAGATTTATATTATCTCCGACTTTAGGGTTCATATACTCATAATGGAAATCATACATTTTCCATTTTGAAAGATCAAGTACGCAAAAGCCTAAATAAATTGGTTTATTATAATTTGTCAAAGTTTTATTCATTTGTACAGCCCATAATTTATCGGTAAACTGTGAAATACTATGAAAATTTGGTTTTGCTATAAGTTCACCTACACCTAATCGGTTACGGTTGGTACGACCCCATTCACTAACCAACCGTACGTCTTTTCTCTTATCGACGTTTTCCATGGTTTTACCATACACAGCATTATTGTGCAATTTATAGAAGTCTTTTTCAAATTGGTTATTAGCTTCTGTTCTGTATGTAGTATTTAAATCTATGTATGTTTTTAACCATGGTTTTTTATTGAATTGATTGAAAATTCGGTGAATTTTTTCCAAAACCAATCCAATTATTTAAACAATGCTCTAATGTTTTATAATGAATGATATATTTATTTTTGTCAGATAGGTCAGCAATTAATTTTTCATATTTAGTGCCACCTATTATTTTATTTTCCACACAGAATGGTACGTCATTATGATAATCATGACAGTTGGACGGGTAAGATAAATCGACTTCATAAATATGACCAACATCTGAGTTATGTGGAATATTTTTGGGGTGAATGAAGTCATTTGTCCAACTGAAGCCTCCATATGGTAGTGATTCTGACATTGCCCAACCATAAAGATTATTTGCGTCTAAATATAAAATGTATTCGGAAGGTTTCGTAGGATCATAATCGTTAAAATATTTATGATTAGCCTTACTATACCTCTTACTACATTGTGAAAGACCACCACGAATTCTTCGTTTAATAAAATTATACATTTCTAGATCTGTTAATAACTCTAGCTCAATTCTTGTATATTTTAGCATTGCATCCCAAGAAAGGCCTGGGATGGTATAATAATGTGGAGGATCTAGGTTATAAATCTTCTTACAGAGTCTTCTGAAGTTTTCAAATACATCTGTAAGTAATAATACGTCAGTTTTTAAGTACAGTTCCATGTAATCCCTAATAGTCTCACAATCAAATTTTGTCCATATATTCTGTGCTAGCAAATAGTCTTCTTCTAAGCATTTTTTATCATTTAGCCTACTATAAAATGCTTCAATTGGTGGGAGTTTCTTTTCAGTTAATTTTTCAAATGAATTTAAATATTCATAAGGAAAAACACCCTTCGCTTCATAGGAGAAAACTTCTCAGCATCTGGAAAATAGTTTCTAATAGCATTTAAATCTTGGTCATTGAGGTTACTAGCTAATGATTCCAAGCCAGATGCCATAAATCTTAAAGAGTCTAAAAACCTAAGCTCAATTTTTTCCCCAGTTTTATAGTTTCGCACCTTTGCAAGTTGTTTTGAAATTATATGCTGAGGAATATTTTGCGTCACTTTTCTTATGTACAACTCATTTATATAATCATCAATTTCTTCATCAGTATTGTTGGGGTGTAGATGGGGCTGGTTACCTGTAGCTTGGGTACGTAGTTCGGACTAACAAAGTGGCCGGGAACCTTACTCAAGTGGTTTGTTGAGACAGGTCAATTAGCGGCTGGCGCGCACACACTCACTCACTTTACGCTCTAGAAAAACCCACCCTTAATTTGTTGGTGGTTCGATGGCACTTTAGCTTGTGGCTCTTTTATATTAAATAACAAAGCACTTTCTTTTAATTTTCCAATTATTTAAATTTAATTCTTTATTTTATTTTTACTTTGGCCCAGTTCACAATTTATTTAATAATTTGTATTTATGTATTTTCTGCCGACGTCTGGCTGGTTGAAGTTTTATTTTGCAATTAAAAAAAGCGAATTGATTCTATAGGTGGCGTTAAAGCACAGCTGAGCCACATATCACATGAGGTGTTGCCAGATGTCACCACCACATGTAGTCCCGTTGCACACGGTCAAAATAGTGGGAAACATAACGCCCGGCTTACACCAGCCAGACGCTAACATACACCCCGCCTTGCAACGGTGGTGCAACACAATAAATACAAATAAAAAAAAAGAATGGAAATAAAATATATAAAAAGTTAAAATAAAAAAAAAAAGTATTAGAAACTCAAAAAAAAAAACAAAGTTAAAATTAACAAAAAATCAAATTTGGCAAATAAAAAAAAAAAAAAAAAAATATTAAAGCAAAAGTTAAAATTGACAAAATTGAAATTAATAAAATTAAAAAACTTTATAAGAATGATAATAAAAAAAAAATAAATAAAATATTCGCCCTCAAGGGCAGCAAAAAAACGGACTGCTTTACGTTTTCAGCACCACTACCTCTCCAAAGGACATCAAATAGGGGAAGCTACGTCGGGTTCAGAGATGATATAGCAGGATGTGCTGAAGTGCCACGGGGTCCGCCACAGAAGATACCTTTTACTAGATAGGGCAGCGGTAAAAACAATGGATTTTAAGCTTCGCATTTAGGCAGCGCTACTAATTTGTGAATCGGCCGAGTGATTACGCCGCTTTGCGTTTTTAAATCCGCTACTCGCACCGTAGCGTCACTCCCGCGATAGACTCGAACAATGCGGCCTAGGCGCCACTCAGTGGGACAGCCTGGTTCACTTTTAAGAGCAACGAGATCGCCTTCTTTTAGGTCTAGCTGAGGGTGTTGCCACTTGTTGCGTTTATTTAGCTCCTTCAGGTACTCCTGCTTCCATCGGCGACAAAACTCTTGTTGTAAGGCCTTAACTTTACGCCACCGATTTACAATGCTTAGGGGTGAAGACAGATCTTCGGGTTCAGCAGGGGTAAGCATAGATGTCCCTATCAAAAAATGGCCTGGGGTAAGAGCAGACAAATCTTCAGCATTTTCCGACATAGGGCCTAGCGGACGCGAATTGAGACACGTTTTTTTTTTTTGCCAAAACGGTTGAGAACTCCTCGAACGTAAATTTAAGTTGACCAGCTGACTTTTTAAGGTGCATTTTCATACTTTTTACCCCTGCTTCCCAAAGTCCTCCCATATGAGGTGCTGCAGCAGGGATAAAGTGCCACGACAAGCGCTGGTGACCATAATTTTCGACAGCCGTGTCACGAAGCTCTTTCACGTGCTTGACGAAGTCTGCGTCGATTTCTCTAGCGGCGCCAACAAAGTTTATCCCGTTGTCCGAATACATGCAGCTTGGGCAACCACGACGGGCGACGAAGCAGGCCAAGGCTGCTAGAAAGGCAGGGGTAGACAAATCGCTAACAGCTTCAAGGTGAATCGCCTTTGTAGAGAAACAAACAAAAAGACACACATAGCCTTTTGTGATTCTGCAGTATCTGCCAGTAAAACTTTTAATCTCGAACGGGCCGGCAAAATCAACGCCAGTATTCGTAAAAGGGCGACAAAATGTAGTTCTTTCTTTCGGCAAGGCAGCCATTATCTGATTTTGCAGCTTTTTTCGATAGAGCACACAGGCTTTGCAATTACGAACAATTGTTTTTATCAGATTTTTTGCCCGAATGATCCAGCACTCCTGCCGGACCACATTCAAAACTAGCCGAGGGCCTCCGTGAAGGACTAAAGTGTGAACGAATTCAACATACAGGCGAGCCAATCTACTGCCATACGCCAAGATAATAGGGTGCCTTTCGACAGGCAAGTGCTAGAGCTAAGTCGACTATTAGATCGAATAATGTCGTCTTTATCAACAAAAGGGGTAAGTGTTAACAGGGGGCTACGTGAATCGATTTTCTTATTCGCTTTAAGACAGCTGAACTCCCCTGAGAAGTAGATTTGCTGAGAAAGATAAAATAAGCGATTTCTTACGAACTTTAACTCATTTGCCGATACCTTTAAAGAACCATAAGCGACCTTTTCGCGCCTTTTTGTACTTGCCAGGGCAACAAATCGAAACATGTAGGCGATTGCGTGATACGCTCGCGATAAACTAGAGAAACGGTCTAGTATATCTTCTTGATCAGTCGATCTAGCAACAAAAACTTGAGCTCCTTTCGACTCTTCTGCCGTTTCGAACTCCGTCGCTCCTACGGGCCACGAAGACTGCTCTAAGTTGAGCCACTCAGGTCCGTGCCACCAGAGCCTATTTTCTATCAAATCCACAGGGATCAGCCCCCGGGTTGCTAGATCGGCAGGATTATCACCTGAAGCCACGTGACACCAGTTTTTGTTCCCCACTTTTTCTAATATTGTAGCAACCCTATTTGCCACGAATGTTTTCCAGCTACAAGGTGGTTTTCTTAGCCAAGCTAGGACAATTGTGGAATCGGACCACAAATACAGGGGGGATTTGTTCACGTTAAAAGTAGGTACCACATTATCGACTAAATTTGCCAAAAGAACTGCTCCACATAACTCCAAACGAGGCAAAGACGGCTTCTTTATTGGGGCCACTTTCGTTTTACATGTGAGCAAATTTGATAAAACTTTATCTCCGAGCTGTACCCTTATATATATCGTAGCTGCATATGCCAACTCAGACGAGTCACAGAACCCGTGAAATTGAATAGTACAGCCAGGCGAATATTGAAACCAACGTGGAAGCTTTATTTTTTCAATATTCGCATAGTTCGCAACAAAAGTCTGCCATTTCTGCAGAGCCACTGGTTTGATAGCCTCGTCCCACTCGATCTTATCAAGCCACATTTGCTGCATTATAATTTTTGCTGCAACTACCACCGGAGCCAACCAACCTGCAGGATCGTATAGCCGAGCAATGGTCGATAGAACCTCTCTTTTCGTGTATGAATTCTTAAGCGCTATCTTCTCGTACGCAAAGAAAAATACATCTTCTGCCGCATTCCAGCGAATCCCTAACGTTTTTGTTGTGCTTTTTTCATCGAGCGACAAAAATGAAGAATTAAGCAGGTGATCATGGGGTAAATTTTTCAAAATTTCTTCAGAATTCGAGGTACATTTTCTGAGCTGAAATCCCCCCATATCTAAAATGGCAATTAATTCCTCACGTGCCACCAAAGCATCAGCAACTGAATGGGCACCAACTAGGGCATCGTCCACGTACATATTTTCTCGCAGGATTCTAGCGCCTAACGGAAAACGTCGTTCTTCATCACTCGCCAACTGTAGAATGGTTCTAAGGGCCAAATATGGGGCACAATTTACACCAAAAGTCACCGTTTTCAGTTGGTAATCAGTAAGTTCTGCACTATCACTGCTTCGAAATACAATTTTCTGGAACGGCCTATGCGTGGGAGTCACCAAAATCTGCCGGTACATTTTTGAAATGTCCGCATTAAATACAAACTGAAAAAATCGCCATCTCAACATCAGATTTACTATTTCAGCTTGCAAAATAGGGCCAGTGTACAACAAATCATTTAAGCTTCTGCCATTTGCCGAAGGACTTGAGGCATTAAAAACTACCCTCAATTTCGTAGTTGTACTTTCAGGCTTAAAAACGCCATGATGGGGTAAATAATAACCAGGGTCACCTCTAGCATTTTCTGCTTTTTCCATATGCCCTAGGGTTAAATATTCTTTTAGGACCTCATCGTACTGGGCCTTACGCTCAGCATTGCGCATCAAAGATTTTTCATTTCTCAGAAATTGACAAACAGCAATGTGCCTATTGGGACCAAGCGACAGCAAACTATTTTTGAAGGGCAGACTAACAGTATATCTCCCTTCAGAGTTTCTAGTGGTAGTAGAACTATAAATCTCCTCACATTTATTATCCTCATCTGATAAAATACGTCTTTGAGAAATCTCTTCTAACTCCCAAAACTTCGATAATTGGTCATCAATCGCCACTTTTGTCATATGAGACACTCTTAATATTCGAGGGGAAACTCTAGCAGGCGTTGGACCTGTAACTATCCAACCAAAAATGGTTTCTTGAGCCACTAAAGATTCAAAAACACCATGCCTTACTCCACCACGAAGAATAGAAGGATAAAGATCACCTCCTAACAATAAATCTATCTCACTGCTTCATAAAACTTCGGATCAGCATAACACAATTTGGGCAGCTCAATCTCTTTTTGAGGCAAAAATGAATGTGTTGGAATACTACCCGTTACTCGAGGGACAACTAGGGCCTGAATATTTAGAGCCACGTTCTGATCGAAAAGAGAAACAATAGTAAAAACTGCCATTTTCGAAGACGAACTAATTATCTCTCCGCCTAAACCTGAGACTTCTGCAGAAACTGGATTAGTTGGCAACTTCAATAATTTTTGTATCTTTTCTGAAACAAAACTTTCATCCGAACATGGATCTATCAGGGCACGAACTTTGTAACAGGAACCAAAACTTAAAATGTTAACCCAGGCTGTGGCTAACATAACCTTTTTTGCAACAGAGGTATGATGTGACTGAACTACACTAGAAGGGCCGGCAACATTAGTGGACTGTATTTGACTTTGCGTATTTTGACTCTGAGCTTGAGAATTAGTGTTTGCTTGGCTTTGATTATTATTGTTATTTCTTACTATTTCTTTATGTATTAGCGTATGGTGTTTTCTATTGCATTTAGAACAACCATTAGGACTACTGCAATCTCTATACAAATGCCCCATAGTAAGACAATCAAAACAAAAACGAAATCTTTTTAACGTTGAAACACGATTTTTGTAATCCATGCTCAAAAATTTATTACAAACACTAATCTTATGATTTTCCTTACATAATTTACATGTGCTAGAGTCAACTTTTGTGTGATGAGACTTAAACTGCTTAGTTTTTGTAGAACCATTGTTATTATTTGAAGGGCCTGCTTGGGAACCACTGGCAGCTATATTGTTCGCTACTATTATGTCAGAAACACTTTCCAGGGCATGAAATCTATCGGTCAGAAAATTATTTAATTCTTCCCATTTGGGAACCTCTGTTTTATTTTTTACCGATTGCTCCCACAGATGCAAATTATTTTCTGAGAGCCGAGACGAACATTGAAAAACAAAAATTGGATCCCATGAGGCAATATCTACTTTATATAATTTTAGCACCGAAATACAATTATTAATCTCCCTTTGGAGCCTTTTTATTTCCGCAGCCGTTTCTCGTTGACATGGAGCCAAATAAAACAAAGTCTTAAGCTGACTATTTATTAAAATTCGTTTATTCTCATATTGAGATTTTAAATTTCCCCACGCAATTTCAAAATTTTCAGCTGTCAATGAAATATTTCTATTAATATCCCGGGCCTCACTGTCTGTCTTTTGAAATAAATAAAATAATTTTTCTACAGGGCTAAGTCTAGAATTGTTTATGTAGATTGCCGTAAACATGTCCCTGAAGGTGGGCCACGAAACGTAATCGCCATGAAAAACGCCAGTATCACAAGGGGGTACAGGTATTGAACAAAGATTGGGAGCCAATGCTTCCTTACTTCTTTGTTTCTCATCGTCTACTACCTGTTTTGCATTCGCCAAAATATTTAAACATTTTATATATGTTTTTCGCACCAGAGGAAATTTTGTCTTGACCGCTATTAATTCCTTTTTTTCCTCTATAGTGTCCCCGGAACACTCGCCATAAATTTTCTTAAATTTCTCCCAACTTTTATCTAACTCGTTTTTCTCGAACTCGAACGCAATATTGGTATACGTTGAAAAATCTTCTTCTTTCAACATAACCTCCATGTTCGTTATCTCATCTGTAGCCTCAATAAATTTTTCAAATGTAGACATTTCTTATTTTAAAAATCGAACAAAATAGTCGAGTTGTCTTAAGCGTAACCAAAAATATATAAATAAATAAAAATTCCCAGCAAAATTAATTGAAAAAAAAATTCACGCGCTGGCAACACTTTTCCTTTTATTTATGAAATAAAACAAAATTCAGGCAAATTTGTTGTTGTATTTGTTCCTTTTATTTCAAAATTAAAATTAATTGACGCAAATTTTATTGGGCAACAAAAATAAAACACCAACAATGTGACGAGTAACGGGTAAAACCGGCGAGTAAAAAAAGATGGCTCTTAAAATTTTATGGTCTTATTTTTGGCGCGACGTAACCTCAATTTATCGCGACACAATAAATATATCATTTCCAAATTCCACAGAGTACGTACCTTATTATTCTCTTCCCGGGAGAAGGACCAAAATGTTGGGGTATGGATGGGGCTGGTTACCTGTAGCTTGGGTACGTAGTTCGGACTAACAAAGTGGCCGGGAACCTTACTCAAGTGGTTTGTTGAGACAGGTCAATTAGCGGCTGGCGCGCACACACTCACTCACTTTACGCACTAGAAAAACCCACCCTTAATTTGTTGGTGGTTCGATGGCACTTTAGCTTGTGGCTCTTTTATATTAAATAACAAAGCACTTTCTTTTAATTTTCCAATTATTTAAATTTAATTCTTTATTTTATTTTTACTTTGGCCCAGTTCACAATTTATTTAATAATTTGTATTTATGTATTTTCTGCCGGCGTCTGGCTGGTTGAAGTTTTATTTTGCAATTAAAAAAAGCGAATTGATTCTACAGGTGGCGTTAAAGCACAGCTGAGCCACATATCACATGAGGTGTTGCCAGATGTCACCACCACATGTAGTCCCGTTGCACACGGTCAAAATAGTGGGAAACATAACGCCCGGCTTACACCAGCCAGACGCTAACAAGTATATACCCGAACAGTATGCTACAAAGAAATGTATAATTCTTTATTTATGGGAACTACATTAGTCTCGCCTTTAATACTAAGTAATTCTTCAATAAATAAGTGACAATCATTGTTTAATGATGACTCGTTTTTAACCAAACACCCTGTAAAATATTAACGGTCCTCTAATTGTTATTTACTTAATCTTAAATTCTGTCATTACTTTATTTTTCTTTTAATAAGCCTAGCTTGTTAAATAATGTTTAACATATATAACACTCACTCTAGTTTCAACAGTTGAACAATAAACAAGTGAAGAAAAAAAAAAAAGAAACAAAAAAAAAAACATTGTGACCCAACAAACCAAAACAAATTGTAACAGTGAAAATTAAACATAAACCAAAGAACAAAATTGTAAACAAAAAAAGTTAATATTTAATAAAACTAAAATACAACAAAAAAAAAAAAATAAAAAAAAAACAAAGTGTTCTTATTTAAATAAGAAAATCTACCTTGTGAACCGTGGTAACTTTGAGGACTCGAAAATTTAAAGTTCAGCCCTCAACATTTGGTCCTAACGAACCGGATAGTTTTTTTTTTACAAAAAATTTACATAAAAGTTTTTACAAAAATTTTTGGCAAAAAAATTGTGTTTTTTGACTCTAATATTAAAAAATTGTGACTCTAATATAACAAAAAAAAACCAAAGTGTTTTATTTAAACAACAACAAATAACACACACATAAAACCAACCCCTAAACATTTGGTCATTTCGAAACAAGGCATAAAGTGTAGTGTGACTGTAAACAATATAAAAAAGTACCTAGTTTTTTATTAAAAAATTAAAAATAAAAATTAATTACATAAATCAAAATTGTGTGTAAAAAACAAAGTTTGTAAAGTTAAAAGTGAACAAAATCGAACGGGAACCAAATTCCTTGGCGCAGAAGCAGCAATAACAACAGCATTATTAGCAGACACAACAACAACAACAGAAGGTTTAATAAACGCAGTGACACAAAAGAAAAAATACCCAACAACAACAAGTAAGTCAAAGTATACAATACAACAAGAAACAAATATTCTTGCTTGTGTTACTCTTTAATTTTTTGCCGCTGCAATTTTTAAGAGAAAATAACCGTGACGTCACTACCTAAATAAATATAAACCGAGTTACCATTACGTCAATTTACAAAAATGTCCCTGAACAAATTCATCAATTGCACAAACGATTTAGTCGACTTCGAGAAAATTCAAGCAGAAGCGCGTGCTGAAGATAATGTACATGCGTTGGAAGTTATTCGAGTAGAATTAGACTCCATATGGACACAAGTAAAAAGGTCATATGAAGAATGTAGGGACTTAGATCAGGATGGTGATAAACCAATTGACAAAAAAATATTACGGGAGCGATACCAAGCTGCCCTAATGGCTTATAAAAATTGTCTTTCGTCAGTCAACGCTGAAATCCATGCGCTTTCGAACACAACCAAGGAAAAAGTTGAACGCCTCCTTGCGACACCGACACCTTTTTTGGGGATTATAAATTATGGCCCAGTTTTCGTGACTTGTTCACAGCCATATACATTAGAAATCCAAATATAAGCAATGTTGAAAGGCTTTTTTATCTGATTCAAAAAACCGGGGGAGAGGCCAGAGATGCAATTACGCACGTCCCTTTAACAAATAACGGTTTTATCATGGCCTGGAAAAATTTAGTTGACCGGTTCGAAAATAAATGGATGCAGGTAAATGAGCAATATTAAATTATTTTGGATCTGCCTCATTCCTCTACAGACTCTGGAGCCTCAATTAAAAAATTACAAAGAACAATAAACGATTGTAGGCAGACATTAGGTACCCTAGGCATTGACACTTCGACATGGGAGTCGTTTTTAATTTATATTTGCTCGCAAAAACTTCCTAGGGCCCTTGTTCAAGAATTTGAAAATTCTCGTGAAGATTGTGCAGAAGTACCCAATTGGCAAGAATTCGACAACTTTTTGACTCACAAATTTAAGACCCTAGAATCAGTAGGCAATATTAAATCATCAAAGGACAAATCCATACCGCCCAAGTCTGAAGTCACGAAAAATACCCAAAATAAACGGAACATTAATTCATTCCAAACGAATATTGCGAAATCTGAGAGTCACGGTCAGAACAAAAATAAACCAGTTAAACATTGTAGCGAGTCACACACCCTACGATCATGCCCCACATTTTTAGAAAAAAATGTAAATGATCGAATTCATATCGTAAAAGTCACAAATTCATGTTACAACTGTCTGTCGATAAGTCATAGTGGCAGGGAGTGCCCTAGTAAATACAGCTGTAGGCTGTGTAAAAAAAACACAACACTTTGTTGCACAAGGCAACAGTGACCCAGCCTACAAACTTGCCGCAAAATAACACTGACGTGCAACCAAGTACAAGGGCCGCTTAACCTTTGCTCACGGGTGCACACATCGTTTAAGTTAGAAGTTTGGGCCCCAGTTCTCAAGACCCATCCCTCTTATTTACCACCCCAAACATTGGACATGCTAAAGCTCAGTGAGGCTGCAAATTTGCAACTTGCAGACCCTCAATTCAATCAAAGTAGACCCATCGACATGCTAATAGGCCTCGACGTAGGCCCCTCGATTTATTGCATGGACACACCGATGCGGTCTATTGGATCCCTTTTGGCACAAAAAACAGTATTTGGCTGGATTGTGGGGGGACCAACTCCAAAAACTACTCAACCCAGAACAACTATTTCTTTATTGAATACATCGTCCCTTGACCGAATCCTCACACGCTTTTGGGAGGTGGAGGAAAACCCAAAACAGATTTTGAGGTCAGACGAGGACACTATTGTGGAACACAATTTTAAGCAAACAACTCGTAGAAACGATACGGGAAGGTATATAGTTACCCTGCCCTTCATAAAAACAGTAGAAATAGGCTCTTCTCGCAACATTGCCATGGCTCAGTACCTAAGAACGGAACGCACACTCAGCCAAAAACCCGAAATAAAGCAATTATATGACAACGTTATTTTAGAATATCTTGAGTTAGGACACATATGAAAAATCGAACCTTCGGATATAAACAAAGCTCCAAACTATTATCTGCCGCATCACGCAATAATAAAACCGAACCGATTGACCACTAAGCTTAGAGTGGTTTTTCATGCCTCTACCCCAACGTCAAATAAGAATAGTCTTAATGACATTTTATATCCAGGACCCATTCTTCAGCAAGATCTTGTTCTTCTGATAGCAAAATGCAGATTTTTCCGCTTTGTATTCAACGCCGCATCACAAAATGTATCGTCAAATACTAATCGACCCAACTCAAACAAAGTTTCAAAGAATCTTATTCAGAAAATCCATAAATGACCCCATAGAAGATTACGAACTTCTCACAGTCACATTTGGAGTTAATTGTGCCCCATTTTGAGCCATCAGAACGCTTCTTCAGTAAGCTGAAGATGTACAAATGACTCATTCCTTAGCGTCCAAGATTCTTAAACAAAATAAGTATGTGGACGACGTCTTAGCAGGAGGTCATAATATAGAAGAAGCTATCAGAGCTGGAAAAGAATTAACTTATGTCCTAAAATCAGCAGACTTTGAACTAATGAAATGGAACTCTAATGAGCCACAAGTCATTCAGTCATTCAACTGTAAAATAATTTTTAAAATGTATTTTTAACAAGGTGGTCTCTTAAATGCTCTTCTCCTGTCCAAACAAGGAGTCGGGGCCCATTTTTTTATTGCTGATTCTTAAAGCAAAAATTATGAGGAATCCAAAAAAAAAAATTAGCCGGAAAAATTTAGGAGCTTCTGTGGAAAATCGGAAAATTTAATTTTCATGGGAAAATTTAAAGGTAAATTTCTAAGAAAAATTAGGAAAATTTTATTTCTCAATTAAAGCCTGATTCAATACCTTTCCAACGAGCTATCACTCGTTGCGATCGCTTTAGTAGTTTTTTTTTAAACAACTTTCAATGAGGTCCCTTATGAAGAATTCTTTAATTTTTCACATGACAGTGGTGTACACCACCACTAAACCAGTCACTATAAAAAAAAAATATGTAGGTACATTATTTTTTGCTGGGCAATCGATTGAGACTATTTATTTTAAAATCGGAGAGGGGTCGTCCAAAAATTTGCCAATTTTGATCGTTTTCATATGGAATTGCTCTATACACCCTTAAGTCACATCGAAATACATGGCTTTAGCGACGCTTCAGAAAAAGCTTATGCTGCTTCATTATACATTCGAATACAAAATGAAGAAACATCCATACACACAACTCTTTTGGTATCAAAGACTCGAGTAGCGCCTCTCAAAAGCTTATCGCTACCACGCTTAGAACTTTGTGGAGCTGTATTGCTAGCTAACTTGGCATCAAGTATATTAAAAACCTGTGGATTTAAAAATGTAGTAACCCACTATTGGACTGACTCGACAATTGTATAATCGTGGCTTTAGAAACCGCCATGTACCTGGAACACGTTTGTTGGAAATCGAGTGTCGGAAATAATACAAAAAGTTGGGACTCAAAACTGGCATCACGTTGACTCAAAAATGAATCCCGCTGACCTAGCAAGCCGAGGTTCTTCACCAAGTGAGTTAGAATCACATAGTCTATGGTGAAGTGGACCTTCGTGGCTAAAGTTGCCAAAACATCAATGGCCATCCCCACGCCATCCTCAGGACACAAATATAGAAGCCAAGACAATTAAAATTCTAACAGTCACAAACACAGACGACCCATTAAGCCGATTTTCATATCTACCCCGAGCCTATCGAGTCATAGCCTACATTTTACGTTTCGGAAGTCCCATACCAAGAAGTCGAATCTCATCTTTAGAACCAACACCAGAAGAAATACAATCTGCAAAAAATCGCATCATAATTTGGACACAAAAAACTTTATTTCCTGACGAATATACTGCATTACTTCACAAGCGTCCAATTTCCCCTCGAAGTAAACTCTTAACCCTTACGCCATTTCTCGATCGCAATGGGATCATAAGGGCCAATGGGCGTTTAGCGCAGTCCCCAGCTTTAACATATAATGAACGCTGTCCAATTCTGTTGCCATACGAATCAAAATTGGCCAGAATGATAACAGATTTTGTGCACAAAATTACTTTGCATGGAGGAAATCCGCTCATGACCCGAGTAATAAGAACAGAATTTTGGATTTTTCGACTAAAGCCCTAAGTAAAAATAGTCATAAATAATTGCAAAACATGTGTACTTTACAAAAAACACACTCAAAATCAGATAATGGCATCCCTGCCACCTGAACGCACAACAATATCAAGACCCTTTACAGTTACAGGTGTTGATTACGCTGGACCTTTTAATATTCGAAACTTTACGGGTCGAGCCTGCCTTATCACAAAAGGGTATGTTTGCATATTTCTATGCTTTGCCACAAAAGCTGTACATTTAGAACCAGTAAGTGACCTATCGACCCAAGCTTTTTTAGCCGCTTTCTCCCGCTTTATTGGAATCATATATTCGGACAACGACACGAACTTTGTCGGAGCAGCAGAACTCATTAAAAAGGATCGTCTAGAATTTATAAAAACTCTTCAAACCCAAGTAACTCACAACTTTAGCCATCAAAACATCATTTGGAAATTCATACCCCCTAAAGAAAATGATACCAGATATGAAATTTACATTTGAAGAGCTGTCAACAATTCTCACTCGCATAGAATCGTGTTTAAACTCTAGACCCTTAAGTCCTGCTAGCGATGAACCAAACGACCTTAACCCATTGACCCCTGGACACTTCCTTATTGGCACTCCATTATTGACCCCAGCTGAACCTGATGTAAGCAGCGAAAACCTGACCCTCATCAACCGCTGGAAACGCCTAAAGGTCATCTACCACTCATTTTGCCAAAGATGGAAATTCAAGTATCTGGCCGCACTTCATCGCAGATATAAATGGAAGACTCAAAGGGACAATGTCAAAGTCAACGACCTGGTGGTCATCAAAAACAACAATTTGCCGCCCAATGAATGGCAAATGCGCCGAATCACTAAGACTCATATTGGAACTGTTCAAAACTGTCGAGTTGTCGACATCCAGACAAAAAATGGGATCGTTACCAGACCCATTACAAAAATTGTGGTTTTGTTTTAAAATACATTTAACATTTTTAAAAATTTTCCAAACTAATTTTACATTGAATTCCTACTTACAGGTATGGCATCCCACCAAACATTTCTAAGTTTCTCATCAACAGATTTGATTGCTGTCAACATATTCAACCCCACACGACCCGCAAATTTGAATCGAAATGAGATCCTTGATGCCATATCTGCCAAAATCATCACAACACCTTGCTACAGTGTAACCTGTTTCTTGGACCTTTGTTAAACTGCACCAAGTCATGGGGGCCGGAATGTTTAATGATGACTCGTTTTTAACCAAACACCCTGTAAAATATTAACGGTCCTTTAATTGTTATTTACTTAATCTTAAATTCTGTCATTACATTATTTTTCTTTTACTAAGCCTAGCTTGTTAAATAATGTTTAACATAAATAAAACTCACTCTAGTTTCAACAGTTGAACAATAAACAAGTGGAGAAAAAAAAGAAACAAAAAAAAAACATTGTGACCCAACAAACCAAAACAAATTGTAACAGTGAAAATTAAACATAAACCAAAGAACAAAATTGTAAACAAAAAAAGTTAATATTTAATAAAACTAAAATACAAAAAAAAAAAATAAATAAAAAACAAAGTGTTTTTATTTAAATAAGAAAATCTACCTATTGAACCATGGTAACTTTGAGGACTCGAAAATTTAAAGTTCAGCCCTCAACATTTGGTCCTAACGAACCGGATATTTTTTTTTACAAAAAATTTACATAAAAGTTTTTACAAAAATTTTTGCCAAAAAAATTGTGTTTTTGTGACTCTAATATTAAAAAATTGTGACTCTAAAACAACAAAAAAAAACCAAAGTGTTTTATTTAAACAACAGCAAATAACACACACATAAAACCAACCCCTTAACATTTGGTCATTTCGAAACAAGGCATAAAGTGTAGTGTGACAGTAAACAATATAAAAAAGTACCTAGTTTTTTATTAAAAAATTAAAAATAAAAATTAATTACATAAATCAAAATTGTGTGTAAAAAACAAAGTTTGTAAAGTTAAAAGTGAACAAAATCGAACGGGACCCAAATTCCTTGGCGCAGTAGCAGCAATAACAACAGCATTATTAGCAGACACAACAACAACAACAGAGGGTTTAATAAACGCAATGACACAAAAGAAAAAATACCCAACAACAACAAGTAAGTCAAAGTATACAATACAACAAGAAACAAATATTCTTGCTTGTGTTACTCTTTAATTTTTTGCCGCTGCAATTTTTAAGAGAAAATAACCGTGACGTCACTACCTAAATAAATATAAACCGAGTTACCATTACGTCAATTTACAAAAATGTCCCTGAACAAATTCATCAATTGCACAAACGATTTAGTCGACTTCGAGAAAATTCAAGCAGAAGCGCGTGCTGAAGATAATGTACATGCGTTGGAAGTTATTCGAGTAGAATTAGACTCCATATGGACACAAGTAAAAAGGTCATATGAAGAATGTAGGGACTTAGATCAGGATGGTGATAAACCAATTGACAAAAAAATATTACGGGAGCGATACCAAGCTGCCCTAATGGCTTATAAAAATTGTCTTTCGTCAGTCAACGCTGAAATCCATGCGCTTTCGAACACAACCAAGGAAAAAGTTGAACGCCAGTCAAATGTTCCGTTAGAAAAAGAGTTTTCATCAATAAGACTGCCTCCTTGCGACACCGACACCTTTTTTGGGGATTATAAATTATGGCCCAGTTTTCGTGACTTGTTCACAGCCATATACGTTAGAAATCCAAACATTAGAAATCCAAATATTAGCAATGTTGAAAGGCTTTTTTATCTGACTCAAAAAACCGGGGGAGAGGCCAGAGATGCAATTACGCACGTCCCTTTAACAAATAACGGTTTAATCATGGCCTGGAAAAATTTAGTTGACCGGTACGAAAATAAATGGATGCAGGTAAATGAGCAATATAAAATTATTTTGGATCTGCCTCATGCCTCTACAGACTCTGGAGCCTCAATTAAAAAATTACAAAGAACAATAAACGATTGTAGGCAGACATTAGGCACCCTAGGCATTGACACTTCGACATGGGAGTCGTTTTTAATTTATATTTGCTCGCGAAAAACTTCCTAGGGCCCTTGTTCAAGAATTTGAAAATTCTCGTGAAGATTGTGCAGAAGTACCCAATTGGCAAGAATTCGACAAGTTTTTGACCCACAAATGTGATGGTATTCATCCAAAGTTTATCAA
This sequence comes from Pollenia angustigena, assembly GCA_930367215.1. Taxonomy (NCBI): domain Eukaryota; kingdom Metazoa; phylum Arthropoda; class Insecta; order Diptera; family Polleniidae; genus Pollenia; species Pollenia angustigena. The sequence continues at coordinate 131,446,906 of OV884056.1, read as the reverse complement.
GCTCACACTTCCTTATACACTAGTTTACTTCACGCATTTTTTTAACACGATTTTAACTACATCTACGTTCCCAACTGTTTGGAAACATTCCAAAATTGTACCAATACCGAAACCAGATAAAAGTTATGGACCTATTGCCATTTTTCCTTATCTGTCAAAGGTATTTGAAAAATTAATACACTCACAAATAAGCAATTACTTACATACTAACTCATTACTTAATGCTAGGCAATCTGGATTTAGGCCAAAACATAGCTGTCTTACCACACTAATTGACGTGTCTGAAGAAATAAGGTGCCATATTGATAAACGCCAAATGATGTCATTTCTTGTTTTGGTTGACCATTCGAAAGCTTTTGATACTGTGCACCATTCCATTCTTGGCCTAAAGCTAAAGCAAATGTGCAATTTCTCGTCAACAGCATTAAAACTCATATCCTCATACCTAAGTGATAGAAGTCAAAGCGTATACTACAAAAAACTGTCTCCAAAAGTTTTATGATGCCAAGAGGTGTACCCCAGGGATACCCTTGGGCCACTGTTATACTCTATATACGCTAATGATCTACCTTTGCAAATAAAACATTGTCAAACACAAATGTACGCTGATGATGTACAACTGTATATTAGTTGTAATGTATCAGACGCATCTAATTGCGTACAACTAATAAACCAAGATCTACATCAAATTTATCTATGGGCATCTGCAAATGGCTTGAGTTTAAACCCACGGAAATCTGTTGCTTTAGTGATTAAATCGTCAAGACACCTTATAACGTATATTCCGCCAATACAGATAAATAACACAACTATAAATTATGTAGACGCTGCAAAAAATCTTGGTGTAACTTTTAATAATGAACTTAATTGGTCAGATCATATTAAAATAAACTGTGGAAAAACTTTCTCTATGTTAAGAAACCTATGGATGTCGCAACATTTTACACCGACACACATCCGAATGCTACTTGCCAAAACGTATTTACTGCCAACTCTAATGTATGGTTGCGAGCTATTTGCTAGTTGTAATTCTGAATGTAGACGAAGGCTGAATATAACATACAACAATATTGCAAGATATATTTTTGGTGTTAGAAGATACGAAAGCATTTCACGATTTGCATATAAAATTTATAATGTCACCTTTGATAATTTATTAAAGTGCCGAACACTTATCTTCTTGCATAAAATAATATACAACCGACAACCACCATATCTCTATGAAAAAATTACATTCTCAAGGTCGAATAGAGGTAACAAGATAAATAACATTAAGTATACAAAAGCGATATCTGAGCAACACTTTTTCATTAATTCAATTCGTCTTTGGAGCCAATTACCCCCTCAAATCCAAATTATTAGCAATGCAAGCCAATTCAAGTCTGCCATATTTAGGCACTTTACGTAATTATTTTACTTTCTAAATAAGCACTTTTACCTTAATTTTTGTCTTTTTTTTTATGTTAATTATAAATAAATTAAAATTGTTAGTTATTATTTTGTTTTTTTTTTTTTTTATAATTATTATTATTGTTTAAATCTACGATAATATTTACATATCTATAAATATGCCAAAAAACTAAGCAATACTTTAATATAAGACTTGTTCTTGTTGTATTGTAATAACATAAATAATAAATTAATAAAATAAATAATAAATAAATAAATAAAATTTAAGACCCTAGAATCAGTAGGCAATATTAAATCATCAAAGGACAAATCCATACCGCCCAAGTCTGAAGTCGCGAAAAATACCCAAAATAAACGGAACATTAATTCATTCCAAACGAATATTGCGAAATCTGAGAGTCACGGTCAGAACAAAAATAAACCAGTCAAAAGTTCTAATAATAACGCCATAACATGCCAACATTGTAGCGAGTCACACACCCTACGATCATGCCCCACATTTTTAGAAAAAAATGTAAGTGATCGAATTCATATCGTAAAAGTCACAAATTCATGTTACAACTGTCTGTCGATTAGTCATAGTGTCAGGGAGTGCCCTAGTAAATACAGTTGTAGGCTGTGTAACACAACACCTTGTTGCAACAGTGACCCAGCCTACAAACTTGCCGCAAAATAACGCTGACGTGCAACCAAGTACAAGTGCCGCAGCTCAAGCCCAATACATACAGTCCACTACAAGATCAGGTATTCCAAACCTTACTTCCCTGACCCTACGCGAAAATAGCCAATCGACAACAAATCAAACAGACCGCAAAACGTTGCTTATCACTGCCATTGTCGAAATATAAACTAGAGGTCAAAGATACCAGGCTAGAGCCATCATCGACCCTGGATCACAATCAACCTTTGTATCGGACAAACTAAAAAACCGATTGAAATTACCTACTAAAAGAAACATAGTTCACGTTTCTGGTTTGAGTCAAACAGTTTCTGAAACCTCAACTAAAGCATGTTTGCTTAACCTTTGCTCACGGGTGGACACATCGTTTAAGTTAGAAGTTTGGGCCCCAGTTCTCAAGACCCTTCCTTCTAATTTACCACCTCAAACATTGGACATGCTAAAGCTCAGTGAGGCTGCAAAATTGCAACTTGCAGACCCTCACTTCAATCAAAGTAGACCCATCGACATGCTAATAGGCCTCGAGGTAGGCCCCTCGATTTATTGCATTGAAACACCGATGCGGTCTATTGGATCCCTTTTGGCACAAAAAACAGTATTTGGCTGGATTGTGGGGGGACCAACTCCAAAAACTACTCAACCCAGAACAACTATTTCTTTATTGAATACATCGTCCCTTGACCGAATCCTCACACGCTTTTGGGAGGTGGAGGAAAACCCAAAACAGATTTTGAGGTCAGACGAGGACACTATTGTGGAACACAATTTTAAGCAAACAACTCGTAGAAACGATACGATAGTTACCCTGCCCTTCAAAAAAACAGTAAAAATAGGCTCTTCTCGCAACATTGCCATGGCTCAGTACCTAAGAATGGAACGCACACTCAGCCAAAAACGCGAAATAAAGCAATTATATGACAACGTTATTTTAGAATATCTTGAGTTAGGACACATGAGAAAAATCGAACCCTCGGATATAAACAAAGCTCCAAACTATTATCTGCCGCATCACGCAATAATAAAACCGGACCGATTGACCACTAAACTTAGAGTGGTTTTAAATGCCTCTAGCCCAACGTCAAATAAGAATAGTCTTAATGACATTTTATATCCAGGACCCATTCTTCAGCAAGATCTTGTTCTTCTGATAGCAAAATGGAGATTTTTCCGCTTTGTATTCAACGCCGTCATCACAAAAATGTATCGTCAAATACTAATCGACCCAACTCAAACAAAGTTTCAAAGAATCTTATTCAGAAAATCCATAAAGATTACGAACTTCTCACAGTCACATTTGGAGTTAATTGTGCCCCATTTTTAGCCATCAGAACGCTTCTTCAGTAAGCTGAAGATGTACAAATGACTCATCCCTTAGCGTCCAAGATTCTTAAACAAAATATGTATGTGGATGACGTCTTAGCAGGAGGTCATACTATAGAAGAAGCTATCAGAGCTAGAAAAGAATTAACTTCTGTCCTAAAATCAGCTTGCTTTGAACTAATGAAATGGAACTCTAATGAGCCACAAGTCATTCAGGATTTACCTAGTGAGACTCTACTACCACTCGACTGGTTAAATCTGTCCGAAAATGACGGGACCAAGACTCTAGGGATAAAATGGAACATTTCATCAGACTCCTTTACATTCACAGCCCCAGACATAAAAGTTAAAGAAGCGTATACAAAGAGAGACATTTTGTCTACAATTGCCAAATTTTTTGACCCATGTGGATGGATAGCTCCAATCATAATAGACGCTAAAGTAATCATGCAGCAAATATGGTTAGATAAGACGGACTGGGATGACATTTTAAAACCAATTTCTCAACATAAATGGAAAAAATTCGTAAACAATTTTCCCAATATTAAAACTATAAGAATTCCCCGTTGGATTAAATATACACCCTTAAGTCACATCGAAATACATGGCTTTAGCGACGCTTCAGAAAAAGCTTATGCTGCTTCATTATACATTCGAATACAAAATGAAGAAACATCCATACACACAACTCTTTTGGTATCAAAGACTCGAGTAAAGCCTCTCAAAAGCTTATCGCTACCACGCTTAGAACTTTGTGGAGCTGTATTGCTAGCTAACTTGGCATCAAGTCTATTAAAAACCTGTGAATTTAAAAATGTAGTAACCCACTATTGGACTGACTCGACAATTGTATTATCGTGGCTTAAGAAACCGCCATGTACCTGGAACACGTTTGTTGGAAATCGAGTGTCGGAAATAATACAAAAAGTTGGGACTCAAAATTGGCATCACGTTGACTCAAAAATGAATCCCGCTGACCTAGCAAGCCGAGGTTGTTCGCCAAGTGAGTTAGAATCACATAGTCTATGGAGGAGTGGACCTTCGTGGCTAAAGTTGCCAAAACATCAATGGCCATCCCCACGCCATCCTCAGGACACAAATATAGAAGCCAAGACAATTAAAATTCTAACAGTCACAAACACAGACGACCCATTAAGCCGATTTTCATCTCTACCCCGTGCCTATCGAGTCATAGCCTACATTTTACGTTTCGGAAGACCCATACCAAGAAGTCGAATCTCATCTTTAGAACCAACACCAGAAGAAATACAATCTGCAAAAAATCGCATCATAATTTGGACACAAAAAACTTTATTTCCTGACGAATATACTGCATACTTCACAAGCGTCCAATTTCCCCTCGAAGTAAACTCTTAACCCTTTCGCCATTTCTCGATCGCAATGGGATCATAAGGACCAATGGGCGTTTAGCGCAGTCCCCAGCTTTAACATACAATGAACGCTGTCCAATTCTGTTGCCATACGAATCAAAATTGGCCAGAATGATAACAGAATTTGTGCACAAAATTACTTTGCATGGAGGAAATCCGCTCATGACCCGAGGAGTCGGGGCCCATTTTTTTATTGCTGATTCTTAAAGCAAAAATTATGAGGAATCCAAAAAAAAAAAAATTAGCCGGAAAAATTTAGGAGCTTCTGTGGAAAATCGGAAAATTTAATTTTCATGGGAAAATTTAAAGGTAAATTTCTAAGAAAAATTAGGAAAATTTTATTTCTCAATTAAAGCCTGATTCAATACCTTTCCAACGAGCTATTACTCGTTGCGATCGCTTTAGTAGTTTTTTTTTAAACAACTTTCAATGAGGTCCCTTATGAAGAATTCTTTAATTTTTCACATGACAGTGGTGTACACCACCACTAAACCAGTCACTATAAAAAAAAAATATGTAGGTACATTATTTTTTGCTGGGCAATCGATTGAGACTATTTATTTTAAAATCGGAGAGGGGTCGTCCAAAAATTTGCCAATTTTGATCGTTTTCATATGGAATTGCTCTATACACCCTTAAGTCACATCGAAATACATGGCTTTAGCGACGCTTCAGAAAAAGCTTATGCTGCTTCATTATACATTCGAATACAAAATGAAGAAACATCCATACACACAACTCTTTTGGTATCAAAGACTCGAGTAGCGCCTCTCAAAAGCTTATCGCTACCACGCTTAGAACTTTGTGGAGCTGTATTGCTAGCTAACTTGGCATCAAGTATATTAAAAACCTGTGGATTTAAAAATGTAGTAACCCACTATTGGACTGACTCGACAATTGTATAATCGTGGCTTAAGAAACCGCCATGTACCTGGAACACGTTTGTTGGAAATCGAGTGTCGGAAATAATACAAAAAGTTGGGACTCAAAACTGGCATCACGTTGACTCAAAAATGAATCCCGCTGACCTAGCAAGCCGAGGTTCTTCACCAAGTGAGTTAGAATCACATAGTCTATGGTGAAGTGGACCTTCGTGGCTAAAGTTGCCAAAACATCAATGGCCATCCCCACGCCATCCTCAGGACACAAATATAGAAGCCAAGACAATTAAAATTCTAACAGTCACAAACACAGACGACCCATTAAGCCGATTTTCATATCTACCCCGAGCCTATCGAGTCATAGCCTACATTTTACGTTTCGGAAGTCCCATACCAAGAAGTCGAATCTCATCTTTAGAACCAACACCAGAAGAAATACAATCTGCAAAAAATCGCATCATAATTTGGACACAAAAAACTTTATTTCCTGACGAATATACTGCATTACTTCACAAGCGTCCAATTTCCCCTCGAAGTAAACTCTTAACCCTTACGCCATTTCTCGATCGCAATGGGATCATAAGGGCCAATGGGCGTTTAGCGCAGTCCCCAGCTTTAACATACAATGAACGCTGTCCAATTCTGTTGCCATACGAATCAAAATTGGCCAGAATGATAACAGATTTTGTGCACAAAATTACTTTGCATGGAGGAAATCCGCTCATGACCCGAGTAATAAGAACAGAATTTTGGATTTTTCGACTAAAGCCCTAAGTAAAAATAGTCATAAATAATTGCAAAACATGTGTACTTTACAAAAAACACACTCAAAATCAGATAATGGCATCCCTGCCACCTGAACGCACAACAATATCAAGACCCTTTACAGTTACAGGTGTTGATTACGCTGGACCTTTTAATATTCGAAACTTTACGGGTCGAGCCTGCCTTATCACAAAAGGGTATGTTTGCATATTTCTATGCTTTGCCACAAAAGCTGTACATTTAGAACCAGTAAGTGACCTATCGACCCAAGCTTTTTTAGCCGCTTTCTCCCGCTTTATTGGAATCATATATTCGGACAACGACACGAACTTTGTCGGAGCAGCAGAACTCATTAAAAAGGATCGTCTAGAATTTATAAAAACTCTTCAAACCCAAGTAACTCACAACTTTAGCCATCAAAACATCATTTGGAAATTCATACCCCCTAAAGAAAATGATACCAGATATGAAATTTACATTTGAAGAGCTGTCAACAATTCTCACTCGCATAGAATCGTGTTTAAACTCTAGACCCTTAAGTCCTGCTAGCGATGAACCAAACGACCTTAACCCATTGACCCCTGGACACTTCCTTATTGGCACTCCATTATTGACCCCAGCTGAACCTGATGTAAGCAGCGAAAACCTGACCCTCATCAACCGCTGGAAACGCCTAAAGGTCATCTACCACTCATTTTGCCAAAGATGGAAATTCAAGTATCTGGCCGCACTTCATCGCAGATATAAATGGAAGACTCAAAGGGACAATGTCAAAGTCAACGACCTGGTGGTCATCAAAAACAACAATTTGCCGCCCAATGAATGGCAAATGCGCCGAATCACTAAGACTCATATTGGAACTGTTCAAAACTGTCGAGTTGTCGACATCCAGACAAAAAATGGGATCGTTACCAGACCCATTACAAAAATTGTGGTTTTGTTTTAAAATACATTTAACATTTTTAAAAATTTTCCAAACTAATTTTACATTGAATTCCTACTTACAGGTATAGCATCCCACCAAACATTTCTAAGTTTCTCATCAACAGATTTGATTGCTGTCAACATATTCAACCCCACACGACCCGCAAATTTGAATCGAAATGAGATCCTTGATGCCATATCTGCCAAAATCATCACAACACCTTGCTACAGTGTAACCTGTTTCTTGGACCTTTGTTAAACTGCACCAAGTCATGGGGGCCGGAATGTTTAATGATGACTCGTTTTTAACCAAACACCCTGTAAAATATTAACGGTCCTTTAATTGTTATTTACTTAATCTTAAATTCTGTCATTACATTATTTTTCTTTTACTAAGCCTAGCTTGTTAAATAATGTTTAACATAAATAAAACTCACTCTAGTTTCAACAGTTGAACAATAAACAAGTGGAGAAAAAAAAGAAACAAAAAAAAAAACATTGTGACCCAACGAACCAAAACAAATTGTAACAGTGAAAATTAAACATAAACCAAAGAACAAAATTGTAAACAAAAAAAGTTAATATTTAATAAAACTAAAATACAACAAAAAAAAATAAATAAAAAACAAAGTGTTTTTATTTAAATAAGAAAATCTACCTATTGAACCATGGTAACTTTGAGGACTCGAAAATTTAAAGTTCAGCCCTCAACATTTGGTCCTAACGAACCGGATATTTTTTTTTACAAAAAATTTACATAAAAGTTTTTACAAAAATTTTTGCCAAAAAAATTGTGTTTTTGTGACTCTAATATTAAAAAATTGTGACTCTAAAACAACAAAAAAAAAACCAAAGTGTTTTATTTAAACAACAGCAAATAACACACACATAAAACCAACCCCTTAACATTTGGTCATTTCGAAACAAGGCATAAAGTGTAGTGTGACAGTAAACAATATAAAAAAGTACCTAGTTTTTTATTAAAAAATTAAAAATAAAAATTAATTACATAAATCAAAATTGTGTGTAAAAAACAAAGTTTGTAAAGTTAAAAGTGAACAAAATCGAACGGGACCCAAATTCCTTGGCGCAGTAGCAGCAATAACAACAGCATTATTAGCAGACACAACAACAACAACAGAGGGTTTAATAAACGCAATGACACAAAAGAAAAAATACCCAACAACAACAAGTAAGTCAAAGTATACAATACAACAAGAAACAAATATTCTTGCTTGTGTTACTCTTTAATTTTTTGCCGCTGCAATTTTTAAGAGAAAATAACCGTGACGTCACTACCTAAATAAATATAAACCGAGTTACCATTACGTCAATTTACAAAAATGTCCCTGAACAAATTCATCAATTGCACAAACGATTTAGTCGACTTCGAGAAAATTCAAGCAGAAGCGCGTGCTGAAGATAATGTACATGCGTTGGAAGTTATTCGAGTAGAATTAGACTCCATATGGACACAAGTAAAAAGGTCATATGAAGAATGTAGGGACTTAGATCAGGATGGTGATAAACCAATTGACAAAAAAATATTACGGGAGCGATACCAAGCTGCCCTAATGGCTTATAAAAATTGTCTTTCGTCAGTCAACGCTGAAATCCATGCGCTTTCGAACACAACCAAGGAAAAAGTTGAACGCCAGTCAAATGTTCCGTTAGAAAAAGAGTTTTCATCAATAAGACTGCCTCCTTGCGACACCGACACCTTTTTTGGGGATTATAAATTATGGCCCAGTTTTCGTGACTTGTTCACAGCCATATACGTTAGAAATCCAAACATTAGAAATCCAAATATTAGCAATGTTGAAAGGCTTTTTTATCTGACTCAAAAAACCGGGGGAGAGGCCAGAGATGCAATTACGCACGTCCCTTTAACAAATAACGGTTTAATCATGGCCTGGAAAAATTTAGTTGACCGGTACGAAAATAAATGGATGCAGGTAAATGAGCAATATAAAATTATTTTGGATCTGCCTCATGCCTCTACAGACTCTGGAGCCTCAATTAAAAAATTACAAAGAACAATAAACGATTGTAGGCAGACATTAGGCACCCTAGGCATTGACACTTCGACATGGGAGTCGTTTTTAATTTATATTTGCTCGCGAAAAACTTCCTAGGGCCCTTGTTCAAGAATTTGAAAATTCTCGTGAAGATTGTGCAGAAGTACCCAATTGGCAAGAATTCGACAAGTTTTTGACCCACAAATGTGATGGTATTCATCCAAAGTTTATCAAGCTCACACTTCCTTATACACTAGTTTACTTCACGCATTTTTTTAACACGATTTTAACTACATCTACGTTCCCAACTGTTTGGAAACATTCCAAAATTGTACCAATACCGAAACCAGATAAAAGTTATGGACCTATTGCCATTTTTCCTTATCTGTCAAAGGTATTTGAAAAATTAATACACTCACAAATAAGCAATTACTTACATACTAACTCATTACTTAATGCTAGGCAATCTGGATTTAGGCCAAAACATAGCTGTCTTACCACACTAATTGACGTGTCTGAAGAAATAAGGTGCCATATTGATAAACGCCAAATGATGTCATTTCTTGTTTTGGTTGACCATTCGAAAGCTTTTGATACTGTGCACCATTCCATTCTTGGCCTAAAGCTAAAGCAAATGTGCAATTTCTCGTCAACAGCATTAAAACTCATATCCTCATACCTAAGTGATAGAAGTCAAAGCGTATACTACAAAAAACTGTCTCCAAAAGTTGTATGATGCCAAGAGGTGTACCCCAGGGATACCCTTGGGCCACTGTTATACTCTATATACGCTAATGATCTACCTTTGCAAATAAAACATTGTCAAACACAAATGTACGCTGATGATGTACAACTGTATATTAGTTGTAATGTATCAGACGCATCTAATTGCGTACAACTAATAAACCAAGATCTACATCAAATTTATCTATGGGCATCTGCAAATGGCTTGAGTTTAAACCCACGGAAATCTGTTGCTTTAGTGATTAAATCGTCAAGACACCTTATAACGTATATTCCGCCAATACAGATAAATAACACAACTATAAATTATGTAGACGCTGCAAAAAATCTTGGTGTAACTTTTAATAATGAACTAAATTGGTCAGATCATATTAAAATAAACTGTGGAAAAACTTTCTCTATGTTAAGAAACCTATGGATGTCGCAACATTTTACACCGACACACATCCGAATGCTACTTGCCAAAACGTATTTACTGCCAACTCTAATGTATGGTTGCGAGCTATTTGCTAGTTGTAATTCTGAATGTAGACGAAGGCTGAATATAACATACAACAATATTGCAAGATATATTTTTGGTGTTAGAAGATACGAAAGCATTTCACGTTATAATGTCACCTTTGATAATTTATTAAAGTGCCGAACACTTATCTTCTTGCATAAAATAATATACAACCGACAACCACCATATCTCTATGAAAAAATTACATTCTCAAGGTCGAATAGAGGTAACAAGATAAATAACATTAAGTATACAAAAGCGATATCTGAGCAACACTTTTTCATTAATTCAATTCGTCTTTGGAGCCAATTACCCCCTCAAATCCAAATTATTAGCAATGCAAGCCAATTCAAGTCTGCCATATTTAGGCACTTTACGTAATTATTTTACTTTCTAAATAAGCACTTTTACCTTAATTTTTGTCTTTTTTTTTATGTTAATTATAAATAAATTAAAATTGTTAGTTATTATTTTGTTTTTTTTTTTTTTTATAATTATTATTATTGTTTAAATCTACGATAATATTTACATATCTATAAATATGCCAAAAAACTAAGCAATACTTTAATATAAGACTTGTTCTTGTTGTATTGTAATAACATAAATAATAAATTAATAAAATAAATAATAAATAAATAAATAAAATTTAAGACCCTAGAATCAGTAGGCAATATTAAATCATCAAAGGACAAATCCATACCGCCCAAGTCTGAAGTCGCGAAAAATACCCAAAATAAACGGAACATTAATTCATTCCAAACGAATATTGCGAAATCTGAGAGTCACGGTCAGAACAAAAATAAACCAGTCAAAAGTTCTAATAATAACGCCATAACATGCCAACATTGTAGCGAGTCACACACCCTACGATCATGCCCCACATTTTTAGAAAAAAATGTAAGTGATCGAATTCATATCGTAAAAGTCACAAATTCATGTTACAACTGTCTGTCGATTAGTCATAGTGTCAGGGAGTGCCCTAGTAAATACAGTTGTAGGCTGTGTAACACAACACCGTGTTGCAACAGTGACCCAGCCTACAAACTTGCCGCAAAATAACGCTGACGTGCAACCAAGTACAAGTGCCGCAGCTCAAGCCCAATACATACAGTCCACTACAAGATCAGGTATTCCAAACCTTACTTCCCTGACCCTACGCGAAAATAGCCAATCGACAACAAATCAAACAGACCGCAAAACGTTGCTTATCACTGCCATTGTCGAAATATAAACTAGAGGTCAAAGATACCAGGCTAGAGCCATCATCGACCCTGGATCACAATCAACCTTTGTATCGGACAAACTAAAAAACCGATTGAAATTACCTACTAAAAGAAACATAGTTCACGTTTCTGGTTTGAGTCAAACAGTTTCTGAAACCTCAACTAAAGCATGTTTGCTTAACCTTTGCTCACGGGTGGACACATCGTTTAAGTTAGAAGTTTGGGCCCCAGTTCTCAAGACCCTTCCTTCTAATTTACCACCTCAAACATTGGACATGCTAAAGCTCAGTGAGGCTGCAAAATTGCAACTTGCAGACCCTCACTTCAATCAAAGTAGACCCATCGACATGCTAATAGGCCTCGAGGTAGGCCCCTCGATTTATTGCATTGACACACCGATGCGGTCTATTGGATCCCTTTTGGCACAAAAAACAGTATTTGGCTGGATTGTGGGGGGACCAACTCCAAAAACTACTCAACCCAGAACAACTATTTCTTTATTGAATACATCGTCCCTTGACCGAATCCTCACACGCTTTTGGGAGGTGGAGGAAAACCCAAAACAGATTTTGAGGTCAGACGAGGACACTATTGTGGAACACAATTTTAAGCAAACAACTCGTAGAAACGATACGATAGTTACCCTGCCCTTCAAAAAAACCGTAAAAATAGGCTCTTCTCGCAACATTGCCATGGCTCAGTACCTAAGAATGGAACGCACACTCAGCCAAAAACACGAAATAAAGCAATTATATGACAACGTTATTTTAGAATATCTTGAGTTAGGACACATGAGAAAAATCGAACCCTCGGATATAAACAAAGCTCCAAACTATTATCTGCCGCATCACGCAATAATAAAACCGGACCGATTGACCACTAAACTTAGAGTGGTTTTAAATGCCTCTAGCCCAACGTCAAATAAGAATAGTCTTAATGACATTTTATATCCAGGACCCATTCTTCAGCAAGATCTTGTTCTTCTGATAGCAAAATGGAGATTTTTCCGCTTTGTATTCAACGCCGACATCACAAAAATGTATCGTCAAATACTAATCGACCCAACTCAAACAAAGTTTCAAAGAATCTTATTCAGAAAATCCATAAAGATTACGAACTTCTCACAGTCACATTTGGAGTTAATTGTGCCCCATTTTTAGCCATCAGAACGCTTCTTCAGTAAGCTGAAGATGTACAAATGACTCATCCCTTAGCGTCCAAGATTCTTAAACAAAATATGTATGTGGATGACGTCTTAGCAGGAGGTCATACTATAGAAGAAGCTATCAGAGCTAGAAAAGAATTAACTTCTGTCCTAAAATCAGCTTGCTTTGAACTAATGAAATGGAACTCTAATGAGCCACAAGTCATTCAGGATTTACCTAGTGAGACTCTACTACCACTCGACTGGTTAAATCTGTCCGAAAATGACGGGACCAAGACTCTAGGGATAAAATGGAACATTTCATCAGACTCCTTTACATTCACAGCCCCAGACATAAAAGTTAAAGAAGCGTATACAAAGAGAGACATTTTGTCTACAATTGCCAAATTTTTTGACCCATGTGGATGGATAGCTCCAATCATAATAGACGCTAAAGTAATCATGCAGCAAATATGGTTAGATAAGACGGACTGGGATGACATTTTAAAACCAATTTCTCAACATAAATGGAAAAAATTCGTAAACAATTTTCCCAATATTAAAACTATAAGAATTCCCCGTTGGATTAAATATACACCCTTAAGTCACATCGAAATACATGGCTTTAGCGACGCTTCAGAAAAAGCTTATGCTGCTTCATTATACATTCGAATACAAAATGAAGAAACATCCATACACACAACTCTTTTGGTATCAAAGACTCGAGTAAAGCCTCTCAAAAGCTTATCGCTACCACGCTTAGAACTTTGTGGAGCTGTATTGCTAGCTAACTTGGCATCAAGTCTATTAAAAACCTGTGAATTTAAAAATGTAGTAACCCACTATTGGACTGACTCGACAATTGTATTATCGTGGCTTAAGAAACCGCCATGTACCTGGAACACGTTTGTTGGAAATCGAGTGTCGGAAATAATACAAAAAGTTGGGACTCAAAATTGGCATCACGTTGACTCAAAAATGAATCCCGCTGACCTAGCAAGCCGAGGTTGTTCGCCAAGTGAGTTAGAATCACATAGTCTATGGAGGAGTGGACCTTCGTGGCTAAAGTTGCCAAAACATCAATGGCCATCCCCACGCCATCCTCAGGACACAAATATAGAAGCCAAGACAATTAAAATTCTAACAGTCACAAACACAGACGACCCATTAAGCCGATTTTCATCTCTACCCCGTGCCTATCGAGTCATAGCCTACATTTTACGTTTCGGAAGACCCATACCAAGAAGTCGAATCTCATCTTTAGAACCAACACCAGAAGAAATACAATCTGCAAAAAATCGCATCATAATTTGGACACAAAAAACTTTATTTCCTGACGAATATACTGCATACTTCACAAGCGTCCAATTTCCCCTCGAAGTAAACTCTTAACCCTTTCGCCATTTCTCGATCGCAATGGGATCATAAGGACCAATGGGCGTTTAGCGCAGTCCCCAGCTTTAACATACAATGAACGCTGTCCAATTCTGTTGCCATACGAATCAAAATTGGCCAGAATGATAACAGAATTTGTGCACAAAATTACTTTGCATGGAGGAAATCCGCTCATGACCCGAGTAATAAGAACAGAATTTTGGATTTTTCGACTAAAGCCCTAAGTAAAAACAGTCATAAATAATTGCAAAACATGTGTACTTTACAAAAAACACACTCAAAGTTAGATAATGGCATCCCTGCCACCTGAACGCACAACAATATCAAGACCCTTTACAGTTACAGGTGTTGATTACGCTGAACATTTCAACATTCGAAACTTTACCTTGCCTTATCACAAAAGGGTATGTTTGCATATTTGTATGCTTTGCCACAAAAGCTGTACATTTAGAACCAGTAAGTGACCTATCGACCCAAGCTTTTTTAGCCGCTTTCTCCCGCTTTATTGGAAGACGTGGATGTCCCGCAATCATATATTCGGACAACGACACGAACTTTGTCGGAGCAGCAGAACTCATTAAAAAGGGTCGTCTAGAATTTATAAAAACTCTTCAAACCCAAGTAACTCACAACTTTAGCCATCAAAACATCATTTGGAAATTCATACCCCCTGGTGCCCCACATATGGACGGACTCTGGGAGGCCGGTGTAAAATCCTTCAAAACCCACCTAAAGAAAATGATACGAAATTTACCTTTGAAGAGCTGTCAACAATTCTCACTCGCATAGAATCGTGTTTAAACTCTAGACCCTTAAGTCCTGCTAGCGATGACCCAAACGACCTCAACCCATTGACCCCTGGGCACTTCCTAATTGGCACTCCATTATTGACCCCAGCCGAACCTGATGTAAGCAGCGAAAACCTGACCCTCATCAACCGCTGGAAACGCCTAAAGGTCATCTACCACTCATTTTGCCAAAGATGGAAATCCGAGTATCTGGCCGCATTTCATCGCAGATATAAATGGAAGACTCAGAGGGACAATGGTCAGCAAAAACAACAATTTGCCGCCCAATGAATGGCAAATGGGCGGAATCACTAAGACTCATATTGGAACTGATCAAAACTGTCGAGTTGTCGACATCCAGACAAAAATGGGATCGTTACCAGACCCATTACAAAAATTGTGGTTTTGTTTTAAAATACATTTAACATTTTTAAAAATTTTCCAAACTAATTTTACATTGAATTCCTACTTACAGGTATGGCATCCCACCAAACATTTCTAAGTTTCTCATCAACAGATTTGATTGCTGTCAACATATTCAGCCCCACACGACCCGCAAATTTGAATCGAAATGAGATCCTAGATGCCATATCTGCCAAAATCATCACAACACCTTGCTACAGTGTAACCTGTTTCTTGGACCTTTGTTAAACTGCACCAAGTCATGGGAGCCGGAATGTTTAATGATGACTCGTTTTTAACCAAACACCCTGTAAAATATTAACGGTCCTTTAGTTGTTATTTACTTAATCTTAAATTCTGTCATTACATTATTTTTCTTTTACTAAGCCTAGCTTGTTAAATAATGTTTAACATTAATAACACTCACTCTAGTTTCAACAGTTGAACAATAAACAAGTGAAGAAAAAAAAAAGAAACAAAAAAAAAAAACATTGTGACCCAACAAACCAAAACAAATTGTAACAGTGAAAATTAAACATAAACCAAAGAACAAAATTGTAAACAAAAAATGTTAATATTTAATAAAACTAAAATGCAACAAAAAAAAAAATAAATAAAAAACAAAGTGTTTTTATTTCAATAAGAAAATCTACCTAATGAACCGTGGTCCTCAACAATCATATTTCGAAAAATTGTGGGAAAATATAGGAATAAAATTTGGAATTTTAAAATTTAAATTACACGAATTATGTGCAGCCCCTCTATATTTTCCAGATAAGTGACAGTGATCTCTCACAGCTAGTTCACCGCCTGGTGCTAAACCGCAAATATGACAGTTGATAGATTTTAAAAATTTTTCTTCTTCTAAGGGGGTTAATGGACAATTTGGACAATTTTCTCATAATAATTCTTATAAATTTGTCTACATTCATTTATTAAATTATCTACAAAATGTTGTCCTACATTCACACCGCTACTATCACTACTACTAAACATATGAAACTTATCTAAATTTTCATTACTTAATATTAAAACCATATGCACATGGTATATGTTTTTTTATACATCTACTATTTTCATTAACACTACTTACATCTACTTCCTCTAGAATACATTCGAAATCTGCATACACTAAGAATGGAACTTCCATCTGCCTTTCATAATGCTGATATTTAATTATAGATTTTTCTCCCTCCGACATTTTGGGAATGCATTCTCCACATTCCTTCTCTTTATGGATTGCCATTCTCTCCGGTATAGTTGTATGGTAAAGGCATACATTACAAAATATAATTCTTCCATTATGTGTTGAAATTTGATTTGAAAGAAGGCTAAAATGAAATAAAAATTAATAAATTTATTAGAATATATTTTTTTTTATAAAGTTTTTTGTTCATTTTATACTAATTACCTAGAAATATTCTTTATTAAAATATAGTGCATTTTACTCCCGCAAGCACTTTCCAAAAGCAATTTTAAATTTTCGGTCGAACCCGAACACATTTATACCTATTTCCTTATTGTTTTTTTCATAATTCCTTATATTTTTCACATCAGTTGGAAATTTCATTGAAGTGAAGTTAAGTATTGTACCGGAATCAAGCGTAATAATTTGCTCAGAAATATCATTAATTTTATAAATTGTCTGCCTATGTTTATTAATATCATCTCCATTATAAAATGCTGCTATAATACTCCACTTAAAACAGAAGACGTCATTATTTTGGACGTTAACGCAAGCATATTTTCCTATCAGCTCTTTAGGTGTTGGTATATACTGGGATCCGGATAATGGTGATGCTTTATTAATATTGATTTCCAGACATTTTATTTGGATAAGCGTCCAACCAGAATCTCTTTCTTGAAACTCAGACATCTTTGCTTTTATCTTTTCAAATTGAAGTGTGAGAGCTGAGTTTATATCATCTGCCCTCATCTGCTGGTAACTTGTATCGAGCAGTAAGTTCCAAATTGAATTTCACAATTATGTGCTCAGCCAGACAATTATTTAATAATTTTTGAACATACATTTGTCCTTTTTTCAAATATTCATTCATATTCAAATCTCCTTTCGGAAAAGGATATGTCAAAAGTCGAGATTAAAATGAATTTTTTATTAGTTGAATCCGGTTTCCAATTTTTTCCTGTACATTGTTCTGGTGTTCGGGTTGTGAGCAATGAATAAACCATTGTTGAGGTTGAATTTTAGCATTACAATCCTTACACTTAGTAAAAGTTTCTGCTTATAACTCAGGCTGTTGTTGTTTACATGGTATATTTGATTGTAACATCGATATACGCTTCCTAGATGCAGCCGATGTTGAAGGATATTCATTAATTTCTTCTACTTGTTGTTTTTGCGTATGTTGTTGTTGCGGTTGTTGTTGTTGTTGCGGCTGTTGTTGTTGTTGTTGACGAAGAAAATCTATATGAATTTCAACATGTTTCTTTTTTTCCATTGATGTCATGGATATATGATTACATATATCACATGGCATATGAATTGTGGTATGTTTTTTTAAAATGTTTTTATTTTTGTATAGATTTTGGCAAATTTCACAAATTATTACACTAGCCATTATTAATTTAAAATTTTTAATTCTTTTTTTTTATTTCTAAAAGCACAAACTTTCTTAAGCAAGTATACTTTAGAAACTAAATGAAGAGAATATATTTAAACCTTATATACACTTCAAATATCTATACAGTCCATCACCCAAACAAGCAAAACAACAACATCTCACCATCTGGCTACCCATAAACACACGAAAAAAAGGGCTTATCAGAAATGTGTGTTTTTCTCCCAAAAAATGTTGACCTACATTTTCAAGCGTTTAAAAAATGTTGACCTACATTTACTAGTGCTTTTAACACATGTCAATCGCTCAATTAATTTTTCAACACCTAATTCAGAACAAAACTAAAGAAAGGCTTATCAGTAATATTTTCATTTTCCAATTTCTTCGACAAGATCTATCTGTCTGTCCATCCAATAATTTTCTCGTTGATCGTCAGTCGATCACCCAAACAAGCAAAACAACAACAACATCTCACCATCTGGCTACTCTTAAAACACACAAAAAAAGGGCTTATCAGAAATGTGTGTTTTTCTCCCGAACTATCCATAAACACACACAAAAATAAAAAAAAATATTTTTCCAATTTCTTCCTCAAGGTCTGTCTGTGTATCTGTCCATATTCAAGACACACTCCAATACAATACCCTTATCATCTCAAACCCCATAAATTATTAGTTTTAATATCAGCGCTTTGAAAAAAATTGTCCACAAAAACATTTTTTCAAAATGCATACATATCCACAAAAACTAAATCACATCTTTCTCAAGCGCATCTACACAGTAAGTCCGTCTATCGATCACAACAAAAGAAAGGCTTCAACAATGCACCCAACACTTGTGCATTGCTCCCCCAACATTTTTTTTTTCTAAATCTCAGCTTTATTGCTATTCATTAAAATTTAACGACTTTTTTATTACTTTGTTTTAAATTTTTTTAAAAATTTGACCTACTTTAAAAAGTGATCATGAATTTCCCCCCTAATTTTTTCGAAATTCTCAGCTTTATGGCTTTTTTAAAATTTTATGACATTTTTATGGCTTTTTTAAAAATTTTATGACATTTTTATTGCTTTTTTTTAAATTTATGACATTTTAATTGCTTTAGAAAAACAACGATGACCTTTAATTACTCTCCCCCATACTAAACCTATAGGAAGTTGACTGTTTAATGGCTTTAAAAAACAACGAGGACCTTTAATGGCTTTTATTACTTTCCCCCATACTAAACCTATAGGAAGTTGACCTTTTAATGGCTTTTAGTCCAAAGTGAACCAACTCTCTCATTACCCATATACTGATATGCAACTTGTCTTATAATGCCCCCATGCATATGTATCAACATCATCTTCTCTTATATATCTCTTATCATCTGAATAGCTTAAAGTTAACTTATTTATATGTAGAGTATAGATTTGATGAACCTTAGATCTAAATATATACATGTTCTCATAATATAATTTTTTTTCAAATAAACATTTTCTGAAATCATTAACTGTAAGCTTTGATATTATACAATGTTTAACACCCTTTATCTTCTTGATTTTATCATCAAATCTATCTATTTTAATTGAATACATCTTTGCTCTTAAACCTATGAATTCCTTTATGAGCTTACCATTGCATTCATCCTTCATCATACCCAATATTTTTTTATTTAGTAATGGAAAATTAAAGATATTATCTTTCGGATATGCAGATGTATCGAAATGAATGTTTATATCATTTCGAATATCATCATACAAATCATTTATTTTTATATCATATGAAGGAATCTGTATCCATATAGTTTAAATGAATATTATCAAGATATTTGGGTTTCATGCAATCATAATGAAAGTTATACATTTTCCATTTTGATAGCTCTAAAACAAAAAACCCAATGTAAATTGGTTTGTTATATACGGTACTCACTCTTTTCAATTCAATAGCCATCATTTTCTCATGAATTTTAAGTGCGCTATGTAAATTATGTTTAGCTATAAAAGCTCTAGCTCCTAACCGTTTACGTTTGTTCTCCCATTCGCATACTATTTTAATATTCTTTCTCTTGTCAACATTTTCCATAGTCTTTCCATAGACAGCATTATTTAAAAGTTTAAAAAAATTTTGTTCAAATGAGTTTTTAGCTAACGTTCGATGATGATTATTCAAATCAATAGATTTCTTTAGCCAATCTGATTGATTAAATTCAAGAACCCTATGAATTTTTTTAAGAATTAATCCATGTTGAATACATTGCTGCAATGTACGGTAGTGTATTACATAATTAGTTTTATTATTTAAATCTGCTATAAGTTTTGTCTGCTTCATTATTTAAATTTTTTTATTTTCCACACAAAATGGTAAATCATTATGAAAGTCGTGTAATGCGAATGGATATTCCAAATCTACTTCTAGTATATAACCTAATGGTGAGTCGTCTTTTATATTAATGACATTAAAATTATCAATATTTGCCATCCATTTACAATTTTTATAGGGAAGGTATTGAGACATTGCATAGCCATATAAATTATTTACATCCAAATATATTAGATAATTAGATTCCTTGGTGGAGTCATAATCACTTATATATTTATTATTAGCTATTGAATGTCGTTTACTGCATTGTACAATACCTCCCCTAATACCCCGTACTACAAAATTTTACATATTAATGTCAGTCAACAACTCCAGCTCTATTTTAGTTGTTTGCAACATTGCATCCCAAGATAGACCAGGGGTGGTATAGTATTGACAGGGATCTAAATTATAAATGTTTTTACAAACTTTTTTAAAACTTTCAAAAATGTCACATAGTAAAAGAACATCTACTTTTAGATATAAAAGTAAATAATCCATTAGTGTTTTACATTGAAACGTATTCCAAACTTGTTCAGCATGTCTATATTCATTCTCACTACACGACTCATTAGAAAGTTTATTAAAGAAAACTGAACGGGGTGGAAGTTGTGTCTCCTGAAGGCGATTAACAGAATCTAGATAGTCATATGGAAAAACACCTTTACGTTTCATTAAACTAAATTCCTGATCACTAATATAAATTGATTTTGCAATATTTAAATCATCATCGGATAAATTAGTTTCTCTAAACTAGATGGCATGAATCGAATTGAGTCGAGAAAACGCAATTCAATGTTATCTTTTTCATTAACCTAAATGGATATCTATAATTCCTTATTTAAAGGAATTATATTTATATCACCTTCAATAGATGATAGCTCTCGGATAAACAAATGACAATCATATGCCGAAAGATTATGAAAAAAGATTGGGGTGAAATTTGCAATCTGATATTCTAAATTGCACTTGTTGTGGGCAGGACCTCTATACTTTCCTGTTAAATGACAATTATCAGCTACTCGATTTTCAATAGATAAAAATTCATTACAAATATGACAGATTGTGTCTTCTTTCTGTCTCTTCTCTTCAAGTTCTGTTAAGGAATTCATCGGATTAACTATACTTAAATAATTCCTATAAATAGTTAAAATATTCTTAACTAAACTATTAAAAAAATGATAAGGTGAGTTATCACCACTATAAACTCTAAATATATCTAAACTAGCGTCAAACGAGCATTTAATTTAATAGCTATAAGCAAATAGAATGTGTTTTTGTATAGATTTTACTTTGCTTGAATTCTGTATATTTACTGATTCTAAAATACATTCAAAATCAGCATACACTACAAAAGGTACATCCATTTGCTTTTTAAAATTTTTAAAGCTAACTAAATTGTTATTTACATCAGGCATTTTAGTAACCATTTTGTTACATTCCATTTTATGTTTTTGTAAAGATGAGTCAGTATAGAAATGTATTAGACAGATATTACATATTCCCAGCGGGAAAAAGAAGGAGTACGGATAAACAAGCCCTTCTCGCTCCATTCCATACTCATATCTTTTTTACACGCGTTGTCATTGCGGAGAAGGCCTTCCGCTTTCCTTTCTTCCCCAGAGCTTCTTAAAGGCCTTCAAATAAATGGCTTTTAGAAGGCTTTCCAGAGAATGATTGTCAAAAGGCCTTAGCAAAAAGGTTATCTTGAAGGGTTTTTAAGAAAGGTATGGTAAAAGGCCTTTCAATTAATGACTCTTAAAAGGCCTTTCAGACCATCCTTATACAAATGCATTAAAGGTCATATTGAAGGGCTATCAGTCTAAAACATTAAGGAATATTTTCTTACAAATGAAATTAGAAGACTGAAAAGGTTTCATGTACATATTAGATGTGATACCTATTTTTTTTATTGAAATAATTAAATTTGCTAAATATTGTAAAATAGATTGCAAATAAAAGTTTATAATAAAATAAAACTTTTACGCACAAGTACCTATTTTCCTTAATGAACAAAACTCAACTAAAATGATTTACATTATTGTTTTTATTTTGTATTTTAATATGCACCTACTTTGTTACTTTGTTTTTATAACGGGATCTAAATTCTTTCGCTTTGGCGAAAAAAACCAAACAAAAAATTTTACTCTTTCTCTTTTCAACTTAAACTAAAATGATTTACAACATACCTATGTTACTTTGTTTTTGTAAAGGGATCTGAACTCTTTTGCTTGTGCAAAAAAACAAAACAAAAAATGTTACTCCTTCTTTTCTCGCTTCTTTTATACCAAAGAGCCGAGGCCTTCTATAAGGCATTCCTTAGCAGTTACGTAAGAAAAGTAATTAAATCAAAACATTTTTTAAGCAGGCCTGAAGTAAGAAGGTCTTCTGAGTTTTCCCGCTGGGTAAAAGACCTGCACAGATACATCTGTTTATATCTGTTTCTGTGTTTTTCCTAAAGTGGATGCGTATGGATGAGTGCTCTTGTGTTTCTGATATAAGTTGATCTTGATATGAATTGTAAAAGAGTGGATGTAAGTTGATACAAAAGCAAAAGAGAGTATCATATCTGCAAATATCTGTTTCGCGAAAGCAGATCCTAGTGGATGCTGATGGAATACAATAAGTTACTTATTGTACGATACCGTTATTTTCAATTATTTTTCAACGCAAAAAAGCCGACCCTTTGGCTTGCTAAAAAATAATTTTTTACAAAAACAAAATATGAACACATGAACAGTTATTTTTTTCAATCATTTTTGCGTGATGTGCTTCGAGCACATAAAAAAACAAACAAAAAAACTTTACAAGAACGTTGCTTGTTTTTTTTGGAAGGCAAACATTTTTGAAGTTTTCGGTACCGATATGTATTTTGTTTGTTTAAAAAATTCTTTCATGAAATTGAAAGGTTGCGTTTTCTTCGTTCAAGTGCCAAGTAGACAAAAATTATTGAAAAAAAAAACTCTGAAAGAACTAAACACGTGTACATACTTTGTGTTTCTAAAAAAAAACTAGCAGGAAGCGTTGTAATCAGGCCTACCATATTTACCGATAAATCTGCATTTTGACGATTTTTTTCCTCTAAATTATCAAAGTGCCTATTTTTTGATAAACACTTACAGCACGGTAATTTTTGGTTTGTTTTATACAAATTATTTATTTTGGGTAACTTGTTACACAAAGAGACAACTTTTATAAATTTAGCGCTTATACTTAAGGAAAACATGGTTATACATATTTATTTTATATATGCAGTGTTTGTATTGCGTCTAACCCAACAAACACATTTTGAAAAATATACAACTTCATATGAGAAGCTTAAAGGAAATGTGGTACATATGTTATTACTTAGGTTATTAATAAATTTTTAAATAAATTTTACTTTAATTGGTTACCACAACCAAAAAAAATATAAATAACGATAATGGTTAAAGGCTCCCAATTGAAAATAAAGGAATTTTTTCTCGTAACCTTTACAAAAAATAATAAAAGTAATTATTTTTAGTCCCTGAGCTATTTTTGGAATAAAAACAAAAAAGTCCATATAAAACAGCTATTTTTCAACGTAAACATAAAAGGTCGAATTTAACTCTTAAAAAAAGAGTTTTATAAAGCCGTCATAAATTAAAACTCATTTCAGGAGTTTGATTTTAACCGACATTTAATTAAATTCATATTTTGTACATTGCCAGAGTACGAAGAAGATTGTATCCAGGCCACATCTATAAATCTTACTGATTTCAATCTAACGTTAACATCCGTTTATTGTCCCCCGAGGCACAAAATTGTAAACGATAAATTTCTCCACTTCTTCTCCACATTGGGCCAGAAATTCATTGCTGCTTGCGACTACAACGCTAAACATACATATTGGGGCTCCAGACTTATTAGTCCTAGAGGTAATCAGCTATACAATACCGTAACTGCAAATAATTTTGATGTGGTATCGAGTGGTAAGCCTACCTATTGGCCAACCGACTTCAATAAGCTACCAGACCTTATTGACTTTGCTGTAATTAAAAGCATCAAGCGCTATCAGGTACTAGTTAGTTCCTCCTATGATCTTTCGTCTGATCATTCACCTTCAATCCTCATTTTAAAAGGTAACTCTGACGCTGCAGCTGCAAACTTTATTTTCTATCCAAACAGAAACACAAATTGGTTAAAGTATAAAATGTATGTGAGCTCTCACCTATCACAGTGCATTCCCCTAAAAAATTCATCTGACATCCAAATAGCTGTCGACCGATTTACAGAAGTCTTGGATACTGCAGCAAGAAATGCAACCCCAATCAAGCGGACAATTAAACGTGCTCCTTACAATACATCGACGGATATAGAGGCCCTTATCAGAGAAAAAAGGAAGTTAAGAAGACAATGGCAAAACAGTCGTTCCCCAACCACTAAGGCCCAACTACAATTATGCCTGACCACACTTCGCAACAAATTGAGACAGAACCACGAGTCCGCAATAGAAGGCTATCTAAACAGCCTAGACGCCACAAAAAAAATGTCTTTCCATAGACAGCATTATTTAAAAGTTTAAAAAAATTTTGTTCAAATGAGTTTTTAGCTAACGTTCGATGATGATTATTCAAATCAATAGATTTCTTTAGCCAATCTGATTGATTAAATTCAAGAACCCTATGAATTTTTTTAAGAATTAATCCATGTTGAATACATTGCTGCAATGTACGGTAGTGTATTACATAATTAGTTTTATTATTTAAATCTGCTATAAGTTTTGTCTGCTTCATTATTTAAATTTTTTTATTTTCCACACAAAATGGTAAATCATTATGAAAGTCGTGTAATGCGAATGGATATTCCAAATCTACTTCTAGTATATAACCTAATGGTGAGTCGTCTTTTATATTAATGACATTAAAATTATCAATATTTGCCATCCATTTAAAATTTTTATAGGGAAGGTATTGAGACATTGCATAGCCATATAAATTATTTACATCCAAATATATTAGATAATTAGATTCCTTGGTGGAGTCATAATCACTTATATATTTATTATTAGCTATTGAATGTCGTTTACTGCATTGTACAATACCTCCCCTAATACCCCGTACTACAAAATTATACATATTAATGTCAGTCAACAACTCCAGCTCTATTTTAGTTGTTTGCAACATTGCATCCCAAGATAGACCAGGGGTGGTATAGTATTGACAGGGATCTAAATTATAAATGTTTTTACAAACTTTTTTAAAACTTTCAAAAATGTCACATAGTAAAAGAACATCTACTTTTAGATATAAAAGTAAATAATCCATTAGTGTTTTACATTGAAACGTATTCCAAACTTGTTCAGCATGTCTATATTCATTCTCACTACACGACTCATTAGAAAGTTTATTAAAGAAAACTGAACGGGGTGGAAGTTGTGTCTCCTGAAGGCGATTAACAGAATCTAGATAGTCATATGGAAAAACACCTTTACGTTTCATTAAACTAAATTCCTGATCACTAATATAAATTGATTTTGCAATATTTAAATCATCATCGGATAAATTAGTTTCTCTAAACTAGATGGCATGAATCGAATTGAGTCGAGAAAACGCAATTCAATGTTATCTTTTTCATTAACCTAAATGGATATCTATAATTCCTTATTTAAAGGAATTATATTTATATCACCTTCAATAGATGATAGCTCTCGGATAAACAAATGACAATCATATGCCGAAAGATTATGAAAAAAGATTGGGGTGAAATTTGCAATCTGATATTCTAAATTGCACTTGTTGTGGGCAGGACCTCTATACTTTCCTGTTAAATGACAATTATCAGCTACTCGATTTTCAATAGATAAAAATTCATTACAAATATGACAGATTGTGTCTTCTTTCTGTCTCTTCTCTTCAAGTTCTGTTAAGGAATTCATCGGATTAACTATACTTAAATAATTCCTATAAATAGTTAAAATATTCTTAACTAAACTATTAAAAAAATGATAAGGTGAGTTATCACCACTATAAACTCTAAATATATCTAAACTAGCGTCAAACGAGCATTTAATTTAATAGCTATAAGCAAATAGAATGTGTTTTTGTATAGATTTTACTTTGCTTGAATTCTGTATATTTACTGATTCTAAAATACATTCAAAATCAGCATACACTACAAAAGGTACATCCATTTGCTTTTTAAAATTTTTAAAGCTAACTAAATTGTTATTTACATCAGGCATTTTAGTAACCATTTTGTTACATTCCATTTTATGTTTTTGTAAAGATGAGTCAGTATAGAAATGTATTAGACAGATATTACATATTCCCAGCGGGAAAAAGAAGGAGTACGGATAAACAAGCCCTTCTCGCTCCATTCCATACTCATATCTTTTTTACACGCGTTGTCATTGCGGAGAAGGCCTTCCGCTTTCCTTTCTTCCCCAGAGCTTCTTAAAGGCCTTCAAATAAATGGCTTTTAGAAGGCTTTCCAGAGAATGACTGTCAAAAGGCCTTAGCAAAAAGGTTATCTTGAAGGGTTTTTAAGAAAGGTATGGTAAAAGGCCTTTCAATTAATGACTCTTAAAAGGCCTTTCAGACCATCCTTATACAAATGCATTAAAGGTCATATTGAAGGGCTATCAGTCTAAAACATTAAGGAATATTTTCTTACAAATGAAATTAGAAGACTGAAAAGGTTTCATGTACATATTAGATGTGATACCTATTTTTTTTATTGAAATAATTAAATTTGCTAAATATTGTAAAATAGATTGCAAATAAAAGTTTATAATAAAATAAAACTTTTACGCACAAGTACCTATTTTCCTTAATGAACAAAACTCAACTAAAATGATTTACATTATTGTTTTTATTTTGTATTTTAATATGCACCTACTTTGTTACTTTGTTTTTATAACGGGATCTAAATTCTTTCGCTTTGGCGAAAAAAACCAAACAAAAAATTTTACTCTTTCTCTTTTCAACTTAAACTAAAATGATTTACAACATACCTATGTTACTTTGTTTTTGTAAAGGGATCTGAACTCTTTTGCTTTTGCTTGTGCAAAAAAACAAAACAAAAAATGTTACTCCTTCTTTTCTCGCTTCTTTTATACCAAAGAGCCGAGGCCTTCTATAAGGCATTCCTTAGCAGTTACGTAAGAAAAGTAATTAAATCAAAACATTTTTTAAGCAGGCCTGAAGTAAGAAGGTCTTCTGAGTTTTCCCGCTGGGTAAAAGACCTGCACAGATACATCTGTTTATATCTGTTTCTGTGTTTTTCCTAAAGTGGATGCGTATGGATGAGTGCTCTTGTGTTTCTGATATAAGTTGATCTTGATATGAATTGTAAAAGAGTGGATGTAAGTTGATACAAAAGCAAAAGAGAGTATCATATCTGCAAATATCTGTTTCGCGAAAGCAGATCCTAGTGGATGCTGATGGAATACAATAAGTTACTTATTGTACGATACCGTTATTTTCAATTATTTTTCAACGCAAAAAAGCCGACCCTTTGGCTTGCTAAAAAATCATTTTTTACAAAAACAAAATATGAACACATGAACAGTTATTTTTTTCAATCATTTTTGCGTGATGTGCTTCGAGCACAAAAAAAAACAAACAAAAAAACTTTACAAGAACGTTGCTTGTTTTTTTTGGAAGGCAAACATTTTTGAAGTTTTCGGTACCGATATGTATTTTGTTTGTTTAAAAAATTCTTTCATGAAATTGAAAGGTTGCGTTTTCTTCGTTCAAGTGCCAAGTAGACAAAAATTATTGAAAAAAAAAACTCTGAAAGAACTAAACACGTGTACATACTTTGTGTTTCTAAAAAAAAACTAGCAGGAAGCGTTGTAATCAGGCCTACCATATTTACCGATAAATCTGCATTTTGACGATTTTTTTCCTCTAAATTATCAAAGTGCCTATTTTTTGATAAACACTTACAGCACGGTAATTTTTGGTTTGTTTTATACAAATTATTTATTTTGGGTAACTTGTTACACAAAGAGACAACTTTTATAAATTTAGCGCTTATACTTAAGGAAAACATGGTTATACATATTTATTTTATATATGCAGTGTTTGTATTGCGTCTAACCCAACAAACACATTTTGAAAAATATACAACTTCATATGAGAAGCTTAAAGGAAATGTGGTACATATGTTATTACTTAGGTTATTAATAAATTTTTAAATAAATTTTACTTTAATTGGTTACCACAACCAAAAAAAATATAAATAACGATAATGGTTAAAGGCTCCCAATTGAAAATAAAGGAATTTTTTCTCGTAACCTTTACAAAAAATAATAAAAGTAATTATTTTTAGTCCCTGAGCTATTTTTGGAATAAAAACAAAAAAGTCCATATAAAACAGCTATTTTTCAACGTAAACATAAAAGGTCGAATTTAACTCTTAAAAAAAGAGTTTTATAAAGCCGTCATAAATTAAAACTCATTTCAGGAGTTTGATTTTAACCGACATTTAATTAAATTCATATTTTGTACATTGCCAGAGTACGAAGAAGATTGTATCCAGGCCATATCTATAAATCTTACTGATTTCAATCTAACGTTAACATCCGTTTATTGTCCCCCGAGGCACAAAATTGTAAACGATAAATTTCTCAACTTCTTCTCCACATTGGGCCAGAAATTCATTGCTGCTTGCGACTACAACGCTAAACATACATATTGGGGCTCCAGACTTATTAGTCCTAGAGGTAATCAGCTATACAATACCGTAACTGCAAATAATTTTGATGTGGTATCGAGTGGTAAGCCTACCTATTGGCCAACCGACTTCAATAAGCTACCAGACCTTATTGACTTTGCTGTAATTAAAAGCATCAAGCGCTATCAGGTACTAGTTAGTTCCTCCTATGATCTTTCGTCTGATCATTCACCTTCAATCCTCATTTTAAAAGGTAACTCTGACGCTGCAGCTGCAAACTTTATTTTCTATCCAAACAGAAACACAAATTGGTTAAAGTATAAAATGTATGTGAGCTCTCACCTATCACAGTGCATTCCCCTAAAAAATTCATCTGGCATCCAAATAGCTGTCGACCGATTTACAGAAGTCTTGGATACTGCAGCAAGAAATGCAACCCCAATCAAGCGGACAATTAAACGTGCTCCTTACAATACATCGACGGATATAGAGGCCCTTATCAGAGAAAAAAGGAAGTTAAGAAGACAATGGCAAAACAGTCGTTCCCCAACCACTAAGGCCCAACTACAATTATGCCTGACCACACTTCGCAACAAATTGAGACAGAACCACGAGTCCGCAATAGAAGGCTATCTAAACAGCCTAGACGCCACAAAAAACTCCAATTATAGCTTATGGAAGGCTGTACGGCATATGAAATGCCCTATAACCCAAGAATCTCCATTAAGACTGGAAAACCGCATTTGGGCCAAAAACACACATGAAAAATTAAACGCTTTCGCGGGCCACCTTGAGAAAGTTTTCACGCCACATGATGCACATACTTGTTCCTGTCGTCCAATCATTCCTGATAAGGTAAACCATCCATTAAAATTTAACATAACTCAAGTAAAATCTGCAATAGAAAAAGTGAATATTAGAAAATCTCCCGGACCTGACCGCATCACAGGGTCAATGATAAGAAACCTACCATCGTCTGCTTCCAGAATCTTGCTGCTCATTTTTAACGCTATATTAAGAGTCGGATACTTCCCATCCTCATGGAAGAGGTCTATAATTGTTATGATTCCCAAGCCAGGAAAAGATGCTAGCCAGGTTGCGTCGTACAGACCGATAAGCTTATTGTCAATCCTATCGAAGCTTTTCGAACAAATATTCGTTTTAAGTATAACTCATCTAAATGAACACGACATCATCCCGGACCACCAGTTCGGATTCAGAGCGAAACATGGTACAATAGAACAAGTGCATAGAATTGTCACCCTTATTAGATCGGCGTTTGAGAAAAAGCAATACTGCTCAGCACTGTTTACAGACATTTCCCAAGCTTTTGACAAAGTTTGGCATGATGGGCTACTCATCAAAATAAAACGAATGCTTCCTCAAAACACTCACAAGCTTCTGGAGAGCTATCTAACAGGCAGAACATTCATAGTAAGGTCGCAAGATAAATACTCCCCCCTCAAAAATAATTTCTGCTGGTGTTCCCCAAGGCAGCATATTAGGACCGCTTCTATATATAATATACACAGCGGATATGCCAACAAACCTGAGCACGCATACCTCTACATTTGCAGACGACACAGCATTTATTAGCGTTAACCATGACCCAAAAGTCGCATCGCAAATTCTGCAGTCCCACATCAATGAACTAGAGGCCTGGCTAGAAAAATGGAGAATAAAGGTTAACCCGGCTAAATGTGCTCACTTAACTTTCACGCTCAGAAGACAAACGTGCCCAGCTGTAAAAATAAATAACATCACTGTTCCGGTAGAAAACCATGTTAAGTACTTGGGAATTCATATAGATAGACGCTTGACCTGGTCGCGTCATATTGAAGCGAAAATAACGGCTATGAAACTTAAAGCAGCTCAACTACATTGGCTTCTCGGTCGAAACTCAAAATTGTCCTTAGACAACAAAATTCTCTTATACAAGTCCATCATAAAACCAATATGGACATATGGCATCCAATTATGGGGTACTGCATGCGCATCTAACATCCAAAAGCTTCAAAGAAGACAGTCTAGAATATTACGACAAATTGTCTGCGCCCCATGGTATATACCTAATGAAATTATCCACAGAGATCTCAACGTCCCCACTATCCAGGAGGAAATAAAAAAAATATTCAATAAGCTACATCGATAAACTAATGGTCCACCCTAACTACCTCGCTCGGGGTTTGCTTCAGTTTGAAGGTCACCAGAGGCTAAAAAGAACCGATAGTTTGAGCCTAACTAGAAGACATTTTTAAAATTTGAATACAGCAGTTAGTGGTTACACTGGTAACAACTAATAAACAACAAGTAGAATTAAGATTTGAATACATATTGTAAATTTCGATAAGAAAGATTCAATAATAAAAATAAATTTAAAAAAAAAAAAAAAAAAATATTTTGTACTTGGACACCCAAAGCTTGTAGCTGGTCAGATCACTACAATTTGTAAAGCAATGTTATCTAATCAGCTTGCACTGCAATTAAACTAATTGTCATTATTTTATGACTGCGAAATAAAACTCCCTTTTTAAGAGTTCATCCATACCTACTTTTATTTTTTCGTTGAAAAATTATTTTTAACTGTGGAGTTAAGATCGTTTATTCTAGATTACCATAGGTTCTTAATGAGACGAACCTTGGTATAAGACAGTATAGGTCTCCGCTGACTCTAATATGGAGAGTTTTCAAGCTAAAATTATATAATATGGAGAGTTTTCAAGCTAAAATTATATGGATCACTCTTATTAACGGTCCCTGCAATTTATCCTTAAGTAAAATCTATTCATATAAAGGGTGTCTGGTGGCAAAATTAAATTTTTAAATGCGATTATTTCAAATAGTAATAAACGGTGCGGAGGAAGGTTGGCGCCGTTGGAATTATCGATTGGGAGGATTTGTCAGTCACAGTTCGCTGAGGAGACATTTTTTAAGAGTAATGATTCTAACGTAATTGCTCGTCCACAATTTTGTTCAAAGTTCATTTTCACTTAAATAGCCACGCCAACAAACAAATCTACCGTTACTGGTCTCCAAGAACCTAAAACCTTCGATTGAAACATCAAATACCTTTACATTGCCTAGGGTAAATGTTTGGTGTGCCTTATCCACGCATGAGAAAATTGGGTCATTTATTGTTTTAAATTCTCGAAAAACAAGGCTCCGTTTTGAACAGTGTGTTCAAGTCGACACAAGACATGTGGATGACATACTCTTTAAAAAATAAAATCCGCATTTCCATTCTACCGTTCAATGCTTTTAATAAAACTTTGTGTCAATTATTAAAATTTTTATTTAAGTTTAAAAATATAAATCTGCTATCAGATACCCCGTATTTTTTTAATTAAATAAAATTTATTTATAAAACATTTATTTTCATTTATTTTTTTTAAAGCATTATGTAATGGTTAATGGTTTTGCTTTGTTGTTTTTGTCATTAAAAATATGTTTTATTGTGTTTAAAACAGTAATTTTAATTTGCCGTTTTTTCATAATTTGATTTCCGATTTGTTTTTGAAAATATGCCGATTTTTTACTAAAATCATCTGGCACCCCTGGTTGAGATCTTATACAAATTTTTACAAACTCTCTTATTTTCATCAACTCGCCAACAATATTTAAAAATACAACAGATAACCACAGATATTGTAGAAATACTTGGTGACAATAGATATTTGTAAGCAAAAAAAAAAAATGTTATCACACGCTCAATCCAAAACCATAAGCATCTGTTTTTGTTTTTAAGATATGGTGAGTGAGCAAAAGCAAACCCATACAATATCAGTTACACTCATTCTCTCATTTATATCAGTAGTAACAGATATACATATATCTGGTGTATCTGTTTCAACAATACTTACTGATACACTCGTGCAGGTCTGTATTACATATATATATATTTATTTGATCTTTATGCTTAGTTAGTTGATTACGTATCATTCTGTAATTAAATGAATAAAAAATATATTTTTTTTAAATAATATATACCTTTTTTATTCAAAAGTAATATACCTTGAGATATTTTTGATCCATACGTTATGGAATCTGTTATCATCCTCTAGAAGCAACAAGTTAATAAGGTTTAACTTTTCTTCTTGAGTGAAGTAATATGGGCCAACTATATTATTATCCTCTAATCCAAACACATTTACACTTATTTGCGGATTATTAATTTCAAACTCGCTAATTTTAACAACAGCTAAAGGGAAACTAAGATTCTTAAAGTTTCAAAGAATTCCATTATCCATTATTATTACATCATCTTCAATATTATTTATTTTATATGCTGAACATCTCTTTGTACAATCACGAGTGACTGGATATAGTGCTGAAATAATAGCCCATTAGAAACAGTATTCATCGTGATTCTGTACGTTAATGCAAGCGTGTTTTATTTTAATTTGTTGTGGAAGAGGAATATATTGAGAGCCTTTTATGCATTTATATTTGTTAATGTTAATTTCAAGGAATTTAATTTTTATTAATGTCCACCCACTATCGCGTTCCTGAAACTCACTCATTTTCCTTATAAGAATATCACATTGATCTTTATAACATTGTTCAATGTCCTCTATTGTGAGCGACGAATTAAAGATAATCATTTTTGTTTGATGGGATTTAAGGCATACAGAACATGAGTCATCTTCGTCTTTGACTAGCATATACTCACAAAATAGTTCAAAATTTAATTTTATATTAAGATGTTTTTGTATTGAATCTTTAATTAATGTAATTATCTGTGATTTATTTTCCTTTAAAAAATTTTCAGGAACAATATTTTCTTCATCTTTATTTTGCAAAAAATAAGTTTTCATACGGTTGTTAAATGATGAGTTTATACAGAATAAATTATTATCAATTTGAGTAGCGTTCTTTATTTTGTGAGTATTAGTTCTCAGATGATAATGCCACTTTGTTTTTGAGATATGCTCCTTACATGTACTGCAATAATTATGAGATTCCCTCACATTCTCTTTATGCCTTCTTGAATGTTTATGTGTAAGGAGTTCTTTACGACTTGTTAATTGTAAATTACAAGTTGTACACTTTGTAGATGTGCATGATCTATCATGATGCAATCTAATATGACGATTTAAATTAGAATTTTTAGTATAAACTTTTCCACAAATTTGACAATTAAAGTTTGGCATATTCCTTTTTATATATATATTTTTTTTTCACAGAGGACAATTAAGTGAATAGTTGAATGTTTAAAACAATACTGATAACATTTATAGATCATTTGAAGAATTAATATACTTTACCAAGGATGAGGTGGTTACAGGGGGAGAACTTTTTATAGCTTAGGGGGGGAAATTATGGACTCACTAAGAATAAACAAATTAACAATATTTAGTAAAATCTTTTTTTATAAATTATGTATTTTATTCGACCTTTATTATTTTATATTTTTAATACATTTTCGAGCCTAAGGTCTTTTTTTTTAGCACCTAGGCTATACGGTCTTCCAAAAATTCATAAAATGAATTTTCCATTAAGGCCAATATGTTCAATGATAAATTCTCCATCATATGAACTATGAAAATATATAACAGGAATTCTTAATAAAATTACTGAAAATTCAAAATATAATGTTAAAGATTCTCTTCAATTTAAAGACAGAATTAGAAATATTACATTAGATAACAATGAGAGGTTAATTTCTCTTAATGTAGTTTCATTGTTTCCTAGCATTCCAATAGACTTAGCTATAAATATAGTAGAGGAAAAATGGAATATAATAAGGGAACATACGAATATGGAGAAGGACTTATTCTTACGTATTCTTAAATTTTGTATAATAGATAGTAGGTATTTTCAATTAAATAATCATATATATAAGCAAATGAAAGGACTTCCTTTGGGTTCGCCAGCTTCTCCGATTGTAGCAGATATAGTTATGGAAAGGTTATTAGATATAAGTATGTGTTTAAAAATTAATTATAAAACCGAAGATCTTAACAAAATATGTTGATGATTTATTTTGTATAGTTTCTGAATCAGGAATAGAGCAAATGTTATATATTTTAGCTCATTTCATTCAGACATTAAATTTACAATTGAAAGGGAATCTAATTCAAGAATATCATATTTAGACACCTTGATAATTAGAAGAGGAAATAGGATATTAATAGATTGGTATCAAAAACCAACATCTTCTGGCAGAATTATTAATTATTTCTCGAAACATCCAAGGAGAATAATTATTAATACAGCTAAAAATTTTATAGAAAGAGTTCTAAAAATAAGTGATTCAGAATTTCATAGAGATAATAAAAGGAAGATTTCAGGTGTTTTAACTGATAATAGCTTTCCTAAACAATTAATAACAGATTTATTAGTAAAACATAACAATTGTAGATTAAATAACCGAAATAGTATTACAGAACAGAGGATTTTTAAGTCGTTAACATAAATACCAAAATTTTCAGAAAGATTAGAAAAATCAAATATATATGATAGCAAAATATACAAAAAAAACCTTGAATCTTTTAACACAGTAGGTAAACTATTTACTAAAATGAAAGGCAAAGTAAAGAGGATGGATATGTCAAATATAGTTTATAAAATACCATGTAAGGGTAATGATAGTGGTAAGTGTAATAAAGTATATATAGGAACAACAAAAAATAAACTAAAAACTAGGATAGCAGGACATAAATCAGATCAAAAATATAGAAATATTAATACACAAAAGACAGCTTTATCAACTCATTGTGCTAATCTAAACCATTATCCAGATTTTGAAAATACAACTGTTTTAAATACAGAAAATAATTATAAACGTAGATTTATGTTAGAAATGTTACAAATCATAAAGGTTCCGTCAATTTCGAGAATTAATTTCAAGTCAGACACTGAAAATGTAGCACAAAATTATACTTATGGTGTTTTCTTTTCTGACAACAATGTTCCATATATGCTACCATTGGTGCGGGTTTTTGTTCCATTCTAAAAATATATGCAAAAATGTGAGAAGTTGTCGTTTTCCTTTCTAAACATGTTGCAGCAATAAATGGCAAATTTGTTCCATTTCTTACCCGCAGTTATAACTGAGTGTGGGATAATACCCTTTTTTTGCATCTACGTAAAGTACTGTTTTATGCAAGCAAGTATTTTTTTCTTGTGTTTGCGGACAATTTGCGTTATATTGTGATTTTTAGTTATATTGTGATGGATATAAAAACTTTTTGTTTTTCGTTTGTTTTACTTTTATTATATTTTTTTTGTCGCAAAATTTTTAACAACAACTGACATGTATTATTGAAAATCAGTGCTGTTAACGCTTATTGGAATTGTAAGAAAATTTAATGTTGAAAATTGCTACAAGCGTAGTGAATATCGCTTTTAGTACAAACATTGCATTCAGTATTTAACACGCTAAATACACGTTAGTGTTGAGTGTAAAACGTAGCTTTTATTTTGTTCCATTGTAATTTAACCTAATAAATATATTACCGATAGCTAAAAGTAGACTTTAAACGGCCTTATAAAAAGTGTTCCATTATTAAAACTTAACTTTCACCTTAAGTGAACGATAATGTATATTAAGGTTCATCCTACCTGGTAGGTTAAAATAAAACAATGGAACACTTTTTACACGGCCATAAAATCCTATCTTTAGCTATAGGTGAGTTGTGAAAACGGGCCTTAAAGTTTCATCTTTTTTCAGTGCTGTTAGATCAAAAATTTTTGGAGGTTTCTCTCGTTTATTTAAAGGTATTGATTTGCAAAAAATTTTTAAAACACAATAATCTTGTATTAATATTTTTAATTGTTTTTCTGTTCTAAATGTAGAATTTAAACACAATATTTATTTTTCTTTTTTTTAAAGATTTTGTTATTCGTGCTTAATTCCCAGTTTTTATTATTGATAAAACACTTGAAATTTATTGTTGATGGGATAAGCTATTCCTATGCGCATTTCACTGGCTGCTTAGGCCAGATCATCGGGAAACTTCATCCATAAAGATTTTAGAAAAACTAAAGATATTAAACCAAATAAAACTGTTAAACGTATAAGACTTATAAGCAATAGTTCTACTTGTAACAATATCAAAGTTTAAACAAAAACATCAACAATAAACAGTGAGTTTATATCATCTTACATTCCCCACTACAATTGATTGGAATTGTCCCAACATTAATTGCAGTTGTAAGTAGGTTAAGAAAAACAAAATGAAAACAAATTTCAAATGCATGTTGCCAATAAAGTTTATTTCAGGCCGTGCACTGCCAGTTTATTATCAAAATAATTTTTGGGAATATTTTTTTTTTTTATTTATTTAGTAGATATTTTTATCAATATTTACAAAGGTAAGTAATACAATTTTTAGGTCTTATGTATCTATATTTGGCTTAACTATAATAGTTGTGAGCCAGATTGGCATTTTAAAGCTGATTTAAATTAAATTTTAAATAAATTAATTTATAAGCAAATTTACTTTGGTTCTACCAAATTTTAAATTGATTATATAAAAAAGGATAAATTGTACATTAAAAATTAATAATTAATTTTAAAGGAATTTAATTAAATTCATTTAGAATAAGTTTTCTGTACTTTAAACAAATTTCCACATATTTATATAAACTATAGTGATTATTATCGTTGCCGTTAAGTATATTTAAAACTTCGTTCATATCCAAAAATGTTTTACTAAAATATTTAAACCGGAACTCATTAAAAATAGGACAAACTCCTAGGAAGTGAAACGTATTTTCGGATTCATCCAGATTACAAAGGGTACATAGGCCAACAGAAGTACGTCTAAATGCTCTACTATTTAAATCAAGAAGACCTCCACGTACTCTGATTAGTAGACTTGTAGCACGCGACGAAAATTCTGAAGTAAAAATAGGATTTGTGCTAAAAGTAAATTGCGGATACAAATCATGAAATTGTGAGCCTCTTGCATTAGATATAAGATCTTCTCTTTCCGTTGTTTTTAAAAGTTCAAGTATTGGTTTCCAGTATTCACACAGGGGTTTAGTAGCATTTTCAGGAACATATTGAATTTTTTCACATATGTTTATCCACTCCTCAGCCCAAAAGGTTTTCATTGAAATAATTTTTTCAGCTAACATTCGAGGCAATCTATGCTCAGGCAGTTGTAGAACTCTATTAATGAAAGAAAAATGTAGCCTTAAGGTATCAATATACAGGGAGTTTAGACCAGTTTCTAAATAAAGCATGTAGTTTGGCGTATTTAATGGTAAAAGTAACATTTTCTTTATGAAGTATCGAAATAATTTTTCCACTTCATCATATTTTTTAAATCCCCAAATTTGAGCACCGTAAAACATTAAAGATCTGGAAGCAGCGACGAAAATTTTAAATTTATTGTTGTTCGATATCTTAGGATGATTTATATATTTTGACCATGTTGATGCAATCGCCATTTTCGCTGTAGTTAATTTGTTTCCTAAGTGCTTTGTAAAAGATAAGTTAAAATTGATATCCATTCCCAGATATCTGTAGTTATTGACAATTTCTATATTACGTTCTTCACAATTCCATTTACTATTGTTGGATAGTCTTACACCACTACGAAAAACGACTATCTTTGATTTTTCCAAATTTACCTTAAGACACCACATCAAGCAGTAAGAATGAAGAGCATCAATCATGGTTTGCAGTTCACTTGGGGAATCGGCCAAAACGACAATGTCATCTGCGTACAGAAGAATTTTAACAGCAATGTCTGCAACTTTTACTCCGCCAGGAAGGAAATCAGCTAAGTCATTAAGATACAATGCAAACAAAATTGGACTAAGTATGCATCCTTGTTTAACGCCAACGTTTACATTAAAAGGTTCAGAAAACGTATTTCCATACAGGACTTGACTAGACGTGTTTTCGTATGTAAGCTGTAGAATACGAACAATTTTTGATGATAATCCCATAGTTGATAATTTATAAAAAAGCAAATTTCTGGGAACCAAATCAAAAGCACAGGAAAAGTCCACAAAAAATGCGTATGTGTTCTTTCCATTTATTTTGTTTAAGTGTATAATATTTGTCAGATTGAAGACGTTATCAACAGTTGAACTGTAGAGTAATTTTTTCTGAATCCAGCTTGATATTCATTTAATATGGAATATTTTTCGATACAATTTGATATGCGATTTAAAATTATGTTGTTAAAGATTTTGCACAGGGTATCAATTAGTGATAAGCCACGGTAATTTGAAGCGCAATTGGGATCACCCTTTTTTTAAAAGTGGTATTAATATGGCGGTTTTAAAGCTTGTTGGAACATTTTCGTGTAAAAATATGTAGTTGAGAACTGAAAGTATTTCCATAACAAAACAGGCGGTGGCAAATTTATAGAATTCATAGCTTATACCGTCGATTCCAGGAGACTTATTTAGTTTTAGCGATCTTAATACTGATGAAAGCTGAACAATCTCTATTGGCGAATCGAGAAAAGCATCAATATAATATGGCATACACCAGTGAATTTCATTTATTTTGTTTGTATTTTGCAGTAAATTTCTAAAATGTATACGAAAATCATCTGCAGTTAGGTTGCCTATTGTTATTTGTTTTCTTGATTTCATATTATTGGAGAGTTTCCACCCCGCTTTACTACAGCTGACCAAATTAAGTTGTTTCAGATTTTCATTATAGAACTCAAGTTTTCTATTTCGACAAATGTTAAGATA
This sequence comes from Pollenia angustigena, assembly GCA_930367215.1. Taxonomy (NCBI): domain Eukaryota; kingdom Metazoa; phylum Arthropoda; class Insecta; order Diptera; family Polleniidae; genus Pollenia; species Pollenia angustigena. The sequence goes on along the minus strand of OV884056.1, from coordinate 131,407,093 downwards.
CTTATATCTTGCTGAATTATATCTTGCTTTTATTACATCTGTGTGCCTCTTTCTATACTCTTCTAGAGCTTTTAACATATTTTTACGGAAACGGGCACATTTCCAGTTGAACCATTTTTGTTTTGGTTCAATACTAAACTTGTTTTTTGTAGATACATTAGCTTCTTTAATTTTATTTTTAATTGACAATACAATGTCATCAACCGAACTATTGTGAATATTAACAGAATTATAAGTACAAGCGAGTTGATTTAGATTTTCACAATATTTGGTGACTGAATTGACATTTTTGGGAATACAACATTTAAATTTTAAAAGATTTTGTTATTCATGCTTAATTCCCAGTTTTTATTCTTGATAAAAACACTTGAAATTTATTGTTAATGGGATAAGCTATTCCTATGCGCATTTCACTGGTTGCTTAGGCCAGATCATCAGGAAACTTCATTCATAAAGATTTTAGAAAAACAAAAGATATTAAACCAAAAAAAACTGTTAAATGTATAAAACTTATAAGCAACAGTTCTTCTTGTAACAATATCAAAGTTTAAACAAAAACATCAACAATAAACAGTGCGTTTATCTCATCTTACATTCCCCACTACAATTGATTGGAATTATCCCAACATTAACTGTAGTTGTTAGTAGGTTATAAAAACAAAATGAAAACAAAAACAAATTTCAAATACATGTTGCCAATTAAGTTTTTTTCAGGCCGTGCACTGAAAAATCTCTTTTATAACAGTTTGGTGACGACTGGATTCAAAACCAGGCATAACTGTGGTACAAGGATATTTTGTATAACCAAAATCAAAATATGGAAAATATGAAAATATTGAGTGTACTTGCCTCAAACTAGACGTTGGGAAAACAGTTTAACTACTTTAATAGTATTTTACTTCATAACTTTAAAATCTTTTAAAATATAAAAAAGAAGTGTTTAGTTGTATTTATTTAATCTATATATATAAAAAGAAGTGTACACTAAAGGTCTGCATGACTACATTCAAAAGGCATATGAATACATTCATTTGTTTTTTAAGTAGGTAGAGTTATGTACAACAAACGATTTAAGTACGCAGTGCTTTACATTTTATGTTAAAAAAACAAATGAATAAACACACAAGGCGAAAGAGAAAAGAAAACAACTGTATTTAAACAGAAAAAAATACTACCACATTCAAATAAAACAGTCATAGGTACTTAAATGTGTATAAGTTTCGAATATAATATTATTTGAATGTTTTACTCATAACATGAATACATTAATATTATTACTAGCAACTTTTGTTATGGAAATCGAAAACGTAAAACGCAAGAATTTTAAAGTCCTTTTTAATATGCTTTTAATCCAATTTTTATAATTTTTGTTGCAAAATTCTGTTTAATAGAGATATATTTGTAATGAGAATAAACATAAGTACTAATTTTACTATGTAGTATTTCTTGCACACAGTCTTACTGTTACCATATACTTGTGTGTGTTTGCATTTGCAAATTGAGTAAATAAATATTCAAAGAAAAAGAGTGAATAGAATGTTTGCCTTTGTTATGATAAAGTAAAACACAGACTACACTCTCTTTTATATGTTAACTCTTAAACTCTGTAAACCAGTATTTAACTATTTAAATATTTGAATGAATATTGGAATGCTTGTGTGTAATAAACAAATGAATGTACTGTTGCAGCCCTTTGGTGTACACTTTGATGTCACTACTAACTGCGAAAACGGGTAGACCGATTTCAACAAAAATGTTGGGGTACGTTGGGGATAATTTTTAGATGTTTTATGTAAAGTTTGCATGAAATCGGCCTCCATTTTGAACTCCTTCGAAACGGCTTGACTGATTTTTATGAAATTTTGTATGTGTTTTTGTTAGGTATGAGAATAGGTCGTAAAGTATATTTTATATCGCTAGAGGGCGAAAAATAGGGCATAAACTCCCCCTCCCTATATATTCTTAGCTAATCAACCTGTTTTCTTAAAATTTCGCATGCAGGCACTGTAACATCTGAAAAGAAATAGGGAATATTGCGTGAGATAGGAATGCGCAATCTGGCAACCTAGCGAGATAGAAGTTGATAAAATAGAGCTCTTACAAAAATATAAAAAATAATAATAAAACTTGGTTTAAAATAATAGACAGGACTATTTAAAAACCTTATAATTACAGCATATAAATAGTGCGAAATAAAGTTTGATAAAAACAAAGCATAATTATTCTATAGTAAATAAAAAGAAAGAACTAAATCACTCAGCTATGTCTGAGCAATGCAGTAAATAAATGCAAAACATCAATACGTGGTGAAACGGGGATTAGATGTGTGGGTGTATGTAACAAAGTGTATCATGGATCCAGCAAATGCTCCGGTATTAAACAGTATTCAACACAAATGTTAGATCAAAATAATTTCATACGTTATATGTGCGATGATTGTTTACAATACATTCAAAATGTCGACATGGTATTAAGAGACATTCAAGAAGCTGTGAATAAAAACAAACAAAACTTGAAGGAATATAAACATGAATTCAGTTCAGCACTGAAAGAAAATGAAGTGGAAATCAAAGAACTTTTAAAGGCTATAGAATTACGTTATGTAGATAGGATGAACAAAATAGATAAGATTCAAAAATCGTGTGAAAAAAATGTAGATGAGGTTAAAAAATTATATGGATGCGTTAATGAGTTTGAAAACAGCAACAAAAAAATATACAAGTCATTGGAGGAAAATAATGTTAACATATGTAACGAGATAAAGAAAGTCATCAAACAAACAAGTGAACAACAAACAAAGATGTCATATGCAGAATCAGTAAAGAACAAAATAGTGCTGCCAGATCTAAACAAACAAGTTCCCCTAATAGTAAAACCTAAGGAAAAGCAAGCAGTAGATAAAACGAAAGAGGAGTTAAATGAAAAGGTCGATCCAGTAAACTTGAAAATCACAAGAGTAGAAAATAGAAGAAATGGAACAGTTATAATACAAAGTGAAAATGAAGAAGAAAGAGAAAAAATTAGAAACGCAATACAAAGTGAACTTGATGATGGCTATGAAATTAAGGTGCCCAGTCCAATAGAACTAAAAATAAAAATAACAGACATGACATTCTACTACGAGGATAGAGAAATTATTGAAAAATTGAAGAAACAGAATCCAATGATCCAAACGAGTGAAATACAAATTATAGCAAGATACGAGTTTAAGAGAAATAATAAAACAATATACAATGTAAAATTAAAAGTAGATAATGAGACGTATACCAAAATGATAACAGCATATAAAGTTAATATAGGATGGGAAAGATGTAGAGTTTTTGATGGAACGGATGTGATGCAGTGCATGAAATGTAGAGGATACAACCATATGGCCAAAGATTGTAGAAACCAGGAAATATGTATAAAATGCCACGGTAATCATAGAACAAGAGAATGCAACAAGGAACAAATTGTTAAATGCATTAACTGTGCTAGAATAAATTCAAGACTTAATATGGGGTTGGATGATAACCATCTAACAAACGATAAAGAATGTAAGGTATATCAAAACAAATTAAGCATGAAAAAAAGAAGAATGGGTTTATCCATGTAACAATCAAAGAATATACGCGCTCTATATACAAACGTACAAGGACTACTCAATAATTATAACCAAATTGAAATAGTGGCTGCTAATGAAAATTTGGACTTTATAATACTCTCTGAGACACATCTGACCAAAAAAGTCAATGAAAGTGAAATAATTTTAAATGATTATGATCAAGTAATATCGTTTTCAAATTCAACAAGAACAGGAGGCGTTATTATATATTATAAAAAGAACTGGAAGGTAACAAAAATTCTAGAAAAATGTGAAAACTCAAAATATTGGATTTTGGCGTGTGTAGCTGAATATGAAAATGCTCGTATGATTATTGCAGCAATATACAGGTCCCCAAATTGTAGTGAAGCCGAATTTTGTCAGATTTTCGATGAAAGCATAGAAGAAATCTGTGATAACAATTGCGATATAATATTAAGTGGAGATTTTAATATAGATTGGAAAAAACATAATTTTTATAAAATTAAAATAGAAGGCTGTTTGAATGATAATGGACTTAAACAAATCGTAAACGAATATACAAGAATAACAAAAACCTCTAAGACTCTAATTGGTTATGTTATAACAAATAGTCATAAAGTATCAGTTGAAAACAATGAAAATAGTAAAATAGCAGATCATGAAACATTATATATTACAATTAAAAGTAGAAAAGACAATCAAAATGAAACACAAATTAAATCACAGGATATATTTAAATATAATAAAAACACATTTATCAGTCACTTTAATAATATAATAAATTATGAATACTTAAATGATGCAACTGAATATGCACTGATGCTGGATAAAAGTCTCGATGAAACTGTTAACAAATTTACCAAGAAAATAACAAGAAAACAACAGAACTACGTTAATAAATGGTTTAATAACGAACTAAGGTCACTGAAACAAATCAAATGTATAACATACCAAAAAGCAAGACTGGAAAACACTAATGAAGCGTGGTCAAGATATAAATCAATTAGAAATTTATACAAAGTTAAGGTGGAAAATGAAAAGAATAAATATATTAATAATATAATAACCAATGCTAATGACCAAAAACAAATGTGGAAAGAGATTAAGGACCTAGTTCTTAAAAAGAAACGATCTGTGATAATAAATGTGATATTTAGTGGTGTAGAGTATAGAGATAATAAGAAAATAGCTAGTCATTTTAATAATTATTTTGTAAACAGTTTTAAGAAAATAAGAGACTCAATCGAAATTGTGCAATATATAAATAATATAAAATCAGTACCTCACAAATTCAAATTCCGTGCAATATCAAATTTTGAACTTAAAAAAATAGTATTGACGTTAAACAGAAAGCCAGATTATTGTAAAATATCGGTAGGAATTATCACTGATAATTGGAATGTAGTTGGAAAAATATTATTAAACATTGTTAATAAGTCGTTAGAAACTGGAGTATTTCCTGAGAGTTGGAAAGAGACAATGGTAACACCAATTGAAAAAGTGACTGGCACAAAAAAATGTGAAGAATTTCGTCCAATTAATTCTTTAAAGACATGTGAAAAAATCTTGGAGAAAGTTATAAAAGAACAATTAGAAGATTACATGGAAAAAAATGCTTTAATATCGAAATATCAATCCGGATATAGAAATAAATTTTCATGTGAAACAGCAGTAAATTTTGTAATAAATCGATGGAAAAAAATAGAAAAAAATAAAAAAATTATGGCAATATTTTTAGATTTTAAAAGAGCTTTTGAAACAATAGATAGAGAAATAATGATTGAGAAACTTTATATGTATGGAGTGCAAGGTGTGGAACTTGAATGGTTTAAATCATACTTGAATAATAGAAAACAAATTACCACTATAAATGGAATAAAATCTGGATCAATTGATAATGAGTTTGGTGTTCCACAAGGATCCATTCTAGGCGCATTATTATTTAGTATATATATAAATGATATGCCCGACAGTCTGACAATAAGTGAAATAATTCTATATGCGGATGACACTTTAATATACACGGAAGGAAATACAGAAGAACAATGTCGAAACAATATGATCAACGATATTAATAGTATTAATACATGGTTAAAAATGAATAAACTGAAATTAAACGAAAGTAAGACTAAAATAATTGAAATAAATATGACTAGCGACACAGACTTTAAAATTAATGATAAAGTAATAGAAAAAGTAAAACAAATCAAATACCTCGGTTTCATAATAGATAAGGAACTAAAATTTAAGGAACATATAGAATACGTCTGTAAAAAAATAGGGAAAAAATAGGATTCTTTAAAAGAATTAGAAATAAAGTCACCACAATAACAGCAATAAACATATACAATACGACCATAAAACCACATTTTGAGTTTGGTTCAACAATTATATACACATGTTATAAATCAGCACAATTGGAGAGACTACAAAAATTGCAAAACAAGGCAATGCGAGTAATACTAAAATGTAATAGATACACACCAATACTATTTATGCTCAACACACTTAAATGGTTAAACATTAAACAAAGATTGGAATTAAACACACTACTTTTTATCCGTAAAATGAAGAATGGAAGGGCGCCTGAGTACCTATGCGAACAAGTACGATATGTGGGTGATGTTCAACCGTATATATTGAGAAACGCAGAAGACTTTAGACTTCAACGTGTAACCACAGCAGCAATGCAACTATCTCTTTTCTACAAAGGACTAAAATTATTTAACTCATTAGCAAGTAACATAAAAAATGAACAAAATGATTATGTATTTAGAAGAGAATGTATAAACTTTGTGAAAAATAATGTAAATTTGTAACACATAAATGTAAACAAAGTCAAATGTTAAAGTATTAAAAAAATACTAATAAATATATGGGTATTTCTCCAGAATGGTCTACCAGGATGAAAAAAAAAACGGTAAAAGCTCCCCTTCCCTATATATTTTAAGCTTATGAGCGGGTTTTCTTAAAATCTGGCATGCAGACACTGTAACATCTGAAAGGAAATAGGGAATAGGATGTGCAATAGGGCAAGAAGGTTAAAAGCTCCCCCTTCCAATATCTTCTTGAAAATTCGTAGCCAAATATTGTTACAGCTGGAAAGTACTATAGCCTATAGTTTTTATTATTTAGGATGTGAAGCAGGAGGGGTAAAAGCTCCCTTCCCTATATCTTCTTAAATAATCAACCGGTTTGGCTTGCAGACACTGTAAATTGAAAGAGAATGGGCATGAAATAGGGCAAGAGGAGTAAAAGCTCCCCCTCCCTATATCTTCTTAATTACTCAAATGATTTTCTTTAAATTTGGCGGGCAAATAGTGTAACATCTGGAAAGAACTTAAGCCTATAATTTTTATTATCTTCTTAACTAATCAACCAGTTTTCTTAAAATTTGGCATGCGGACACTATACCATCTGAAAGAAATAAGTTATATGGCAAAACAACGTTTGCCGGGCTAACTAGTTTAAAATAAAATTATAAAGTTTTCATTTTACTTATTATACCCTTCACCACAGGTGGTGAATAGGGTATATATAAGTTTGTCATTCCGTTTGTAGTTTCTTGAATATTGATGTTAGACCCTATAAAGTATATATATTCTGGGTCCTTATAAGAAGCCAAGTTGATTTAACGATGTCCGTCTGTCCGTTGAAATGGATTTTCCGAAGACCCCATATATGATGGGGCCCAGGTTATTATACATTTATGTCACATATGGTCCGGAATTGTTTCCATTGAACCTCAGACAGATCGGGCCAACAATGGTGGAGTTATGAGCAAAAAACCACGACTACCTCTAATTTTTCCCTTGTGGTTGCTGTTTTTGTTTTTTTTTTATTCGAACGAGTTGAATGTTAAGCGTAACAAACACATACACACGCTTGTACATGGTTGGTCGCTTAAATTGAAAAATACATACCTATATATTTAACAGATAATTTGACGGAATATATTCTACTTTAATTCTTCATTTGAAATAGCGTTATAGCTGAGTTGTTTGGGCGGTTGACCAAGCAGCGTGTTGTGCTTAGTATTTACCGCGGTTCGAATCCGATGTTCACCTTTCGGAAAAAAAAATTTTTTTTTATATTTTTTATATTGTATAAGCTATTTTAAATTATTCAGCAATTTTTGATTTTTTCCATTCTATTGACAATGTAAATATGAATCATTCGCTTAACTCACATGTAAAACCAAAACCATATTTTATAATTTGTTTTTGGCTTAAATGTAAATACCTACTTATGTATGTATGTAGTACCTATGTATATTCAAAAGTTATTTATGTGTAGAGGTAGCCATTCCCTGCAAATAAAATTGGACCACCTGATCCATTTTGATAAAGTGGACTACTCCATGGACTGGTCCGATGTAATGCAAGCATGGACCATGTCATTGTTAAAAAGTGTTTGTAGTGAAACGACATGTCTTCGTTTTTTAACGACATGCTTTCGTTTTTAAACGACTTCAAAACTAATCCTCTTGTGTACACCATGGAGTAGTTTTAAAACTACTGGTCCCTTGTGGACTACTCTTTTCACGCGTGTTTGGACTGGTCCTATTATTTGCAGGGTTGTTTTCATGTGTGGGTGTTGTTTTTAGTTTTAGAAACTGTATGTTTCTATGTGTACAGCATCTTTTCTTAAGCTGAAGGTCCACACCATGCGTTCATGCGTAGATGCGAATGATACTTCTTGTGCTTTTTATGCGTTTCTAAATTCAAGTTACATGCAATGCGTTTTATGCGCCAAATTTGTTTTTTTTTATCAGCTGTTGTGCTAATATGTTTATTAATTAAAAACAATTTTGCAAAAAATGCAGTGTAATTGATATTTTAATAGAATTTATTAAATAGAATTCATAGAGGAGTAAAGGCTCAGTTAGGCGAACGTTGCTGTACCCGTAATGTACCGCACCGTACTGTAAGCACGTTGGTGCACTTATAGAACGTTTAAAAACGTGTCATATGTTTTTCCATACATAAACAAAAAGCAATAGTATACATAAAACAAAACACACAGTGATGGGAATCAAAAATGTTCAAATGGTGACCGTTGTGCAGAAAAGGTACCACGTCATTTAAATGGTATTAAAACAGTATTTTATGTATGTTAAAAATGTTAATAATTTAATATTTTTATTATAGATTTACAATAAATATATTTGTATTTTAGCATATAAAAATTTTAAGCATACATATATTGTAAATGTGCATACACCAAACAAGGTTTTGATACCATTTAAAGTCTTTCACATTTCCATTGTATGTGTATATGCATTTGTTTATTTTAAACATCTAAATTTATATGTTTCACATTTCCATTGTATGCGTATATGCATTTGTTTATTTTAAACATCTAAACATATGTATATTTTTTATATTTGGAAATATGTTGTATTGTAAGTTGTTTTGTCGCAATTCCATAGATATACTGAAAAAAGAACCAAAAAAAAAATAGCAAAATTATCATCACTGTCTTACAAATGTCACGTAACAACGGCATGAACTTCTATTTTATACAGATTGGTACGTTGCAACTACGGTACATTGCATTTCGGTAAGCTTTTGTATTGGTTTTCATATAACAAAAAGCGAACAGCTGATGGATACAGTACAGATACGGTACAGCAACGTTCGCCTAACTGAGCCTTAAGCTTTAATTATAAAAATATTTTTGATTTTTCACGGTATCAATAAGTTTCCAATTCATATATATATATATATATATATATTAGAGCGACTCAAGTTGTATGGAAGCAAAATTCGTACTCGATGTACCCTCCTAAAAATGAACCTTGGACATTTTTAAGATGACATTTTAAATATTTCGGTTCCAGGGTTGACCTCTCGTGAGCTGGACCAGTTTGAAAAAGGGTCTATTTTTGCATGTTTTGCTACTTTAAGAATCTGTGTCCTTACCAACATATAGAAGTTGGGTATCGTAAGAAAGGTTTTTTTAAGGCGCGTCCAACTGTATATAAAATTTGTCCAAGGACGATCATCCATGTCCTTTTTTTAAGGATTTTCTGTAAAAAAAACGGTTTTTGAATTTTTTGTTCGGGGTTGTTTGTAATAAAAGTGCCAAATTAACATATTTTAATCTTTAGTCGATTTAATTAAATACGTGTCTCAGCTTTTTTTGTAATTCGTGCTAGTTCGCGTTTTGACAAAAATGCAATGGGGTGGTAACCCTTTGTTTTAAATAGGGCAATATGGGTATCAAGTTTTTACATACATCTTTGTATGTAAATAATTTAGATTTGTGCAAATTAGATGCATTTTACACGGTGCTCCGGAATATATATAAATGCGATTTTGTAGTAACTCTAATATGATAACGGATTTAGTTTCTAGATCATGTATGGATGAAAATAGGACTAAAGAAAGAAAAAAAGAAATGATCCACGACTTTTTGGCGGCATATTTTTTCCGCAAATTAAAAAAAAATTCAGGTCGTGGATCATTTCTTTTTTTCTTTCTTTAGTCCTATTTTCATCCATACATGATCTAGAAACTAAATCCGTTATCATATTAGAGTTACTACAAAATCGCATTTATATATATTCCGGAGCACCGTGTAAAATGCATCTAATTTGCACAAATCTAAATTATTTAAAAAAACCTTTCTTACGATACCCAACTTCTATATGTTGGTAAGGACACAAATTCTTAAAGTAGCAAAACATGCAAAAATATACCCTTTTTCAAACTGGTCCAGCTCACGAGAGGTCAACCCTGGAGCCGAAATATTTAAAATGAAATCTTAAAAAAGTCCAAGGTTCATTTTTAGGAGGGTACATCGAGCACTTTTTTTGGTGAGTCGCTCTAATATATATATGTCCTTTATTTAATTAAATATGTACAGTACTTATACCTTAATATAACAAGTACATACTTAAATATGTATAATGTTCACGAGGAACATAGGGCGTTAAATTAATGGCATTTGTTAAAAAAAAAAAATAAACACAACAAAGATGACACTCAGAAGATAAAAGTAATCGATAACTAGAATAGCAAATTTTGTTCGTGGTAAAATTGTGCTTAAAATTAATTTCAATGTATTTTATTTTTTAAATTTTATACAATCTTTACATACAGTCTACAACTGTCCTGAAATGCTTAACACTAACACTAAAATAATGTTAGTGTTAAGTATAGACTCATCATATTAGAGGTTTTCTCGTGTTATAACACGGTTGTTAATGCAAATGTTTTAACAACGCTTTTATAACATCATGTTATAACAGCAAACGATGTCAGTTGTAGACGGGGAGTTATTACGAAAGCTCTTTCTCTTGTTAAAAACCTTTTTTAATGCAAAAAATAGTAAAAAGTAATCCACCACACAAACATAATTATCGATAACATTGAAAATAAAATATGATTTGTCATCCATGGCCATCAATAACAGCTGTCATTTTTTCACCACACATGCGACGGATACAAAAGTAGTAAGTAAACCTACTTTCATGCGTTGATACGTGTATGCATTCTCTGCATTTTGGTGTGTAACTTGTCATATACAATTGCACTGATTCAACTTTTTTATCAAATGCATAAAAAGGACAGACGCATAAACGCATGGTGTGGACCTTCAGCTTTACATTTATATTCTTACATAACGTCTTTGCCTGGCACTTGCCACGTTAACATCGGTTTTTTCTTATCGAGTGTGTTCAGTAGAGCAAGTGGTTGAGTGTATAAAATTATTGGAAGCCTATTGGAATTCATTTGTGAATTTTTGTTTTGTTTTATTTTTTCTTTTTGTTTCTGGGCGAATTGTTTGAAGAACTTTTAAGAAGTGAAAAGAACTTTAGATTCCGAAATGAACGGGGTTGACCCCCCAACCATAATCGGTTTAGGGATCTTGATCCCTCGTATCGGAAGTCAAAACCTTTAAATTCTAAAAGAATAAGAGTAGAGGATTTTATACCTCTACCTGATATTACTCCTAATGATGACCATATACAAAGATATTTGGTAGCCTCAGCTTTACCTCAGTCTGACAACACCAAAACGAAACCTTTAACCTCTTACAATGTTTTTCAGATAGAAAAAGGCTTAAACTTTATTTCGCGTGAATATTTAAATGTTACTGAAATGAGAAGCGGAGACTTAATGATAAAAACAGTGGATATGAAATCAGCCAAAAAGTTCCTTAAAGCTAAATATATAGATTTAGTACCTGTAACAATAACTATGCACAAAGGATTGAATTCTTTCCAGGGGCAAATCTTTTCAAGAAAAATCATTGACATTTCAGAAGAAGATCTTTTAAAATCACTTGAGGATCAGAAAGTAATTGAAATTCGTAAATTATCAAAAAAAGAAGGTGACATTTTTGTTCCAACGGGAGCTGCAATAATTACTTTTAATTTGATACGCCGACCAGAAATTCTAAACCTTGGATGGGAGAGAGTAAATATAGAAGATTATGTATCCAACCCAATGAGAAGTGTAAATTGTCAGCGCTTAGGGCACACAAAGAAAAGGTGTAAAAATATTGAGTTGTGTAGAGTTTGCGGCTTTTCCCCCCCACATGATCCATGTACTAAAAAGTTCTGTGTGAATTGCAACAACGAAACGCACACATCATTTGACTCATCCTGTCCTTACTTTTTAAAACATAAACCCGTTAATAAAATAAAATCCGACAAAAGATGTACCATACGTGAGGCATGGGCAAAATACAACGATAACCCAGCAATACATAACCTTAAACCTTTTAATAAAACGACACCAACTTTTGCTGAAATATTGCGTAATAAACAACCAGTAACAACAACAAATACAATTGATACTACAACAACAACATCAGAAACTCCAACCTTGAATAATAAGAGCTATTGTACCATCTCATTAAATGAAAATAACAACAACTTCCCAGGAAAAAATTCCTCATATTCTATAAAAAAACCATAACAACAATGTAACTTCAAAACTACAAAAACCCTCTAACTCCAACAAAAACATTGAAACTACAAGTTCCTCAACTTCCAAAAACTTTAACATCATCGCCATTAAAAATTCCACAAATTCCAGTACAAAACTTACAGGCAACAACAAGATAACAACTTATGACGAATGTAAAACAAAAGTAAATAAAACAACAAATGATAATGATGATTTTCATATAACTGATTTTAATGCTCCATCTCATTCACGGTCTTCAAGCAATGTCAGGAGCAAATTGACATTAATGATGAGGTCGTCGTCGGCAATAAAGCTTTAGATGAAATAAGTCCGATGGATGATGATAACTTTGGTACTACGTTACCTGATAACTTTTTGGAATCGCCATATAATGGCACTGAAGGTGTAGACACTTCAACGGCTTGTAGTAGTATATTTCAAAAATTTACTGATTTAAACGTATTAATAACACCAGAAACTTTTAGAAGAACATTACCTAAAAACAACCATATAAGGAAAAGTAGTGAATAATTGATGTAATCAGCTTTCAAAATGGATATTGGTCTAAACATTACAGTGCTTCAGTGGAACATTCAGAAAATTTAGTATCTAAACACAAACCTACAATTATCGCACTTCAAGAAACCCATATTATTCCAAGGAATTTAAAATATTTGCATTTACCGGGCTACAACATATTCCATCACAATAAGGGGCATGATTATGCGAAATCGGGAGTTGCTTTTTTAGTACAGAGTAACTTTTATGTCACCCAACACATCAAATCGTCTGGTGATCTCCTTTTCCAAACATTACTATTAAAGGTAGCACTAACTTACCCATTACAAATGTATATAAGGATTGCCATATAATTTTGACGACTAACATGATCAATGCAATTGGTAACTTTGGTGGTGAACACCATTTACTTGTTGGTGATCTCAATTCTCAGAATCCTATTTGGGGTTCACAAAGCTTATCAACTAGTGGTGTCCTCTGGGAAGAATTTGTAGATGACTTGGGTTTGGTAATACTTAATTATGGTTCACCCACTTTACTTAATACACGACACACATTTACTGCTGTGGATGTGTCTATGGCAAGTTCTGATCTAGCTCCGTTACTTTTTTGGAAAACTTTAAGCACTCCTGAAGTTGGGGACCATTTTCCAATAAAGATAAGCAACAATAAGCAATGCAAGTGTCAACCACCACTACTTGAGAAATAGTTAGCTTTCAGTTAATTTAAAGTTAACTGAATGTCCGACAGGGTTATGACTTGGATAAACAGATGGTCATAGGACATAAAAAGAGAACTATCAGATTGAAAAGTTTCATCTTTAAGCAGTGCTGTTAGATCAGAAAACCTTTGAAATAGAACTTTTGGCTTATGACTTAGATAAACATAGTTATCAGATTGAAAAGTTTCATCTTTAAGCAGTGCTGTTAGATCAGAAAACCTATAAAATAGAACTTTTGGCTTATGACTTAGATAAACATAGTAACCAGATTGAAAAGTTTCAACTTAAATCAGTGCTGTCAGATAAGAAAACCTATGGAATAGAAGTGTTGGCTTATGGCTTAGATAAACAGAACTGCCAAATTACATTCAAATATACTTCTACAACATAAGGAAAAACCTTGTGGTTAATGACTTAGATAAACAGAACTGCCAGATTACAATCAAGTATACCTCTAAAACATATGGACAAAAGCTTGTGGTTTATGTCTTTGATAAACAGGCAACAATAATAAATTAAAGAAAAAGAGGGTAGTTGTGGGTTCAATCCCCAACACATTTTGGGATGCTCCAACGTTTTGTATGGAGAAAGTGCCGCTGAAGCCTCATAAACACACTACTCAGGCGTAGAAATATTTAAAGCATTACAAATACAATTAAAAATTTCATTAAAGTTTTCAGTTTTTATAAATGGTATACCATTGACACGCAAATCACATGACACTGATAAATTTTCCTGACGACTTATTTGCGATTTTAAGGTATTAATTTTAGTTTTAAGTAATTTATTGCAGTGCATTGTGTTTCTAAGTATGAGACCCGCTCGTTAACAGTGTGAATGTGTTAGAATTCTATATTCACTTTCTTTATTTTTTGTAGTTAAGAATTCAAACTGTTTTTCAAACCTCTTGTCCATAAATTCCATCAAACGAGTAGGAGAAAGAGACAAGCACACACTACTTGCTTCATTTTTGAGCGGAGATGCATTATCTCTTTTATTCGAGTTTGATCTTAAATTCTTTTCCATTTTTTTTATTGTTATTATTACAAAAGTAAGTACTTGCTTATAATTTTTGAGAGCTGTTTAGAGTTTATTTTGTTAGTGTTTTTATTTCTATATTTTTGTTTGGTTTATAATTTTTGGAGGTTTCTCTCGTTTATTTAAAGGTATTGATTTGCAAAAAATTTTTAAAACACAATAATCTTGTATTAATATTTTTAATTGTTTTTCTGTTCTAAATGTAGAATTTAAACACAATATTTATTTTTCTTTTTTTTAAAGATTTTGTTATTCGTGCTTAATTCCCAGTTTTTATTATTGATAAAACACTTGAAATTTATTGTTGATGGGATAAGCTATTCCTATGCGCATTTCACTGGCTGCTTAGGCCAGATCATCGGGAAACTTCATCCATAAAGATTTTAGAAAAACTAAAGATATTAAACCAAATAAAACTGTTAAACGTATAAGACTTATAAGCAATAGTTCTACTTGTAACAATATCAAAGTTTAAACAAAAACATCAACAATAAACAGTGAGTTTATCTCATCTTACATTCCCCACTACAATTGATTGGAATTGTCCCAACATTAATTGCAGTTGTAAGTAGGTTAAGAAAAACAAAATGAAAACAAATTTCAAATGCATGTTGCCAATTAAGTTTTTTTCAGGCCGTGCACTGCCAGTTTATTATCAAAATAATTTTTGGGAATATTTTTTTTTTTATTTATTTAGTAGATATTTTTATCAATATTTACAAAGGTAAGTAATACAATTTTTAGGTCTTATGTATCTATATTTGGCTTAACTATAATAGCTGTGAGCCAGATTGGCATTTTAAAGCTGATTTAAATTAAATTTTAAATAAATTAATTTATAAGCAAATTTACTTTGGTTCTACCAAATTTTAAATTGATTATATAAAAAAGGATAAATTGTACATTAAAAATTAATAATTAATTTTAAAGGAATTTAATTAAATTCATTTAGGATAAGTTTTCTGTACTTTAAACAAATTTCCACATATTTATATAAACTATAGTGATTATTATCGTTGCCGTTAAGTATATTTAAAACTTCGTTCATATCCAAAAATGTTTTACTAAAATTTATTTTATTTATTTATATTTAAACCGGAACTCATTAAAAATAGGACAAACTCCTAGGAAGTGAAACGTATTTTCGGATTCATCCAGATTACAAAGGGTACATAGGCCAACAGAAGTACGTCTAAATGCTCTACTATTTAAATCAAGAAGACCTCCACGTACTCTGATTAGTAGACTTGTAGCACGCGACGAAAATTCTGAAGTAAAAATAGGATTTGTGCTAAACGTAAATTGCGGATACAAATCATGAAATTGTGAGCCTCTTGCATTAGATATAAGATCTTCTCTTTCCGTTGTTTTTAAAAGTTCAAGTATTGGTTTCCAGTATTCACACAGGGGTTTAGTAGCATTTTCAGGAACATATTGAATTTTTTCACATATGTTTATCCACTCCTCAGCCCAAAAGGTTTTCATTGAAATAATTTTTTCAGCTAACATTCGAGGCAATCTATGCTCAGGCAGTTGTAGAACTCTATTAATGAAAGAAAAATGTAGCCTTAAGGTATCAATATACAGGGAGTTTAGACCAGTTTCTAAATAAAGCATGTAGTTTGGCGTATTTAATGGTAAAAGTAACATTTTCTTTATGAAGTATCGAAATAATTTTTCCACTTCATCATATTTTTTAAATCCCCAAATTTGAGCACCGTAAAACATTAAAGATCTGGAAGCAGCGACGAAAATTTTAAATTTATTGTTGTTCGATATCTTAGGATGATTTATATATTTTGACCATGTTGATGCAATCGCCATTTTCGCTGTAGTTAATTTGTTTCCTAAGTGCTTTGTAAAAGATAAGTTAAAATTGATATCCATTCCCAGATATCTGTAGTTATTGACAATTTCTATATTACGTTCTTCACAATTCCATTTACTATTGTTGGATAGTCTTACACCACTACGAAAAACGACTATCTTTGATTTTTCCAAATTTACCTTAAGACACAACATCAAGCAGTAAGAATGAAGAGCATCAATCATGGTTTGCAGTTCACTTGGGGAATCGGCCAAAACGACAATGTCATCTGCGTACAGAAGAATTTTAACAGCAATGTCTGCAACTTTTACTCCGCCAGGAAGGAAATCAGCTAAGTCATTAAGATACAATGCAAACAAAATTGGACTAAGTATGCATCCTTGTTTAACGCCAACGTTTACATTAAAAGGTTCAGAAAACGTATTTCCATACAGGACTTGACTAGACGTGTTTTCGTATGTAAGCTGTAGAATACGAACAATTTTTGATGATAATCCCATAGTTGATAATTTATCAAAAAGCAAATTTCTGGGAACCAAATCAAAAGCACGATAAAGTCCACAAAAAATGCGTATGTGTTCTTTCCATTTATTTTGTTTAAGTGTATAATATTTGTCAGATTGAAGACGTTATCAACAGTTGAACTGTAGAGTAATTTTTTCTGAATCCAGCTTGATATTCATTTAATATGGAATATTTTTCGATACAATTTGATATGCGATTTAAAATTATGTTGTTAAAGATTTTGCACAGGGTATCAATTAGTGATAAGCCACGGTAATTTGAAGCGCAATTGGGATCACCCTTTTTTTAAAAGTGGTATTAATATGGCGGTTTTAAAGCTTGTTGGAACATTTTCGTGTAAAAATATGTAGTTGAGAACTGAAAGTATTTCCATAACAAAACAGGCGGTGGCAAATTTATAGAATTCATAGCTTATACCGTCGATTCCAGGAGACTTATTTAGTTTTAGCGATCTTAATACTGATGAAAGCTGAACAATCTCTATTGGCGAATCGAGAAAAGCATCAATATAATATGGCATACACCAGTGAATTTCATTTATTTTGTTTGTATTTTGCAGTAAATTTCTAAAATGTATACGAAAATCATCTGCAGTTAGGTTGCCTATTGTTATTTGTTTTCTTGATTTCATATTATTGGAGAGTTTCCACCACGCTTTACTACAGCTGACCAAATTAAGTTGTTTCAGATTTTCATTATAGAACTCAAGTTTTCTATTTCGACAAATGTTAAGATACTTATATCTTGCTGAATTATATCTTGCTTTTATTACATCTGTGTGCCTCTTTCTATACTCTTCTAGAGCTTTTAACATATTTTTACGGAAACGGGCACATTTCCAGTTGAACCATTTTTGTTTTGGTTCAATACTAAACTTGTTTTTTGTAGATACATTAGCTTCTTTAATTTTATTTTTAATTGACAATACAATGTCATCAACCGAACTATTGTGAATATTAACAGAATTATAAGTACAAGCGAGTTGATTTAGATTTTCACAATATTTGGTGACTGAATTGACATTTTTGGGAATACAACATTTAAATTTTAAAAGATTTTGTTATTCATGCTTAATTCCCAGTTTTTATTCTTGATAAAAACACTTGAAATTTATTGTTAATGGGATAAGCTATTCCTATGCGCATTTCACTGGTTGCTTAGGCCAGATCATCAGGAAACTTCATTCATAAAGATTTTAGAAAAACAAAAGATATTAAACCAAAAAAAACTGTTAAATGTATAAAACTTATAAGCAACAGTTCTTCTTGTAACAATATCAAAGTTTAAACAAAAACATCAACAATAAACAGTGCGTTTATCTCATCTTACATTCCCCACTACAATTGATTGGAATTATCCCAACATTAACTGTAGTTGTTAGTAGGTTATAAAAACAAAATGAAAACAAAAACAAATTTCAAATACATGTTGCCAATTAAGTTTTTTTCAGGCCGTGCACTGAAAAATCTCTTTTATAACAGTTTGGTGACGACTGGATTCAAAACCAGGCATAACTGTGGTACAAGGATATTTTGTATAACCAAAATCAAAATATGGAAAATATGAAAATATTGAGTGTACTTGCCTCAAACTAGACGTTGGGAAAACAGTTTAACTACTTTAATAGTATTTTACTTCATAACTTTAAAATCTTTTAAAATATAAAAAAAGAAGTGTTTAGTTGTATTTATTTAATCTATATATATAAAAAGAAGTGTACACTTTAATGTCACTACTAACTGCGAAAACGGGTAGACCGATTTCAACAAAAATGTTGGGGTACGTTGGGGATAATTTTTAGATGTTTTATGTAAAGTTTGCATGAAATCGGCCTCCATTTTGAACTCCTTCGAAACGGCTTGACTGATTTTTATGAAATTTTGTATGTGTTTTTGTTAGGTATGAGAATAGGTCGTAAAGTATATTTTATATCGCTAGAGGGCGAAAAATAGGGCATAAACTCCCCCTCCCTATATATTCTTAGCTAATCAACCTGTTTTCTTAAAATTTCGCATGCAGGCACTGTAACATCTGAAAAGAAATAGGGAATATTGCGTGAGATAGGAATGCGCAATCTGGCAACCTAGCGAGATAGAAGTTGATAAAATAGAGCTCTTACAAAAATATAAAAAATAATAATAAAACTTGGTTTAAAATAATAGACAGGACTATTTAAAAACCTTATAATTACAGCATATAAATAGTGCGAAATAAAGTTTGATAAAAACAAAGCATAATTATTCTATAGTAAATAAAAAGAAAGAACTAAATCACTCAGCTATGTCTGAGCAATGCAGTAAATGCAAAACATCAATACGTGGTGAAATGGGGATTAGATGTGTGGGTGTATGTAACAAAGTGTATCATGGATCCAGCAAATGCTCCGGTATTAAACAGTATTCAACACAAATGTTAGATCAAAATAATTTCATACGTTATATGTGCGATGATTGTTTACAATACATTCAAAATGTCGACATGGTATTAAGAGACATTCAAGAAGCTGTGAATATAAACAAACAAAACTTGAAGGAATATAAACATGAATTCAGTTCAGCACTGAAAGAAAATGAAGTGGAAATCAAAGAACTTTTAAAGGCTATAGAATTACGTTATGTAGATAGGATGAACAAAATAGATAAGATTCAAAAATCGTGTGAAAAAAATGTAAATGAGGTTAAAAAATTATATGGATGCGTTAATGAGTTTGAAAACAGCAACAAAAAAATATACAAGTCATTGGAGGAAAATAATGTTAACATATGTAACGAGATAAAGAAAGTCATCAAACAAACAAGTGAACAACAAACAAAGATGTCATATGCAGAATCAGTAAAGAACAAAATAGTGCTGCCAGATCTAAACAAACAAGTTCCCCTAATAGTAAAACCTAAGGAAAAGCAAGCAGTAGATAAAACGAAAGAGGAGTTAAATGAAAAGGTCGATCCAGTAAACTTGAAAATCACAAGAGTAGAAAATAGAAGAAATGGAACAGTTATAATACAAAGTGAAAATGAAGAAGAAAGAGAAAAAATTAGAAACGCAATACAAAGTGAACTTGATGATGGCTATGAAATTAAGGTGCCCAGTCCAATAGAACTAAAAATAAAAATAACAGACATGACATTCTACTACGAGGATAGAGAAATTATTGAAAAATTGAAGAAACAGAATCCAATGATCCAAACGAGTGAAATACAAATTATAGCAAGATACGAGTTTAAGAGAAATAATAAAACAATATACAATGTAAAATTAAAAGTAGATAATGAGACGTATACCAAAATGATAACAGCATATAAAGTTAATATAGGATGGGAAAGATGTAGAGTTTTTGATGGAACGGATGTGATGCAGTGCATGAAATGTAGAGGATACAACCATATGGCCAAAGATTGTAGAAACCAGGAAATATGTATAAAATGCCACGGTAATCATAGAACAAGAGAATGCAACAAGGAACAAATTGTTAAATGCATTAACTGTGCTAGAATAAATTCAAGACTTAATATGGGGTTGGATGATAACCATCTAACAAACGATAAAGAATGTAAGGTATATCAAAGCAAATTAAGCATGAAAAAAAGAAGAATGGGTTTATCCATGTAACAATCAAAGAATATACGCGCTCTATATACAAACGTACAAGGACTACTCAATAATTATAACCAAATTGAAATAGTGGCTGCTAATGAAAATTTGGACTTTATAATACTCTCTGAGACACATCTGACCAAAAAAGTCAATGAAAGTGAAATAATTTTAAATGATTATGATCAAGTAATATCGTTTTCAAATTCAACAAGAACAGGAGGCGTTATTATATATTATAAAAAGAACTAGAAGGTAACAAAAATTCTAGAAAAATGTGAAAACTCAAAATATTGGATTTTGGCGTGTGTAGCTGAATATGAAAATGCTCGTATGATTATTGCAGCAATATACAGGTCCCCAAATTGTAGTGAAGCCGAATTTTGTCAGATTTTCGATGAAAGCATAGAAGAAATCTGTGATAACAATTGCGATATAATATTAAGTGGAGATTTTAATATAGATTGGAAAAAACATAATTTTTATAAAATTAAAATAGAAGGCTGTTTGAATGATAATGGACTTAAACAAATCGTAAACGAATATACAAGAATAACAAAAACCTCTAAGACTCTAATTGGTTATGTTATAACAAATAGTCATAAAGTATCAGTTGAAAACAATGAAAATAGTAAAATAGCAGATCATGAAACATTATATATTACAATTAAAAGTAGAAAAGACAATCAAAATGAAACACAAATTAAATCACAGGATATATTTAAATATAATAAAAACACATTTATCAGTCACTTTAATAATATAATAAATTATGAATACTTAAATGATGCAACTGAATATGCACTGATGCTGGATAAAAGTCTCGATGAAACTGTTAACAAATTTACCAAGAAAATAACAAGAAAACAACAGAACTACGTTAATAAATGGTTTAATAACGAACTAAGGTCACTGAAACAAATCAAATGTATAACATACCAAAAAGCAAGACTGGAAAACACTAATGAAGCGTGGTCAAGATATAAATCAATTAGAAATTTATACAAAGTTAAGGTGGAAAATGAAAAGAATAAATATATTAATAATATAATAACCAATGCTAATGACCAAAAACAAATGTGGAAAGAGATTAAGGACCTAGTTCTTAAAAAGAAACGATCTGTGATAATAAATGTGATATTTAGTGGTGTAGAGTATAGAGATAATAAGAAAATAGCTAGTCATTTTAATAATTATTTTGTAAACAGTTTTAAGAAAATAAGAGACACAATCGAAATTGTGCAATATATAAATAATATAAAATCAGTACCTCACAAATTCAAATTCCGTGCAATATCAAATTTTGAACTTAAAAAAATAGTATTGACGTTAAACAGAAAGCCAGATTATTGTAAAATATCGGTAGGAATTATCACTGATAATTGGAATGTAGTTGGAAAAATATTATTAAACATTGTTAATAAGTCGTTAGAAACTGGAGTATTTCCTGAGAGTTGGAAAGAGACAATGGTAACACCAATTGAAAAAGTGACTGGCACAAAAAAATGTGAAGAATTTCGTCCAATTAATTCTTTAAAGACATGTGAAAAAATCTTGGAGAAAGTTATAAAAGAACAATTAGAAGATTACATGGAAAAAAATGCTTTAATATCGAAATATCAATCCGGATATAGAAAAAAATTTTCATGTGAAACAGCAGTAAATTTTGTAATAAATCGATGGAAAAAAATAGAAAAAAATAAAAAAATTATGGCAATATTTTTAGATTTTAAAAGAGCTTTTGAAACAATAGATAGAGAAATAATGATTGAGAAACTTTATATGTATGGAGTGCAAGGTGTGGAACTTGAATGGTTTAAATCATACTTGAATAATAGAAAACAAATTACCACTATAAATGGAATAAAATCTGGATCAATTGATAATGAGTTTGGTGTTCCACAAGGATCCATTCTAGGCGCATTATTATTTAGTATATATATAAATGATATGCCCGACAGTTTGACAATAAGTGAAATAATTCTATATGCGGATGACACTTTAATATACACGGAAGGAAATACAGAAGAACAATGTCGAAACAATATGATCAACGATATTAATAGTATTAATACATGGTTAAAAATGAATAAACTGAAATTAAACGAAAGTAAGACTCAAATAATTGAAATAAATATGACTAGCGACACAGACTTTAAAATTAATGATAAAGTAATAGAAAAAGTAAAACAAATCAAATACCTCGGTTTCATAATAGATAAGGAACTAAAATTTAAGGAACATATAGAATACGTCTGTAAAAAAATAGGGAAAAAATAGGATTCTTTAAAAGAATTAGAAATAAAGTCACCACAATAACAGCAATAAACATATACAATACGACCATAAAACCACATTTTGAGTTTGGTTCAACAATTATATACACATGTTATAAATCAGCACAATTGGAGAGACTACAAAAATTGCAAAACAAGGCAATGCGAGTAATACTAAAATGTAATAGATACACACCAATACTATTTATGCTCAACACACTTAAATGGTTAAACATTAAACAAAGATTGGAATTAAACACACTACTTTTTATCCGTAAAATGAAGAATGGAAGGGCGCCTGAGTACCTATGCGAACAAGTACGATATGTGGGTGATGTTCAACCATATATATTGAGAAACGCAGAAGACTTTAGACTTCAACGTGTAACCACAGCAGCAATGCAACTATCTCTTTTCTACAAAGGACTAAAATTATTTAACTCATTAGCAAGTAACATAAAAAATGAACAAAATGATTATGTATTTAGAAGAGAATGTATAAACTTTGTGAAAAATAATGTAAATTTGTAACACATAAATGTAAACAAAGTCAAATGTTAAAGTATTAAAAAAATACTAATAAATATATGGGTATTTCTCCAGAATGGTCTACCAGGATGAAAAAAAAAAAACGGTAAAAGCTCCCCTTCCCTATATATTTTAAGCTTATGAGCGGGTTTTCTTAAAATCTGGCATGCAGACACTGTAACATCTGAAAGGAAATAGGGAATAGGATGTGCAATAGGGCAAGAAGGTTAAAAGCTCCCCCTTCCAATATCTTCTTGAAAATTCGTAGCCAAATAGTGTTACAGCTGGAAAGTACTATAGCCTATAGTTTTTATTATTTAGGATGTGAAGCAGGAGGGGTAAAAGCTCCCTTCCCTATATCTTCTTAAATAATCAACCGGTTTGGCTTGCAGACACTGTAAATTTATTTATTTATTTATTTCTTAAGTCTATGGAAAAATCCTTACAGACTATTACAAATTGAAAAATTTAGAAAATATAAAAATACAAGCTTTAGCAATTACATTTAATCAAACGATTAGTTTAACGAATTTAAATATGATATTATATCACTCTTTATGGTTTTAATGTTTTTGTTAAAGTCAATATATTTATATAACTTATTGAAATCATCACAGACTCTACGAAATGGATCAAACTGAGCAAAGTTTGTAGTATAATATTTAATACTCAGAATGCTATAATATCTTGATAGACGAACAGGTACGTTAAGGCTAATTTTTCCCAGAAGGTATTGAGAATTGACGCTTCCGTTTATTAGCTTAAGTAGAAAAAGAGCATTTAACATTTTCCGACGACTTCTTAAAGTTGGTAACCTAATAAGTGCCAGATGGTTAACATAGGATGGTAATCTATTGTGAGGGTCCCAACCCAATCCGCGAAGACAGAATAATAAGAACTGGATTTGAACTGACTCGATTTTGTTGGAGTGAACAGGGTACTGTGGATCCCATATCACCGATCCATATTCAAGAATCGGTCGAACCAAAGTAGTAAACAGTTGCTTGGTAACATAAGGATCTGAAAACTCTTTAGACCACCTTTTTATAAATCCAAGGACACCAGTAGCTTTGTTAGTAGTTAACGTGATGTGATTCTTGAAATCCAACTTTCTGTCAAAATGTACTCCTAAATCATTGATGGAATCAACCAATTCAAGAAAAGAAGCATTCATAGTATATAGTCCATTATTTGGTGACGTTCTTGAGAATATCATATATTTACATTTTTTTACATTTAGTTCCATTAAGTTATCACTACACCAAGATGTCAAGTAATTAATATCATCTTGCAGAAGTTTTTGTTGATCAATGTTGTTGAATGTAATAAACATTTTAACATCGTCTGCATACATCAGTGTGTTGGAACTTTTCACAACAGAAGGAAGATCATTTATAAAAAGAGTAAATAAGAGCGGCCCAAGATGACTGCCTGAGGCACTCCAGATAATACATCTATGTAATTAGAATACGTGTTGCGGAACTTTACACATTGCTTTCTATTCGTTAAATAAGACTCAATCCATTTCATTATCGAAGTGCTAAATCCTAATCGGTTAAGCTTATGAACAAGTAAGTTATGATTTACTTTGTCGAACGCTTTACTAAAATCAATGTAAATGACGTCGGTTTGTTTGCCAGCTATAAATCCTTCGGTAACTAAAGTTGTAAATTCTAGAAGATTTGTGATTGTTGATCGTGATTTAGAGAAACCATGTTGGAATGGAGATAAAACAGATAACGCCTGATGTGATAGTGTATCATATAAAATTTTTTCAAACAGTTTTGGTATAACACTGAGTTTAGCAATTCCTCTGTAATTTGAGATATCAGCCTTTGATCCAGATTTAAATAGAGGTATAATAAACGATTCTTTCCAAATAGTTGGAAAATGTCCAAGTTTAAGTGATTTATTAAAAATGTAAGTTAATGGAGTACTTAATAAATGATGGTAATGCTTTAAAATACTACTAGGAACCAAATCAGGGCCTGGAACATACGACAATTTCATGTTTTTCATATATTTTGAGACAGTTAGAAGATCTATTACGGCTATATTAAAGTTATTGAATTCAGGGATGGAGTATGAACACTGATCATTCGAATTAAATGTAGATGATGAGTAAGTTGACGCAAAAAAATCAGCAAACAAATTACTTATTAAATTATCATCTGAAGATTCAATGTCACCAAACTTCATAATGGTAGGAAAATCAGCTGCTCGTCGTTTAGAGTTAACAAATTTATAAAATGATTTAGGGTCATTTTTTAAGTTATTTTTAACTTTATTTAAATAGGCATTATACGCTATTCGATTAGCGATACTGTATTCAGATCGTGCTAAGGAATATTTGGAATAATTTATTGTTGAACTGTTTATTTTAAAATTTTTATACAGTTTATTTTTTTTTATTTTTAAGTCTTTAAGAAGGCACTGAATACGAAAAACATTGATAAAGAAGTTGGTAAAATTTCATAACACAACGGTCCAAATCATCGCCAAAAATGTGTAATTCGTCTAACCAGTCAATCTGTGACAATTGAAAATGGAGTTTGCTGTGATCGGTTGATTTAAAACGAAACATTTTCTGTTGTTGAGTTTTTTTATTCTGTTGAATGAAAGATTGATAAAAAAAAGTGTATCTCAACAGTTGGGTGATATTGATCCTCTGGATTAGAGATTGGTGTATGTCGCAAAATCGAAAAATCTGATGGTTCATTAACAAATATTAGATCTAACATTTTACCAAACGCATTAGAGATGGAGTTAATTTGAAAAAGACAGTGTTCAAGCAAGCAATTAATAAAATTCATTGAGACTTCCGAGGCCTGAGCTGGGATCAGGTAGTTTATGTCCGAACCAGTATTCCAGGAAATCTTTGGCAAATTAAAGTCTCCAAATATAACAACAAGATCTGTCGAATTAATTGTTTTTAAAAGTGTTTCAATAGCTTTTAAGTAATCTTCATACACAGTAAGAGATGAGTTAGGAGGAATGTATAAGCACACAATATATAAAGATTGCTTATGTATTTTTACATAAACACATACAAGTTCTATGTGTAAAAATTCCTGGAGAATAATTTCCTCAGATGAGAATTTGTTTGTAATGGCAATTAACACACCCCCTCCAGACTTTTTTGTGTTGCTATTGTATTGCACACAACTTTCTCTATCTTTTCTAAAAATCTGATATTTAGAACAAAAAATTTCTGAGTTATTAATTTTATTGCTAAGCCAGGTTTCAGTAAATACTATTATATGATGATTTAAGCCAAAGCTGTTGCAATATATTGAAGATAATTTCGAGTTTATGCCTCTGACATTTTGATATACAATCGATATTAGTTTTTTGAATTTACACCAGCTATATTAGGCAGGCGAGCATTATTTTCTTCATTATAAATAAATTCACGGATTAATGCATTTTTAGGCCAAAATTCAGGATTAACAATTTGCTGGAAAAGATTTTCAGGAACTATTATTTTGAATGACGCCCTGTTTTTCGAATTTATTTTGAAAACACGAATTTCATCCTGACAACAATTGCTAATTTTCGAAAGTATATAAAATTTCATTTCCTCAGCTTTTGTATCCAATGCAAAACGGGTGGCGAATATAGTCTTTTTAGGCGTTATTGTTCGTAATTCTCTTTGCTGACTTATAGTAGAGATATTTTGATGATTCATAATAGTAGAATTCGACAATGATGTAGATGGAACTGAAGACGTTAAAATATTATGATGATTTATAATAGAAGAAGTTGAAGTTGAAGGAGGTGGAACTGGAGACGAAGCATCGAAATTAATTAAGCGGCCAGAGTTTGCTGGATCAGTTAGAGTATTTAGCAAATTTGATTTTTCAGTCATTAAATTATTAGATTGTGTAGAGAGTAAAACTGGATCATTAATGGGGACATTTATTAAAGTTTTAGGAATAGAAAGAACTGTGTCAAAACTTGAAGATTGTGTAGTACCATCAATTATAACACCATTTTCGTAAGAACTCGGGATTTTCTTATTAGAATTAGTTGCCAATGCAACGGATGAAGAATTGTCTTTAGTATTTTCCTTATCCAAAAACCTTGGGCTTTTACGGCGAGTTGGAGATGGCGACTGAAAGCCGTCTAAGGATTTAAAATCATCAAACAGTTTTCCATATGCGTTAATTTGCTCAGTTAAATGATTTAGGTTGTTCTGAATTTGTGAAAAATTATTTTTTGTGCTTTGAAAAAATCTATAAAATTCAGCACTAAATTTTTGACAGGCATTACAACGCCAATGCAGATTTCTATTTTTTGCAATTGCCTCACCAACAAGACCGGAGAGACCACAACATTTAAAATGGCATAACCCATGACACAACCAACAGATAACCATTCTATCATCATATCCATCTAAGTTGCATCCTTTTTTTATGCATGCCATTATTGAATTGGTAGAATAATCAGTTTATTTAAAATTGTATTTATGTATAATATAAGAGGGACTGCTGTTTTATTGTTATATTGTTTGTTTTGTTTGTTATTGATTTGTTTCTGTTGTTGCAAAATAAGAATATTTTTTAAACGGTTGTTGTTTTTTTTTTTGTTTTTATTTTTGGTTTATGTTTTGTTATGAATTTAGTAAAAGGTAAATTGAAAGATTCACTATTGTTTTTTTTTTTATTAAACGACAGAGAAAGCACCAGTTTGTTTTGTTTAATTATTACTAATCTGTTTTTGTTTGTAATGTTTATTATTGTTCTGTTACTGTTGTTATTAATTTAAAACGTTTGTTGTTATTGTTTTTTTTTATTTTTTTCTCTTTATGTTGTGTGATCATCGAACACAATTTAAAAATTGAGTAAGAGTTTTATATACAGATATTTAAATTGTTTAAAAATTGAAATACTGTTTTTACAATGAAACTAATTGAAAATTCACTATTATTTTAAGATTTATTGATAATTAAATAATATTCTATTAGCAACAGATTTCCAATAATATATTTGTTTTTGAAGATTTGAATTGTTTAGCCGGAGCACATTAAAAAGCACGTCTTAACACAGGTGGTGAATAGGGTATATATAAGTTTGTCATTCCGTTTGTAGTTTCTTGAATATTGATGTTAGACCCTATAAAGTATATATATTCTGGGTCCTTATAAGAAGCCAAGTTGATTTAACGATGTCCGTCTGTCCGTTGAAATGGATTTTCCGAAGACCCCATATATGATGGGGCCCAGGTTATTATACATTTATGTCACATATGGTCCGGAATTGTTTCCATTGAACCTCAGACAGATCGGGCCAACAATGGTGGAGTTATGAGCAAAAAACCACGACTACCTCTAATTTTTCCCTTGTGGTTGCTGTTTTTGTTTTTTTTTTATTCGAACGAGTTGAATGTTAAGCATAACAAACACATACACACGCTTGTACATGGTTGGTCGCTTAAATTGAAAAATACATACCTATATATTTAACAGATAATTTGACGGAATATATTCTACTTTAATTCTTCATTTGAAATAGCGTTAATAGCTGAGTTGTTTGGGCGGTTGACCAAGCAGCGTGTTGTGCTTAGTATTTACCGCGGTTCGAATCCGATGTTCACCTTTTGGAAAAAAAAATTTTTTTTTATATTTTTTATATTGTATAAGCTATTTTAAATTATTCAGCAATTTTTGATTTTTTCCATTCTATTGACAATGTAAATATGAATCATTCGCTTAACTCACATGTAAAACCAAAACCATATTTTATTATACCCTTCACCACAGGTGTAAAAGGGTATATATAAGTTTGTCATAACGTTTGTAATTTCCACAATATTGATTTTAGACCCCATAAAGTATATATATTCTGGGTCCATATGAGAAGAGAAGTTGATTTAACGATGTCCGTCTGTCCGTCTGTCCGTCTGTCCGTCTTACGTTTGATATGTGTTTTCCGGATAATCCAGACATGATAGCGGCTAGGTTGTTTTACATTTATGTCACATATAGACCACCATTTCTTGCTATTGAAATTCAGCAAGATCGGTCCACAAATGGCTGAGATATGATCAAAAAACCACGACTGCCTCTAATTTTTTCCAAAAATCCCTTGTTGTTGTATTTTTATTGCTTTTTTCTGTATATCTGGAGAACGGTAAGAGCCAAAGTTTCCAAATTGGGTACACACATTTTGGTTGTCAATACACACCACCCTACAAAATGTGGGCGGGAGGAGAAGTGGGCGTGGTACCTCCCGTACAAAAAAAAGTAAAAATTGTATAAAAACCTTAATTTTAGGGCTGTCATATGTCCTATGGATATGACTTATATACCAAAATATCGGAAATTTTTAGTAGAACATATTTTATAAAGAACTCGGGAAAATCGGTTCAGATACAAAAAAGTTATGACCAAAATTATTTTTTTTTTTTTTAAATACCAATTTTCGGTAACCATGGATCTTCCCGAGTCCAAGTTTTATAACACAAATAAATGGTAAATTTCTTGCTCAACACGTCGGTATATAAATCTGTCAAATCGGTTAAAAAATGGCTGAGTTATCAGCAAAAAACCACGACTGCCTCTAATTTTTCCAAAAAAATCCCTTGTGGTTGTTGTTTTTTTTTGTTTTTTTATTTGAACGAGTTGAATTTTAAGCATAAGAAACATGTACACATGCTTGTACATGATTGTTCGCTTTAATTGAAAAATACATACCTACATATTAAACTAATAATATGACGGAGTATATTATACTATAATTCTTTATTTTTAACAACGTTAATAGCTCAATGGTCTGGGCGGTTGCCCAAAAAGGTTTGTTTTGTTTGTTAAATTGCCGGGGTTCAAATCTCGGCATCTCCACCTCTTCCAAACAGAAAATTTTTTAACTTTTTTTATAAATATTTCTATAAACGATTTTAAAATTATTCAGCGATTTTTGATTTTTTCATTTTATTAACAATATAAATATGAATCGTTCGCCTTACATGTGAAACAAAAACCATATTTTACAATTTGTTTTTGGCTTAAATGTAAATACCTAAGTATGTAGTATGTACGAGTATGCAAAAGTTATTTATGTGTATTGGTAGGCATTGTTTTCATGATTGTTGTTTTTTTCAGTTTTAGAGACGGATTGTTGCTATGTTTTGATAATCTCTTCTTACATTTCAATTCAAAAATCTCACACGTGTTGCCATATTATTTTTAAAAAATCTTATTATTTCTAAAAAAAATCCCATTTGTTATTTGAAAGCAAAACATTCAACAATAAGTATTTGCGTACGTAAATGTTTAATTTAATCAAAAAGCTAGAAACATTTAAGTTTGGATAATTTTATTGACGAAACCAATGACATAGAAACAGATCTTAAAATTTGTTCACAGCTTACTCTGACATTAGGCAAGGCAAAGAAATGCTAAAAATTATTTTGAAAACGCTACAAATAATTCTTAAAGTTGTTCATTATATTGTTTTAAATCCTTATACATTAAGTGACTCATTTTAAACAAAATTAAAATAAATGGAAATATTTAAACAAGTATTTAGGTAGATTTGATATAGCATCAGATATAAATACCACAATTGGTTAACCTTGAAATTGGAAGGCCCTCTAATAAAAACAAAATACAAACGGTTTTATAGCTATTTCGATTTAAAAGAATTTACAAACATATTTAGACAAGATTATTTTTTTTATATTTTAAAAAAACAGTCATCATTAATTGCGTAAAAGTTAGTTTATAACAAATTATTTTAGTTTTAATTGCTAAGACTATTCCATCCAACTTTAAAAATTAATCAAAAGAAGCTTAAAACATTTTTCTTTAAAGCTAATAAAATGCCAAATGGAAATTTTACAGCTAAATCTAAGTTTTTGGTGCTGAATTTACTTTCAAAAATAAAAAATTCCCACACTACTTAAAAGTCTTCATTAAAAATCGCCCAAACATGCAGGGTTATCGTCTTGTAAAAATATAAAATGAAATTTTTTTTACTATAATATAAGAATTATCCATTTCCATACGAAATTTCATTTTGACTACAACTATTTTTTTTAGTCAAAATTTATTATAATTTATTATAATACATAAAAAACTTAAGTTATATCAATACCTATTCTTCAATTTTTAAAATAATTCAAAAAAAGCTAGAAACATTTAATTAAAATGCTTAAAAAAAATGCGAAGCGCTTAATGAAAGTATTTTAGCTAAATTAAAATTTTTAATCTAAGTTAAGCTACAAAATTGCCAAAATGGTCACACTGCTTAAAAACCATACAAACAAGCAGGGTCATCCACTTTAAAAAAAACTGTATTTAGGGAATATTAGAAATGCCCTCATCATATAATTTTACGACTACAAAAAACCGCTAACATAACGAACAGTCACCTAGTGTCGTCAAAATATTAAAAGCAATCTTTGCCTTTTTATTGCTGACATTGATAACATATTAGTCACTTTTTTAGACAATTTATACAAAAATATATTCATATATACCTATATACGGGCCTGTTCTGAAATCACACCTGTGACTTTGTGGTGTTTTGAAAGTCATACCGTTGTTGTGTTTCTTGGTGTGCTTTCTGCAATTGAAGATCACACAAAAACGGGACGCTAAAATATCACACGTGTGATTTCAGTAGGCACATGTGATTTCAAATCACGTGATTTGAGTTAAAGTGATTTTCAGAACAGGCCTGATAATATCTTCTGCACAAAAGCGATTTAAAAGCATACACAATTTAAGCAATTTCTTGGTATGTTTATGTTGTATTATTGATAAATAAAAAACATTTAAATTGGTTTGCGACTTTTATTAACCAAAACGAAAGTTTACGTTTCAAAACGGTTAATGGTAACCCTGTAAAATAGTTGTTTTTTTTGTGGTTTTTTTTCATTTAAAATACTTGCGGTAAACTTCTTTTTTTTTTATACCCTTCACCACAGGTGTAAAAGGGTATATATAAGTTTGTCATAACGTTTGTAATTTCCACAATATTGATTTTAGACCCCATAAAGTATATATATTTTGGGTCCATATGAGAAGAGAAGTTGATTTAACGATGTCCGTCTGTCCGTCTGTCCGTCTTACGTTTGATATGTGTTTTCCGGATAATCCAGACATGATAGCGGCTAGGTTGTTTTACATTTATGTCACATATAGTCCACCATTTCTTGCTATTGAAATTCAGCAAGATCGGTCCACAAATGGCTGAGATATGATCAAAAAACCACGACTGCCTCTAATTTTTTCCAAAAATCCCTTGTTGTTGTTGTATTTTTATTGCTTTTTTCTGTATATCTGGAGAACGGTAAGAGCCAAAGTTTCCAAATTGGGTACACACATTTTGGTTGTCAATACACACCACCCTACAAAATGTGGGCGGGATGGGAGAAGTGGGCGTGGTACCTCCCGTACAAAAAAAAGTAAAAATTGTATAAAAACCTTAATTTTAGGGCTGTCATATGTCCTATGGATATGACTTATATACCAAAATATCGGAAATTTTTAGTAGAACATATTTTATAAAGAACTCGGGAAAATCGGTTCAGATACAAAAAAGTTATGACCAAAATTATTTTTTTTTTTTTTAAATACCAATTTTCGGTAACCATGGATCTTCCCGAGTCCAAGTTTTATAACACAAATAAATGGTAAATTTCTTGCTCAACACGTCGGTATATAAATCTGTCAAATCGGTTAAAAAATGGCTGAGTTATAATCAAAATACTGAAATCCCAAAAGTTACTCTTTTTATAATTAAGTTTGTTTTTTTTATAATTAAGTTTGCTTAAATATATGTACACATATGTAGGTATATATATATATATATATATATATATATATGCCTAAAAGCCAATTTAATGGAAATGTTATTTTTAAGCACGTTGGTATATAAATCTGCCAAATCGGTTAAAAATGGTTAAGTTATGTGCAAAATACTCCAAAAAAGGACTAAAAACATTAACATTTTTATAAAAACTAAAATTTTACAGCTGTATTATGACCTATTCATACGTTTTAAAAATTGTATAAAAACCTAAATTTTAGGGCTGTCATATGTCCTATGGAAATGACTTATATACCAAAATATCGGAAATTTTAAGTAGAACATATTTTATAAAGAACTCGGGAAAACCGGTTTTTTTTTAAATACCCATTTTCGGTAGCCATGGATCTTCCCGAGTCCAAGTTTTATAACACAAATAAATGGTAAATTTCTTGCTAAACACGTCGGTATATAAATCTGTCAAATCGGTTAAAAAATGGCTGAGTTATAATCAAAATACTGAAATCCCAAAAGTTACTCTTTTTTTTATAATTAAGTTTGTTTTTTATTTTATAATTAAGTTTGTTTTTTTTATAATTAAGTTTGCTTAAATATATGTACAAATATGTAGGTATATATATATATGCCTATAAGCCAATTTAATGGAAATATTATTTTTAAGCACATTGGTATATAAATCTGCCAAATCGGTTAAAAATGGTTAAGTTATGTGCAAAATACTCCAAAAAAGGACTAAAAACATTAACATTTTTATAAAAACTAAAATTTTAGAGCTGTATTATGACCTATTCATACGTTTTAGATATCAAAATATCGGAAATCTTTAGAAAAACTCGGAATATCGGTAAAAAAAAAAGTAATGTCAAAAATATAGTTTTTTTTTAATACCTATTTTCGTGAACCATAGAACTTCCCGACTACAAGTTTTATCACCAAAGTAAATGGTAATTTTATACTTTAAGATGTCGGCATGAGCAAATACTGAAATTCGATCAAAACTTAACGTGCTATATATTAATTAAACTTTTAATATATTTAATAGCACGCAATCATGTGCAAATAATTAAATAAAACTAACGATATATATTTTATAAATATACATGTATATATACATGTATTTAAATATATATATAAACTTCTGTTCTTTCCAAACCATGGTGAAGGGTATATAAGATTCGGCATAGCCGAATATAGCACTCTTACTTGTTTATAATTTGTTTTTGGCTTAAATGTAAATACCTACTTATGTATGTATGTAGTACCTATTTATATTCAAAAGTTATTTATGTGTAGAGGTAGCCATTCCCTGCAAATAAAATTGGACCACCTGATCCATTTTGATAAAGTGGACTACTCCATGGACTGGTCCGATGTAATGCAAGCATGGACCATGTCATTGTTGAAAAGTGTTTGTAGTGAAACGACATGTCTTCGTTTTTTAACGACATGCTTTCGTTTTTAAACGACTTCAAAACTAATCCTCTTGTGTACACCATGGAGTAGTTTTAAAACTACTCCTTAGTGGTCCAAAGATGGGTTATATGGTCCTCTCCTATGACATCGTAATGTTAAATAGACCAGGTTTTTTCCATACGTTTGGGTTAGTTTTGGACTAGTCCTGGTCCCTTGTGGACTACTCTTTTCACGCGTGTTTGGACTGGTCCTATTATTTGCAGGGTTGTTTTCATGTGTGGGTGTTGTTTTTAGTTTTAGAAACTGTATGTTTCTATGTGTACAGCATCTTTTCTTAAGCTGAAGGTCCACACCATGCGTTCATGCGTAGATGCGTATGATACTTCTTGTGCTTTTTATGCGTTTCTAAATTCAAGTTACATGCAATGCGTTTTATGCGCCAAATTTGTTTTTTTTTATCAGCTGTTGTGCTAATATGTTTATTAATTAAAAACAATTTTGCAAAAAATGCAGTGTAATTGATATTTTAATAGAATTTATTAAATAGAATTCATAGAGGAGTAAAGGCTCAGTTAGGCGAACGTTGCTGTACCCGTAATGTACCGCACCGTACTGTAAGCACGTTGGTGCACTTATAGAACGTTTAAAAACGTGTCATATGTTTTTCCATACATAAACAAAAAGCAATCAAAAATGTTCAAATGGTGACCGTTGTGCAGAAAAGGTACCACGTCATTTAAATGGTATTAAAACAGTATTTTATGTATGTTAAAAATGTTAATAATTTAATATTTTTATTATAGATTTACAATAAATATATTTGTATTTTAGCATATAAAAATTTTAAGCATACATATATTGTAAATGTGCATACACCAAACAAGGTTTTGATACCATTTAAAGTCTTTCACATTTCCATTGTATGTGTATATGCATTTGTTTATTTTAAACATCTAAATTTATATGTTTCACATTTCCATTGTATGCGTATATGCATTTGTTTATTTTAAACATCTAAACATATGTATATTTTTTATATTTGGAAATATGTTGTATTGTAAGTTGTTTTGTCGCAATTCCATAGATATACTGAAAAAAGAACCAAAAAAAAAATAGCAAAATTATCATCACTGTCTTACAAATGTCACGTAACAACGGCATGAACTTCTATTTTATACAGATTGGTACGTTGCAACTACGGTACATTGCATTTCGGTAAGCTTTTGTATTGGTTTTCATATAACAAAAAGCGAACAGCTGATGGATACAGTACAGATACGGTACAGCAACGTTCGCCTAACTGAGCCTTAAGCTTTAATTATAAAAATATTTTTGATTTTTCACGGTATCAATAAGTTTCCAATTCATATATATATATATATATATATATTAGAGCGACTCAAGTTGTATGGAAGCAAAATTCGTACTCGATGTACCCTCCTAAAAATGAACCTTGGACATTTTTAAGATGACATTTTAAATATTTCGGTTCCAGGGTTGACCTCTCGTGAGCTGGACCAGTTTGAAAAAGGGTCTATTTTTGCATGTTTTGCTACTTTAAGAATCTGTGTCCTTACCAACATATAGAAGTTGGGTATCGTAAGAAAGGTTTTTTTAAGGCGCGTCCAACTGTATATAAAATTTGTCCAAGGACGATCATCCATGTCCTTTTTTTAAGGATTTTCTGTAAAAAAAAACGGTTTTTGAATTTTTTGTTCGGGGTTGTTTGTAATAAAAGTGCCAAATTAACATATTTTAATCTTTAGTCGATTTAATTAAATACGTGTCTCAGCTTTTTTTGTAATTCGTGCTAGTTCGCGTCTTGACAAAAATGCAATGGGGTGGTAACCCTTTGTTTTAAATAGGGCAATATGGGTATCAAGTTTTATCTTTTGCCAAGTATATCATCTTTGTATGTAAATAATTTAGATTTGTGCAAATTAGATGCATTTTACACGGTGCTCCGGAATATATATAAATGCGATTTTGTAGTAACTCTAATATGATAACGGATTTAGTTTCTAGATCATGTATGGATGAAAATAGGACTAAAGAAAGAAAAAAAGAAATGATCCACGACTTTTTGGCGGCATATTTTTTCCGCAAATTAAAAAAAAATTCAGGTCGTGGATCATTTCTTTTTTTCTTTCTTTAGTCCTATTTTCATCCATACATGATCTAGAAACTAAATCCGTTATCATATTAGAGTTACTACAAAATCGCATTTATATATATTCCGGAGCACCGTGTAAAATGCATCTAATTTGCACAAATCTAAATTATTTAAAAAAACCTTTCTTAC
Source organism: Pollenia angustigena (assembly GCA_930367215.1). Taxonomy (NCBI): domain Eukaryota; kingdom Metazoa; phylum Arthropoda; class Insecta; order Diptera; family Polleniidae; genus Pollenia; species Pollenia angustigena. Next base: position 131,370,090 of record OV884056.1, on the reverse strand, counting down.
GATACCCAACTTCTATATGTTGGTAAGGACACAAATTCTTAAAGTAGCAAAACATGCAAAAATATACCCTTTTTCAAACTGGTCCAGCTCACGAGAGGTCAACCCTGGAGCCGAAATATTTAAAATGAAATCTTAAAAAAGTCCAAGGTTCATTTTTAGGAGGGTACATCGAGCACTTTTTTTGGTGAGTCGCTCTAATATATATATGTCCTTTATTTAATTAAATATGTACAGTACTTATACCTTAATATAACAAGTACATACTTAAATATAATGTTCACGAGGAACATAGGGCGTTAAATTAATGGCATTTGTTAAAAAAAAAAAATAAACACAACAAAGATGACACTCAGAAGATAAAAGTAATCGATAACTAGAATAGCAAATTTTGTTCGTGGTAAAATTGTGCTTAAAATTAATTTCAATGTATTTTATTTTTTAAATTTTATACAATCTTTACATACAGTCTACAACTGTCCTGAAATGCTTAACACTAACACTAAAATAATGTTAGTGTTAAGTATAGACTCATCATATTAGAGGTTTTCTCGTGTTATAACACGGTTGTTAATGCAAATGTTTTAACAACGCTTTTATAACATCATGTTATAACAGCAAACGATGTCAGTTGTAGACGGGGAGTTATTACGAAAGCTCTTTCTCTTGTTAAAAACCTTTTTTAATGCAAAAAATAGTAAAAAGTAATCCACCACACAAACATAATTATCGATAACATTGAAAATAAAATATGATTTGTCATCCATGGCCATCAATAACAGCTGTCATTTTTTCACCACACATGCGACGGATACAAAAGTAGTAAAGCTGAAGGTCCACACCATGCGTTCATGCGTAGATGCGTATGATACTTTTTGTGCATTTTATGCGTTTCTAAATTCAAGTTACATGCAATGCGTTTTATGCGCCAAATTTGTTTTTTTTATCAGCTGTTGTGCTAGTATGTTTAAGAATTAAAAACAATTTTGCCAAAAATGGAGAGTGTAATTGATATTTTAATGGAATTTATTTAATAGAATTCATAGAGGAGTAAGCTTTTATTATAAAAATATTCGTGATTTTTCACGGCATCAATAAGTTTCAATTCATAGCATTTGTTAAAAAAAATAATAAAAACACAACAAAGATGACACTCAGAAGATAAAAGTAATCGATAAGTAGAATGGCAAATTTTGTTGTTGTTAAATTGTGCTAAAAATTAATTTTAATGTAATTTATTCATTAAAGTTTATACAATCTTAATAACGAAAGCTTTTTCTCTTATTAAAAACCTTTTTTAATGCAAAAACATAGTAAAAAGCAATCCAACACACAAACATATTTATCGATAACATTGAAAATAAAATATGATTTGCCATCCATGGCCATCAATAACAGCTGACTTTTTTTCACCACACATGCGACGGATACAAAAGTAGAAAGTAAACCTACTTTCATGCGTTGATGCGTCTATGCATTCTCTGCATTTTGTTGTGTAACTTGTCATATACAATTACACTGATTCAACTTTTTTGTCAAATGCATAAAAAGGACAGACGCATAAACGCATGGTGTGGACCTTCAGCTTAAGTAAACCTACTTTCATGCGTTGATACGTGTATGCATTCTCTGCATTTTGGTGTGTAACTTGTCATATACAATTGCACTGATTCAACTTTTTTTTCAAATGCATAAAAAGGACAGACGCATAAACGCATGGTGTGGACCTTCAGCTTTACATTTATATTCTTACATAACGTCTTTGCCTGGCACTTGCCACATTAACATCGGTTTTTTCTTATCGAGTGTGTTCAGTAGAGCAAGTGGTTGAGTGTATAAAATTATTGGAAGCCTATTGGAATTCATTTGTGAATTTTTGTTTTGTTTTATTTTTTCTTTTTGTTTCTGGGCGAATTGTTTGAAGAACTTTTAAGAAGTGAAAAGAACTTTAGATTCCGAAATGAACGGGGTTGACCCCCCAACCATAATCGGTTTAGGGATCTTGATCCCTCGTATCGGAAGTCAAAACCTTTAAATTCTAAAAGAATAAGAGTAGAGGATTTTATACCTCTACCTGATATTACTCCTAATGATGACCATATACAAAGATATTTGGTAGCCTCAGCTTTACCTCAGTCTGACAACACCAAAACGAAACCTTTAACCTCTTACAATGTTTTTCAGATAGAAAAAGGCTTAAACTTTATTTCGCGTGAATATTTAAATGTTACTGAAATGAGAAGCGGAGACTTAATGATAAAAACAGTGGATATGAAATCAGCCAAAAAGTTCCTTAAAGCTAAATATATAGATTTAGTACCTGTAACAATAACTATGCACAAAGGCTTGAATTCTTTCCAGGGGCAAATCTTTTCAAGAAAAATCATTGACATTTCAGAAGAAGATCTTTTAAAATCACTTGAGGATCAGAAAGTAATTGAAATTCGTAAATTATCAAAAAAAGAAGGTGACATTTTTGTTCCAACGGGAGCTGCAATAATTACTTTTAATTTGATACGCCGACCAGAAATTCTAAACCTTGGATGGGAGAGAGTAAAGATAGAAGATTATGTATCCAACCCAATGAGAAGTGTAAATTGTCAGCGCTTAGGGCACACAAAGAAAAGGTGTAAAAATATTGAGTTGTGTAGAGTTTGCGGCTTTTCCCCCCCACATGATCCATGTACTAAAAAGTTCTGTGTGAATTGCAACAACGAAACGCACACATCATTTGACTCATCCTGTCCTTACTTTTTAAAACATAAACCCGTTAATAAAATAAAATCCGACAAAAGATGTACCATACGTGAGGCATGGGCAAAATACAACGATAACCCAGCAATACATAACCTTAAACCTTTTAATAAAACGACACCAACTTTTGCTGAAATATTGCGTAATAAACAACCAGTAACAACAACAAATACAATTGATACTACAACAACAACATCAGAAACTCCAACCTTGAATAATAACAGCTATTGTACCATCTCATTAAATGAAAATAACAACAACTTCCCAGGAAAAAATTCCTCATATTCTATAAAAAACCATAACAACAATGTAACTTCAAAACTACAAAAACCCTCTAACTCCAACAAAAACATTGAAACTACAAGTTCCTCAACTTCCAAAAACTTTAACATCATCGCCATTAAAAATTCCACAAATTCTAGTACAAAACTTACAGGCAACAACAAGATAACAACTTATGACGAATGTAAAACAAAAGTAAATAAAACAACAAATGATAATGATGATTTTCATATAACTGATTTTAATGCTCCATCTCATTCACGGTCTTCATTAAAATTTGTGGAGGAGCAAATTGACATTAATGATGAGGTCGTCGTCGGCAATAAAGCTTTAGATGAAATAAGTCCGATGGATGATGATAACTTTGGTACTACGTTACCTGATAACTTTTTGGAATCGCCATATAATGGCACTGAAGGTGTAGACACTTCAACGGCTTGTAGTAGTATATTTCAAAAATTTACTGATTTAAACGTATTAATAACACCAGAAACTTTTAGAAGAACATTACCTAAAAACAGCCATATAAGGAAAAGTAGTGAATAATTGATGTAATCAGCTTTCAAAATGGATATTGGTCTAAACATTACAGTGCTTCAGTGGAACATTCAGAAAATTTAGTATCTAAACACAAACCTACAATTATCGCACTTCAAGAAACCCATATTATTCCAAGGAATTTAAAATATTTGCATTTACCGGGCTACAACATATTCCATCACAATAAGGGGCATGATTATGCGAAATCGGGAGTTGCTTTTTTAGTACAGAGTAACTTTTATGTCACCCAACACATCAAATCGTCTGGTGATCTCCTTTTCCAAACATTACTATTAAAGGTAGCACTAACTTACACATTACAAATGTATATAAGGATTGCCATATAATTTTGACGACTAACATGATCAATGCAATTGGTAACTTTGGTGGTGAACACCATTTACTTGTTGGTGATCTCAATTCTCAGAATCCTATTTGGGGTTCACAAAGCTTATCAACTAGTGGTGTCCTCTGGGAAGAATTTGTAGATGACTTGGGTTTGGTAATACTTAATTATGGTTCACCCACTTTACTTAATACACGACACACATTTACTGCTGTGGATGTGTCTATGGCAAGTGCTGATCTAGCTCCGTTACTTTTTTGGAAAACTTTAAGCACTCCTGAAGTTGGGGACCATTTTCCAATAAAGATAAGCAACAATAAGCAATGCAAGTGTCAACCACCACTACTTGAGAAATAGTTAGCTTTCAGTTAATTTAAAGTTAACTGAATGTCCGACAGGGTTATGACTTGGATAAACAGATGGTCATAGGACATAAAAAGAGAACTATCAGATTGAAAAGTTTCATCTTTAAGCAGTGCTGTTAGATCAGAAAACCTTTGAAATAGAACTTTTGGCTTATGACTTAGATAAACATAGTTATCAGATTGAAAAGTTTCATCTTTAAGCAGTGCTGTTAGATCAGAAAACCTATAAAATAGAACTTTTGGCTTATGACTTAGATAAACATAGTAACCAGATTGAAAAGTTTCAACTTAAATCAGTGCTGTCAGATAAGAAAACCTATGGAATAGAAGTGTTGGCTTATGGCTTAGATAAACAGAACTGCCAAATTACATTCAAATATACTTCTACAACATAAGGAAAAACCTTGTGGTTAATGACTTAGATAAACAGAACTGCCAGATTACAATCAAGTATACCTCTAAAACATATGGACAAAAGCTTGTGGTTTATGTCTTTGATAAACAGGCAACAATAATAAATTAAAGAAAAAGAGGGTAGTTGTGGGTTCAATCCCCAACACATTCTGGGATGCTCCAACGTTTTGTATGGAGAAAGTGCCGCTGAAGCCCCATAAACACACTACTCAGGCGTAGAAATATTTAAAGCATTACAAATACAATTAAAAATTTCATTAAAGTATTCAGTTTTTATAAATGGTATACCATTGACACGCAAATCACATGACACTGATAAATTTTCCTGACGACTTATTTGCGATTTTAAGGTATTAATTTTAGTTTTAAGTAATTTATTGCAGTGCATTGTGTTTCTAAGTATGAGACCCGCTCGTTAACAGTGTGAATGTGTTAGAATTCTATATTCACTTTCTTTAATTTTTGTAGTTAAGAATTCAAACTGTTTTTCAAACCTCTTGTCCATAAATTCCATCAAACGAGTAGGAGAAAGAAGCACACACTACTTGCTTCATTTTTGAGCGGAGATGCATTATCTCTTTTATTCGAGTTTGATCTAAAATTCTTTTCCATTTTTTTTATTGTTATTATTACAAAAGTAAGTACTTGCTTATAATTTTTGAGAGCTGTTTAGAGTTTATTTTGTTAGTGTTTTTATTTCTATATTTTTGTTTGGTTTATAATTTTTGGAGGTTTCTCTCGTTTATTTAAAGGTATTGATTTGCAAAAAATTTTTAAAACACAATAATCTTGTATTAATATTTTTAATTGTTTTTCTGTTCTAAATGTAGAATTTAAACACAATATTTATTTTTCTTTTTTTTTAAGATTTTGTTATTCGTGCTTAATTCCCAGTTTTTATTATTGATAAAACACTTGAAATTTATTGTTGATGGGATAAGCTATTCCTATGCGCATTTCACTGGCTGCTTAGGCCAGATCATCGGGAAACTTCATCCATAAAGATTTTAGAAAAACTAAAGATATTAAACCAAATAAAACTGTTAAACGTATAAGACTTATAAGCAATAGTTCTACTTGTAACAATATCAAAGTTTAAACAAAAACATCAACAATAAACAGTGAGTTTATCTCATCTTACATTCCCCACTACAATTGATTGGAATTGTCCCAACATTAATTGCAGTTGTAAGTAGGTTAAGAAAAACAAAATGAAAACAAATTTCAAATGCATGTTGCCAATAAAGTTTTTTTCAGGCCGTGCACTGCCAGTTTATTATCAAAATAATTTTTGGGAATATTTTTTTTTTTTATTTATTTAGTAGATATTTTTATCAATATTTACAAAGGTAAGTAATACAATTTTTAGGTCTTATGTATCTATATTTGGCTTAACTATAATAGTTGTGAGCCAGATTGGCATTTTAAAGCTGATTTAAATTAAATTTTAAATAAATTAATTTATAAGCAAATTTACTTTGGTTCTACCAAATTTTAAATTGATTATATAAAAAAGGATAAATTGTACATTAAAAATTAATAATTAATTTTAAAGGAATTTAATTAAATTCATTTAGGATAAGTTTTCTGTACTTTAAACAAATTTCCACATATTTATATAAACTATAGTGATTATTATCGTTGCCGTTAAGTATATTTAAAACTTCGTTCATATCCAAAAATGTTTTACTAAAATATTTAAACCGGAACTCATTAAAAATAGGACAAACTCCTAGGAAGTGAAACGTATTTTCGGATTCATCCAGATTACAAAGGGTACATAGGCCAACAGAAGTACGTCTAAATGCTCTACTATTTAAATCAAGAAGACCTCCACGTACTCTGATTAGTAGACTTGTAGCACGCGACGAAAATTCTGAAGTAAAAATAGGATTTGTGCTAAAAGTAAATTGCGGATACAAATCATGAAATTGTGAGCCTCTTGCATTAGATATAAGATCTTCTCTTTCCGTTGTTTTTAAAAGTTCAAGTATTGGTTTCCAGTATTCACACAGGGGTTTAGTAGCATTTTCAGGAACATATTGAATTTTTTCACATATGTTTATCCACTCCTCAGCCCAAAAGGTTTTCATTGAAATAATTTTTTCAGCTAACATTCGAGGCAATCTATGCTCAGGCAGTTGTAGAACTCTATTAATGAAAGAAAAATGTAGCCTTAAGGTATCAATATACAGGGAGTTTAGACCAGTTTCTAAATAAAGCATGTAGTTTGGCGTATTTAATGGTAAAAGTAACATTTTCTTTATGAAGTATCGAAATAATTTTTCCACTTCATCATATTTTTTAAATCCCCAAATTTGAGCACCGTAAAACATTAAAGATCTGGAAGCAGCGACGAAAATTTTAAATTTATTGTTGTTCGATATCTTAGGATGATTTATATATTTTGACCATGTTGATGCAATCGCCATTTTCGCTGTAGTTAATTTGTTTCCTAAGTGCTTTGTAAAAGATAAGTTAAAATTGATATCCATTCCCAGATATCTGTAGTTATTGACAATTTCTATATTACGTTCTTCACAATTCCATTTACTATTGTTGGATAGTCTTACACCACTACGAAAAACGACTATCTTTGATTTTTCCAAATTTACCTTAAGACACCACATCAAGCAGTAAGAATGAAGAGCATCAATCATGGTTTGCAGTTCACTTGGGGAATCGGCCAAAACGACAATGTCATCTGCGTACAGAAGAATTTTAACAGCAATGTCTGCAACTTTTACTCCGCCAGGAAGGAAATCAGCTAAGTCATTAAGATACAATGCAAACAAAATTGGACTAAGTATGCATCCTTGTTTAACGCCAACGTTTACATTAAAAGGTTCAGAAAACGTATTTCCATACAGGACTTGACTAGACGTGTTTTCGTATGTAAGCTGTAGAATACGAACAATTTTTGATGATAATCCCATAGTTGATAATTTATAAAAAAGCAAATTTCTGGGAACCAAATCAAAAGCACAGGAAAAGTCCACAAAAAATGCGTATGTGTTCTTACCATTTATTTTGTTTAAGTGTATAATATTTGTCAGATTGAAGACGTTATCAACAGTTGAACTGTAGAGTAATTTTTTCTGAATCCAGCTTGATATTCATTTAATATGGAATATTTTTCGATACAATTTGTTATGCGATTTAAAATTATGTTGTTAAAGATTTTGCACAGGGTATCAATTAGTGATAAGCCACGGTAATTTGAAGCGCAATTGGGATCACCCTTTTTTTAAAAGTGGTATTAATATGGCGGTTTTAAAGCTTGTTGGAACATTTTCGTGTAAAAATATGTAGTTGAGAACTGAAAGTATTTCCATAACAAAACAGGCGGTGGCAAATTTATAGAATTCATAGCTTATACCGTCGATTCCAGGAGACTTATTTAGTTTTAGCGATCTTAATACTGATGAAAGCTGAACAATCTCTATTGGCGAATCGAGAAAAGCATCAATATAATATGGCATACACCAGTGAATTTCATTTATTTTGTTTGTATTTTGCAGTAAATTTCTAAAATGTATACGAAAATCATCTGCAGTTAGGTTGCCTATTGTTATTTGTTTTCTTGATTTCATATTATTGGAGAGTTTCCACCACGCTTTACTACAGCTGACCAAATTAAGTTGTTTCAGATTTTCATTATAGAACTCAAGTTTTCTATTTCGACAAATGTTAAGATACTTATATCTTGCTGAATTATATCTTGCTTTTATTACATCTGTGTGCCTCTTTCTATACTCTTCTAGAGCTTTTTACATATTTTTACGGAAACGGGCACATTTCCAGTTGAACCATTTTTGTTTTGGTTCAAAACTAAACTTGTTTTTTGTAGATACATTAGCTTCTTTAATTTTATTTTTAATTGACAATACAATGTCATCAACCGAACTATTGTGAATATTAACAGAATTATAAGTACAAGCGAGTTGATTTAGATTTTCACAATATTTGGTGACTGAATTGACATTTTTGGGAATACAACATTTAAATTTTAAAAGATTTTGTTATTCATGCTTAATTCCCAGTTTTTATTCTTGATAAAAACACTTGAAATTTATTGTTAATGGGATAAGCTATTCCTATGCGCATTTCACTGGTTGCTTAGGCCAGATCATCAGGAAACTTCATTCATAAAGATTTTAGAAAAACAAAAGATATTAAACCAAATAAAACTGTTAAATGTATAAAACTTATAAGCAACAGTTCTTCTTGTAACAATATCAAAGTTTAAACAAAAACATCAACAATAAACAGTGCGTTTATCTCATCTTACATTCCCCACTACAATTGATTGGAATTATCCCAACATTAACTGTAGTTGTTAGTAGGTTATAAAAACAAAATGAAAACAAAAACAAATTTCAAATACATGTTGCCAATTAAGTTTTTTTCAGGCCGTGCACTGAAAAATCTCTTTTATAACAGTTTGGTGACAACTGGATTCAAAACCAGGCATAACTGTGGTACAAGGATATTTTGTATAACCAAAATCAAAATATGGAAAATATGAAAATATTGAGTGTACTTGCCTCAAACTAGACGTTGGGAAAACAGTTTAACTACTTTAATAGTATTTTACTTCATAACTTTAAAATCTTTTAAAATATAAAAAAGAAGTGTTTAGTTGTATTTATTTAATCTATATATATAAAAAGAAGTGTACACTTTGATGTCACTACTAACTGCGAAAACGGGTAGACCGATTTCAACAAAAATGTTGGGGTACGTTGGGGATAATTTTTAGATGTTTTATGTAAAGTTTGCATGAAATCGGCCTCCATTTTGAACTCCTTCGAAACGGCTTGACTGATTTTTATGAAATTTTGTATGTGTTTTTGTTAGGTATGAGAATAGGTCGTAAAGTATATTTTATATCGCTAGAGGGCGCAAAATAGGGCATAAACTCCCCCTCCCTATATATTCTTAGCTAATCAACCTGTTTTCTTAAAATTTCGCATGCAGGCACTGTAACATCTGAAAAGAAATAGGGAATATTGCGTGAGATAGGAATGCGCAATCTGGCAACCTAGCGAGATAGAAGTTGATAAAATAGAGCTCTTACAAAAATATAAAAAATAATAATAAAATTTGGTTTAAAATTATAGACAGGACTATTTAAAAACCTTATAATTACAGCATATAAATAGTGCGAAATAAAGTTTGATAAAAACAAAGCATAATTAATCTATAGTAAATAAAAAGAAAGAACTAAATCACTCAGCTATGTCTGAGCAATGCAGTAAATGCAAAACATCAATACGTGGTGAAACGGGGATTAGATGTGTGGGTGTATGTAACAAAGTGTATCATGGATCCAGCAAATGCTCCGGTATTGACCAGTATTCAACACAAATGTTAGATCAAAATAATTTCATACGTTATATGTGCGATGATTGTTTACAATACATTCAAAATGTCGACATGGTATTAAGAGACATTCAAGAAGCTGTGAATATAAACAAACAAAACTTGAAGGAATATAAACATGAATTCAGTTCAGCACTGAAAGAAAATGAAGTGGAAATCAAAGAACTTTTAAAGGCTATAGAATTACGTTATGTAGATAGGATGAACAAAATAGATAAGATTCAAAAATCGTGTGAAAAAAATGTAGATGAGGTTAAAAAATTATATGGATACGTTAATGAGTTTGAAAACAGCAACAAAAAAATATACAAGTCATTGGAGGAAAATAATGTTAACATATGTAACGAGATAAAGAAAGTCATCAAACAAACAAGTGAACAACAAACAAAGATGTCATATGCAGAATCAGTAAACAACAAAATAGTGCTGCCAGATCTAAACAAACAAGTTCCCCTAATAGTAAAACCTAAGGAAAAGCAAGCAGTAGATAAAACGAAAGAGGAGTTAAATAAAAAGGTCGATCCAGTAAACTTGAAAATCACAAGAGTAGAAAATAGAAGAAATGGAACAGTTATAATACAAAGTGAAAATGAAGAAGAAAGAGAAAAAATTAGAAACGCAATACAAAGTGAACTTGATGATGGCTATGAAATTAAGGTGCCCAGTCCAATAGAACTAAAAATAAAAATAACAGACATGACATTCTACTACGAGGATAGAGAAATTATTGAAAAATTGAAGAAACAGAATCCAATGATCCAAACGAGTGAAATACAAATTATAGCAAGATACGAGTTTAAGAGAAATAATAAAACAATATACAATGTAAAATTAAAAGTAGATAATGAGACGTATACCAAAATGATAACAGCATATAAAGTTAATATAGGATGGGAAAGATGTAGAGTTTTTGATGGAACGGATGTGATGCAGTGCATGAAATGTAGAGGATACAACCATATGGCCAAAGATTGTAGAAACCAGGAAATATGTATAAAATGCCACGGTAATCATAGAACAAGAGAATGCAACAAGGAACAAATTGTTAAATGCATTAACTGTGCTAGAATAAATTCAAGACTTAATATGGGGTTGGATGATAACCATCTAACAAACGATAAAGAATGTAAGGTATATCAAAACAAATTAAGCATGAAAAAAAGAAGAATGGGTTTATCCATGTAACAATCAAAGAATATACGCGCTCTATATACAAACGTACAAGGACTACTCAATAATTATAACCAAATTGAAATAGTGGCTGCTAATGAAAATTTGGACTTTATAATACTCTCTGAGACACATCTGACCAAAAAAGTCAATGAAAGTGAAATAATTTTAAATGATTATGATCAAGTAATATCGTTTTCAAATTCAACAAGAACAGGAGGCGTTATTATATATTATAAAAAGAACTGGAAGGTAACAAAAATTCTAGAAAAATGTGAAAACTCAAAATATTGGATTTTGGCGTGTGTAGCTGAATATGAAAATGCTCGTATGATTATTGCAGCAATATACAGGTCCCCAAATTGTAGTGAAGCCGAATTTTGTCAGATTTTCGATGAAAGCATAGAAGAAATCTGTGATAACAATTGCGATATAATATTAAGTGGAGATTTTAATATAGATTGGAAAAAACATAATTTTTATAAAATTAAAATAGAAGGCTGTTTGAATGATAATGGACTTAAACAAATCGTAAACGAATATACAAGAATAACAAAAACCTCTAAGACTCTAATTGATTATGTTATAACAAATAGTCATAAAGTATCAGTTGAAAACAATGAGAATAGTAAAATAGCAGATCATGAAACATTATATATTACAATTAAAAGTAGAAAAGACAATCAAAATGAAACACAAATTAAATCACAGGATATATTTAAATATAATAAAAACACATTTATCAGTCACTTTAATAATATAATAAATTATGAATACTTAAATGATGCAACTGAATATGCACTGATGCTGGATAAAAGTCTCGATGAAACTGTTAACAAAATTACCAAGAAAATAACAAGAAAACAACAGAACTACGTTAATAAATGGTTTAATAACGAACTAAGGTCACTGAAACAAATCAAATGTATAACATACCAAAAAGCAAGACTGGAAAACACTAATGAAGCGTGGTCAAGATATAAATCAATTAGAAATTTATACAAAGTTAAGGTGGAAAATGAAAAGAATAAATATATTAATAATATAATAACCAATGCTAATGACCAAAAACAAATGTGGAAAGAGATTAAGGACCTAGTTCTTAAAAAGAAACGATCTGTGATAATAAATGTGATATTTAGTGGTGTAGAATATAGAGATAATAAGAAAATAGCTAGTCATTTTAATAATTATTTTGTAAACAGTATTAAGAAAATAAGAGACTCAATCGAAATTGTGCAATATATAAATAATATAAAATCAGTACCTCACAAATTCAAATTCCGTGCAATATCAAATTTTGAACTTAAAAAAATAGTTTTGACGTTAAACAGAAAGCCAGATTATTGTAAAATATCGGTAGGAATTATCATTGATAATTGGAATGTAGTTGGAAAAATATTATTAAACATTGTTAATAAGTCGTTAGAAACTGGAGTATTTCCTGAGAGTTGGAAAGAGACAATGGTAACACCAATTGAAAAAGTGACTGGCACAAAAAAATGTGAAGAATTTCGTCCAATTAATTCTTTAAAGACATGTGAAAAAATCTTGGAGAAAGTTATAAAAGAACAATTAGAAGATTACATGGAAAAAAATGCTTTAATATCGAAATATCAATCCGGATATAGAAAAAAATTTTCATGTGAAACAGCAGTAAATTTTGTAATAAATCGATGGAAAAAAATAGAAAAAAATAAAAAAATTATGGCAATATTTTTAGATTTTAAAAGAGCTTTTGAAACAATAGATAGAGAAATAATGATTGAGAAACTTTATATGTATGGAGTGCAAGGTGTGGAACTTGAATGGTTTAAATCATACTTGAATAATAGAAAACAAATTACCACTATAAATGGAATAAAATCTGGATCAATTGATAATGAGTTTGGTGTTCCACAAGGATCCATTCTAGGCGCATTATTATTTAGTATATATATAAATGATATGCCCGACAGTCTGACAATAAGTGAAATAATTCTATATGCGGATGACACTTTAATATACACGGAAGGAAATACAGAAGAACAATGTCGAAACAATATGATCAACGATATTAATAGTATTAATACATGGTTAAAAATGAATAAACTGAAATTAAACGAAAGTAAGACTAAAATAATTGAAATAAATATGACTAGCGACACAGACTTTCAAATACCTCGGTTTCATAATAGATAAGGAACTAAAATTTAAGGAACATATAGAATACGTCTGTAAAAAAATAGGGAAAAAATAGGATTCTTTAAAAGAATTAGAAATAAAGTCACCACAATAACAGCAATAAACATATACAATACGACCATAAAACCACATTTTGAGTTTGGTTCAACAATTATATACACATGTTGTAAATCAGCACAATTGGAGAGACTACAAAAATTGCAAAACAAGGCAATGCGAGTAATACTAAAATGTAATAGATACACACCAATACAATTTATGCTCAACACACTTAAATGGTTAAACATTAAACAAAGATTGGAATTAAACACACTACTTTTTATCCGTAAAATGAAGAATGGAAGGGCGCCTGAGTACCTATGCGAACAAGTACGATATGTGGGTGATGTTCAACCGTATATATTGAGAAACGCAGAAGACTTTAGACTTCAACGTGTAACCACAGCAGCAATGCAACTATCTCTTTTCTACAAAGGACTAAAATTATTTAACTCATTAGCAAGTAACATAAAAAATTAACAAAATGATTATGTATTTAGAAGAGAATGTATAAACTTTGTGAAAAATAATGTAAATTTGTAACACATAAATGTAAACAAAGTCAAATGTTAAAGTATTAAAAAAATACTAATAAATATATGGGTATTTCTCCAGAATGGTCTACCAGGATGAAAAAAAAAAACGGTAAAAGTTCCCCTTCCCTATATCTTTTAAGCTAATGAGCGGGTTTTCTTAAAATCTGGCATGCAGACACTGTAACATCTGAAAGGAAATAGGGAATAGGATGTGCAATAGGGCAAGAAGGTTAAAAGCTCCCCCTTCCAATATCTTCTTGAAAATTCGTAGCCAAATAGTGTTACAGCTGGAAAGTACTATAGCCTATAGTTTTTATTATTTAGGATGTGAAGCAGGAGGGGTAAAAGCTCCCTTCCCTATATCTTCTTAAATAATCAACCGGTTTGGCTTGCAGACACTGTAAATTGAAAGAGAATGGGCATGAAATAGGGCAAGAGGAGTAAAAGCTCCCCCTCCCTATATCTTCTTAATTACTCAAATGATTTTCTTTAAATTTGGCGGGCAAATAGTGTAACATCTGGAAAGAAATTAAGCCTATAATTTTTATTATCTTCTTAACTAATCAACCAGTTTTCTTAAAATTTGGCATGCGGACACTATACCATCTGAAAGAAATAAGTTATATGGCAAAACAACGTTTGCCGGGCTAACTAGTTTAAAATAAAATTATAAAGATTTCATTTTACTTATTATACCCTTCACCACAGGTGGTGAATAGGGTATATATAAGTTTGTCATTCCGTTTGTAGTTTCTTGAATATTGATGTTAGACCCTATAAAGTATATATATTCTGGGTCCTTATAAGAAGCCAAGTTGATTTAACGATGTCCGTCTGTCCGTTGAAATGGATTTTCCGAAGACCCCATATATGATGGGGCCCAGGTTATTATACATTTATGTCACATATGGTCCGGAATTGTTTCCATTGAACCTCAGACAGATCGGGCCAACAATGGTGGAGTTATGAGCAAAAAACCACGACTACCTCTAATTTTTCCCTTGTGGTTGCTGTTTTTGTTTTTTTTTTATTCGAACGAGTTGAATGTTAAGCATAACAAACACATACACACGCTTGTACATGGTTGGTCGCTTAAATTGAAAAATACATACCTATATATTTAACAGATAATTTGACGAAATATATTCTACTTTAATTCTTCATTTGAAATAGCGTTAATAGCTGAGTTGTTTGGGCGGTTGACCAAGCAGCGTGTTGTGCTTAGTATTTACCGCGGTTCGAATCCGATGTTCACCTTTTGGAAAAAAAATTTTTTTTTTATATTTTTTATATTGTATAAGCTATTTTAAATTATTCAGCAATTTTTGATTTTTTCCATTCTATTGACAATGTAAATATGAATCATTCGCTTAACTCACATGTAAAACCAAAACCATATTTTATAATTTGTTTTTGGCTTAAATGTAAATACCTACTTATGTATGTATGTAGTACCTATGTATATGCAAAAGTTATTTATGTGTAGAGGTAGCCATTCCCTGCAAATAAAATTGGACCACCTGATCCATTTTGATAAAGTGGACTACTCCATGGACTGGTCCGATGTAATGCAAGCATGGACCATGTCATTGTTAAAAAGTGTTTGTAGTGAAACGACATGTCTTCGTTTTTTAACGACATGCTTTCGTTTTTAAACGACTTCAAAACTAATCCTCTTGTGTACACCATGGAGTAGTTTTAAAACTACTCCTTAGTGGTCCAAAGATGGGTTATATGGTCCTCTCCTATGACATCGTAATGTTAAATAGACCAGGTTTTTTCAATACGTTTGGGTTAGTTTTGGACTAGTCCTGGTCCCTTGTGGACTACTCTTTTCACGCGTGTTTGGACTGGTCCTATTATTTGCAGGGTTGTTTTCATGTGTGGGTGTTGTTTTTAGTTTTAGAAACTGTATGTTTCTATGTGTACAGCATCTTTTCTTAAGCTGAAGGTCCACACCATGCGTTCATGCGTAGATGCGTATGATACTTCTTGTGCTTTTTATGCGTTTCTAAATTCAAGTTACATGCAATGCGTTTTATGCGCCAAATTTGTTTTTTTTTATCAGCTGTTGTGCTAATATGTTTATTAATTAAAAACAATTTTGCAAAAAATGCAGAGTGTAATTGATATTTTAATAGAATTTATTAAATAGAATTCATAGAGGAGTAAAGGCTCAGTTAGGCGAACGTTGCTGTACCCGTAATGTACCACACCGTACTGTAAGCACGTTGGTGCACTTATAGAACGTTTAAAAACGTGTCATATGTTTTTCCATACATAAACAAAAAGCAATAGTATACATAAAACAAAACACACAGTGATGGGAATCAAAAATGTTCAAATGGTGACCGTTGTGCAGAAAAGGTACCACGTCATTTAAATGGTATTAAAACAGTATTTTATGTATGTTAAAAATGTTAATAATTTAATATTTTTATTATAGATTTACAATAAATATATTTGTATTTTAGCATATAAAAATATTAAGCATACATATATTGTAAATGTGCATACACCAAACAAGGTTTTGATACCATTTAAAGTCTTTCACATTTCCATTGTATGTGTATATGCATTTGTTTATTTTAAACATCTAAATTTATATGTTTCACATTTCCATTGTATGTGTATATGCATTTGTTTATTTTAAACATCTAAACATATGTATATTTTTTATATTTGGAAATATGTTGTATTGTAAGTTGTTTTGTCGCAATTCCATAGATATACTGAAAAAAGAACCAAAAAAAAAGAGCAAAATTATCATCACTGTCTTACAAATGTCACGTAACAACGGCATGAACTTCTATTTTATACAGATTGGTACGTTGCAACTACGGTACATTGCATTTCGGTAAGCTTTTGTATTGGTTTTCATATAACAAAAAGCGAACAGCTGATGGATACAGTACAGATACGGTACAGCAACGTTCGCCTAACTGAGCCTTAAGCTTTAATTATAAAAATATTTTTGATTTTTCACGGTATCAATAAGTTTCCAATTCATATATATATATATATATATATATATATATATATATATATATATATATATATATATATATATGTCCTTTATTTAATTAAATATGTACAGTACTTATACCTTAATATAACAAGTACATACTTAAATATAATGTTCACGAGGAACATAGGGCGTTAAATTAATGGCATTTGTTAAAAAAAAAAATAAACACAACAAAGATGACACTCAGAAGATAAAAGTAATCGATAACTAGAATAGCAAATTTTGTTCGTGGTAAAATTGTGCTTAAAATTAATTTCAATGTATTAAATTTTTAAATTTTATACAATCTTTACATACAGTCTACAACTGTCCTGAAATGCTTAACACTAACACTAAAATAATGTTAGTGTTAAGTATAGACTCATCATATTAGAGGTTTTCTCGTGTTATAACACGGTTGTTAATGCAAATGTTTTAACAACGCTTTTATAACATCATGTTATAACAGCAAACGATGTCAGTTGTAGACGGGGAGTTATTACGAAAGCTCTTTCTCTTGTTAAAAACCTTTTTTAATGCAAAACATAGTAAAAAGTAATCCACCACACAGACATAATTATCGATAACATTGAAAATAAAATATGATTTGTCATCCATGGCCATCAATAACAGCTGTCATTTTTTCACCACACATGCGACGGATACAAAAGTAGTAAGTAAACCTACTTTCATGCGTTGATACGTGTATGCATTCTCTGCATTTTGGTGTGTAACTTGTCATATACAATTGCACTGATTCAACTTTTTTATCAAATGCATAAAAAGGACAGACGCATAAACGCATGGTGTGGACCTTCAGCTTTACATTTATATTCTTACATAACGTCTTTGCCTGGCACTTGCCACGTTAACATCGGTTTTTTCTTATCGAGTGTGTTCAGTAGAGCAAGTGGTTGAGTGTATAAAATTATTGGAAGCCTATTGGAATTCATTTGTGAATTTTTGTTTTGTTTTATTTTTTCTTTTTGTTTCTGGGCGAATTGTTTGAAGAACTTTTAAGAAGTGAAAAGAACTTTAGATTCCGAAATGAACGGGGTTGACCCCCCCAACCATAATCGGTTTAGGGATCTTGATCCCTCGTATCGGAAGTCAAAACCTTTAAATTCTAAAAGAATAAGAGTAGAGGATTTTATACCTCTACCTGATATTACTCCTAATGATGACCATATACCAAGATATTTGGTAGCCTCAGCTTTACCTCAGTCTGACAACACCAAAACGAAACCTTTAACCTCTTACAATGTTTTTCAGATAGAAAAAGGCTTAAACTTTATTTCGCGTGAATATTTAAATGTTACTGAAATGAGAAGCGGAGACTTAATGATAAAAACAGTGGATATGAAATCAGCCAAAAAGTTCCTTAAAGCTAAATATATAGATTTAGTACCTGTAACAATAACTATGCACAAAGGATTGAATTCTTTCCAGGGGCAAATCTTTTCAAGAAAAATCATTGACATTTCAGAAGAAGATCTTTTAAAATCACTTGAGGATCAGAAAGTAATTGAAATTCGTAAATTATCAAAAAAAGAAGGTGACATTTTTGTTCCAACGGGAGCTGCAATAATTACTTTTAATTTGATACGCCGACCAGAAATTCTAAACCTTGGATGGGAGAGAGTAAATATAGAAGATTATGTATCCAACCCAATGAGAAGTGTAAATTGTCAGCGCTTAGGGCACACAAAGAAAAGGTGTAAAAATATTGAGTTGTGTAGAGTTTGCGGCTTTTCCCCCCCACATGATCCATGTACTAAAAAGTTCTGTGTGAATTGCAACAACGAAACGCACACATCATTTGACTCATCCTGTCCTTACTTTTTAAAACATAAACCCGTTAATAAAATAAAATCCGACAAAAGATGTACCATACGTGAGGCATGGGCAAAATACAACGATAACCCAGCAATACATAACCTTAAACCTTTTAATAAAACGACACCAACTTTTGCTGAAATATTGCGTAATAAACAACCAGTAACAACAACAAATACAATTGATACTACAACAACAACATCAGAAACTCCAACCTTGAATAATAAGAGCTATTGTACCATCTCATTAAATGAAAATAACAACAACTTCCCAGGAAAAAATTCCTCATATTCTATAAAAAAACCATAACAACAATGTAACTTCAAAACTACAAAAACCCTCTAACTCCAACAAAAACATTGAAACTACAAGTTCCTCAACTTCCAAAAACTTTAACATCATCGCCATTAAAAATTCCACAAATTCCAGTACAAAACTTACAGGCAACAACAAGATAACAACTTATGACGAATGTAAAACAAAAGTAAATAAAACAACAAATGATAATGATGATTTTCATATAACTGATTTTAATGCTCCATCTCATTCACGGTCTTCATTAAAATTTGTGGAGGAGCAAATTGACATTAATGATGAGGTCGTCGTCGGCAATAAAGCTTTAGATGAAATAAGTCCGATGGATGATGATAACTTTGGTACTACGTTACCTGATAACTTTTTGGAATCGCCATATAATGGCACTGAAGGTGTAGACACTTCAACGGCTTGTAGTAGTATATTTCAAAAATTTACTGATTTAAACGTATTAATAACACCAGAAACTTTTAGAAGAACATTACCTAAAAACAACCATATAAGGAAAAGTAGTGAATAATTGATGTAATCAGCTTTCAAAATGGATATTGGTCTAAACATTACAGTGCTTCAGTGGAACATTCAGAGTTTTATAACTCATAAATACGCTTTGGAAAATTTAGTATCTAAACACAAACCTACAATTATCGCACTTCAAGAAACCCATATTATTCCAAGGAATTTAAAATATTTGCATTTACCGGGCTACAACATATTCCATCACAATAAGGGGCATGATTATGCGAAATCGGGAGTTGCTTTTTTAGTACAGAGTAACTTTTATGTCACCCAACACATCAAATCGTCTGGGGATCTCCTTTTCCAAACATTACTATTAAAGGTAGCACTAACTTACACATTACAAATGTATATAAGGATTGCCATATAATTTTGACGACTAACATGATCAATGCAATTGGTAACTTTGGTGGTGAACACCATTTACTTGTTGGTGATCTCAATT
This sequence comes from Pollenia angustigena, assembly GCA_930367215.1. Taxonomy (NCBI): domain Eukaryota; kingdom Metazoa; phylum Arthropoda; class Insecta; order Diptera; family Polleniidae; genus Pollenia; species Pollenia angustigena. Next base: position 131,349,956 of record OV884056.1, on the reverse strand, counting down.
CTCAGAATCCTATTTGGGGTTCACAAAGCTTATCAACTAGTGGTGTCCTCTGGGAAGAATTTGTAGATGACTTAAGTTTGGTAATACTTAATTATGGTTCACCCACTTTACTTAATACACGACACACATTTACTGCTGTGGATGTGTCTATGGCAAGTTCTGATCTAGCTCCGTTATTTTTTTGGAAAACTTTAAGCACTCCTGAAGTTGGGGACCATTTTCCAATAAAGATAAGCAACAATAAGCAAACTTACAAAAAACTTTTTCACCCAAGGTTTATGGACAATAGGGCAGATTGGGTTCTGTTTAAAAACAAGGTGGATAATGTTATAACAGAATACCCCGAGTCATTAAATATCAATAGGGAAGCTGCTCAAATTAAGAGAATTATTCGAAAATCAGCAAACGAAACAATACCTCAAAGCAAGAAGTCTGGATCAAACAACTCCCCAGCTTGGTTTAATTCATCTATTGCAAGATTAATCAAAGACAAAAATAACGCATTTAACCTATTTAAAAGACATAGAAGCCTTGAAAATTCTATTAAATTTAGGAAAATATGTGCAATGGCTAAACGAGAATCCAAAATTGCAAAGCGATTAACATGGAGTAAATTTTTAAACTCACTTAACCCTATGTTGGATCTTAGAACGCTGTGGTCTAGAATAAGAGGCATAAGAGCAGAAAGAAAAAATAATTTTTCAAGCTTAACCGACGGCAATATTGTTATTTCTAATACAGTTGATATTGGAAACGAATTTGCTCAGGTTTGGTGTTCAATCGGATATGATAACAATTTTGATGATAACACTATATTAAGGAAACATACATACATTGAAAATATTGAAGATCGCCTATACGTTCAAAATACTCTACTTTCGGGACAACACCGTCTTTTGATAGGATTACATATTTAATTGTGAAAAATACACCAGTCTCTCTAAAGCTCCGGATTATTGAACTTTACAATAACATTTTAAAAAGTGGAATTTATCCACACGATTGGAAGATTGCTCTGTTATCACCTATACCGAAACCAGGAAAAAATCCTAATAGTACAGAGGGCTATCGGCCAATATCGTTAATTCCCGTGTTATCAAAAATAATTGCTGTGAGACTTTAGAAGAATACTGAAGATAAAATTTCTCCATTACAACATGCTTTTCTGCCCAAACGAGGTGTTCATTCATTGGTTCATCAACTTGAGTATAAACTTCGTCAGAATTTAGCGGGAAGGAAACACAGTCTATTGTTGTGAGAGGACATTGAAAAAGCTTTTGATAGAGTTATTTCTACTTTTATTCTTGATGTTTTGTGTGATTGGGGCATATCAGTTTCAGTCATTAGGCTTCTTCATTCGTTTTTGTCAAACTGTCGGATTGTTGTCAAAATTGATGGCCATCTGTCAAGACCTTATTATCTTGATAATGGTGTGCCACAGGGATCTCCGCTGTCAGTAATTTTATTTACTGTCTATGTAAATTCATTATCCAGGGCTCTTAATAATGTCCCGGGAATAGATTTTATCGGAATATATGCAGATAATATATTTACTTTAACATCGGGCGATCATGAAACGGTTTCTAATAACTTGGGTGGAGCCAACAACATTATTCAAAACTGGGCATCGTTACGTGGAGCAGTTATACCGGTTAATAAATCGGAATTGTTACATATTTGTCGGCGAAGAAATTGCTGCCTTACCGGTGTACACTTTGGTGAATTTTTGCTGCAAAGTAAAAATGAGATGAAAATTCTTGGTATCATATTTTCTTAAAACCTGTTATGGAACAGTCACATTAAGTATTTGATTGGTAAACTGGCCAAAATCAATAATATTCTAAAATTAATATGTTCTAAGAAAAAAGGACCTCATGTTGAAATTGCTATAGATATTTGTAAATCATTGGCTCATGGTTTAATTCAGCATGGAATACCGGTGTATGGATGGACTTCCAAATCGAACATAAATAAAATAAATGCTGCATTAAATAATTGTTTTAGGACGGCCTCTGGCCTTTTAAGGGTTACACCGTTACCTTCTCTAAGAATTGAAACGAGATCACCTGATTTTTCTACATTACTTTACAAAAGATCTATAAACATGGTAGCAAGATCTATTACAGATCCAAAAGATGGCCTACGCGAAGCTTTTTGGCGAATAATTACATCTAGTAATGAAAAGCGTATTTGTGCTTTGCATCATATCTTCTTTTTGTTAAGAAAGTTGTAGATACCAATACCCTCAAAACCAACCATAAACCAAGAGGAAAATCATATGATCAAATTTGATTTTAGTCTATCTGTTAAGTCTCGCACCTGTCCAGAAGTCTTTAAACGGATAGCTGCTGAAAAGATTTTTTTGTTTTCTGCTAATGTCGAACTATATACAGACGGCTCATATCAAAATGGAATAACCTCCTATTCTGTGGTTCAAAATCAACCCAGTTTTAACTGGGTGGTGGTCAAACCGAGCCAATTACCTCCTTACTCTGGAATTTTTTCTGCTGAACTTGCTGCAATTGTTGCAGCAATTGATCATGCTATTGAAATTGAGCAAATGACTGTTATTTGCACAGACAGCCTGAGTGCAGTTAAAGCAATATCTAGGAATAAAAACGATTCTTACGCTAGTATTGTTAAGAATTCCAATATACATCATCCTCTGCTTATTATATGGATTCCGTCCCATCTAGGTATAATTGGGAATGAACAAGCAGATAAATCAGCTAAGGAGGCTATCACTTTGCCTTTAATCATGGAAATGCCATGTTTCAATTTTGTCATTATCAGCATTTTAAAACATTTATTTGAATACTCTGAAAGATGAATGGGATAACTGTGATTGTTTCTTAAGACGGCATAATCCGGAATTTTCTAGACCTAGATATCATGATGGATATTCGAGATTTCAATGTATTATACTTGCTCGTGTTAGAGTAGGAAAATGTCTATTCAATTCTCGTCATTATTTCGATGGTTCTGATCCCCCACTGTGAGATTTATGTGGAGTGATGTTGAGTTTTACCCATATTTTTGAACAATGTCCAAAATCTAGATTATCTGAACCACTTGGGAACATTTTAGATTGCTCCAAGCCTTGTCGAACTGCAAATATTTTAAAATCTTTAGCTGAACATAATATATCTAATGTTTAAAATATTAAGACCATTTTCTTTATTAATTTTAACCAAGTTTAACGAACTTTTTAATTTTAACTATACATGTACATACATATCCTTTTATCTTTTGAAATTAATTTATTTTTTTTATATACGTATTGTAAACTTTTTATATTTTTTTTTTTCTCTCAATGTTTTTGTATTAACTAATATTTAGCTTTTAAAGTAAAAATAGAACGCGCAATATGGTCTAGTTACTCTGCGATTTTTTTGTATGTATTTTGTATATTTATATACAAAATATTTTTTCTAAATAAATAAATATTCTTACATAAGTGTTGCCATATTATTTAAAAAAATCTTATTATATCTAAAAAAAATCGCAGATGTTATTTGAAAACAAAACAAAACAAAACATTCAACAATATGTTTGCATTTACGTACGTAAAAGTTAAATATATTCAAAAAGCAAGAAACATGTACGCTTGTATAATTTTATTGACGCAAACAATGACATAGAAACAGATCTTAAAATTTGTTCACAGCTTACTCTGGCATTTGCCAAGGCCAAAAAATGCTAAACTGATTTTTAAAATGCTAGAAATAATTCTTAAAGTTCATTATTTTTTTTTAAAGTCTTTATAAATTTTAGTGACTTATTTTAAACAAATTTAAAATAAATGGTAATATCTAAACAAGTATTTAGGTAGATTTGATATAGCATCAGATGTACACAGTTGGTTAAGTGTGAAATTGGAAGGCCCTCTGATAAAAACAAAATACAAACGATTTTATTTCCATTTCGATTTAAAAGAATTTATAGAAAGATATTTAGACCATATAACTTTTTTATTTATAAAAAAAAGTCATCATTGATTGCGTAAAAGCTAGTTTATAACAATTTATAAGAAAATGTTATATTTATTCGCTTAGACTATTCCCTCCAACTTTTAAAATTAAGCTTAAAACATTTCTTAAAAAGCTAAATAAAATGCCAAATAAAAATTTTGCAGCTAAATCTAAGTTTTTGGTGCTGAATTTACCTTCAAAAATGACAAAATGGTTACACTACTTAAAAGTCTTTATTAAAAATCGCACAAACATTGTCTTGTAAAAAATAAAATGAAATTTATTTGAACTTTTATATCGTTATATCATATATTAAAAATTTTTTAAATCAACATGATAAGGTCATTTCTAATATTCCCTTAATATTCAATTTTTTTACTGGACTGGTAAGATATATCTTAAAATAAGAATTATCCATTTTCATTCGAAACTTTATTTTGAGTAAAATTTTTTTAGTCAAAATTTATTGAAATATATAAATAACTTAAGTTACATCAATAAAACTATTCTTCAATTTTTAAAATAGTTCTAAAGAAAGCCAGAACCATTTTATAAAAATCCTTAAAAAAAATGCCAAGCGCTGCAAAAGTGCCAAGATGGTCACACTGCTTAAAAATCGCATAAACATGCAGGGTTATCAGCATATAAAAAAAAAATACGCAGCGAATATTAGAAATGCCCTCATCTTCTAATTTTACGACTATTTTTTTTACAAAAAGGGTGATACAACGAACAGCAATCTAGTCTGTCGTCATAATATTAAAAGCAATCGTCTAATTTTTATTTTTGACATGGATAACATATTAGTCAGCTTTTTAGGCAATTTATACAAAAATAAACTCAAATACATATAATATTTTTGCACAAAAGTGATTTCAAAGCATACACAATTTAAGCAATTGTTTGTTTTGTTTATGTTGCATTATTGATAAATAAAAATCATTAAAATATGTTTGCGACTTTTATTAACCAAAACGACCGTTTTTCTGCCTTCACGTTTAAATATTTGTGATGGTAGCCCTGTAAAATAATTGATTGTTTTTTTGTTTGTTAGTGGTTTTTTTTTATTGAAAATATTCGTGGTGAATTTCTATTCCTTAACATTACATACCTCCTGTATCCCAGCAAATAAAATTGAACCACCTGATCCATTTTGATAAAATGGACTACTCCACGGACTAGTCCGATGTAATGCAAGCATGGACCATGCCATTGTTAAAAAGTGTTTGTAGTGAGACGACATGTCTTCGTTTTTTAACGACATGCTTTCGTTTTTAAACGACTTCAAAACTAATCCTCTTGTGTATACCATGGAGTAGTTTTAAAACTACTCCTTAGTGGTTCAAAGGTGGGTTATATGGTCCTCTCCTAGGACATCGTAATGTTAAATAGACCAGGTTTTTTTCATACGTTTGGGTTACTTTTGGACTAGTCCTGGTCCCTTGTGGACTACTCTTTACACGCGTGTTTGGACTGGTCCTATTATTTGCAGGGATTATACAAACACATACTTCATTTTACGATTAATTTAATTGATATCAAGTACTCATATCAACAACAGTTATTTATGTGGCTCGATGGCCGAATGGTCTAGCCGCCGGTCTGGCTTTAACAACTTTCTGTTAGCTTTGAGGGTTCGAGTCCCACTCATAACATACAATTTTTTTTTTTGGTTTTTAAAATTTTTTTTAAACTAAAAAGAAATTGAACGGTTTTTGACTTTTTAAAATTTGTTAAATATCGGGTACGTTCGTAAATGCATCAAAACTGTGCATCACTGCTGCAGTGATGCAAAGTTTTGTTGCTGATGCGTGATCACCAGTTGCGCTTGTGATGCTGATGCTTTTTTACTGCACAACAGCTGTGCAAAGTTTGAATTTTTGAACACGAGCTAAATTTTTAAATTTAAAAAAAATTTTTCAACAATAGCGATGACAAATTTTATTAAAAATATTTAACCAAAAAGTAATAGTTTTCTTATAAATTACATGAAAAAGCTTTAAAAAAGAAAAATAAAATAATTTTTTTTATGTTAAAAGTTATTGCATCAGAAAATTAACTGATGCAATAATTGCCAATATTTGCTGCAGAGCTGCGGCATCACTGCATAAAAAAACTTTTGACATATGAAAGTAATGCCAAGTTTCTTACAAGTGATGCATTTACGAACATCCAACTTTACTAATGCGCAACTGATGCGCAGCAACTGCATTTACGAACGTACCCATCTTTATACATTTTATATACATACCTACATATATTTTATACATATTTACGCCTTTTAATTTACCCTCTGTTTTATTTTATTTTTTATACCCTTTTTATACCCTTCACCTCAGGTGTAAAAGGGTATATATAAGTTTGTCATAACGTTTGTAATTTCCACAATAGTGATTTTAGACCCCATAAAGTATATATATTCTGGGTCCATATGAGAAGAGAAGTTGATTTAACGATGTCCGTCTGTCCGTCTGACCGTCTGTCCGTCTTACGTTTGATACGTGTTTTCCGGATAATCCAGACATGATAGCGGCTAGGTTGTTTAACATTTATGTTACACACAGTGCACCATTTCTTGCTATTGAAATTCAGCAAGATCGGTCCACAAATGGCTTAGATATGACCAAAAAACCACGACTGCCTCTAATTTTTCCAAAAAAAATCCCTTGTGGTTGTTGTTTTTTTGTTTTTTTATTTGAACGAGTTGAATTTTAAGCATAAGAAACATGTACACATGCTTGTACATGATTGTTCGCTTTAATTGAAAAAAGCATACCTACCTATTAAACTAATAATATGACGGAGTATATTATACTATAATTCTTTATTTTTAACAACGTTAATAGCTCAATGGTCTGGGCGGTTGCCCAAGAAGGTTTGTTTGTTAAATTGCCGGGGTTCAAATCTCGGCATCTCCACCTTTTCCAAACAGAAAATTTTTTAACTTTTTTTATAAATATTTCTATAAACGATTTTAAAATTTTTCAGCGATTTTTGATTTTTTCATTTTATTAACAATATAAATATGAATCGTTCGCCTTACATGTGAAACAAAAACCATATTTTACAATTTGATTTTGGCTTAAATGTAAATACCTAAGTATGTAGTATGTACGAGTATGCAAAAGTTATTTATGTGTATTGGTAGGCATTGTTTTCATGATTGTTGTTTTTTTCAGTTTTAGAGACGGATTGTTGCTATGTTTTGATAATCTCTTCTTACATTTCAATTAAAAAATCTCACACGTGTTGCCATATTATTTTTAAAAAATCTTATTATTTCTAAAAAAAATCCTATTTGTTATTTGAAAGCAAAACATTCAACAATAAGTATTTGCGTACGTTAATGTTTAATTTAATCAAAAAGCTAGAAACATTTAAGTTTGGATAATTTTATTGACGAAACCAATGACATAGAAACAGATCTTAAAATTTGTTCACAGCTTACTCTGACATTAGGCAAGGCAAAGAAATGCTAAAAATTATTTTGAAAACGCTACAAACAATTCTTAAAGTTGTTCATTATATTGTTTTAAATCCTTATACATTTAAGTGACTCATTTTAAACAAAATTAAAATAAATGGTAATATTTAAACAAGTATTTAGGTAGATTTGATATAGCATCAGATATAAATACCACAATTGGTTAACCTTGAAATTGGAAGGCCCTCTAATAAAAACAAAATACAAACGGTTTTATAGCTATTTCGGTTTAAAAGAATTTACAAACATATTTAGACCAGATTATTTTTTTTATATTTTAAAAAAACAGTCATCATTAATTGCGCAAAAGTTAGTTTATAACAATTTATTTTAGTTTTAATCGCTAAGACTATTCCATCCAACTTTAAAAATTAATCAAAAGAAGCTTAAAACATTTTTCTAAAAAGCTAATAAAATGCCAAATGGAAAATTTACAGCTAAATCTAAGTTCTTGGTGCTGAATTTACTTTCAAAAATAAAAAATTCCCACACTACTTAAAAGTCTTCATTAAAAATCGCCCAAACATGCAGGGTTATCGTCTTGAAAAAATATAAAATGAATTTTTTTTTACTATAATATAAGAATTACACAGTGTTACAAAATTGAATGAAATAGAAAAACCTGGGACCGGATATTATTTTTCTTGTAGGGCTTGTCGACTAAAACAAGATTCCAATAGTGAAATATACCGGACACCTCCAAAATCCGGATTTACGGGTAAAAAACCGGTTTTTGTGCCTTTGCGCACTTATAAGCCTGTAATTTTGTTGATAATGATCCGATTTTCAATTTCTTACTAGATTTGGAAAGAAGAAACTGAGATCTTGCACACGATTTTTATTAAATTGCAAACGTTTTTTTAAATACACAGATTCAAAGTGAAAAAGAAGACATTAACAAAACGTCATATTAAAAAAAAACAATAATTTTACATGAGTAAAGCTCTCGAAAAAAAAAATATTTTTGAATGACTTAAACCCTCATTACAAATTGTGTTTAGGATAACATTGATTAATTGATTAATAAAATTTTTATAAAATGTTTAAAAGTTTATTTTCATGAAAAGTTAAATAACTCAGTCAATTACTTATCTATTTTTAAACCCAAATATGCGTTGTAATCGTTAATAAACGTACTTTTTGAATAAACTCAATAGTATTATAGTTTCTTAAGAAAATAATGTATAAAAACGTCACTAAATTTGAAATTTTTTTGAAAAATCTACAAAATTTGTGTTGCTCGACAATAACATCCAAATTTCTCCAGTTTTCTTAAATAAATTAAAAATTGCTCGAAAGACCTCAGTTTCTTCTTTCCAAATCAAGTAAGAAATTGAAAATCGGATCATTATCAACAAAATTACAGGCTTATAAGTGCGCAAAGGCACAAAAACCGGTTTTTTACCCGTAAATCCGGATTTTGGAGGTGTCCGGTATATTTCACTATTGGAATCTTGTTTTACTCGACAAGCCCTACAAGAAAAATGATATCCGGTCCCAGGTTTTTTGGACTGTCTCACCGTGTTTTTTTTTTTTTTTTTTTTTTTTTATTTTATTTGCTTTCCAAAACAACAAGATTAAAAATCTTATATTTAAAGTAATGGATTTTTGTAACGTAAAATATAACAAAGTTTTAATAATCTGTTTGGTACAAATTACAAAAAATAAAAATTATTATACAATTATTGAATTAGTTCAAACATTATTGTCTAACACAAGTTTTGCTAGTATAAAACAATATATAAATAATTTTAATATGAAACATAAAAAATAAATGAAAATCAAAAATAGAATGAAATTACAATGAAAATCAAAACTTCAATTTGTAGCGTACAATTTAAAAATTTCGTTTTTAAATTGCCGAGCGTTGCTTATAAATTTAATATTCGTGGGTAGCGAATTCCAAAGACGGACTGAATGAATATAAAATTGCAATTTCGATACAGAGTTTATATAACGAACATGTACGATATTATTTGTTCTTTCAGAAAGTGTTATCCATTTCCATACGAAATTTCATTTTGACTACAACTATTTTTTTTAGTCAAAATTTATTATAATAAATTATAATACATAAAAAACTTAAGTTATATCAATACCTATTCTTCAATTTTTAAAATAATTCAAAAAAAGCTAGAAACATTTAATTAAAATGCTTAAAAAAAATGCGAAGCGCTTAATGAAAGTATTTTAGCTAAATTAAAATTTTTAATCTAAGTTAAGCTACAAAATTGCCAAAATGGTCACACTGCTTAAAAACCATACAACAAGCAGGGTCATCCACTTTAAAAAAAACTGTATTTAGGGAATATTAGAAATGCCCTCATCATATAATTTTACGACTACAAAAAACCGCTAACATAACGAACAGTGATCTAGTGTCGTCAAAATATTAAAAGCAATCTTTGCCTTTTTATTGCTGACATTGATAACATATTAGTTACTTTTTTAGACAATTTATACAAAAATATATTCATGACTGACTCGTACCAGTCGATGCTCGCCCTTTTATACGGTTTCTGTTGACACACAGGCATATACACACACACATACTACTAAATCAAACCAAACAGCTGTGACTGCCCAGTGTTGTAGTGTGGTGCATTAGGTATGTCTTTCACAACCAGGTGGCGTTGTTACGAGCCGTTAAATTTAAACGAACAATTCAAATTATTTAATACAAAGTAAATATTAATTCAAATAACTTAACTATAGTTCAGGCTTAACAAGTACATATTCCTTAAATATAACTTAAACTAACAATTCAAAAACAATACGAAATGTCCTCTGGTGTGGGGCAAAATGAACCTCGGTGACTTTGCTCGTCACACTACCTCCCCTCTTTCCGGCCGGTTATGGTATCAGCCACAGGGCCCGCACCGTGCCATCTGGGTCTTCGCGAATCCGGTAACGTTGCTGCTTCGTCTGGCTGCACCGGCGCCATTAAAAATGGTTTTAATGAACTGAGGTGGACCGTGCTCACATCACTACTGCCTACTTTACTAATTTCTACTATTACTGGGGACTTAAAACTTCGCACTATGTATGGACCCGCGAATTTTGGTGCCAACTTAGCCGCGAAATTGTCCACGCCTCTCGGTAACGGATGCTGTCGCACCATTACTTGTTCCCCCACGGCCGGCTGCCAGGCACGCCTCCGCAGGTCATAATGGCGTTTTTGCTTCGCCAACGCTCTCGCCAGGTTTTTGCGCACTACACTGAACACTGCTTGTAGCTCACTCGCCCGCTCTGTAGGTGCTGGATTTCGGGTACCTGTACCGACTGTGACCGCATCGTACAGGGCCTTTGGTAGCCGAGGTTCCAGGCCCTGGGTAAGATAGGCGGGGGTGAACCCGGTTGATTCCGACTGGCTCGTATTTATGGCCAACATGATTTCCGGTAAGAATTCGTCCCAGGTAGTATGGTGTTGACCCGAGAACTGTGCCATTAGGGTTTTGATGGTTCGATTGGCTCTCTCGGTAGGGTTCTCCTGGGGTGTGTAGGGGGCGGTGAATTGCTGGCTGATCCCTAGGTCGTCCAGGGCCTTCTTGAACACCTTCCCCGTGAACTGTGAGCCGTTGTCCGTGATGAGGATTTTCGGCACACCATATCGAGCTACTATGCGCTCCCTGAGTGCCTTAACCGCTCCCTCGGCGGTTGCCTTACGAAGGGGAATCAATTCCACCCATTTTGAGAATTGATCAAAGAAAACTAGCAGCATCGTATTTCCGTGCTTGGTTCTGGGAAGGGGACCCACAAAGTCCGCGCACACTGTTGCCCATGGCTCTTCTGGGATGCGCGTTAACATCCTGCCGGCCGGTGCTTGTTGCGCGACCTTATACTGCTGACACGTCTGGCAACCTCGAACATACGTTTTTATATCCCGGGTCATTTCGGGCCAATAATACCGGCTGGCGATCTTGTAGATGGTCTTTTTAATGCCTAAATGACCTCCGGCTGGCTGATCATGGGTTTCTTGTAAGACCCGTTGTTGTAATGCCTCGGGGACGCACAATTTCCACTGGATGCCTTCTTGCAATGGGGCTTCGGTGGTCACGTGCCTGTATAGTTGGTTGTTAATGATGGAATGGTCAGGGTGGGCCTCCGGGTTTTGGCGCACTTGGGACATACGTTCTGTGACCCAGTTATGCGGGACGGGACTCCCCGATTGCAGCAGGTTAAGTTCAGTAGCGGGCTGTCGGGATAGGGCATCGGCCACAACATTTTGTTGTCCTTTCCTGTACTGGATGGAGAACTGGTATTGCTGTAGCTCTAAGGCCCATCTGGCCAGTCGCCCGGACGGGTTCTCTATAGAATTTAACCATTTTAGAGCCAGGTGGTCGGTAAGGATGATGAATTGGTAGCCCTCCAGGTAGGGACGCATCTTACGAACCCCCCATATTATGGCCAAACACTCCTTCTCGGTGGCCGAATAGTTTTTCTCAGCCTGGTTGAGGTGTCGACTGGCATAGGCGATGACTCGCTCGGTGCCCTCAATTTCTTGAGTGAGAACTGCTCCTAAGCCGTAATCGCTGGCGTCCGTTTGGAGGACGAATGTTTTCCCAAAATCAGGGCAGGACAATACCGGAGCTTCAGTTAACTTCTTACGCAGAGTCTCAAATGCGTCTTGTTGTTCCTGGCCCCACTTCCAGTGCTTACCCTTCTTTAATAATTTCGTCAACGGCTGAGACGTTTCTGCAAAGTTTTGGACAAAACGGCGGTACCAGGAGGTGATACCCAAAAAGCGCCGCACTTCTTTGAGGTTACGGGGAACGGGCATGTTGGCGATAGCGTCAATTTTGTCGGGATCCGTCTTGATGCCTTCTGGCGTGATTATATGGCCCAGGTACTTGGTCTCAGCCTTGAAGAACTCGCACTTCTCGACATTTATTCGGAGGTTAGCAGCCCGAAGCCTTCTAAATACTTCCTTCAGATTCGCCAAGTGTCCTTCGAATGTTTTGCTGATGACTATAATATCATCAAGATAGGCGAACGCATTCGGCTCCATGTCTGGCCCTATGACCGCGTCTAAGGCTCGTTGAAAGGTGGCCGGGGCGGAATGCAGGCCGAGGGGCATGACTTGCCACTGGTACAACCCTCTGCCAGCCACGGCAAATGCGGTGTATTTCTTGCTTTCCTCTTGCATCGGAATTTGCCAGTAGCCGTCCTTTAGATCGATACTGCTGATGTACTTGGCATCGCGTAATCGGCCCAGTATGGTATCGATTCGGGGCAAGGGGTAGGCATCCGGTATGGACCTGGCATTTAGTTGGCGGAAGTCCATACAAGTTCGCCACGTCCCGTTCTTCTTTCTGACTAATGTGATTGGGAAACTATACGGACTCGAGGACGGTTCAATGCATCCCTTCTCCAACAATTTGTTCACTTCTGCGTCGATAATGGCTTGCATGGCGGGGTTGCGAGGGGCGTACCTGATTTTTATCGGGCGCTCGTCTCTCATGACTATACGGTGGGTGGCCACGTTGGACACCCCAACGATTGTTTGGAATTGCGCCAATTCTTCTTTCAAAAATTGGTCAATCTGTTCCTGACGCGTCAGCTGGGGCGTAGGCTGTAATGATATGAGGCGGGCCCTAGAGTGTTCTGCATCACTTACCTTGGCCGGCGTTCTCGCTACCAACCCTGCGCATTGAATCCTGGTGTCGAAAGTGCGCAGGAAGTCTGCCCCGAGGATAATGCCTTCTGTTGCCGACTCCATGACCAAAAAGTCCGTCGGCACGGTCTTAGCTCCAAAGGTGACCTCATATGTAACTACTTGCGTGATCAACTTACTAGTACCATCAGCCAGCACTACCTCAATGTCGACCTCGGTTTTCGCTGGATTGGCGGAAACCTCCTGTATAACTGCTGGTGTAATGAAGTTTCGGGTGGCTCCCGTATCCACGATGCCGGAACTCAATTCTCCTTGAATGAGAATTTGGGCGATGAGCTTGCTGTCTACCCACCCTAGGGCAGTTCTTGCCCGGTCAGCTGGGCGGGACCGCCGAGACCGTTTACTGGCGCTTCGTCGGGAGGGAACGGTGGTGAGTGCTCGATGGTGCTCGTTCCGGCCGGACGGATGGTTTGGGATACACTCCATGTCACAGGCTAGCCTGATAAGGTCTTCTAGCGTGACGAAGTCCTGTCTTCGGATGTACCATTGGTAGTCATCCTGCGAGTTCCGAAAGATTCGCTCCACCTTCTGGGCATCTGTCATGTTGGCGTGCCTCATTAAGTCCTGCAGCGCGAGTACGTAGTCTTTGAATCGTTCGCGTGGGCGCTGGATACGCTTCCGAATTTCATCGTCCAGTTTCTCAAAATATCGTGGGGGCAGGAAGAAAGTGAGGAAGTCCTGCTTGAAGTTACCCCACTGCTGCCACGCCTTGCGGTTGTTTCGGAGCCACACCAAGGCCCTCTCTTGGAAGAATTCGGACAGTACTGGCAGGATATCATTTAAGGGGATTTCGTACATGTCCGCTAATTCCTCCAGGCGCTCAACGAAACTCAGTGCATCATCTCCACCATTGTAGGTGACTCCCCACTTACGTACCGTCTCTATTACCACCACCCGGCCTTCTTTTCTCTCCTTGGGAACGCTTGTGCAGCATGGTGTTCGCACGGGTTCCTCTGTTTTGGTGGGACTGACTTGGCTGGTCGTCCCAGTCTGAGGCATCTGGAGCAGTAGATTCGGAGACGCGGGACGGATTTCGTGCTGCGCCTGCAACCTCAAAAGTTCCGTCCTGGCTTCCTCCTCGTGTTCTCCGGCCACGAATTTGGCGAAACGCTTGCGCATTTCCTCCACGGTGCCCGTTGGGGTTTGCTGGAATTGTTGTAGATAGTCGGCCAGCTCATCCTTCTTTAAATAATATACCCATGACGTTCTCAGCATGGTAATGGGGTGCCGCTGCGCCTCTCGGTTCTAGTCGCCGCTTGTTGTTTTTAGTGTTGTTGTTGTTGCTGGTTTTGTGGCTGTTGCCTTTGTTGTTGTTGCTGTGATTTTTGTTATTGTTGTTGGTTTTGTTGTTGTTGTTGGACCTTATGTCCCTGCTCGGGCGCCAATGTAACGACACGTTTCCGCTGACAGGCTGGGGTAGACACGTTATAATACGTATCGCTTTATTTAACTTTCTTTAGACGGTTGCTCAGTAGCGCCACCTGGTGCAGTGGGAGCAGAACCAGAGGCCAGCACGAGGTTTACCACTCGGGTGTTGACCAAAGCCTCTGCTACCACGCGGGGGAAGGCTGAGGGAGCACACTGGGACGGCACAAGGTTGACCACTCGAGTGTTGTCCCAGGTAACTTCGCTGCAGCGCAGGCGTTGTGAGTATTTGCCCGGAAACCAGCAGGTAATACTCACACTACCAGATATGCCACTGAGTGAGATCTAATAATGAAAAACCACTTAGACTGTGAATTCGCCACTGGCCTAAGTAGTTCTTACCTTATGTCGATCTCGTCACCGACTGACTCGTACCAGTCGATGCTCGCCCTTTTATACGGTTTCTGTTGACACACAGGCATATACACACACACATACTACTAAATCAAACCAAACAGCTGTGACTGCCCAGTGTTGTAGTGTGGTGCATTAGGTATGTCTTTCACAACCAGGTGGCGTTGTTACGAGCTGTTAAATTTAAACGAACAATTCAAATTATTTAATACAAAGTAAATATTAATTCAAATAACTTAACTATAGTTCAGGCTCAAGAAGTACATATTCCTTAAATATAACTTTTTTTTTTTTTTTTTTTTTTTTTTTTTTTTTTATTTAAAATTTTATTATAAAATATAAAAAAATTACAATTTCACCTCAGCGCCAGATTGGCATTAGAGAGGCTTGTTGGCAAAATTTAAACAAAAGAATTTCAATATATTTATAATAAATTTTAATTTACAAATTTATATGTATTTCAAACATACCAATTAACGTTATATCAGAAGCTCATCAATATGTTGAGATAAAAAATTGTTTAAGTTAAATTTAAACTGCGATAGGCTGGAGGCTTGTTTAATATTACATGGCAAGTTGTTATATTCTCTACAACCAGAGTGTTCAATTCGTTGTTTAGTTGTTTCAGATTGGCAAAAGATTATTCTTAAATGATCACGATTTCTTGTATTAAAAGTATCCTGATTACGTGTGAATTGTATGGTATGATGCCTAATACACTTAAGACATTTAAACATGTACATTAACAACTGGAACTTATAAAGTCCATATATTGGCAAGACAGTCGGAAAAACCTCCCTGTATAAACTAACAGTTGGAAACCGGCTAGGCAAATTAGCTACACTTTTTAATGCTTTATTCTGCATTCTCTGAAGCGATTTAAACTCAGTAGTTTTTTTGAATCCATATATTAATGCAAGGTAATTACAATGGCTTTGAATCAAAGCCTGATAAATTAAAAATTTGGTTTTTTTATCAAACTTATTTCTAAACTTATACATTAAGCCCAACGCAGGAGAAAGTTTTACCTTAAGATTCCTAATATGCTGATCCCACATAAGATTTCCCTGAAAACATATACCCAAATATTTAACAGAAGAAACCTCCCGAACTATATTCCCGTCAACAAAAATACTAAAATCATTACTAAAACCAAAGTGTGGTTTAAATCTTATAAGCTTCGTCTTTGCCGGATTTAAAAATAGCTTTTTTATACGAACATATTCCGCAACTAATGAAGCATCTCTTTCCATATACGGCTTTAATGCAGTTTCATATTTGTAATGATAAAATATACTAATATCATCAGCGTATATAAAAAATTTTCCCGTCAAGTCTAAATTTTTTAAATCGTTGATGTATATTGAAAACAACAAAGGACCTAGAACACTTCCCTGAGGAACTCCATGTACTACATTACGCAGATTACTCCTATTTTCCTTAACTTGAACAAATTGTCTTCTATTTGTTAAGTAGCTCTCTAGAAGCAAAAATTCATTCCCATGAATTCCATAATATTTAAGCTTCTGCAATAATATTTCATGATCTATAAGATCAAACACCTTCGTAAGATCATAAAATATTTCCGCAACTGCACTATGACCTTCATCTAATCCTTTACAAATATAATTTTGCACATTTACAATAGCCTCCTCAGTGCCACAACCCTTTCGAAAGCCATATTGAAACTCATTTAATAAAATGTTTTCCATAAAATAAGTGAAAATCTGTCTGTGCAAAATACGTTCAAAGATTTGATCAATAATGGGAAGTATCGAAATAGGACGATATTGTTCCACTGTTGTTGCTTTACTTTCCTTGGGAATAGCGATTACTTTATGGATTTTCAAAATATCAGGGTATACTGACGAATCTACAATGGTATTAAAAATACGCACAATATTTGGTGAAATACAACTTGAACAGTGTAAAAATACTTTGGGATAAATATTGTCATGACCACAACTTTTTCCAGGTAAAAGACTTGAAATTATATCTTTAACTTCCTCATTAGAGGTATAGCTAAGATGAAATCGGTTATGAAACGGTCTTAAAGTTCTCAACCCGTTACAGAAATCGGAAGGTAATTGAACTATTTGCTGCTTTATTGTGTTTACTGATTGTAGGAAATGAGAATTAAATACTTCAGCTTTACGGACATTGTTTTCTATTAATTTTCCATTGTTATCAGCAATAGAAATTTCCCTTTGTTCTATCCTACCCAGAGTTTCATTTACAAATTTCCATAACTAACTAACAATTCAAAAACAATACGAAATGTCCTCTGGTGTGGGGCAAAACGAACCTCGGTGACTTTGCTCGTCACAATATTTACAAGTTTATATAAATGTTCAATATTATTAATTAGGCTTAAGTTCATCAAATTTAATTTTCATTAAATTATTTTATGAAGAAAGGAATTTTACAACATGAAAATTAATTAAAATTGTTATTGATAATCTTTCATTCTTGACGTGGCTAGGGGTTGAACCCTGGCCGGCAGGTTACTATGACATGTTTCGATCGCAACCACTCGATCTCCTCAGATAGTTTTGCCGTCTTACACTCGCAGCCATCGAAGGCTGCTGACGTCAATAGTCAAATATCAATCCTTAAACCAAATTTGTATTTTTAACATTTGGTAGATCGAAATTTGCTTTTCCTGAATGATTATCCATTTTAATTGATTTTACATGTTTTTTCCTTACTTCTGTTTTTTCGTACTTTGTCAAGAATTTTTCTTGAAGTCCAAGTACATTTTTTGTTTTTTCATTTTGTCTTTCTCTTTTCTGTTGACCTTTTTCAGCACAACTTGAAGGACAAATATACACATAGAGCTCGTGCCTTAGCTTTAACAATAATTAGTATTGTGGTTATTTTGTTGAACTATTTATGGTTTTTAATCCAAATTTTCAATATTTTTAATTAGGCTTAAGTTCATCAAATTTAATTTTCATTAAATTTTTTTATGAAGAAAGGAATTTTACAACATGAAAATTAATTAAAATTGTTATTGATAATCTTTCATTCTTGACGTGGCTAGGGGTTGAACCCTGGCCGGCAGGTTACTATGACATGTTTCGATCGCAACCACTCGATCTCCTCAGATAGTTTTGCCGTCTTACACTCGCAGCCATCGAAGGCTGCTGACGTCAATAGTCAAATATCAATCCTTAAACCAAATTTGTATTTTTAACATTTGGTAGATCGAAATTTGCTTTTCCTGAATGATTATCCATTTTAATT
The DNA here is from genome assembly GCA_930367215.1 of Pollenia angustigena. NCBI lineage: Eukaryota > Metazoa > Arthropoda > Insecta > Diptera > Polleniidae > Pollenia > Pollenia angustigena. The sequence goes on along the minus strand of OV884056.1, from coordinate 131,331,802 downwards.
GATTTTACATGTTTTTTCCTTACTTCTGTTTTTTCGTACTTTGTCAAGAATTTTTCTTGAAGTCCAAGTACATTTTTTGTTTTTTCATTTTGTCTTTCTCTTTTCTGTTGACCTTTTTCAGCACAACTTGAAGGACAAATATACACATAGAGCTCGTGCCTTAGCTTTAACAATAATTAGTATTGTGGTTATTTTGTTGAACTATTTATGGTTTTTAATCCAAATTTTCAATATTTTTAATTAGGCTTAAGTTCATCAAATTTAATTTTCATTAAATTATTTTATGAAGAAAGGAATTTTACAACATGAAAATTAATTAAAATTGTTATTGATAATCTTTCATTCTTGACGTGGCTAGGGGTTGAACCCTGGCCGGCAGGTTACTATGACATGTTTCGATCGCAACCACTCGATCTCCTCAGATAGTTTTGCCGTCTTACACTCGCAGCCATCGAAGGCTGCTGACGTCAATAGTCAAATATCAATCCTTAAACCAAATTTGTATTTTTAACATTTGGTAGATCGAAATTTGCTTTTCCTGAATGATTATCCATTTTAATTGATTTTACATGTTTTTTCCTTACTTCTGTTTTTTCGTACTTTGTCAAGAATTTTTCTTGAAGTCCAAGTACATTTTTTGTTTTTTCATTTTGTCTTTCTCTTTTCTGTTGACCTTTTTCAGCACAACTTGAAGGACAAATATACACATAGAGCTCGTGCCTTAGCTTTAACAATAATTAGTATTGTGGTTATTTTGTTGAACTATTTATGGTTTTTAATCCAAATTTTCAATATTTTTAATTAGGCTTAAGTTCATCAAATTTAATTTTCATTAAATTATTTTATGAAGAAAGGAATTTTACAACATGAAAATTAATTAAAATTGTAATTGATAATCTTTCATTCTTGACGTGGCTAGGGGTTGAACCCTGGCCGGCAGGTTACTATGACATGTTTCGATCGCAACCACTCGATCTCCTCAGATAGTTTTGCCGTCTTACACTCGCAGCCATCGAAGGCTGCTGACGTCAATAGTCAAATATCAATCCTTAAACCAAATTTGTATTTTTAACATTTGGTAGATCGAAATTTGCTTTTCCTGAATGATTATCCATTTTAATTGATTTTACATGTTTTTTCCTTACTTCTGTTTTTTCGTACTTTGTCAAGAATTTTTCTTGAAGTCCAAGTACATTTTTTTGTTTTTTCATTTTGTCTTTCTCTTTTCTGTTGACCTTTTTCAGCACAACTTGAAGGACAAATATACACATAGAGCTCGTACCTTAGCTTTAACAATAATTAGTATTGTGGTTATTTTGTTGAACTATTTATGGTTTTTAATCCAAATTTTCAATATTTTTAATTAGGCCTTAGTTCATCAAATTTAATTTTCATTAAATTATTTTATGAAGAAAGGAATTTTACAACATGAAAATTAATTAAAATTGTTATTGATAATCTTTCATTCTTGACGTGGCTAGGGGTTGAACCCTGGCCGGCAGGTTACTATGACATGTTTCGATCGCAACCACTCGATCTCCTCAGATAGTTTTGCCGTCTTACACTCGCAGCCATCGAAGGCTGCTGACGTCAATAGTCAAATATCAATCCTTAAACCAAATTTGTATTTTTAACATTTGGTAGATCGAAATTTGCTTTTCCTG